>CM060919.1:251225641-252588766 GCA_030737875.1 Allium sativum
ATTAATGACGCTTTGTTTTATTCCTTTTTATGCACTCTTATTTCAGATGTAACTGATTTCTTGCCCAATATGCATTAACTTCTTTCTGCTTTTATCTTGCACATTTTTATTTCAACATTTAAATTTGCGCATATATATATATATATATATATATATATATATATATGCGCAACCTTTGTTTTTTTTTCAAAATTCAAACGGCGTTATGCCGTCATTTATTTCTTACCTATTTTCATTGATTGCAGATTTATTTTGGGTTTCTCTTTCATATGAATATATTTTTGCACACACATACGCATGTATTTACATATGCGTGCATGCATATATTTTTGTGCCCACCTTTATGTATAATTTTCCTTATATGTGCATTTATACATATTTTTCTCTTACAATATGTATTATTTTAGCCTTCCCTCTGAAATAATAATATTGCGGCAGCGGGACTCGAACTTGCGCCGCTCACTTGGGAGACACATGCTCCTACCAACTGGACTACATAGGCTTTTGTTAACAAGACTAAAAACAATGGTGGTCATTGTTCTTATTAGTTTTCTTCTTATATCTTCTTTTCATGTTTGTTGTAATGTTTCATTTATAGATATCTTTTTCATAAATCCATTTCCTGCAAATCATAGGCCTAAAATCGCCACGAAAGCAATGGCGCTAATTCCATGACCAATTTCCAAAAGCTTTTCAAAATTTTATTTTATTTAACTAAAAATGCGGGGTTTTACATTCTTCCACCCTTAGGAAATTTCGTCCTTGAAATTCGGTAAGGGTAAAATTGAGTAATTCCTCGCATAATTTTCAACCATCATGTGTGCATCCAACTTTTGCAACCATTTGTGCACTTGTGTAAAGTGTAATACAATATAATAATACATGAATGTAATGAATGCCTAAGAGGTACCACCTATATTAATGCAAATTTTCCTTGAAAATCTTTTGAAAACATGATGCACACACCCTAAATATACTGGCAATTTCTATATGAATGCAATATTTTGAAAATCAAAATACTTTTTCATCCAATTTTTCCTACACTTTTGCAGAGGAAGAATGTAGTTCATCAAATTTTTGCATCCAAAGCCCTATCAACCAACTTTGAGTTTGCGATTTTCAGAAAAATCTATATTTTTTAATTCGAGTTCTTATGTTACAAAAAGGTAGAAAATGAAAAATTTACACCTTCCGTTTTTCTTTTATGTACTTTTCAATCTGTACTTGGATTTTAAGCAACTACTATATAAAGGTTTCCTATGTTCCTATCCAAGCACATTTCTCATAAGAAAATTTTCTTTATTATAGATTTTCTTTTTCAACTTTCTTTGAAAAAAAATCCATTTTTCTCAACTGTCATGTTTGTTGGTTTACTGGATTTGTTATTTCCATTTTGGTTGTGACAATGCTCTTTCTTAGCTTATTTAACTTAATCCACTGATCTAAGATTAATTTTCAAACAAGCCTTCTAATCCTTCGATAAAACAGGAAAACAAGCATTCTACACAGCTACTATCAAGGGCTAAGAATCCTAGGACCATGTCCCCTCTGACATAGAAAAGTCCAAACCAAAGGGTCTAAACACTTACCGTTTACCATCTAGTAGTCACCCCTAGTCCTTGTTGTGTACTAACAATCTTTTCCAAGCAACAACCTAAGCTTCATAATGCTTACGCATTCTACAGTAATTTACTATTATTCCAAAATAGTCCTTGTTATTTTCTTTGTAGCCTCAAAATATTTCCCATCTTCCTTAAGTGCTAATCCTTACCTACTCTATGATTTAAAAACTCGGTTTGACAAAGTTTCAAAACTTTATTTTTCCTCATTAAAACTTTCCTTTTCCAAACCGTAAAAATGTGTTATCCCAACAAAATGCAAATAATTTTTTTTTAAATCACAAAAACAAGAGTAGACAAGGACAATTATTTTTCTATCAGTTTCACAACCGTTCATGTTTATAGTGTCAGTTCAATAACTTACATCTAGGTGCAAACATTTACTCTATTCTTAATTCTTACTTGGGATGGCAATGGGGCGGGCGCGGGTCGTACCCCCCCATTACCCACCCCGTTGGGTGATTTTTTTCCCCGTGCCCGCCCTATACTCGCATGGGTACCCATTAAACGGGTTTTAAATAGGTTGTAGGTATTGGCGGGTATTCGTGGATACCCATTATATTTATTCAATTTATTTTTAGGCGTTTATTAAAATTATTTAAAAATATATTTGGTAAAAAAAAATTAGATCAATACTCAAATGCTAACCTCAAAATACCAATACATATTAAGACCAACATCTAGAAAAGAAGAGAAAACAATAGAAGTATCCATCAAAATATTACACAAAATGACAACTAAAAATTCATCCAAATTGCAAAAGTTAAAAGTTGCAAGAAATGACATTTTATTATCCATCAAAGATCCACTTCAATTACACATCTTTGACCACCTTATTCCTGGAATAAAAGCACATCCGAATCAAAATCCAAGAAACTAGTATAGATAAACTTTGGAATAAAATCCATAAAAATTTACTTACAACATTAGCATCCATATCTTCTACCACTTTATTAGATTCGATATTTTCAACTTTTGATTTATAAGAACCTGCCAAAAAAGTTAATTAAACTCTAGTAACAATAAATCAATATAGATTTATAATTAAAAATAGTAAACATTTTATCTTTTCATGTCAGTCCATGGCCAATATTGGACACACATCAATGCCTCTAAAGTATTTGAATGCAATCTACTACGATGTGGAGTAAGAACCCGATTGCTAGTGCTATATGAAGACTCAGAAGCAACAATTGATATAGGAACTGCAAAAAAATCTCTTGGAATCATTTTCAAGATTGGACACTTCAACCCATTAAATTTCCACCAATTTAAGATGTCAAAATCTTTTGAGTCAGGTAATATGGCTCCTCCAAATATCGATCAAGTTCTGATTTACCACGAGCGGTGTTGATTTGGTTACTAACATGCTTTGCAAATGTTGATCTCCAACGTTCTTTCATTCCAACCTCTTCAACTTCTACTACATTTTGGCTTGAAGTTGAAGAAATATCCTCCTTCCCCTTGATTTTCATATCATATTCACTCACGAGGTCTTGACAAATAGATTTTACTTAAGCAATTTCAACAATATCTTCCTCTCCATAAATTTCAGGGAACAAACTATCTAAAAGGATAAATTTGTACCTAGGATCTAACACAACTGCTATAGCCATTACCTCATTGATATCATTCCAATATTTATCAAATTTTCCAATCATGGTTCAGCCATTTTACGAATAATAGAATTAGAAGATCCAAGCCACTCAATTAAAGCCAATTCAATTCCACAAATTTTTGGAAAATAAATATTAGTAGTTGGATACAAAGTACGAAAAACAATTTTGTAACTTCATAATATATTTCCAACTTACCACAGACTTCTTTTTCCATCATCCATTCGTTTTCAATAGGCAAGGCTTTATATTGATGACCTCGTTGTGCCAATCGACTAAACACATCTTTGTATTGTATGGCAACACAAAGCATTAAAGAAGTAGAATTCCACCAAGTCTTACAATCAAGAACGAGCTTCTTCACATATGAGATGTTCACTTGAAGACATGATTCTATGAATTTCTCCTCTCTTTTCAGTGTTGCTGTCCAATATTCAACACTTTCCCTAACTTCTCAATAGCTTTAGAGATAATGTACATATGATCTTTCACAATTAAGTTCAATATATGAGCACAACACCGCATGCGAAACAATTTACCACTCAAAATAGATAACCTAGGAGAAATCTTACCTAGCATGTGTTTTATTATAGCATCATTTGTAAAACAATTATCAACTGTCAATGTGTTTTGATCTAAATTCCAATCCATCAAACATTCAAGTAATACATCAGCAAGAACTTTGGCAGGATGAGGAGCAACCACATAAATGAACCTAACATACATATTAAAATTTTAATAATAAAAAAAGAAATAAATAATAAGAATTATAGATATAGTTTATAATTATTACCTTACAAGTCGACTTTGTAGGGCCCATGAATCATCAATAAAATGAGCTGTGACTGTCATATAGCTTTTGTTTTGGTTACTAGCTATCATATATATGTCGTAATAGCAACACAACTTTGATTCTTTGACAATAGCTTCAACGTATTCTCTTTCTCATCCTTGTAAATTTTCATTATGTCAGCCTTGACAGTGTTGCGAGAAATAACCCTAAACAAAGGTTGCAATGCAGCACAAAATTCTCTAAAACCAATGTGGTCAACCATTGCCATAGCGTACTCATGAAGAATTATCATCTTAGACAGTGCATGCCTCGCTATATTTTGAGTAAATGCATAGGAACCAACCATTACTACTTCATTCCCAATTTCCTCGGTTTTGATAAAAGCTTGCCTTGTATCTCGAATTGTTTGAAGTTTGTAAGTTTTGAAGTGGTTACGCAAGTGTGATGTTCCTTGCTTTAATTCACCCAGAAGTTTTGAGCCACAATAATTACAAATGGCCTTCCACTTTCCATCTATTTTTTGCCTTTTGAAATGATTCCAAACATCTAAAGTTTGCTTTCTTCGAAGAGTTCAATATCAACTGCTGGAAATTGGCTTTGAGTTTCCTTGGGAGTTGAATTAGCCTCTATATCTATAGTTGTAACATCCAAAGGAGATTCATCCACTTTGGAACCCTCCACATCAGCCGCGACTTCCAATTATTGTGGATCGTTATCTGTAGGATTGGAGGCTTCTTCCATTGACTTTCTACAATGAAACAAATAATATAAAACTGTTAATATAAACAAACAACACATTGCACACTTCAACACTGATCAACGCTGATCGTATGCACTCATGCCAATAGTTAAGCTTGGCCTGACCAGTTCATTTACAAAATCCTCGGAAAGAACTTTTCGTTTATTCTTGTCTGTTCCAAAAACAACCAACCCAAGAAGCAAATTATATAAACATTTTAACATTTGCGTATATACAACAAACTTTGGGCATAAAATTAAAACCTTGCACATCTACAGATAAACACACGAACACCTGATAAAAATTACAAAGCAACAAACATACTCGAAGCATAAGTTTATCAGGTGTTCAGAGTAGAGATTCAATTGTTCACATAAACGGTACATTTTAGCTTATAAAATGACAATAGCAGAACGCCAAGTAACTGGATAAATCATTCAACAAAGTATAAACGAACAACTCATTACACAGTCAAGAAAGAGCAAATCCTTTAAGGTACCTTGGAATCTACTAACTATAAATTGCTTGATGCACTTTTTACAAAGGGAAGATGCATGCATATCTGATCTGGCAATTATTCATGATAAGAAACCTAACAGACATATAAAACAGAAAGCCATATATTTACAGCATTATACTTCATATTATAAGTTTTAGAGTTCAAAAATTCATCACACTATAATCACATATAATTTTGCAGCAACAATATTTTATGGTGGACAATGCAAACCTCTACACTATTATTACATATAACCTACTTTTAACATTGTTATAAACTGGCTCTGAATATATCTTGCCTAAAATGGATTCATCGCTTAATTTGCTTAATCTAAACATAATAGAAGGAAGGCATCATCAAGCATTTATTAAATGCATATCACATTTTAAGCTCAACATGAAAGAAATGAAGCGTTGAAGCGGTGATTACTGCCAATGCATCTTGCTTAAGCATCATTGTAATGACAAAAAAATGCAAGTCTTTTAGTAGCTTATGTATATTACAATGCAGAATATGCACATGGATCAAAAGGGTACATTTCTTATTTATTATATACAAAAAATCATTGCTCTATTGCATAAACATCTACACCAAACTATATGCTCTTCATGTACACAACAACATTATACTTACAGACAAATGGGTGAAGTGAATCGGTTTTGATAACATATAATGTTACCACAGATATATTCAAGAAAAACTATTATCCTTTTTATGTTGGATATATTGATTCCTGAAAGCCTAGTGAAGCTTCAGAATTGGAAAGAAGCAAGTACTATGTAAAACCGATATTATGTAAAACTAACAGTATGTAAAACTTTCTCTTGTCCGCACCTATTTCTTTGTAGAAGTTCGCTCCTATCAGCCTATGGCTGGATTTAGCAACGTAATTGTATAAATCAGTGAGAAGAAGTGAAGCAGCTGGTATCTAGAATTTGCAAAAGAGAGGAGATGGGTTCGGAGAGAAAAAAGATGCGTGTTATACTTATATATAAGGTTTTAAACTTTTAATTACTAATGCATGCGCACAAATATCAACAGCTAATTAGCTATAATTTGTTGAGTAAAAACATGCACACAAACATCGAACAACCAACAGTAATAAATCACATCCAATACAGGTATGGGTACCCACGGACACAGATATCTTACTATCCGTACCCATCCCATTAATTGACGGATATTAGAAAAAACCGTTTATTTTATACAAGGATACCCATTTAACTATCCGTTTCATGTCCATGATGGATTTTACCTACGGATAACCGCGGGTACAGATTTTTTTTGCTATCCTTAATTCTTACAACTTATTTTGTCCATCCAACAAAATTTTATCTCAGAACAATTATCAAGAATTATTGATAAAAGAATAGAGATTTGCAAAATTTTCCTTTCATGCCTTATAACTCAAAAACTAGCGAGTTATACATGCTCTATAATATGCCCTTCTTTTTTCCGAAAGAATTCATTTTAGACAAAAATTCACAAGAAATCACTGTTTCCGAAATATACCCCATTTTATTTTAAAAACTCAGTATGTACTTTTCAATTATGTTCCTTACATATTTTGAAATTGTAAACTTTTAAGGTCAAAACTTAAAAAATACCATAAACTATCACCCAAAAGCTTTTAAAATTTAAATCTCTTAAAAGTCAACAATGGGGCTAGACTTAAAGTGGGTTTCTATCTTATTTAGACCTCTCTAAATATCACCACAAAGTCGTTTTTCTCAAATATATATAGTCCTAATCCATTTTCTTTCCCAATTTATAAGTCTCTACTGCCATACCCACTAATCTGAAACACTATCATTTCAAACACTAACTATGGGATCCATCCTTTTTCCTTTACAAAACACATTGTACACTTTATACCCAAACCACCTAAGGGCCTCTTATTTTCATATTTCCTTAATTACTCTTTTAGTGTACATAACTGATATCCCAACTTTTTCCAAATGCCTTTTTCCTATTCGGTGGGCTCCTTAATGGATCCAGGTGTGTGTGTGTATATATATATATATAATATTTATATTTCTTAAAAATACAAATACGTTCACTCCCCAACTATATAGGAATCGAAAACCTAAGCTCTGATACCAGATGTAACAACCCGAATTCCGACAGATCGAATTTTTGAATTTTTTCAAAAATTCCAATTTGCTGAAACTCGAATTGGCTTGTTTGGTATCCTGCAGAAAAAACAGAGATATAAAATATATCAAAGCTCAAAAAACATATCACAATAGAATGAAATAAAATAAAATATAATCAAATATAGCCTTACCGAAGTAATAATACTGCCTAACCAGTATCCAAATCTATCATATCTCTGCCATAAACCTAACTTGCGAGTGTGTTATGAGGAGGGGGTCATAACACAAGTTCTGGTGACTGGACTAAAGTACACATTCAAAAATAAACCTGCATATATCATTCAGTTATTTTTTTTCTTGTTTACTAGGTTAGTTTGGGTTAATAACGCTCAAGGCTTTACACAAACGTCGTAACCATCTACCTCCCAGTAGATTAAACTAACATAGTAGATATGTAGCTACCCCCAATATAACTAGGTACTTCCCATGGTACCCTTCTCGCACGGTCTCCGCAGTCCCGCCTCAGAAGCGTATGCAACACTCATCCTACGTCGAACGACGTACGGATCTCCATATTACTATGCCATGTTCCAAACAGAACTACCATCACTATGCTACATAAGTGTACGAACTGCCATATCCTAACTCCTCGATCACGCTTAGTCTCCAAACAAAATAATACCCTAACGTCTAGAATACATCACCCTGTGCGGTGTGCATGTACCTAGATCCTCACATGTATGTTCCGTCTACTGTATATGGAGTCTCGTAATAGGGCTGCATCTGAATGCATAGAACTCGGTCGGGAGCCAGTCCATATTTGTATAGTTCTGGTAAAAAGGCTTAAAGTACAGATATCTAAACTATGGTTTGTGTTTTCACGGTGGCTATGGTCCCACATCAACCCCTCCCTCAACTAGTAAAAGACTACATCAAGAGCTAAGTGACGTGCCCCTCGCAAACAATCTACATACAAGTTGGCATGCCTCGCCACCAAAGTCTCGATAGTGAAAGATCGATGGTCTGTAGGTTTAGCTCTAGTCTTTCTACATCACATTGACTACCGATGAAAGGTACCCGATGATTACTATCTTTTATTTTTTTCCTGACTAGCCTATTTATAGGAAAATCGTCGAATCACCCCAATTCCATACCGTTATAACCTTCTGATTGTCAAACTACCGTTACAGTCAAGGTATACTCACCAGGTGGTAACGCGTAGACCCAACCTCTATGAGTACAACTTGAGCATGCAGCGCAATAGAGGACCACCACGGAGCAACTTACCACGTCCCTCGGAAGTCGTGTGCTTATTTCAGTCCCGTAGAGCCAGCAAGTAGAATATTAAGAGGAAGAATCAGATGGACGTGCTCCTATCGTGCCTCCAAACACCTCGATGATCTACCCCATTGGATTTTATTCCTTCAGATGTGCGGACTGGTCCAAGCGCATCACACCGTCGTGTTATTTGACCCTTTGTCTATCGTTTAATCACACGCTTGTTTTATCTTATCAGCTTTTCATTTAACTTGATTATTCACATATTAACTTTATTTAAGGTATTGGGTTTTTCTTTGAGCTCCTTATATCTTAAAAGAATGAACCCCTCTTTCTTATAATTCGATGAAACCTATTTAAGTTCATTAATAAGCCCACAACATGTTATTCCCTAGACTGCAATTAAGAAAGTAATCTACAATCTCTTCACGTTATTACCATGTAATTCATCATCCTACAAGTTACAATAACATTTTCTACTTAATGTATAATTAAGTATACCTTGTTCCAATCCTCATATTTTTTTTAACATGTTAGTTATAGTTAAGTACCACTTATTTCTTTCAGTAAGTCTTACCTCATTTTTCCTTGTTTAATCATGAATCTTGCATTGTCGTCACCACTTATCATTGTTGTTTAACTAAGGTTTATTAATAAGTTCCCTCTTTATTTATTATAACTAATGTTATAATTCCACTTGTCCTTAGGACAAACCTACCTATTATGTTGCATCCTCATTAATATAATTAAATTTAACAGTATTCCCCATTCATCACATTTTCCTTGGTTTTCTAACATTAACCAAACTTTTTGTAACAACCCGCATTTTTCGTATCGGAAGATCATAAAATATTTTTATTTTATTCGTTGAGGGTTGGATCATTCTCATCTTTTGATATGTTGCTTATGGGGATGTGAGACATGTTCATAATTTTTAACGATTTTGTCTGCGACCATTTTGCCCCTATCAATCTTGTACAAGGCATGACTTTTGACTCAGGTCGAATCAAAGGGTGAGACATGTGCTATTGGAAAGAAATTGATGATTACATTTCCGTAGAGTGGTTACATCAAAGATTTGGTTCACCGGTTTAGGAGAAATCGCTGTTTTAAGGTTTTTCAATTAGCTGTTCAGGTTTGGAGAGCATAGTGGGATGAATCGGGGAGGCCCATTAGTGGGTTGGTGGAAACTATAAATAGGGGGTGAGGGGTATGGAGAATAGGTTACTTCTCCCATTCTCTCATTTGGAGGCCTTGTTCTTCTTCTTCCTCTAACACATTTCCACCATTAAAAATCCAAATCTAAAGAGGGAAATCATAGATCTACACCATCAGTGGCTAAATCTACATCATTTCAAGGGTGAATTCATCGGATCGAGGAGTTTGGTTTGAATTGCTCGCTGTCCGGATTCATAATTCTATCATTTTAGCTTGTATTGGAGAATCGTTGAGTGGATTACATCTCTCACATGGATTCAATAAAGTGTATGGGTAGTAGATCATGTTTTTCATCAAATTCAAGTGTTTTTCCTTAGATCCATGCACTGGTAAGTTCATTTTAATATAGATCACCCTAGGATCTAATTTAGCAAGTTTAGATAGGTAATTTCTATGATATTTCATACAAATGTGCAAATTAGATCCATAATTTTTGTTCATATGCATATTTGTGGTGATTTTGGCGAATTTGACAAAATCCATGATAGAATTTTCATATTGAAGATATTTTTGATTTCATAACATGCTTATAATCCTTTTGGATAAATTGGATATGTTCATTTCATCGGATTCATGGTTTGGCAAAGTTTTGGTCGAAATCAGAGTTGAATTGCAATATGCAGGTTTTGGATTGGACCAAAGTTGGATCGGATCAAAGTTGGATCGGACCAAAGTTGGATCAGACCAAAGTTGGGTCGTACCAAAGTTGGGTCGGACTGAAGTTGGGTCGGACCGAAGTTGGATCGGTAGGAAGTTGGGTCGGACTGAAGTTGGGTCGAACCAAAGTTGGGACGGACTGAAGTTGGTTCGGACTAAAGTTGGGTCGGACCAAAGTTGGGTCGGACATAAGTTGGGTCGGACCAAAGTGTGTCGGCCTATTCTAGTTATCCATTTTTTCCATTTCTTGTTGGGTATTTTTGGTCGGACACTTCTGGTGATGATGTAACTTCAAAGTGAATTCAATTGGGAAGTTTGGAAGTGTTTGTTGTTCTTTGTATGCAACAAATGGAGAGACAAATCAAGAATGTATTGAGTTCATGTGAACTGACAGCTCTAAGGTGTCCTGAGCTAATTAATAGTCGTAATTGATAACGACTGGAGAGGAGAAGGCCGAGGAATTATCGTTGTTGTAGGTTCTAGCAGACTCAAAGCAGAGGTACAATTGAAGACCAATTGTATGTCGAGTTCCTTAGGCGTCGTGTATGGCGTAGACACGTGTTGAGTATAGCATATAGCATGTGTTGAGTATAGCATGTGGAGTTTTGCTAGAACCGGGGTGTCATTTGTGGTCCTTGACAATTGACGATAAATTGTTAGCCAGTCATACGATAATGAAGTTTCCAAAGCAAGGTTGGCGGTGATAACCAGAGTCAGTCATGGACGTTTGAATGCATGTGGTGATCATGATTGAGTTGCTTTGCCATATATGAATGGATGCTTTAATTGCCGTGAATGAATTGTTATTCCTTTGGGTGTATGGATTGTAAAGGCTATCACTGTCATGTAATGGGGAAGAAAATTGAGAGTTTTTCTCTGAAGCTGGGTAGATTAGTTGATTATTTACTCATTCTCATATACTTTATTGATGAAGTTTGTTAGCTATTTTATCATGCATTAAGACTGTTGTCTAACTCAAGGTTTTATGTTTCCTCCTATTACCTTGGGTTGTTCATCCGATTGTTGGATGGGAAGACTAAGTAGCTGGTGATAGGTGATAGCTTAAGTGAGTATGGTGTTGCTGTTCGGAGGCGAGCAGAAGGATGACGTACTATCTTTACTACTATCTAGTAGTTATTTCCGCTGTGTGTTATTTCTATAAGTGTTGTAGTGAGGCAAATTGTTCAAACACTACTGTAGCTATCCACGTGTAAGGGAGATACTTTCTAGTTGTCATGAAAGTTTAGTGCTTTCTGCTTCACTATCACTACATGTTGTATATATTCTATTATATTTTATCCTTGTGCTGTGAGTTTACGACAGGTTTCGTTTATCTACAATACCATGATGATCATCCATGGCTGGTTGGCACATTTTTGACGTATTATTCCTCTTGTATAGTGCGGGGGTTATGGGTGATCGTCACATTTGTTATCAAAGATCTGGTCAACGATTGTGGCCAAAGTTCGAAGACGTAATTACGTATGTGAGACGTACATGTAGATTTCAGTTGGATGTTTACTATATATATTAGCATATATAGTCGTAGCGGTTGTTTTCCTTTAGCAGTTTATCTTGTAAGTGGACCAATCGTTCTATTTTAGATTTAAAATGAGTCGTCAAACCTCTAGGAGTGAGCCTGAGACTGGAAGAGTAGGAGAGGGAAGAAGCCGATTGGAAGAATTAGTTGTTGCACCGGAATATTTAGGTATGTTTGGTGTGGCCATGATGGCAGTTGCCATGTTAAGGATTCCCATTCCAAAAGCGTCAGTAGAGCGTGTTGTTCCTGCACAAGTACCCAAAAGGGATTCTGTTAAGCGATAGAGGGAATATTCTCATATAGATGAAGAAACCTTTATTGTCCCTAGTGCTAATAAGAAGAAAAGCATGAAGAAGAGATTTAAGAAGAATGCCACTTGCTTTAATTGTCAATTGGAGGGTCATTATGCCAACGATTGTGAGAAGCTGAAACCGAAACGAAGTGCTTTGAATGCGGCAAGCTTGGACATAAGAAGAAAGACTGTCCGGACCTTCCAAAGAATAAGCAACTAGAGGAAGCATGTGTTATGGAAGCTATTCTAATTTCCAATTGTTTTCCTAATGAGAATTAAAAGAAGTTGTTGTCTGAATATGCTTCTAGCCAGTGAAGTTGTTTGAGTTCTATTTGGTACTAGAGAATCGTCTTCTTTTACCTATAACAAGATTATATGTTGAATGGGTTCAAAACTTGAAGTTGTAATAGACCGTTGATCGTGACTAATCCAGTTGAGGGTACGTCCAGTTGTGCATGTTGTGTCATGATCTAGTGTTGCCGAGTCATGATTGCTCTTTTGTATGTGATTGCTTTGTTCCTAACTTTGCTAGATTTAGGATCATCTTGGGCATGGAATAGCTCAAGAGGTAGCGACAAGGGTGAGTTGCGAGAAGCTAGAGGTGAGAGTTGGGGATGTGGAACGGCGAAAGGTGTTGATAAAGTGTAAGTGCGAAGAGGGTGTCTTCGTTAGCTATCTATATTCACTTGTGATTCCACAAGAAGACTTGTCATATGTGCTGATCGCTAAGGAGTATAAAGATGTCTTTGACAAGGTCAAAGGGTTGTCCCGCATCAAGAGATCAAGTTTAGGATCGATTTGGTCGAGGGTGTTAGACAAATCGTTATTCCTCTTAGGCGGACGACGCCTAAGGAACATCGAGAGTTGGAGGTGCAAGTTCGTGACCTTCTAAGGGAGGGATTCATTCGGATAAGTGTTTCCAAATGGGGAGCACCATTCGTGTTTGCAACCAAGGCATATGGCTCGTTAAGATTGTGTGTGTACTATTGTGAGCTGAACATAGTGACTAAGAAGAACAAGTATCCGTTGCCAAGAATTGATGACTTGTTTGATCAACTTCACGAAGCCAAAGTGTTTTCTCAGGTGGATTTGGCAACATGATTTCACCAACTGAGGGTGGCCGAGGATAGTGTACCAAAGACTGCTTTTAGGACACCATCCGGTTTCTTTAAGTGGTTGGTGATGCCCTTAGGGTTGATTAACGTGCCAGTGTATTTCGTGGATCTTATGAATAGGGTAATCAGAGATCAGTTGAATAAGTTTGTGCTTATGTTCATGGATGATATTTTGGTTTACTCCAGGAATGAGGAATGACACAAGACACACTTGAGAGTTATGTTAGAGATCTTGCGAAAGCATCAGTTGAAAGCTAAGTTCTCGAAGTGTCACTTCTGGAAGGATGAGGTGAGATCTTTGGCCATGTAGTTTCTGGAAAAGGGATAGCGGTTGACCCCTCTAAAGTTGCATCCATCCAGGATTGGGATCGAACTAAGAATGCGACGGATGTTCTGAGTTTCCTTGGGTTGGCAGGATATTACCGACGATTTATCAAGGATTTCTCCAAGATAGTTGCACCATTGACAGGATTAACGAAGAAGAGCCAAGTGTTCATATGGAATGCGAAGTGTGAAGAAGCGTTCAAAATCCTGAAGAGAGATTGACAGTGCTCCTGTGTTGACCATTCCAAGTGGGAATGAAGAGATGGTGGTATATACCGATGCATGTGGTACTAGACTTGGAGCAGTGCTAATGCAAAAGGATAAGGTTGTGGCCTACGCTAGTCGTCAGCTGAAGCCGCATGAGAAGAATTACGCAACTCATGATTTGGACTTGGCAACGATTGTGTTTGCTCTGAAGATGTGGAGACATTACCTGTTGGGAGTCTGATTCGAGTTGTTTACTGATCACAAGTCGTTGAAGTATCTTTTCTCCCAAAAGGATTTGAATCGTCGACTGCAAAGATGCTAGAGTTTCTGGCACCATATGATTTTGGTATAGCCTATACTCCTGGTAAAGGTAACGCAGTTGCTGATGCGTTGAGTCAAAGACATGCAAGTTTAGGAGCAATGTTTTCGGAATGGAAGAGTCTTGAGTATTTGGAAAGATTCAATTTTAGGCCAAGGGGTGAGTTGGAACCTGAAATATTGGTAAGCTTGTCGAAAAGATCTACTCTTGTCGAAAGGATTGGCAAAAGCCAAAAGCGAGATGTGACGCTTGTCAAGTTTATCCAGAAGCTAGAACCAGAAGATAAAAAGTTCGAAGTCGATCGAAAAGGTTGGCTTCAAAAGCAAGGACGATTAGTTTTTCCTGATATAGATTGGAGTAGAATCGGAGATGTGCAGGAAGTGGATCGGGTCGGCCATAATTGGGTCGGGTTTGTCTCAAATCCTGTCATGGAGAACAAGTTAGAATGAGTCGGGTCAGTCCTAACAGAAGTGATCGGGCCGGTCTGAAACATGCTGGTCGGGTTGGTATTATTGAGATGGAGCAAGAGAGAACGAGTCGTCAAGGAGGGTTGAGAAAATGGAGACTGGTTCGGTCAGTCTCGTGGAAAGGTGGTTCGGGTCGGTCAGGTGGGGCATACCTGGCTGGGTCGGTCGGTTGAGGACGAATCGGGTCGGTAAGGTGGGGCATACCTGGTCAGGTCGGTCGGTTAAGGATGGGTTGGGTCGGTCATGTGGGAGAATACCTGGTCGGATCGGTCGGTTGGTGGCGGGTCGGGTTGGTTTGGTGGAACGGGTCGATCGGTCAAGTTGGATGATTTTCAGCAACGTTCTAAACGCTGTGGTGGGTGGCTTAAGTGCTATGGGTTGTTGGACCATTTCCGATAGACAAGTAAATCAGAAAGCTCGTGTATAAAGTGATTTTACGCGAGGGATGTAGAGTGTGCACAATGTTTTGTGAGTCGGTTTTGTGAAAATATTCGCATGGTCTTGATGTGGTAGTACCTTCGGAGTAGTACGTCGACCTTATAGCCGAGTTCATAGTTATGAAATCTTGTAAGCCGCTTCTTGCTATGGCGAATGACACGAAACAGCTTAGGAAAAAGACGTTTAATTTTGTTAAGGTACAATGGAGTGGGGATGGCGATGATATTACGTAGGAGACGGGAAAGAGTATAAAGACGACCCATCCAAAACTCTTCATCCGTATGACCCATTGATACCACGCAATCATTATTGATTGTTGATTTTGTTATTATCTTTGTTGTTGTTTGATAGAATTCCGCGTGCTAGGATAAGGCTATGGACGCATGGCTTGATGGTTGCTAGTTTGGGTGATAGAATTGGCTTCTCATGGATGATAGGCATGCAGAATTGTTGTGGTTGCTTGTGTTTGCTAGGAATTTCGAGGACGAAATTCCAAAGGAGGGAAGAATGTAATAGCCCGCATTTTACGTATCGGAAGATCATAAAATATTTTTATTTTATTCCTTGAGGGTCGGATCATTCTCGTCTTTTGATATGTTGCTTATGGAGATGTGAGCCATGTCCATAATTTTTACTGATTTTGTTTGTGACCATTTTGCCCCTGTCAATCTTGTATAGGGCATAACTTTTGACTCAGGTCGAATCAGAGGGTGAGACGTATGCCATTGGAAAGGAACCGATGATTGCCTTTCCATATAGTGGTTACATTAAACATTTGGTTCAGTGGTTTGGGAGAAATCTCTATTTTAAGGTTTTTCAGTTAGCTGTTCAGGTTTGGAGAGCCTAATGGGCTGAATTGGGGAGGCCCATTAGTGGGTTGGTGGAAACTATAAATAGGGGGTGAGGGGTACGGAGAATAGGTTACTTTTCCCATTCTTTCATTTTGAGGCCTTGTGCTTCTTCTTCCTCTAACACTTTTCCACCATTAAAAATCCAAACCTAAGGAGGGAAATCATAGAGATACACCATTGGAGGCTAGATCTACATCATTTCAAGGGTGAATTCATCGGATTGAGGAGTTTGGTTTGAATTGCTCGCTGTCCGGATTCATAATTCTATCATTTTAGCTTGTATTGGAGAATCGGTGAGTGGATTACATTTCTCGCATGGATTCAATAAAGTGTATGGGTAGTAGATCATGTTTTTCCTCAAATTCAAGCATTTTTCCTTAGATCCATGCATTGGTAAGTTCATTTTCATATAGATCACCCTAGGATCTGATTTAGGAAGTTTAGATAGGTGATTTCTATGATATTTCATACAAGTGTGCAAGTTAGATCCATGATTTTTATTCATATGCATATTTGCGGTGATTTCGGTGAATTTGACATTATCCTTGATAGAATGGTCAAATTGATGATATTGTTGATTCCATAACATGCTTGTAATCCTTTTGGATGAATTGGGTAAATTAGTTTCGTGGATTTATCGTATGGCGAAGTTTTAGTCGAAATCGGAGTTGAATTGCAATATGCAGGTTTTGGATCAGACCAAAGTTGGATCGGACCAAAGTTGGATTGGACTGAAGTTGGGTCAGATTGAAGTTGGGTCGGACTGAATTTGGGTCGGACCGAAGTTCGGTCGGACCGAAGTCGGGTCGGACCAAAGTTGGGTCGGACCGAAGTAGGGTCGGACCAAAGTTGGGCCGGACTGAAGTTGGGTCGGACCAAAGTTGGGTTGGACATAAGTTGGATTGGACCAAAGTGGGTCGGCCTATTCTGATCAGCCATTTCTGGTCAGCCATTTTTTCCATTTCTGGTAGGACACTTCTGGTGATGATGCGACTTCAAAGTGAATTCAATTGGGAAGTTTGGAAGTGTTGAAAAGTGTTTGTTGTTCATTTTATGCAACAAATGGAGAGACAACTCAAGAATGTATTGAGTTCAAGTGAAATGACAGCTCTAGGGTGTTCTAAGCTAATTAATAGTCATAATTGACAATGACTATAGAGGGGAAGGCCGAGGAATTATGGTTGTCGTAGGTTCTAGCGGACTCAAAGCAAAGGTACAATTAAAGACCAATTGTAGGTCGAATGCCTTGGGCGTCGTGTATGGCCTAAACACGTGTTGAGTGTAACGTGTAGCATGTGTTGAGTATAGCATGTGGAGTTTTGCTAGAACCGGGGCGTCGTGTGTGGTCCTTGACAATTGACGGCAAATTGTTAGCCAATCATATGATAACAAAGTTTTTAAAGCATGGTTGGCGGTGATAGCCAGAGTCAACCATGGACGTTTGAATGCATGTTGTGATC
This sequence comes from Allium sativum, assembly GCA_030737875.1. Taxonomy (NCBI): domain Eukaryota; kingdom Viridiplantae; phylum Streptophyta; class Magnoliopsida; order Asparagales; family Amaryllidaceae; genus Allium; species Allium sativum. The sequence goes on from CM060919.1 coordinate 251,243,170, forward strand.
ATGATTGAGTTGCTTTGCTATATACGAATGGATGCTTTAATTGCTGTGACTGAATTGTTATTCCTTTTTGTGTATGGATTGTAAAGGCTATCACTGTCATGTAATGGGGAAGGAAATTGAGAGTTCTTCTTTGAAGCCGGGTAGATTAGTTGATTATTTACCCATTCTCATATACTTTATTGATGAAGTTTGTTAGCTGTTTTATCGCTCACTAAGACTGTTGTTTAACTCAAGGTTTTATGTTTTCTCTTATTACCTTGGGTTGTTCATCCGGTTGTTGGATGGGCAGACTAAGTAGCAGGTGATATGTGATAGCTTAAGTGAGGACGGTGTTGCTGATCGGAGGGGAGCAGGAGGATGGCGTACTATCTTTACTACTATCTAGTATTTATTTATGCTATGTGCTATTTCTATGAGTGTTGTAGTGAGGCAAATTGTTCAAACACTACTGTTGCTATCCACGTGTAAGGGAAATACTTTTTAGTTGTCATGAAAGTTAAGTGTTTTCTGCTTCACTATCATTACCTGTTGTATATATTCTATTATATTTTATTCTTGCGCCGTGAGTTTACGACGGATTTCGTTTATCTACCATACCTTGATGATCATCCATAGCTGCCTGGCACACCTTTTAGCGCATTACTCCTCTTGTATAGTGTGGGGGTTATGGGTAGTCATCACACTTTTATTGTTGTAACATCCATTCATTACAATTAATGCCATTTATTTATTTCCCATTATATACATATATTTATATATGTATGTTTATGCACCAGACCTCTCACATTAAGCTGACCACTTGTGGATGATGTACTTATCGAGCGATTCCAAGCAGACTTCTACCACAAGTTGAACTTAACCTCGTGTCTTAGTGTAGTTATTTACAATTTCCCAATTACTCTAATTTTTCTATGTAATTATGGCATATCTATTCTTTAATTTCTGTCGTGTACATTTCCTTTATTTTAGGAAAACCTTTCACACTTCTCGTTAGTTTGATTTACAGAAAGATATAATGATTTATTTCCATAACGCACACTAACTTAGATCCATAGCTGCAAGCTAGTTTCTATTTTTCAGGTGTGGATATATATATGCACTTTATTCGATTAGTACGCAGTACGGTAAAAGAATACCTATTTCACACTAATCCCTTTTTCGTTTCCTTTTCTTGCAACTGCGTCCGCAGTAACTTGTTGTAATAGAAATATATCATTTTCCCCAAATCCAACTAACTCAGTGCAATACCCAATTTTCGCTTTTTATTTCTGGGTTAGATATTGAATTCCTATTCCATATACCGCCCATGGTTACTGTAAATTTTCTTTGCCAATTTGGCAAATCAATTCTCAAGAATATACTCATGATTAATTAAAGTTCCACAATTTCGTTATTTTCAGTAATTCCCAAATCATCTAGAATATCTAATGGAAATAGATTTTATAGAACAGTAATAATCTCAACATATTCTAAACGGGTTTAATAGCCAATTTCCACCATTATCAATTGTTCAGCGTATTGAATATAATGGGGAATGCAAACGATCGATTTACGATTATTTAAAAAGGTATAATTTAACCCACTAACCTAACGGCTTTCCAATCCGTGAATCTGATCTAAATTTTTTGTTCCGTGGCCTTCCTAACTGAGTCTAATATTAAACAACCACGGATTTACAAATCCATACTAAAAAAAGAGGGAAAAACGAAGTGAAACCTAAAAAATCAGATTCAAGAAATTACCTCACATTGATCAGAATTCTAGACACCTATGTTGTAGATTTATGTCTCTTATCTTCAAATCTTGAATTAGAATTTCCTAAAACTAATATTTTATCTTATGTAAAAATTTGGAGGAAGAAGAGAATGGCAGAGCCTAGGCAGCACCTCAGAAAATATGAGTTTAAAGCTATGCTCTGCTAGTCTATCTATAGGTGTACAAGAAAGTCTGTTCCATTGGATTTAATCAAATAAAACCTGAAGCGCATAAACTAGAGAAACGCGTCACACAACATAGATTTACGCTCGACCGGGTCGACCCATACCCTCTTGGGTCGACCCATAGGTCGACCCACGCCAGCTTGGGTCGACACATCCTAGGTCCAGGCAGATTTTCTGCTGCGTTTTGTTTTTCTACTTTCAATGTTGATTAATGATGTTCAATTCCTTACTTAATATACACGTCTGAATTATAATATGCCAGCTATAACTTATCTTTAAGTTCGAATTTTGAATTTATGCATGTATATTTGCATGCAATCTTTCCATTCCTTGCCCGTTGATTAATGCAATTAATGATGCTTTAATTTATTCCATTTTATGCACTATTATTTCACATGTAGCTGATTTCTTGCCCAATATTCGTTTATTATGCATTAACTTCTTTCTGCTCCTACCTTGCATCTTTTTTTTCGACATTTGAATTTGGGCGTATACTTACGCACAACCTTTGTTTCTTTTTTCAAAATTCACTCGGAGTTTTGTTGTAATTTATTTCTTACCTATTTTAATTTATTGTAGATTTGTTTTGGATTTCTCTTTCATATATATATATATATTTGCACACACATACGCATATATTTACATATGCATGTATACATATATTTTTATACCCACCTTTATGTATAATTTTCCTTATATGTGAATTTATACATATTTTCCTCTTAGATTATGTATTATTTTAGCATTCTCTCTAAATTAAAAATATGGCACCAGCGGGACTCGAACTTGTGGCGCTCACTTGGGAGATACATGCTCCTACCAACTAGACTACATAGGCTTTTGTTAACAAGAATAAAAACAACGGTGGCCATTGTTATTTTTAGTTTTCTTCTTTTATCTTCTTTTCACATATGTTGTAATATTTCATTTAAAGATATTTTTTTATCTTAAATCCATTTCCTGCAAACCATAGATCTAAATTGATCATAAAATCGCCACGGATGCAATGACGCTAATTTCGTAACCAGCTTCTAAAGGATTTTCAAAATTTTATTTTATTCAATTAAAAATGCGGGGTGTTACAACAATCTTATTTAGAATTTCTCTAAACACACTACTCATGAGGTCAACAAAGATGGCGGGTGCATCGGTCAGTCCGAAGGGAATCACTTCCCGTTGGAACAATCCACCCGGTGTTCTAAACGCGTATCCTTGCTGTCCTCCGAAATTCTCAGTTGGTTAAATTTAGTTGCAAGGACTAATTTGGAAAATACTCGAGCTTCTCCCAAGTCATCAATAGATCATCAATTCTAGGTAAGGGTTACCTATTCTCTTTGGTTAGCTTATTAAGCTCCCTATAATCCACGCAAAGTTTTAGTGATCCATCTGCTTTGGTGGAAAGCACAACAGGTGCACCCCATTCAAAGGTACTTCTTCGAATGAAGCCTTTATGTAATAATTCTAAAATATGTGTATCCAATTCTCTCCTTTCTTTAGGCGCCCCATGCCTTAAAGGTAAAGCTACTAGTCTGGCGTCCTTCTCCGGGTCAATACGAAAGGAGATTTCTCTATGAGGGTGGAAATCCCGTGACTTCCTCAAAAATATCCAAGAACTCACATACTATAGGGATCAAAGATTGTCCTTCTGAACTAGGAGATAAAGTGTATAATAAGGCTTTATCCTTATTCCTAATGTCACAAGGAGGCTCGTAATATGAATAATTCTCTTATCGCAATCTAGGATGGCCCCATAAAATGATAGCCAATCCATACCAAGGACAAGGTCATACCCCATAAAATCCAATGCACATGCTTCGCAGAGGAATTTGACATCATCGATATCCAATAATAGGTCTTTACAGAACAACTCGAGGTACTTAGCTCCTCCAACAGGGTTGGCCACCGCTATCGGGTTACTATAGATAGATAAAGGGAAGGTTCAACAAATTAACTAGCCTCTTATAAATAAAACAATGGGTCACTCCCTAAACGAGCAAGGTGTATATGGAAATTCTTAAAATAGAAGTTATACCTTCAAGTGTAGGTTGACCTTGATCTCTTGGGGGTTGGCTTTGTACCGGTGCTGCCTCTAGTACATAATTCTGATCGCTCTGAATAACCGTAGGCTTTAGGCACTCTCTAGATATGTGTCTTCCTCGTGGCAATTGTAGCATTTTCCGTTGAACTCTTTCTTTGCTAAAACAGTCCTGCAGTCCTTGGCCTCATGGCTCTTGCAGTTGCACTTCGTATAAGTCTTAGTTTCCTTCTTAAACTTACCCCTTTCTTCTTATTTCTCCACCACACTTACTTCTTATTATTACTAGGACCGGAACTTCCTTCTCCCTTCTCACCATTCTTATTCCCCTTAGATCCTTCAGTTTTGCACAAAATGGTCGTCTCTAGTAAAGTTTCAATGGTTGCTCTGAATGTTACTTGTGCTAACAAAGTGTCCCTCAATGGGGGGTTCAACCCCTTTACAAACCTTAGGGTTTTACTCATTGGGGTATCCACCAAACCCCTACCAAACTTACATAACTCGGTGAGTTTAGCCACATACTTTTGTAGACTCAAACTTTCTTGCTTGAGATGGATAAAATTCTCTAACTGGATTGTCATCTCAGCTTTTGGTAGAAACTTTGCTCCGAAGCGGGTCTTGAATTATGCCCATGTAAATACTCGGCCCTTGTTTTCTCTAGATACTAGGTTCCACCATTCAAAGGCTTCTCCTTTTAGCTGCCAGGCCGTAGTCTTCCTTTTAACTTCATCTGATCATCCAATGGATTCAAAAATCCATTCACGGTCCATTATCCAAGCTTGAGCCCTAACAAAACCTTCCGTTCCTAAGAATATTTTTCCACTAAGGTATGTGAATCTTTTGCAAAATCGAGGAAAATCAAAGGCTACCTTAGCGGCGGGCGCTGTAGGCACTGCTAGGGCTGAATTAGCAACATGGACCTACTTCACATTACAGAGGTACTGTTGGAAACATTCTGACAAATACCAGGGTCTTGCCTAATTTCCCTGTTCGGAAGGATTATCATCTGTTCTTATCTGAAAAATGAAAGGAAGAATCCTTCAGCGGATACTCCTGAGATAGTATTTAAGCTGAAAAGGGAAGAAAACAATAAAGTTGCCTTGTATAGTTGCATATTCTTAATGAGGTATATATATAGTTTGAAAACCTTTTTCAAAATACAAATACGTCTCTCATATGTATAATTTCCCTATAATCGGGTAACCTAGGCTCTGACACCAAATGTAACAACCTGCCCGGAGTGGGCCTAAGTTTGACCCAGAAAAGACCCATCAAAAATTAGAGCCACTATAAATGGATCATTGGTTCCTGGAAGGAATTACATTTGCACAAAATAACAGATAAACATAGCGTTATGGAATCTCACACAGTCGAACGAAAAAGTATAATACCAAAATAAGATGTACCATATTATTAAAAGCCACAGATTCAAATAACAATTGTCAAAAACAATTATTCAAATAGTACATTATCATGGTTCATAATATAGAGTTTCCATAAGTAAAACAACAATGATAACTAATAATAGCATAATATCTCCATCTTCTTCGTCAGGCTCCATCTTCGTTTCCTTCATTGAATAGCTACCCTACCACTAACCTGTTAGAGAGTGGTCCGAAAATAAAGTCCTGTGTGACTGGAAATAATATTTGCTTAAAGACCATACCCTATATTTAACAGGTTATATATGTCAAGGGATGTCTACGAAACACACAAGCACACACATATATACAAAATGTGTTTAGCAAATGAGGTGGATATCTGAATCAATCACTTAAGACCTTCATTAGTGCATTTTGGGTGGAGTTCCAACGAGGTGGACATTCTTAGTCACTTAAGGCCCATTCTAACATATTTATTAAGGGGGATTCTCACGATCTCGTATGACCCTAAGTGTGGTAACCCTGAATTGCTTTAATATTTAAAACTGAAAATAATAATTGTTATGGATATATATATATATATATATATATATATATCTGTGTGTGTGTGTGTGTGTGTGTGTGGCACATATGAAGGTGTAAATGTGCATGGATTAGGTGCAAAGTGCACAAGAGTATCCATTATGCATGGAAAGTAAGGTATTTTCTTTGCTTGAATTTATTTTGTCATCTTTGGAAATTAATTAAAAATGTATGCAAGTGTTTAATATTTTGTGAAGTCCATATATATGAAAATGAACCTTCTGCATGTGATTAGAAAAATCTAGGAAATAAAACATAAGTGATTAAACATATATAGGCCATGAAAAAATATGTATAATATTCACATAATTCGTGGCTAGCATGATCATGCAGGAAGCATGAAAGTTGGGGTAAAAGGGGAAAATTAAATATCCAATGCAGCTAAAAAGAGTATGACATGGTACGGTAGGGTATAGGGTATTTCTTCAAAAAGGTAAAAAGATAAATAGGTATGACATTGAGTGTTTTAACACAACCAACAAATTATTTTCTAAATGGGTAAAATTGACATTAGGTAGCCTTAAAACCCTAGTTTGGCCAATATAAAAAGACTAGGCTTGTGAGCTAGAATATTTTCTTCTGGATATTAAATACAAGAAAATAGTAGCTGCAGCACCTAGGAGGTCGAGCTATCATCAAGTACTTAAGGTTTAAAATGGAGAAAACATTATTGTGAGTATGCACTGTTTTTATATAGGCATTAAGTCCTTCAAGGCAACCATTTTTATTACTTACATGTTATGTTTTCTCTGGAAATAATTTATTTTCCCAAGTATAAATATAATTATGCTGTCAGTATAATATTGTGAGTCTTATATTGCATCTTCATGAAGAATAACTTGAATATATATTATTGAGAGGTAGGATTTGTTGTGGGAATATGGCAGTATGGACAAGTGGTCACATGCTTATGCTTATTTCTATATATACAGGGTAAGGAGAAGCAATATGATACATATGTGTTGATCTTCTTTTACCAAATGTTTTCTAATAGATCACCTTGTTATAAGGAGATGAATGAGAAAATCATGGGATAAGAAGGCTCCCTATGCCTTTAATCATATGCTCTCGATTATTTCTAACATGTGCAGATTTTATAAGGAGATAGAGGAAACATGTGAATGATTGAAGCTGATTTAAATACCCATTTGATTGATTACATGATGTGCCATCATTTATGTTGTGGATGTATGAAGTCCTAAATATTTAAGCATGGTTTTTGGGTGAGTTGTTATGTGTAAGAGTCTTGTGTATGATAAATCATTGATACAGTTTATATACTACTTTGAGGGTATATTAATCTGTGGGACAACCTTGGGAGGATAGGATAGTATGAAAAGTGAATTACAGATTATAAATAGAAGATAAAAATTAACATAATGAAGCTCAGTGTGGTTAAAATGACCATAGCCTACGTTAATCTGTTAGGATTTCAAGTGGCAAACCAGGCATGCATGTGGCATGTTAATGCCCTAAGGCCTTTGTATGATGGTTAACAGATAAGGGGATCCCATATAGTGTGCACATTTGTGTTCAATGTAAGAGTATAGGCTCAGGAAAAGTGAAACATGATAACCTGAAGGGGGGGGGGGAGGGTGATGGTTAGGAAAAGATGAAGTCATGTTTATACTGGGAAAAGAAATGGCATATGAATACATTCCTACGTATAATTATTTATGTTTTGAATTTATATGTATGTGCACACTTGAATATGTCATATATATGAGATGAATACTGGGAGTTATCCTATAAATGATTGGGTGAATATAACCTGAACATATAATATGATTTCATATGTAAAGGCAAGGTAACAGGATGGCACTTGAGAACATGTAAACAAGCAGATTTATATAGATTTTGTTATGCTCACACCAAACAATTTGTTTGACCCTATTTGCTTAATGACATGATAGGGTGCCTCAATTTAAATGAGGCAGCCTCTAATGCTTCTGCAGGTAATATTGAAGCTAATTAGAAGTAGTGTGGAAATGCTGCTGGGAAAAATGAAGCTTAATCGCTTGCTATTTATTTATGAAGTTATGCTTAAGACAAAATTAGTTTGCTAAGGTTAAGTTTGTATGACTTATTATTGTAATGACTGCATGTATTAGTAGATTTAAGTAGTTTCAGACTTAAACCTTATTTGAAGATTATGCTATCTGGTTTATGTTTGTTAGATGATGTGAATGTAATATAGACATCTATGTGTGTGTATTTAACTATACAACTTGCTACTGAATTTTAATTGGCCAAACAAGGCAAGTAAAACCATGCATTGTGCCCTTGTTCAAAAGAGATAAAAAGCTTCAGAAATATGAGTATGTGGACCACGTCAGGGTCACTCAAGCATGTAAATTGTGAAGGCATATTTTCTATGTTGATATTACATGCGGAAGTGCAGACTTGAGCATGGTTTATATGCCATTAACCAGACATTTTATTAATCTCTTTTGCATAAGGCAATACTAAAAAATGGCCTAAAGATATGCCTTGCCTTTGTTAATCAAATTCAGTAAGAAGATGCTTATCTACCTTAAGTTCAAATGCATAAACATGTAATCTGCACACATATGTAATCCAGTAATAGGGCAGGGGTAGTCCATGAATTTATAAGGTTAAAACAGATTAATAGATTGAAATTAAATAGGATTATAACAAGGCAAAATACATATCACTACAACAAAAATACCCTATTACAACATCCTTTTTACAACGGGCGTAGGCTGCCCGTTGTAATAGAGTGATATTACAACGGTCCATATTGGCCGGTTGTAATAGATGCCCTATAAAATACGCTTTTTACAACGGGAAATTACTGCCCCTTGTAATAGAGTGCTATTACAACCATCATTTCACGCTTGTTGTAATATATGTTAATTTTACAACGTTCACAAAATGCTCGTTGTAATATGTGCCAATTTTACAACGGTCTTTAAATTGCCCGTTGTACGAGGTGACAATTTTACAATGGTCATAATGCCTATTGTAATAGGTACCAATTTACTAATTACGTTACTAATTACTAATTACCAATCATTGATAATGTAATATTATTTATTAGTAATTCATAATTATTTATTAAGGTTAATATTTAATAAAAAATAAAAAATAAGTAATTAATATTTATTTTTTTAATAAGTAACTTAAATTTATTATTTTTTGTCAAGGCAAATTAGTATTTAAAAATTGGGAAGTAATATGTATCATTTAGTGCTGGTATTTAATAATCAAGGAATAATACTTACTTTAGTACTAAATATTTCATAATTACAATTAATGATTATACAAATACTAAATTATATATAGTAAGAATTAATATTTATTATGTAGTAATTTATATTTATTATTTAGTAATTAATAATTGATAATTTCTATTAAATATTAAAGAATTAATAATTATTATTTACTATGTATTTGATAATCTATTTTTAATAATTTTCGATTAATATGTAATTTTAAATAACTAAGTAATGATATTTATTATTTCTTTTTTGGTATTTAATAACATAAATACTTGTTATATTTAACGTTTAATACTCCAAAAAATAAAAATTTAAATATTTCCATGATAAATTTACAAAAAATTCAAAATTTAAAAGTATTTTTTGTCGTTTGTTTACGTTTTGATACCCCTATGAATTTTAAAAGTAATGGAACACAAATAGTTCATTGTCATTTTATTTTGGTATTATGTTTTCAACTATCGATATGTTTCAGTTATTTCATCCCAATCCCCTTTCAATAACCGAAATCATATTGATATGTGAAATATTGACTATTTCATTTTCAACTATTGAAACATTAGAAGGTGGATTTGAATACACAATAACCGAAATAGTATTTGGATACAAATATAGATATGACAAAAAGAAATAATATTTAATATATGTTTTATTGTCAATAATTTGTCATCAAACCGACCGTTAGGAGAGTTTCTCTACTGTAAGAGAGCCAAAACAAATTGTGTGAACCCAATTTTACATGGAGCAATTATTTACGTCCGTTGTTCATCCTTGGTTGCCTTCCTTCTTCTTCACAATTGTTTTCTCCTTGCGTATACCGTTAGGGTATTGAGCGATTACGATGCCTGTGTTTCTCCTCGCGTATACCATTTCTTCTCTAGTTGTATAGATCGCCATAATACCCAAATAATCTGGGTTGCTCTTTTTCCCAATTCTCCTTCATTTGGTATCATAATTTATCTTCAAACAAAACCTAAATCTCTACATAAGTTCAACATCTCTTTTTTATTTCTAGCGGGAATTCAATCGATTCTTGTGATATCCAAGTTATGGATTTTCTTTTTTCTAATTTGCCCATCCCTTTTCTAATTCATGATCGATTTGAATTTGTTCTGAAATTTCAAATGAAATCGATTCTGCAGAGAAAGGGGTCATCCTAGTACCATAAACATCATAGGGTGCGTCTATTAACGCCCCGGTAATTGCTCTTCACCCCCGGCTGATTAGAAAATAAAATATGCACCCCATGATTTCCTCTTCCCATCCCATTTAATCCAAAAATGCCCTTATTGCATTTTCGTTCTCAATACTATTTTTCTAGTTCGAACTTGTACTTTTTTCTACTACTCTCCTCTTTAAAATTTTGTTTGAATTAATTAAAAATTGTAAACTGTTAACATCTCGGTCTCAAAACACATAATGATACGCATCACTAATTGTACTGTTTTTAAATTTTTAATTATTGTTTTAATTTTTAAATCATTATTTTTAACTTATGTATTTAATTTTTCTTTTTTTAATGCTCATATACAATGTTGATTTTATTGCAATTTAGCCTCGAACATCCTATATGTATATGACTGATAATTTTTTTAATCATTGTACAATATGTCAACATTAGACAAGTTATATAATCAGTTGTTAAAGGGTAAATTCGGAAATAAAATTCTGCAATTTTAACCCGGGGGTGAAGAGTAAATCATGGGGTGCGAATAGCTAGACCCAACATCATAATGATAATAATAAGTACTGAACTCTTTACCTGTTAGGCTGTTGAAAGCTGAAATATCAAACTGCGACCATTGACATGAAGCTTTGGGTCTGTGTTGAATAACTAAATTTCTACAGCCGTAATAAATTGGTATATGCAACAATGTATAAACATGAAAGATTATATTTCCTATTTGGGTACGATGACATAAAATATGCTTTGATAATGTACTAACTAGATTGTGCAATTAGCATTACGCATCCTTGTGATATATATATGTATAGAAGCCACTGCTGAAGATACCTAAGCTAGATTGTTGTGCCCGAGTACTTTTGATTGTTGAAATTTTTGTTAGGACACAAGCAGGATTTTTTTTGCTTCTTTATGACCTTATGATTAACTACTATGATGGTTAATTTGTTATGGTTGGTGTTTGGTGAGAGGGCAATTGATGGAGATATTTGGAGGGTTTGGGTATGTTGTCTAAAGTTTTAAGTATAAGTGGATGTAATTTGAAGTGTTAAATCATGCAGGTGTTTGGAAAAATGAGAAGTGTATGGTAGCAGGGAGCAGTTTGGTTGAGTTGCGGTGGATAAGCTGCTGGTTTGAATAAGGATTTCAAGTGAACAAGATGGAGCTGCGATGGAGAAGTTTGGTTTGAGTAGAGGGGTAATGAAGCGATGGAGTGTTTGTTGGTCTTAATGGGAATGTTGTGTTTTTTTACTAAACTAGAATATGATCTCAGCCGTGTTTTTTGTTTAATAGTAAATTATAGGTCTTAATTTAACAGGGCAATTAAAAAGGGGAGAAAACTTGTTATGGCTGGTGGTTTATTACTGGTAAAGAGAAGAGTTAACGCACACCGATCAATTATCAAATGGTTGGATAGGTCTTCACTGGTTTGTTACTGGTATTGAGAACAAATATAAACAAGCAAGGCATGTTTTTAATCTATGGAGAGTTGATCATTATATAATATTATGTTGTTTGAGTGTGGATTAGTTGTGCCATGCAACTGAAGGTAAGCATCTCAAATTTTTGCATTATAATGTTGTATATAAAATTGTAGATTGTAATATGATTGTTCACATACGTAGTTAGGAGCCTAGGAACCGTTGATTACTAAATAGCTAGGAACCATTGATTCCTAATTTTCCCAAAATATGGATATTATCCCACTGTCTACAGCACTAAAATTGTTGTCCAGTTAGTTGCATTGTACTCTTTTGTTATTTATATCCAATTCACTTCATGTTAATTTATTGATATCGTGTATAACACTTGCAACTTTTTGTGGCAGACCATTGTTCTAGAGCTTTTAATGCAAATTACAAGAGGATGAACTAAAAAAGACTTTTATTTACATTTTGATATAACCTAATCCCATTTTAGTGTTTTTGGGTTGCATCTAAAAACCTAGTTTGAGGTAACTAAGTTCCGTTTCTAGTTATACACAACTCAAGGAGTAATCAGGCTGCAAGGGTTTGCATATTTTTAATTACATGTATTTCACTGTTATAATATCTAACTTTCTTGCATTTTTAGTTCCATCTGTACAGTGTAATATTTTAAAGTTTGTTGTGTATTACGTTGTTTATTTCATGTATGTCTTGCATGTGTTTTAACAGTAAAACGACAATGCATATTTTCTGTCTATTGTATAGCTAAAATGCCAAACTTTCTATAAAATTTGTATTCTTCATGCTACCACTTAATTTTTTTTTTTTAAAAAAAAAAATTCTATCTTTCATGTCAACTTTTCTAATATCCATGAATTCTATTCAATCGAAATCTAGATTTAAAAGGAATGGAACTCTGATGAAATATTCTATTTTCACCATCAACGGAAAGAATTGGAAAAGGCTTTGATTCGAGTGAAAGATTTTCATATCCAGCCCTATAGGCATCACTTTTGGATTTTCTTTGTTGTCGATACTGAGCGACTTTATTTTCATTCCCATGTTGCATAGTCTGAACAGAATTTCTGAAATATTTTACTGGAAAAAGAAAGCAAAACACGCACATACGCGGCCATTTTAGCAAACTTTGGCTCTCTAGCTACTAAACGCTATACATATTCTGATATATAAAGAATGATAAAATCTTTTATTGACAGAACACATACACATACACATACATACACGGCCCGTTTTCCGACCATTGTACCAGAATACTGGTACACAAAAAATACAAATAAAAACATCTAAGTCCATCCCCACCCAATTATGCATTCATAGATCGCTGCTCCCATCCCAATCGTTATTCCCATTTTCTCATCGTCGGTTGTAAGACAAAAAGAAAACCCTACATCTTTCAGTCAAGCGCCGCCTCCCCTCAAATTAACCGCCGCCTCCCTTCAGATCGGCAGCCACCTCGCTCAGATCGACCGCCGCTAGGGTTTGTTCATTCTGACTCTTCATGCATGTCATCATCCCTTTGCGAAAATGAAGAAGAAACTGGAAACTAAAGCGAGGAGAGAAAAGCAGTGAAAAAGCTAGTTCGTTTACACTATAAAAGGTTAAGAATTGATAAGAGGGAAAATCTGCTTTGCCTACATCGAAGAGCTTGCCTTTTTAGCCGTATGATGAGAAGACTGGAATAGCTAAAGAGGATTGATGGCAATTCAGAGGTTTTATACTACTCTTTTGTTACCTCGTTCTTGCGTTATTCTGTTGTTTAAATACTTGCATCTTTTGTTGATTTACTAGCTAGTGGTATTATAGGAGAGGGATTGTTGTGATATCTCCTCGGTAAATTTTTCAACCCCACCCACCCTTCCCTCTTCTTCTCTCTTTTTTCTCATCTCCTTTTCCTTTAAAATCAGAATTGAAATAAAATCACTTTTCGTATGTGCAAAAAAGTAAACAGGAAGCTACACAATATTCCTCTTTGAATTTGATAAATTTATGTTTCTTTATTCTTTCTGTAAGTGATTGTTTTAGCTAATTAACTTTCTGAAGTGCAAAAAAAAAAAAAAAAAAAAAAAAAAAAAGAAAAGAAAAAGAAAAATACTTTAGTTGGTAGATGAGACCATGGCACATTTGTTGCAACGGAGCTTCTTCTCCTTAAGACGATACTCAAATTTTGTTCAGTGCTACTACATTGTGTCTGATTAATTAGGCTTGGGTGATTAAAACTATTTTATGCTTGTAAGCTAGCTGAACTTCTTTAAAGTTCGATTTTACTAACCAGTCCTTACCTTTTCTCAGAAGGGTTCATAAGGTTATTCCGCATTTGAAATTAGTTTGATGATAAATGATTTGTTCTGAATTAAACAGGTGAGCGATTATAATCCTTGTAGTCATTCTGAATCATTTTTCAATTTGTTTTTCAACTATAGTTTCTATTATTGAACAGTTAATCTAGATTTGATTCTAAAATCAAGTTTGAATGACTCTCCAATTATTAAATCTAAGCTTCTTTTTATTGTCAGCTAGTAGTTGGAGATTTCTTCATGTGACCTAGCATTTAAAATCAACCGCTTTCCCCTAATTTTCTCGCCTCACAATAAATTAAATCTATTCATAATGTAATCACTGTAATAATTTTTCAATGCCCTGAGTTTCCATTCTAAAGTGATTTTTGCATCTACTATCTGTAGGACTGATTGGGAAAAGTTATTATAAACAAACAATTTTCAGAATCGCCTTCTGTTTGAAAAAGAGGCTGAATCTTTTGTATTGAAGTTTGGGAATAACAAATTTGCAGTTCTTTGTATATGTTAATCTTTCAATTTTGCAGTTGGCAATAATGAAACAAGCTACCATATTTATTCCATTGCTTTGGAGATCTCGGAGATAAAGGTAAATACGAAGGTAACACATCATTTTTATGCAATATATCAATGTGTTTCAAATGTTTAAGTAACAACTAATGATTTTATATAATACTATAACAAAATAAGAAGGTTATGAGGTGCCTGCTTTATTGGTTTTACCAATTTTCAAATAACATAAATATTCACATGTCAAATATCAAATGCTATTGAGACTTCTATATGCATTAACATGTCATAAATATTAACATGCCTTATAACAAAAGGAAAATTCATGTGGAGGTTTTGTTTTTACTTATTTAATAAGTCAGAGCTTGAGAATTGACTGCATCTGCCTTTTCTGCTTCGTGTAGCTTGCACCTACTGATTTCTATTTTAGAAACTGTTTGCTTCTTTGGTTTATTGACCTTTTTAATCCTTTTTATTTACGTCTCTACCGCTTTGATATTTGTATTTTTATTGGCACACGGGATGTGGATGTGATGTATGTATCGTTGTTTGATGAATGTGATTTAAATCCAAAATGCTTGCTTCACTCGTTTAGGCGCTTGATCTGTGTGGAGGAAGAGAGGCATCCATACATTGACATTAATTGTGAACATAGAATGTGAATTTGGTATGTTGGTCACACCGTAAGAAATACAGAACTGGTTGCATTATCTGGAGCGCACATATTGGAAAGCAAAGGTTTTGAAAATCCCGTTGCATTCGATAATATCTACTTCAAAATACTCATTGACAGACCATATGACTGTGTACGTCTTTATGAGTGAATAAGTGTGTAGTGAGGAGTCATTGTGTACAAGTGAAATATAGTGAGGAAGTGTATCTACAAGTGATTGTGTAAATAGAGGTGAAACACTGTACTATTTGAAAGTGTAATAAATATTTATTTGAATAAATATTTGTTCAAAAATAAATTTTCAATGAAATATTCAATTATTTTAAATATTATTAATATTATGTGTAATATTCAAATTCATTGCAATTTCAGCATTTTACAACGGGCATTAATTATTGTTATAGAAGATATTACAACGGTCAGTACCTGTTGTAAAAAATATTACAACGGGTTGCTATTCTATTGAAGGAACATATAACAACAACATAAGACCATTGTAAAAAGTCTATTTCAACTGCCTGGTACCATGTTCATTTGCCCATTGTAAAAGAGGACATATTACAACATGGCCTAATACAACGGGTGGGCTGACCGCTGTAAAACCCCTATTACAACGGTCATTACCCGTTGTAATAGATCTGTTTTGTTAGAAATAAACATGATTGAATGTCATTTTTGTTGTACCCAATTTCAGTTCCTATTGCCACTTGCACTTGCTCTATTTCATGTCTTTTGAACTATGTACAATTGATTGATTTGTATGTGTGTTATTGCTAATGTTATGTTAATATATTATATCCTTTATGCTATGTGAAAAGTGGATTAAAAGTCTTTTTAATCACCTTTACCTTGTGTGCCAAAAACTCATTATCTATAAAATAGAATGCCTTATGAAAAATCTTTATCATAAGACAAGCTTGTACAAATCATATACTGGTATGTATATACTAGTGGAGTAAGATCCTGGAAGTAAAAAAACCAAATGAAACCCTAGGGAGAGAAGAACCCAGGAAATAATAAAAAACCATATTAATTAGATTAAATATTGTAAAATTAAGAGAGGGGTTCTCCCATTAAGGTGAACCCTAGCCACTTAAGGCCCCGTCCTAATACGTCAGCATTCTTAAGTAAATATTCTCATAAGTAATATGAGAAGCAGTAACTCGTCGCTTAGTACTGGTTTAGGGTAGGCTAACATATAACACCCCCTCCGGTAGAAGCTTTATGTTTCTACTTAACTGATATTACGATAGAACACCTATGTTGCTTAAGACTTCCCTTAGACAGTTGGTAAATTAAATAGCATGCTACGTCCAATGTATATCAACTATGTCCCAAGGTTGGCCCCCACAAAGCTCCTAAAGGAAATGAACATTCTGGTAAACTACCATACTCCGTTATTGCCATGTCTAAACCACTTTCAGAGAAGGAAGACCCATAGACCTACTTCAAATCTAACAATGGAGGGTCCTATGACTTTGGTCCACATCCAAGAAATAAACCTTCCGAATGGTCCTAGTCCTAACCACTTATGACCCAACTATATAAGAAGAGTGTCAGCCACTTAAGATTTTCTCAAGGCGTAGCAAACCTACCTATTTACACATATAATAGGTATATATATACACTCTCACATTAACCGTCTATCTGTAGATGCTGGATATGCTAGCCGGTTCCGGGCAGATTTCTACTATAAGTGGGATTAACCTCTGGTCATAGTATACTAATTTAAATGGCTCAATTTAAATGGCTCATGGCACTAGGCCTCTCACATCTGCCAAACTTACTTGTGGTTGCTGAATTTGCCAGTCGGTTTCGGATAGACTTCTACCACAAATGATGACTAACCTCGTGTCTATGTGTCATTATTTAATATATAGATAAGCCAATTTATACACACGCACAAACAAAAAATTATATGGGGACATTTCAAATTCTAATCTTATCCTAATCGAATTTACTATGTCATTATTACGTTAATTATGCTATATAAGTAGAATATCTAATATGTATAAATAACGCTAGTTTTCGTATGAACGAAGGAATGTTTTATCGATGTAAATTGTCAATTTGGTCTGCATTAAAGGCACAAAAGTTAATTCCTGCATCATACCGCTAAATGCATGGCATAATGACATAATCAATGATAGTAGTAATGGAAAAAATACAACATAACAATCAAAACTTGCATCCTAGGCTTGTTATAATAATTCAATTAATGAATCAAGAACATGGTGTAAATTCCCTACATCATGTATATGTATATACATAAATATGTGCATATACCTTTATTTATCTAATTTACCCTTTCTTACATTGTATATAAAAAAGTTGATATTTGATTTGTTCCAAATCTAAATATGTTCAAATTACCCATTTAGAATAGAAATCCAAACCTATTCAAATAATAAAACTAAATCAAATTCAAACCATTTTATATCATAAACACTTTTAAATAAAAAGGATAAATCAAATCGAACAAAAGTAAATCACCCAAAATGTTCTTCATCCACAACTCAAACAAATTCACAAACCAAACATCTACCGACAATTCTTACAAATTATATATATTAAAATAAGAGATTTGGGGGTTTTCAGTTTGATATTATCGTTAATCCAAATCTCCCGAGACATGCACCATATAAAAAATCTACAAATGTAGGATATGCCTAAACTATTACTATTTCCACTCATAGTGATTTGACTGTATGGAAATGTCATGGATCTGACGATGTTTTCCTATTTGATGCAAACTCTGATCCCTAGAATTCTATATACATATTAGAATTAAATAGTTAGAATTCTTATATATATATAAATATTATGATTGCAGATTTAGATTTTATTCAAAAGCTATAAGAAAAAGGGATTAGAAAAAAAAAATAGATTTTAAGAAAAGAAGAAAACGTATTATGAATTTCTCTGGAATCAATGGTAGAGTGGAGGCAGGGAAAGAGATGGAGATCGGGTTTAGGTCTGAAGTCTAGGGCGTTATTTATAGGTGTTCATGTAAATAAGAGCTGTAGGATTATTAAGGTTTAATCATAGCTGTCCAAATTTATAAATTAACACCAAAACCTGACCAGAACCAAGCCTCACTGGGCATTGGCCGCGCCAGGCGGTCGACTGTTCCCCTAGAAGGGCGGCCGACCCCCTGGTCGCCGTTTCTCCCAGTGAGTATATGTGGGACTGGAAAGATATTTACTATATAACGTTTATTAATTTCATTTTTTTCTTTCCTTTTAAACGTTATTCTTGTCCCCTGTTGCATACTTATATATACACACAAATTTAAATTGGATTGAATATTCTAATCACTTATTTATTGGCCTTGTATTATTCCATATATTAATATTATAATTTGAATTTCAAACTGTGTTACTTTCATATTTAACGTGCAACTTATTTTAAGTGTAATTCTTTTGTACGAGCTCGGATTCTGACATATTATATATGAAAATATATCAGAGTTTCGTCACGGATACAACTACGGTATTTTCATGGCTAAACTCCTGATGCTACAAAATCCCATTTTCAACCTGTTAATAATTTATTTGGTTGTTTTAGGTATATTTTTATGGGATGTTACAATACTTGTTCGTATATTGAAACTCCTTATCAGAAGAGCGGAAATTTTATTTTTGAATTAGATTAGGGACTTGGAAAATAATTGATCGACCATATTGATAATTATTATGAGAAATTGTTCGAGAAGGATATGAGAAAAGAAAGTTTATTTCCACGGAAAGTTGAGGCTGTTGTTGAGGATAAGGAGGAGAAGCCACAGCAAGGTGGTAGTAATAAGGAAAAGTGGAATGGTAAATGTAAATAGCAACAACAAGGGAAGAATGACCAGAAGAAACCGAAAGGCGAGATTACTTGCTATAACTGCCAATAGAAGGGTCATCTTTCCAAGGATTGTAAGAACCCTCAGGTGGAAAGGAAGTGCTTTAACCGCGATAAGCCGGGAATATGAAGAAGAATCATCCGAAACTACCCGAAGGAAAAGCAAGTTGTGAGAGCGTATGCTTTGGGTGTTGTGCCATCTTTCTCGAGGTCTCTGTCGTCCAAGGAAAAGAGGAAGAGTGTTGTTGTGCAAGGTATGCTTTTTATTAGAGATGTTTCATCTTGAGTTTTGTTTGACATTGGAGCATCATATTCTTTTATCTGTAGTGAGCTTGTTTGTAAGTTAGGCTTAAAACCTGAAATTGTCGATAGACCATTGGTCGTGACTAATCCAGTATAGATGTTTGCCCCAACCTTTGTATGCTTTATCGTGGTCTAGTTTTATCAGTCATGGTTTCACTTTTATGTGTGATTGTTTAGTTTTGAACTTCGTTCGGTTTGGGATTATTTTGTGTATGGATTGACCTAAGAAGTGTGAGGCTATTATGGACTACAAGAGTCTTGAGGTGACAATCGAGAACATGGAAGGGCAAACGATAGCAACACGTGTTTACCAGAGGATGTAGTTCTGGTTAGGCTTTTATAATCACTTGTGATTCCGCGGGATGGGTTGTCAACCATGCCAATCGTACGAGAGTTTTCTGATGTGTTTCCTGAGGTCAGAGGATTTCCATCTTAGCGAGAGATCGAGTTTCGGATTGATTTAGTGGATGTAGTCATACCTATTGTTATGCTTCTTAGGCAGATGACGCCTAAGCAACAACCAGAATTAGAGGTAAAAGTGAACGATCTTTTAAGTAAAAGATTCATTTGGAGAAGCTATCTAAATGGGGTGCACCGGTAGTGTTTGCGAGCAAGGCCGATGGATCGTTGAGACTTGAGATTATGTGTAGATTATCGTGAGCTGAATAAGGTGACAAGTGCCGAGAAATGATGACTTGTTTGATCACCTCCATGAAGCTAAGGTGTTTTCCCAAATGGATTAGGCGATGGGATTTCACCAACTAAGAGTGGCTAGAGATAGCATACCAAAGACTATTTTAGGACAACATCCAGATTCCATGACTGATTGGTGATGTCATTTGGATTGACTAACACGCCAGCATACTTTGTGGATCTTATGAATTGTGTCTTCAGAGATCAATTGAACATATTTGTACTTGTGTTCATAGACGATAAATTGATTTATTCCAGAACTAAAGAGGAACACAAGACACACTTAAGAATTGTTTTAGAAATCTTAAGAAAGCACTTGATGAGAGCTAGGTTTTTGAAGTGTCACTTCTGGATGGAAGAGGTGAGATTCTAAGGTCATGTCGTATCAGGACAAGGAATAGCGGTGGATTCCGCTAAGGTGGCAGCAATTTAGAATTGGGATTAACCCAAGAATGTGACGGATGTTAGGAGTTTTCTTGGTTTAGATGGATATTGTCGATGATTTATCAAGGATTTCTCAAAGATAGCTGCACCATTAACCGGATTAAAAAAATAAGAATAAAGCACTACTACAAAAGTGGGCATATTCGACACTAATTTGTGTGCATTGCATGAAAAGTGTGGCGAAAGCTATGATTTCTTTGATATATGCAACAATATTCATATGTTGGTGCATTATACGTGAGTGCACTATTGCGGTGGGAATTATAGTGTTTTGATGTGCAACACGAGTTAAAAGCGTATCATTACGTATATACAATCTAGCTCAGCGATCCGTGTTATCAACATATAAAAACCCCAACCGTAAATGCAAGATTAATCCAATGGTTCAAACCATCTATGGTTCTGATGATTCTAAACGTTAGCCATCATCTAATCATTGACAACCATGTCATTGCATTCTTTTGACGAAATTTTGGCGCGATCTTCTCCCTTCACGAAATAATGTAAAAATAATCTGATCACAAATCGTTCTTCTTCTCTATCATCTAATTGTTTTTCCCCCTTTTTACTATTGACAAAAATTTAAACCTAGATTCACGTTAGTATCGCTTCTCTCCTCGACAGCAAATTTTATTCTGAAAAGGTTGAAGCTTTGAAATGCTTTCTAGCTTTGATTGCTCAGGGCTTTGAGATCGCCAGTTTTTTTCCTCAGGTTCAGTTTGTATAGCAATGTGAAATAGTTGTGCTTATTATAGATTGGATTATGAGTAATTAGTAATTAGTTTATTTGTTACATTTTGGAAAACTCATTCGCTTATGAGTAATTAGTTGCTTGGACATCCCAAACTTAGGAAAACCCGTTCGCTTATGAGTGATTAGTCAGTGAAAGATTAGATTATGAGTAATTAGTTGCACTTTGACCATTGATTTGGGATTATGCGGAGATTTATTCAAAAATTATACCCAGCAATAAACCAAAAAAAAGGAGATGGTGCCGGTGGGTTTGCCACCAGGATTTAGGTTTCACGTAACTGAGTGGTACCTTTTTGGGCCATGGGAACCGGGCTATTGGCATGAAAAAGGCATGGTTTATTATAGAGGCCAAGCTAGTTAAGGAATGGGGACTTTACCGTCAAAATTGATTTGCACTTTGCGTTCATTTACATTAACATATAACTATATGCTTGAGGTTTTGTGATACAAACATATGTGTAGCACTGCGGTGTGTTTGCATTGCGGTGTGCTTGAGGCTACCAATTTCCTGATCCGGCTAAGTCGTTCACCCGTATCTAACACGCATAGGTATTTTCCATTTGATTTTGGAAACTGCCAATTTCAATGTTTCGATTTTGGAAACGTATGCTCAGTTTTGTATCCATATTATGCCTTACTACGTATCGTAAAGCAGTCATACAAAAAAGTATCATAAGGCAACAAAAGTATCATAAGGCAACATCAGTTCATACCATACACATCCAAAAAATGACATACAATTGTATGCTTGAGGTTTTGTGAAACAAATACATGTGTAGCACTACGGTGTGTTTGCACTGCGGTGTGTTTGTACCACAAAGTTCATACAAATACATGTGTAGCACTGTGGTGTGTTTGCAGTGCGGTGTGTTTGCATTGCGGTGTGTATGCACTGCGGTGTGTTTGCACTCAGGTTTTGTGATACGAATACCCGTATCTGACACGCACGCACAAATATCATAAGGCATCATCAGTCCATAGAATACACATCAGTTCATGCCATACACGCACAAGTATCACAAGGCAACATCAGTCCCTACAATACACATCAGTTCATACCATACACGCACAAGTATCATAAGGCAGCATTGATCAGTTCATGCCATACACATCCAAAAAATGACATCCACATCCACATCCAAAAGTATCATAATGTTAACTTAATACATACACATCCAAAAAATGACATAATAGTAGCATCAGTTCATACCAGATCAGGGCTTTACGGGGCTGTGGAACTTCCAACTGATTTGTTAGGGCTTTGCGACTGTGGGAGAGCCAGTCCAAAGTAAGCAGCCGCATGTGATGGGCCCGCAGCATCAGGACAAGGGGTAAGGTAGTTTGGCCAGTCAAATTCCTGATCAACTTCTATATCTACCCACTGATCATTCCTCTGGTTCATTGGGGCTTGACTATCAACATGTAGGTCATGGGTGGCTTCAGGAAATAAGCTTGGCAAGGGGGTAGCACAGCAGCTTCTTGTATCATTGCGTCAAATCTTTCATCTAAATCCATTTCCCATTCCCATCCATAATGATGCAAACATGGAACCACCTGTTCCTCCCTATTGCTCACAAAAAGAAGTTCAGGCCTTGTTCCAGGATGAGCATGGATACAACGCTGAACCTTAATGAGGTAAACCTTGTTATTGAATTGAGCAGCAACAGTATTGATATTACCAATGCCTTCATAAAATTGCATTTTTAAGTAGAAAGATGTATGGTCTTACTGAGACCAGTTGCAGTCGTCAATTGCAAGCACACATCCCATTGGCTTCATTATTTTTTCAACACCAGGAACATTACTCTTTAGAAACTCGGGAAAGCCATCAACTTTAGCCCATGATTCCACTTCTAATGCTGGTTTAGGCTCAAATTCTTCATCAGACCATGCTTGCAGGTAAATAGCACCACCAGGTTTTGTAAAAATTTTCAACATTAGCGCATGATCACGCTTACTGTACGATGGGCATAATACTAGAAAAGAGTTATTGGGTATTACCCGTGTAGGCCACGAATTATGATTGAGAGTCACCTTAAGAACTCCATGCACACCTTCTAAATTCCAATGTCCCTTAAGAACAGTGGCAGTGATGTATAGAGACGAGTCCTCCATTGATTTTTTTTTTGAACTTTCGAAGATTAAGGTTTAGGGGATATGGAGATGATGATGTTCTGAAGCTTTAAAGGATGTTCGAGGGACCCCATGGATAGTGTCAGGTAAATATGTGAACTGGAAATGCTTGCACAGAAGACGAAACATACTCAATTCGGAGGTGGCACGAGTGACCAATGGTGAATGGTCAACTGTTATAATTGTATGCGTAACTCACTAAGATTTATAAGTTAATTAGATGGCCAAATGCATAAATGCACACATCACATATGCACTTATCAAATAACTTGTAAATTCAAATTGCGGGATCTGAAATGACGAGGAAAGATATAGCCGGCAAGTGGAGGACCTGAAATGACATGGAGAGATACAGTTTCTGGCTCATGGCATTGCTACTTTGTAGAATGCACACTGATAGTATTTGTTGTCACTTGTATTGAAGGTGGTATGTGTTGGCATTTTTGCTACTTATAAATTATGTATTTGCTCGTATGTGTTATATATTTAAAGCGTTGAATTATGTATTTGATCGTATGTATTGAAGGTGGTATGTATTGAAGGTTTGAATGTGATGATAAATGTAACGGATGTGTTTCTTCTATGTACAAAACTGATATTGCAAAATTTATAATTAAAGCATTGTATTTGCCTTCTTTTAATATTGCATTTGCTTTTTTCCTAATGTTGTATTTCAAGATAATGGTGTTGCATTATATAAAATAATAGTAAGTCCACATGGCACGTAGACGCCACAACTGACGTAGCATGTGACACATGTGCAGCTGACATGTCGTGTGACACGTAGGCAGCTGACGTGGCCGCCGCTATCGTGACCTGGTAGCCAGGATCTAACTAATTTTCAAGCAACGCTGAATATTGTTGCATTACGTGCAAATATTGTTGCATTATGTCTATAATGCAACACTTTCTTTCCATGGCAGTAGATGTGCTAAAGCATTGCCTTAGAGGGCTAAGGCAACGACCGTGGATGCCACGCCCTTCCGGTGTTGCCTATTTGAAAAAAGGGGGAACTGCAACACTTTTTCGATCTAAGGCCACATAAAACTTGTGTCGAATATGCCCACTTTTGTAATAGTGAAGCCTTTGCGTGGAATATGAAATGTGAGCAAGCCTTCGCGATTTCGAAAGAAAGATCGATGAGTGCTCCCATTTTGACTATTTCGAGTGGGAATGAAGAGATAGTGGTGTACACCGACTTATGTGGCACTGGGCTTGGAGCGGTGTTACTGCAGAAGGATTAGGTTGTGGGTTATGAGCTATGCGAATCGACAACTAAAGCAGTGGGAAAGGGATAACCGAACTCATGATTTAGAGCTAGCGGCAATAGTGTTTTCTCTAAAGATTTGGAGGTATTATTTGTTGAGAGTTAGATTTGAGTTGTTCACATATCATAAATAGCTGAAGTACCTTTTCTCTAGAAAGATTATGAATCTTCGGCAGCAGCGATGGTTAAAGTTTTTGACATTATATAATTTTGAAATAGTCTATACTTCATAAAAAGGTAACGTAATGGCTTATATATTAAGCAGAAGACATGCGAATTTGGGAGCTATGTTTTCGGAATGGAAACATCTCAATTATTTTGTCGGATTTGATTTTAGACCTCATTGTGAGTTAGAGCCGGAGATGTTAGCAAGCTTATCGATTAAACTGACCCTCATCGAAAGGATTGGCGAAAGCCAGAAGCAAGACGATAAGTTTATGGAAATCATACGAAGATTGGAGACGAGAATAGAACCCGAGGAGATTAAAATTTTTGAAGTCGAAAGAGATGGTTGGGTTCGCAATATTGGATGACTGGTTATTCCCGATATAGATGGATTAAGGATGAAGTTTTGAGGGAATGCCATCACTTTAGATTGACAATCCATTTTGGTGGTAATAAGACGTATAGATGTATGAAGCGAGGCAACAACCGGGAAGTTATAAAAAAGAACGTTGGGAAATTTATCTCGAACTGTCAGTTGGTTAAAGTTAAGCAGAAGAAGCCAAGTGGACTATTACAGCCATGGGAAGTTCCCAATTGGAATTAGGAGTAAGTGTCAATCGATTTTATCAATGAATTACCTAGGACAAGGACATGAAATGATAGTATATGGGTCATCTTGGATCCCTTGACCAAAAGCGCAAGGTTGTTCCTATCGTCGACTAGGACGGTATTGAAGTTGGTTGATGTTAGACCATAAAATGGCACTAACACCCAATATGATATACTTCTTATGTGAGACGACCCCAAACCCCGTACTGACGGTGGCAAGGGTAATCCGTGGAATATAACACAGAAACAGATAATAGCAGAACAGAAATAAATAAATACACCAGATAATGAACAATAGAATATACTCGATAAACGTAATCATCAGAGTTACACAGTATACAGGATCATACTTAGTACAAATACAGTTCAGCTATACATAGATGTCTACAGCGGAAACAAACAAAATATGTACAATAGGAGCTGAACAGCATAAAAAGAGATAAATGATAGAATCCATCTTCAGCTCCAGCTATCCGGAAAGAACCAGCTAAACCTGAATACAAGGCTGCCCGTGTAGAAAAAGGGGCACCCGAGTTTGAAAGTGAAACAAACTACGAGTCAGTCATGGGACTGGTATGAGAAATCTATTCAACACATTTAATATATGGCTAATCACAAGACCACGCCACTTTCGTGGAACGGGCTTACTCCATCGGATTGCCAGTGCTTTAAAACAAATCTTTCTTTTAAACAACGCAATGCATTTTATAAAAATGAAGCCATTATAAGACTCAGTTCCCATCACACAATGCAACGCAAACCGGAGGATAGAGTTTTTACCTTATAACGGCCAAGATATGCTTGATACGAATAAAACAAAGGCATTTGATATTATTGCTAGTGTTTATATGTTTTGAAAACAATTTCAAATCATAACTATCAATCATAGACGACATTAATGCCCCATACCACTATGTCGCCATATATAAGTATGCAATCAAAACCGCACGATGTCGTATTGGGAAATTGGATTTCCGTCATGAACCAAGGCAAAAGATAGTCCTTACCGAATTCGTGACTCTCTTGCCCGAGCCACATGATCAAAACGCATCAACCCTTTAGATCGTCAAGGCCGGTCCACCGATGTGGATTATTATGCCTGAACACTACGTCTCCCCGCCCTTTGGGGCGTAAACGAGCCAACGAATGACTCCATCGGACCCGGATCGTCCGATCAAACCGAGGCGCCTTGCAACAGCAACAACCACACAAGTGAAAAGTATATAAATGTCAGGGCTGGTAGGTCACTGACACCACCCTAGCTAGAAAGAAACACATGCCCTCCCTGAGGTCCTTCTCCCGTTTCTGGTTCATACCGGGGTGTGAGGCTCGCGAATTCACATTATACACAAAGCTACGCCACACAGGCGGTGCTTTGATCATCACCACAAGACTTTGCTTTTCAACAGAAGCCCTGATCATTTGCCACTTAGGCATGCCACACTGGCAATTCGTGCCATGCGACTGATATTCACCGATATACAACCTCTGAGCTCGTGCATTCCAGAGAAGGGCGTTAAGCAAAAGAATAAATTCTCCGCCGCCAAACTGATGTATATTTAATAGAGATCAATCAACATAGAATAAAATCCAATGTCAGACACACAGTCCATTTACAAGTCCGTTCTGGGTCTGAACGAAACCGGAGGCACTATATACCTCGCAAACCCATCGACCACCACGTACGTCTGGACGATCACCACTCGTTATCCATATTTCGGGATGCCTCCCAATCAGGACCTCGGTTACCATCCAAACGAGGTGAAGATCTCTGGTCTTCGACCACCGTCTTCATCTTCGATTTCTTATCGTCGATTTAGTTATTCAAAATGGGATAAACCCAGTCTTTCTGAGCAACTCGCGTATATAATAAACAAGTGCAACACTAACATACACACGCATCATTTCAATTCATTAGTCACTAACCGTCAATCAGTAAGAGAACGATTTCCCAAATATTAACCCCGAAGGCCGAAACCAACATCAGATCAACACCTAGGAAACCATTCGACTTAGCCAACCTTCAGTTAATTTCTAAATCACATCCATGTCGTTTATAATATTTTATAACGATTTATCGCTATTTTTATTTATTTTAAAATAGCCATTTTATTCAAAATGACGTTTGGGCCATAACGCGGTCGTGGCGCTGTTTTTCTTCAGATTTGATTTACACATATCTGAAAATCTAACCGTTTGATCTTCACAAAATTTACATCATTAGAAAGATCTTTTCAAAACGAATCCAACGGTTTCAGTTTCGGGAAAATCCGACGGTCGGATCTCCCGGTATAATCGTTTGAAGTTTCGATTTCAAAATACGAACTGCAGCGTCGTTATTCGATTTAATATAATTATATTTATATATATATAAATATAATCGATTCTGGCGCTGTTTTTCTTCAGATTTGAATTAAACATTCCAGACAATACAACCGTTGGATTTTTACAAAGTTGGTGTCGTTGGAAAGATATTTCCAAAGCGAACCCAACGGTTGTGATTTCAGGAAAATCCGATGGTCGGATCTCCCGTACTAATTGTTTGAAATCACGGTTTCAAAATACGAACTGCAGCGTCGTTATTCGATATATTTCAATTCTATTTAAATATATATATCGATTCTTCGATTTCAAAACTATATTCTTTTCATACATTTGATAAAAATGATATTTTTTATCTAACTGTCTTCTATTTCAACACTTCGCTATATTTAACAATTCATATATATAATAAAAATGTGATTTTTATTGTAAACAAATTCATTTCAAAACACTATTATTTTATATAGTTCATATAGGTAATAAAAATAGGATTTTTATTATAAAACAATTTATTTCAAAACAAGGTCATTTTACATCGTTCATATAGATGATAAAAAGGTGATTTTTATTATAAAACAATTTATTTCAAAACAAGGTCATTTTACATAGTTCATATATATAGATAAAAATGTGATTTTTATATTTAAAACACGAATACCATTCAACACATGAATTTCAATTCAACGAATGAATATCGATTCAACACATGGAGGTTTTCTATAGTTTCTATATATAGGTAAAAATGTGATTTTTATATCTAAAACACGAATACCATTCAACACATGAATTTCAATTCAACGAATGAATATCGATTCAACACATGAAGGTTTTCTATAGTTTCTATATATAGTTAAAAATGTGATTTTTATATCTAAAACACGAATACCATTCAACACATGAATTTCAATTCAACGAATGAATATCGATTTAACACATGAAGGTTTTCTATAGTTTCTATATTTAGGTAAAAATGTGATTTTTATATTTAAAACACGAATACCATTCAACACATGAATTTCTAATCAACGAATGAATTTCAATTCAACACATGAAGGTTTTCTATAGTTTCTATATATAGGTAAAAATGTGATTTTTATATTTAAAACACGAATACCATTCAACACATGAATTTCTAATCAACGAATGAATTTCAATTCAACACATGAAGGTTTTCTATACAACGAATAAATATAGTTTCAGCAAATGAAAATAATTCAAACACATGAATATTATTCAAAATTTCGGTAGCATAACGGCAGGGTAGTTGAAACCGGGACCATCCCTAGTACGGCTCCTCGCTCTACCTTAAAACCTCGCGGTTTTTGACAATGGGGATCATGCATCTAGTTAGCACGCAGGCGGCATGTATATATCTATTTCATTTCCACAAACTAATCCTATGTGGTTTCAACCAAATATTTCTCAACCACGAATGGGTATTTTTCAACCACAATCAGTCAATTTCAATCACAAACAATCCCAATCAACCATTCGCTATCAATCAATTTTCACACCAATCACAATCAATAAATATTGTCCATGGTTTGTGGACGAGGGGCGTATATATATATTTATATATAGCAATTCAGTTCTATTTCAACACATATATAATTTTTACAACGCATATACAACTTATACATCGAACGTACAACTTATACAACGCTTATACAAGAGGTGTACAATGCTTATATAACTCATACATCGACTATATAATTTGTACATCGTCGTTTTCCATATCGTTTATAAATTAGAAATCTCACATCGGGTTCCACTCCACCAAAAATAGCAGAAGGCTCAGAAAAATACGCGGTCTCTTTTAAAATGTAGAAGACGTCCACACGGTCACGATGTTTCCTGTTTCATCGAATTTCGTCAACACACGAAAAAGATATGATTTTTCAAAGTTTGCAACGGTTTAAAGGTGTTAAAACAGTTGAAAATAAAACAAGCCGTATACCTTGCTTCGAGGTTCAAAACTAGGTCAGCGATTATCTCCAAATCCGAGCGACTAGAGGATGATCGCCGATGCCACGACGTAGGGCTCCGAAACCCGCGCCAGGGGGTCCCTACCGCTGTCTACTCGATCGCGGCTGGAGGGAGGAATCGGGCGAGGTACGGCGGCACTTCAGAGCGTCAGATCTTGCGAAATACTGAACGAGGGAGGGCGAATCCTATATGGATTTGAAGAGGAGGCTTGGATCTTCAAAAAGTTCCAAAGGGGTGTGTGGTTTCGTTGAGAGATGGAAGAGAAAAGGAGGAGAGAAGGAGGGAAGGTGTAGCCGCCGTTAATCGCGATTACGGGGAGAGAGAAAACGAGGGAATTTTTTTTTTTTTTAAAAATATGATTGGCCGGGGGAGTTTTAAAGGGGTTTTCTGGCGCGACCACCAATCTAAACCCAACGACTGTCGTCCCTAGCGTTATACCCCCATTCCGAATACAATGGGATAGGTTTCGTAGGCCCATTCGACTGCTTCAGTCAGTTTCCATTCAAATTAAAATATATAACATTCAATATTCGATTTGAACGTACATTTCAATTTGCCAGGGCCACAAACTGATTCGAAAAATTCCAGAAAAATAAATCTGGCTATGTTTTGATGATACTGTCCCTACAAAACTAGTTTCATCGAATTCTGAGACCGTTTGCAAAAAGGCCCATTTTTGGTCGATCCAATTTAACTGTAATTGACCAAAACACGTTTTCCATTGCCACGCTCACATGCTAGCTTCAAAAATTTTGAAATTTGAAACCTAGCAATAACTTCACATCCTGGATCCAACAAAAGTGGTTTCGTCGAATTCCGAGATCGTATGCAAAATGGCCAATTTCACGGGCTATATAAATTCCATAGCGACCTTTCTGAAAATTCATTTGGCCATAACTTTTGCTTTCCGCTATGAAAATTCGATTTTTCAGATTCGTTAGAAAGGTATTTACTAACAGATTTAAATATTTTTAGTTTCACTCAAATCCGTTATGTTTTGCACCCGGTACAGTCCGACAAAGTTTGAATTCAATTTTTGAAACTACAGCGCCATTTCAGGCCTTGTTTGTAATTTAATTAATTATATTCGTTTTCAATTGTCGATTCAAACTCAGTTTTCATTGCTATTATTTAAAATATTTATTTTAAATAATTAAAATCCATTATTTTAGCCAATTTAAAATTTTTAAATTGGTTCAGATTTTCTGGGTCGTTACAATCTCCCCCACTTAAAACTTTTCGTCCCCGAAAAGGAACAATGTCGAAAGTGGTTTGATTAATCAACTCTACGTTCGATCTAGCTTCAATTCTCCAACTTTTCAGTTTCTGAGAATTTTCAAATTCTTCAAAAATTTGGCTAACACCCGGAATTTTCGAAAAATTTCGCCATAACCTCCTTTGTACGGGGAGGGGTTTGGAAATTTATTGGGCCGTATTAGGTACCCAATAAATCCTAATAAGCATACACATATTTATAGTGATATATTCTGGTGTTTACAGGGGAGCGTGTATTGATAATAACTCCAGAGAATAAATTCTCGTCACCCTGCCCCGTGTGGGAAATAAATAGTCCATGTGCCGTATCTAATAACTAGAGAGACGTGATTATTGTCAACTCCAGACCCGTGTGGGGTTTTTATTAATCTGGCGATTTAATCGTTACAATTTAAATAGTCCATATCAGTCATCAGTTCAACCTGTAAAATATAGTCATCGCCATACAAGCCTCTCACTCGTATGGTAAATCTTCCACCTCGTCACACAAGCTCCAAATTCTTATGTGGAATATGATGAAGTATGCCTATCTTCAGAAGTATGCTATGTAATGTAGTTCAAAATTAATTGTTACTATCCTATGGCGACGTTTATTATTTCACACAGAAAAACCAGCACTCCGCATCCAATGGCATTCACAGGAGTTGATATAATAATATTTCGCATCCAACTCATTGAGGTTTACCTATTTGTCGGACACGCAAATAAAATCTTTACTCAACAGCTAATCCATTTACCTGTTCAAACATATATATAATGCACTAGTATATATATTTCTATCTATTTTTAATCAGTTCAATGTGTGATCTAAATGAATAAATTCTACCATTATTCCATTATTGATTAAGTTAACTATCGTTTTAATAATTTAATAAATCAAATCTACCATCACACAACACAAACAACAATCAAATTGTTTTTAACTTTTCAAAAATATACTAATCAATTTTTATACTCTTTTTAAATTAAGCAGACTATAGAATTAAAAGTGCATATCCATGGAAAGAAAATAACAACAGAGTAGAGAACTAATTGGTAATGCAAAGTATGGTAAATGTACCTAGCACCGGAGTCAAACAGAGATATCCACTCGGCATCTAGGATAAGCTTTCTGAATGCTCTCCTCAGTTTCCCAAGTACAATCTCGCGGATCTCCACTCCATTGCACTTTGAATAAGCGAACCTTCTTGTTCCTCAGCTCTTTGGTTTCTTTGCCAATGATATTTAGCGGCTCTCGTCTCACAGCTAACTCTGAAGTAATTTCAATATCCTATTGAGCTGCTTCTTCCACGATCAAGTCCGGATCATGAACGTGCTTTCGAAGTTGAGATATATGAAATACATCATGAACTCCAGGCAACCAATCAGGCAATTTAACCCTATAAGCGAGAGTTCCGATCCGTTCCAGAATAGGAAACGGACCAATGAATTTGGGCGCCAACTTTCCAGTCTTACCGAACCAGATAACTCCTCTCATTGGAGATACTTTCAAATATACGTAGTCGCCAACAGCAAAGGATATATCTCTTCTTCTTCTATCGGCATAGCTCTTTTGTCGGCTTTGAGCGGCGAGTAATCGCTTCTTAATAAAATCGACTTTGTCGGCAGCTTCTCGGATCATATTTGGTCCCAACACAAGTCTATTACCGGGTTCGACCTAACAAGCAGGAGATCGGCACGGTCTACCATATAATGCTTCGAATTGTGACATTGTCAGGCTCGCCTGGTAGCTGTTGTTATAAGAGAATTCAGCCAAATGCAGATGGTCTTCCCATGATCCACCAAAATCTAGAACACAAGCTCGCAATAGATCTTCTAAAATACGATTCACCCTCTCAGTCTGAGGATGATAAGCGGTGCTTAGGTTCAGCTTCGTTCCCAGTTCTACTTGAAATTCCTCCCAGAATTTGCTAGTAAATATTGTATCTCTATCACTGACTATACTGAGCGGCACTCCATGTAGTCTAACTATTTCCCTGAAGTATATCTGCGCCAGACTCTGAGCAGTTCTGTTTGATCTGACAGGTATGAAATGGGCGGTCTTCGTGAAGCGATCTACGTCACCCAAATACTGTCATTCCCTTTTTTGGTTCTGGGCAGACCATCAATGAAATCCATAGAAATATGTTCCCACTTCCAACTAGGAACGTCTAGCGGTTGTAATAATCCAGCCAGCTTCTGTTGGTCGCTCTTGACTAGTTGGCAAGTAGGGCATCGGCTAACGTATATTGAAATGTCCCTTTTCATAGCCTTCCACCAGAATGTTCGCTTGAGATCGTTATACATTTTGGCTACACCTGGATGGATACTCAGCTTGGACTTGTGACACTCGTCTAACACTTCCCTTTTTAACTCTGGGATATCAGAAACACTAATCCTTCCTTCCAACCTCAGGGTCTCGTCGTTATCTATTTGAAAACACGAGGGTTTGCCTTTCTGAATCCTTTTAATCATATCCTTAATAAAGTTATCCTCCTTCTGAAGAATAGATATTTTGTCAATCAAGGAAGTCGTGATAATAAAGCTGGCGATCATTACATTCTTTCGGCTTAACGCATCGGCCACGACATTGGCTTTCCCTGGAGTGTATATAATCTCAAAGTCGTAAGCTGCAAGAAACTCTAGCCAACGTTGCTGCCTCAGATTCAGGTCTTTCTGGGTGAATAGATACTTTAACGACTGGTGATCTGTAAACAGTTCAAATCTCTCACCCAGGAGATAGTGTCTCCAGATTTTCAAAGAGAATACGATAGCCAACAACTCAAGATCATGAGTGACGTAGTTTTTCTCATGCGGCTTCAGCTGACGGCTAGTATAAGCAATCACTTGACCCCTTTGCATTAACACTGCGCCAAGGTCTTCTCTAGAAGCATCAGTCCAGACTTTTAAATCCTGATTGCCATCGATGATGGTTAACACTGGAGCTGTTGTTAATCTCAACTTTTGCTCTTCAAAAGCCTCTTCACTTTTTGGAGTCCATTTGAATTTAGAGTGCTTCTTTGTTAGCTTCGTTAAGTGACCAGATATCTTCGAAAAGTTTTTAACGAACTTCCGGTAATAGCTAGCCAATCCGAGAAAACTGCGGACTTCTGTAGGGGTACTGGGCTGTTTCCAGTTTTGAATAGCTGTGATTTTGCTTGGATCTACAACAATCCCTTCTTTCGATACGACGTGACCTAGAAATTTTACTTCATCTTGCCAGAATATACATTTGGAAAACTTTGCTTTCAATACATTCCTTCTCAGAATTTCTAGAATCTGTTCCAAATGCTTTTCATGTTCGGCCTTTGACTTAGAGAAGATTAGAATATCGTCAATAAAAACCAGAACAAATTTATTCAAAACCCCTCTGAACACCCTATTCATCAGATCGACGAAGTAAGCAGGAGCGTTACATAAGCCGAACGACATTACTAACCACTCGTAGAACAAGTCGGGACCTCTGAATGCTGTCATTGGAACACACTCTTCGGCAATTCGAAGTTGATGGAAGCCTGTAGCTAGGTCCATCCTTGAGAATACTTGTGCGCCATTTAATCGATCCAACAAATCATCAATCCGCGGCGATGGATATTTATTCTTTATGGTCTGTTTGTTCAGATCACGATAATCCACACATAGACGTAGAGTACCGTCAGATTTTGGGACAAACACTACTGCTGCTCCCCAATCAGAGAAACTAGGCCTGATCAGACCCTTCCATACGAGCTGTCGTGTTTGATTGTCAAGTTCTTCTTTCTCTTTCAAGGACATTCTTCGAATAGCGTGAACTACTGGCCTTGCATTGGGAATCAAAGCGATCTTGAAATCTACTTCTCTCTGCGAAGGTAAGCGAACAACTTCCTTGAACACATCCGCATAGCTCTTGATGACAGGAATATCTTTCACTAGGTCGGGAATATTCTCTGTGATTTCAGGGACATTTTCTATTTGGGCTGGAGAAACATTCAAAGCTGCCCAGAAGTCTTTTCTATTAGCATTCTGACCTTCACAGGGAATGGTTATATAATCACCTGATTTAATCTTCGCCTTCACGACTCTGTCAGCGCATTCAACTTCAGCTTCATATTTGGTCAACCAGTCTAACCCCAAGATAAGATCAAACTCTGTAAAATTCATGACGTCCGCGATGGTAGGGAACCGATAACGAGAGAAAGAAATCGACACTCCACAAACCCAACTGAGATCAATGGAACCCCCAACCGGATTCTGGACAGTCATTGGTTCTTTGAGCTTCTTCAAATTCAAATCTAGTTTCTTAGCTGCATTTTTGGCAATGAAGCTTCGTGACGCGCCTGTGTCAAGCAGTCCTTTGACTGGAATATCTTTGACAGTAAGCGTGCCTTCTAATACATCTGGCCTTTCCTGAGTAGCTGAGGGTGTTGAAGTTTCTGCCACTTCATTCACTTGTACCATCCCAGGCTACTTTAAGAGCCAACAATCCTTTGCCAGATGTCCAATCTGATGGCATTTACTGCAACCCCTTTTTTCTTGAAAATTCCCCTTGGATTTAGATCCACTCTTTATTCGTTTCTTGAGAGATCGACAACTTATCGAGAGATGTCCTTGCCTATTGCAGTTAGAGCATACAGTTGTCGCTACTGGCCCTTCTCAGATTTAGCCCTTTTTCTCTTGGCACTGGGCTTCTTACCGACCTCAGACGTTGCACTGGCCTCAGGACGATCTGTCTCAGACTCATTTTTATTGCTAGAGCTGACTTCCTCTTCATACAGTAACATACCTTTCCTATGGAGATCTTCATATTGATAAGCCATATAAATCATTTCTGAGAAAGGAAGCTTCACATTCCTCATCACACTATTCTGATATTTTCTTTGCAGGCCATGAATAAATCTCAGATTCTTCCTCTTTGGGTCTTTAATCAGATGAGGAGCAAAGTGAGAAAGTTCGTTGAATTTATTATGATATTCTGGGATGGTCATATCGCCTTGTATCAGATAAGAAAATTCATCGCATATTCGCTCAGTCGCTTCTGGAGGAGTAAATCTTTCTAGGAAAATCACTTTGAATCTATCCCAGGTGATATCACCTTCTGGATTATTCTCAATAACTGAATCCCACCAGAACAAAGCTTCATCTTTTAGTGCCCAAGAGGCCAGTAATCTTTTCTGGTCATCCCTCAGCTTTAAACGATCAAAGATCTTTTCGGCCGAACGAATCCAAGCCTGTGTCTTCATAATAGATTCTTCACCAGAGAACGGTATTCCACCCATATTTCGATATTTGATTAATAGGGCCTCAATATCCGGTTCTGCATTCCTTCTGTTTCTGACACTCATTTTCTAGTACTTTTGCAAACAGCAGATCAAGTGTCAGGTCACAGAATAGAAAATTTAAAATATAGAAACATATACATCAATGTAAATGTGTCTATCGAGGTGTTATTTCATTCTGCTTTACTCATACTAGGATATTACTGATCCTATATGTATAGAGTTACCCGTCCTAGAACACCACTGGTTCTATTTCTGACGAGTTCGTTATATGTTATATTCCAGAAACAAGCTTAACCAAAGCTCCGATACCAACTGAGACGACCCCAAACCCCGTACTGACGGTGGAAAGGGTAACACGTGGAATATAAAACAGAAACAGATAATAGCAGAACAGAAATAAATAAATACACCAGATAATGAACAATAGAATATACTGGATAAACGTAATCATCAGAGTTACACAGTATACAGGATCATACTAAGTACAAATACAGTTCAGCTATACATAGATGTCTACAGCGGAAACAAACAAAATATGTACAATAGGAGCTGAACAGCATAAAAAGAGCTAAATGATAGAATCCATCTTCAGCTCCAGCTATCCGGAAAGAACCAGCTAAACCTGAATACAAGGCTGCCCATGTAGAAAAAGGGGCACCCGAGTTTGAAAGTGAAACAAACTACGAGTCAGTCATGGGACTGGTATGAGAAATCTATTCAACACATTTAATATATGGCTAATCACAGGACCACGCCACTTTCGTGGAACAGGGTTACTCCATCGGATTGCCAGTGCTTTAAAACAAATCTTTCTTTTAAACAACGCAATGCATTTTATAAAAATGAAGCCATTATAAGACTCAGTTCCCATCACACAATGCAACGCAAACCGAAGGATAGAGTTTTTACCTTATAACGGCCAAGATATGCTTGATACGAATAAAACAAAGGCATTTGATATTATTGCTAGTGTTTATATGTTTTGAAAACAATTTCAAATCATAACTATCAATCATAGAAGGCGTTAATGCCCCATACCACTATGTCGCCATATATAAGTATACAATCAAAACCGCACGATGTCGTATTTGGAAATTGGATTTCCATCATGAACCAAGGAAAAAGATAGTCCTTACCGAATTCGTGACTCTCTAGCCCGAGCCACAGGATCAGAACGCATCAACCCTTTAGATTGTCAGGGCCGATCCACCGATGTGGACTATTATGCCTGAACACTACGTCTCCCCACCTTTTGGGGCGTAAACGAGCCAACGAATGACTCCATCGGACCCGGATCGTCCAATCAAACCGAGGCGCCTCGCAACAGCAACAACCACATAGGTGAAAAGTATATAAATGTCAGGGCTAGTAGGTCACTGACACCACCCTAGCTAGAAAGAAACGCATGCCCTCCCTGAGGTCCTTCTCCCGTTTCTGGTTCATACCGGGGTGTGAGGCTCGCGAATTCACATTATACACAAAGCTACGCCACACAGGCGGTGCTTTGATCATCACTACAAGACTTTGCTTTTCAACAGAAGCCCTGATCATTTGCCACTTAGGCATGCCACACTGGCAATTCGTGTCATGCGACTGATATCCACCGATATACAACCTCTGAGCTCGTGCGTTCCAGAGAAGGGCGTTAAGCAAAAGAATAAATTCTCTGCCGCCAAACAGATGTATATTTAATAGAGATCAATCAACATAGAATAAAATCCAATGTCAGACACACAATCCATTTACATCTCCGTTCTAGGTCTAAACGAAACCGGAGGCACTATATACCTCGCAAACCCATCGACCACCATGTACATCTGGACGATCACCACTCATTATCCGTATTTCGGGATGCCTCCCAATCAGGACCTCGGTTACCATCCAAACAAGGTGAAGATCTCCGGTCTTCGACCACCGTCTTCATCTTCGATTTCTTATCGTCGATTTAGTTATTCAAAATGGGATAAACTCGGTCTTTCTGAGAAACTCTCGTATATAATAAACAAGTGCAACACTAACATACACACGCATCATTTCAATTCATTAGTCACTAACCGTCAATCAGTAAGAGAACGATTTCCCAAATATTAACCCCGAAGGCCGAAACCAACATCAGATCAACACCCAGGAAACCATTCGACTTAGCCAACCTTCAGTTAATTTCTAAATCACATCCGCGTCGTTTATAATATTTTATAATGATTTATCGCTATTTTTATTTATTTTAAAATAGCCATTTTATTCAAAACGACGCTTCGGGCCATAACGCGGCCGTGGCGCTGTTTTTCTTCAGATTTGATTTACACATATCTGAAAATCTAGCCGTTGGATCTTCACAAAATTTACATCATTAGAAAGATCTTTTCAAAACAAATCCAACGGTTCCAGTTTCGGGAAAATCCGACGGTCGGATCTCCCGGTATAATCGTTTGAAGTTTCGATTTCAAAATACGAACTGCAGCGTCGTTAGTCGATTTAATATAATTATATATATATATATAAAATCGATTCTGGCGCTGTTTTTCTTCAGATTTGAATTAAACATTCCAGACAATCCAATAGTTGGATTTTTACAAAGTTGGTGCCGTTGGAAAGATATTTCCAAAGCGAAACCAACGGTTGTGATTTCAGGAAAATCCGATGGTCGGATCTCCCGTACTAATCGTTTGAAATCACGGTTTCAAAATACGAACTGCAGCGTCGTTATTCGATATATTTCAATTCTATTTAAATATATATATCGATTCTTCGATTTCAAAACTATATTCTTTTCATACATTTGATAAAAATGATATTTTTTATCTAACTGTCTTCTATTTCAACACTTTGCTATATTTAACAATTCATATATATAATAAAAATGTGATTTTTATTGTAAAACAATTCATTTCAAAACACTACTATTTTATATAGTTCATATAGGTAATAAAAATAGGATTTTTATTATAAAACAATTTATTTCAAAACAAGGTCATTTTACATAGTTCATATAGATGATAAAAAGGTGATTTTTATTATAAAACAATTTATTTCAGAACAAGGTCATTTTACATAGTTCATATATATAGATAAAAATGTGATTTTTATATTTAAAACACGAATACCATTCAACACATGAATTTCAATTCAACGAATGAATATCGATTCAACACATGGAGGTTTTCTATAGTTTCTATATATAGGTAAAAATGTGATTTTTATATCTAAAACACGAATACCATTCAACATATGAATTTCAATTCAACGAATGAATATCGATTCAACACATGAAGGTTTTCTATAGTTTCTATATATTGGTAAAAATGTGATTTTTATATCTAAAACACGAATACCATTCAACACATGAATTTCAATTCAACGAATGAATATCGATTCAACACATGAAGGTTTTCTATAGTTTCTATATATAGGTAAAAATGTGATTTTTATATTTAAAACACGAATACCATTCAACACATGAATTTCTAATCAACGAATGAATTTCAATTCAACACATGAAGGTTTTCTATAGTTTCTATATATAGGTAAAAATGTGATTTTTATATTTAAAACACGAATACCATTCAACACATGAATTTCTAATCAACGAATGATTTTCAATTCAACACATGAAGGTTTTCTATACAACGAATAAATATAGTTTCAGCAAATGAAAATAATTCAAACACATGAATATTATTCAAAATTTCGACAGCATAACGGCAGGGTAGTTAAAACCGGGACCGTCCCTAGTACGGCTCCTCGCTCTACCTTAAAACCTCGCGGTTTTTGACAATGGGGATCATGCATCTAGTTCGCACGCAGGCGGCATGTATATATTTATTTCATTTCCACAAACTAATCCTATGTGGTTTCAACCAAATATTTCTCAACCACGAATGGGTATTTTTCAACCACAATCATCAATTTCAATCACAAACAATCCCAATCAACCATTCGCTATCAATCAATTTTCACACCAATCACAATCAATAAATATCGTCCATGGTTTGTGGACGAGGGGCGTATATATATATATATATATATATATATATATATATATATACCAATTCACTTCTATTTCAACACATATATAATTTTTACAACGCATATACAACTTATACATCGAACGTACAACTTATACAACACTTATACAAGAGGTGTACAACGCTTATATAACTCATACATCGACTATATAATTTATACATCGTCTTTTTCCATATCGTTTATAAATTAAAAATCTCATATTGGGTTCCACTCCACCAAAAATAGCAGAAGGCCCAGAAAAATACGTGGTCTCTTCTAAATTGTAGAAGACGTCCACACGGTCAT
Source organism: Allium sativum (assembly GCA_030737875.1). Lineage (NCBI taxonomy): Eukaryota > Viridiplantae > Streptophyta > Magnoliopsida > Asparagales > Amaryllidaceae > Allium > Allium sativum. Next base: position 251,283,803 of record CM060919.1, read on the forward strand.
GATGTTTCCTGTTTCTTCGAATTTCATCAACACACGAAAAAGATATGATTTTTCAAAGTTTGCAACGGTTTAAAGGTGTTAAAACAGTTGAAAATAAAACAAGCCGTATACCTTGCTTCGAGGTTCAAAACTAGGTCAGCGATTATCTCCAAATCCGAGCGACTAGAGGATGATCGGCCAATGCCACGACGTAGGGCTCCGAAACCCGCGCGAGGGGGTCCCCACCACTGTCAACTCGATCGCGGCTGGAGGGAGGAATCGGGCGAGGTACGGCGGCACTTCAGAGCGTCAGATCTTGCGAAATACTGAACGAGGGAGGGCGTATCCTATATGGATTTGAAGAGGAGGCTTGGATATTCAAAAAGTTCCAAAGGGGTGTGTGGTTTCATTGAGAGATGGAAGAGAAAAGGAGGAGAGAAGGAGGGAAGGTGTAGCCCCCGTTAATCGCAATTACGGGGAGAGAGAAAACGAGGGATTTTTTTTTAAAAATATGATTGGCCGGGGGAGTTTTAAAGGGGTTTTCTGACGCGACCACCAATCTAAACCCAACGACTGTCGTCCCTAGCGTTTTACCGCCATTCCGAACACAATGGGATATGTTTCGTAGGCTCATTCGACTGTTTCAGTCAGTTTCCATTCAAATTAAAATATATAACATTCAATATTCGATTTGAACGTACATTTCAATTTGCCAGGGCCACAAACTGATTCGAAAAATTCTAGAAAAATAAATCTGGCTATGTTTTGACGATACTGTCCCAACAAAACTAGTTTCGTCGAATTCTGAGACCGTTTGCAAAAAGGCCCATTTCTAGTCGATCCAATTTAACTATAATTGACCAAAATACGTTTTCCTTTGCCACGCTCACATACTAGCTTCAAAAATTATGAAATTTGAAACCTAGCAATAAATTCACATCCCGGATCCAACAAAAGTGGTTTCGTCGAATTCCGAGGTCTTATGCAAAATGGCCAATTTCACGGGCTATATAAATTCCATAGCGACCTTTCTGAAAATTCATTTGGCCATAACTTTTGCTTTCCGCTATGAAAATTCGATTTTTCAGATTCGTTAGAAAGGTATTTACTAAAAGATTTAAATATTTTTGGTTTCACTCAAATCCATTATGTTTTGCACCCGGTACAGTCCGACAAAGTTTGAATTCAATTTTTGAAACTACAGCGCCATTTCAGGCCTTGTTTATAATTATAATTAATTATATTCGTTTCAATTGTCGATTCAAACTCAGTTTTCATCGCTATTATTTAAAATATTTATTTTAAATATTTAAAATCCATTATTTTAGCCAATTTAAAAAAAATTAATTGGTTCAGATTTTCTGGGTCGTTCATTATGGGATAATCAAGAACAATAATCAAGAAGGATAGAAAAATAATCAGACACATGAGATTTATAGTGGTTCAGCATTAACAAGCCTATATCCACTTTATAGTTTCTCAATTAACTAGAGAATTACAATTACAAGGCTTTGTATTACTCAACCAATTGATTACAACGAATTTATCTCTCTGAATTCACTGATTTGGTTACAAAGAGGATGATTGTTCATAGTGGAGCGATGACCATAGCATATGCTAGCCATAGAGATCCAAAAGTCCACTGAAATGCCCACGAAATTATGTATTTATAGGCGTTGGAGGGCTAAGGTTCGGGTGCCATGTGACAGCTGTAGAGGACATCTCGAGAGTAGTGGAGAATGCTTCTCTTGATCATGTGCAGCCAATTGTATCCAGATCCAAAAATGTAGAAGTGTGGAGGTAACCAATTGCCTAGAAAGAAGATTACTTTGTGTGCAGAAATTCTCTCTTGAAATGTCCCACTTGGCCACAATTGAAGCACTTCTTCTCCCCTGGATTTGCTCGACAATCTCGGTATAGTGGCCCTTCTTCCGCAACTAAAGCAGTCGATATCGTTCTTATTCTTTTTTTTCTGACCATCCTTGGTTTGGTTCTGTTTTCTCTTATTCTGGGACTTCTTGTTGCCTTTACAGCTTACCTACGGTTTTGTCTCTTCTGTAGATGTAATAGGAATCTCAGTCTTCCTCTTAGCGTAAAGGCTCTCCGACCTCAATGCTTTCCCCACAACAGATTCGAAAGTCTCATCGATATGTTTTATAAGTCTTTCCCCCAAGTACTCATCTAGGACAGTTATGAACTTCTCATTTCTCTTCTCGGCTGTATCGTTAAGGGATAATCCATACTTCGATAAGGTGTCGAATTCAACAATATATTCCGAGACTGCCCTACCATTCTTCTTAAGTTCCAAAAATTTCCGAAATAATTCTGATTTTTGAGAAGCCGGAATAAACTTGTCACTAAAGAGAGTCTTAAACTTATTCCAAGTAACTTGATCTTTGGGAGTAGCCACTTTAATAACATTCCACCAATTCATTGCCTGTCCTTGAAGCTGACACGATGTTAGCTTTCTCTTTATTGGTCGGTCCCCTAATCCTCGAAGATGCACCCACAACTATCAAGCCAATCCTGAACCTTCGTAGCAGATTCTGTTCCGTGGAACGGCTTCCCACCAAGACTAGTGTAATCCTTGTTAAGCTTGGGGAAATTGGCTTTAGGTGCCTGCACCACCACCGTTAGTAGCGTTAGGAACTACTCCCTAAGCATCTCTCGCATGAAGGCAGTAAACATCGTCCTTATATCAGGGACATTCCCATTATTGGACCCTGAACCCACTCCCTCTTCAACTCTGATGCGGAGCTCCTTACTGTACTCCTCGTATTTCGGCTCATCGTTCAATCTGTAAAGAGAAAACGATTAACCATCTCCTTATTGGTGCCAGTGCAGTGCGACTTCATCCTTAGATATACTAATAGTATATATATAGTTTTTGAAAACCAAAATATCACAATTAGGCGGTCTCATATACGTATACTATCTTTCTCTTATATCTTCCCCTAGGTTAAATTACACAACCTAGGCTCTGATACCAAGTGTGACGATTGCCCCGTACCATCAGATATTTCCCTGAAATGTGTTGTGCCAATGCCCGACTAGCACAAGACGATCGTCAAAAAGGTTGAAATGATGAATTCTTGTAATATATCTCACAACACAAGGAATAAAATATAATAAAAACAGAATTTGATATAAAACAAGCGAGACAATATATAAGCTAAAAACTAAAGCATATCCATCAGAGTAGCGGAATCCAAAGTACAGCTTCATATCCAATTATTACAACTTTAAAATACTGTCTCTAAAAGGAAATAAAATAGGTACACTACTAATGCCCAAAGTAGTGACCAGCAACAACATAGGGAGAATATGTATGAAGTACGTGGAAGCCTCCTGCTCGTCTCCGGATAGCTACTCGTGCATAACCACCTAACCTACCTCTAATCTGCTCGTTTAGGAGCACCCAGAGTAATAAGAAGGGACATATAACTTTGGGTCAGATGAAAGTCTGGTGTGAGCGATAGCAATTCTATATAACTAAATAGAACAGTAACAAGTATAAGTAATCATACATGACTTGGATTTGCAACCAAAGAGTTATCACAACAAGATGTACATTACTATAAGGTAACAATAACATAAAGTGCAAAATGGAAGTGTGTGTGTCATGGTGATAGCAAACATCAAACATAGCAATTGGTCCTCGCATCTCTCACTCAATGCGTAAAGCATACGATATCCACCGTTTTGATCACCAAATCCATTGGGGGTATGACGGGTCCACACCGCCCTGGACTCCATACAACTATTGCTATGACCACAACACCCTGATCTATAGTCAATAACCCTACCTTATCCACACCGCCCTGACTCTGGGGTACGGGCCAACCAGTCCACACCGCCCTGGCTCTGGTTCATCTACATGCCCACTCTCTCAATAGTGAACCAAAGTTATATATATCGATACTCCTTTGCACATGTCCCGCTGCAAAGCCCAACTCTTGAGGTTAACTCGTTAGTTCCCATTTGGATCCTGAGCGATAACTTCCCACTTGGACTTCCTTTACATCTCGAATTTTGGTCGAATTGGAGATGGCCTTCAGAAGAGTCGTCGCGTGGTGGAAGCTCAAATCCGGTTCGGTGTTCCTATTTGGCTCGGCCACTTAGGTTCAGTTCGGTGCTCCTCCTCATCTCGGTTCGACTCAGTTCTCCTCCATTTTGGTTCAGCTCGATGCTCCTACATTTCGGTTTCGTTCGGTGCTCCACTCCAACTCCAGCCCTATGCAAGTGGCCTTCTTTTTTTACCATGCTCCAGTCCGGTTCAGTCCATTTTATTCGATCCGATCCCCCCTATCCGATCCAAACCGGATCCATACAAAATTTCCAACAAGCTATTTTTCGCCAAACGACGACATTTTCAACCACTCTAACTTTTCTATGCAATCATAAAACATACCAGACAAAAGTAGTAACATGTAGAATCAACCAGAAACATCAAAACGATGATTTCACATGTTAATTTAGATCAAATATACCCAAATCCATGATTTTCTCCTTAATCCCCTAAATATTGGGATTAACAAAATAAATCCAAATCAGTCCAATTTCATATATGTGACATAAAATATGATCTTAGAATTTATGCATATTTTTCCATAATTTTTGGATGTATAATTTCAGTAATTATCGCTAATCACCCCTAATTAGCTCTAATTAGTGTATAAAAATGCAAATCACTCACCTTAGTCAATAATAAATGACAGATCTAAAACTTGTACTGATTTGGCTCGGTTTCCTATGTGGTGCAGCTGCTCTACCTCGAATTTGGTGTTAATCCGGCTTGATTTGATGTAAATTTGATTAATTAGTGATTAGAGAGATTTAGAAGATGGAAGCCATGATTAGGGTTTGAGAAAGGTTTGTGGCAGCTAGAAAAATGAAAAGAGATGATTCTCCAACTCCTTTCATCCCTTCCATAACTCTAACCCCGAATTGGGTTATGGTCCTAGCTGCTAATCACTTAATTAAGCCCTATTAGGTTGTTTTCTATCTTTTAAATCTTATTTCAGCCATATCTCCCAAACGGTAAATCCGTTTGATTAACGTGACCATTCTACGGAATGGGAAACCATCATCCAAATCCGATAGAAGTGGTTTTAGGTCATAACTCCTTACCAATCAAAAGTTGTAGATGAAACAAGATTCATCAGGGGCAAAATGATCATTTTGAAATCCGGTAAAAATCATGAATGTGGTAAATGACCCCAACAGTCGTTTCCCAAAGTTACACGACCATATGACTTTGTATGAAAATAAAATAAATACTCTACGATCCTCTGATACGTAGAATACGGATCGTTACAGATCACGTGGAAAAACTCGTCAAAGGAAAATATATTGGTTCCAGCAAAATCTGAAATCGATCACCCGAAAACTGTTGCGCAACATGGGGTGATCAAGCAAAATTGGCAGTAAAAGCTCAACAAGGTTGGATCATCCACTTTGGAAGATTCCCGATTTGGCACTTCGAAATACCCTACGCAACATGTTTGGATAACTTTATTTCGTTAGTGCACAACAGGGATTTCTCATCCTAGATTTCGAATACGATCATTTCGCATCGGATCTGGCATGGGATTCAGATTCAAAATTGCTTGAGTGCACCGGGATATGATGGGAAAATCCTGGTTACGACACGGGGATTCAGGATTCAGATTTTCGCTTGGCATGGGATTCGGATCCTCGACCTAGGTTTAACAAATGGAAAATGCATGCGAATCACTGCATTTTGCTTGCCCGACTCGGTTGGATCATGGTCTTTCGGGATGCGCAATTGGCATGGCTGGGATGGGATTTGAAATGTCCTGGCAAGTGGCCAATGCATCTGCTACGTGCGAATCACTGGTTTTTGGGTGATCCTTACGAGCCGATCACCTATTTGCAACATGTTTCTTTAAGATTCAATTTTCTGCATTGAAACTCACTTTTTTGGCTAAGTTCCGGGATGCGAATTTCACCTCCCCTAAGATATGAAATTTTGGCTAATGCATGCAAACTACACCTATAAATACCCACTATCTTGGCATTCAAAGGGGTTGGGTTGGGTTGGATTGCATTTTTGGACATTGGGAATACACAATAGCTTTGTTTGGACTTGTTAATCGCTTTAATGGCGATTCTCATGGTTTTAGGACATCCCTTGGACTTGTAAACTTCACTTAGAAGTTTGCATACAACTTTTTGGCATTCACTTGGACTTTTGGCTTGCTTTGCACAACCCCAAGTGTTGAAACTTACACTTTCGAGCACATTTGGACATTCCTGAGTATTCTCATTGGACATTGAGTTATCTCCACACACATTGGCCTAAGGAAGAGTAAGAAGGGCATTTTGGTCAAAATTGGAAATTAATAAGATATTTGTTATTCTATTGTACAATTTTGTATATTCAAAGCGTCCAAACTCGGACAATCATTATAATCGATATAATGATGATGAATGATTACTATAAAGTGGACGTAGGCGTTCGTGCGAACCATTATAAAAAGTTGCATGTCCCTTTACATTTTAGTATTTGATTATTTGGATATCGGGTTTACTTCTAAGCCCACTCTTGGGGGTTGACATGCGCAAGTTACCAACTTTCTATGTCAACGCCATTAATAATTAAGAAGAAATAATTAAAAATTAAGAAAATATTTAATAACTATTATTTAATAATTAATTGTTAATAACTAAGTGATCTTTAATAATTAAGAAGTAATATTTGGTATTTTTACTTAATATTTTAAAGTTAGGGTTAATAATATATTTAACATTTATTATTTTAAAAAGTTCAAAATTTTGAAATTTTTATACCAAATTTTAAATTATTTATAAAATATTGATATTTTCATAAATTAATAAAAAGATGCATAAATTTGATACTTCAATCTTAGCTATTCATTCTTGGAAAAAAATCGATATAATAATGGCGGCTCCTAGAAAGTACTTTTGGTAAACCATCTTTTGACCTCCGTCCCCTTTCCAGCCGCCCTTCTCACCTCCGCCCAATCCGTCGCTGCCTTCATGGTTCTTCCGACGCTACAGACTTCAGTCGACCAGCGCGTCCTTCCCCGTTCCAGGAGAAAAGGTTTTCTCGTCCACCGATACACTGCCATGCTTTAATCCTGACCCTAGCACACCACAAGAATGTCGACCGAAATTTCCTCCTTCTTCCACGGAATGTCAAGCGAATTACAAACCCTAGAAACCTTAAACCTACATACATATAAGAGGCAGACCATCCTACTCTGGATACATATGGTTTTTGGATGGTAGTCAGGAGGAACAGCCGCTCTCGTACGCATTCTCCTGATCAATTAAGCAATGATGTAGATAACAATATGATGTCTTATTTGCAGCAATTCCCTACTCCCCTACCTTTAAGTTGCCAATCCAATGCCTTGCATAACTCACCTGCAACAACTTCTTCAAGAAAGCAAGGTTTGACAAAGGAAATCCCTAAGTATCGGCTATTGATGCTTCCTGCAGCTCCACAATCTCCCCAACCAGCACTAGGCTCCATAAGTCAGGCTACTTTGGGGAGTGCGATCTGGAACGGTTGTCATGCATGGGCAGAAGTCATTTCAAGTAATCATATCCTAGTTTATACTCCTCTTACGTATTACGAGCCTCAACACTACCAAAGAATGTCATGTGCTAAGATGTACGAGGAATTAAAAAAAGGTAGACAATTATGGGATAATGATATTGCTATCTATGTAGTAGATGCTAGACCTCACCACCCTTTTTTTCAAGGCTTATATTCATAGAGTGTGGAGAGCGGCAGGTGACTTCACTATTTTCTCTAAAGATGGATTTTATATTACCAAATTTGAAAGGAAAGAAGACCGCGATAAGGTTTTGAAGGAGTTCTATACCTTTTTAATAGAAAACAAATGACAGTAAAGCGATGAAAGGTGGGTACTATACTGGATAAAGATATATTACATTCAATTCTTATTTGAGTGCGTCTCACTGGGTTGTCGTTAGAACATTGGACAGAGGAGGGAATCTGTCTATTGTGTCAGTCCTAGGTAATCCACTTAATCTCGATAAAATTTCATAACGGATTAGGAAGATTGCGTATGCTCGGGTGCTAGTTGAGGTATTCATCTCCTTTTCATATCCTAAGCAAATACCAATATTGACGGAAGACGATCAGTTGTTTATGCAATACGTTTAGTACGAATGGTATCCACAAATTGCTCATCTTTCCCAAATAATCATATGGAGATTTATGGTAATGTACCACACACTAAAGGGCAAGATCCCTTGGTTTCTTCTTCTCAAGGCCCAGGTGGTGTTACAGTTCAGCAGGACAATAATATATCGACCCACAAGCAGATACCTAAACTTCCTGAAGGTGATATGATTTTTCTGAGCCTGAGGATATAGATTCAATGGCTACAACGGATGAAATGGATGCATTTTTCGACAACATTGCAGCTAACTAAATGATTGAGCGTGTCATGACAAGATCAAAGACAGTTCGTAGGACAAGATCAAATGAGGCGGCTGATGATGGACAGGGTGATGTCGATGTTTGAGTAATTGACAATTCTGAAAGGATTAATATGGTAAATTAGATTAAAATTAAGAAGGAGGAAAAAATTTCAAGAAGTTGACAAGTTTATCTGCTACATGACCAGGCTCTTATTCCGGTGGATAGATCTTGTCTCAATGTGAAGAGACTGATATTATCTTTTCTATGAGTTATATAGATAGTCTTAGATATAGGATGATCTAGATTTGTCTTTGATTTTGTATCTTTAGTTTGTACAACTTCTCAGTACGAGTGAGTTTTGGACAATGAGTAGTTTGTCACTTGTTTTGAGTTTGTATAACTAGGGATGTAGAATTATGTTATATATATATATAGTAGTTTCTAAAAAAAATTAATACTTTATAAAATATTCAAAATTTCAAAAACTTGTTTGTTCCTTCTTTTGCAAAATTTTAACATTAAATTTTCTTTTATTTCTTACAGTGATTGAACTTCAAAGTCGGAACGAATATTTAAGTGACTTAACCAACGCAACCGATGATAACATAATCCATTTGAATGTTGAGATGGTTAACCGATTAATATAAGAAATAATATTATGTAGGGTATGGAAAAACACTGAACTATGGTGAGCTGTAATTACGTTTGTTAGTATTAATTAAACAAAAGAGTCAAAGTTAAATGTGTGAAAAAAGAAGCGCCAACTGATATTTTTGGTTGCTAACAATTATATTTCACCATGCCCGCTTCACGCTGAATTAAACTTTTCCCTGCCGCCTCCCCATTCCCAAGTCCTTCGTCTCTTATTCAACCTAGATTTCACTAAATCGCTTAGTTTTCCTTTGCTACAACATGATTTAAATTCTCAAATTAGGGGAAATGCAAAAGCAGCAGGTCGCACAGATATTTAATCCACCTTTCGGAAGGAAACATAAATTATTCCTTAATCCTTTGAGTTAAGTCGGGATATCCAGAGAAATAATTTAAGGAAAAAATGGGTGCAGAATTTTTGCTCAAGGTCGAAAAATTGTTCCTCTTCCTCCTATGAAGTTAAATATTTTCTTACATAAACCCCTGTATTAAAATATTTAAAATTCGTCTTCCTATTACTGCTGCTTCCTTGCAGAGTTTTTTAATTTTGTTTTTGTTTTTTTAACGGAATAGGGTCATTGTATAAATTGACCTGCCTCCTGTAATTGTTACTATTGCTTCTTTTCAGAATTACATTACGCTGGGTGTGTTTATGCAAATGGCTATGGCTTTTTATAATTACATTACTGGCTTTTTTGTTCTTTTCAGAATTACATTACGTTGTTTCCTTTTTTTGGAATACATGCTGGTGATCATTTGGATGTATTGAATTATAATGGTAAAGGTTGCGATAACATAATGAAGCTGTGATACAATAGGTAATAGAGCTGTCGAATTGCATATGGCTTAGTTGTTGATATCAGTTGCACAAGTGTTGTTTGTGTGAATGCCTATTCCAAAAAAACCTTTCTATTGTTGGAAATTTCTATTCTGCTTGTAATGTCCAACAAGTTATAGGATTACTCTTGTGGCTTTTATTAACAAGCTGTTTGGATTATGCTTCTAAGCCTTTTAGGTCGTCCAATGTATTAGTACCAACAGTACTCTTCCTTGCTATAGTTGTTTGTCTTAATGGGTTCACTTGTGATGCTCTATTTAGTTCTATGGTGCTAGCACTTCTTTGCTTTAGTTATTTGTCTTAATGTTTAACTTGCAATGCTCTATATAGTTCTATGGTGCTTGCACCATGTTGCCTATAGTGCTTCCATTACCTTTTGTTTTGTGGTCTTGATGCCTGCAATTTGGATTAAAAAACCATTGGTATCTTGCTGATATTTTAAGCTTTTGCTTGGTGGTGGTAGGTGGTTGCTTTTGTGATTCTTTTTTCATTCTAGAATTATTTAATTGTGGCACTAGCTTCCTAGTCAATATTCTATACTTTCAAGTTAAAATGATGTGTTTTCATTTGAAAATTGATGTCCTAGGCCTTGATGTCTTAATGTATCATACATGCCATGTTGTTGTACATGTTATATTATTTGGCTAAAATCAAAGGTTAGTTAAATGATGCATCTTGTCTTGTTATAGTGATTTTTTGGCTGATACTTGTATACAGTTTCAATAATTGTTAGTTGTTAATGTGTTTCTGCACAATTGAGCGCCAATACACATCCTGGTCATTCCTAAAGAGATGGCTGGCAGGGATCTCGAAGGCTGAAGAGAGACATATTGAGATACTGGGCTATCCTCTTTACATTTCCAAACTACTTACTAAGCAGGAAGGACTGAATGATGGGTATTGGGTTGTTATCAACGATGGACTTAGTGGATGCCGTTGTGACGACCCCAAATCCCGTACTGACGGTGACAAGGGTAATCTTTGAAATATAACACATAAACAGATAACAGCAGAACAGAAATAAATAAATACACTAGATAATGTACAAATAATACAGTGGATAAACATAATCATCAGAGTTACACGGTATACAGGATCATACTTAGTACAAATACAGCTCAGCTATACATAAATGTCTACAATGGAAAACAAACATAATATGTACAATAGGAGCTGAACAGCATAAAAAGGGATAAATGATAGAATCCATCTTCAGCTCGCTATCCAGAAAGAGCCTGCTAAAACTTGAATACAAGGCTGCCCATGCAGAAAAAGGGGCACCCGAGTTTGCAAGTGAAACAAACTACGAGTCAGTCATGGGACTGGTATGAGAAATCTACTTAACACATTATACAACTGGCTAATCACAGGACTACGCCACTTTTGCGGAACGGGTTTACACCATTGGATTGCCAGTGCTTTAAAACAAGTCAACCCTTTAAACATCGCAATGCTTTTTATAAAAATGAAGCCATTATAAGACTCAGTTCCCATCACACAATGCAACGCAAACCGGAGGATAGAGATTTTACCTTATAATGGCCAAAATATGCTTGATACGAATAAAACAAAAGCATTTGATATTATTACTAGTGTTTATAAGTTTCAAAAAAAATTTCAACCATAACTATCAATCATAGACGTCATGAGCGTCCCATGCCACTATGTCGCCAAATATAGGTTTACAATCAAAACCGCATGGTGTCGTATTTGGAAATTGGATTTCCGTCATGAACCAAGGCAAAAGATAGTCCTTACCGACTTCGAGACAATCTAGCCCATGTCTCAGGCAAGTACTCAGTCATGCCTTTGGATCGTCAGGGCCGGTCCACCGATGTGGATTAAAATGCTTGAACACTACGTTTCCCCACCCTTTGGGGCGTAAATGAGCCAACGAATGACTCCATCGGTCCCGGATCGACCGATATATCCGAGGCGCGTTGCAACAGCAACAACCACATAGGTGAAAATAATATAAATGTCAGCCAGCTCAAGCATTGACACCACCACTAGCTAGAAGGAAACGCATGCCCTCACTGAGGTCCTCTCCCGTTTCTGATTCATACCGGGGTGTGAGGCTCGCGAATTCACGTTATACACAAGGCTACGCCACGCAGGCGGTGCTTTGATCATCAACCACAAGACTTTGCTTTTCAACAGAAGCCTTTATCACTGCATCTTAGCATGCCACACAGGCAATTCACACCATGCAACGGATGGCTATCAATCACACAGAATGAATTCCAATGTCAGGCACACATTCCATTTGCAAGTCCGTTCTGGGTCTGAACGAAACCGGAGGCACTATATACCTCGCATACCCTTCGATCTCCACGTACGTCTGGACGATCACCACTCATTATCCATATTTCAGGATGCCTCCCAATAAGGACATCAGTTACCATCCAACCGAGGTGAAGATCTCCGGTCTTCAACCACCGTCTTCATCTTCGACTTCTCATCGTCGATTCAGTTATTCGGAATGGGATAAACCCGGTCTTTCTGAGCAACTTGCGTATATAATTAACAAGTGCTACACAAACACAACATACGCTTCATTCCAAATCATTATTCACTAACCGTAAATTAGTAAGAGAACGATTTCCCAGATATTAACCCCGAAGGCCGAAACCAATATCAGATCAAAACCCAGGAAACCATTCGACTTAGCTAACCTTCAGTTAGTTTCTAAATTTCACATTCCATATCGTTTATAATATTTTATAACGATTTATCGCTATTTTTATTTATTTGAAAATAGCCAATTTATTCAAACGACGCTTCAGGCCATAACGCGGCCGTGGCGCTGTTTTTCTTCAGATATGATTTACACATATCTGAAAATCTAACTGTTGGATCATCACAAATTTTATATCATTAGAAGGATCTTTTCAAAACGAATCCAACAGTTCCAGTTTTGGGAAAATCCGAAGGTTGGATCTCCCGGTACACTCGTTTGAAGTTTCGATTTCAAAATACGAACTGCAGCGTCGTTATTCGATATAATTTAATTATATTTATATATATATATATATAAATATAATCGATTCTGATGCTGTTTTTCTTCAGATTTGAATAAAACATTCCAGACAATCCAACCGTTGGATTTTTACAAAATGGGTGTCATTGGAAAGATATTTCGAAGGCGAACCCAACGGTTTCAGTTTTGGTTTCGGGAAAATCCGATGGTCGGATCTCCCGCACTAATCGTTTGAAATCACAGTTTCAAAACACGAACTGCAGCTTCGTTATTCGATATATTTCAGTTATATATATATATATAATCGATTATTCGATTACAAAACTATTTTCTTTTCATACATTTGATAAAAATGATATTTTTATCCAACCGACGTTTATTTCGACACTTCACTATTTTTAACAATCCATGTATAGAGTAAAAATGTGATTTTTATTGCAAAACAATTTATTTCAAAACACGACTATTTTATATAGTTCATATAGATGATAAAAATATGATTTTATTATAAAACAATTTATTTCAAAACACGACTTTTTTATATAGTTCATATAGATGATAAAAATATGATTTTTATTATAAAACAATTTATTTAAAACACGAATACCATTCAACACAGGAATTTCTATTCAACGAATGAATTTCTATTCAACACATGAAGGGTTTCTATAGTTCGTATATATAAAATAAAAATGTGATTTTTATTGTTAAAACAATTTATTTAAAACACGAATACCATTCAACACATGAATTTCTATTCAACGAATGAATTTCTATTCAACACATGAATGCGGTTTCAACATATGAAAATAATTTCAACAAATGAAAATAATTCTAACACATGAAAGTTTCAGAAAATTTCGCAGCATAACGGCAGGGTAGTTAAAACCGGGGCCGTCCCTAGTACGGCTCCTCGCTCTACCTTAAAGCCTCGCAGCTTTTGACAATGGAGATTTCATGCATCTAGTTCGCACGCAGGTGGCATGTATATATTTTTTCATTTCCACAAACTAATCCTATGTGGTTTCAACTAAGTAATTCTCAACTACAAACGAGTATTTTTCAACTACAATCAATCAATTTCAACCACAAACAATTCTAATCAACCATTCGCTATCAACCAGTTTCACACCAATCACAACCAATAAATATCATCCATGGTTTGTGGACGAGGGGCATATATATATTTATTTATATAAATAATTTTCACTTCTATTTCTACACATATATAATTTTTACAATGCATATATAACTTATACATCGAACGTACAACTTTTACAACGCTTATACATGAGGTGTACAACGCTTATATAACTCATACATCGACTATATAATTTATATATCGTCGTTTTCCATATCGTTTATAATTCAGAAATCTCACATTGGGTTCCACTCCACCAAAAATAACAGAAGGCTCAGAAAAATATGCGGTCTCTTCTATAATGTAGAAGACGTCCACACGAGTCCACTGTCTCTTGTTTCACTGAATTTCATCAAGAAACGAAAAAGATATGATTTTTATAGTGAAATCAAAAACCGTAGTGTTTTATAGTGCTATTATATAGTTTATTTAAAATAGGTCGTACCTCAGCTGATTTGTTCAAAACTAGGTTTCGATTTTTCTTCGAATCCGTGTAGCTATTCGTCGGTCGGCCTTTGCAGCGTTGGAGGGGGAGGAGCGGCACACCTGCGCCTGGAGGAGTTGGCCAGTTCGACGGCCGGAGGAGGGTGCGGCGGCGGTTGGAAGCTCGAAACTTTCGAGCTCGATGTCTCCTTGAATGCTGAACGAAAAAAATACAAACTATATACGGATTTGAAGATCTTCTCGAGCTCTTCAAAATCTTCAACTGGAGGAGGGGCTAATTTTTCCTGGTTTGGTCGGAAAGTGGATGGGAATGGAGGGAAGCAGTTTTTCCGTCAAATGGGGGCTTATGGGGAGAGAGAATGGTTTCGTTGACTAATGAGATTTTTTTGTTTTTTTATATATTTTTAAAATCTCTAAAATACCCTCTTTCACACACGAACACCAATCCAAACCCAATGACTGTCGTCCCTAGCCAAATAACCCTATTCTGAATACAATGGGATATGTTTCAAAGGCCCATTCGAATGGTTCAGCCAGTTTTCCTTCAAATTAAAATATAAAACATTCAATATTTGATTCGAACGTACATTTCAATTTGCCGGGCCCACATACTGATTCTAAAAATTCCCGAAAAATAAATCTAGATATGTTTTGACGATATGGTCCCAACAAAACTAGTTTCGTCGAATTCTGAGACCGTTTGAAAAATGGCCCTTTTCTGGTCGATCCAATTTAATAGAAATCGACTAAACACATTTTCCTTTGCCACGCTCACATACTAGCTTCAAAAATTATGAAATTTGAAACCTAGCAATAATTTGACATCCCGGATCCAACAAAAGTGGTTTCGTCGAATTACGAGATCGTTTGCAAAATGGCCATTTTCACGGGCTATATAAACTCTATAGCGACCTTTCTAAAAATTCATTTAGCCATAACTTTTGCTTCCCGCTATGAAACTTCGATTTTTCAGATTCGTTAGAAAGATATTCACTAACAGATTTAAATAGTTTTGGTTTCACTAAAATCCATTTTGTTTTGCACCCGGTACAATCAGTTAAAGTTTGAAACTACCACGCCATTTCAGGCCTTGTTTATAATTAGAATTAATTATATTTATTTTCCAACATCGATTCAAACTTACTTTTCGTCGTTATTATTTAAAATATTTATTTTAAATCCACTAAAATAGCCAATTTAAAATTTTTAAATTGGTTCAAATTTTCCGGGTTGTTACAATCTCCCCCGCTTAAAACTTTTTGTCCCCGAAAAGAAAAAAAAGGTCGAAAGTGGTTTGATTTATCAACTCTACTTTCAATCTGGCTTTCATTCTCCAACTTTTCAGTTTCTGAGAATTTTCAAATTCTTCAAAAATTTGGCTAACACCCTAAATTTTCGAAAAATTTCGCCATAACCTCCTTTGTACGGGGAGGGGTTTGGAAATTTATTGGGCCGTATTAGGTACCCAATAAATCCTATAAAGCATACACATATTTATAGTGATATATTCTGGTGTTTACAAGGGAGCGTGTATAGATAATAACTCCAGAACATAAATTCTCGTCACCCTGTCTAAGCCTGAGGGAGTGTGTATTTTTAATTACTCCAGAGAATAAATTCTCGTCACCTCGTCCCGTGTGGGAAATAAATAATCCATGTGCTGTATCTAATAACTAGAGAGACGTGATTATTGTCAATTCCAGACCCGTATGGTTTTTTTTATTAATCTGGCAATTTACCGTTATATTTTATATGGTCCACATCAGTCATCTGTTCAACCTGTAATATATAGTCATCGCCATACAAGCCTCTCGCTCGTATGGTAAATATTCCACCTCGTCGCACAAGCTCCAAACGCTTATGTGGTATATGATGAAGTATGCCTATCTTCAAGAAGTATGCCATGTAGTGTAGTTCAAAATTAATTGTTACTATCCTATGGCGACGTTTATTATTACACACAGAACAACCAGCACTCCGCATCCAATGGCATTCACAGGAGTTGATATAATAATATTTTGCATCCAACTCATTAAGCTTTACCTATTTGTCGGGCGCGCAAATAAATTCTTTACTCAACAGCTAATCCATTTACCTGTTGAAACATATATAATGCACTTGTATATATTTCTATCTATTCTCTAATCAGTTCAATGTGCGATTTAATCGAATAAATTCTACCATTCATTCTCTTATTGATTAAATTAGCTATCGTTCTAATAATTTAATTAATCAAATTCACCATCACACAACACAAACAACAATCAATTTGTTTTTAACTTTTCAAAATCATACAAATTAATTCATACACTCTTTTTAAATTAATCAAACTATATATATAATCACAAATACGTTATTTATAAACATATAACTCTCGACTCGTTCTGGGGAACTTCTGATCCCATCTCTAACGAGTTATTCTGCTATACTCATACTAGGATATTGCCGATCCTATCTGTAATGAGTTATTCGTCCTAGAACACTACTGGTTCTATCTCTGACGAGTTCGTTAATGTGTTATATACCAGAGCTAAGCTTAACCAAAGCTCTGATACCACGTTGTGACGTTACCGCGAAATCCGGTAGGCTTTGCAACCATCCCTTCATCCTCCATTACAGCAGGTAAAACCCACTGTGGCTCACAATGGTCCCTCAGTAACAATTGTTTTATGGCCAGCCTCTCGACTGTCAGCACACAGCAACCAAACCCCGCAAGGGACATGCGGGGGTAAGAGCCCACTGTTCGCCACCAAACCACATGGTGAGAACCCCACATCATGACTGTAACAAGGACTGGTATGATAAATCTACTTAACACATTATACAATTGGCTAATCACAAGACCACGCCACTTTCGCGGAACGAGTTTACTCCATTGGATTGCCAGTGCTTTAAAACAAGTCAATCTTTTAAACATCGCAATGCTTTTTATAAAAATGAAGCCATTATAAGACTCAGTTCCCATCACACAATGCAACACAAACCAGAGGATAGAGTTTTTACCTTATAATGGCCAAAATATGCTTGATACGAATAAAACAAAAGCATTTGATATTGTTACTAGTGTTTATAAGTTTCAAAAACAATTTCAATCATAACTATCAACCATAGATGACATGAGCATCCCATGCCACTATGTCTCCAAATGTAGGTTTACAATCAAAACCGCATGGTGTCGTATTTGGAAATTGGATTTCCGTCATGAACCAAGGCAAAAGATAGTCCTTACCGACTTCGAGACAATCTAGCTCATGTCTCAGGCAAGTACTCAGTCAAGCCTTTGGATCGTCGGGGCCGGTCCACCGATGTGGATTAAAATGCCTGAACACTACGTTTCCCCGCACATTGGGGCGTAAATGAGCCAACGAATGACTCCGTCGGTCCCGGATCGACCGATATATCCGAGGCGCGTCGCAACAATAACCACATAGGTGAAAATAATATAAATGTTAGCCAGTTCAAGCACTGACACCACCTCTAGCTAGAAGGAAACGCATGCCCTCCCTGAGGCCCTCTCCCGTTTTTGGTTCTTACCGGGGTGTGAGGCTCGCGAATTCACGTTATGCACAAAGCTACATCACACAGGCGGTGCTTTGATCATCAACCACAAGACTTTGCTTTTTAACAGAAGCCTTGATCACTGCATCTTAGCATGCCACACAGGCAATTCACACCATACAACTGATGGCTATCAATCACACAGAATGAATTCCAATGTCAGACACACAATCCATTTGCAAATCCGTTCTGGGTCTGAACGAAACCGGAGGCACTATATACCTCGCATACCCATCGATCTCCACGTACGTCTGGACGATCACCACTCATTATCCATATTTCGGGATGCCTCCCAATCAGGACATCATTTATCATCCAACCGAGGTAAAGATCTCTGGTCTTCAACCACCGTCTTCATCTTCGACTTCTCATCGTCGATTTAGTTATTCAGAATGGGATAAACCTGGTCTTTTTGAGCAACTCGCATATATAATTAACAAGTGCTACACAAACACAACATACGCTTCATTCCAAACCATTATTCACTAACCGTAAATTAGTAAGAGAACGATTTCCCAGATATCAACCCCGAAGGTCGAAACCAACATCAGATCAAAACCCAGGAAACCATTCGACTTAGCTAACCTTCAGTTAGTTTCTAAATTTCACATTCCATATCATTTATAATATTTTATAACGATTTATCGCAATTTTTATTTATTTGAAAATAGCCAATTTATTCAAACGACGCTTCAGGCCATAACGCGACCGTGGCGCTGTTTTTCTTCAGATTTGATTTACACATATCTGAAAATCTAACCGTTGGATCATCACAAATTTTATATCATTAGAAAGATCTTTTCAAAACGAATCCAACGGTTCCAGTTTTGGGAAAATCCGACGGTCGGATCTCCCGGTACACTCGTTTGAAGTTTCGATTTCAAAATACGAACTGCAGCGTCGTTATTCGATTTAATTTAATTATATTTATATATATATATATATATAAATATAATCGATTCTGACGCTGTTTTTCTTCAGATTTGAATTAAACATTCCAGACAATCTAACCGTTGGATCTTTACAAAATGGGTGTCATTGGAAAGATATTTCCAAGGCGAACCCAATGGTTTTGGTTTCGGGAAAATTCGATGGTTGGATCTCCCGCACTAATCATTTGAAATCACGGTTTCAAAACACGAACTGCAGCTTCGTTATTCGATATATTTCAATTATATATATATATATATATAATCGATTCTTCGATTACAAAACTATTTTCTTTTTATACATTTGATAAAAATGATATTTTTATCCAACCGACATTTATTTCGACACTTCATTATTTTTAACGATCCATGTATATAGTAAAAATGTGATTTTTATTGCAAAACAATTTATTTCAAAACACGACTATTTTATATAGTTCATATAAATGATAAAAATAGGATTTTATTATAAAACAATTTATTTCAAAACACGACTATTTTATATAGTTCATATAGATGATAAAAATATGATTTTTATTATAAAACAATGTATTTAAAACACGAATGCCATTCAACACAGGAATTTCTATTCAACGAATGAATTTCTATTCAACACTTGAAGGTTTTCTATAGTTCGTATATATAAAATAAAAATGTGATTTTTATTGTTAAAACAATTTATTTAAAACACGAATACCATTCAACACATGAATTTCTATTCAACGAATGAATTTCTATTCAACACATGAATGCGGTTTCAACATATGAAAATAATTTCAACAAATGAAAATAATTCTAACACATGAATATTTCAGAAAATTTCGGCAGCATAACGGCACGGTAGTAAAAACCGGGGCCGTCTCTAGTACGGCTCCTCGCTCTACCTTAAAGCCTCGCAGCTTTTGACATTGGGGATTTCATGCATCTAGTTCGCACGCAGGCGGCATGTATATATTTTTTCATTTCCACAAACTAATCCTATGTGGTTTCAACCAAATAATTCTCAACCACAAATGGGTAATTTTCAACTACAATCAATCAATTTCAACCACAAACAATTCTAATCAACCATTCGCTATCAACCAATTTTCACACCAATCACAACCAATTAATATCGTCCATGGTTTTTGGATGAGGGGCATATGTATATATATATATATATATATATCACTTTTATTTCAACACATATATAATTTTTACAATGCATATATAACTTATACATCGAACGTACAACTTATACAACGCTTATACATGAGGTGTATAACGCTTATATAACTCATACATCGACTATATAATTTATACATCGTCGTTTTCCATATCGTTTATAATTTTGAAATCTCACATTTGGTTCCACTCCACCAAAAATAGCAGAAGGCTCAGAAAAATATGCGGTCTCTTCTAGAATGTAGAAGATGTCTACACGAGTCCGCTATCTCTTTTTTCACTGAATTTCGTCAAGAAACGAAAAAGATATGATTTTTACAGTGAAATCAAAAACCGTAGCGCTTTAAAGTGCTATAATATAGTTTATTTAAAATAGGCCGTACCTCAGCTGATTTGTTCAAAACTAGGTATCGATTTTTCTTCGAATTCGTGTAGCTATTCTTCGACCGGCCTTTGCAGAGTCGGAGTGGGAGGAGCGGCGCACCTGCGCCTGGAGGAGTTGGCCAGTTCGACGGCCGGAGGAGGGTGCAGCGGCGTTGGAAGCTCGAAACTTTCGAGCTCGATATCTCCTTGAATGCTAAACGAAAAAATACAAGCTATATATAGATTTGAAGATCTTCTCGAGCTCTTCAAAATCTTCAACTAGAGGAGGGGCTAATTTTGCCTGGTTTGGTCGGAAAGTGGATGGGAATGGAGGGAAGCAGTTTCGCCGTCGATCGGGGGCTTACGGGGAGAGAGAATGGTCTCGTTGACCAGTGAGATTTTTTATTTATTTATATATTTTTAAAATCTCTAAAATACCCTCTTTCACACACGAACACCCATCCAAACCCGATGACTGTCGTCCCTAGCCAAATACCCCTATTCCGAACACAATGGGATATGTTTCGAAGACCCATTCGAATGTTTCAGTCAGTTTTCCTTCAAATTAAAATATAAAACATTCAATATTTGATTTGAATGTACATTTCAATTTGTCGGGCCTGCATACTGTTTCTAAAAATTCCCGAAAGATAAATCTAGCTATGTTTTGACGATATGGTCCCAACAAAACTAGTTTCGTCGAATTCTGAGACCGTTTGAAAAATGGCCCTTTTCTGGTCGATCCGATTTAATAGAAATCGACCAAACACATTTTCCTTTGCCACGCTCACATACTAACATCAAAAATTATGAATTTTGAAATCTAGCAATAATTTGACATCCCGGATCCAACAAAAGTGGTTTCGTCGAATTCCGACGTCGTTTGCAAAATGGCCATTTTCACGGGCTATATAAACTCTATAGCGACCTTTCTGAAAATTCATTTAGCCATAACTTTTGCTTTCGCTATGAAACTTAGATTTTTCAGATTCGTTAGAAAGATATTCACTAAAAGATTTAAATATTTTTGGTTTCACTAAAATCCATTTTGTTTTGCACCCGGTACAGTCAGTCAAATTTTGAATTCAAAATTTGAAACTACCGCGCCATTTCAGGCCTTGTTTATAATTAGAATTAATTATATTTATTTTCCAACATCGATTCAAACTTAC
Source organism: Allium sativum (assembly GCA_030737875.1). Taxonomy (NCBI): domain Eukaryota; kingdom Viridiplantae; phylum Streptophyta; class Magnoliopsida; order Asparagales; family Amaryllidaceae; genus Allium; species Allium sativum. The sequence continues at coordinate 251,305,465 of CM060919.1, forward strand.
TTTTCGTCGTTATTATTTAAAATATTTATTTTAAATATTTTAAATCCACTAAAATAGCCAATTTAAAATTTTTAAATTGGTTCAGATTTTCCGGGTTGTTACAGCCAGTCTATTTGTCATCTTCACATTCAAGTGATTGGGGGACGACAATTGAACTGGCCTTCTAGTTAATTTTGATTTTATTACCTTTTTATGTGGTATGGCATCTTATGCAGATTTTCTCTTGATTTTTGAGGAAATAATAGAATATTTTATAGCATGATGCATTTTACTTCATTTCTGCTACTGGATTTTTTAGCTTTTGGTTACCGTCTACCTTACATACCTATATTATTGTCCATCTTCTACAAAAAAGTGTTTCAACCTCATTTTTGTTTATAGCACATGACACTACTATAACCCTGACCTTGGCTTATAATAGTTGAAAATCAAAAATTTTGCCAAGCTTATATGTCTCCATCTTACTACTATTGTGAGTTGGCTTGTAGCAGTTGAAAATCAAACTTTTTGCGTGGTATTGTCAATTTTTTGTTAATTTTAATTGTTTATTGTGGTAAATTCTTGGGTTTTTTTCTAGTCACATTAGAGTAGCAACTTCTCAAATGGTGTAATATACAAGTTTAGAATCAATCTAGAAAATGCAAGTTATTAGGTTAGCAAATGAACGTTGTCATAAATGCAACAGTTGCATTTACTGATCTTATTGTTAGTGCATCGTTTACCATTACAAGCATATGCTTGGAAGTTTAGGTTGATTTTTTAGTGCATCTTAAAGCTATTTTATACATGTCTATTTTAGATATCTATAGTCAAGCGGTTGGAATGACTATTGCTTGGTATAAGAAGTTTATATTTTTTTGATTAGTAGGTGTATATACTTTTATTGATATATGTTATGGATTTAGTTATGTTTTGTAATAGAGACATGGTTTTAAAAAACCGATGTAAACTTGAATTGTTTATTACTATTACGAATGCGAATGGTTTTGGCTGTTTCAAGTAACTTAAATGGTTATGATTTTTATTAATGAAATATTAGTTTTAATTATATTATAATCAAATTTATGGTTATAGGATTTAAAATGCAACTATCAATTATAGTTGTAATAAAGTGTATTACAACTGTCAGAAATAGTTGTAAAAATTGTGAAGTCACAATGGTGCATAATAGTTGTAGTTACTGTAGTTGTTATACTTGTATATAACAATATGATTTTTGTTTGATGATAACAAACATATATTTTATAATATAAATGTGTTTGTAACTGTGCTATTTTATACTACATCACATACAGAAATAAATATTTATATTTGAATAGAATACTATTGCACAAGAAATTAAATATTCAAACTGCGTTTTATTCGAATATAATATTTTATTTCAACATTGGAATAGTACTATCGTACATCTCAGTGATATAATAGATTCAATTTCATTTATTACATTGGTTCCTCACTATAATACTTAGTTACTCAGTTTCATATACTGACTCAGTTACTCACACTCTCTTATATACAAACACGCTGACACACATACTGACACACTTTGTCTTTAGTCTGCTTCAGAGTCAGTCCGGTCACCTGCACACCTGTCACAAAAACACACAGTAAACTGGAACAAAAATTGATTTACATTCTAGCAGATATAAGATTATTTTAAATTTTATTTGCTTCAGAATTTTGATGTGTTTCTCATCATATTTCTTGACTTGGTCTGATATGTATATACATCTATCTACATCTTGACTACTTGTGATATTCACAGTGATTCACTGTAAATACCACAAGTTAGACTATATAACATGTGTCTACAGATCAGCCTCAACACAACTATAGTTGTCTGTTGATCAAGACCAGCCTCAACTCACAGTTATGGTCTGCTGATCTTGACTAGCCACGAGTCATCGTATGGTTGTTCGCTGATCATAATAAAAAAATTAATTGCACATGCACAATACATGTGTATGTATATACACATATATTTATAATATCCAAGGCATGTCAATATGGTTAAACATCAGCGAGTGCACATGAACAAAGAAATTCAATGTAAGTGAAAAAGGTGATCCAAGCAGACACAAACACATATATACACACACACACATATATGTGCATATATATATATATATATATATATGTATGTTTGTATGTATATGTATATAGTGAGCATGCATGATATGATCAGCATAAGATCAAGGTCAAGGGCATAAAAGGCAAGTGGCAACATGCAGCAATCCAATTCAAGTTTCAAATGCACAGTTCTAGCCAAAACAAGGATGGTCAAGCGAAGCCAGTGACCAAATCGAGTGTACAACAAACCAAAATGGCCCAATATAACAACTCAACAAAGTGCAACATCAAGCTCAATACACAAAGAAAGAGTGCAGCAACCAAGACACACATACACATACATATACACATATATATACACATGTTTGTATATATATATACATGGAATTCAGCATGACACAAGGATCTATCAAGTTACAGAGTGCACTGGTGATCTTATGATTGAAACTACACGACCGTAAATGGTGTGTAGCATGCACATGGGCTAGCAATGAAAAAATGGGTGCATATGCAACTGACATAGACAAGCAAGCCACAACAAAGTGCATGGACCAGTACATGATTGCAAGAAGTCTAAGCAATCACAATATCAAGTGAATGTACAAGTATACAAGAGGAGCTATGACCAAATCAAAGAAGAGCAGCATGCAAAATTCAGCAGTATGATGCAAGAATAAGTTTGGTAGAATAAAGAAACAACATGCGCAAGCATGTCGGTTTCACATGTTCATGGCATGTACATGAGCACAAATGACATTGAAAACAACAAGTCAGCTCAACTCAAGTTAACAAGTCAAGGAACAACGACCATGACACAAATGTATAAGGGAAACAGTGCACCTGAAGCTACAATTTTCACAACAATAATTCAATGCAACAGAAGTCACAAGCCCATGTGCAACAACATTGTACATAAACAAGAATGGAAAAATAATACATTTAGTTTCAGGTTCAGTTAAAATACAACTACAAGTTACATGATAACAAACATATGTGTATGTGCAAAAATTTATACTCACACACATACACATTATACTCAAGCACACAAACAAGCCATGTCAAGTCAAGGTCAAACCATGGGTCAACACACAACTCCAGGTTCAAGCAATTCTGCATGAACTCAAGTACAAGGCAGGTGTACCAATATATGCATGAAGCAATATAAAACAAGGAACCACAATAGTTCTTAAGGTATAAGCTAGTTTCAAGTTCAAGTGGTCAAAGCAAATCAGGCCTAACACTCATGGGTGGACATAATCACAAACGGAGCTATGCACAAGTACACATATATGCAGTATGTACACACACACACACACGCTCACGCACACACACACATATGGATGCAATGTGACAAAGAAAAGGTCAAAGGAACAACAATGGTGCAACATGAATCAGTCCAAAAAAATGGATGCACCAAGCCAGAAGTTTCAAAATGAAATGTGTACAAGAATATGTGCAAATACAAGGTACTGCAACATGAAGATCGAACAAGTGCATGTTGCATGAAGAAAATGCCAACAAAATATCAAGAGTGTATGCAAGCATGTTTAGTAGCATGGACTTAGACAAGAAAAGCCAGAGTACATGCACCACAGCAGTTCAAGTATAGTCATGATCAAAAGCCTGGTCATGTGAAGAATGTATTTTTGACAAAAAAATGTTTCAAAATTCAAATAGATTTTCTGGTTCGAAGAATTTCGAGGAAAATTGTGTAAACACTAAGGAAAGCTTTGAACATTAACTTTTTGGCAAGTCATAAATTACTTTCCAGAATTGAAATCCTTTTAAATCGACATGCACGAATATCCATTATTTTTTCAAATGCACAGTGGATTAAGACACGACATGATTCATCAAAGGAAAACTTCCAGAAATCTATGGACATGATCGAAGGTTCGTTTTTGGAAAGAATAATTCCAATATTTCAAAAACGTTCCAGATATATAAATTCATTATTTTTGTGCTAAGAAATTCATCCAATCATTCATGGCAATCAGTCAACCAATAAGGCAAATCACAAACTAAACCAATAGCATGAAATCGGAGAGGTATATAACCCAATAAATACACGTAATTCATCACCGGCATTTCCATCGAAACCAAGCAACAAATTCGAGAGCAAAAGAAAATCAATTCAGAGAAGTCACAACATATCAGGTTTTCGATTATAAGCAATGCAAATCGTCAACCAGAGAACTAGCAGCAATCGAAGCCATCAAGAACATTCTTCTAGATTTTAAGATGTCGTGATTTGGGGCCCGAAAAAACCTTAATTTTGTTAAGTCGACCACGGAATAGAAGTGGAACCTGATCATTTAAAGTGATAAAGTGAACGACTCATTTTAATATAAAGGTGGGGGGGCTTTGTTTTATTTTATTGTTTTTTTTATATTTCTTTTGTTATCAATCCATCAGTTTTCTAGTTTTCTGTAACTAGGGTGACTAGCTATAGGATTTATAGTTAGGGTTTACAAGTTATTGGTTTGTAATTCAGGAAAAATCTGATCTAATTGGGGATAAAGATCAGTGCAGGGTTTTGAGTGTATGATTAGAACAGTTGGGAGACGATGTCACGAGTTTACAAAGAATTTGCAAGCGTAGAGATTGTTTTAATTCTAGTAGAAACCTTGGGGAATGCAGCAGTAGGCAGGTTTGTTGAAACTGAGTAAAATTTGTGTTATTTACTTTCCGCATTTATTTACTTTGCTATTGTATGTTCTGTGATAATTTTTATATTCCTCGAAACTGCAATAAACTATATTCACCCCCTATAGAGTTAATCTAGATCCTACAATACTTGCTACCTTATGATATTTTACATATCGACAACAATCATAAACTGTTGTAAAAATTGTAACTACAATGGAGTATAGCCATTGTAAAAGGATATATGACAACTGTTATTTGCAACATTAATGCACAATTGCAAAGATTTCAGTCTATTACAATTTATCAATATACGGCGGTGTAATAACTATTGAAAACTGTTGAAAAAATTCATTTACAATTGTTTTTCATAGTTGTAACATGGTGATGATGTTGTAGCAAGGTTGTAGTCAAAGTTGGGTTTGTTTTAAAATTTGAGTATTCGGTTTTTAAATAAGTACTTATCTTTTAAATTTTAGACTAATTTTTTAATTTTATTTTATAAAATAAAATGAAATGGACAAAACATTTGCATTTAACTCTAGCAATTTTCTCTCAATTAGAAACTACCTGCAGTAGCAATTTGCTCCACACAGAAAAGAATACATCCAATGCGGACATAAATAATAGATGGAAGTGAACAGAAAGAGAAAAGGTTCACCAGATGTTTCAAAGATTTCTACCGACCATAATGAACAAAAGCAATGTCCAAGATGCAAATATAAAAGCTTGGACAAATTGACGCCGAAATAAATAATAACTTATCATATAGGAGTACAGATGAACACTGCAACCATTTTAATAGTATAAACTAATAATCACATCAAGAAACTATGAGGTACTTAAAATATAAAGAATGATTTTTTTCTATGAATAAACCATAACAAAGATGTTAGAAAATAGGACTTTTTACCCATTTAGGCTTGTTTTGAAATTTCATTACATGATTAGCCATGTTTCAGAAATAATAACAAATATAGACCTGTTTCGTCAGGGGAGGGATATAGGCGCGTTTTGAAAACTCGCCTTCGTGCGCATTTTCAAAACGCGTCTGTGTATTTTGGGAAATTTCAAAACTTTATATATACTCACCAGTCTTCTCATAATTCTGATTCATACTCAACCACATCTTCACAGCTCCGTATATTTTCAAAATGACTTCTCAAACAATGGTTGAGCAAGAGGTTAACTCGTTCCCAGTTTGATGCCACTGTGGATATATGGCTGAAGTTGCCGTCTGTGATGATGGCGAAAACATTGGTCGTCGAAGTCTTCTTTGTTCCAATTATCATCACGGATGCAATTTTTCAGAATGGATTGACGAACCGCTTTGTCCCAAGGGCATATCATATGCGAATGAGCTGGAGCAAGAAACTAGACGTCTCAAAAAACTCCTAAAGGACTTGCAATTTAAACCTAACCACTAGTTTTTCTATTATCCGTCGTCGTTGTAGGTTTCCGAAGATTAGTTTGAATTATTGTATTATCCGTTGTCGTTGTATGTTTCTGAAGTTTAGTTTGAATTATTGTTTGTGTGTTTGTAAGAGTTGGAAGATCAACACGAAGTATTGTATGTTTGTGTTTTTCTAATGAATTATTTTATGCTTTTGAAGTTTGAATTAAAGCTTTGTATTTTGCTGGTTTGTACAGTGTACATTATGACATAAATAAGAATTGACAACTCGCTGCCAAAAATTAAAGCTAGGTCAGTCTGTTTCTATACAGAACGATCTGCCGCAAATCAGGTGATTTGACTAGACACGGGTAAAGTTGGCCCAATAGTTCAGAATAGTTGTGTCGACAAACACCTGCCAAATCAGATCTAACATTTGTCCATTGTGATATAGCCGTTGTAAGGACAAAGGACAACACTTTATTTCAAATTCGATGACATGATAAAAGCTCTTCCAATTCTGACGCATGGCTTGTTTTGTGTGATCAGTACGAGCATAGGACAATTGATTCTGATTCTGCTTTATTTTGAAATGGGTGACATGATTAAAGCTCTGCCAATTCTGACTTGACAATGACCGCACACTGAGTCGAATAAAGTTGATTTAATGGTGACGTTGCTTAGTTGGTTTCCCTATTTCATAGCTCTTCAGCACATTATTTCTCATACACTTCAATCCTGTCTTCAAAGAACTTCAAGAAAAATAAACACAATCAACAATGGCGCCTGCTTTTATTACTGCACTTATCTACTACGACGGTGAATTGGTCGTGGATGGGCAATAAAATGGAAGTTATGTGGGAGGATTCTGCAAACCAGGGAGAGTTCGACGGGGTTGCACACTTGGTGCTTTGAAAGACACAGTTTTCCAAGCAACCAGAATTAACCCTCACGAATATAATATCGAGTTGTCGGTCAACTGGCCTACTAAATCGGGGTCGAGAGCCGTAGCACTTTCAGACGATGAAGATGTATAAGTAATGTTTTCCACTATTAAGAAATCGTTTGAGATGTTTGTTGGAAAAACAGCAAAAGAAATCGTGGAAGATGTTGTGGAAGAAATAATTACACCGCCTATAGTGAGTAGCGGTTTCGGTTATTTCATAGAAATTTTGCAAACTCATGATCCATCAATCAACTTTAGTTCTCCTTTATACACCAATCCGTATTGTCTACCAAATGTGGCTGAGCAGCAGCAACAGCAACAACAACAAGAAGAAGAACAACAGACTGATCAGTCAGAATTGTTAGATATGAGCCAAAGGTATGTGTTCCACATCAAGTTAGTTTTATAACTACTCATTGAAATGTAAGATCTAACTGAAATGCATTTATTAATAGATTGATTGTAGAAGCCTAAGAAGAATGGGGTGCAGGTCCTTCACAACAGGCCGAACATATTGACAGCATGGCGGGTGCCACGACAACAGTTGATGATACGTGCTGGACTGAGTCAACAATGAACCACTGAACTATGACTATGATACAAACACAGCAGATCCTAAAGAAGATGGTGATGAGCCTTAAATGGAAGTACCTATGGACGATGATCTCTGCACGGCGCAAATGATGGCCAGATCCGTAGTGGCTAATTTAGAGTTTTCTGGCGAAAAATTCTTGGCTTCCTGCGTACAAAATGGTTTTTCTGTTGGGATGGTATTCCGAAGCAAGGAATAGTTTCTCCACCAACTTACGGAATGGTCTATTCTGCACGGTATTTCATACAAGCCAATCAAGTCGAATAAAACAATATATACCACTGTATGTAGTGTTGATGCTACTTGTCCATGGCGAATACATGCTATAGTGTCGAAGAAATCACAAAACGGATTGTGGGAAATCTGAAAGTTGCCTCATGAACATAACTGTGTCAACCCAACGATTAATTCAAACCACAAGCAAGCCACTTCTGCGTTTCTTGTATCCAAAATCATGGCTTTTGTGAAGGCCAACTTGGATATCTCAGCTGGGACGTTGCAAGTGCTTGTCGACGAGCACCTTTTCATCAAAATCAGTTACATGAAAGCTTGACAAACGTTGAATAAAGAATTGGAAATAATATACGGTGACTGGGCTGAATCGTATTCGTATTTGCCTCAATATTTTGAGGAAATAAAAAGACGCAATCCAGGTTCAGTAGGACATATAGTACACGATGAGTCTGGGGTATTTCATCGTGCTTTTTGGGCATTTGGTCCTTCCATTGCAGGTTATGTACACTGCCGTCGAGTGCTGTCTATTGATGGGACACATTTGTACGATAAGTACAAAGGAATACTGCTTGTTGCTATCGCTGTAGATGCGGACGACTGCCTTTACCCATTAGCTTATGGGCTGGTCGAGTCCGAATCATATGATAGTTGGGCCTGGTTCTTTTCATGCATGCATGAGTTCATTTACAGCGTACAAAATCGACACATTACATTTATATCTGACAGAATGAAAGGGATTCCAAGCGCTTTGCATGATAAATGGCACCAACCGCACAAGCATAGGTTCTATGCAAGACATCTGAAAGCAAATTTTCAAGCTGCAGGTCATCGAGACAAGCGACTTATAGGATTGTTTTACGCTGCTGCATGTGCTTCAGAAGTGATTGAATACAATAAACTTAGAGAAGAGATCAAGACAACTAAGCCGGAGGCGCATGACTGGATTGAACGAAGCCTAGGGAATTGCGAAGAAAACTGGGCTCTTTGCAAAGATGACGTCGACCGCTTCCATATTATGACGACTAACGCATCTGAAAGTTTTAATGGCATACTAAAAGGTGCCAGATCATTGCCTATAAAGGCGTTGGTTGCAAGAACGTTCTTTCGATCAGTTGAGTATTTCTATAAGAGACGAGAAAAAGGGGCAGGTCTGAATACGAAACTTACTCCAAAATGGGAAGCTAAATTTGAAGCTCGTGCTATTGACGCACGACGTTGTAGGCTTGTTCGATTTGGTCGATATAAATGGCAAGTGATTAACAGTTACGGCGATGAATATGATGTTGTGATCAACGGTTCTATTGTCACCTGCACATGCCGAATCCCACTTCTGCAGAAGATACCATGTGCTCATGTGATGGCAGCTTGTTCAGCCCAGGGTTTTGGTAGTAATACAACACATCACGATTTTGCTTCTGAATAGTACTCCATCAAAAGTTATAGAGCTACATACGACCCAGAGTTTAATATTATACGCGATAAGAAATACTGGGACCCGTACAACGGTCCACGAATACTGGCTCCGCCTATCAGAAGACTAGCTGGACGACCCAAATCAACGAGGTTCAAAAATGTTATGGATGAGCATCAAACACCCAAAACAAACAGGTGCAGCAAATGTGGATCGCTGGGCCATAACAGAAAGCGATGTACTTCAGTAGCCTAAAATGGAGATGTATGTTTGTTGATGCGATGTCAGTGTGTTGCATTTCGTGTATCTGTATTTCTTATGTTTCGAACTTATCTGTCCTTAACCGGACTATGTATCTCTCTTGTATTTGAATATTAGAATTTGGTACTTGTTTTACGTTGTTTGGTTAAGCTATATATACTATTTAAATGTCGTGGTAGTTCGAAATTTAACGTTTACACCTATATTCGAATATATAGGAATCGTTATACGTCGGTTTTCATTGAAACAAAAACCGATCGAATCTATAGAACTATATTTCACTACTGAAACAGAAAAATGGGAATTTCATATTATAAATATCGAGATATGTCCAAATCAAATTTCAAGAAAGTCGCTATGGAATTTAAAACCAATTTGCACAGGCGAGTCTCCAAAACGCGCCTTTGGGCGAGTTTCCAAAATGCGCCCCCGTTAATACAGAATAGGTCTATTCCTGTAATTACTTTCAAAACAAGTCCTTTTGCGTTATACAATTCTGAAACAAGCCTAACATAGTAAAAAGTCTTAGAAAATAATATGAATTTGGAATTTACTTGAAGATATGCTTGCCAATGAGTTTTTATTTAGTTGGTTATATACGATTATTATGATGTTTGCCAGTAGTTTTACATGTTATTACTTGTTAACTTGCGATGCGTACACCATTGTGTATTTAACTATTACCACTTGCAAGTAGGTGGTTAGAGGCAGCTAGGGCTGCCTGTCTAATTCTTTCAGCAATCCTCGAAAAGTTACCAAAAATTGCGTATTTGTACACACATGCATTCAATTATTAAGGTTAATTGCCATTTAACTCATGTTTAAATATGAGTAGGTTAGGACTATGAAGTAGTCTTTCAGCCATGGTTACTCGACACAATACTTGAACAACTTACATCAGTAGCTTCATTTCTTAATTCCTAACATTTCCTCCTAGCTCATAGTTACTTCTCTTACAGTGTTTGTATGTTAACCAGGCAAAAGATCAATAAAGAGTTCAATTGTTAAAGTTCAATTTTTTCGTTGACCAAGTTTGGCTTTGATCTAATCTAAATACAACACATGTTTAACTCATATTTATTTTGTCCGTTGCCCTAAACTTTTTTAGTCTCCCATAAATTATCTATTACCTGGTCTTACTGATAATAGCTACCATAACTAAAAAATTGGACTCATCTTGTTGCCAAGATATTACCTTAGTCCTCATCTTCACATAAGTTATTATAATGGTTTTCAACTCAGAAATATGTCTAGCACAGAGACAGCTATTCTAAAATATACATGGTAAAAACATGTGTATTTAGTTCTAAAAATTTGGAGTAACCAAAATTACATGAATCCTGCAAAGATATGGTAAGAAAGGCAGAAATAATGGGCGAAGAAGAAACTAAATATGATAGTAAAAAAACATTTGATGGAGACAAAATGAGGGTAAGGAAGGCGCAAAACAATAAATATTATTTTTATCTTTACTACTAATAATGAAAACTCATTCCACTAAATTACTAAGCATCTTTTTGGACTTTCCAAAATGCCCTTTTCATTTCGTTCTGCATCCCCTCTTTCCTTGCTTTGATTCGTATAACCTAAATGGTAGTCTTTTCACCATGTCTACAAACTTCTAATGCCGATTCTTCTAATCTCCAATTCGATTCCCCTAATCTCCAAAAGCTCTAACTCTCCTGCTTCACTTCGAAGTTTCACAACCAGAAATTAACATTGGTTATCGGAACTTCCAAATCTACCATTCTTCCCACTTTTATTCTATTATCAACCGTCGATTTATCGATCACTTACTGTTGATTATCAATTGATGGATCATGATTGATCGATCATATCATATAGTGTGACTGATTGAGTTCTAATCAGGTCAAGAGGATGAACTGTTATAGTAGCGGGGTGCGAGGAGTAACATATGTTTCGAGAACTATACAATTTATTAGATTCATATCATATATTGTGACATATAGAAGTATTTTATTTCATTTTACAGTAAACGAACAAACCTTCACTTCAATAGGGGAAAGACTGGACCAAGACTGACCATGTTCAAAAGGAAACACACTTCATATTTGAATGTCTAATCTCAGTAAGTTGGATTTTTTTATGATTTGATTTTGAATCGTTTAATTTGGATATGCTTCTACTGATTTGCTATTTTAATTATGTATGATATCATCACATTAAAGTTTGTTTTTTTGACTGTAGCTCAAGAATCCGTGGGACGAGGAGAAATCAAACAATCAAGGCTTTAACGATTCATGCCTATTCTGCTAATGAGACAATGCAAACAACTGTAAGCTTACTACCTTTAGTCAAAAAATAATAAGTTGAATCAGAAATAAAATTAGAATTAGAATTCAAGTGGAATTGTAAGAAATTACAAGCCTACTATATGAAACCGCTTTAAATTGAGAAACAATTGGCTACTTTACAAATAGTTCACTTTGTAATTTTCAACTTGAACATGTATTAATTGGTTACCTTACAAACAAGGACTTTACCAAACTAAGGAAACCATATCGCTCAATCTCATACTAAATCCTTAGAAAGAAGTGTCGAATTTGTCAGCCAACAAACTTAAAGTATCACAGTCAAAAGAAATAAAACGACTGTGATGTCGCTAAATTAAGAGAAAAACAATTTCCAAAGATGATTTATAAAATATATTGATAAGTGGTTTAATTTATTAGTGGAGTTGCTACTCCTAAACATGTATTGGTCCTTTCTATTACAAGTAGTATAATCTGAGTTAGTTTTTTGTTTTTTGTAATGGTCTTGTAGTTGCATATTGTACTAGTTTGGTTATTTAATAAAGATGGTAGCGGCCATTCTACCTCGCTTAAAATACCAAAAAAAAGTAGTTCAATTTATTTTATAACATGCACAATTATCTTAAATGGAAGACCCAATGAATATTATTTTTCTAACTGAGACTAATATCCTGTATATGGAAATTTAAATACTTTTCTTTCAATTATAAATTGAACTTATTGTTTTGCTATTTCTTAGTAAATTGTGTTTTTCGTAAAAATGAGACAAAATTGACCGAAATGTCTTATTTACTAATGCATGTGACATTTTAATTTGATCCATATACAAGATCCTGGCCATAAATTCCTGGATAGAAATCCTAGATTGTTTCGATATTGCGAATAAGTGCATCTAGTTGGAAGGCTTGGTCGAGGAAGATGCTTGGACAGGTGGCACTCATGCAAATGATATTTCTTTATTATTTTAAAATTGCTGTTTATTTATCAAATAGGAAAGTACAAGTATCATGAAATCAGATTAGTCCAAATTAGGTTCTTACATTTTATTGTGTCTCATTTTTGTGATATATACTCATGTCCATTATTTTTATCCTTTTGACTATTGTCAGCTTCAGTTCAGTTTGTTTATTGTGGCTAACACATCTAAGTAACAATATTAATTCATTTTGGAAACTATCATTAACCTGAAGCCTTTTCTGAAATGCCTTAAATACCTTTTCTAAATTATAAATATTGATGAATATTTTTTTCTATTTCATTTGTCCACTACAAGAAAACAGGATATTTCCGACGGTTCAAAACCATCGGCTACCATCAGAAGCCATTGAAAATAGCCATTGCTTTTAAGGGCGTCAAGGAAAAGAGTTTCCGACGACTATCAACGTAGTCCGTCGTTTATATTTCCCATGACTTACGGTGGGTATCGGTTTCCGGCGGCTTGTGTCGACCGTCTATAGCCATCGGAAACCGTTGCACACACTACGCCAATGAACCGTCGTAAGCCGTGTAAAACCGTTACAGATTCGTGTACCTATAAGCCGTCAGAACCCATCGGAAAACGTGCTATTTTTTTGAGTTTCATCCGCTATTTAGCCTTCCAACTACATTTTCTCTTAAACCATCATGTTAGCAACAATGTATAATCCCAGCATAACATATACCAGGAAAATATCAAAATAAAACCAATTTTAACTCAAAAAATAAATTTAAACACAAAAACAACATAAATTAAACTACAAACTCAAACCACTAATTATACAATGCATAAATTTGTGCATACCACATAGTCTACCATCATAATAATATAAATACATCAAGTCTACCAGTTCAACACTACCACAACAAGTCTAATGTCAAGTTTACCATCAAGACTATGTCTGTAATACCCCGCATTTTATGAGAATAAAATAAAATAATGATAATATAATTGCATGTAATAGGTTCATACATTGAAATGAAGGAAAGATTAATAAAATGAATTACATGTGATAAGAAATGCAATGCAATTAAAATGCATATTTTAAAAAGAAAAGAAAAATTTGAAGAGCTTCAATAATTTGGTCACATGATTAGTGTCATTGCATTCATGGTGATTTTTTGGTCAATTTAGACCTATGGATTGCAGAAAACTGATTTAAGATGAAAGAGATACCTTTAATTGAAATATTGTAGCAAAACATGAAAATAAGGTAAAAGAAGGAGAATAATGACTACCACTGTTTCTAAACTTATTAACAAAGACATTATAGCTCAGTTGATTAAGGCATTGGATTTGCAGCATAGAAGTTGGGGGTTTGAACCCCAGCGGTGAGTGTGACACCCTATGTCCGTTAATGTCACTCAAAAATGGAATGCAATAAGCGTTACAGTAAACAGAACAGAAATATTAAAAGACAGACATATAAAATAACAACGGAATAAAAACTTTATTTATCATAAGATAGCGTGGTCCAATAACATTACATATCTGAAAAACAAAAGCCCATTACAACATAAAAGCTACTATCTTATGCTTCAAAAATATCAGAGTACATAAAAAAATAAAGTTCCTCAAAAACAAAATATAGCCATAGCAACAAGGATAGGAGCTTGAGCCATACATCTCGGCAGCTCCAGCAAAAGTAAGAAGAATCGCGGTCAAGCCTGAGTGTTCACGCCCTGAGAACCTTAAGCGGGGAAACGGAAGAAAGAAGAGGAAACAAAAAGGGTCAGATATAAAGTCTGGCGAGTCCAGTTACTTTTAGCAAGTAAATAAATAAAAGTAGCATGACAGGCATATAAAGTAGATAAAAGAGAGATAACTACATAAAAGGCAAGTATGACAAGGCGAACAGGATAAGGTGTATGCGCTTCTAATGATAACTTTGCATTATTACTAGTATAACCAAAATGAGACGATTCCTTCCACTATAAGGTGATAGACTTATGCATAGGTCCAAATGTATCCTAACTACTACCCTAATCGATCGGCTCCGTAATCTGTGTAGATACTCTGCGCCGGCCCCACCGTAGGATGTATCACGTCCTAAAGTGGCAACCCTCCGCTGATATGCATAGCCCCATATCTACAGGTGTCACAGTCGTCTTATCCCCCTCTGCCCGGCTCATGCATGCACATAGCCCGATCGGTTTGTGCCGCCCACACCGAACTCCACGTTTGGGTCTCTTACAATCAGTCCATAAGCGCGCCCCTTCTCTGACCTAGTTCGGAGTACTCTACCTGATACCTACTCCTGGTTACTGACTGAAACGGGTCCCACACAATATGATACAAGCTCTCCCCTTGTCTCGTATCCCCCACAAGGTTTTCATTGGCTATGTATACCACTAGGTATCTTTTATTACATAACCCTATCATTTCTGTAAGCTATGCTTACTTTAGAAGGTGTCTTTAATTTCATAACTTTATTATTTCCACCGGTTATGTATACCACTAAGTGTCTTTAATTACATAACCCCAATTGGTTAAGTTTCGTGGGTCTATATTTAGATATTACCCGCCCATCTCAGATATACTTAACTTAACACTCCTATTGTTCAAGTTTACTTAACCACTTATTAATGTTCACACAATCCCTATGGATTCCACTAGGTTAAGTATTCCAATTTATTATCAAATTTCATTTATGGTTATAATGGGCTAGACCTCCAACATTAGGCCTACAACTTGTGGATGTTGGATATACTGGTCGGGTCCGGGCAGACTTCTTCTACAAGTTGGGACTAACCTCGTATCCTAGCCCGATTCTTATTTGTACACTCAGACCTCTCACATTAGGTTCAACATTAGTGGTTGCTGGATATGCCGGTCGGGTCCGTGCAGACTTCCACCACTAATGCAACCTAACCTTGTGTCATAAGTGCAATTACAATTTCTAATTGTAATCTTAGACATTCCATTATTATCCAAATTCTCACCTATGTCTTTATAGGTTATAGGTTCCATGCCCCTTTTCCCCCAATTTTGTACAAAGTGAATTATATATCCATATTCATATCCATTAACCAAGTTATGCCAGTTCTAATATTTTCCCACGTCCCCTCACTGACGCATTCGTATATATATATTTGGCGGCATCTAGGCTAGAAAGTAGCCTAGATATAAACAATAAAAGGGAAAGGTAATGGCAAAAATGACAATATTGATCATTCGAACAAAAGTGACCTAACATACATATACATATATATATATATATATATATATATATATATATATTTAGGCATAGACATGTAATTGGCATAATAATAAGGTGGACATAAAATAGATCTAGTGAAATGGGTAATGATAAAACTAGATCTAACATACTTAGGATGAACAGATCCAAATAAGAATTCATATGTCCAATAATGACATATCTCAATTAATCACAACTTGATGATCTAGATCTAAACAAAGGTTTAATTGTCCAGATAATGATAATTCCAAATTAACCACAAACTTAGATAACAGTTCAGATCCAAAGGTGACATGATAAACTGACCACAAGTGAATTAGATCTATAAAAATAGATCTAGCATAAGCAAGTTTTAGATCCAAGGATATCATAGATTTATGATTCAAGACAGATCCAAATCTCAGTGCTATCACGTTCTACTTTTAATCATTTAAATCTAGAAGTAACCTACAACTCACAGTGTTTGACTAAGAAGATAAACTAGAAAAGAAACTTGTTGAGTTGTAGATCTACGCTTGAATCTCTAATTGATTAGCTTTAGTTGATTGTTGTTGAAGAAAAATCCGTCTCAGTTCAGACACCGGCAGCATTTGGCCTTCATGATTTCCAATGAAGAAATCAGGAGAAATGGACCCGTATATATAGCTGCCAGCCCCCTAAAATCATCTTCCACCTCTGCCCTAGGGGTGTCAACACCCCCGTAAAGGGTCGACCCTGGTGTTGTCTTCTACCTCATCCCTAGGGGTGTCAATACCACTGTAGGGGGTCGACCCTGGTGTCGACACCCCTTAAGGGGGGTCGACCTCGGTGTCGACACCAGTCTAGGGGGGTCGACCCCTTAAAGCGCGAAAACTGCCGCCACTTTCTTTTTTTCAAATTTTAAACGATTTTGGATAAGGTTCTGACTCATATATATATATATATGTATATATTTCTTCTGCGTGTATATAAACTTTAAACTCTCATATCTTCTTTATATAGTGTCCGTTCTACGCAAACCAAATGTCTATCTTGACCAGAATTTCGAGACGGACGCAATGGTGCAGTCCATTTCCTTTAATTCTGATATTAAATTAATTGTTATTTAATTTATCCTCTTTTAGGGTTGTTAAAAATACAGGGTGTTGCATTCTCCCCTGCTCAAAGGATTTCGTTCCCGAAATCTCCAAGTTAAGAAGAATGCATATCCTACCATCCATCACTCATCTAATCATCCATCAGTCTCTGGCATCCATTGTCCTTAAAGACTTCTAATGCTCATATGAATATATGCAAAGGTGTGTGTATATGTCCCAATACTAATGCAAAGATAAGGCGACCTACTAATTCAATTGACCTCCTTAATGCAATGTATGTTAGTGCCATGTATCCAATATGCATGCAAATAATCCTGTTATAAAATTTGAGTTCTATATGTGTGAACACTCATTCGTCCAAATGCAACATCCATATGCTAATACATCCATTTCCATCCATGAAAGAAAAAGAAATGCATATACATCCATATGCAGTGTGAAAGTGATTGAGCCGATCTAGTGCCTAATGTGTGTGTATATGCATCCACAGGCAGCCACTAGCAAACACTTGCATCCATCAAATATAACATATCTCAAACACATGTTTACATCGATAGGATTCCTATCTAAAGGTCGAAAATACTATGGATATGATATATTCAAATGATAGAAACAAGCACAGATAAATTTTTGGAAAAGGAGTTAAGAACATACCCTCGAAAAGAAAGGGTATGAAGCCTGAACCTTGTCTTCGGTCTCCTAAGTCGCATCGTCTGGGTTATCTTCCCATTGAACCTTTATCATCTTGATCTCTTTATTTCATAACTTCTTAACTTCTTATCCAAGAATACGGGTAGGAACTCGTCTAACTGATGCCTCTCGTTCCACTTGTACTTCCTCTAATATGCTTGGCTCAATAACTTTCACGGTGTCATGCAAAAATTTCCGCCGATGAGAAACATGGAAAATATCATGAACACCTAATAAATTTTCTAGAAGCTTTACTGTATAGGCCATTTGGCCAATCCTCTCGGTTATGGGAAGTGGTACCACAAACCTAGGTGCCAATTTCCCTACCGATCTGAAGCGAACCACATTCCTCAGAGGTGACACTTTGATAAAAACCAAGTCTCCCACTTCGAATTCAATGTTAGTCCTTCTCTTTTCTGCATAGGATTTCTGCCTATCTTGAGCTATCTTCATCCGCCTTCGAATAAGGTCAATCTTCTCAGATGTTTCTCTAACCATATCAGGTCTAAGTAACAATCTTTCTGTAGATTCCCACCAGCAAGTTGGTGATCTACAGAGTTGTTCGTATGAGGCATCAAAAGGTGCCATGCCAATGCTAGCTTGGTAACTATTGTTGTAGGTGAACTCCACTAAAGGAAGATGCTCTCCCAAGTACCACCAAAGTTTAGAATACACAGCCTCAAAAGATCCTCTAGAACTTTGTTCACCCTCTCCGTCTGCCCATCGGTCTGAGGATGATAAGCGGTGCTTAGACATAACTGTGTTCCCAACGCTTCTTACAAGCTCTTCCGAAATTCACTAGTAAAAATGGGGTCACGATCGCTTATGATGCTGGAAGGTACTCCATAAAGACGAACTATCTCTCGGACATAGATTGCTGCCATCCATGATGATGTCCTCTTACTCTTAACTGGAATGAGATGGGCGCTTTAGTAAGTCTATCTACTACCACCCAAATACTGGTATTGCCTTTCTTCGATCTAGGCAAACCGTCTATGAAATCCATAGAGATGCTCTCCCATTTCCACTGCGGAACCTCTAAAGGATGAAGTAAACTACCGAGCTTCTTTTGCTCAGCTTTAACTTGCTAGCAAACTAAACATTGAGAAACAAATTCTGCTACGTCTTTCTTCATCCCAGCCCAAAAGAAAACCCTTTTCATATCTCTATACATCTTGTCACCGTCTAAATGAATAGTCATTTTCGAATGGTGGGCTTCTTCTAGGACTGCTTTTATTAAACTTCCAGTTTGAGGAACACAAAGCCTTCCATCTCGTCGCAACCACCCCTTTTCGTCTGTGGTATATCGATGGAGGTGACTAGAAGTCTCCCCTTTTCTGAGCTTATCCACGATGTCTAAAATCTATGGGTCACCTTGCTACGAAGCTCCTATCTGATCCATAAGAGTTGGTCGTATTTCTAGCGATGCAAACAAATCAGGAAAAATCTCAATAGAGGGTTTAAAGTCAAAGGTTGATATGAACTCCAAGCTTTTCCTCTCCACAAACATAGGACTTAAGGCCATCCTCTGCCTACTTAATGCGTCAGCCACCACCTTACCCTTGCCAGGGGTATAAGCGATTTCAAAATCATAAGAAACTAAGAACTCCATCCACCTTTGTTGCCTTAAGTTAAGATCCTTCTGTGAGAACAAATACTTGAGAGATTTATGATCGCATGTAACTCAAGCTTCTTTCCAAGTAAATAATGTCGCCACGTCTTAAGCGCGAATACTATGCCAGCTAGCTCTAGGTCATGGGTGTGGTAGTTCTTCTCGTGAACTCTCAACTGCCTACCCCGATAACACACTGCTTTCCCTTCTTGCATCAGAACAGCACCAAGCCCTGTACCACATGCATCAGTGTAAACGATAAACACTTTACTTCCATCAAGCAAGGTCAAGACTGGGACTGTTGTCAGAGCCCTCTTCAATCGTTGGAAAGCAACATCACAATCTATATCCTATGAAAATGCCAAGTTCTTCTTCGTCAGCTTAGTGAAAGTGGTTGATATCTTTGCGAAGTCCTTAATGAACTTCCTATAATAACCTGACAATCCAAGAAAGCTCCTCACCTCTGTTGCATTTTTAGGAGTCTACCATTCTTGCACCACAACAACTTTCGCGGGATCCACAGCTATCCATTCTTTGAAGACTACATGCCCTAAGAATCTCACCTCCTTTCTCCAAAAATGGCATTTGGAGAACTTTGCCTTAAGCTGATGGTCATGGAGAGTTTTCAAAACTTCTCTCAAATGCTGGGCATGCTCTACTTCGCCCTTGGAGAAGATCAAAATATCGTCAATAAAGACCACGAAAAATTTATTTAGGAACTCCCGAAACACGCTACCCATCAGATTGACAAAATAAGCGGGTGCATTCGTCAGCCCAAAAGGCATAACTAACCATTCAAAGAAATCATCCGGAGTCATCAAAGCAGTCTTGTCTATACTATCCTCAACCACTCTCAACTGATGAAACCCCGTGGCCAAGTCTAACAGAGGGAATACCGAGGTACCGGCAAGCTAGTCAAACAAGTCATCTATCCTCGGAATTGGGTGCCTATTCTTCTTCGTTAGTTTGTTCAATTCTTTATAGTCCACGCACAAACATAGCGATCCATCCCCCTTAGTTGTGAATACAACTGGAGCACCCCATTCAGTTATGCTTCGTCTGATAAATTCCTTCTCAAGTAGTTCCCCTACTTGCTTACTCAGCTCCCTCCTTTCCCTTGGAGCCATATGGTGCATTGGTAATGCAACTGGTTTTGCATTGTCCAACAGATATATGCAAAAATCGATCCAGCGCCTCGGAGGTAAACCCTGTACCTCATCAAAAACTTCAGAATAATCTCAGACTACTGGAACAGATTGCAGATCATCGATAGATGCATTAAGAGACTCAAGGAAACTAAGCATAACCGATCCTTGTGGGTCACAAGAAATCTCGAGGGTCCTCCCATGACAAGCCAGGAGCCTAACAACCCTCTTCTCACAATCCAGAATGGCACCATACGTGGTAAGCCAATCCATTCCTAGAATCAACCCATAGCCCAAAAAACCAAGCAAATACGCGTCGCACTCTAACTCGACGCCTAACACAAATATTTTCAAACCCTGACAAATCATAGATAAATAAGCCGAACCATCAACGGGGTTTGAGAAAACTACGGGATCCACTACTATAGTAATTAAGTGCAGAGATTCAACCACAGAACTAGATATAAATGAGTGTGAATAGCCAAAATCAAAAAGTGTTCTAATTAGAAGGTTTTAAAGAGAAATTAAACCTTCCACAGAAATTTTTCTACCTCTATCAGGAGTACTAATCGCGAGATCATGCACCTTCCCTCCAGAAGTTCCTACCCTTCGACCTTGTCCCTGTGATCCTTGTTTCTTCGGGCACTCCCTAGCAAAATGTCTGACTTCTCCACATTTGAAGCAAATGTTCTTCTTTCTTTTACAGTCTTTGATCAAGTGACCCTCTTTCCCACAACTGTGACACTTCGTCTTCTCCTTACCCTTGTTATTCTTTCCTCCTTTCTTCTGTTGTTGTTGCTGCTACTGTTGCCCCTTCTTGGGCCACACCTTCTTATTTTGCGGTGCTTCCTTAGCTTTAACCTTCTTCTTTCACCCTTTCTCTTCCTCATACATCAAGATCATATCAACAAGTCTTTCAAAGGTGGCTCCCATTGGGATATGGGACATGGCAAACCTATGAAGGGGTTCGTTAGCCCTTTAACAAACCACAATGCCTTCTTATATGGAGTATCCACTAGTTCCAACACGAACCTTGCTAGCTGGTTGAATTTGTTCACATATTTTTTAACCGTCAAGTTCCCTTGTTTGAGTGCTAAGAACCTCTCCATCCGCATGCTCTTCTCAGCTTGGGAAAGGAATTTCATCTCAAACCTTTGTCTAAGTCATCCCAAGTTTCCACCAGACAGTCTGCTTGGGTTACCTCCCACCAAAATGAAGTTTCATCCTTCAATTGCCAAGCAGCTAACTGAATCTTTCTTCGATCCTCCACTTCAATGGTTACAAACAAGTCCTCGGTCTCCTTGAGACATCTCCTTGCCTCCATAAACAACTCGATTCCGTGGAATGGCTTCCCTTCCATAGCACGGAAATCTTTGTAGATCTTTGAGAAGTTGTCTGCACGTGAAGGAGGAGCAAAGGGTGCAGCTGGGGGAGGAACATTTGCTTGGCCTTCGGCAGGCACAAGTGGCCTGCAGATACCTACGGAACCATCCTGGTATCGTAACACCCTTTGGAATGTTGGGCTCCCCAGACATGTTGAAAAAGAAAAGGAAAGAGATACAGACAAGGGATCGAAAGATATTACCCGTGGCTCTTTGGGGAATATTTTTCAAAACATAATTTTCTTTTTGAAATTGCTTTCTTCTAAAACCTTTTTGAAGATAGTTTTCAAAAACTTTTATCTAATCTGGTAACCTTCAGTTCTGATACCACGTGTGACACCCCACGTCCATTAATGTCACCCACAAAGGGAATGCATTAAGTTTCGTGAAGCGTTATAGTAAACAGACCAGAAATATTACAAGACAGACATATGAAATAACAACAGAATAAAAACTTTATTTATCATAAGATACCGTAGTAAAAAAACATTACATATCTGAAACACAAAAGCCCATTACAACATAAAATCTATTGTCTTGTACTTCAAAAATATCAGAGTACATAAAAGAAATAAAATTCCCCAAAAACAAAATATAGCCATAGCAACAAGGATAGGAGCTTGAGCCATACATCTCAGCAACTCCAACAAAAGTAAGCAAAATCACGGTCAAGCCTGAGTGTTCCCGCCCTAAGAACCGGGGGGGGGGGGGGGACGGAAGAAAGAAGAGAAAACAAAAAGGATCAGACATAAAGTCTAGCGAATCCAGTTACTTTTAGAAAGTAAATAAACGAAAGTAGCATGTCAGGCATATAAAGTGGATAAGAGAGAGATAACTATATAAAAGGCAAGTATGACAAGGCGAACAGGGTAGGTTGTATATGCTTCTAATGATTACTCTGCACCATTACTAGTATAACCAGAATGAGATAATCCCTTCCACTATAAGGTGGTAGACTTAGGCATACATCCAAATGTATTCTAACTACTACCCAAATCGATCGGCTCCCTAATCCACGTATATACTATGTTCCGGCCCCACCATATGATGTATCACGTCCTAAAGTGGCAACCCTCAACTAACATGCACAACCCCATATCTACAGGTGTCACAATCGTCTTATGCCCCTCTGCCCGGCTCATGCATGCACATGGCCCGGTCGGTTTGCGCCGCCTACACCGAACTCCACGTTTGGAGTTCTTACAATTAGTCCAGTAAGCATTCCCCTTCTTCGACCTAGTTCGGAGTACTCTTCCTGATACCTACTCCGGGTTACTGACTAAAACGGGTCCCACACAATATGATACAAGCTCTCCCCCTTGTATCATATCCCCTACTAGGTTTTCATTGGCTATGTATACCACTAGGTATCTTTAATTACGTAACCCTATCATTTCTACAAGTTATGCTTACCTTAGAAGGTGTCTTTAATTTCATAACTTTATTATTTCCACCGGTTATGTATGCCACTAGGTGTCTCTAATTACATAACCCCCCAATTGGTTAAGTTTTGTGGGCCTATATTTAGACATTACCCACTCATCTTAGATATACTTAACTTAACCCTCCCATTGTTTAAGCTTACTTAGCCCCTTATTCATGTTCATGTTTACACAATCCATATGGATTCCACTAGGTTAAGTATTGTAATTTATTGCCATATTTTCATTTATGGTTATAATGAGCTAGACCTTCCACATTAGGCCTACAACTTGTGGATGTTGGATATGCCGGTCGGGTCCCAGCAGGCTTCTTCCACAAGCTGACCCTAACCTCATGTCCTAGCCAGATTCGTATTTGTGCACTTAGACCTCTCACATTAGGTTCAACATTAGTGGTTGTTGGATATGCCGGTTGGGTCTGGGCAGACTTCCACTACTAATGCAACCTAACCTCGTGTCATAAGTGCAATTACAATTTCGAATTGTAATCTTAGACATTTCATTATTATCCAAATTCTCACCTATGTCTTTATAGGTTATAGGTTCCATGCCCCATTTTCCCTAATTTTGTACAAAGTGAACTATATGTCCATATTCATATCCATTAACCAAGTTATGCCAATTCTAATATTTTCCCCCGTCCCCTCACAAATGTATTCGTATATATATTTAGCGGCATCAAGGCTAGAAAGTAGCCTAGCTATAAACAATAAAAGGGAAAGGTGATGGGAAAAATGGCAATAGTGATCATTCGAACAAATGTGACATAACATATATATAGTGGCATAGACATGTAATTGGCATAATAATAAGGTGGACATAAAGCAGATCTAGTGAAAAGGGTAATGATAAAACTAGAGCTAACATACCTAGGATGAACAGATCCAAATAAGAATTCATATGTCCAATAATGACAGATCTCAATTAATCACAACTTGATGATCTAGATCTAAACAAAGGTTTAATTTTCCAGATAATGATAATCCTAAGTTAACTACAAACTTAGATAACGGTTCAGATCCACAAAGGTGACATGATAAACTAACCACAAGTGAATTAGATCTATAAAAATAGATCTAGCATAATAAACTTTTAGATCCAAGGATAGCATAGATTTATGATTCAAGACAGATCCAAATCACGGTACTATTACATTCTACTTTTAATCATTTAAATCAAAAAGTAACCTAGAACTCACAATGTTTGGCTAAGAGTAGAAAAGAAACTTGTTGGGTTATAGATCTACGCTTGAATCTCTAATTGATTAGCTTTAGTTGATCGTTGTTGAAGAAAGGATCCGTCTCAGTTCAGACACCGACAGCATTTGGCCTCCGTGATTTCCAGTGGAGAAAACAAGAGAAATGGACCCGTATATATAGTTGCTAGCCCCCAAAAATTGTCTGTCACCTCAGCCCTAGGGGTGTCAACACCCCTGTAGGAGGGTCGACCCCGGTGTCGATACCCCTTAAGGGGGGTCGACCCCAGTGTCGACACCCCTCTGGGGGGGTCGACCCCTAGAGCGAGAAAACTACCGCCACTTTTTTTTAATTTTTGAACGATTTTGGATAAGTTTCTGACTCATATGTATATATATATTTTTCTTCTGAGAGTATACAAACTTTAAACTCTCATATCTTCTTCATACGGTGTCCGTTTTACGCTAAACAAATGTCTATCTTGACCAGAATTTCGAGACGGACGCAATGGTGCAGTCTGTTTCCTTTAATTTTGAATATTTATTATTATTTAATTTATTCTCTTTTAGTGTTATTAAAAATACGGGGTGTTACAGTGACATAATTTTTATCTTTGCTTTAGAGAAGGCCAACTGAACATAAAAATATGTGTACGCATACAAATTCAAAATTTGTAAGGATAAGAACACAAATATAAGGAAATAAAGAAAATATATGTATATATATGGGAGTATATATACACATATATATGTGTGTGTGTGCAGAAATATATATATATATATATATATATATATAAGAGAATACATCCAACGCGGACATAAATAATAGATGGAAGTGAACAGAAAGAGAAAAGGTTCACCATAATTGATCGAGATGTTTCATAGATTTCTATCGTCCATAATGAACAAAATCAATGTCCAAGATGCAAATATAAAAGCTTGGACAAATTGACGCCGAAATGAACAATAACTTATCATATAGGAGTGCAGACTGACATTGCAACCATTTTAACAGTATAAATTAATATTCACATCAAGAAACTATGAGGAGGTTAAAATATAAAGAATGATTTTTTTTCTATGAATAAACCATAACAACGATTTTAGAAAATAATATGAATTTGGAATTTAGTTGAAGATATGCTTGCCAATGAGTTTTATTTAGTTGGTTATATGCGATTATTATGATGTTTCCCAGTAGTTTTACATGTTATTACTTGTTAACTAGCGATGTGCACACCGTTGTGTATTTAACTATTACCACTTGCAAGCAGGTGGCAGAGGCAGCTAGCGTTACTTGTCCAATACTTTCAGCAATTCTTGAAAAGTTACCAAAAATTGCGTATTTGTATACATGTATTCAATTATTAGGTTTAATTGTCATTTAACTCATGTTTAAATATGAGTAGGTTAGGACTATGAAGTACTCCTTTAGCCATGATTACTCAACACAATACTTGAACAACTTACATCAATAGTTTCATTTCTTAATTCCTAACAATTCCTCCTAGCTCATAGTTACTTCTCTTACAGTGTTTATATGTTAACCAGGCAAAAGATCAATAAAGAGCTCAATTGTCAAAGTTCATTTTTTTCGTTGACCAAGTTTGGCTTGATCCAAACTAAATACAACACAAGTTTAACTCATATTTATTTTGTCCATAGTTATAAAAAAAAATTTAGCCTCCCATAAATTATCTGTTATCTGGTCTTACTGATATTAGCTATCGTAACTAAAGAATTGGACTCATCTTGTTGCCAAGATATTACCTTAGACCTCATCTTTACATAAGTTATTATAATGGTCTGTCAACTCAGAAATATGTATAGCACAGATACAACTATTCTGAAATATACATGGTAAAAACATGTGTATTTGGTTCTAAAAATTTGGAGTAACAAAATTACCTGAATCCTGCAAAGATATGGTAAGAAATGCAGAAATAATGGGCGAAGAAGAAATTAAATATGGGCATTGTTATTAACACTCCAACTATTGTTAAGGAAGAACGATTTTTCCTTTTTAAAAAAATTGTTAAGGGGAATACAAATGAGGGAAGTTGCCCCTTAACAAATAAATGTAAATTTTACCTTATTACTCGTTAGGCTTAATTTTACTCTTATGTTCATTAATCTAATTTTTAATTGTTAATGAACACCATTAGTTGTGGAGAACTCAAACTCTAACAAAAAACATGATCGAAAAAGAAAAACAATATGATATTGATACGAGAGAGTGAACATTATGTTGGAGTTGATCAGTGTGATGAGATGGTAAGATCAAATTTCAGTTTATTAAATCATATGCACATGTAGTTAGGGTTAAGATCTAATTTCAGTTTATTAAATCGTATGCATATGATATCAACTATTCCCTAATGTTATTTGCAGTTAAACGATTTAAGGTTTTTTGATTTTGGGGTTTGATGATTTTACGGTGCGTAAGCTTTTAAAAGTAAGAGTAAAAGTGTAAGAAGTTAAAAAAAATTAGCTACCTATATTGACCTCCCCTTAACAATTTAAAAAAAGTGGAGTGTTCTTATAATTTTGCCCCCCCCCCCAACATAAATTGGAGTGTAAATATGGTAGTAAAAAACATTAGATGGAGATAAAATGAGTGTAAGGAAGGCACAAACAATAGAATATTATCTTTACTAATAATAATAAAAACTCCTTCCACTAAATTACTAAGCGTCTTTTTAAACTTCACAAAATGCCCTTTTTATTTCGTTCCACATCCCCTCTTTCTTTGCTTTGATTTGTATAACCTAAATGGTAGTATCTTCACTATGTCTACGGACTTCTAATGCTCGATTCCTCTAATCTCCAATTCGATTCCCTAATCTCGAAAAACTCAAACTCTGTGCTTCACTTTGGAGTTTCACAACCAGAAATTTAGCGTTGGTTCACCGGAATTTCCAAATCTACCATTTTCCCTATTTGGGTTTTGTGCACAACGAAAATTTGACAAAACACCCAAAAAAATAGGATCTTTTTCACTAAATCACTTGGAGATGATTTTGATTGAAAATAACAATACAATAGATCGGAAATAATAGCAGTATACAAGATATTCCACCCAATCACCCTCTTTATTGATTCACCAAAAATAAATTTTTTTTTACACACAATGGATCAAAACAAAAAATAAGCAAAATACAATGAATCAATAAACTTATTGAGATAGACAAAGAATATGTAGATGACTACAAATATTGTTGGAGCAGAAGAGCAATGAAAAATGACGACAAACCCTTAAACAATCTAGAGGCCCCAACTACGTCTTTTAGCAGTAAATAGGAATAGCTACTCTCAGCATAAATTCCTGCATCTTCCTCTTTAGGACGCAAGCC
The DNA here is from genome assembly GCA_030737875.1 of Allium sativum. Taxonomy (NCBI): domain Eukaryota; kingdom Viridiplantae; phylum Streptophyta; class Magnoliopsida; order Asparagales; family Amaryllidaceae; genus Allium; species Allium sativum. Next base: position 251,333,361 of record CM060919.1, read on the forward strand.
GCTGGAGTTAGACTACCTCACCAATTATCTCACATGGTTTCTTTTTTGATTCACCTAATTAAATGAAGGATGAATATAGAGAATAGAAGACCTAAGCAAATATCCAAAACACCCCTTCAAAATATCTCCAGAACATAAACTTTCATTTTGTAAAGATCTGCATTCTTGACCGTTCAAATCGACAATGATCAACACATGCCGACCCAAACAGATTGCAAATGCAGGTAGTCATTGGGAAAAATAAAAGAAAAGCAAGGAAGAAGAGAAAACAATAACAAAATCTCACAGCGGAAGGATAACATATAATAAACAATTAACAATTCAAAAGCAGTTGAAAATATACACTTGACTAGAATATACAATGATTCTCAGAGTTACACATACACAGATATATACAATAAGACAGCAGAACAAAGTGTAGTGGGAACACACACACACACACACACACACACACACACATATATATATATATATATATATATATATACATATCAAATCTTCGCCTTCGATCTCCAAGGCAAGATTTCTTCGATAACTGCAACTCGTACCTGACCTAAGCGTATTACATAAAAAGAAACACAACAAACACTCGGATCAGAACTAAATCATTCTCATTTTTCTTTCGTTCTATGATAAAATCAATCAATCAATTAATCAATCAAACAATCAATGAAATCAATTAGTCAATTAACTAATTAATCAATCAATTAATCAAATCAATTAATTGATTACATACTGTTCATAAAATATTTGAATCAAAAAATTCAACGCTTCCCACCCTTTGTTCTATTATCGACCTCTGTTGATTATTGATTGATCAACCATCGATTATCGATTAATCGATCATTTATATAATAAAATTTCTTTGGGATAACGGAAAGATAAACTTAAGACAAAGGATGGTTTTGATTGAATATAGAAAAAGACAACCAACGGATGCTAATATAACGATGTTAAATTTTTGCTTATGCTGTTAACTAACCATCCAACTCTGCTCCCACTCCCTCAAAGCGGTTCACCCCTATTTCCATGATACCACAGTCGTTTCCAGTATAACAACTATGCAGTTTCCACCCTATTTCTTCTACTAGGTTCTAGTCCACTCATTTTCATGTTAATTACTCAGTCATAGGGCACATTTTCCTCCAACCTCCATCTTTTTGTGAATCATATTTCATTTCAGCCTTTCATACATTTTGATAACTTCCAAACAAAAGGACGGTGAAGATCCGAAGGGTCTTCTTGGAGTGAACGCAGAAACTAACTATTTTTGTGGAAGCGTCTTCAGAGTTTGATAATTTACCAGTTGAATCTATCAAACACATTCAAATTTTGGACATGGTTCTCGCGTCTCTATCCGTTGTATTCAGGCACTTGAGATCGGATTTATCAAAGTTAATTAAAATTTGACGTTGGAGTATTATCTAAAAAGAGTTAGAACTTTTCCTGTTAAACAACATCTATAAATGTATTCTGTACTGATTTGTTAATATGCAATTTTAAATTTGTAAATCCATTGATTTTTTGGTTAGACTACAATCTGTTCCTTTTACTCATGTATTTAATGTGTTTGTGGAAATTATAGATGTGCGTTTTCACTGCCTATTTGCTGGAATTCGGTATATGTTAGCCATTAATAAGCAGGATGCATCAAGGATTGCCAATTATAGTTTCCATTTGTTATTAATCATTTGATTCCTTAACATTTACTTCTATGCACATAAATATCTCACCCATGCAGATGAAAATAGTCAAAATTTTCATAGATAGATAACTGCACAAATCAACATGTTCAGATATATGTAATTAGCTACTACATTTTTAATTCTGATCACTTGATTCTTTAACTATTACTTCTGTGCTCATGGAGATTTATTAAGGCAATTTACCTTCAACATGAAGATCTTTGTAATCCAATTATTTGACAACATGGAAAAAACATCAGGTATGATAGTTGAAAAAACATCAGGTATTTGATTGTTTTTTTAGAATTTTAGCAATATAAAAATTCAAAAGTAAGCTTACTTGAAATTTAGTGCTATCGACTTTCAAATGAAAAGAGAGGTAGCTTCTGCATTGAACGTATATATACTTAAAGGTGTGTAGCGATGTTTGAATGGACCCAGTATGGAGAAATTGATGAAGGGAATAAGGATTTGATAATTGTAGTGGAAAGGCTAGAAAATTAATGAATGAGCTAATTGCCTCTATTCAGGGTCGGCTCAAGGAGTCAGGTTGCCCTAGGCGGATTGACTAAGCCTGCATGAAATGACCAGGTTGCGGTAGGAAAAAAAACCCCGAAAAGAATAGAAAATCAGCAACCAGTAGGGGGTAGGGGGAGAATGCCCAAAAAAATAGAAAATCAACAACCATAGGGCTAAAAAAAGCTGGAAAGAGTAGAAAAGGAGCAACCTGCAGAAAAAGGCAAAAAATAATTAGAAAAGCAACAGCCAGTAGCAAGCGTTAGGAATCGAACACCAGACTTCTTAGGAGAGGGACAAACACACAACCAACCAAGCTACAAATGCCATTAATGACATCATGGTTATGCTTCTCTATAAATTTACTGACTGTTGACAGTCACCACCACTTCCTCCTCCTCCTTGGTTGTTTCCCCTCCGGGGTGGGTTGCCCTCTTCAGCAGCCTAGGTGGCCTAGCACTAAAACCGGGCCTGCATCAATTTCAAGCTGCAAATTTATTATATGTTGACTTAGAATTGTGCCTACCTATTATTCAAACGCAAAGCAGAAGGAGTTTGTTGCATGTTTACTATTATTATATGTTGCATGCTTAATATATTCTTCCCCTTTTGGTCAAACATTGGCAAAAGATTTTTATTTTGAAAATTTGAGATGTTTGTTTGCAACGACAGTGGGTCGGTATTTATTGATGTTTACGGTTAATATTTGATGTACTGGAGGATATAGGTTGTCGCTGTATACGTTTCTTCAAAAAAAAAAAAAAAAAAAAAAAAAAAAAAAAAGAAAGAAAAAGAAAGAAAGAAAGAAAGAAAAAAAAAAAAAGAAAGAAAGATGAAAGATAAAACAGACAACCAATATATTTATCCACTCTTGTGTAATGTACTCCTATTAATGAGTGCATTCCCTGTCATTTAATGGTCGGTTCTTATGGGGGAACTGTGATACAAGCATTCTACCCAATTCGTCTTGCACTTGCATTCACCATTCACTTTCTTTTTTGCTGCAACAATGTTATCAGAGGACACATTCCTTTTCCATTAATCTTTATCATTTTGCACCCAGTTTGGAATATCCTCCTGTACAGCCCGTTTTACTTCAAACTGTTCCCTAATATATCAGTGAAACCATGCCCTAATATACTAAATAGGATTGCGTGCTTAACATACCCGTGCTTGGCATTATTTCATTTTATAAGTGAAAACCTTCAACTAATTATTTATTTTATGGGCTTAATCAATTGTTGGAATATGAAAGGTTTCAAAAATATAAGTGATACATGTTGAAAACAAAATTGAAAGTCTCTTTAATATAGAATTAACAACAAGTTAATATACTTTGATATGTTTGATATTCAATAAAAGTGGATTAAAGTAAAAAAAATGGTTCAAGAATGGACAAAAATACGTATTTGTTGTAATTTATTGAATGTTAAGGGTGAATACGTTTAATGCAAGAGACATATTGTAATTACTATGACACTTGAAGTTTATAAATAAAGAGCTCGTGTGTATTGTCAAATATGTGATTTTTCCAAGACCGATTCATTGATCATTTCAAATAATAATTTAACTAAATGCATGTGATTGCTAGAATAAATAATTTGTTGCTATCAATTGTTGGAATATGTAGGGTTGTCAGTGGATATTGTAAGAATCTAGAACCCTTCCACGTTCATATTGGAAAAAATATGTACATCTGATATTCCATAAAATGGATAAGTATGAAGATAAAAGATATTCATATTTGAAAATCATTCATCCAAATTTTGTAAAGATTATATATTATTTTATGTGAGTATAGTGAAAGATATCTATTTATTGGTTTATTATATAGTTAATAGTTTATGCTAAATGCATTTAACATATATTATTTATTTATCACCATATTTATTGATTTTGCATACTTTTACACCCACTATGAGTGTAAAAAGTTACAACTTTTTTTTCTTCAGTTTATCTTTTTGATTATAGATAATTTACATATAAGATAATAATCCGATATATGTCCATATATGTCAACACAAATACCCGATATTTGAAAATGATTTCAGTTGTGGATGCGATGCTCATAGTTCATGCTTGCTTCATATTTGATCAATGCTTATCCTCTCTTAAGAGTTGCAAATTAAAATCATTTTTCAAACTATGAAGTCACATGACAAAGAATTAAGGCATAAATACAACTATTGCAAATATACGTCTATCAAAGATGTTGAATCAGGGGTGGGCGCGGTTCGGTCTGCTGTGGTTTGAAATCCAAGTCGCTTCTGCACCGCATCAAACGTTGATAAAAATACGAACCATAATGTTAACCATTCAAACAGTTCAATTTAATACGGTTGGGTCAACAATTCAAACCGCAACCGAATCATGTCATTGCGAGTGAGTTCGGTTTGGAGTATTTGCCTTACAGAGAGGATTAAGTGCGGTTTTCCACACCATTTTTGCATTTCGGTCTGGGCGGTTTTCGCATTGCAGAGCAGTTTATGCCTACCCCTATGTCAAATGTCATGCCTACAAACTATAACATCCAGTAACCTATGCTTCCGTGCAGCACACGGGTTTCCACTTGTATCATATAATGTGACTGATTGAGTTCTAATCAAGTCAAGAGGATGAACGGTTATAGTAAACGGGGTGAGAGGAGTGACGTATGTTTCAAGATCCTTCACTATACAATTTATTAGATTCATGTCATATAGCGTGATGTAGAAGTATTTTATTTCATTTTGCAATAAACGAACAAACCTTCACTTCAATAGGGGAAAGATTGGACTGAGACTAACCATGTTCAAAAGGAAACGCACTTTACAATTGAATGTCTAACCTCAGTAAGTTGGATTTTTTTTAATGATTTGATTTTGAATCGTTCAATTCGGATTCGCTTCTATTGATTTTCTATTTTAATTATGTATGATATCATTACATTAAAGTTTGTTTTTTGACTGTAGCTCAAGAATCCGTGGGACGAGGAGAAATCAGACAATCAAGGCTTTAAAGATTCATGCCCATTCTGCTAATGAGACAATGCAAACAACTGTGAGCTTACTACCTCCAGTCAAAAAATAGTAAGTTGAATCAGAAATAAAATTAGAATTAGAATCAGAATTCAAGTGGAATTGTAAAAAATTACAAGTTTACTGTATCATTTGAAACCGCGTTAAACTGGGAAACAATTGGTTACTTTACAAATAGTTCGCTTTGTATGAACATGTATTAATTGGTTACCTTACAAACAAAGACTTTACCAAACTAAGGAAACCATATTTCCCAATCTCATACTAAATCGTTAGGAAGAAGTGTCAAATTCATCAGCCAACAAACATAAAGTATCACAGTCATAAGAGATAAAACGGTTGTGATGTCACTAAACTAAGAGAAAAACAATTTCCAAAGATGAAGATTTATAAACTGCATTGAAATTGATAAGCAATTCAATTTATTTTGTAACATGTCACAATCTTAACTGGAAGACCTAGTGAATATTAATTTTCAAATTGAGACTAATATTCTGTATACGGAAACTTAAATACTTTTCTTTCAATTATACATTGAACTTATTATTTTGCTATTTCTTAGTAAATTGTGTTTTTCGTAAAATGAGGCAAAATTGACAAAAATGTGGTCTTATTAACTAATGCATATGGCATTTTACTTTGATCCATATACATGATCCTAGCCCTAACGCCCTGGATAGAAATTCTAAAATGTTTCAATACTGCAAATAAGTGCTTGCAGCTGGAAGGCTTGGTCGAGGAAGATGTTTGAACAGGTGACACTCATGCAAATGAGATTTCTTTACAGTTTATTATGTCTCATTTTTTTGATACATACTCATGCCCATTATTTTTATCATCTTGATTATTGTCAGCTTCAGTTCAGTTTGTTTATTGTGACTAACACATCTAAGTAACAATATTAATTCATTTTGGAAACTATTATTAACCTGAAGCCTTTTCTGAAATGCCTTAAAAACCTTTTATAAGTTATAAATATTGATGACTATTTTTTTCTGTTTCATTTATCCACTACAAGAAAACAGACTATTTCTGACAGTACAAAACCATCTGCGACCGTCGGAAATAGCCGTTGCTTTTAGGGGCGTCGAGGAACAGAGTTTCGACGGCTATCGACACAACTCGTCATTTGTATTTCTTACGATTACAGTGGGTATCGGTTTCTAATGGCTTGCGTCGGTCATCGGTAGCCGTCGGAAACCGTTGCACATATTATGTCAATAGACCATCGTATGACATCGGAAGCCCTTACGGATTCGTGTACCTATAAGCCGTCAGAGGCCGTCGGAAAATCTGTTTTTTTTTTTTTGTGTTTCAGCTGCTATTTAGCCTTCTAACTACATTTACTCTCAAACCATCATCTCAGCAACAATGTATAATCCCAACATAATATATACTAAGCAAATATCAAAATAAAACTAATTTTAACTCAAAAAATAAACAAAAACACAAAAAACAACATAAATTAAAACACAAACCACTAATTATAGAATGCATAAATTTGTACGTACCACATTATCTACCATCATAATGACATAAATACATCAAGTCTACCAAAACAACCCTATCACAACGAGTCTAACGTCAAGTCTACCATTAAGACTACGTCTACCATCATAATACATACAAAATATCAACCCATAATAATATCAACTCACAATCATATATACACTACCCCAGCAAAAAAACATACCTCATACTCCATGATTGATCATGATCATCTGCGGAACTAGCTGAAGAGGGAAATTGGCCGTACTACTGTGCGAACCCGCTAAGCGCTGATGTAGAAATTGAGTCATCTCAATGACTTGGCGGCGATTCTGGTCCTCAAGCTACGCCATCCTAGCTCTCAGCTGCTCAATCTCTGTGACGTATATATCATCTCTAGTCTGCCTGCCCCGTCTCTGCTGACTGCTAGCCTGTAACAATTATGTAAAAATATTTTAATCACATGTGATGTTACTCGTAAAAGTTACTTTATTTCTAAACTAAAAATTAAATTAAGGGAAAAATCGTTTACCACTTGTTTCCATAGCCATAACGCATGTTCCGCGCCGCTGGATCCATCACTGACTGGAACATAATATCCTCGTCAGTCATGGGCTGCTATTGTCCAGTCTCAGTTAGACGCTTCTGGTGCTGCTCCAAAAACTTCTCCTGCAAGACCAAATAAAAATGTAGATAAAATTAGTATCATGATATCTTATTTTATTATAATTTAACAATTACTACAAATACTTCTACATAGAATGAAATCTTACATGGCTCTTCCTAGATTTGTCATCATGCCATGTATATGAGATGTTCCCATCTGCATCGACATGCTCGATGGCATGCGTACGAGTGAACAAGACCATATATGAGACTGGACCCCTCCCCTCAGCCTCCTTAATTTGATTATTACACATAATTAGTACACATTCAAAATTATATAGCATATTAATTTTTTGTAAGTCGCATTTATACCAACTCATGTCGATACTGTTGGAATGACTTAGATCCTCCTCGATGAGTGACTGGATTGCATTCCTGCTTGCAGAGTTTCTTTCTGACTCTGCCTGTACATTCAAAATTGATACATTACTTATCGAGCAAATATTTTTGATATTTAAAAAATAAATAAGTGCACTTACCTTTGCCTCATCACTCTCCCACTATCTAAGAAATCCATCCTACATTGCTACTGCCATCGAGCTAGGTTTTTTCATGTTTTTCATTAAGGTTGATATGAAATACTTGTAATTTTTTCTCATTTTCTGCATCCAATAGTTTCGAGTCAGCTATAAGTCATGGGTCTGTACATCCACCTCGCCCTGTATTTCAGATTAAACAAACAATACCAGTGAAATACGTACAGTATATCAACGATTACAAAAGTTTAAAATGGAATTATATATATATATATATATATATAAGAAAATACTTACAAGAACATCCTACCAAATGACCTCTATAAGGTAAGGTGGGATCAGATACCATTTCGGCCAACATGTAGACATCCAAGCCCTATATGCTGCTCTAGATACATCTAAAATAACCTTCGAACGTTGAAGATCAAAATCCCTGTGTTAAATATGATATACATAAGTGTATAGGTGGTAAAAAAAGATTTAACATGCTAAATAAAATTTATTTTTTACCCCATAGTCGTAGGCACTAAGGGACGATGGGACGCTATGAGTGTTGCGATGGACCAGAACGATCGCCTGAAGAATTCCCTCTCGATGACATACCTTTCACATATAGATCATTTCAAAAGATAACAATAACATGATATTAAAATTTATTTTATAGTTAACTTACACAAACGATATAAGTTGCTAAATAAGTGAAATATAAGAAAATAAAATTATTTATACTTGTATTAGATTGGGTCTCATACTCCAAGGAGTAACATATAACATTGCATTTTAAAGAAAAATATATAGGAAAAACTGCATATGACATAAAAGATGTAAATAATGATAACAAAATTTAAAATGCTTGTTTGGCTAGTACAAAAGAATCATACTTGTAATAGTGTGATATATGGTTTATTTCAATCAGATTATAATCCTTGTGCACATTAATCCCAGAACCTGAAACGCTGCTAAACCAATTGCATTTAAATATAAATACCTCCTCCGCAGATCATGAGAAATATGTCAATTGCAAAATTTGTGTTAAAACGCCATAAAAATCATTTATGTGATTTTTTGGATCGTAACTGCCTTTAATGAATACATCTATACTATTCGTTAATTTCTCAGCACTGTATTCTTTGGTATTAAATTTATATCCATTAACAAAGTATATTGGATATGTCCTGACTACTCTTTTTGGTTCCATTGCAAGATGTTTCAACCCTTCATCAACAACACAATTTCTGGGTTCGTTAACGTAATCATAAATCAAGCAGAAAATTCTTTAGTGAGATCTCCATTTGGATGTTCACATTCATAAACGCTGTATATATTAATAAAATATTACATTAGATTATATACACGCAAGCATGTGGAAATGAATAAAGCATTAATTGATATTTCAGATTACCTAACAAATGGTGTAAATTCAACACAATTTAGAGGAATATTAGTGTGTGCTACATGAAGATCTTTATCATCTAGCCATACGTCTACACATTTCCTAGAAGGTCAACCATGCTGTCTAAAAATAGACAACACTATTTGAGACGATTCTTATTCGTTTCCTTCACCATTTCGAGGAAAATTTTTAAATGATATATTCACATAATCACTAAAATAGTGAGAGAAAAAGAACTAAGCTTCTTCTTTGATGTAAGATTTATATATCGAACCTTCAATTCGTGCTTTTTGCCTCACTTTTTTCTTCAGATGATTCAAATATCTATGCAAAATTAATTTGCATTATTTCATATTTTAAGTGAAATTAAATTAAAATGTAACATGTTTATATATACCTCTCAAATGGATATATCCATCCATTTTAGAGGAGACCTCGAAGTCATGCTTCAGTTGGGAGGTGAACAAGTAAATGCTCTATTACATTAAAAAAACCTGGTGGAAATATTTTCTCTAATTTGCAGAGCAATATAGGAATATCTACTTCAAGTTTACATAAACATTGCACTTTTAAAGTAGTCAAACAAAACTCTTTGTAAAACATACTTTCCAAACTTTTAACGGTAGTAGTTCTTTGAACATAACAAGAAATAAATGCTCCATCATAATGTTACAGTCGCGACGTTTCATTCCGCTCTATTTACCATTTTTGAAATCAACACATCTACGAAGATTTGATGAAATGCCATCCGGAAATATTAACCCTTCAACCCATTTTAACACAACTTTAACTTGATTCCTATCTAACTCATAATATGCTTTGGTTTTTTTTACAGTCATTGGGTTTCATATAAAGCTCGGAACCTTTGCATAATTCTTCTATATCGCGCCTTGATTTCAAATCATCTTTAGTCTTCCCTTTGACATTCAAAATTGTGTTAAAGACATTATCAAATACATTTTTCTCATTGTGCATCATATCAATATTATGATGAAGTAGAAGATGTTTTCAATACAGCAACTCCCCAAAAATAGACTGTTTGCACCAATTTTGAACAGTTGATTTTCTTTCAATTTCTATTTGAACTCCAGTTTCATGTATCTTTGGATAATCTTTAACCAGTTCATATATGTCTTCGCTAACCATATCGTCAGTGGTTGTCTGGTTTCTACTCTATTAACTAAAAAGTTTTTCTTATCTACTCTGAAAGGATGATTTACATTGAGAAAACATCGATGACAGTCAAACCATAAAATTTTCTTACCATGCTGTAAGGAAAACACTAATGTTTCTTCCATGCAATATGGATATGCTAGACGACCACCAGTACTCCATCCTGAAAGAAATGGTAAGAAAAATTTTCTTCTTTGAAACATTGCATGTTCCTACTCCTTTCGTTCCACAATGTTTTTAATTCTTCAGTCAACGGTTGTAAATAAATATCAATTTATTGTGTCTGATCGTCGGGGCTAGGAACAACAACGGTAAGAAATATGTATTGCGTTTTCATATACATACGTGGAGTTAAATAATAAGGTGTGATGATAGTGGGTCATGGTGAATATTTAGCACTAAATTGAGAAAATGTTGAAAAACCATCCGTATATAATCCTAGTCTGACAATACGACTCTCCGCAGAAAAATTGGGATAAGTTTTATTGAAATGCTTCCATGTTTCCCTATTGTTTGGATGGGTCAACGTACCTTCTTCCTCCGATATCACCTTATGTCATCTCATATGAGATGCAGTTACAGAAGATGCATATAATCTTTGAACCCTTGGAGTAATGAATAAGTAATTCATAAGTTTATATGGAACTTCCTTTCCCTTCTTCTTTCTTGGTTTATATCTTTCATGATTACATATTTTACAATTTCTAAGGTTTACGTCATCTTTCCAAAACAACATGCATCCTTTTAAACATGTATCTATTTTCCGATAAGATAAACCAAATGCCACCATAAGTGTTTTTAACTTCATAGTAATTTTCACACATTAAATTATCGGGTGGCATGTGCCTTTTTTATAGCTTGTACAATAGCTGTAAACCCAGCTTCAATGATGTTGTATTTTGACTTCATCGCAATGTATTCTACGATTATCGACAACTGAGTGCCACTTTTACAACCATCCTATATAGGTTTCTTAGCATTATCCAATAAATCGATCATAAATTTTCTTAACTTCAATATTCGGTTCTTTAGCATTTCCATCATCGTCGTCAACTGCAACCATAGGAAACATTGATCATGCTGCATCTTCGACCATATTTTCAATACGGGTCGAACTAACATTTTCATTAACAACACTTTTTACCTCAGTCTCTACAGAAGTATTTGCTACAACGTCTCCATGACGTTCCCAAAAATAATACTCAGGTACGAATCCTATTTTGCACAAATGGACTTCAACAGTATCGGTAACAAATACTTCAAGTGTTGACATTTGCTACACGAACGCCGAATTTCTGGATCTCTTCCATTATTACTTAAAGCGAATTCAACAAAGACATTTATACCATTATGAAAATCTACTTTTATTGAACCTCTCTATCCTCTTCTTTGGTATATCCAACTCCTCCGATCAAAGACATAATCAAGCTTTTTCCTATTTGAGAAATTTAGTTACAAGTTCAAAAAGTTTTATTTATTTTCAAGAATATTAATTCGAAAAGGCTTGTTTTTATTGTTGTAGAATGCTCGTAAATATAATGGTTGAAAGCAAATAACAATATCATAAAGTTAAAAATATTGTCAATATGGCACTTTTTTTTTAATGTTACTTTTTTATATGGTCAGGCATCCAACTTCCCATTATGAGCATAGTAAACATTTTACATTTTGTATATTACTTCATCTCAAACAATTCAATAGAATTTCGGTAGCATTTTCCTTTTTTTCCTTCATTATACACAAATGCATGTATGTAGGAAACAAAAAGCAAAATTAAACTGAAATTTTGTGAATCGTTTGAAACGAAGTAGTATACAAAATGTAGATGCTTACTGCGTTTACAACTTGTCCAATATAAGGACAAATCCAACAAATGTTGTACCAGATGAATATAAATGGTCATTTTTTAATTTGATAAAAACGACTATTCATATAACGATCATGTACAACACTCGTCGGGCGGAGTTGAAACACTCTAGGGGATATTAGCCAATTAGATGTGCGTATCTTACTAAAGAAATACAGTTTTACTACAACATTAAAATATTTTAATTTATCACATTTGCTCAACGTATCAATCAACTTAAAGCTCATTTACTATTATTGTCGTTTCAATAGACTCAATTAGAATTTAGACTCATGTTTTTTCTGTGCATAAGTCAAAACGTGCACAATGTACTACTCCTAGCTCGTGCATTCATTTTTTCCTATATCAATTAACACAATACAAGAATCACACATACATAACGGTGCACATATACACAAATAATCATAATTATACAATGGTAAAAATCACGCTCGGGGGACATATGCACAAGCAACCAAGCATTGCACATAAAATTTTCAGTTTCACTATATCACATGAAATATGCACAATAGGATGCTATTACCCACTACAATGCTATTGGAACCAATTACAATCAATAGATAACCCTAATTTTTGATTTTAGGCATGTATAGGTTTAGGTAAAAATTTGATTTTTAAGCAGATAAAGAGATTATACCTCGAATTACTTGCCAAAAAGGTCGAAGATGAAGTTGGGGAGGATTTACGCGAAGAAATCAATGTTTGAAGGTGAAAAATATGATTTTGGGGCTGGAAGGGTTAAAAGTCCGTTTGTTGGAAATAAAAGGAGGGAGGCAGAATTGGGGAAGAAAGATTTTAGTTGCCAGTTTATATCAAATATTTCTGACGGCTACCGATAGCCGCTGTCGCCTCATCGCAAGCCGTCCGAAATGAGCCGACGCAAATCGTCTCCCCCCTCGGTCAAAATTTCCAATGTTTCTTGTAGTGACCCAGCTACAAAAGTTATGTTTATAGACCACTTTCCCACTTTCCACATTTTAATTATAATATATTCACTTCTTCTCCTATGCTTATAAATGTTGTTTTCCCATGTTCTCATCTTATCTTGGTCAAAATCAATATGTTATTTGTTTTATGCTAATTCCAACATCAAATATTAATCGTTTATCTCACAGGCATATTTAGTTTATTCTTTTTCTTCAATTCCAGTTTATAGCTGAATAATTGACGTTTTTATTCTCAGGATAAAAATATTCTAATTTATGATTTTGATTTTTGATAAACTGGTTTTATAATTTGTTGATTCGAGAAGAATCAGATCACCAACAGAAATAAAGCTACTCAACCAATCAAGTTTATGATCATCATGTATGTTGATAAGTTGTCGAAAGTTATACAAATTGGGATTTTTTTTTGCTTATTATTTAGGTTTATTGCAGCGTTTGAATTGTTGCTCGTATCTTCATAAATTAGACATATTTTCTCACCATTGTCTTTAGTACTGATAATTTTTTGATGAATATAATTTCCTTGCCTTACAGTACAATGTTTTTCTTTCTTCATGGTATTTAAATGCATTATATATAGTTTTTATTAACTTGATATTACAGGTTCCTCGGATTTAATTTAGTTTCCCCTCGTTAAAATAAAGTTTGAAAGCATTAATAGTTGAATCATCATAAGAACTAAGGTTTATAGGCTCATTACACCAAACCATTTTTTTTATTATGACAACAATATGAACTCGCTCTTTCTCCTTTTCACAAAACTTCCAAACCACTTAAATTATAATTTGATATTTTTTTTCAGTGATGTCTTTTGACATTATAGGGATAATTTGATTAAATTTTGAATCAGTTTCCTACAGTGAACAGATGTGGTAAATTGAAAACCGTGAATTCAAAAAAAAATGGATGGCTTCTTTGAAAAATCGAAGAAATATAGTAGAAAGGTCAGTACTATATATTCTATTTTGGTTTATATTTTCTTTTTTGTTTATAGAACTATGTATCCTCTTTTCTACCGAATTGCTTGTGTTTATGGCAATTTTCAAGCCATGATTTCTAGAATTTCCACCCAACTAAAAGTTTTATTCCAAAAACAGAGGATGCTAAGTATTTATGAGAAGAAACACATATCTGGGAATATAGGACAGTCAATATTGCTTCGATCTATAATAAATTCTCATATTTAGGTGCAATTTATGAATAGTTTTTTTTTCATGAACAGTAGCCATTGTACTGAAATTTCTAATATCACGCATACATTCATTGATTAATTTTTTCTTAGTATAAACAAGTTTGTCAAGTTATTTTATCAAAATACCACTGTGTTTTGTTTGCACTGATAGATAACAACATAAACTAATGCTTTTAAGATGAAATTTAGATCTGGAAATGTAGGAGAGTCAATATTGCATCCACCTACTAAAAATTATCATATTCAAGCGCGATTCATGACTAAATTTTTTTACTACTATAATATGACATGGTACTTAAATTTCTGATCTCATGCTTGCATTCGTTCAGCTGAATTTTACTTCGTAAATAAGTAATTTATCAAGTTGTTTTCTCAAAATATTACTTGATTTTGTTTGTAGTAATAGATGTTTAATCGTTGTGGTCACAAAGAAACTGTGAATTATGTGTTGATAGCAAAAAATTTCGTAAACACCAAAGATTCCGATTACTAGGAATAGTTGATTAGGTCGTATAGACAAGAGCATGACAAACGTAAATGACACAAGAGATTTATAGTGGTTCGGCCTCCTGAGGGGCCTACGTCCACTTTGAAGCGTTGTTGGAATTTTATTGATCACAAAAGATTACAAGGTTGAGCCCATCACATGACACCTTATTACATTTGCTTGTAGGTTAGATGATGTCATCATTGTCGTATATGATGTCATAATTGACATATATTAAGGAATATTGGAAAAAGACACTTTTGCCCTTCTTATTCCTCAAAGAAGAGATGTCATTAATGGAGCTCTCATGAAGTCTCAAGGTCCCAAAAATTCTCCCCCTTGAAGTGTGATGTTGTGGGGTATTTGTAGGAGAATGGTTAGATAGGAGTAGGTAGAAATAGGAGACCACACCCAGAAATTCGCACCTGGAGGTTGCAGGCTCGGAAATTTCGCACCCTGGCCCAGGAGGTTCGAATTTTGCACCTCGGGGGTGCGAAATTCGCATCTCCTGGGGGTGCAAAATTTGTACCTTACAACGTACGAATTTCACGCCCTGCAGGGTGCGAATCTGGTACCCTTTGGGGATACGAAATTGTACCCCGAGGGGTACGGATTTCGTACCTTCTGAGGTACGAAATTTGCACCCTGAGGCTCGAATTTCTCACCTCGCCGGGTGCGAAATTCACACCTTGTGGGGCGCGAATTTCGCACCCTACTGGGTGCGAATTTTGCACCTCTTGGAGGTGCGAAATTCGCACCCTTAAGGGTACGAAGTTTCTGTTCCGGGAGATGCGTGGTCCGCCAGGACAATTTTTCGGAGGCTCGAGATCCTAAGTCTTTGTTTGGCAGTGTTTGGAGGAGTGGCGAGGTTCGCTGAAGTTGTTGGTTGAATCCTGACTTTGAGTCATTCTGGTAATTCTGGGCAACACACTTGTAAGCGGAAATCGGATGAATTGGTCGATCGCCACCAATACTGTGGGGCCCCGGACCCCCACCGGCGCTGCGCCGGGACCCCTGGACGGCTCGCCTTTGGCTCGGAGCACGGCTCACCTTCGGCTCGGCTGCGGACGAATACTGATGGAGGTCGCGTTCGAGAGATGCGATATTCTGCTAGTGGCGGGACTCTAGTCTTCTGGTACTGAACCCCGGATGACACTGGCAACGCCTCTGGGCTGTAATATCACACGATATGTTGAGTAGAGCGTGTCTTGTGTACTTTTGGGAATCAGACCAAAAGGCTGGTTAACATTATGCTTTTTTTTCCCTCTCTTCTACTGAAATGTGAGACTGTGTTGGATATCCATATTACTTTCATTGCATATTTGTTATAAAATGTCTTTAATAGTACATATATTTAAATTCTTTTGTTATAGCAAGGTACTATGTGTAACTCGAGCTTTTTTTGTCCTCTCTTCTATTGAAACGTGAGTCTGTGTTGGATATCCATATTACTTTCATTGCATATTTGTTATAAAGTGTCTTTAATAGTTCATATATTTAAATTCTTTTGTTATCGCAAGGTACTATGTGTAACTCGAGAACGTTATTTTCTTTACTTTGAAACATATATCTTATACTTCATCATTTGCTAAATCTTACTGTTTATATATTTTTAAAACTGTTTTCCTTTAATTTACAGGTTAATTTGTTTTCAAAATGTCCATTGTTCTTAATTTGTTATATCTACAATTAATGTTGGTTTTCAACAAAATACTATTATATTAATTGTGGGTAAAGGTTTAATTTTCTTGTAGAAAAAACATTGATCGTCATCTTGCAATATGTGTATCCACCTAATATCTTTTGCTATTTTATGTATTTAAATACGATTTGAATATGTAAGTAATGCTAAAATGATGAGTGTATATATGTAAAGCCATTGTTCATCAACATTGTCTAGAAAATTATAGCTTCTTTTACACGTTAATAAATGGTGCTCTAGCCGTTAGCTTGAAAAAAATACTTACTGTATCTTCAACATACTACGTTTAAGTTGCAATGCTCATCATAAAAAATTAGTTTCCTTTCAAACAACAATAAATTTTCACACATTTTATCGTATGTCCATAAAATGTGGAAAGTTTTCTTCTATTTTTGGTTACACACTCTGTACAAATTAAAGTGAGTCACTATTTTTTTCTTAAGTCCAACTGTTTGCTTTGTATAAATTGTAGATAATTCTAGTCAACTTGCAGGTCATAATGCATGGTTTGTAGAGACTGGATTTTGTCTCTTTCAGCAAACATGGTTTTGTGGAAATATGTTCATTTTGCTGATAAACTGCCAAAGTTGACACTTTTAGATTCAGAATTAGTTTTAACTCAAAAATGTTATCGGTTCAATTATTAATAGGTAGCAAGTATTGGAATGAATTTGTTCAATATTTTTATTTTTATTTTGGTAATTGTCATTGTGTTAGTTAAGTGACCCTTATCATTATATTTTGATCAGTTAGTAGAATTTTTGGTTAATGGCAAATTTCAACAAGAGAGGGAAAATGTTTTGCAAATTGACCACATAAGAAGATGGAAAGAGGTTCTTCCTCTTTGGTAAAACAAGTTCATTTTATTTATCTATTACATTATGCTTAAGAATCTGTGTAGTTACTCGATTGATGAATATTTAAGGCCTGAGTCACTGTTCAATAAATTTAAGCTGTAATACCACTTATTTAAATATACGGAGTAAGAAAACGGGCTAGGTTGGATGTGAGACATAAAGGTGTTGTCATCTCTGTGTTTTTCAGTTGTTACGTACATGATATCAATAACACGAAAGTTTATACTTTGGTTTTATCACAAAATATTAAAATAACTCATCTATTCTTCCCAGCGTATTTATCGTCAACCAAAGTAGTTTGTATTATCTAAAAACTATATAATTTACCATAGGCCTGAAATCGGCAACTCGACTATTATTTCCTCTATAGGTAAAAGATGAGAGAATAAAATGACTAAATTCTAGAATTAGAAAAATATTTGCTTTGAACATAACGGTAGTTCAAACATGATAAGATATGAACCGACTTCATTCTAAAAATCAGCTAGCTAAGGTTATTTTGTCTTACTTCCATTATTTTCTATCAAAGTATCCTATGTGTATATATTTCAGTTTAATTTGATACTCGGGAAGCAAAGCGAGCATTCAGTATTAGTTCAAACTAAGCATTCATTGTTATAAGTAGGATAACACTTTTTATAGATCAAAACTAAAGTGAAATAATTAACTGTTATTCAATTAACACATGTATTAAAAGATGGAAAAGCTTGAGCATAGTAGATAATGATGTGAACTTAGTACAACTAGAAAACAATGGCTTCGCAACATCATTTAATATATTTTTTTGTATAATTTTGGCCCTTCTATTAAATGTTCTTCAACATCACCAAACTTCTCATTAACACAGTTATTCTCATCATTCACCGCATTAATTACTCACACAATCTTCAAGATCATTTTCATTATTGTAATGATGATGATGATTACTAGAGCTAGTTCTACTATCTATGCTTTCACCATGCCATATCCACCGAGTATAATTTAGCTTAAACCCACAAAAATTTATGTGGTCTCTAACATGATCTATGCCAAGCAATCTTCTCTTATTTTTGCGTCGTCTACAAGGACAAAAAATAGTGTCTTCCCTTCTTATTAATTGATCATTCAATGCACGCTTAATGAATTCTTCCATTTTGTTTAGGAACTCAACATTGTTGCGTTTCACATTGTACATCCAATTCTGATCCATGTGCAAATATTAGAGACACACTTCATAAGAAAATAATATATCATAAGTGTTCAACTCGAAATAATGTATACACACACACACACACACACACACACACACACACATATATATATATATATATATATATACAGAGAGAGACAAACACTTCAATATGGCTATATCTCTAATCCTTTCTAATTTCCACCCGAATCAAATAATTATCAATGATCAAACAAAAAAATTCCAAATTTTCCATTTTCATGCATCCACATAAGTCTTGCTTATAGAAATTTACTTAAATTTCGAAAAGGCCTAAGTTACTTTCAGTGTATGTCTTTCTTTCAAAAGAGTTAAATACAATTAATTACAACAGTTCACACAGCGTTATTCAACACATAAAACTACAGTTCACTAAAATCCACGCATTTCAAAGTCTCTTATCCTCAATGCTGAATACATTTGATCATAAAGCTATCATCATACATAAATGTAGCTGCCTCCACAACATTTTCCAACTTTTCAAGATACTACTATTCGAAAAATCATCCACAACCAATAATATATAGATAAGGAATGGGCTCACTTCTAAAATAACTGACATAAATAAAAGACTTTGGCTGAGTTATTAGTATCTTCAATGATCTTTCAAAAAATTACTATTACATTAACTAACAACATTCATAAAACATTCATACTGACATGTTAATAATGTTTGTTTTGACAAAACATTCATATTGTTGTTCACCAATAAATGTTAGATTTCAGAATCTTAAGTTGAACTCCAATATAAATATTTATTTTTTAACGTTAAGTCTTATTTTAATTTATATTTTAAACATTGAAATTTTTGGGTCGTTATAAATGGTATACATATAATTACATATGTATTTATCCTTAAGTCCCTAATGGTCGTTTTGATTAATACTACAGTAGTACTTGTGTTTCGCTTTGTAATTCACTCTTGTACTACATTTGTTGAGCAAAATGAGATTAGGTGCACCAATTTTGGTTTGGTTGCACTAATGATCGAATCAACTAGTACTCTGAAGCTCATACCCAAAATATCGATCTCGTTAATGACAACAGCTCCATTAGATGATCTTCTTGTATCTTTATAGTCCAAATTTGAATAAAACTAGCTCTCTTGCTACTATTATAAGCAACTCGTAGAATGTGCACATGCATGAAACAATTTGCAACAAGGAAATAAATGCTTCTCTTCCCTACAAGAAAAAAAATTCCCCAATAATTTTTGTGTATCTCCTGCCGTTAATGCATGAATTCATGCCTGCATGCAACAAACCATTCCGTTCCTCATCCAACATCTCTTTCATCACATTCTTTTGACAAATCTCCTTATGGACACATTAATTCCGCTCAAACTTGGCATGTACATCCTTTTCACATCTACAACTTCTACACCATTCAAAAGCACCTTAACTCACTCCTAAACCTGCAACGTTAAATTCAAAGCAAAATAAATAAATCTTAGGACAAGATTTTAAAGTCTAAAGCAAATACACCCTTAACTCTAACTTTTCCTGAGATAAGAGAGCTCAACACTCTCTGAGTGAGGGTATAAAAAAGAAACTACTCTCTGACATAGAGTTTACTCAATGATGCACAATCTTGGAGTTTACTCCAAAGTAAATAACACGAAGCCTTTCATAGTGGCTCGGGCCGAAAGTCTGTTCATCCACTAACCTTAATTTATTTAGTCACTTTTGCCTAGCCAAGAGGCTTATTATATTGAGATAAGACATTTCCTTCATTACTGAGTTTTTAAGGATAACTCTAATATAGAGAAGTTAAGTATTCTCATTTCTATTTTTTATTATTCCCAATTGGAAACGATCCTTATGCCTTAGGATTTTTTATTTTTTTATACTTTTTTTTTCGGGCGACAATGGTTGTGTGGTAATTTAAAAAAGTTCAAGTAACACATTATATTTATATTCAAAGTAAATCAGTACAACCCATGCTACACCACGCCATACATCATATTATACCATTAATTACAACACATGATACAACCCAAAGCACAATCATAACACCACAAAATATAGTACAGTCCAACCACATGACACCAGATAAAACACATACACCATCACTACAACCAGAATACCTTACTACAACTGCATTTTTACAACTGCCACAAAATGCTAGTTGTAATAAATTTCTTTTACAACTCTTTTTTTTAGAAATATGTAGAAAACTTATTTTCAACAACTTTGTCACTTTAACAGTTGTAAAAGATGCCTATTAAAACCTTTGATTTCTGACATTTGTAGCAGGTAACTATATTTAACAACTTATGCTTTTTGCCAATTGTAATAGATGTCTATTACAAACTTTTTTTTGTCAGTTGTAAAAGGTGCTTATTTTTAACAACTGTTCTTTTTTACCAGTTGTAATAAATGCCTAAAACCATTCTTTTTTCCAACTGCAATAATTAGTCAATAAATATAATTAAATAATAATACTTAGTAATTAATATTTAAATTATTAATAAATAATAATTACTCTTAAATAATTATAATAATTTATAATTATTTAGAAATATGAATTAATCAATATTAATACTAAAAAATTAATATTAATTATTTATATTAAATATGAAATAATTTATCTTAATAGATTATAATGATTATTACTATGAAATAATTTATATTAATAGATTATAATGACTATTACTATGGATAATTAATAAATATTAATTAGTAATAATTGTTAAACAATTAATAATTAAAAAAATAAGAATTGATTTTTAATTAATAATTGAGTAGTAATAACTAATAATAACAATTAAGAAGTTTGAGTAAATATCAATTTAATATTTAATAATTCAATTGGTTATTTATATTAGTAAATAATAATTTGTATAAATAATTAATCAAGAAGTAATGATTGATATTAATAGTTAAAAACTAATACTTATTAATCAAGAAGAATGATTAATAAAAATATGATCAATAATTTGTATTAAATATTTTATTAAGTCATTAATATAATATAATGAACAAATAAATATAATAATTAATACTTAATAATTATAACTATTTATTGATAGCTAGAAATTATTATTAATAATTAATAAGTAAGACCAATACTAAATACTTACCACTTAACAATTAATGATTTGTAAGTGATCTTTTATAGTTAAAAGGTAATATTTATCACAAGTATTTAAATGTTAATAGCTATAACTGATAATTATATTTAATATTTCAAAAAAAAATTGAAATGTCTAAATTTTATTTTATAATCTTTTTTTCAATTTTCATAAATTCAAAAAATAAGAAAAGAATATTTGGAATTTTATAAAATATTTAAATTTTTTGGAAACATGTTACTTCCCATTTTTGCAAATTTTTAGCATTGTTTCTTAGAATAAATGAATTTCAAAGTCGAAGCGAAATATTTTAGTGACTTAACCGACTTAACGTATAATTGTCAAGAGTGGTTAACCAATCTTTGTAAGAGTTAATGCTATGTACAGTATAAAAAACCATTGAAAAATACCATTTGAACTTATAACGGTCATTAGTATTAATCAAAACAAAAGTAACAGCTTTGAAATTTAAAAGGAAAAAAGCAGTAGATGAAATTTTTAGTGGACTGTCCAATATATTCCGCCACACCTGGGTTATCTTTAATTAACATTTATTCTCACCACCAATCATTTCCCCAAATCCCAAGTTCTTCCTCGACTCAGTATACGAACTCAAGAAAGGCGGGAGCAGCAGCTTGCCCAGGCTCAATACATGATTGACGCGGCTTGACTCTAGACGTCGACGATGGTGACAACTCGAATCTGATATGACTCTAACTAGGCGATCCACGACCTTGAAGACTCTGAGACTTCGAACGGAAGAGATGTTATCAAAAAATGCTTTAGTTTGGATTCAGCATCCGACAATGAGTTACCGTGTTAAGTTTAAGGTACAGAATGTTATAACAGAGCTTTGTGTTCCAATATGTCTCCTTTTCACTCTTTTGTTGAGTCTTTTGTTACCCATTTTTCTTCATTTCAAGGGCTAACTAAAATTTGGTGCATAGCTCCTGCTATACTAATCATCCATTGAGTGGATCTGTAATGACTTTCTATTGTATTTTTGATAGCTGCTTTCTGAGAGTTGTTTTAGTGCTTTGAATTTTCACAACAGGTTGTAACAATAGATTTCTACATATGAAAGCTCTCCATGCCAGCAAAAGAAGATTATTTATTTGAAGTTAAGCATTTTGACTGATTTGATATCTACCATTAGGAGTTTACAACCGTGGTTTACAATTATGTAATATTCAATTATTTATATGTTGTGAGTAACATGAATAGTTTGATTTAAAGTCCTATAGATGCTTATCAAATTTGGATATTTTTTTTCTTAATGTAATGCTACTCTATGTGGTTCTAGTTCCTTTTTATCTTTGTGTGTTTGATCCGCCGGCTTAATTTTACATGAATGATTTGATAGTGGTTGAACAATGAAAATTATGATTTTTTTTCAACTCAACTACCAAAAGAAAAGCCCTGAGGGCGGCCTCCAATGACACATGAGATCTAAAAATATGGTCATGATTGTTAAGAACTACGGGAATCAAATTTTTTCTAGCTTCATAATTTCCACTATTGAGAGTGCCACTTTTGTATCCATTTTTTATGATTTCTGTTTTGTTTTTATTTATTGAACTTCTATTCATCATTTTCATTTTACATGTTTATTTGCCTACAATTAAACATGCCGATAAGTCTGATGCAATGTAATAGAGATTACATGACTTACTGAGAACTGCTCTTCTACAATTCAATAAAATTGAAGTTGTTATGATATCTTTTGGATTGATTATGCCTCATATCTAGAAGTTCTTAATTTATGTAGCAATTTTACCATTTTACTTGCGTTTTAAATGTCAGTCTTTTGATATTCAGTTACATTGCAATTGATGATTAGCTTTTTAGCTAAATCATTATGCTAGTACAATCATTATGATTATTCATGCCTATCATTTTCACTAGTAAAACATTGCCCCATTTATAATCATTATATCCGTATAATTATTCTTATACATATGTAGTTTGGTTTTACACTCATTTAAAGGTTTTTAATTTCTTAAAATTTACAAAAAAATTACCTGTAAAACATTTGGTCAATACAACTGTTATGCATGGTCTGGTTTTACACTTATACATGCAGCTATTGCATAAAATTGTATCAGATATTATCCGATACCATTAAGGGTATTTTCCATTGCTTACAGAGTGCGATGGACTTTTAGTCCTGGAAGGCTTCAAGAACAATGGAAAGGCACAGGTTTTAATATATTTCAGTCACATCATAATTGGTGAATAATCTTTTGTATGGAATTCCAGACATATACTGGAGATGTCTGCATACATCGATATTGTAAAACATTTTTTTAG
Source organism: Allium sativum (assembly GCA_030737875.1). Taxonomy (NCBI): domain Eukaryota; kingdom Viridiplantae; phylum Streptophyta; class Magnoliopsida; order Asparagales; family Amaryllidaceae; genus Allium; species Allium sativum. The sequence continues at coordinate 251,357,417 of CM060919.1, forward strand.
TATTTAAATTCTCATTTTTTATTTTGTTATTAGATTTGTATATGTAGATATGTTGGATCCACTCGACTTGGGAGATCGAACAACTTCTAATAATACTAATATCTGTTGTTCTGGTAGTCAGTGCGCACAATAGTTTGGATGTTGCGGTTTAAAATTAAATTGTATCCATTTTGTTGTATTAAAATAAATTGACCTATACAAATAAATGTAACTTAGTCGTTAGTATTAAAAATATCATTATGTTTGAGAGATTGAAAAAAGTATTGTTTTGGTTTGCTATTAGTATTTATTTTTATCATATTATTTAAGTTTATCTATTGCTTGCTTTAATTAAAAAAACATGCTTATTTTTTATTTAGCATTTTTGTTATCACAACTGCCAAAAGTACTTGTAAAAAGACATTTCACAACTGTCAAATATCAAAACAGTTGTAATAGAATCTTTTACAATGGCTTAAAGCGCTTCCCAATACCTTTTTTACGATTGTCCAGAAACAATTGTAAAAAATCTTTTGCAAGCATTCGAGGCAGTTGTAAAAAAGCCTTTTGCAACTACTAGATACAGTTGTCCAAAATTTGAATCTATTACAACTCTGCATGTAACAAGCGACGAATGTCAGTTGTATTAGACCTCTTGCAACTGTTTTTGGCAGTTGTAAAAATAAATTTTTGTTGTAGTGCATCAACATTAAAATATAGCAATCCAATCCAAACACATACAACATAGCATTCCTTAGTCGTTTATGCATACATTCCACGAAAACTAAAGCCCAAGTAATGCTACTATTGAAAATACTACTATTACTAACAACGAACGACTATCCAAGCCATAACCATCCACATGCATATCCCTATATTGGATAGGCTTTAGTATTTTTTGGGACCTAATTCACTTTGGATAAAATCAAAAAAGATAAACAAGCGTGAATCAAAAGAGAAAAGAGAAATATTTTAATCTGTTAAATAATATGGCCCGAATCTTAAGCCTATGTCCAGTGTTAACATTATTTTTGATACCTGAAACCGAATTGAAATTAAAATACTAATCTGTAATCATTGAGTAAACATAAAATAGTATGTCGAAATCGAATTCTACAACAGAAAATACCTGAAAGAGGGCAATGTCAAAATCTACAATCGGAATCTGCAATTGGAATCTACAATCGGAATCCAATTTTGTAATAGTAAATTCGATCGAAACTGTAAGAGCGGCGATGTTCGTCTTTCTTCTTTTCGTGTTTTATTTTTATTTTCTGGTCCTTGTACTGGCGCGAAAGAATGAAAAAGAAGCGCGTTGGAGAAAACGAGGGGAAATAGCGTGTTGTTGCGGGTTCAACTTAAAAGGAACGTATTTGATCCTATAATTTTTTTTTTAGATGCACTTGCTTCGACCTATTTGCATCAAAAAAATGCAATTGATGCAAATCAATATACTTACATCCATTGTTAACATTGGTGATGCAACCAAAACCATTTGCTTCTACTTATTTGCTTCAAAAATGATGCACAACCGATGCTAATTACATATGTAACTCTTCTATTGTTTCACCTATACTAATTGCTTTGAAAGTTAAAGGGGAACTGACTCAACTGATGTTATTCGCACTGGTTGTTTGTAGAATGGACACAACAGAGGCGATGCATCTGGCTTGTTTTGTAGCAACGTATGTCATAAACACAATACTGTAAGTGGGAATATCTCTTCTGGATCTGTTGGAGTGCATCATGTACGCATTGAAGATTCCAAAAACTAGGTTTAATGGATAGTAACAAGTTAAGAAGTAATATTGGTTGACCATGCTAGTTTTTCACTTGATAGAAGCATGTGTTCCTGAAGTGATAAGAGGATGAGTTTAACTTAATGAAATATATATTGTATGTGGAGTGAAGTGCCCAACTATAAGAGTACTCACTACAACAAAAAACACTTTTCGCAACAGGCGATATCTGTTGCAGTAGACCTATTGCAACATACCTGCGCCTGTTGGTATAGCCGAAGTTGCAAAAAGTCTGCAACATTTTCTGCCTGTTGCAATAAGATGTTGCAGTATACTTTTTGCAACAGTAAATGCCCGTTGCAATAGATCATTTTGCAACAGTAAATGCCCGTTGCAATAGATTCATAAATCTGTAAAAAAAAATATTACAGCATATAGATATTACATATTAAATGTATTTGTTTTAGTAATAGTGTATATCACATAATGAAATAAAACAAATAAAATTTTTATTCTAACAAAGTTTTAATAGTACAAACAATTACAATAAAATTTCTACAATTTTCATACACCATTCATGTATAACAATTTCTTCTCTCACACAACACATATATTCGAATAGAGTATTTTCTACTCATATTTCTACCCTCATACATATACTATAACAAGAGAGTATATATCATCAGTTCACTAGAACCCATCAGCCTGCATCTGTTCCAGAATTCCCTCCTCCGAAAACTGAAATTTTTAGCACTTAATATAAAACCTGTTGATGTGAAATTACACCTGATCAAACAAGTTGTCTACAATAAGCCCAATATACTCTATAGGTTGTGCTTTCATATCTAAAAAATGGACATGTCTGAAGTTGAAATTTCAGTTAAGTCTAAGTACTTACGATTGAATACATAAAATATTAAAAAGTCATGAAATCACTTATGTGTTGAATCACATCTTTACACAGCCAAAATTTAGATACTTACAACTTTTTATAAAATTGTTCACATGAACCATTGAACACAAACCAGAAAATGTCTCGTTCACACAGGACCACAGGAGGTGCATTCATACATTTAAACCCAAATACATATTACATACCCTTTTCCCAACGCCTTCCAAAACATACAAATGTGCAGACCCATTTCATCAACTATCCCATTAACATGTCCCTTTTGATTAACAAAAACGCAGCCACATAAATAAATAAAAAATGCATGATTATATTACCTCTGAGTTGGAGATGGAAACACTGAAAACGTAAGCATCATTCTATCTGGATATTCTTCTCTGATCTTTGATATGAGTAAAGTCCCCATCCCCGATCCTGTTCCGCCACCCAGTGAGTGACACACTTGAAGACCTGCCAAATCAACTAATTATTCAGTATAAGCCATAAAACAAAGAAAAACTAAACGAGCAAGGAAAACAAAAAACACAAGAAAAAAAAGGAGAAAGAAAGAAAAACCTGAGCGTAGGAAATGATTATTCAGTCTGATTCCGCCAATAAGTCCTCCAGAACTTCTAAAAAAAGGGAGATTTCTTTTCTTATTGCAAATTCTCAATCTGTAGATTACTTTCCTAAAATACTAACAACTATACAAAAAATATAAATAAAACAAAACATAAACTGAAAGAGAGTGCTCAGTACAGCGGGGAATCGACGTGTAGATTTCAATGCATAAGAAAGAGACATACAATCTGGTCTGTTGAACTTAGATGCCTCAATCATCTATATAGAATCCGTTTCGTTAAAAATATCCATCACTATTTTATATTTTTATTATGAAGTTGCTTTCTATATGTGTGGTATATGTTCTAGGTTGGTTGATTGTGTTGGTATAATCTGAATAGAAATGATCTAGATTGCGTGGCGTAATAGGTTTAGGAACAATTGTGCTGGTACATCTTCAGTCGATTAATGTTTTTGCTGTCTTGATTCTATTATGTAGCTTTGAGGATCAACCAGCCTACAATAATACTGTAAGCTAAGGTGAAAACTTGCACATTAGTGGCTATTTGTACTGCTATAAAGGAGCAAAAAATAACATAATGTGATGCTGGTTTCATATGCAGGTGGTCGATTGATAATCCGCCTTAGGTCATGGTATACAACACATCTTCCATCTTAATTCGTGTTTAATGGATAGTACGGTACCATATTCCACTTTTATTCTCAAGCTGCTATACCCAGTATTTCATAGTTCAAGCTAGAACTTTTAGAAATTCTTTTATTATTATTTTCTACTAGATAATCAGATCATTAGTGTTTTATAATTAACAACATGTTTGATGTCAGATAATTCTTGCATATGGTATGAAACAATTCTGTCACGTATTTGAAACAAAAGTAGACAACCTAATATGTTGTTTTTAAGTATGCAATGTCTGTGAATTTTTTCACTGCTGATATGTTTTATTTGTTTCCTTCATTTATTTTATACTACTCTATTTTTTTTGTCTTAACTGTGTTTAATGTAGCATTGATATTTTTTCCAACATTGGAAGGATATGTATCTTTAAATTTCACACTTAACATTACCCCACATAATTATGCTGTCGTTGGAACTCATGGCCTTATATCACATTTTGCCAAAATTCACTCTACCTTCATTGTTAATAATTAAAAACAAGTTACCGTATTAGGTTGCTGTACAAAATGAGTTATTCCAATTAAAAGATTAAAGGTATTATTAAAAACAACTTTTTGATATCAAATATAAACTTTTTTTTTTCGCTAAATGGTAGTTGCATGTCTATTTTTTACGATTTAGTGCATAATTTTATATTGCTAAAATTTGATTGCAAATAAATATGAAGTAAAGGATTTTTTTTCTTCCTTGTATGTTTTTTCATATTTACTATTAATGTTTCTATGTGTAATGATAACCCCGTTATTAAAACACGGTTTCAAAAGTCACGTATTGGATCATCAAGAAATGATGGACCGGTTATAGCTCAATATAGATGGGCCGGTTGGCTTTGAATCTATGGATCGGATGGCTTCACTTGAACGAACTGCAAGCATATTTAACCATGTGAATTTGGCAACCATAGACCGTTCTGGCACAGCATAATTCGATTGGCATAAACCGTTTATAAAAGACAATGGGTCAGTTATATTCATGAGTTGGTAACATTGCATATATAAGCATTGATCAAATATATTATATGGTTCGTGTAAAGCAAGAAATGTGCTGACGTGGTAGAACACAAAAGTTTGGATCGATCACTATATATATATCAGTCACTGTATATATGGGTCGGATATATATAGTCAAATATAGCTCATTTGTTTCTTTCTTAACGAATAATGATGATGAAATGTTGAGAAGGATTTTGTATCAAAGGTGAACAGAATGGTATAGAGCACTAAATACAATATCTAAGTAATGCTGGCATCAATCAAATTTGTTCAGGCAACATGTCCTATGTGAGAACATGTTTTGAACACAATAATTGCCAAGTGGCTACCATAATAAATGAGTGCATTTTGTATAGTAGAATGACGTAGTGGAAAAGGTTTAAAAAAGTGGACAAGTCACTGATGTTTACCCCAAAGTTCAACTGAGTCTAATTTCTGAAGTACAAACCTCTTTGGATACACAATTTCATATGAGCACGTTTACTCTAATAAGAACTCCTTATCAGATATATTTGGCAGCCACACATCAAAAAGTAGGTTTAGGTTAAGACTCTGTTATATGGTAACCCACTATGTAGAAAAACTGATGTCATGGACTGTCTAAGTTATTAAGCTGCCTGACAGTCCGTACCAAGTTATTAAGATTAAACACATTCCAACCATACCAAGTTACTAGGATTAAACAGCGTGCAAAATTTGTCAAATAAACAGGCCAAACAATATACAATAAAAATAAAGAAAAAACAGTAAGTTACCCACTTGATTTGCCCATTGATTGCCGCCTCGCAGCCATCAGCAAATTTCTGCCTAGCAATCGATACATTTAACGAAGCAGGTACGAGATCCAAATCCCTGTTCAAGTCCAGCTCTTTGAAAAGCTCGAACACAACTCCAGTCAAAGGTCTGCTATTCTCGGCAGCCATGGCTAAAACCAAACGCAAATCTCCACTTTTGCCCTTCCCAACCTTCAAGCACGAAGACTAGAAAGATCCAGGAGAGATTCCATAGGTTTGTGGAGATAGAAGCGAAGACAGAGAGGAAGCTGGAAATTTTAGAAGCATTTCTATTGATTTCAAAGGGTTTGATTCACCGTTAGGATAACTGAAAATGAGAGTGACGAGGAACGAGAAGCTGAGGCAGCTTCAAATAGGCCTTAGCAGAGATTATAATACCAATGAAATCCCGCATAATCAAATTTCTCACTTCAGCCAGTAGAAAAGAAGAAATCTAAAAGAGTAGGTAGAAAAGGGGAGGAGAAAATGCTTGCGGTGGGGTGAGCAGATGAGCTTTCATGGTTTTTGGCGGTATTCTCCTATGAGTTGGTGAAGGTGTAAAACTTGATTTGGGTCTTGGTTAGGATCGAGAAGGTAAAGAAGTGAAGATGAAGGTGGACGATCTGGGAATCGATTTGGGAACTAGGGTTCTAAGAAGAAAAAGGGGTTGACGACTGCGGACATAGAACGTAACGAGGGAGAGCTTCTAGAATGAACACGCTTCGTCTCTTAATTAAGTCCTCATATAAAATGGGTTGAGAAATTAGCACCTATTAGCATTTTAAAACCAGTTGTAAAAAACACACTTCATTAACCACTAATTATTCAATATAATAATAGAAATATAAAAATGATCATTAATGATAACCAGAAACTATTAATTAATTCATAAAATACCTCTATCAAACACAAATTATAAATTAATGCATACAAGAAATTATTATTAAATATTAATTACTCCTTAACAGTAACATTAATCAATTACTATTTATATTTATTATGAATCTATTATTTATTTATTATTTATTTATTATTTATTTATTATTTATTTATTATTTATTTATTATTTAAACATATTCATATTTCAAATTAATTATTATCCATTAGTTTTTTATTATTAATTAATAATTATTTATCTATTTTATTATTTTTTAAATGTTAATTATTATTATTTGTTAATTATTATTATTTAATTATAAGTTATAAATATCACTTTAAATTTAATTATTAACTAATAATTATTAAATATTTATCCTAATTATTATATAATTACTAATAGTTAATCATTTAATAGTAACTATTTAAAAATGATTATTAAAAGTTAATCATTAAAATCTTATACTTATTTTTAATATGTTTTCGCAACTGGCTGTACTGGTTGTAAAAAATATAGTTATTGCAAGTGGCGAAAACAGTTGCTAAAGATATTTATTTGCAACTGGCTAGGATGCACAGTTGCGAAAAATATGTTTTTGCAACAGGAAAGGAAGTGAAGTTGCTAAAAATATGTTTTTCGCAACAGAAAGTAAAGGCCTGTTGCTAAATCTTATCTATTGCAACTGCTATAATAGGTCTGTTGCTAAATATCATTTACTGCAACTGTCATTTAGCGCCTGTTGCAAATATCTAGTTGCAATAGGGTATTTTTCTTGTAGTGACTCTTGCTAGATTTACCTATAAGAGCATGAAACGTTGTCGTTTCCTATGAAATTTTGGGCCAAACTACTAGGGCGCATTCACTAAACAGGGATATATGTGCATAGCCTTTAAAGCACAAGTAATAGATTGTACCCTAAAAGTGTTATGTGTGGTTTGACGCTAAAGATTGAGTGCAAGACTACGAGTCACTCTAGTATAATCTAAATCTAACCCGCTATGCGAATGTTCAGGTCGAAAGATACATTTATTTATGCGCAACATTGTAAAAATCTGAAAATGCTCAAGAAATATATTTTTAAAAGTCAAAGCAAGGGATGGTTGGAGAAAACTTGTTTTTAAAATGAATTATTAAAAATACAAAGAGGAGTATTTAGATACCCTCTTATGAATAGTTCCACACAGTAGAAAATATAAAAAGATACCTATATTTATACGAGTTTCTTAGCTTTTAGGTTGGGCCCTTCGAGCTTACAATATGACATTTGTGTTCAGGAGGAAGCGCATAGATGACCACCAGGCGCATGTGTGTCAACCGTCAACTGACCAACCTGAATCAACCCGGACCGGACCGAGCTTTGCTTGGCTATGCAAGTGTAGTGTAGACCCTATTTAGACTTCAGAAATGCATTAGTTTTATCATTGAGTTTCCATCTTCTTGCATCTCTGCTTTCTTAAGTTCTGAGCAATACAAAACAGTTTTTGCATGTCATTTGAATCTGATTAGCGGTCTTTATACAACAAATTATTGACATTAAAGGACTGTTTTATTATACTCAAGCAGATGCGGCATATTTTTAATCGTCTTGCATGATTTTAAAATAGCGGCGAAACATCTTTAAAGGAGCGACCTAGTCCGCAATCAGCCACACAAACAACTTTAAAATTTCAGAGATTCAGAACGAGGCATAACAGGTGGTAAAGAGGATAATTAATAATAGAAAGTGCCGAAGGAAAAAAAAATGTTAACAAAGATTGTATTCCATTTTAACGTAGAGGTGTAAAAATGAACTCAGGGTGTTTTCTCCCTCACTTTATAGATGGCAATTCATATTGGACAGAAAATTTAGGCTATTGATCTTCATTACACACATTAGCATCACAGCAAAAATTAAATCCTTCAAGTCAAGGTTATCATTTGTGGACAAATAAATTCTTTAGTTAAACAAACTTAATGGATTAAGCAAACATTTGTATGACTTGGCAAAAATATTATCCTTCAGTTTGACGTAATTCAGACTGGACCAACAAGCACTTTGATTGAGATCTCTTCCTAGTGGCATGTGGTGGATGCATGAACCAGCATAATTTTTTAGTTTTTCTGACTGAAACTTAAATGTCATAATATAATTTATATGCAGATGGGGACGTGGTATAGGACGGGACAATGAAAGTTGGTTAATGGAGAAATGAAAGAATATAAAATATATCGATTTCGTACAGATATTTGCTTTCTCTAATGTGGCCAACTTTCTTATTCAGTTTTCCAGTTCCACACAGAATTAGAATTTTAATACATACATATATGTATATATATATATATATATATATATATATATATATATATATATGTTCCGTTGCATCCCAAAAATGGAGCATTTCAAAAGTCTTTTGATTTACAGCTCTCATTTATATTAAAGAAAGTGAGTTGGAAGTGAGAGAACCGAAAGCTTGCCTATATATATATATATATATATATATATATATATATATATATATATACATATACAGAGAGAGAGAGAGGAAAGTCCAAAAGAACACAAAATTTTGACATAAAATCTGAACTATTAGATCTTCTTCTGAATTACACCTCACATTTAAAGACAAACAATTCTTGTGATCCAGATTTTGTGTACATACTTTTGTGTCCATATAGCCGCTCCCTATATATATATCTTTGGCAAAGCATAATTTTTTTTTAATATATTATATTAGATTAGACCTCTTTCTTCAAATATTATTTATAATTTTCAATCAGTGATTGGTTGAATGTATTATATTAGATTAGACCTCTATCTTCAAATATTGCGCTGCGCTCCAGTGTATATATCTGTAGCAATTTATTATTTGTGATTAATCTAAGATGACATAATACATCATTGACTATCACAGCTTTCAATATTCCAAGAACATTGGGTTGTTGTGGATATTTTCACACATTGTCATGTGAAGGATTTCTTCCTGCTTTCATAAAGGATTTGTGCTCTGCTACTTAAATTTTGATTGCTCAAAAAGAGAAAAAAAGAAAACTATAGTGATCTTAAAGATAAATTTCATTATATTGATGCTTTTACTGACCCATAAATTAAGATATTAATGAATACTCTAAACGGTTAGATTCTAAATTTGAACTAAAAGTTATCATTCTTATGTTTAATTAATGGTTGAATCTATAATTGATCGCTCCCTTTTTACTATTTATTCAGTAGTTTTACCTTAAAAATTATTGATGAGATCGACCAATTATCCATCACAATCTCTGATGGGTCTCCTTTGAAATTTTCTCCTTTGTCCCCATCTTGGAAAGATAACCCCCCAATCAACTATTACCTAAGCTCAACAAATTGTCCATCTCCTCCAAACTACAAGACACACTCAATTGTCAACCTCAACCCACGTTTCTTGATTTCACACTTCACAGTTTTACCATATTTTCTCTCTTTTAAGTCCGTTAATTACATCCATATATATCAACATATACTTGTACCATACCAATCACACGGGCAAGCGCCTTAATGGAGAATTCACTTGATATGGAATTCCATGAGTGGGAGTTCATCCACAACACCAATATAGATACTTGTGCAGCTGAGAAGTCTGAAACTGAAAGCTTCTCAAACTCGAAAAATGAAGATGATGAAGGATTAGACATGGAATGTAAAGATACTGAAAGCTCCTTAAACCAGAAAATTGAAGACGATGACGTATTAGACATGGAATGTAAAGATATTGAAGTCTTGCCACCATCACCATCTATAAAATTATCTAGTGAATCAGACCAGTTCAAAATCGATTCAACAATCAAAGAACCGGAAGAACATAATCTAAAACACGAAGAAGAAGAAGAAGAAGAAGAAGAAGAAGAAGTGCATGGGTACTACAAAGATGAGGTGGTTTTGGAGAAAGAGATCAAATATGTGAAGTCTGAAGTAAAAGAAAAGCAGGCTTTCTGGACGGTTGGTGCTGTGTGTTCTGTTGCTGCAGCAACTATTTGCATCATTGTATTTGCTGGCAAAAATAACCAGCAGCACAGGAACAATCAGCAAAAACTTCAGGTTCAACTTTACAGTGATGAAAAGGTAACCACTTATTATGATTGATGGTACATAAACTACTGTTTTATACCATAGAAACAACTTGAGTAAAGCCTAACGTTTGGTTTTCTTGCTATTGTTGGGGTCCGACCCTTCTTTTGGTATTTTAGTATTTTAAATAAATAGCTGCACTTTTAGTCCAGTGATAATCTATAGTATTTTTAACATCATAAAATAAATTTAGCTAGGACTCTGCTGATATTGTAAATATGTGACTCAAAGGATTAAACTTGTGTGATGTTTTAGAGGATCAAAGAAGTAGTGAAGCAAGCAAAGATGAACCAAGCCTTTTCAGCCATAAGAGGCGCTACAAATATGAATCGAGCTCACATATCATTTGGTGGTTATTATGATGGGATTTGATTGAAATACTTCTCAGCAATCCTCGATTCAGTGGACTGTGAGATCTTATGCTACATATGCTAGTAGAATGAAACTGCTGTGTATTTGGATGTTTCTATGTGCAGATCATGAAATAAAAAACATCCTATATAGTAATTTTTGTTATGTGACCAAACAAATTCATGAATCTTTCCCTTCTATCAGGATTATAATAAATATTAGAAGTAGAAAAATGATTTTGCAATTTTCTTTTCCAATATTTGAAATGTCTAGTCTATATAAATAAGGCAGATGAAAAACATTGCAAAGTTAGATTCTTCTACTGATTATCAGTAATTATTATTGTTGGGGTTTTGTGCGTAGCGGAAGTTTTACAAAACACTCGAAAAACAAGATTTTTTTTCATCTAATCACTTAAAGATAAATTTGATTGAAAATAAACAACACAAACAAATATCGAAAATATGAACGTATGATATTCCACTCAACCACCCTTTTTATGGATTCACCAATAAAATATTGTTTACAATCGATCTTAATTATCGTTACTAAACAAACACAACTTGAACCAATAACCTTATTAGAAATAAGTATAGAATATCTAATGGCTAAACAATTTGATGGGAAAGATAATGAAGAACAATGACAAATTTTCCACACCTAACGAAGATGTTAACTAGGCCTTTTATAGAGTGAACTGCTTCATACTCAAGGTAAACTTGACACCTAAATTATCTTCATTTTGGATAAACACCAAATAATCCTTACCTTACATCAAATATAACAATAAATCTCTCCACAAAATCTGTGTAGATAATTTGTTGCCCACAATTGTGCTTTGCATATCACAAATTTCAACAATTATTTATATTTGTCTTTATTTTTGAAAGGATGCACCAAAACAGTAAAGAATAAAAAATGATGTTTTTCTCATGAAAAATTACACCTAGTACGTTGAACTTCAAAAGAAATGTCATTATTTAGTGCAAACAAAACTATCATATACAACGTCAAATTGGTTCTTAGTAAAATGCTTGAATGAAAGAAGTTGCATACATAGACGGCAACAAAGGCTGCGCTAATACGAATTTTCCTTATGTTTCCAGTTCCTTGTCTTTTCAACCAAGGTTTGAAATTCCGAATATCTATTCCGTTTTGATCTTTTAAATTATTGAAAGTTCTGGTTCAGTTTCGATAATTCCGGACATTCCTTTTTATTTCTGATTTCAGATTTTGTTACCTATTACTTATAAAAATACTTTTGATAAACAGCGATCTTTCATAGGCAAATTCTATTTATACACCAATAATTTCTTAACATACACCAACGTTTTAATAAGAAAAACCATGACTATGTTACCGTTATGCTTAATTGCATTTTCAACCCTTCCTTATAATGCATTTGGTTAAAACTTTAAAATCCACAATATATGATTAAATTTGTAGAATTTTTTGAAATTAATAAAACCTAAAATATCAATTTAGGCAACTTTTAAAACTAAACACTCTAATTCAATGCGTTTAATCATCAAAAAGTGGAGCTGATTTTTAAAATAAAAACAACCAAATAGTCTACAATACTAGTGTTAAGAATTAAAGTTTTTTTTTCAATTTAATTTATTGCAATGAATTCTCAGTTTTATGTAATTTAGTTTTAATGTCAAAGAGGGAAGATGATTAAAATGTAAAAAGGTAATTTTGTGAATGACATGGTGTATGAAAAGAAATTTTTGGTGTATATTATTACATTTCATTTCACGGTGTATATTAAGAAATTATGGGTGTGTGAATAGAATTATCCTCTTTCATTTTGTAATTTGGATCCCTATTTATATGCCAAAGCCTTGCAACACTATTGACATCATCACTTTGCTATATATAAATACTGCCCCACTAATCTTAGTCCAAACCAGCTAAGTCTAGAGCCCAAGTAAAAAGTTTAATAAACACGAATAAAATAAGCAGCTCCAGAAAATCATCGATTCTTTCTTCTTTTCAGTTATTCTAAACGCGGATAGCCTAAGCTTTAAAATAGATGAAAGTCAGATACCTAGAAATCGAAACAGTAAAACTTAGAAGCCATAATCGATTGAAACATCAATGCGGCCCTAAGCCCTAGTTGATTATGACGTTCTTTTACGCGATTGTTCAATTTACGTCTTTGAATTTGAATCTTTCAACCTTTTGTAAAAGCTTTCGTTTTACCTTCAGATTACTACTGTTTATTTTTTGACTTTTATCTTTGCACGATGATTTTGTTAGCATTTTTGAATTTATCAACCATATCCACTGAAACTGGGTTATTGAGGGAATTCTGACCCGATTAATGCCGAAATCGGAACAGTATCACCGAAGTTCCGTCGTGCCGACCAGAATCTCAAACCATTCTTTTAACCTTTGTAATAGTTTGTATAAGATTCAAAATACTTGTTGCTCGCTTTTAAAATTCTAGTGTGTTTAAAGTAGGTTTGGAATATCTCTATCACAAAAGATGCTGCAATTTCCCAATTCCTTTCATAGATGGTTTACCTATGTTTTTAATTGGGATAAGTGAAAAATATTTGGTTAAAGCAGATGAGAAATATGAAAGGAGTGGAATTGTGGGTAGAATTTAAAGACCCAACAATACTTTGTCTCAGATGCTTCATCAACATTTTTGAAGGAGAAGTGGATGTGATTTCCTTCTAAATACTTCATCTCAAGGCACTTGCAATATTTCTTACATAAAATGTATCAGCACAAAGGAGTATAGCCATAGTAAAATTTGTTGGGTGAATTATGGGTGACCTATTATTGCTTGCTTGACATGGTAAAAGTAAAGATATACCCTTACCCTCTAGATTTCCAATCATAAGATTAGTATGGATATGTTTGATTTTGAATAGAAAGGGGTATTTGAAAGGGTTATTTTGAAGGGATATTTCAAGGGGAATTGTTGCGAACGGGGAATGTGTGTGTGTATGTTTTTTTTTACAAAAGGGGCATATTGGAAAAAGCAGAGTTATTATTTTATTATTTTTGTATATATTATTTTTAATTGTTTGTATTTGTGTGTGTTTATTATTGAACAGAATAGTAGAATGCAGAATACAAATAGCAGAATCCAAATTACAAATAAAAAATTGCAAAATTAAAATTGCATAATTACGTAATACAAATTGCAGAATTTAAATGCAAATATAAAATACAGAATACAATGAAACTTTTTAATGCATTCCCGCGGCAACTAGTTCGTTTCGTATATTGTCTCGTACAATCGTCATGGTGGATGTTGTTCTGGTTTTTTGAACGAGTTCTCGATCTCTGTTTCAACGATTTGATATACTGTAATGTTCTTCGAGATATTCTTCTGGCACTAAATCAGAGTTATCATCATACGGCATAAAATCTGGATTGCCAGCGTTGTATTTTCTGATGTAGTTGTGAATAGCCATTGTAGCAGTAACAATTTGTACTTGAACATGGTATTGATACGTCTGCATGTTACGTAAGATGACAAATTTTTTCTTCCAAATACCAAATGTTCTTTCAATTGTCATACGTTATATATCTTTTTTTAAATATATATATATATATATATAGCAAAAGGGAGAATCTAACCATTCTCCAAGGCTCACAAAAACAGAATATGCAGAGATGGCTACATATTCTGTGCATACACAAAACTAGAATAGACATGAAAACTGGAGATACAAAAGATACGACAACAAAAAACGACACAGTAGCAGCGAAAAGGCATCAGGCGGATATCTGCTGTCAGATGCCAAGGAAGATGAAAGCGCCACGACGTAAGGGTACTGGTCTAAAGGCGGGCTCTCCAGCCTGAGGGAGACCATATCTGGGTGTAAGGACAGACTACCGTATACTACATCTGCAGAGAAAAGGAAACTAGAGAACCAGACAGATAACTAGTTCCGAGCCAAAGCGATGATCTAACCCAAAGCTCCACAAACCACAAATCAACAACCTGTTAACTCAGACACTGCATAACTAGCAAACGAAATAAGTCTCAAAAAAGGGGGTGGGGGGAAGGTGAGAAAAGGCTAACGGGACAGATACCGTTATCCTGAAGAATAAAAGTTCAACCGATTCCCGCTCTGGAGGTTGCTGTAACCGATGAAACATCGAAGGTTATGGCAATCTGCCATGAGCGGGACCGGATGGAACCTTTAAATGGTCTACGACGAAAAGTAAGGAACACGTCATTCTTTACCTTTCGAATGATATTTGAGGGGTCCATAGGCACCTCTTCAAAAATAGCCCTATTCCACGCGCACCAAATGTGCCAGCAGATGAGACAAGGAAGAAGCCTAAAAAGGATAGAACACAAAGACTTACCTGAGATTCCGGCCCACCAGATCCTCAGTCTGTCTGGGAGAGAAGACGCATTATTTCGAACACCAAGTAAGTTCCCGAAATAATTCCAAATAGAGTTGGCAGTAAAGCCCAAGAAGAACAGGTGAGTAATGGACTCCGTGTCACCAAACCCACATCACCTGCAACGAGAAGCTAACGGAATACCAATCCTCTGGAGGTTCACATCTATCGATAGCCCCTCATGGAGGGTACGCCACATAAAAATAGAAACCTTCGGAGGAATGCGGGAATCCCAAATGAAAGTGAAGGTGTGCAGACAAGGTGTAGGCGTCTGAGCCGAATTCCAAGCCGCTTGAATCGAGAAAGGACTACCATCCCATCCCAACCCACCACCGTGCGAATCAGAAAAGGCCTTCACGGATTGCATCCATTTCCACGTCTCACTAGATAGGTCGGGACTTCGGTATAGCTATTGGCCTGTAGCCTGCGGTATTTAGCGTGAAGGAACGATGCCCAAAGGGAATCGTTCGCTTTAAACCTAGCCTACAGTTTACAAGCAAAAGCTGTACAGGTATTCTTTGGGTTTCTGAGACCTAAACCTCCCCTGCTTTTAGGGCGACAGATCATGTCCTAAGAAACCCAATGGTAACGAACGATTAGCATTGTCCTTATTCCCCCAGAAAAAAGACGAGACCAACGAACGAAACGGTCTGAAAAAAGAAGTGGCAGGAGTCATGGCTGCAAAGACATGCGATCCTATAGAATCAAGCACAGACTTAATGAGAACCAGTCTTCTTGCTTGAGAGAGAAGCACTGCGTTCCACCTCAAGATATCCTCCATTGCATTATCGGTGAGTGGGTCGAAAATGGCACTGAGCTTACGACCTCTATAAAGAATGATACCAAGGTTAGGTAAAGGAAGGGAAGCAACCTTGTAACTAGTGAAGGTTTTGATCCAAGAAGATCTAACCGCGGACAAGTCTCTTGACGAAACAAAGCAGCTTTTAGCAGAATTAACGAACTGATCAGAACTCCTCTCGTATTGCTGGATGAGGCCGACAAGCCGACGGATAGAATGATGGTTACCATTCGTGAAGATGATAATGTCGTCAGCGAAGGATAAGGTTGAAACGACAGGACAACCCAAAGGAATGCCAAAATGGTGAATCTGATTAACTATAGTCAGTGAATCCAATCCACATACAAAAGCCTCAACAATGATAACGAAAAGCGAAGGCGAGAGAGGATCTCCCTGACGGAGACCTCTTCCGGCCGTAAAATACTCATTGGCCGCTCCGTTGATGAGAACAGAGAATCAATAGTTGGATATAAGCCTCCAAATAACATCGATAAGGTCTTGGGAAATCCAAAAGCACGCAGGACCTTGATGTTGAAAATCCAGGACATACAGTCGTATGCTTTCGCCATGTCCAGCTTAACGACCACATTAGAACCCCTGACTTTCCTATTAATCTGAGAAATCAGCTCTTGAGCTAAAAGAATGTTATCCGTGATCAAAGGTCTTTTTACGAACCCCGCTTGAGAAGCGGAAACAAGGCGCTGGAGAAAAGGATCCATTCTAGTGGCCACGATCTTTGATATAACCTTGTTAGAAAAGTTACACAAAATGATAGGGCGAAAATCCGCTCAGGTACCGGGATTTTCTCATTTTGCGATAAGGATCAAGTTAGTGGAGGTCCAGCCCTGAGGCAAGTCTCCACCAGAGAAGAAGAAACGAATTTCTTGATAGAAGTCCGATTGGATAATCGGCTAGACACTTCGATAAAAAGCCCCATTTAGTCATCCGACCCACTAGCACTATCCTTACTAATAGAAAAGATACAAGCACATATTTCTTCCATAGATGGTGGGGCAGCAAGATCTAAACCCTTCGTAGGTAACACCAACCTCGGAATAAAGGAAAGAAAAGACGGATCCGAAATCGCGGAAAGGATATGCTATATATCTCACGGATCGGTAAGGAGTTATATATCTTTCCAATAGTGGATACCCTGAATCCACTAAATAATACTGTCCGATAGGAGGATGAGGGAAATTAAGATTCAGATTATTTATAGCTTCTCGAAACACTTTAGCGTCATATGCAGTTCCTTCCCATCCCGCTCTTACAAATGTAAAAGTTAAATCAAATGCACAAACAGGCATAACATTTTGTGTAGCGGATCCTTTCCGCCCTACAAAACATTGCATGTCTTCTTGACTCGCATGAGCCATCACATGTATCCCATCAGTAGCTCCAATACAGTTTTTAAAGAAAGGATAAGATCGGGGTGAAGAACGAATTTGTTCTAAAATTCGGTTAAATTTGGTATCGACCGGTCTAATAATATTGACTGCCAATAAGAGAACTGAATCCAAAACTTTATGAAAAATGACACAAATCGTACCATTTAATCGTTGAAACCGCTCAACAACCTGCCTTGTAGGAAGGGTCAATGCAATATTATATAAGAATACAACCACCATTTCATTTACCATAATGTGCATTGAGGCTTCAATCCATAATTTGCTAACCATTCACACAAGGATCTGAAACATAATCACTTCATTCAAAAATTGCGTTGACAACGGTTTGCGTGTCCTGATAGTATTTCATGAACCCAAGCAAGACCGGAACTTACAGAATTATGTATTCTGCTCCTTTCTCATGTTTGATTAGCGTTAATTTCTTGAATATCGAGCATATCTTGCAAAACTTCCAAACGTGAATCATCGTCTGCCATTATATTTAATCTAGAATACTACAGAAATGAATAACTGGAGGAAAATGAGAAATGAGGATGGTGATGTAGTATTGAAATGGGTGGGATATATATAGGAAGAGGGAATGGAAAGGGGGGCAAATAATATCTATCGCGTCGGACACGTCCGAGATGTCTGACTTGAAAGATAACTTTCCAACCTTTCATCTGAACGGGGCATTATTATGGGCCCTACGTAAAACACGTCGGAAGCGTCTGAAGCCGACACGAATGAAATTTGGCCCTTTCAGAATTCAAATTGCTACCTATGTGTAGCAAGTTTACCATTTCCAACGTTGTTCCCACAACTTAACAAATCTGCATCTTGTTCAGTTGTACATTTATTATGAATGGTGGGAGCTTCATAATTACCGCGACCAGGCTTTTCAAAAGGATCAACATAATATATATCTTCATTGACCAATGCATCCACATTAATTGCTAGTTCAGCCTGATTGATTTCACTGTTATTTGTAGTACGATGTAACAATGGTTTAGCTGCATTATAGAGTCCATCAATTTTTACGCATTCTTCAGAAACAGTCAAATTTTCATCCAACCCCAACAAGTAGAAGTCTTTTCCACATCTAGAGCATAAATTCATAAATTCAGAACTGTCATCCATTGATAAGCTTTTTGAACCATCGACAGATTCTGATTCATTTGAAGGTAGCAATAGTTCTGTTACTGCAAAAAGGCTATCTACCTTCATGCATTCTTCACCAATTTTTGGAACAACATGTTTATTTTCTACCCTAATCTTAGCTTTCTCAAGATCAGATTCAACAACTGAAGTTTTAGGAATTCTTGGATCTGAATGATGAACTGTTTGTGTAGAAAATGAAACATAGGTGATATATGGGTTTGGTAGGGGAGGTTTTTTAGAGTATGCAAGGGTTAGCTGGGGTGTAGCAGCAGTTGGATCCTCAGTTTGCGAGAATCTTGGACATAAGATGAAGCAGGCCTGACATTAGCATCACAAGAAGTAGCAGCCATTGTAGAATTCTTAGAAACATAAACAATATTTGAATTCTTTAATGTTTCATCCAAGATCATAACAAGGAGTCCAAACTCATTAAGATCTAAATCGTAGCCTTCTGGGTTGTCAATTTGATGCAAATATTCCAAATTTTATAAGGAAACCTACTGATCCTCTTCTTTTCAAAATTCAAGAAATGGCATGAGGGAAGGCTGTTTTCAAGGGAAGAAATAGTATCACCAATCTTTTTGTTGATAGATCAGATCCACATCATTATGTCACTTAACTTCATGGATTCTAACGTCTCAATCAAATGCTCCAATTTTTCTATAAGCCATGATGTAGATTCTTGAATCAAACTAGGATCTTTCGATAGATGAGGATAAGAAATTTGCTCATCTTGAGGCTCTGATACCAATTGTAATGCTCTAAATTTAGATGTCATGATGATGCATGTATATAGTAGGGGTAGCAAATGAATTAAGGGTTGTATGGGTTCAAGAAAAAGGTAGTAAAAGGTGATTCAGAGGGTGCTTCAGAAATTAGGATGAAGAACGGGGAATAAGGTTTGAAGGTTAGGAATAAAATGTGAGTTAGGAAGTGTTCAGAGAAGAATTAGGGTGAAGAAAGAGGTGCAGAAGATGATCAGAGGGGAGTTGAGAATATATAAAGAGTGAGAATTGAGTTGGGATTGGGAAGAAGAATAAGGAGTTAGAGAGGAGGGAAAGATGGTCAGAATGGGGACAAGAAGTTGATCAGAAGAAGTTGGTCGAGGGGAGGAAGAATTAGAAAGAGTTAATGTAGAAGAAGAATGCAGAATTTTTGCAGGAAAAAGAATATTGAATTACTTTATTTCTCATCACATCGATTACATGCTTGCTGCCCATATAATTAGGATTGTTTACAACGGCTAGTTGCCAAACACCTCAAAACTAAACAAAAAATGGATCAATACAAATATTATAAAGCATTTATATATTTGGAGCAGATAGTATCGTGCACGCTAATACATGCATGTATACCCAACATGAAGCCTTTGCTTTGCCATCTTCCTTTTCCAGTCCTTGCTTCATGACTGTCTCCTTGCACTGGCATTGCTGGTGGCCGCTCCAATGACTTGGTTGTCGTTTTATGGTGAACTTATGGCCTAACTATCAAATAACCCAACAACTTTATTTGTACTGACCTCAACCAAACCGGGGCATAACAAAATCATCGATTCTTTCTTCTTTTCAGTTATTCTAAACGCAGATAGCCTAAGCTTCAAAATGGATGAAAGTCAAATACCTGGAAATCGAAACAGTAAAATTTAGAAGCTATAATTGATTGAAACATCAGTGCGGTCCTATGCCCTAGTTGATTCTCAGGTTCATTTACATTATTGTTCAATTTGTGTCTTTGAATTTGATTCATTCATTCTTATGTAATAGCTTTTGTTTTTATCTTCAAACTACTACCATTTATTTTCTGACCTGTATCTTGGCATGATGATTTTGTTAGCCTTTTTTTTATTTTATTAACCATATCCAACGAAATCGGGTTATTGAGCGAATTCCAGCCTGGTTATGCCGGAACCAAGACGGTTTCATTGGAGTTCCGTCGACCGGAATCTCAAACCATGCTTTTAACCTTCATAATAACATATATAAGATTCAAAATACCTGATATTCGCCTTTTAAATTTTGTTAGAGATAATTTCAAATTCATATTCCTATTATTCATTGCATTAATTAGGATTCATATTCCTATTATTCATTGCATTAATTAGGAGTTATTTTGATTTGTATTAATTGTATTAATGTATAGATTCAAATTCAAATATGCTCTAGAAGTTGTCCATCTATAAATATGTAATATTATGTAATTATGTAATCAAGGAAAGGAATACAATTTTATTCCCTGTTTTCACATGGTATCAGAGCACCATTAAATAAATTACACTCTTGTATTTCTCAATCTCTTATCATGGCTAATGATAACAATCCTTCTAATGTTTCTATCAGAGTTGATCCTTATGTTATCCATCACTCTGATAGTCCCTCTACTGTTCTTGTCACACCTCTCTTAACTGGTGATAATTATGGCTCTTGGAGTCGTGCCATTACAATGGCGTTACGAGCCAAGAACAAATTTGGTTTTGTCGACGGTTCCTTACCGATCCCATCGGTGGAAACCGACGTTGTCAATTGGCACCGCTGCAACGATCTTGTTGGAAGCTGGATACTCAATTCCTTATCTCTGGAAATCAGGCCAAGTATTCTCTATGCCAATAGCGCTGCCCAGATATGGATGGATCTCAAAGAGCACTTCTCTCAGTCTATTGCGCCGAAGATATATCAGTTAAAACTCTCGGCTAACTTAGCAGCTACAATTCTGTCATGTATGTCTTCTTGTTGGATTATAGATTCAGGTGCGTCAAATCATATATGCACATCACTATCAATTTTTTCTTCATATGTTCCACTGCAGAAACATAAGTCTGTTCAATTACCTGATGGCACTTTTGCATCAGTGACTCACATTGGGATTGTTAAACATTCAAAATCTCTTATTCTCAAAGATGTATTTTTTATCCCATCATTCAAATTCAATTTATTATCTGTCTCACAATTAACAAAGCAACTTAATTGTAAAGTAATTTTTTCTAAATCTCAATGTCGTTTCCAGGACCTGTTGACGAACAGGACGATTGGTCGGGGTAGAATTCATTGTGGTCTTTACTACTTGGAGGATATTCCCCATTTGAATTCCGCTTTTTCATTTCAGCAATCAGATAATTTTGATCTTTGTCACTCTCGCCTTGGTCACCCTAGTAGTTCTCGTTTTAAATTTCTCGTTAATAATTTTCCGGATATATCCGCGAATAATAATTTTATTTGTGATGTTTGTCCACAAGCTAAGCAATCTCGTGCTTCATTTCCGCAAAGTGTATCTCACTCTTCTGTATGTTTTGAATTATTACATGTTGATGTTTGGGGACCATTTAATGTTCCATCTAAAAATGGTTCACGTTTTTTTCTCACCATTGTTGATGATTATTCAAGATGCACTTGGGTCTATTTAATGAAATTCAAGTCTCAAACTTTTTATATGATAAAACATTTTTTTAATCAAGTTAATAGACAATCTGGACTGTCAATCTCCACTATACGATCTGGAGATGGTGGTATTTTTATTCCACAACTTCAAGCTCTTCGATCTGACAATGGAACTAAGTTTCTTTCATTAGAGTTTCAAAATTGGTTTCATTCTTATGGTATAATCCATCAACGAAGTTGTGTAGCCACTCCTCAACAAAACGGGATTGTGGAACGTAAACATCGACATTTGCTAGATGTTGCTCGTTCACTACGATTTCAAGCTAATCTTCCCCTCTCATTTTGGGACGAATGTGTTCTCACCGCTGCTTTTCTCATAAATCAATTACCCACACGTACTCTTAATTTCAAATCTCCTCATGAAGTTTTATTTGGAAAGGTTCCATCTTATTCATCTTTACGTGTGTTTGGATGTCTGTGTTTTGCGAAAAATATGCATATTAAAAATAAATTTGATGCACGAGGTAAGCCACACATTTTTGTTGGTTACCCTTATGGTCAAAAAGGATATCGACTTTATGATCCTTATTCTCATCGCATAATAGTCTCGCGTGATGTTATTTTTCATGAATCATTTTTTCCATATAAAAACATTTCAGATCATAGATCTAACGACATTTCCATCACTCCACTAGATGATGATTCACCTACAAATTTCACACCATTTCAAAATGATTCATCAATACCAACTAATATTTCTTCACCTAATACAACTGAAAATGGTGAAAATTCACTTCAAAATCATTCTCCAAATCTGATTCCAACAGAAATCGCTGATTCAAATCAGTCTCAGCAAACTAATAATAATTCTTCACTTATAATTCCCACGAATACTGCTGATTTAAATCGTCCTCAGCGAATTCGACAAAGGCCATTACATCTCAATGATTATGCATGCAACTCTCTCCTTCATCTACTTCTTTTCCTTTATCCAAATATTTCTCTTTGGACAAGTTTAGTCATTCTCATCATGTTTTTTTGTCCAAAATTATTAATCATGATGAACCTCAAACTTATTCTCAAGCAGTTCAATCTTCTGCTTGGCGTGATGCAATGTCTGTTGAAATTCGTGCTCTCGAAGCAAACAAAACATGGTCTGTTTTCTCATTACCACCAAATAAAACACCAATTGGTTGCAAATGGGTATATAAAATTAAATATTGCTCTGATGGTTCTATTGAACGATATAAAGCACGTTTAGTAGCCAAAGGTTACACCCAAGTTGAAGGAATTGATTACCATGATACTTTTGCTCCGGTAGCAAAATTGGTCACCGTTCGTCTACTTCTTTCTATCGCTACAATTAAAAATTGGTCTCTTCATCAATTAGACATAAATAATGCTTTCCTCCAAGGTGATCTAAATGAGGAAGTTTATATGAAACTTCCTCCTGATTTTCCTCGTCATGGTGACAATCAAGTTTGTAAGCTCCATAAATCTATTTATGGACTTAAACAAGCTTCGCGTCAATGGTTCTCTAAGTTTTCTTCTACTTTAATTCAATGTGGTTTTCGTCAATCTAATTCCGATTACAGTCTCTTCACGTATATTCGTGATCATATTTCAGTATTTGTTCTTGTTTATGTAGATGATATTATCATTACAGGAAACAATGAATCTTTTATTTCCATGACAAAACAATTTCTCGCCAAATCTTTCTCCATTAAAGATCTTGGGTGTCTAAGTTATTTTCTTGGTCTTGAAGTTTCTCGTTCCAAAAAGGGATTATTTTTGTGTCAACGTAAATACACACTTGACATATTAAAGGATTCAGGTATGCTTGGTTCTTGTACAACTCCAATTCCTATGGAACAACATTGTAGACTTCTTCCAGATGACGGCAATCCCTTGCCTAATCCGTCTCTGTATCGACGACTCATCGGTCGTCTCTTATATCTTACAGTTACTCGTCCTGACATTCAATAAGCTGTCAACAAACTTAGCCAATTTATGCAAAGCCCTCGTTCCACACATCTTGATGCTGCAAATAAAGTCCTTCGATATCTCAAAGGTTCTATTGGTAAAGGTTTATTCCTATCGGCAACAAGTTCTCTTTCTCTGGTCGGTTTTGCTGATTCTGACTGGGCAGGTTGCCCTGTCACTCGCCGTTCTACTACCGGTTATTTTACAATGCTTGGTTCTAGTCCCATCTCCTGGAAATCAAAGAAACAACCGACTGTTTCTCGATCATCTGCTGAAGCTGAGTATCGGTCTCTTGCTGCTTTTACTGCTGAAGTCTAATGGTTACATTCAATCTTATCAGAACTTGGTTTTCCACCATCTATTCCTATATCAATACATTGCGATAACCAAGCTGCAATTCATATTGCATCAAATCCCGTCTTCCATGAACGAACTAAGCACATCGAAATAGATTGTCATTTCGTTCGTGAAAAGATTCTCTCCGGTATTATTACTCCTTCCTATATTCGTTCTTGTGACCAACTAGCGGATATTTTCACAAAACCACTAGGTGCTGATAATTTCAAACGATTGCTTAGCAAGTTGGGCGTGATCGACATTTCTCTCCCGGCTCCAACTTGAGGGGGTGTGTTAGAGATAATTTCAAATTCATATTCCTATTATTCATTGCATTAATTAGGATTCATATTCCTATTATTCATTGCATTAATTAGGAGTTATTTTGATTTGTATTAATTGTACTAATAATTGTATTAATGTATAGATTCAAATTCAAATATGCTCTAGAAGTTGTCCATCTATAAATATGTAATATTATGTAATTATGTAATCAAGGAAAGGAATACAATTTTATTCCCTGTTTTCACAAATTTCTAACGAATTTAAAGTAGGTTTTGAATATCTCGATCGCAGAAGATGCTGCCAATTTCCCAATTCCTTTCATAGATGATTTACCTATGTTTTTAATTGTGATAAGTGAACCTTATTTGGTTAAAGCAGATGAGAAATCTAAAAGGAGTAGAATTGTGGCTAGAATTTGGAGAAAAACGGACTATTATTTTGGCCTTTCTACCTGTATATATGATATACATACATAAAGGCTTTTCAATGGATGCCTGAAAAGTTCAAAATCCGTTCGCATTCGAAAAAGAGATAAATATCCAATATCAAGAAAACGGAGGACACAACCACATCAAAAATTATTTGTTCGTTCTTTTTCAAAATTATAGATTAAATTATATATATTAGCACAGTAAAATATATTTATTTAGACCTAGAGTTCTTAAATAATTTTTATAATGCTTAATCTTCATCAGTTAGCTCTTTTCATATTGAATATGTTAAATTAAAGCAGAAAGCTATTTAAAATTGACTGGCTATCAAATGGAAATGTTGCTAGTAGATTTTTTATGCTAAAATGACCACAAAAAGAAATAAAAGTGACATTGGGAAAATAAAGAACAGTGAAAGTAAAATTGTAAATGTAGCTTAACTTATAGAAAAGGAAGTGATTTCTTATTTTACAACTTTATACAACATTGATATGTATCCAATTACCTTTCCTAGCAATAACATTATTGCTAATTATATTGTTTATGATAATAGTCAAGAGATCCTTCTTGCTCCAGTCAAAATTCAGGAAATAAAGCATATCATCCTTAATACTAATACTCATAAAAGTCCGAGACAAGAAGGTTTTGGGTTTATTTTATAAAACCCATTGGAATGTTGTGCAATATATTATTTTTGAGGTTGTCTCTGAATTTTTTAATAAAAGCAAATTGTTAAAAAATTATAATCATACTATATTCACTCTTGTGTCTAAAGTTAATATTCCAAATGGCCTGGAAGATTGTAGGCCTATATTTTGCTGTAATATATTTAAAAAATCATTTCCAATATTTTATTCAATAGATTAAAAATCTTTTCAAAATATATTATTGTTGAAAATCAAAGAGCTTTTATCTCTAATAGGCTTATTTCTGATAACACTCTTTTAGCTCATGGATGTTAAGGCATTTTAACATTAAAAACAAGAACACATGTTCTTAAGAATTTATTTGCATGAAGATTTTAAAAAATAATAATAGGAGTTTCAATATTCATTAATGAAGAATAAAGCTTTAATAAGAAAAAGAGTGCATTGATAATGTTACACTTTCAATATTTATTAATGGCACTCCAAAAGGTTTTACCAATAGCAACAGAGGAATTAGGCAAGGGAATCATTTGCCTCCTTACCTCTTCACTGTTGTGATGCAATATTTCTTAATACTATTGGAAATGAGTTAATTAATGGTATTTGACAGTTATTGTAATAACCCGGTCTTGTGATTACCCGTTAATGACATTATTAATTAATTATAATGAAATAAAGAAGAGCTGAAATTGATATTTAAAGAGGATAATTTTTTATAAATTAGGGCTGTAAACGGATGCAGTCGGATACGGATAGTGCTGTATCCGAATCCGTATCCGATATCCGCGGATACCAGTTAAAAATATCCGTATCCGCGGATATTTTCGGATATCCGAAAATATCCGTATCCGCCTTAGCGAATGCGGATATCCGAAAATATCCGAAATATCCGTATCCGAGACATAAAACTGTACATTGGATGTGTATATCCGAAAACATCCGAAAAAAATATCCGAAAATAAAACAATAAAAGTTTACAAATACATCACTCACATACATATTTGGCTCATAAAATATTATTTTTGAAAATGTGAATACATCTAATTAAAAATTACAAGCAGGACATCAATCAAATAGTTTTTTTACAACAAATATTTTAAGACATAAAGTGTTCAAAATATGAAATACACAACCCTAAGACTAAAATAAAACAAAATATAAATCATAGAAGCACATACACAATTATGTTTTAATTATAACCATACCACAAAATAAAATGAGTACATGATTTAAAATGTTGCATAATACGAAATACAACTTTCCTTTATAATTAAATAGTTGAGTTTAGGTTAGCTATTTTAAGGAAATTTATATATTAATTTAATCTTAAATATAAATTAAAAATTATATAATATATATACTACATACACGTATCAGAAAATCGGACGGATATTTTTCGGATACGGATAACACTATAACCATATCCGTATCCGAAATGATTTTCGAATATCGGATATCCGTATCCGCATCTCGGATAACGGATATTTTTCGTATTTTCGGATACGGATGCGGACGGATATCGGATTTTTCGGGTACCCGTTGACAGCCCTAGGATAAATTAGCCAAATATATTTTTAATTTGGTTTCGGTTGTTGCTTGGGATAAATTGAGAAATAAGGAATGTTTTGATCATTGGAAATGAATATTTGGTTTCGGAAAATTTATGGGAAATAAATGTAAAATATGCATTGGGTTGATTTTGGAATTTAATACATGAAGGATAAAAGTTTTTAAGACTTTATAAAGCATGATAATGACAATAAGTAGAAATTTCTAAAATTCCTATAGGTTGTGTTGCATAAAATCATAATATTAATATTAACGGTATAATTCTAGTGAAAACCGTGTTTTGAGCAATTTAAAGTACAAAAAAATAATTAAAACATGCAAATAAGGGGTAAAAATATTTATTTGAACATTAAAAATAATTTGTAAGAGGTTATCAAAATTTTGAAGTCAAAACAATGTGTTTTGCAAATTTTAATAAGTAGAACATGAAATTTTGTGTAAAAAGAATGTTAAAATGTACATTTTGCATAAAATAAGAATTTTTGTTGTAAACAAGCCTAAAACAAAATTTCAAGCATTTAGAAACATTTATAAACATATTGTGAATTTTTAAAAGGATAAAATGTAAAAATCCTAGGCAATAATGAGGTGTTTAAATGAAAGGAACTTAAAACAATGGTATTTTGTTGAAAATAAGGCTACATACCTTATAATAATCTCACTTGGCTTAA
Source organism: Allium sativum (assembly GCA_030737875.1). Lineage (NCBI taxonomy): Eukaryota > Viridiplantae > Streptophyta > Magnoliopsida > Asparagales > Amaryllidaceae > Allium > Allium sativum. Next base: position 251,385,380 of record CM060919.1, read on the forward strand.
CAAGCCACTAATTATCCCTGAAGCCTTAATGGACCCTAATTAGTTAATTAGTGGAGGAAAAGTCTGGAGAGAATTTGGTGTGCTTACCTTTCTCCCTAGTATAAACATTCTTCTCCAAAAACAAACTGAAACTATAAAAGAAATTTTGCCTTTCCTCTTCTAAAATCAAATCCCCAAGCCATAAACTCAAATCTAAGGTCATGAGTTAAGTGTCAAAACAAGATCTACAACAAGTATTCCACTCAAACCGTATACTACAACAAACTGACCATATTACAACAGTGGAAAACCGTTGTAAATTACTTTTTACATAGGTGATATAACCGTCGTAGATTAAGTAGCTGCAATAGACTAAAATCTTTTACAATTGTTTTGCATAGTTGTAACACCTTTGTGACTTTGTATATTTTAGAATTGTTTTTCGCCATTATAATAAACTTTTTTACAACTTTTATGCACCAATGTAGTAATACCTACTACAACTGCTATGCACCATTGTGACTTAGTAATTTTTACAACTATTTATGTCGATTGTAATATAGTTTATCACAACTATAATTGAATACATTTTGCAAGTGCATAAAAACTGGGTAAACAGAAAACAAATTGATATAAATTCAAAACATTAGATCCATTCATACAAAAAATGTTACAACTTTATATTCAAAATACAAAACTAATGAATCATACATCATCACAGTGAGATATATATATATATATATATATCAATTCTTCATTACAAATGATGATTACAAAAACTAACATCTTCTTGAAAAACATCTACTTATCCAGATTTACAACAACAAGTAACTTAAAATAAATTAGTGAACTTATAAGATATTGCACAAGATCATACCCAACAAAACAATCTAAAATAGCCATTCACATCACCAACTAAATCGTTACCAAAAAAAAAATAGTTAAACAATTCAAAGTGTGATTACTTCAATGACTGCAGCTATGTTTCTTTTTCTCAGGCTATAAACAATTCAAAGTCTGTCGATACTCTGAAAGTTTAAACATACAAAAGACATTAGTTAAATTCACCTGATGTTCATATCAAAATGCATGTTTTTACTTAAATTCACATTTATGATATAAAGCGCAAACAACAAACAATGAAATATCGTGTAAAAAATTAAAAAAATGAGATATCTTAAAATGATTGATGAGGAGAAGCTGCAACAAGAAACAAATAATTAGTTAATTTATCCTAATAACTATGAATGGTATTCTTATTTTCTTATAAAAAATGTCATAAACATTGGAAGTAGAATCAGGAGGGCTGTCTGCTGCTCCTTCAAGTGAGCTGCTTGTCTCATAATTTAAGATAACATCATTTATTCCTCAACTAAATATTTAACAAAATTAATATCAACATTTACATGTAGCTTAAGAAATAATTAAATAAACTGGATGAAGTAGATATAAGTACAAATATAGATTATGAAAGAGAAACCATTATCATCTGTTTATAAAAGATCAATGAAATTACATTAGCTCCTGCTAATTCAGACGATCGCATCAGAACGGATAGTTGAATTACATACCTCAAAATCAATCAATGACAACCTTTGTTCTACATCAAATATCTCAAAAAAGGAAATCCTAAAAGAAGTAAATTGCTTGAATATTTCATCTCTTTCCTCTTTGTTGGCCTCTTCTAACCTTCTCCTCGGTATCACCTCTCTATTGCTCATAATAATTTCAATTTCCCTTTCGATCAATGTTCATGCACATCAATTCACATGATGAAGAGCAACAATAAAAACAACAGGTCATGTTTGTCGGTGAACTCCCAATGTAGCGAATGGGAAGAAGCCTCGGGCGCGAGAAACAAAACGATGGTCTTTCTCAGATCAACCACAACTACACTAACATTATCAGAACTATTCCAAGCCAGAGCTAACTTAGTCAGCAACATGGCCGCATCAGAACAGGCCTTCTTCGACCTTGCAGATCGCTATGTCGCATCATCAGTGTCTCTTCCAAATCTGCTGCCATGTAAGAACATCTTAGCAATGTCCGAAGCCATCTCATTGCTAACCACAACCCATAGACCATCACTGGCCAGAATTAAACATTCATCGTTTTCTGTTCTCGCAATTATCGTAACTTCCTGTTCTACTATCAAATATGGCTTCAAATAGCTATCACCTGTAACGTTTTCCATGGAATAAACAACTAGTACAAATTTACATGTAAGATTGTATCGTGAACTTGTTTTGAACAGTTAACACACCTATAGTACGAGACACGGCAAGCATACCTAGAACTCTTGCTCCATCCTAATATACGACTCTTCCTCTTGACTCTTCTATCCTTTTCAGCTCGTCTGGTCGATCGGGCTGCATAACAAACAAAACAAGGGCTACTTAGTCAACTGACAACATCAACGCCGCGAGAACGCTTAAACAATTCCAAGAATAACTAAGACCTTGCGATCAACTGAAAGTTCAATCGGGCTTTTCCGCGCCTACATAGCACAACCCTAGAATTAACGCAGCTAACTACAATAATCTTACTATCAGACACCCTGGAAACCACAACCGTGGATCCAACGTGGTTTCATTTAGGAGTTCACAACTCACACTTGCATCTCACGTTCTTCTCGCCTCCAGGGCTTGTTACCGCTTCCTAGTCCATATCCTAAAAGCTTTTTTTGCATTATATCATCCCAGTTGACGTCATCAATGTCGAATTTTATATGGCAACTTCTCATTTTCGATTTTATTTCGATTTTATATGGCAACTGTTAGTGTATTTTTTATTCGTCGGCGAACTTCCAATGTAGCGAATTGAAAGAAAGGCCCGTGGTCGATGATGGACGCGATCCTGATCGAGTACATGTAGAAGCATATGGAGAAGGCAACTGGAACTCGGTGCAGAAGAAGTACATCCTAGCCCGATGCCATTAAAATTACATCACCTGTAATTTAAGCACCCCGCTGGGAGAATCAACAATAGCAACATCTATTTATACATTCAAGTGCAGACAGCTGAATAGTTTTAAATTTTTAATGCACTTGTTAACAATTAGAATTTCATGCTTATATAGTTCTATCATAATATAACAAACCATTAAATAAACAAAGCGCAGATATCTTGATAGCATTGAGCACTTTTGAGCTTTAGTTTATCTACTCTAGAAACATGTTTTTGATTAAAGTTTCTAAAATCTATGAGTTTATACTTTCTGCTTTACACTTTCAAGAAACTAAGTATAAATACCCTTGCAATTCTTATAATCAAAACCATGTTATCAAGTATAATATATACTTGGGTTGGTGTTTAATAGCAGGTAGACATAGTTATACCCATTCATACTAACATACACGAATGGTGACAAGTGGAGATTGTATCCAAGAAGACAATAAGGTATGGTGAATACAAATTATAAAACAAGAGCTCGCATAACTATATTCATATAATATTTAATTCATCTTGATGAATGCGGGGAATATACTTATGCACCACACTTCGAAATTGTGGTCCATTGTAACAAATTTGACACTTACTCTGTTTCATTATACAGTCGATTTTCGTATTTTGGATAACTCTGCTCCAAGTCATCACTGTCTACGACCATAACTATTTGCAGCAAATGAACTAACACGCATACCATTACCCACCTCAATAAGAACATGGGAAAAGCAGTCTACACAAGCAGAAGTTGCATCCACAAAAACATCTGACAAGAAGAAGAATTGAAGCTGGCATGGGAAACTCAGATGAAAATGTGAAAAAGCGGCGAAGAATGAAAGAGAATGTCGAAAGCAGAAACCCTAGACGCACGTGTTTTTTCGAACCAAAGGGGAAAGGAGGCAGTTGAAATTAGAGCGTCAAAGCGATGTGATTTTTTGAAGGTTGGAAAGGATCTGATAATGGTGGAGAGGGGAAAAAGGGAAATGAAAAGGACAGACAAAGGGTCGGATCTAGAATTAGGCTTCTAGGTAGAGGGAGTTCGTGGGAATTGAAAATCATTGCGCAGGAATTAAAAATAAAAGACAGAATGAAACTAAGAGGCAACAAAATGAAAAGGAGTTGATGTCAATTATCAAATGTTATTTTTCAATCATGATTATTTAACGTTAATTACTAAATATTAATTATTATTTGTATATTAGTAATTATCAGATACACCCAGTAATTATTGATTATTAACTATTGAACATAGTATTAAGTGGTAAGTCAAATATTATTGTTGATTTTGAATATTAATTATAATAAATAAATAAAATGTTAAAAAATAAATATTAATTATTAAGCTTTAATTATAACTACAAATATTTTGAAATTTAATTTAGAAATTTTTAACTCTTTAATATATTAAACATAATTATTAATAATAACTATATATATTAAATACTAATGATAAGTATTAATTCTTAATTATCAAAGATTATTTATTATAGCCTTTCCAAAAAAGAAGATTACTTATTATTATTAATTATTAAAAGATAATTATTTAATAGTAGTCTTACTTCTTAATTATTACTAACAATTATTAAAAAATATTAATATTAATTATTATATTTTAATAACTAATTGCATAATAATAATTAAAGTTGTTAAATATAGACATCAATTACAAATGGTGAAATAAAAAAGTTGTTGAAAATAAGTTTATTACAACCTTAAGGGAAAAACAATTGTGAAAAACCATTATTACAACCGACCTTTTGTGACAATTGTAAAAATGCAGTTGTAATATGAACCTTTTGTTGTAGTGGTAGTTTTATCCCAATGATTCTTAAATTTGTGAAGCTATGTTACTATATCTAAAGAAAACTCTTTTGCATGTCTCTATTAATGGAATAACAGGTGCTAAAGCTAGCTAAGGAACTTAAAAATTCTCAAATTGAGCCGAATCCATAAAGATTTCAACTCTATTTTTGTTGCATATTTAAGGTGATGATTTCTTCAAACTTTCTAGTTTGAATTCATGCATTTGATGATGATTTCCGTGGTGAACATACTAAAATCGTTTCCCGTATATTGAATTTGTAAAACAGCGCAATCATGATCTGAGTATGTGTTTGTGCCGCTATATCTTCTCTAATCCTTGATGGATTTCTGTGGTTTTTGTTTCGGTTGATAGTCATTATTATCTGTGACGGCCCGCCCCGCACCGACCGACATTTACTCCAAAAGTGCGCTGTACACATGTCCAGTTAGCACGGGACGGTCGCCAGAAGGAAAAGAAAGAAGAGAATGGGCTAATCACGGAACCTGTAATATGTCTCACAGCGCATAGAACAAAATATAATAATAACATACTTGACATAAACAGGAGAGACAGTGCATAAGCTGAAAACCAGAACTAAGCATCATAGCAGCGGAAATCCAAAATACAACTTATTACAACTATCCAAACTGTCTCAAAAAGCAAAAGTAAGATAAAGGAGGTACACTACTAATGCCCAAGTAGCGACCACCAACGACACAGGGAGAATATCTATATATCATACGTGGAAGCCTCTTGCTTGCCTCCGAATCAGCTACTCGCGCATCACCAGCTAACCATAACCTGTCTCTAGTCTGCTCGTGTGAGCACCTAGAGTAATAAGAAGAGACATAAAACTCTGGGTCAGACATAAAGCCTGGTATGAGCGATAAGCATCTAAACAGAATAATAACAGGTATAATCCAATCATACCTGAACCTGGACCTGCAACCAAAGAGTTAGCACGACATACCGTACAGTACTCTAAGGTGCCACTAACATACTGTGTAAGAGATACGGGGGTGGGGGTGTGCATGTCATAGTGGTATCAAACAATCAAGCATAGCAATCATCCTCACATCCCTCACTCAGTGTGTAAAGCATATGATATCCACTACTTTGGTCACCTAATACTTTGGGTCATGACGGAATCCAATCCCGTGTAACTATCACTACAAGCCCACTATCCATCTCTCAGTGGTGAACCAAAGTTATGAATACCGACAACCCCTTTGCACACGTTCCGCAGCAAAGCCCAATCACGAAGTGAACTCATTGGTTCCCATCTGGATCCTGAGCTCTAACTTCCATTTGGACTACCTTTGCATCTCGGGTTTTAGTCATCATCTCCGGATCGGTCTTCATTCAGTTCATAACCTCCTGGTTCGGTTCGCAGTCACCAGCTCGTGGTCAAGCTCCAGGTCGTGATGATACTCCAGCTCGGATCGTGCTACCTTCGCCAGGTCGGATCGTGATATGCTCTCCAGGTCGGGTCGCCTTCATCGGATCGTGCTTCATCAGTTCGTGGCACCCCTGTCGGGTCGGGTCGTGACACCCTGGTACTCATCGCATCGCGAGCTCCTTCATCCTCCTCTGGTTCGGATCGCGAGCTTGAGGTGACTCGTTGCATCAGTCCCTCGTTCGTGGCCTTCGAAGTGGAGCAGATCGTCATGGTGGTGCGGCTCGTGATGACTCTTCACGAATGGAGGGGATCAGATCGTGGAGATGGCATGCGATCGGGTGCTCTAGCGCGTGACGCGGTTCGAATTCGAGGTCATCCCACCATCGGATCGTGGTCCCCGGTCCGGGTCGTGGCACATAGGGGCGATCCGCGATCCGGTTCCTGCACAGCTTCCCTGCGACTTGTTTCACGCCATTCGACGGCGTTTTCGACCAATCTAACACTTCTAAACAATCACAAAGCATACCATACAGTCATAGCAACATGTAGTAGTGACCTCAAACACCAAAACAACAATATGATGGGTTAAAATGGATCAAACATAGCCAAAATCTCATATTTCCCTTTAAGCATGTTTAAGAACAACTAAGCATAGGATTAACAAAACTTAACCAAATTAACCCAAATTCATATCAGAGGTCTAAAACAATATTTTCAGAATTTATGAATATTTTTCCAGATTTTTAACATGCATAAATTCGCTAATTATCACCAATCACCCCTTAATCCCCCAAATTCCGGGATTTGCAAAATTAGTCGAAATTAACCCAAATTCATATCAGAGGCATAAAATGATGTTTTAGAATTTTGGGAATTTTTCTAGATTTTTCTGAGCCATAATTTCGCTAATCTTCGCTAATTACCATAATTAGCCATAATTAGTGAGGAACTATGCAAATCACTCACCTTAGCCCCAAACAAACTTTAGATCTGAAATAATCTCTGATTTGGATCCAATCCCTATGTGTTCTAGCAGCTCTCTCTCTGATTTGGTGCTACCCTCCCTTGATTTGATGTAGTTTTGCTTAATCTTCGATTAGAAAGTGACTAGAGATGATTTGGGATGAAATTAGAAGGTGAAGGCCATTGCTAGAGCTTGAAGGAGGTAAGTGGCGGCTGGAAAAATGAGTCTAAAACCGAAATCCTAACCCTAGCAGCCCTTAAATACCCCAAATCTCGAAATCTCCCATTGGGCCTAGTTGCTAATCACCCGGTTAAGCCCGATTAGCTGTTTTTCACCTTCTAAACCTTGTTTCAGCCATATCTCCCTAACGGTAAGTCCGTTTGGCTATTGTAACCACTCTACGGAAAGAGAAACCATCATTCGAATCCAATGAAAGTGGTTTCAGGTCAAAATTCCTTTCCAGTCAAAAGTTATGGCCAAAACAGTACCAACTAGGGGCAAAACGGTCATTTAAAAATCGACAAAAATCATGAACATGGGAAATGACCCCAATAATCGTCTCCCAAAGTTACATGACCATATGACTTCGTATGTGAAAGAAATAAATATTCTTCGATCCTTCGATGCGTAGAATGCGGGTCGTTACACTCTTCCCCCCTTAAGAAATTTCGCCCCCGAAATTCCCTAACTAAAACACAAAAAGGGTTCCGCATGCCTATCAACCATAAATAACAATCAACATGCAAAACAAGTCTATCCTAGCATGCGGTTTACTAACAAGGGAAGAAACTATCACTACCAAAACCTTACTAGGCAAAGAGTTATGGATACTTCTTCCTTATATCTTCCTTTGTTTCCCAAGTACAGTCTCTTTCATTCTCACCCCACTGGACTTTGACTAGTTTCACCGCCTTCCTTCGAAGCTGCTTCGTATCGTTCCCAACAATACGCATAGACTTGCGGTTCCCAACCGCCTCGAGTTCAACTTCGATGTTATTCAACTGATCAGGTGAAATAGCCACACTAGGGTCGTGCACGAATGTCCTTAACTGGGAAACATGAAATACGTTGTGAACTCCCGCCATCTTGTCAGGTAGCTCTACTTCATATGCCAAATTCCCAACTTGCTCGAGGACTGGGAATGGGCCAACAAATCTTGGTGCTAACCTACCTCTCCAACCAATCCGAATCACATTCTCTATGGAGAGATCTCGACGAACACCAAGTCGTTAACGAAGAATTCCAAATCTCTTCGTCTCTTATCGAGATAAGCCTTCTGCCTATCTTTATCCCTTCCCAATAGTATATCTGCTCTATGTCTCAATACATCTTGTTACCACTGGGACGTATAGTCAATTTCGGGTGATGATATGCTCTAAGCACTTCACCTCTCAGTCCATCTACGTTGGGTACAACTAGTCCCTTATTCTTTCGAAGCCACCCTTCTCGATCAAATCCTTACTTGATCATTCTCTTTCCATCGATACCCATCTCTACCCTAGAGATGGTTTCCAATAGATTAGGACCGTTCTTCTAACTGGAAACAATCCACTCAATCAAAATCGATCTAATCGTCAAGCTTACTAGCGTTTCTGAATCCAATTCACTCTTGGGTCTGAAATCATATCCTGTGACATACTCTAGTTGCTTCCATCCTAGAAACAAAACCCCTAAACTGGCATGTCTCCTACTCAATACAACTAGTACTGCACCCAAATCCTTTACTATGATCACTCTGCCCCATGGAGTCATGGCGACTCCACTGCACTGATCCATAGTCACTAGTCCTTTGCTATGTCCAATCTGCCCCATGAAGTCATAACAACTCCACTGCACTGGCTCATAGCCTTACTAATCCTTTACTATGTCCACTTTGCCCCTCGAGTCATGACGACTCTACTGCACTGGCTCATAGTCCTACTACAATCACTTTGTTCCCCATCGCTGGAACCCTACAGGTGATAGTATACTCAAGAGAAGAAAGATAGGAACAAACATAGCAACCATAACATCCATCAAACAAATCCTATCTATCACCTGCTAAAGTCATAAACACATCGACACCTACATGATTGGTCTAACCAATCCCAATATGTCGATTCCAGTCTGTCTGGTCCAACCAACATCAATAACTAATGGAAGCCCAGCCCCCATACATACACCGATGCCTACTTGACTGGTCCAACCAATCCCAGGCTAATGGAAGCCCCGCCTCCCTTCGGACTACCGTACGTCCAACGTACGTTTATCCTCCAAGGATAATTAAACTAATGGAAGCCCAGCCTCCAATCGGACTACCGTACGTCCAACGTACGTTTATCCTCCAAGGATAACTAGATCACGTCCAACGGATCCAAGGTAACGGGCGTCCCCAGATACCCCTGCTTTTAGTCCTCCTAAAATACTTGAGTCCAACCCAAGTCTATCCATTATCTTGCTGCCCTCTCGAGTCCAACTCGAGCTGAATCCAATTCCTTGCAGCCTTCTCGAGTCCAACTCGAGTCAATCTATAACTCAGACCCAGTCTTGAGTATCCATTAGTGACAAACTCTAGTCCAACGTGAGTCGTCTCCCTATTCGTTGCATCTCCAAGATCAACGAACACCCATTTTCTTTTACGAGTTCAAGTCCAACTTGAATCGCCCTAATCTTCGTAGTATCTTCCATGATCAACGAACACATCCTATTCCTTCAAAGTTCTACTATCCAATAGAGAACATCAATATAGGGTCCTAAACAATCCATTACTTTGCATCTTTCCCGAGTCCCACCCGAGCAATCTCATAACCCTATCGAGTCTAACTCTGGGCAGTCCATACCATTGAACAGTCTTATCATGTTCCGTCTGCCCATCACTCCTCGAGTAAACCAAGATATCATCCAATGAAAAATCACAACAACTATTTACCCCTCACGCAACCCATCCTAGTCGAAATCGACATTCCCCTAGCACAAGCCCCAAAGGCCTAAACCAATATCAGACAAGCACCCAAGGAACATCTCCTCCGAGTTCGGACAATCCACATGAGGTGATACTAGCAAAACAATCCAGCACTGGAGTACTCATTTGCCTCCCAGAGACAACTAGAACTTATTACAACGATAACCTCTTAGCTTCCTTAACTCCAGTTACCCTTGCCATCACTAGGTAGGTACCTAATACCACCCCATTCCTTTGGAGTAGATCGACTCCCCAAAATAATGCTAAACCCAGTAAAGCCCAAAACAAAGCAATCACAAGGAAACATACATCCATGACTCGATAAGACCACATTAACTAATCATGCCAAACTAGTCGAACCACCAATCGGGTTCGTCACTACTAAAGGTCTATCGACTAACTCAGGTTTGTCAAACAAAACCCGATCAAAATTTCTTAAATAGAAAGCATACCTCGAATAACGACACCTTTTTCCTTCTGCGCCGCAGTTGGGGCATTTGACGAAGAAGGAACAGCGTTGATAGCATACGCTTTCACAATCTGCTTCTCCCTAGGAGGTTGTGGGCAATCATCCTTGTGATGTCCCGCCTGGCCGCAGTTAAAGCACTTCCTTTCCCCAGGCTTTTCTCGACAATCTCTGGCGTAATGGCCCTTCTGGCCACAACTAAAGCATTCGCCATCTTTCTTATTTTTCTTACTCTGACCATCCTTGGTTGGGTTCTGCTTCCTCTTGTTCTGAGAATTCTTCTTGCCTTCACCGCCTGCTTGCGGCTTTGGCTCCTCTGCAGATGCCATAGCAACCTCAGTCTTCGACTTAGGGAAAAGGGTCTATGACCTTAATGCCTTTCCTACAATAGACTCGAACGTCTCATCGATATGGTTTATAAGTCTTTCCCCCAAGTACCCATCCAAGCCAGTTATGAACTTCTCGTTCTTCTTTTCGACTGTATCGATAAGGGACCATCCATATTTCGATAAAGTGACGAATTCAGCGATATACTCCGAGACTGCTCTACCGTTCTGCTTAAGCTACAAGAACTTCTTGAACAGTTCTGATTTATGAGCAGCTGGAATAAACTTATCACAAAAGCGAGTCTTAAACTGATTCCAAGTAACTTGATCTTCTGGAGTAGCTGTTCTAATGGCATTCCACCAATTCATCGCTCGCCCTTGCAGTTGACAAGACGCTAGCCTTCTCTTCATCGCATCCTCAAGACCCAAGTCGTCGAAGATACGATCACAGCTATCCAACCAATCCTGAACATCTGTGGCCGACTCCGTCCCGTGAAACGGCTTCCCACCAAGGTTAGTGTAATCCTTGCACAACTTGGCGAAATCGACCCTCGGCGCCTGCACTACTGGACCACCACCATTTCCGGGATTTGGGACTGCCCCTTGAACATCCCTAAGCATCTCCCTCATGAAGTTAGTGAACATTGTCCTCATGTCAGGAGCATTCCCATGGTTGGTCCCTCTACCAGCACCTCTAGGATATCGGCTCATCGTTAATCTGTAAAAGGGGAAACGATTAACGACCCCATAGTGGTGCTAGTGCAGTACGACTTCATTCTTATACTACCAATAGTATATATATATAGCTTTTAAAAACCAAAGTAATCACAAATACGCGCTCTCGTATACGTACTATCTCTCCCTAGTGTCTTTCCCTAGGTTAACTACGCAACCTAGAGCTCTGATACCAAGTGTGACGGCCCGCCCCGCACCAACCGACATTTACTCCAAAAGTGCGCTGTACACATGTCCAGTTAGCACGGGACGGTCGCCAGAAGGAAAAGAAAGAAGAGAATGGGCTAATCAAGGAACCTGTAATATGTCTCACAGCGCATAGAACAAAATATAATAATAACATACTTGACATAAACAGGAGAGACAGTGCATAAGCTGAAAACCAGAACTAAGCATCATAGCAGCGGAAATCCAGAATACAGCTTATTACAACTTTCCAAACTGTCTCAAAAAGCAAAAGTAAGATAAAGGAGGTACACTACTAATGCCCAAGTAGCGACCACCAACGACACAGGGAGAATATCTATATATCATACGTGGAAGCCTCTTGCTCGCCTCCGAATCAGCTACTCGCGCATCACCAGCTAACCATAATCTGTCTCTAGTCTGCTCGTGTGAGCACCCAGAGTAATAAGAAGAGACATAAAACTCTGGGTCAGACATAAAGGCTGGTATGAGCGATAAGCATCTAAACAGAATAATAACAGGTATAATCCAATCATACCTGAACCTGGACCTGCAACCAAAGAGTTAGCACGACATACCGTACAGTACTCTAAGGTGCCACTAACATACTGTGTAAGAGATATGGGGGTGGGGGTGTGCATGTCATAGTTATCAAACAATCAAGCATAGCAATCATCCTCACATCCCTCACTCAGTGCGTAAGGCATACGATATCCACTACTTTGGTCACCTAATACTTTGGGCCATGACGGAATCCAATCCCGTGTAACTATCACTACAAGCCCACTATCCATCTCTCAGTGGTGAACCAAAGTTATGAATACCGACAACCCCTTTGCACACGTCCCGCAACAAAGCCCAATCACGAAGTGAACTCATTGGTTCCCATCTGGATCCTGAGCTCTAACTTCCATTTGGACTACCTTTGCATCTCGGGTTTTAGTCATCATCTCCGGATCGGTCTTCATTCAGTTCATAACCTCCTGGTTCGGTTCGCAGTCACCAGCTCGTGGTCAAGCTCCAGGTCGTGATGATACTCCAGCTCGGATCGTGCTACCTTCGCCAGGTCGGATCGTGATATGCTCTCCATGTCGGGTCGCCATCATCGGATCATGCTTCATCAGATCGTGGCACCCCTGTCGGGTCGGGTCGTGACACCCTGGTACTCATCGCATCGCGAGCTCCTTCATCCTCCTCTGGTTCGGATCGCGAGCTTGAGGTGACTCGTAGCATCAGTCCCTCGTTCGTGGCCTTCGAAGTGGAGCAGATCGTCATGGTGGTGCGGCTCGTGATGACTCTTCACGAATGGAGGGGATCAGATCGTGGAGATGGCATGCGATCGGGTGCTCTAGCGCGTGACGCGGTTCGAATTCGAGCTCATCCCACCATCGGATCGTGGTCCCCGGTCCGGGTCGTGACACATAGGGGCGATCCGCGATCCGGTTCCTGCACAGCTTCCCTGCGACTTGTTTCACGCCATTCGACGGCGTTTTCGACCAATCTAACACTTCTAAACAATCACAAAGCATACCATACAGTCATAGCAACATGTAGTAGTGATCTCAAACACCAAAACAACAATATGATGGGTTAAAATGGATCAAACATAACCAAAATCTCATATTTCCCTTTAAGCATGTTTAAGAACAACTAAGCATAGGATTAACAAAACTTAACCAAATTAACCCAAATTCATATCAGAGGTCTAAAACAATATTTCAGAATTTATGAATATTTTTCCTGATTTTTAACATGCATAAATTCGCTAATTATCACTAATCACCCCTTAATCCCCCAAATTCCGGGATTTGCAAAATTAGTCGAAATTAACCCAAATTCATATCAGAGGCATAAAATGATGTTTTAGAATTTTGGGAATTTTTCTAGATTTTTCTGAGCCATAATTTCGCTAATCTTCGCTAATTACCATAATTAGCCATAATTAGTGAGGAACTATGCAAATCACTCACCTTAGCCCCAAACAAACTTTAGATCTGAAATAATCTCTGATTTGAATCCAATCCCTATGTGTTCCAGCAGCTCTCTCTCTGATTTGGTGCTACCCTCCCTTGATTTGATGTAGTTTTGCTTAATCTTCGATTAGAAAGTGATTAGAGATGATTTGGGATGAAATTAGAAGGTGAAGGCCATTGCTAGAGCTTGAAGGAGGTAAGTGGCGGCTGGAAAAATGAGTCTAAAACCGAAATCCTAACCCTAGCAGCCCTTAAATACCCCAAATTCCGAAATCTCCCATTGGGCCTAGTTGCTAATCACCCGGTTAAGCCCGATTAGCTGTTTTTCACCTTCTAAACCTTGTTTCAGCCATATCTCCCAAACGGTAAGTCCGTTGGGCTATTGTAACCACTCTACGGAAAGAGAAACCATCATTCGAATCCAATGGAAGTGGTTTCAGGTCAAAATTCCTTTCCAGTCAAAAGTTATGGCCAAAACAGTACCAACTAGGGGCAAAACGGTCATTTAAAAATCGAAAAAAATCATGAACATGGTAAATGACCCCACTAATCGTCTCCCAAAGTTACATGACCATACGACTTCGTATGTGAAAGAAATAAATATTCTACGATCCTTCGATGCGTAGAATGCGGGTCGTTACATTATCTATTACATGCATGTCAAGTTTCGTGTAGATCTGATGTCTGTTGCACCTCCATTTACAATATCGAACTTCAATCCGAGTGGGCGTTTCCTTTTCTGGGCGTTTCCATAGTCTGTGTCGGCACATGAAGCACTTGTGTGGACACATGTTTCGACACAGGTATCTCCCTATGTTGTTACAGCCTTGGTAAAATGCCCAGGCAATGTCTGTTCTCTGGTGCACTTTTACACCAATTTTTTTCGTGCCTTGTGTTTTCCAAGCATTGTTTGATCCCCATTTTAGTGCAAATTTTCAGAGCGATACATCTCACATCCTCTAGTGTCGAATCATGAATTTGCTTGAAATGTTTGAGCATGGTTTTGATGATAAATTTTAATATAATTTTTGAATGTTGTATCATCTTGTACAATGGATAAATGATGTTTTTTGAGATTATTTTGGGTTACTTATACTGTATAAAAGTCCGATTTTTCACGAATTCGTTGTTGGGATTTCAATGAATTTTTATGACTCATTCTGTGATATTTCTTTGTGATCCTAAGTACATATGTACGAAATTTTCAATTTTTTTCGAAGGCATTTTTTCATGTAAATTTTCTATTTTAAGGGAAAATAATTCCAACCGATTTCTATGTAAAATATACTAACATTAATGTTTCTAGATTATAAAGAGATTTTAAAAGCGTTTTACTAAAATGTTTTTTAAAAATTCATTTTAAAACATTATTTTTCTATAAAGTATTTTCCTATATAAAGTCACATAATTTTTCACCCTTCAAGATGGCAAGGTCGGTATTCAAACAGTTTAGTAAACTGTATGGTATGGGACACATAGGTTTGTTATTTCGATTAACTTCAGATTTTTCTAGTCGAAGCTATCATGTTTTTGTGCTTCTTTTCCTAATGTGAAATTGACTTGCGGGGTGCAAACCGATAAGTGAGAAGTGAGGTATAGGACGCATGATTACCCCGTTTCAGGTTACTATCTAAGGTATGTGACACATTCTGTGGTATTGCCATTATTAGATCTTGCGGTCATCTATGTTAGGCTTTCGAGCCATTTGTGTTTGACCTTCGCGTCGTTTGTGTTTGGCTTTTGAACCACTTTTTGGCCATTTGTATTGGTACCAAATATGTAATATAGTACATGGCAGGCTTCGACCATCTGTGATATGCACATACGGCATAGCTTCGGCTTGCCAATCTAAGTTGGATCCAAATCTGTGTTATTTTTGTGTTTTGTGTTCTCTTATAATTTCACCTTTATTTTGAGAAGATTTACACACACACAGACACACACACACTCACACACACACACACACACACATATATATATATATATATATATATATATGGAGAGAGAGTTAAACAACCCGAATTTTTAACAAACATTAATTAATTAAGGAATAAATTGAGAAAATAAATATTAATCAAAAAATTATTGAGAGCTAAGAAAAAAGGATTTCACCTTTGCGTCCGTTACGAAATTTTGATTTTGATAGACTTTTAGTTTGCGTAAATCGGGCAAGAAATGAACAAGTTATGATCAATCAAAGTTTGAAATTAAATTAGAGAATTTAATTTATAATCTAAAATAAAGCAATGGTAAAAAGGTGACCCATCCTGTATGTGGGTTGACCCTCGTATCGACCTACATACAAGGTGGGTCGACTCATGTGTCGACCCACATACAAGGTGGGTCGACCCAGTTCGAGCCAGGCACGAGCCTGTATCTGGCCAATGTCGCCTGCTTCTGGATTATTCTTTTCTGATGTATTACCGAGGTGCTTGCTAAGGCTGAAATTAAAATCCTATGGCCGAAAATCTAAGCATAAAATTCAATGAACCTGGATGTAAAATCCAATGAACTGGACACCCTAACTCTATTATAAATATCCCCAAAATCTAACATACTTTTCGCTACTCTTTTTCTCTACCACTTTCAAATAACCCTCTTCTCAAATATAATTTTAATGGAGTACTGAAGCATGGCTCTACACGTATTTCTTGAGGATATTCATAGATGGAGAGGATCTACAGAGGCATATTAGATTTGCTCAAATTTATGTGAGTATTACTATGATTACAAGATTTCTTCCAAGTTAATCTTAAAATTGATACAATAGTTTATACAGTGATTTCAGATCTAACCTATCTATTCATTTGTTGTTTATTTATAGTTCTAGTTATCCTTAATTATTTTCTTTGTAAATAATTCTTTTTAGATTTGAATTTCGTTCCAGTTCTCGCCTTTTTTTCTATTTTCAATAAATCCATTACTATAATTTATTTCGGTTATCTAAATCTTTGGTCTTCGTATGAAACTTTATTGTAGTTATGTAATTAGCCCTATTTTTATTTCAGAACTATTTCTGTCCATTTAAGCCTAGGCCATTTCCTTTTTATTTTTGATGCTGAACTTAGGTCTTTTGAACCTAAACCTTTCTTTCTTTCCTATTTTTGCGCAAATTGGGTTAAATCATGTAATAAAACGATAATAGCGCAATGGTTAGTAACAAGAATTATGCATAAAAAGGAATAATTGGGGCTTAATGAAATTTTATACAATAATGGGTATAAATGAGACATGTTGAAATTTGATTCAAAGATGTAATCAACAAACGAACTATAATACCAGGATAGTATTGAAAGCATGTTAAAAAGAGGACCTTGGGCATAAATATTATATTCAAGTAATGGAATGTAAATTGGAATTGTTGCACTTAATTAGACATTAAGTGACGTGTATTTGGAAAACATGTAATTGGATTGAATTGTACTTAATTTGACGTTCAGTAATCGATATTTGGAAAACATGTTAATTGAAATGAATTGTACTTAATTTGACATTAAGTAACTTGTACATGGAAACTATGTTAATTGGAATGAATGACACTTAATTGTACATTAAGTAACAGTAACTATAAAACATCTGACCAGTGATGCATTGGACTTGTCTAACTTGGGGAAGGGTTGTATAAAAAGATTACATTTAATTAGAAACGTTAAGTACAACCTAAGAATATAAACCAAGGTTATATTGAGCTTATTAATGAACTTAAACATGCTAAGTTAAGCCTGTTTGATTAATAAGCTAAGGAGCCCATTTTGGTAAAATATAAGGGGGCTTGTAGAAATCCTAGTTATAATTTGGGGACCAAGTGTAGGGGTGACTTATGTCAAATGTTTGTCTGTCTAGAACCCGTATCAACCAACACCCTGTTGTTATCATCTGAAGCCTCGCGCTAGGTAGAGGTTAGGGCACACTTTACTAATCTGGATTGTAAGAGGTTCAAAATTTGAGGTAGGTACGGGCACGTTTCGATGGAACGATGACTGTGCATCATTACGAACATGGAAGATAAGACAATGTAATAGCTATGATTAATGTTGTGTCTTTTTAGTTGATGGATTTGGGATTGATAACCCCGAATTCCATAGCTGGCACAGGTTATTCACGTCTGGAAACCTTATCGATGGGTAGTATTAGGAAATTCTCCTTCTTAATTATCCATTTCTGTCTAAAATTGTAGAAGTACAAAACAGTTAGTTTGCTTGATATGATCATTGTCTTTTTTAAGAATAGCCGATCCTTATCATCAATTCATATCAATTACTGTTCACCTTTAGATATGTACAGACACTTACCCTTTTATGATATTAGAACCACTATATATTTGTTTTCCTTAACTTAGCAGTCGAGATGGTAATCATAGCAGCTCACCAGGCTTTATGTCTGACCCTTTTCCTTTCTTCCTTTCTCTTTTCTTTCCCCCAGGCTTACAGAGAGAAAGTTTATAGTTCATATTTCTTTGTTGATTTTTCGTTCTCTGCAAAAGATGGACAACTTCTTATTCTCTTTCCAAGGTTAGGTTTATATTTTTAACTATTTGGGGGATAATATTATTTTACTATGATATTGTTTTTGATTGAGATTTTGAGACATGACACTTTGTAACTATCTGGTTAATTGAAACAGAGATGGTTTTGTATATTAAAAATGAAAGTTTCTTCTCCTGCCACGAATTTATTGTTTATTGTCTTGTGAAATCTTAGTCTCTGTGATGTTTTTATACCCAAAATGCTCCATATTTTCTTAATGAAATCCTCATACGATTGACATTAAGGAATGTGGGATGTTACATTTGGTATCAGAGCCTGAGGTTACCAAGATCACTAAAGTTTTGTTTTAGAAGAAAGTATTTTCAAAATAAATTGAATTATTCAAAAATCAAAAGTTACTTTTGAAAATAAAATATCCCCTATAGTCAATTACAACCTTTCTTTGTCTCTTTCAAATTATAAATCTTTATTTTTTTTAGTTGAGTTATAAGGCGTCCTATCTAAGCTTTTCTTTGTAGGTTGAAAATTTGATTAGTTGGCAAACCCGTTTAGCTCAGTAGTTGGGATAGCCTGATGTTAGAAGAAAAAACTTACCGCTTGACAAATATTAAAAAGGGTTAATAATGGATGGAAGGACCTTATTGGTTTTTTAAGAAAAGGATAATTTAGAAGTTAGGAATAACCCAGATTGACTGATTAAGAAAAAAAGATGTTTTTCAATAGTTTATTTTGGAATTAACATAGAAAACGTCATTGCAAGAATGAGTGGACTGGTGTGGAATTGGGTTTTCCTGTATTGTGCACTATCCGCCAACTTAAAGATAAAAGAAATATCTTGTGATTATAGATTCTATAAATTAGATTATCTTATACAATGGAAACAGATTTTTACATTTTCAGTAACCAATCAATTAGGAATAAGCAGAACTTCCTAAAAGGGTAAATTTAAGCATGGCAAGTAAAAGATCAACATGAGTATTTTAATGTCGGGAGGATTATGAGGAAAGGTGTCGATCAAAAGTAATCGAGGAATGGGGGAAGGCAAGGGTTGGTGAAAGAAGGAAAGTTATCCATCTTTAGTCCATTCTAGTTTTCCTATTTGTTGGATTATTTTGACCCTTTTCCTTTGATGTATTTTTTAGTGTGGCTGCGTGGAGCCATAGCCACGATAAGAAGAGCATTTGTATTGTAGGCTTAATGAAGCGGTCCTTTACAGATATACTGTATTGAAGGCTTAATGGAGTGGCCCTTTATAGGTATGGTAAATCCCCGTGGGTGTGATGATAGCACCAGTGACTGTTTTACACTTAGGCCCAGTAGTAGTTTCTAAGCCCCATAGGGATCAACTTGATTATCTGTGGTGAGTCAGGGTTCAAACTAAAAATCTTGATGTTCAGGGCATTTTTGGGTATGGGTTAGTTTTGGGTCTAGATAGATCAACCATATACTTGGTTATCCCAGATTTTTGCACTAGTAGCAGAGTTCGATTGAGGTGCTTATATTTTAAGGTTTTGAAGTAAGAAAAATTGAAGGATGGATTAGTTAGCCAATTGGGGGCTATTTTGACTATAATAAGAAAATGATCGGGTTAGGTTATGCAGTGAACTAATTTTTGAGACTTCTTGCGACCCGAAGGGTCATTCATGTTGATGTTCCTATTTCCCTTAGTGCATCTCTAGGTAGTATCGATTTAGTTCTTTTTGTGCTATATATTTCGAATATGGTAAGCAGTTGAAAGATTATCTCTAGAAGAGAGATTGATTTTAGGATCGATATTAATGACGGCGCTAAACTTGTAGCATTTTGGATTAAGTACACGGTTTTGCGGGTGCAAGTGAGAATTGTATTTCATAGTTGGATTGGAATATTTTAATCCCTAAGCTCTATCTTTTAAAAAGAATTGTGTGACTCTTATGTTGGAGCCTTCCACGTGTACTTTAAGGAAGTAGTCGGACTTCAATTGTAGTGGGAAGATTTTCGGAAAAAGCCAAGTAAAAGAATTTTTGAACTAGTTGCCGTAACTTTTTGGCTAGCTTGTACCTAAGCCTAATTATTGACTTTTGTAGTAGGGAGATTAGTAAAGACTGTGTTGGTGGCATGTTGGTCTAAGACGGAGTAGGAAAACCTTTTTTGGATTAATTCTTTGGTACCAATTCTATTAAAATAACATTGGTTAGAAAACCTATAATAGTAGTTATCTCGATTTAACTATCATTAGTTTGTTATAAGAGAAGGACCCATTACCTACTATGTGAGATTTCTGAATTTTCAGTAACCTATGGTTGTTGGTTAATTGTTTGCTTACTAGGAATTGGGGCTTTAAGACAAGGAAAATATACCTAATATGTAGTTAATAATTTTTGGCTTTTTGGAAGTTTAAAGGTTCATGTAATGTAACAATCCGAATTTCGATAGACCGAATTTTTTTCCAAAATCCCAATCTATCGAAGCTCAAGTTGGGTTGTCTGGTATCCTTCAGAAAAGAGGGAGATAATAAATATATTCGAGCTCGATAAAACATCTCACATCAAAATGAATAACATATAATAATCAAATATAGCCTTGTCGAAATAATGACATTGTCTAACAAGTGTTCAAAGGCTACCAAATCTCTGCCATAAACCTAACCTGTGAGTATATTATGATGAGGGGGGTCAGAACATAAAGTTCAAGTGAATGGAAAATTTATACATTCTGAAATAACTCTACATATACCGTTCAATCATGTTTTCTTAATTATTAGGTTACTTGGGTTAACAGCACTCAAGGCTCTGCACTCACGTCGTATCCATCTACTTCTCAGTTGACTAACCTAATATATTATATATGTAGCTATACCCAGTATCTCAAGGTACATCCCATAGTAACCTCCTCGTACAGTCTCCGTCGTCAGGCCAAAAAGCATATGCAACCTTCATCCTACGCCGAACGGCGTACGGAAATCTATATCGTTACATCACGTAATCGCACGGAACAACCATTGTTATACCATGCAAGCGTATGGACCGTCGTATTCGAACTCCTCGGTCGAATCACGTCTCAACATAGAGTAATGCCCTATTGTCTATAATACACCACCCAATACGTGTATCTAGACCCTCAAACGAACATACTTTCTACTATAACCTAAGTCCCGTAATAGGGCTACATCTGATGCACGAAACTCAGTCTGGAGTTTTTAATATTTGTAAAGGACCACCCCATTAGGCCTACAATACATATATTCAAGTACGGTCTGTATTTTCACGGTGGCTATGACCCCACCCTGGCCCCTCCCTCGAACAGTAAAAGACTACATCAAGAGCTAAATGATGTGCTCCTATCAAACAATATAACATCTAATTTGGTGGGTCACGCAACCAATGTCTCGATAGTGAAAGATCAATGGTCTATAGGTTTAGCTTTAGTCTTTCAGCGTCACACTGATTGTCGATAACAGGTACCCGGCTATTACCATTCTTAATTTGGTCCTGACCAACCTCTCCCGATGCAAACCACCGAATCACCCAACATCATCCGCCACAGCTTTCTAACTAACAAACAACAATCGCAGTCAAAGTATACTCACCAGGTGGTACAGCATATACCAAACCCTTGCGAGAACAGCCTAAGCACGTACCGCACTAAGGACCACAACGGAGTACCCTACCACGTCCCGTAGAAGCTGCGTGCTTATGTCCAGTCCCACAGAATAATCATATGGACGTGCTTCTCTCGTGTCTCCAGACACCACGATGATCTACCCCGTTGGGTCCTTCACTTTCAGATGTATGAAATAGTCCAAGCGCATTACGCCAACATGTTATTAGAACCTATGTCTAATCTTTTAATCAGTCATTTGCTTTATATCATCAAGTTGCTAATTAACTTGATTATTCATTTTTTATTCAAGTTACTTGGTTCATTACCTCATGATTGACTGCTTACTTTCTTAACTCAGCCCTATGCCGCCGGAGCGGGTTTTCGCTTATTATTTATTACAAGTTCACCAATAATAAGCCCACTTTATTCTTTCTTATTTAATCATAACCTTGTATTACACTATTATCACAACTTCTTATTATTATTTACTAATTAACTTAGTTCTCTTATTTATTAATAAGTTCTCTTTTCTAAATTGTAACCTATGCTATTATTTCTCTTGTCCATAAGACACGCCTACCTATTATATTTCGTTCTCATTCATATAATTAATTATAATAAGTTATGTTCCCCATTCATCACAATTCTTCTTAGGTTCCTTAATCTGAACCAACTTTTATTGTTGTAATCTTTCTTTGATTACTGTCATGTACATTCTTATTATTTTAGGAAATTATTTCACATACCTCATTACATTAGTTAACGTACATCAACTAAGATCCGTAGTTGCAAGCTATTTCTTTTATTATCGTTATGGATATACATGTATATTTTATTTGATTAGTATGCAATACGGTAAAAGAACCCCTATTTCACACTAACCCTTTTTTCTTTCTTTTCTGGCAACTATGTTCTTAAGAATTTTACCGTTATGGACATGTGTCAATTTTCCCAAAATTCAACAAACTCAGTCCACTACTAATTTTTCACTTTTTTTTCTGAGTTGGATGTTAATTCCTGTTTAACGGTTTCCAATTACGGTAAATTTCTATGTAAAACTAGGCATACTAATTCTTCTACCATTATTTCCACAATTCAATGTAATTCCCTTTTTCAACATATCAATTTATTACTGAATAGCAATCTCAAGAACATATGCATAATTATTATCAAATTCACCATTTTAATGTTATAGTGGTTCTTAACCCAAACAGAGAATTAATTTGACAAATTACAACAACAATATTCTTAAAGTACTCAGGGAATAGATTATGTTGCAATTTCCACAAATTACAATTATTAATCAAGTTAGAATTACGGGGAATGCAAATGATAATATACTGTTACCAAAAGGTATAATTTTAAATTCACTCACCTGACTTCTTTCCAATCTTTGAATTTGTTTCAGATCTGCTATTCCGTGGTCTTTCTAACTAAATCTAATATTAAGATAACCATAGATTTACAAACATGAAGCTAAAAGAAGAATGAAGAAACCTAAATAATTCAAATTCATAGGATTTACCTCACGTTGACAAGAAACTTGAACACCTATATAGTAGATCTACATTTTTTATCTTCAAATCTTGAATCAGAATCCCCTAAAGCCAATATCCTAATTTCTGATAGATTTGGAGAAGAAAGAAAATGGTATATCCTTGGCTCGTCTCAGAAAATTTGACTTAGAGGCTAGGCTCTGCTAGTGTATTTATAGGTGCATAGGAAATTCTAGTCCGTCAAATTTAATAATATAAAAACCGAACCATACAAGCCAAGAAACACGTCAAAATCCAAATCTGACCCTTGGTGGGTCGACCCACCTTCATGGTGTGTCGACCCCATGGTCGACCCATGTAAGGCCTGGGTCTTTAACGCTGATTCTACCGTCTTTAATTCTTGTTTAATGTTTCTGATAACGTTTCTTTTTGTTGTCAAATATTACTATGTAAATTATTTTCTTTCGTTTATGGCATATGTTCGATATCAAATTTCAAACTTATGCGTATATATATGCATACAACCTTTTAAATCTTTGTCCATTAATAGTGTCCAATTAATGTCATTTATAACGTTATCGATTCATTATTTCTTCCTTTATATATATGCGTATATATATATATATTCAATTTTCAAATGTAGTTATTCTCTTGCCTATTTTTCTTTCATTGAAATCTATTACTTCCCGCTCTTAAATTACACTTTTAATTTCAACTTTTGAATTTATGAGTACATATTTACGCATAGTCTTCATTTCTTTTCAAAATTCAAATAGCGTTATGGCATCATTTATTCCTCACTTGATTTGTGATTGATTGCGAGTTACTGTTTGAATTTCTTATATATATATATATATTTACATACACATACGCATATATACATACATATATATATATATATATTTGTACTCACATATACATATAATTTTCCAAATATGTGTATATATATATATACACACACGTGTGTGTGTGTATCTTAGAATATGCTTTTCTTTAGCCGTCCATTTAATATTAAAAATATGACGTTAGTAGGACTCGAACTTGCACCACTCACATTGAGAGACATGTCTCTACCAACTCACCTACTTAGTCTTTTGTTCGCAAGACTACAAAGATTGGTATTTATTATTCTTATTAGCGTTCTTTGGTATCTTCTTTTCACGTTTGTTCTAAAACTTCATTTAAAGATAACTTTTTCATTTTAAATCCGTTTTCTGCAAATCATTGGTCTAAATTGATTAGAAAATTTCTACGGATGGAATGATGCTAATTCTGTGACCAAACTCTGAAAACTTTTCAACCTTTTATTTTATTATTTAATTAAAAATGCGGGGTGTTATATTCTACCACCCTTAGGAAATTTCATCCCCGAAATTTGGTAAGGGTAAAATTAAGTAACTCATCGCAAAATCTACAACTATAATGTACATATCCAGTTTTGCAACCATTTGCGCACTTGTGCAAAGTGTAATACAACATAATAATAAATGAGTGCCTAAGCAGTACCTCCTATATGAATGCAAACTTTTCTTGAATTTTTTTTGAAAGCATGATGCACACATCCTAAATATACTGGCAATTTCTATATGAACGCAATATTTTGAAAATCAAAATGCTTTTTCATCCAATTTTTCCTGTACTCTTACAGAGCAACAACGTAGTTTATCCAATTTTTGCATCCAAACCCTGCCAACCAACTTTAACTTTGCGAATTACAGAATAGTCTAATTTTCTGAATCAATTTCTTATGCTATAAAAAGGTAGAAAACGGAAATTTTCACATCTTCCATTTTTTTTCTTTTATGTACCTTTTCTACATGTTCTTGGATTTTATGCAATTATCATATAAAGATGTACCATCTCCCTATCCAAGCACAGTTTACATAAGAAATTTTTCTTTGTTATAAATTTTCTTTCCAACTTACTTTGAAAAATCCATTATTTTTTATTTCTCGAAATTTGCCACTTTTCTCAATTGTCATATTTGTTGATTCATTGGATTTGTTATTTTCTTTTAGTTATGTCATCTCCTTTTTGTTTAGCTTGTTTAACTTAATCCACTAATCTAAGTTTAATCTTTGAATAAACCTTCTAGTTCTGTCAAAATTAAAATAGAAAAACAAGCACACTACACGACTACTACTAAGGCTAAGATTCCTAGGACCATGTCCCCGT
Source organism: Allium sativum (assembly GCA_030737875.1). Taxonomy (NCBI): domain Eukaryota; kingdom Viridiplantae; phylum Streptophyta; class Magnoliopsida; order Asparagales; family Amaryllidaceae; genus Allium; species Allium sativum. Next base: position 251,410,839 of record CM060919.1, read on the forward strand.
TGACAAAGAAAAGTGCAAACCACAGAATCTAAACAACTTGCTTGTCCAGTACCATCTACTTGTCAAAACGAGTCCTTGATGTGTACTAGCTGCCCTTTCCAAGCAACAATCTAGGCTCTATAGTGCTTAGGTCCTCTATGGGAATCTAATACCAATAATAGAAGAAATGATGATCTAGCGCAGCAAATTTTGTGTGTATCCAACGTGTCAGCCCCTTTTCGCTTTACCCCTTCTCTGAAAATGAGCGCTATCTGATTTATATTTGTTTCCCTTTTGCTCATTTTCAAAACCGCATTCGTCTCCATCTCGCTAGCCGCATTCATTAACCGCTTCTTTCTCCTAGGAAACAAATATTCTTTTCCCCTTTCGCTCTTTTTCTTCATCCGCCTACCAAACTTTAATGGGAAGAACAAACCCTTCCATGTTCCCTTCTACCTACTTCACACCGCACTTAGTAAAACTCGAGCATAATAGGTAGGCGATATCTACTGTTCAGGGTCATGCTCCACCTTGCGATTGTTGTAACCGTTGTGATTAATCCGATTCAAGACCACTAGAATCCGATATCTAAACCACAATGCGCTAGCGGAAGACTAGATCATTGTTAGACTTGCAAAAACAACCAAAGCAATAACTCTAGTTACAAAACCAATATCAACCAATCACGAACAATCCAAATCTCAATCACAAGCAAGAAACTAATGACAAAGTAGCAAAAATAAATTATACAAGGATTTATAGTGGTTCCACTAACATCTTGTTAGTGTACAACCACTTTGAAGAGAGTATTTTATTACCACGATGAAAGGAATACAAGAGATTGATCCAATAATCACTATATTTCAATATAGAAAAGAGTTTGAGGAAAATAGAATTGAAGAATTGGAATTAGGCTATAAACCCTAATTCTCCCTTGAGAATAAACCCTTGATCCTAAATCAAGTCTTCAAGCTCTTCCTAATTCACTTCAGAAAATAGCTTATATAGAGGTTGGCCAATTACCCAAATTGCCCCCGAATTAGTCACAAATCAGCTTGCTAATTTCCAGCCCGAAAATTGCCCAGAACCCGCTCAGACGTCTGTCGAACCGCCTTACAGACGTCTGTCCACTTCCAGAAATTTATTGGGCTCTTGCACTCAGCACAGACATCTGTCCCCAATATGACAGACGTCTGTCTGAGCTCTCGGGAAAATGGAACCCCGACAACAGACGTCTACCATCACATACGACAGACGTCTGTCGCACCTGCACACAGAAAACCTGCACGTTACAGCTTATAACTTCCACGTGCGAACTCCGATTTGCGAACAGTCACCTCTGACTCGAAGCTGTCTTCGTCCTCTTCAATCCAACACATATATATAGTATCACATATCACAACACTCCACCTCGTTACTATAACCATCTCAACTCCAAACTCCAATGCACCATGCACTTCCTCCTACCTTCGACCAAGAAAACTTGAATGTTTTCTCAATGAGCGCCGGCATGGCCACTGCCCATTGCACTACACCAACGAGTTCAGACAAAGCCCCCACCCGTCATTGTAGTGTTGAAAACATTCAAACCACAAACCGTCTCACCAAAAGACAATGTACTGGGGAGTGTAACAAGTGCTTACCATGAAGATAGATTTCCAATCTCTCACCGCTATTCCTTTCCATCAAACACAAAATCACTCTCTCCACCTCGTGCCACCCCGTGGCACCTAGCAACTCAACAAGCGAATTAAGTTCGAGCAATGCTCGAACTTCCCATACGGCAATGCCTTCGTAAACATATCCGCCGCATTATCCTTTGTGTGCACTTTCCGAAGGTATACTAGCTTACCCTCATTCATGGCTACAAGAAATGATTCTCACACCTCAATATGTTTGGTCTGTGAGCTAAATGCCAAATTCTCCGCCAAATGGATAACAGTTTGGCTATCACATCGAGCATAAACACTTTCATGTTCGAAACTCAAGTCACACAACAATCGCTTCAAGTAGAGTGCCTCCTTGGCCGCTTCCACAGCGGCAATCAACTCCGCCTCTGTAGTGGATAAAGCAACTACGGTTTGCAATCGTGATCTCCAACTAATGGCTGTCCCGCCAAGTGTTAAGACATACCCGGAAGTTGATTTCCTCCGATCCCTATCACCAGCGTATTCCGAGTCACAATAACCAACCAACTTGTAACTCCTATCATCACTACCGCCAAAGACAAGTCCATGAGATGTTGTGCCTTTCAAGTATCTCATAACAGCCTTCACGACTTCCCAATGCGATTTCCCCGGATTAGCCATATATTGACTAACCACCCCGACGGCATGTGCAATATCGGGCCTTGTACACACCATTGCGTACATCAAGCTACCAACCGCACTTGCATATTGCACCTTTTACATATAAGCCTTGTCTTTATCCCTGATAGGTGATCCCTGCTCCGAAAGCTTCATATGCAAAGGTAAAGGTGTATTTAACGCCTTTGCATCCTCCATGCTAAACCGGCAAAGCACTTTCTTAATGTATTCCTTTTGAGTCAAACTTAACTCAAAACGTTTTCGATCCCTTCCTATTTCCATGCCCAAGATTTTTCTTGCTTCTCCAAGATCCTTCATCTCGAATTCCGATTTCAAATACATCTTCAACTTGTTGATTTCATTTTTATCCTTGGAAGCAATAAGCATATCATCCACATACAAGAGTAAATACACCCAACAATCATTTCCCAACCTCTTGAAATATACGCAAGCATCCTTGATGCTTCGATGGAAGTCACTTTCAAGCATGAAATGATCGAATATCTTGTACCATTGTCTAGATGATTACTTTAACCCATATTGTGATTTCTTCAACTTGCAAACCATATTAGACTTACCATCTACAACAAACCCTTCCGGTTGCTCCATGTAGATGTCTTCATCCAAGTCTCCATGCAAGAAGGCGGTTTTCACATCAAGTTGCTCCAACTCCAAGTCATGGATAGCAACTATGGCTAGTAAAACTCGGATAGATGTATGATGAACCACCAGTGCAAAAATTTCATTATACTCCTTTCCTTTCCTTTGTGAGAACCCCTTTGCCACTAACCTTGCTTTGTACCTTCCATCATCCTTCACCTTGTAAATCCATTTGCACCCTATAGCACGGTTTCCTTGAGGAAGTGGAACCAACTCCCAAGTTCGGTTCTTCATAAGCGATTGCATCCCTTCCTCCATGGCGCAAATCCACTTCGAGCTCTCTCTCGACTCCATGACATCATCAAGGTCCATCGGCTCATCTTGGACTACATTGAGAGCATAGTCCAAATGATCACTAAAGCTAGGGTAGTTCCAATCACCATATCTTTCGGGAGGCCTTATTGCACGTCGACTGTAACACCCCGAATTTCGGTTAATGCTAAAATTCACTAATTGCAGAATAAATAATCTCAGATGTGAGAATTGGGGGAAACGGGCTGCGTCATTGCGTTCGTCTCGGAAAAATATGCAGAATAGAGTCCGAAATTTTGTAAATCGGAGTCCGTATGGCCCAGTTAAGGCCCAATGAAGTTTGCAGAAAAATTAAAGCTAAAAACAGATTTAAAAATCCAAATTCAGATTTCAAAATCGAACCAGCGGGGCCAGGCGGGAAAATTCCCGCGCTAACCATGTCGACAGGCCTGTCGACAGGGGGTCGACTTGCCTGTCGACTTGCCTGTCGACACGGCGTGTCGAGCCAGAGGGCTTGGGTGCACCAGATTTGGTTTTCTGGCTAGGGCTGGGCTGGGTTCTAGAGATTTCCTAAATCTAACGGACCTAATCTAACCTAGGGTTAATCTAAGGGCCTAAAACACTCACCTAATCTATAAATACACCCTAAACCTACCCTAATCCATACTAAAAATAGGAATGATGGCCTCATGCCGCCAAATTGAATCTTAGAAGGAGCCTCCACTAATTATATGAAGGAAGTTGCAAGCTAATCACTCTCCAATCAATCTCTAATCATCATCATCTTCATATTTAGCAACTAATTCCACTTCATAAGTTTGCTAATCTTGGGTTTGGTGAGTTTCTATCACTTTGATGATCAATTGCTAAACTAAGTAGATGAGATATGATGAGATCATATGGTTTTGTATGCGGATTAATGAGTTTTGAATCATATGATGTGATGTTAATTTGCTAATCTATGTTTAACATTAAACCCTATGTTTATGCATGTTGAGTATGTAAGTTTATGCAAGTTAAGTATGTGAGTTTATGCAAGTTAAGTATGTGGGTTTATGCATAATAAGTATGTGGGTTTATGCATAATAAGTATGTGGGTTTGTGCATGCTAAGTATTTGATTCTATGCATAATAAGTATATGATTTTATGCATGTTAAGCATTTGATTTTATGCATGCTAAGTATGTGGTTTTATGCATGCTAAGTGTTTGGTTTTATGCATAAGTCATGACATGCAAGTTTACCCTTTTAAATAAGATGCATACATATGCAAGATGACACCTTTGTATGCTATGCATACATATGCATGTTTTTCCCTTTATATGACATATGTATGTTCATGCAAGTTGGGTTATTTAATGATGACATATTATGCAAGTTACATGTATGTTAATATGCAAGTTCATGGTGATATGCTATGCAAGTTCATGTTGTTATGCAAGTTCATGTTGTTATGCAAGTTCATATGCAAGTTGTGTGTATGATGTTATGTAAGTTATGTGCATGTTGTTATGCAAGTCATATGCAAGTTATGTGTATGCTTATATGCAAGTTTAACATGTTATGCAAGTTATGTGAATGCTTATATGCAAGTTTAACATGTTATGCAAGTTATGTGAATGCTTATATGCAAGTTTAACATGTTATGCAAGTTATGTGAACGCTTATATGCAAGTTCAACATGTTATGCAAGATATGTGTATGATAATATGCAAGTTCATATGCAACATGTTATGCAAGTCATGTGTGTGATAATATGCAAGTTTGGGTTAAATGTAGTTGGGTTAATATATGCTCATATATGCAAGTTGACATCCTCTTAACCCATGACAAAGTTATATGCTAAGATTTGGTTAAACCCATGATATTTGTGATGGATCTTCCCTTTATTATGTCGTGAAATGAGAACGATTTACGTGGGAAACGATGGGGTTAATAAATATGTTAATAAAAGTATGATTGGGTATGATTAAGCATACCATAAAAATAAATTAACATAAGTGGGAATTTACCTATTGAGTTAGGTCTACCCCATGGGAATTTACCTATTGAGTTAGGCCTACCCATGTTATGAAAAACTTGATATTAATTAGGGACAATTAATATGGGGGTGATTAATTAGATGTAATTAATCGACTAAGACACGAGGTTGGACTCATTTGTAGTGTAAAACTGCCCGGACCCAACCGGCTTAACCAGTTGCTACAAATGTTAGCCCAATGTGAGAGGTCTTAGGCACAAACTAAATACGTGATTAATGTAAAGACACGAGGTTAGACTCGGTTATGACATAAGGCTGCCCGGACCCAACCGGCTTAACCAGCGGTCATAAAAGATAGTCTAATGTGAGAGGTCTTTATGAGGATCACGGTCTTAATTAATTAAGAAACACTTAACCGTATAAGCATGTAGTGGGGCATGAGGGTTAAGTGGGTGCCTTGGGTGGCATGTGGAAATTTAGTGGTTGCCTTGGGTGGCAATAGAAAATACGATTAGAATACTTAACCAAAGTGGAACATGTAATTAAACATGGGTAAAGGGTTAAGTAAGTGCTTTGGGTGGCATGTGGAAATCTAGTGGGTGCCTTAAGTGGCAATTGAAATATAATTAAATGACTTAACCAAACTTTAAACATGTAAGTGAACATGATTATAAAAAGGGTTAAGTGGGTTACACTAGATGAATGACAAGCTTAGGTGGGTAGCTTGTGGGGACCCATTATTGGGTTATACTAAATGAATGACAAGCTTAGGTGGGTAGCTTGTGGGGACCCATTATTGGGTTATACTAAATGAATGACAAGCTTAGGTGGGTAGCTTGTGGGGGCCCATTTCAACCAATATCCCAAACGTATCTTTGTGGGCTCGACTCAAGTCGAGTGACGGGACACGCATATTGGGCTTGACTATAAGAGGCCAAAACGGGTTAGCGGTGGCAACGCAAGTCCATCGGGTTTCATATGCGTGTGTGGGCCCGAGCTGGTAAGTAAGACGTTGTTGCATCGTGTAGGTATAACCCGTGCACCAGAATCAGGCTTGCCACTTTGGGAAATGATACATCCCACTGTGGGGCCAGCACGGATATCTACGTAAGGGAGCCGATCGCTTGGGAGTAGTGGGTACACCTAGGTAGTTAGCTTGGGGTACACGAAACTACTGGGTAAAAATTACTAAGTACATTTAGTGGGATCAACCTTTAAGTAGGAATTACTCTTGGTGGGTAGAACTGGTGTGGTGCAGTGTAGGAATTACCCTTTGGTGGGTAGATCTGGGGTGGTGCAATCTAGTAATTATCCTTGGGTGGGTAGATGCGTCTTACGGTTATCTTAGTTTATCCTAAGTTTACCAAGCTGCTTAGTGTAGCTATTCATCCCCAGTCGTTACCGTATATCAAGCTTATGTCTTCTCTGTTTACTTTAATGATTGTATTGTTAGGGTTGTAGGACTCACTCAGACTTATGTCTGACCCCGTTGTTTTTATCTTTTTCCCCAAACCCCAGATTCTCAGAGTGGGCCTAGTGCTAGTGGGCTTTGATCGGATTGCTGTATCTATCCTTTGGAGCTTGGACCGTTGAAGTAAAGCCCAGTTCATCTTTTCTTTTATGGCTATTGTTTACTTAGTGGGATTATGTACTCATTTTTATCAGGATGGATATTTTGAACTTGACTCTTGTATGGTTTTGTGATGTAACCAAACATGTATTACTTTTCGCTGCAATGAAATGATGATTTAAATTTTCAAGTATTACTCATATCTGTCTTGTTGTAATTTTACTGTTCTATATTCACTGAAAATACTTCACCGAAACTAAGGCATTCCCCTCGTATGAGTGACCTTAGCGGACGTGGGGTGTTACATCGACCAACCCGAGTAGCAATACTATCACCCAAACCCCTTTCTGCTCCACCTTGAGTCGAAACTTCTCTAGTATCATGTACATCACCAACATCATCACTAGAGGAACCATATGGACTATGTGATGTTTCATCAACTGCTTCAAGCCCACGAGCTTCTTCAACTCTACTACCACTTGGACGGAATGTGGGAATGACTTCCTTCTCCTGTGATTCACCATGAATCAAATCCGGAACGTCCGATGAGCTCTCATTCACCTTAAATAAAGCCGACTCATCAAAAGTGACATGATGAGAATTAACAACCTTCTTCGTTTCCGGATTCCAAATCCGATAGCCTTTCACGCCATCCGTGAAGCCAAGCAAGATCCCCTTGAATGCCCTAGCTCCAAGCTTATCATTCCCCGGATCATGCACATAAACCAGGCTACCAAACACACGAAGATATCTCAAGTCCACACTCTTCCCTTTCCACACTTCCTCCGGAATTTTGTTACCAATGGCCGAGCACGGAATTCGATTTACAATATGCACCGCGGTTGACAAAGCTTCGGCCCAAAATCCCTTAGAAAAATCCGATGTCAATCTCAAGCATTGAGCTTTCTCAAGTAGAGTTCGGTTCATTCTCTCTGCTACTCCATTAGATTGCGGATATCCCGGTGTAGTAAAATGTCTCCGGATCCTGTGATGCTTACAATACTCCAAGAATTCACGCGAGACATATTCGCCGCCATTGTCGGTCCTTAACACCTTCAACGTCTTACCACTCTCGTTCTCAACAAGAGTTTTCCACACTTTGAACTTAGCAAATGCCTCCGACTTGGCCCCCATTACATACACCCATACCTTGCGAGACAAATCATCAATGAAAGAGATATAGTACCTTGCTTCTCCCAAAGAAGCAACCGGTGCCGGTCCCCAAACATCCGAATGAACATACTCAAGAACCTCCTTTGAGTCATGCTTGCCTTCATCGAATGATACCCTTGTTTTTGCTTCCCCATGACACATTCCTCGCAAAACTCTAGTTTGTTGAAACTCTCACCCTCGATCATCTCCCGCTTCCGAAGAATATCCAAACTCCTCTCCGAGACATGACCCAATCTCAAATGCCACAACCGCGTCGCATCCAAGTCACGAGAACTATCAACACCCACACAAGTCTCACCTCTTATGGTCACACCTTGAAGCAAATATATACCATGAGTCCTAGCACCCTTCATAACCACAAGCGCTCCCTTCGAAACCCTCAAGCAATCCTTCTCGATAGTGATCTTACATCCTAGAGAATCCAATTGCCCCAAAGATATAAGCGACTTCCTAAGTCCCGGAACATAGCGAACATTGGTGAGCGTGCGAACAACTCCATCAAACATTCTTATTTGCATGGAGCCACTACCCATTGACTTGCAAATAGCACAATTTCCCATAGCAATTGCATTTCCCTCTTTGACCTCAAAGGACGAAAAACAATCTCTATATGGCGTCATATGATATGACGCACCCGAACCGAGAACCCATTCATTACCCGAAACCTCCGTTGCTACCGCCGTCAACACATTCTCATCTACTTCACCATCTCCACTCTCCACCGCCACGGATAAAGACAGTACTTCCTTCTTATCTTTGTCCGGACATTCATTTAATGTCCCGGTTTCTTACATATAAAGCACTTGCCATTTCTCTCTTTCAATTTACCTCTTCCACCGGGTTTTCTTGATTTAGAAAGCCCCCGGTTTCCTTTCTTCACATTCTTTTCTTTCTCCACAAACAACCCGTGACTACTACTAGTTCCACTACTACTCTCACTCATCTCCTTCATTTGATCTCTCAACTCCTCACTAAGAAGACCCGTCTTGACATCTTCTAGAGTCAAGGTATCCCGGCCATAGATCGAACTATTTGAGAAACCCGTATAGCGATCCGGCAATGAACACAATAATATCATCGCCTTTTGCTCTTCCTCAATCTTCAAATCAACGACCTTCATCTTCATGAGCAAGTCATCAAAGGCATTCAAATGTGCCTTAAGAGAATTACCCTCCTTCATCTTGAAGGTGAAAAACGTTCGCAACAAGATCAAACGATTAGTGAGCAACTTCTTCATATAAAGTTCTTCCAACTTACCCCAAATACCTTTAGCGGTAGTCTCACCACTAATTTCGGAGATCACATTCTCCCCCATAACAAGTTGAAGAGTAGTGTAAGCCCATTCCTCCATCTCCTCTCTCTCAACATCCGAGATATCACTTGGCAATAAGTGAGTATCAAATACTACTCGGTGCACCCGATTCCGTTTAAGAACCGCTTTCATTTTCCATTGCCACTTCTCAAAGTCATTATCACCATTCCACTTGTCACTAACCAATTGAGAACCCGACGCCGCATACGAACCCCGTACATATGGCGCCACACTATTCGGACTTCCGGTTGAAGGACTTACCGAGCTACTATCCGTCTCCGGCATTTTCACAAACACCTAACAAGCACCAAAACAGCTCTGATACCAACTGTTGTAACCGTTGTGATTAATCCGATTCAAGACCACTCGAATCCGATATCTAAACCACAATGCGCTAGCGGAAGACTAGATCGTTGTTAGACTTGCAAAAACAACCAAAGCAATAACTCTAGTCACAAAACCAATATCAACCAATCACGAACAATCCAAATCTCAATCACAAGCAAGAAACTAATGACAAAGTAGCAAAAATAAATCATACAAGGATTTATAGTGGTTCCACTAACATCTTGTTAGTGTACATCCACTTTGAAGAGAGTATTTTATTACCACGATGAAAGGAATAAAAGAGATTGATCCAATAATCACTATATTTCAATATAGAAAAGAGTTTGAGGAGAATAGAATTGAAGAATTGGAATTAGGCTATAAACCCTAATTCTCCCTTGAGAATAAACCCTTATCCCAAATCAAGTCTTCAAGCTCTTCCTAATTCACTTCAGAAAATAGCTTATATAGAGGTTGGCCAATTACCCAAATTGCCCCCGAATTAGTCACAAATCAGCTTGCTAATTTCCAGCTCGAAAATAGCCCAGAACCCGCTCAGACGTCTGTCGAACCTCCTGACAGACGTTTGTCCACTTCTAGAAATTTATTGGGCTCCTGCACTCAGCACAGACGTCTGTCCCCAATATGACAGACGTCTGTCTGAGCTCTCGGGAAAATGCAACCCTGACAACAGACGTCTGTCATCTCATACGACAGACGTCTGTCGCACCTGCACACAGAAAACCTGCACCTTACAGCTTATAACTTCCACGTGCGAACTCCGATTTGCGAACGGTCACCTCTGACTCAAAGCTGTCTTCGTCCTCTTCAATCCAACGCATATATATAGTATCGCATATCACAACAGCGATTTCAATTCAGGTTATTTTCTTCGATGACTGCTTCGTTTTCCTTCAATTCAGGTTATTTAATTCTTTTAAGGAACGATGTCTTGCTTATTTGCTTTACGTTTGTCATGGTTTCGCTGCAAATGAAAAGCCATATCCACTTTACTACGGCAGCATCTCAGTTTTAAATATAAAATTAAGATGAAATTAAAGTATAGAAATCTCAGGCTTCATGGTCTGCAGATATGTTTGTTGCTAGTAATTTGTTAGTCTAGGCACAACCACCATGAAAAAAGTAAACTCAAAGTGAAATTTTAACGTTTGCTGAAGTTTGCTCTACAATAGATGCCTCATTGTTACAGATCAAAAGCGGGGTAACTCATGGAAAATAGTAAAGTTGCTGATGAGCAAGTCACACTGAAATCACCTCTGTTGAACCCTTTGCTTACTGCAAATAGGAACACATGGAAGCACCAGTTTCATAAGATGAAGCCTGAAGCAAGCATATCAGAATTAATGCCGGAATTGATCTGCGGTATCAAGCAGGTAGCTGGACAGCAGAAATTATCTGAATTCTATAGTAATGTGGCATAATGGATGCCAATCAACTGTTTAAACGTTGAAGTACGACGTGTGTTGCTTGCATTAGCGCTCGTCAACTTGCAGCAACGGTACCCCATTTTTTCTTCTCGGTATCTACTATGAGCATAATTGACTGTTTAGTAATCGATTTTTAACACTTACTTTATCCATTTGCCTTACATATGCATATTTGACATTCACCATTATATTATTATCACACTGTACCATGAACTAGGCATGTATAACATCATCGCCTACATTTATCAAAGCAAGATAGAAGCACTTAGAAACATACAGTTATGCCTACATTGTTCATGTTGCTGTTTAATTATTACACGACTGAGACTGAGCCTCTGTGTGTGGCATGATGTGCATGATATGATAACATGAACAGAAACTCAAACTAAACCGTATTCTTACTGCATCTTCATTGTCCAAAAACTATATTATGTAGGATTGAAACTCCTAACACCATATATTCCGCATTGATACTTGCTCATTTATTTTGCTTGGGTTTACCTCTCTTCATTAATAGTTGTGCTTTATGCAAATCTTTCAACACTAAAGGTAAAAAATTGTTCTTCTTTTTTATCCTACCTTCCATGCAAAGACCGTTGTTTGAATTTCGCAGTTGTTCATGTTAGTTTAATAACGTAAGTCGGTATTACTACAAAAATCTATTACTTATAATAGAAAACATGAAACTTTGCCTTGCTGACATGGATAATCTTACAATGAATTATTTTAAAATCCTGCATTTTAAACATGGGATGTTGTTTTCTTCTCCATGCTTCCAACTGTTCCCCCATTTTTCAACTTCCCAGGCTTTCTCACCCACTCCTGACCCATATTTTCTTTCTCCATGTTCCGCCCTTATAACATCCTATTCCACTTTGACCAGTTGTTCTCCACTCTATGATGTTGTTTAAAATGAATACATTAACAGACATGCGTCTCTCTTCAGGCTCTTCATTAATCCTCAATTTCTCAACAATCAAACTCCAATCGAGCTGTATAACCTCAAAATGGCGTCTGAATTTTCAACTATTTTGATTCTCAACCGTGCTTCACTTATTAGATCCCCACCTCAGGTTAAGGTTGCTGTATTTTCTTCCTCTACTGTAGGTATTTACCTTCCTTGAGGGTGTCACGAAGAGAAAATTCTACCTCTCATTGCAGAAGCAGTCGCACTAGTGCGTGATTTGCAATTGACTGGGGTTTGCTCAACAAATTCATCTACCAATGGTAATCAAACACCCGCCAGACATGTTGACGACATTCGACATGATCCGATATTTCTTCACATCGTCTCACTCTCCAAACTTTTAAGATACAATCTTATAATTTCTTCACACGTAGTGATTATTTATCCGCTCAGTTTCTATTTGATTATATTGATCCTTATTCTTTCTTCGGATGCTTCCTTCTTTGATTAAGATGCATTGAAATCTTATTTGTTTAATCAGATTTGCTATGAATTGTCAACCATGAAATTTTAATATTTGTTCCTCCAGTTATAAAATGATTTTATGCTAAGCCAAAGTGAGATTTATGAATTTTTTTTTTTTTTTTTTTTTTTTTTTTTTTGGGTTCTTTGTTTTGACCGGAAAGTGAAAAGGTGCTTTTTTTTTAATCTATGTTTAGTTGTTTCTTTACATAAAATGGGTATGCAGGGAGTTGTATGCTAAAAGTTGAACTTTAAACTTAACATGTTTTGTTTATTTATTTTCTTGGTAAAACGGATCAGCCAAGATAGAATTCATTTGACCCATTCCACTTGGTTTGGTTTATTTTGCGGTTACAGTTTTATGAAGCATGGCAGTTTTTACTTCTAAGCTCATAATTTCATTTCAAATTCCAGTCCATAAATGGTTCTTTCTGTTTGAATATTCTACATGTTACTGCTTGTGCATTATGGGCAATGAACAATCGTATGGTTTGCAATTTGAGGTAGTTTGTAGTCATCCTTTATACATTCACTACCGAAATTGAGCAGGTTAAAATATGCAAACATATATCATGACGCTAATTAAAAAGCCACGAGACTGCATCTAGAACGATTATATTATTACTATTATTTTGGTATTTCTCACCCTTCTTGCCTGCTAATTTATAAATTGCTGAATAGTATATTAGTCTTCTGAAAGCAAAAGATTCAAACTCAGCTGTTCAATATATTGATCCCTTTGTGGACGAGACAAGTTGACTTAGTAAAATTGGTATCCAACACCTTACCTTGGAAACCAAACGTAATTTTGGTGGTATAATTCTGGATGGAGAATGAAATAGAAATATACTCAACCCTAATGGTTGATGATGAAGATGACTTGTGCATTTTAATAGAATATGAATCATAATAATGGTATTCTATTAATTCCGCTTATTTTAAACTGTAAATTTGAAAGAATGAGATATTAGAATGAACTGATTAGTGTATATATTAGTTTTTGTGTGTGTGTGAGGGACATTTAGTTCGGTGATTTGTGACAATATTCATAAAACAATGATATGTTGGTTTTATTTATAGACAATTACATGAATTATGTAAAGTAGAAATTGAAAAAAAAGCCATTATCCACTGAAAATGAAGAGAATAAAAGCTTAATTTTCTGTTGTAAACAATGCAGAAAGTATATTTTATACATATTGCAAACTTCCACAACCAAGAGCCAAGGGTTATACTACAATTCATGCAAACTGTATCAAATTTCGTTCTAATATAAATTACCGTAGTTGTAGCTAAACAAAGGAAAAAACACTGAAATAAAAAGGCATTTCATTTCTGGGAATTTACACCTAACACACATCTTATAATTTTCAACAAGTTGAAAATAATTAGTCATTTTTATATAACCGAACGTTTGTAATAAAAATAATAAGAAGGGCATACGAAGATAAACCAAAAATCAATGGAAGGATAGATGCTTTGTTGTTTAGACTTTGATAAAAAGTCATACAAAGATAATCAAAATCAATAAAAGCATAAATGATTTGATGTTAGAGTTTCATTAAATTTGTCACCAGTTAACATTGTACATCAAACTTCATTATTGCATACATGTAAGGCTTGCAGAGACATTATGCAACATATAGAACAAGCTTTGGAAGTTCCGAAAGAATAACAATAAAATGGAAATTGATCTTCTATTATCTAATCACATTCTTCATCATCTTCTGTATTTTTGAAATCTTGCATCATTTAACTGGATACCTATTGAGCATGCTACAAAATTCTAGAATACTAAAGAAACATGTAACTTGCCATATGTATTATTATTAAATATATTACTTGATGAGTGTAGAATGTACTATCTAGAGAATTCTAATAATTAACAATTGTAATGAGATGCCTATAAATATGAGGATAGACACATTGTAATGATGTAGCAAAAACTACAAGCAATAAAGTTGTTGCATTGTTAAAGCTTTACTTCCACCATTTCAACTATTCAACTATTCAACTATATTCCACCACTACAACTACTAACAAGTGGTATCAGAGCTTCGTTCGTTCGCATATTGGGCGAAAAAAATCTTAACCATTATAAGCTATGGCAAACATTGTTCAATCTCCATCAATTCCGGTCCCTAATTTTACTGGTGAAAATTATGATTTTTGGAGCATAAAAATGAGGACATTTTTTAGCTCTCAAGATCTATGGGATATTGTAGATGAAGGATACACTATTCCTGAAGATACTTCAACTCTTAGCCAAGCTCAAAAAGAGAGCTAAAGGAAAATAAACAAAAAGATTCAAAAGCATTATGTATTCTACAACAAGCGGTGACCGATGTTATCTTTCCTAGAATAATGGGAGCTACAAATGCCAAAGAAGCATGGACCACATTACAGGAGGAGTTTCAAGGAAGTGCAAAAGTACGCGCCATTAAACTTCAAACATTAAGGCGTGAGTTTGAATTAATAAAAATGAAGGAGTCGGAGACTGTAAAGAATTATTACTCCAAAATAAAAGAAATAGTTAGCCAAATAAGAGCTTATGGGGATAATATTCTTGACAAGAGGATTATTGAGAAAATATTAATTTTAATTCCCCGTAAGTATGACCCCATCGTGACTACGATCGAGCAAACTAAAGATCTGTCGACCTTATCGGTGACTGAATTAATGGGCTCCCTTGAAGCATTTGAACAAAGAATGAGCAGACATGACGAAGACTCAGTTGAAAATACTTTTCAGTCGAAACTCAAGCTATCATCCCAAAATAAAGGATATGGAGAGAACAAGAACGATGGAGAAAACTCTAGAAACAAAGGAAATTCTAGAAATTTCTCAAAGAATAAACAAGATAGATATCCTCCATGTGGAATCTGTAAGATGACAAATCACTTGGAGAAATTCTGTCGGAATCGTGGAAAGCCACAATGTCGGCACTGTAAGAAATATGGACATTTGGAGATGAATTGCTTCAGCCTAAATAAGCATCAAGCAAATTTCGTCGAAGAGCATGATAGAGCACAACATCAATATGATCGAGATCAACATCTTTTTTATGCTACCCAAGATTCCAGTGATGAAAATGGAGGAAACTGGTACTTGGATAGTGGCTGTAGCAATCACATGGCTAAAGATGGGAGCATCTTCAATGATATTGATGATTCTGTCAAAGTAAAAGTACGATTGGGGAATGACACTGTCGTAGAATCAAAAGGCAGAGGCACTGTTATGGTGGAAACAAAGAAAGGTACAAAATTTATCAAAGATGTTTTACTTGTTCCAAATCTAAAAGAAAATTTGTTGAGCATTGGCCAGATGATGGAGAAAGGCTACGCTCTTCACTTTGAAGGAGACATTTGCAAAATATATGACAATAACAATAAAAGACTAGAGATAGCTCAAGTAAAAATGGAGAAGAGAAATAGAAGTTTTCCAATAAGTTTTAAATATGCTACTAACATAGCCATGAAAGCACAAGTTGATGATTCATGGTTATGACATCGAAGATTTGGTCACTTCAACATTTAAGCCTTGAAATTGTTATATCAAAAAAATATGATGAGAGATTGTCCATGTATAAAAGAAAATAATGAAGCCTGTGAAGGATGTCTTCTCGGAAAGCAACACAGATCATCATTTCCATCACGAAGCACTTGGAGAGCAAAAGACATGTTGGAGTTAATTCACACTGACGTTTGTGGACCGATGAGAACACCCTCACTCCATAACAACAGGTATTTCATCCTCTTTATTGATGATTTCTCTAGAATGACATGAGTCTACTTCATTAAAGAAAAATCAGAAGTCTTTGGAGTATTCAAGAAGTTTAAGGCTCTTGTCGAAAATCAAAGTGGAAAACGCATAAAAAGGCTTCGTAGTGACCGTGGTAAGGAGTACAACTTCCATGAGTTTGATAAATTTTGTGATGATGAAGGCATTGAGCGACAACTTACAGTTGCATATACTCCACAACAAAATGGAGTATCTGAAAGGAAAAATCGCACAGTCATGGAGATGGCAAGATCAATGTTAAAGGAAAAGGGCTTACCCAACACGTTTTGGGCAGAAGCAGTTTATACTGCTGTCTATATACTCAACCGATGTCCAACTAGAGCAGTTGAAGACAAGACTCCTGTAGAAGCATGGAGTGGAAGAAAGCCAACAGCCAATCATCTAAGAGTTTTCGGATCTATATGCTATATACATGTTCCAGATCAGAAGAGACACAAACTAGAAGAGAAGACCATACATGGAATCTTTCTGGGGTATAGCACACAATCGAAAGGATATAGAGTTTATAACTTGCAAACAAAGAAGCTGACGATTAGTCGAGATGTCGAGGTTGATGAGAATGCTTCTTGGAATTGGGATGAACAAAAAGTTGAGAAAAGAAACATTTTTGTTCCAGTACATCAAGCTCATGAAGATGTGGAAGATATGGAAGAACCAACAGAAGAACCAGGTACGCCCCTTTCATCTCCTAAACAACAAACTTCTTCACCAGAGTCTACTCCAAGAAGAGTTAGATCTTTGGTAGATATATATGAAACTTGCAACATGGCTGTATTTGAACCTGAAAGCTATGAAGTAGCATCTAAGCAAGAAGTATGAGTCAAAGCAATGAAAGAAGAGATCAAAATGATTGAGAAGAATAATACTTGGGAGCTTGTAGATTGTCCTAAAGATAAAGAAATTATTGGAGTGAAATGGGTTTATAAGACAAAACTAAACCCAGATGGCTCAATACAAAAACACAAGGCTAGGCTCGTAGCAAAGGGCTACTCACAACAATATGGAGTCGACTATAATGAGACATTTGCTCCAGTTGCACGTCTTGATACAATTAGAGCTTTAGTTGCTCTTGCAGCTCAGAAAGGATGGAATATTTTTCAACTAGATGTCAAATCAGCCTTCCTAAATGGAGTATTAGAAGAAGAGACTTATGTGGAGCAACCACAAGGCTTTGTAAGTAAGGGCAATGAAGACAAAGTGCTAAGACTAAGAAAAGCCTTATATGGCCTGAAGCAAGCACCTCGGGCATGGTACAATAGAATTGATCAATACTTCATAGATCAAGGATTTAGGAGGAGCAAGAGTGAGCCAACATTATACATCAAGACACAAGGTCAGTATGATACTCTCATTGTCTCTCTATATGTGGATGATCTTATCTACATGGGAAACAATACGAAGATGATAACTGCATTCAAAGACGACATGATGAAAACATTTGAAATGACCGATCTTGGCTTGATGAATTATTTCCTTGGCATCGAGGTGAAACAACATAAGGAAGGTATATTTATCTCTCAAAAGAAATATACCGAAGAACTATTAAAGAAATTTGGAATGAATGATTGCAAACCAGTAGCTACTCCACTCGTAACAAATGAGAAGTTGCAAAAGGATGACGGAGCCCCAGAAGCTGATGCATCTCGCTACAAAAGCTTGATTGGAAGCCTACTATATCTTACTGCTACGCGACCGGATATTATGTACGCTACAAGTCTTTTATCAAGATTCATGCAGAGTCCAAGTCAGATTCTTCTTGGAGTTGCTAAAAGAGTTTTGAGATATTTACAAGGAACAAAGGAGTATGGAATATGGTACTAAACCGTGACCAACTCAAAGTTAATTGGGTACACCGATAGTGATTGGGCTGGATCAGTAGATGACATGAAAAGCACATCAGGCTATGCTTTTTCACTTGGATCGGGAATATTCTCATGGGCATCGAAGAAGCAAGCTACAGTTGCACAATCAACAACAGAAGCAGAATATGTGGCAGCAGCTGAAGCAACAAGTCAAGCTATATGGCTTCGAAGAATACTTGAAGATATAGGTGAACATCAAGGACAACCCATTACAATCTACTGTGACAACAAATCAGCAATAGCAATGACGAAGAATCCAGTTCATCATAGTCGAACTAAACATATTGCTATAAAGTATCATTTCATCAGAGATGCGGAAGCGGCAAAAGAAATTCAGCTCAACTACTGCAGGACAGAAGATCAAGTTGCAGACATCTTCACAAAGGCACTGCCAAGAGCAAGATTTGAGCAACTTCGAACTATGCTTGGAATATCCGAATTTTGTATCAAGGAGGAGTATTGAGCATGCTACAAAATTCTAGAATACTAAAGAAACATGTAACTTGCCATATGTATTATTATTAAATATATTACTTGATGAGTGTAGAATGTACTATCTAGAGAATTCTAATAATTAACAATTGTAATGAGATGCCTATAAATATGAGGATAGGCACATTGTAATGATGTAGCAAAAACTACAAGCAATAAAGTTGTTGCATTGTTAAAGCTTTACTTCCACCATTTCAACTATTCAACTATTCAACTATATTCCACCACTACAACTACTAACAATCCCTCTACAGTCTCAATTTTCATTAAGCGAACTGTCTTGATCAACAAATTCGGGAGACTCTTAATTATCATCATCATCTTCATTGTTTTTTTATATGACCTCACCACCTTTTTAAGTGATGCACCATGAAACCCCTCTGATATTTGTTATCTTTATTATCTTTTGATCCAAGTACTACCATTGTTACCGATTTAGGACATAAAATATAAATTATTTGCATTTATGCTGAACTGTTAATCGGTATGCTAGGCAGCTGAAACACATCATAATGATATTCTGGGTCTTTTTATATAAGAGATGAATACTATCAAGTCCGTGGAAATTCATTGTCCATAGTTTACTGCTTTTCTGCACATTATGAACCAACAATGCTTAAGATTTACATATGTTCTTTTATTTGATTATTCAATTTATTTTTAACAAAAGGAACATATTACATGTCGATTTCGAACAACAATTTCCTTTTTATTTTGGCCTTAGTCCATGGTTTTCTTATGTTTAACCTATTGCTGTAACCTCTGTACATATATACAGAATTTTTATTATTTTTATTTTTATTTTATTTTAATACCAGGTGTAAAGATGGCATGTAAAAGAGTTTTTTTTAAACAACATACTAATCTATAGATGTACAGTTGTGAATATGCAGGCCATTAAAATCAAACAGACCAACTTAATAGCATAAACGAGTTCGAGGATTTATTGATACCTGAGGAGCGATCTACCACGTTAATCTTGGGCTTGAAAAGATGTCGATGTTCAATGAAAAGGTGGATGCTTTATTACTTAAATGATTTAATCAAACTTCGTGTCGTCGATCGGTCGTGTCATACATTATGATATTCAACATCATTGATTTTGTGTACCGTTTAACTATAGATGTGATGAGGAACGTACATTTGTGTCTTTGCATCCTATGGCCGTCTGTTTTTCTGAATTTTATCCTTTTGTTTTACTGCATGGTTTCATGACAAATAAAGGTGGATTCCCAGAGATGCACAAAGATGTGTTAGCTTTGTACGTCCTAAATATTTCATAACTCTAGCTGCCTAATTATAAACTCAATGACATAGCCTGTAGATACTGCAGTACGTACACATCTTTACCTCTACGTATAAAAAGTTTAAACTGCCCTCCTTGTAGATGGTCTCAGGATTACGAAGACATGCTTGAACACACCAAGCAAAGAGACAAAAGGGACGTTCTGATCACCTAACCATTTGCCCTCCTATTTCACAATGCACTGCTACAAGAACTCCCACTGAGTTTCCTGCATCTTTGTCTTTGGATGAGCTTTATATATAGTTCTACTTTTATTTTTTGGCTCCCTCTTGATTCTGTTTACTACATTGTATCTCTGATTTGTTTGTCCTTTGTTTTTTTAAGTACCTTCCAGTGGGCATGCATTTATAATCATTTCATCTATACTTGGATTCTTGGTTTACCTTAATACTGTCATATTTAACTCATGTTGAAGTCACTGTTATTTGTATGCCTATATGCACGTAGTATCTTACATATTAACTTGAATATACTCTTCACCTTACCTTTACTGTCATTATGCACATACTGTATGAATTTTACAACCAACCAACAGCGGTGAAATCAATTATGTTGTAGCCCATCTTCTAATTTGACTTTACTACTAAATTCTACTAACACTTTACTATGAATAAATATCGTACTTCAAGAGGTGCTGACTCAACCTGAAAACACTAGGCATGACTAATAATAACACATGTAAGGAAAGGACGCAATCCAAAGTTGGCAGGAAACATAAATCTGGAACACAATTTAATATGATATAGCAAAACAAAACATGATTTACTATCTTACATCATATTCAACACAAAACAAAATGGCAAACGCTAAGGCTAATGTGTACAATAACATAAAAAGGTACAACAAAATTAATGCCTTAAAATAGTAAAAAGAACAATGTCTTCAATTTTTAAAAGTATATGCATCATATTTCGGTATCGTTCGTTGATAACACCAACGAACTCTCCCTGACATCTTACATGATGTGACCTTATAGACTTATTTTCCAAATAAAATTTCTTACAGTACCAAAAAAAAGGAAAGTTCACGAAGAAACAAACAAAGTAATTATTCTGATAGTTACAGATCAGTTCAATGTTCGAGAGCAAAATGTAGCACACTACCTGATTAGTTCCTACAACAGCCTTTGATTGAACTACCAACATTGTTACACAAACTGTCCGTGTGCGAAGCATGAGTCCCAACCTAGTTTACAATTATTCCAAAATGGGAAATGCTAGGCGAACCGACTCCTAATCGGTCAGAAAATACGATACAGTGTTTTTCATTGAATTCAAGGGGGGGGGGGGGGGGGGGGGTAAATATGTAATTCCAGCCTGCTTGATGTGGAACCTCCGAAGTTAACGTCTCTGTCGCACATTTTGACCTACTAACTGTTCGGTTCAAGAAGCATTTTGGTTCCAAAATAGTTTTCGTTATGTACTATATAGCCTTAAAAACATTCCCCCTTTTGGTACTAATCTTTACCTACTTCATGATTTAAAAACGTGGTTTGGCTTTGTCACCTTTTTCTAAATAAAAAAACTTTTAAACTTTATTTTTCTTCATTAAACTTATTTTTATCAAACCATAAAAATGACATTTCATTAAAAAAACACAAAAAATCTTTTTTTTTTTTTTAAATCATAAAAACTGGAGTAAACAAGGACAGCTTTTCCTCAACTAATTTCATAACTGTTCATTTTTACTATGCTAGTTCAACTACTTACAACTAGGTGCAAACATCTACTTCATTCTAAATTTTCAACTGATTATGTCCACCCACCATAGTTTATATTAAAACAATTGTCAAAAATTATTGTCGAAAGAATAGAGAATGTCAAAATCTTTCTTATTGAAATTTAGTTTTTGACAAAAATGTAATGTTTTCTATGTTTTGTTATTTAATTCTTTCATACTTTGTAGCCTAAAATCTAGCGAGTTATACATGCTATATAATGTACACATTTTTCCAAAAGAAATCATTTTAGACAAAAATTTCATAAGAAATCACCCTTTCCAAAACATACCTCATTTTATTTTTATTTTTCTCCAAAACCTAATATGTACTTTTCAAATATGTTTCTTACATTTTTTTCAAAAGAAAAAAATACCTCGTTTTTTCAAAAATTGTTTCTGCACAATTTAGCTAGTACATATTTTAAAGTGAAAATTATGCACATATCCCTAAAAGCAAACTTAATTAAGCTCACATCCCTCCCAAGTTTTAAATATAAACCCGCCCCCTATTTTCAGAAGTTCTGCCTTCTATTTTCACCAGTTCCGCCTTTACCTTTTTGTGCCCAAATAAATGCGTCACTTAGTAAATTTTTTTTTTCTAAAATCTGAAAATAATCCCAGAAGTCCACGTCAATAAAAAAAAGTTGCATACATGTATGCAACTATTGCATACGCCATTTTATTTTGAAAATCTAGGAGAAAAGTTGCATACATGTGCGCAACTATTTGAAATACTTGCATATGTATATACAATTATTGCATAAATGAAATTCAGCTAACATTTTGCATGCAGATACATTTCACACATGTGTGCATGTTTTCTATTTTATTTGCACACTAGAATGTAAGTAAAAGTGAACTGAGGTGCACGGTTATGAATTATTGCATATTTTTATGCAATAATTATGCAATACATGCACAAAAATATGCAAGTAAATCAACGCAGATGTAAAAATGGAATACATGCACATATGTATACAAGAAAATTCAAGTATGTGCATGATAATATGCATTTAACTGCACTTTTTGTTGTTTTTTGTTTTTTCTGTGTTTTTTGGACTGATTTTTTTTGTCGAATGCATAATTTATTTTAATATTAATTTACGTATTTTTTGACCTATTTTTAAAAAATAGGGATCTAGTTTACAATAAGTTTATGACCGTATGCGAGCCTAATTTTGAAACTTAATAGGGACCTGTAAAAAATGCATCATATTTTAAAATTGTAACTTTTTAAGGTCAGAACTTGAAAAACACCATAAACTGTCACACAAAAGCTTTCAAAATTTCAGGTTCTTAAATGTTAACAATAGGACTAGACTCAAAGTGGGTTTCCACTTAAACTTTCCTACATATTCCCATAAAGTCATTTCTCTCAAATATATATATATATATATATATATATATATATATATATATATTCTTAATCCATTTTCCTTTTTACTCTTTCCCAATTTATAAGGCTCAACTGCCAAACCCACTAATCCGAAATGCTAACATTTCAAATACTAACATATGAGATTCATCTTTTTCCATTACAAAACACTTTGTACACTTTTCGCCCGCCCGAAACCCAAGGGTCTCTTATTCTCAAATTTCCATAACCGTTTCTTTGGTGAACATAACGGATATCCCAACCCTCTCCATATGTTGTTCTTTCTATTTAATGGGTTCTTTTATGGATCTAGGTGTATATATATAATATGTTTATATATTTTTAAAAATACAAATACGTTGACTCACTATCTATATAGGAATTCTAAACATAAGCTCTGATACCAGACGTAGCAACCCGAATTTCTATATAACAAATTATTTTAAAAAATCCCAGTCTATTGAAGCTCGAGTTGGCTTGTCTGGTATCCTGCAGAAAAGATAGAGATAATAAATGTACCAAAGCTTGATAAAATATCTCACAGCGGAATGGATAAACTATAATAATCAAATATAGCCTAACCGAAATAATAACACTGTCTAACAATTGTCTAAAGGATACCAAATCTCTGTCATAAACCTAATATGCGAGTATGTTATGATGAGGGGGTCAGAACAAAAGGTTCTGGTGAATAGACAAATTATACATTCTAAAATAACCCTACATATATAGTTCAGTCATGTTTTCTTAATAATTACACTACGCCATAGATGACCTACTACAACGAAAACCCATGGTGTTGCTAGCTAAAATGTTGCCACAGCTATGCTGATTATTGTCTATTGCAACACATGCTTCATTGTGTTAGCATAGATATCAAATTGTGTTGCCGTGGCTATGGATATATTTAAATTTAAAAAAATAAAAAATAAATGACACCTAAGCGATCCACACATTTTGTTAAAACGAAATGCCAACCATTCAATCAAACCTATTGATCTGCACCTCACCCATTTTTATTTCCCGCCGTTATTTTCCTTTGCCCTCTTATTTTCATTTCGTTAGGTCCCCAAATTTTCTAAATCAAAAATTTTCAATCAATTTTACAATCGGAAATCAAATTAAAATCGAAATCTTGCAAATCTATAAACTTTTCGCAGGGTTGGAGCTTGACTTCGGGTTTGAGAGTTCGCTTGCGATTGATAGAAACGAGATCTGGTTTACAATCAGATCTGCTAAATTTCAGGTTTTTAAATCAATTTTCCATTCGGATTTGGTAAGGCTTTCTTATTTTCAGGAATTAATCTATGTTAGTTGATCGTATTTTACTGTTTGGCTTTGAATTCGAACCAATCAAGTTTTGGGATAAACAGATCTGTATCTGTACAAAGGTATTAAGTTATTGATGTTAGATTAACAGAGTTCTTAAATTTGTATATGTAACAGAGTTCTTAGATCTGCATCTGTACAAAGGTATTAAGTTATTGAACGGTTTTTATTGCAATGCTGTCTCAAAATAATTAAAATATATGGCTTTATGAGTGTTCTATGGCGTGATTTGGGTGTATATGTTGCAAATCATAGATGTCTTACAAAACTATTATCGATTGGCACAAAACTTCTTACAAGCTTGTGATTTGGGTGTATATGTTATTTTAATTAACATAACTATTATCTATTGGCACAAAACTTCAAATCATAGATGGCCTACTTACAAGCTCGTGATTTGGGTGTATATGTTATCGATTGGCACAAAACTTCTTCATTTTGTAGTGCATGTGGTTTACAATATGTTCATTGTTCATTGCATTTCACCATTTTTAACAAATGATGCAAATATAGAAATCTTAAACTCATCACTGTTGTTGAAAGCATTTTTCGCCAAAGAATGGCTCCTAATCAAGCGCAACTCCTTTGTCTGCGTTTTCTAAACAGTTCAGGTAATTCAGTAATAAATGATAATAATCAGTGATTGAAGATCACTGGTGCCTTTTTAGTACAGATCAGGATTATTTACAAGTTTTCAAAAAAAGGAAGAAAAAGAAGAAGAGGGATAGCAAGTGCTATAACACAAAAAGTTAACTGTAATTTTTCATTTTGAATTATGCAGATCATTTTTGTTGCTATAATTACGTCGACTGTGTTTATAAAGTCGAAGATGCATAGAGAAAATATACCAGATGGAACATTGAATATTGGAGCACTTCTCTTTGGATTGATAGCCAACATGTTCAATGGATTTGCTGAGCTATCACTTACCATCAAGAGGCTAACTGTGTTCTACAAGTACAAAAATTTACTATTTTATCCTGCATGGATCTATACATTGCCAAATTTTGTTCTTCGAGTTCCAATTTCAGTTGTGGAGTCACTTGTTTGGCATATTATGACATATTACTCCATTGGATTTGCCCCTGAAGCTAACATGCATTGATCATTGAGATTCTAATCTTGTAACATAATGTAAATGAATGTGCATGCACTATTTCCATACTTTTATATTTATACAGATACAGAAGCGCATATTATATTTTAGGTTCTACAAGCGCATTTCGGTTATATAAAGTCTATAAGTTAACGTACATTATACTAATTTTTGAGCATTCATGCTTCTTTGATCAAAAAATGTTGCATTAGTAGTTGTATTCTTTTGTTTGTAGAAACTTTTTATTACCTATACTTAATTTATTCTTGATGCAGATTCTTCAAGCAACTGCTGCTTATCTTCTTAATCCAACAAATGGCAGCAGGGATCTTCAGGGCCACAATAGGGCTATGTCATACAATGATCATTGCCAACACTGGAGGCTCTCTTTCTGTTCTTCTCATGTTTGTTCTTGGTGGATTCATCTTGCCTGGAAGTAACTTCTTACCTTTTATTATATTTTAACTATAGTATTTTGAATTCAATGTACTTGCAGTTATGGATATAGATTATTTGATTGCTTTAAACGAAGTTATAACAGTGCAGGATATTTAATCCTGTATAAATTTCTTGCTTTCTTGTAATGTTCTAGCTAACATTCATATCTCCTATTTCTAATGTCATATGACAGATATTATTCCAAAATGGTGGATATGGGGATACTGGATATCACCACTGTCCTACGGATATAATGCTCTTGCCGTAAATGAGTTTTTAGCCCTTAGATGGATGAAAAAAATTGTAAGCATTTTTACTTAAATTTGTATTTATTTTTCTTTAGTAATGTATCAATTTTACTCCACACTTCAGCTTAGTTTGAAAGGGATATATTTCTTACACCCATCTTTTGAGTAACAGGTATTTGTTAAACGCTAAATTCCTCAATTAACAATTTTGAGTGTTTCACTTTGCTGCAGGTATCAAGCGCTACAGCCACCTTTGCAGTGACGTTCCCTGCATTAGTGTCTATAATAGAATATTACCTGTTAGGTCGATTTCTTGTTCCATATGGTAATATAAAATTCACATATTTGTTAAATAGTCTTTGTTATATTAATTTTCTTCTCATATGTTGTATTGTTTTGTTCTTAAGGCCGAGTTAAAGTGAGCTGACTTTTCTGTTAGGAGATGAGCTATGGAAGATGCGTTCATGCATTTTAAGGTTTCTTTCTCATTTATTCATGTTATCCATGCACTCTACAAATCATAACTATAAGTACAATTCAGTTTATTACTATTTACTCTAATATTACTAGTACTTCTTTATATTGTCTGAGGCTGATGGAATCGATTTCAACTGCGATTATATTAACATCTTTAAAGTTTAAACTGTTCAAATAAAATGAGTTTTGTGACTTTTGAATGCAGCTTGAATTGTTAGTAGTTGCTCTTATCGATCTTGATGCAATGGATGGTAAAGGCAACGTCTCTCTTTAGGCTGAATGCTCCAGTTCACCCAATGATTATACGAGGCATAATCATTTTCGTGTATTTTTTCTTGCTTATGCTTGTATGTGTGAGTCTGTATATGAATGAATCGAGTGACAATGTAGTGAAGAATGTATGTAAATATGAATGATTGTGTAATATACGAGTGAATGTACAATAGTGGAGTTAAAAAATTTGTACCATTCGAAATGTTGAAATAAAATATTTATTTGAATAAAATGCTGTGTTATAATAATATTTATTATTATATTATGAAATATTTGATTAATAGTTGTTGAGGTGTACTTTTAGTAGTTGTAAAACAAATTTTAACAACTGCTAGAAACAGTTGTAAAAAAGGTTGACTTTATCACGATTGTCAGTTGTACTAGACATATTACAACTGATTTTGACAGTTGTGAAAGGGTATTTTTTTGTTGTAGTGGTACGTGTGGCAACATCTGTACCGATATTGCCATAGGGTCGCAAAGGTGTTGCCATTGACTCTAAGGAAACGCGGCAAAAGGCAACCCCAAAAAAGTGTTTTCATAGATCATTTTTTGCATATAGCAACACTTTTTGACACCTACTGCATCACTTCTCTGGGGTTGCTGTAGGCCATCTATGACATAGTGTTAGGTTACTTGGATTAACAACACTCAAGGCGCTACACTCACATCGTACCCATCTACTTCCCAGTAGACTAATCTAATATATTATATTTGTAGTTATACCCAACATCTCAAGGTACGTCCCATAGTACCCTCCTTGTATGGCCTCCGCCATCACACCATAGAAGCCTATGCAACCTTCATCCTACGCCAAACGGAGTATGGAAATCTATATTGTTACGCCACATAATCACACAGAACTACCATCGCTATGCCATGCAAGCGTACGGACCATCGTATCCGAACTCCTCGGTCGAATCGCATCTCAACACGAAGTAATCCCCTATTGTCTACAATACACCACCCAATGCATGTATCACGACCCTCACACGAACGTACTGTCTACTATAACCCGAGCCCCGTAATAAGGCTGCATCTAATGCATAGAACTGGGTCGGGATCTTTCAATATTTGTAAAGAACCACTTCATTAGGCCTAAAATATAGATATTCAAGTATGGTCTGTGTTTTCATGGTAGCTATGGTCCCACTCTGGCCCCTCCCTCAACTACTGAAAGAGTACATTAAAAGCTAAATGACATGCCCTTATCAAACAATCTAACATCCAATTGACATGTCCCGCAACTAGCGTCTCGATAGTGAAAGATCAATTGTCTATAGGTTTAGCTCTGATCTCCCCGCGTCACACTGACTGCCGATGACTGTACCCGACCATTACTGTGACAACCCATATTTTTGGCTGATTCGAATCGAATGTCAAATCAACTCAAATCGATCAACAAGATATATCGCTTGGGATTACGACTAATAAGAACCGAACAAAACAACATTTTCAGTATCATTACAGAAACTTTTACATTAGAATACAGCTTACATTAGAGTACATTAATAAATAGAATACACAACGGAAATAACAGACGTAGCGAAAGAAATAAAATGCTTTGGACACAGCTTTAGCTTCAATTCAGCACCTGCTTTATAAAATATCTACGAACCAAAACTACTAGACCGCTCTTGTAGAAAATATGGGCACCTTGAGTTTAGGTGGGAAACAATAAACTCCGAGTCAGTCATGGTACTGGTGTGAGAACTAAAATAGTAATTTACTTTATTTTAAATGTCGGGTAAATCATAGGACCACGCCACATGGAACGGGTTTTCTACATATGAATACCAATCATAAAAAATCACAATGGTTTTTAAAAAATGAAGTTATTATAAGACTCAAGTCTCATCACACAATGCAGCGCAAACCAGAGAGAAGAGTTTTAGCTTATAATAGCCAAACATGTTTGACATTCTTTTAAAAAAAATTGATAATACTATTAATGTCTAGGTGCGGGAATCAATATTAAAAATAAATGTGTCAATCTTAGCTCGCATAATGCCCCATCCCGTTATGTTGGCTATATAGGTTACAAATGAAAACACAAAACTTGTATTGGAAGTTGGATTCCAACTATGACGATTCCTGATTCGAAAGTTCTATCGTGAAAGTATGTATCTCCACGGTTAAATCCAGGAATTGGATAGCACCATAATACACATCCATACTATACTCCAGAATCCAGTATTACACACCCTGTGGCTTTAGTCCAGACTCGGAACAACGCTATACTCTACCCTTTAGGCGTGGAGCTACCACCACCTAGATCATCTCGAACGACCAAATCCGTTATAACCCTAAAAATTGTTAGGTTGTTTATTCTCAACTTGAGTGTCATACTAATCTAACCATCAGTTTACCATCATACCAAGGTATGAGACTTTCAGGTTACGTCATACACAAAGCTAGTTATATCATCCATGCTTTGATCATCATCCTCAAAGCTCTGCTTTTCAACAAAAGCTTTGATTTATCTGCCCGCAACACTCACCATGCCACATTGTCAATACATAACATATAATTGGTGTATATTAATATATAACCCTATGAGTACATCAGTCTTAGAGGAGGGTGTTAAGCAAAGAGAATAAATCCTCCGCCACCAATTGATATAATATCAATATAAATATATCAGTTATGTTGTAAAATACAACATCAGACACATCCATTTACAAGTCCGTTCTTGGTTTTGAACGAAACCGAAGGCGCTTTATTCCACGATTACGTCTGGGTGCGAAAGCCCTTGCAACCCGAACTGCCTCATGTACGGTTTGATCGCCATCACAATATAACCCCATGATTGGGTGGCTGTCTAAAAACGAGGCATCAACGAGCAATCCTTCCGATGTGAAGGTCCCCGGTCTTCTTTCATAGTCAACGCCATTTTCATCATGTCGTTTAGTTATTCACAATGGGTCGAAACTCGATCATTTTGAATAACTATCACATCTTTCAAATCCATTAAGATATACAAGATATCATGAGTCTTATTCCATTTTGGGAATATTCTTTTTACTCAAATTGTTCTATACATTTGGGAATTTCTCCCTTAAATCTTATCAAAGATTTATATTCTTTTAAAATTTTGTTTAAATCTTTCCCCATTCTCATCTTTCGCTTAAAATCGTATTTAAGATTTCTTAATCTTTACGGTTACATGAAAACACGCTTATATTCTTTTAAGTTATTTGCCCATTATTTTTTTGTTAGGGAAAACTCTTCCATTCAAATCTTTATAATCAAATTAAATAAATATTTTATTTCAATTTGTCTTGAGAAATCATCTTCTCCGTTTACCAGGTTAAAGAATACTATTATTTAAAACACCGTCCACGATAAACCCAAAATCATACTTCCATTAAAAATGGAACCTCCACGGAAATCATATCAGTTTATAATAAATATGAATTCCTGTATCCGACTAATACTATAAAAGGAATAATGGCAAAGCCTTTTAAATTCCTTAAATAGTAACGGTCTTCATTCACGGAGACACGTCTCGATTATCACTAAATCGTTTTCCATTCAATTCCAATTTGATTTATTATTAGGAAAACTTAACTTTAGGAAAACTCATTAAATCTTAATTAAAAGATTAATTCCATACCTCATCTTTCACTGGGTTAAAGAACAGTGTTATTGAAGACACC
Organism: Allium sativum; assembly: GCA_030737875.1. Taxonomy (NCBI): domain Eukaryota; kingdom Viridiplantae; phylum Streptophyta; class Magnoliopsida; order Asparagales; family Amaryllidaceae; genus Allium; species Allium sativum. Next base: position 251,441,351 of record CM060919.1, read on the forward strand.
ATACACGACAAACCCAAAACCAATTGATACCAGATATAAGAATTCAAATGAAATTATATCAACTTATACTCAAAACAAATTCTTGTAATAAATAAATACTATAAAGGGAATAACAATATAAACATCTTTCAAATTCCCTAAAAAGTAGACGTCTACACAACGGTAATCAATACCAAATATCGAAAGATTATTTCTATCCAAATCCGCATTCCAATTGATCTTAATTAAAATATTTCTCAAAACTCATCTTTCAAATCTAATGAACCAATATTTGGAAATTTTAAGCTTACTTAACTTAAATTCACAAAACGTCGTTTTACCGTTTTCAACCAATTAGGATGAAAACACAAATATTGGAAATATAACCCGAAACTTCATATTTCTTCTCCAAATCATTTATTATTATTTATCATAAATTTTCCTTAATTTTAATAATTAAAAATAGCTCGTTTCATTAATACCCAGTTTCGGGTCACTAACGACACTACCACTGTTTTTCTTCACATTTGTTTTGAACTTATCAAAAAAATTAACCGTTGGATTTTAAAACTTTATGTATATTTGAAAAATCTTTTCATTTCAAACTAAATGTATTTCGTTTCAGGAAAATCCAACGGTCGGATCTCTAGGTATGTCAGTTTGAAGTCAATGGTCGAAATTCGCGAATTACCGCTGCGCAACGAGTTCTATTCGAACCAAACTTCGATTATATATTAAAATTAAATCGAACTGCTTCTAAAATAGTTTATTAATTATATAATAACTATACAAAATTTTATGAAAACTATATTTTCCATTATCAACTCAAAATTCAAATATTCTATTAAATGACTATTATAATATTATTTTACCATTAAAATAATATTATTTTTCAAAACTCGTCCATTTGGGCCTAAACTTTCCTGAAGCAAACTACAAAAAAAATTAAGATAGTTTTGAAAAAGAAATCTTGTTAAAACATTTCCCCGATACCCTAACCGAACTTCTGCTTTTCTAGTTACTAATCATTTTAAAATAAAACGTTGAACAAACCTTAACTACTTGAAAATCATTTCAAATCAGTTTCTTTTCTTTACGAAAGTTCATGGTAATGACTTAAACTTTGCATCCATAAAAAATCGGACATTAAATTCAAAATTTTATTTTTACCCAATATTTTAGCATTAAAATATTCAATTAATTCCCAGTTTTGAATAAAACTCAATCAACTACCACATAATTCATATTCCTGGTGTCAATATTTATAAATATTTATAATAACACCTATAACAGTTTAGCATTCATTAAACAACGGTCATAAAATAAGTGTTTATAATTTTAACGCTGTACATAAACAATGTATATAATATTGTAAACAAATGCCCATCATCCATGAAGCAACCATAACAATCACAGACAATCAATATATAATCAAATTAGATTATAATAACTTAGAAAGTTAAACTTTAAGAAGTTTCTCACTTGATTGTTGATCTTTGCAATAACGATCGTTTTTAATTGAATTAAACAGGTGTTTAATTCAATCAAAAATCTCAACTAGCTCCAAATGACTTCAAATAAGTTTCATTACGTAACCTGCATCCATACGATCCCAATGGATCTTGTTTCGTCAGATTCTAATTATGTAAGGAAAAGTTATATATCTTACAAATTTGTATACGTTTAAACGATCATTCATATTTAAATAATAATTAACGTAACCTTAATTTATGAAACGACCCGAACTTCCCCGTGAAGGAAAGCACGGATTGAGTTGAGGACAAGACGAACCAGGACACAAACAGAAGAACATTTCATTGTTAATTACAACAATTCCATCAGAATACAAGAACGTACAGAGTATGAATGAATATTACACATCATAAAATATCAAAGATTTAAATTACATTACATAGCAATGGAAAATAATACAAAACACAACTGAAGGTGATATACAGATACAGAGCTTTCCGGATATCATTCCAGCTCTAAACCAGGATCCTGTGAATATAAATCTGCAAAACCAAAACTACTAGCTGTCGGTGTGGAAAATAGGGGCAACCAGAGTTTAGGTTAAAACAACAAACTCCAGATCAATCATGTAACTGGTGTGAGAACTAAAATAGTTATTTAAAACTTTACTTTAAAAGAGAGTAATTAAAGAGACCACGCCGTATAACACGAAATGGGTTTCCTCCCAAGAATACTAGTGCATAGAATAAACAGCGCAATGCATTTTGTAAAAATGAAGCTATTATAAGACTCAGGTCCCATCACACAATGCAACGCAAGCCGGAGGATAGAGTTTTGCCTTATAATAGCCAAACATGCTTGGTACGTTTAAAACAAATCAGTTTGATACTATTATAATGTAAAGTGTATGAAAACAACTTCAAATATAAATGTATCAATCATAGACAGCATAGTGCCCCATCCCACTATGTCGCCATACTAGGCTCTATAAATAAAACCGAAATGTTATGTAATGGTAATTGAATTTCCGTTACGGGTCGAGGCAAGGGGCAAGCTCCTCACCGCTTCGAGACACTCTAGCAAATGCCTCAGGATCTCCCGCAGAAGACCCCTGGATATTCAGGGCCGGTCCTCTCTTACGTTTGAGGATTGGTTATTCATGAACACACGTTTCGCGGTCCTAGCGGACCTATATCCATCGGCTCCAAAGAGATTGATATATCTGAGGCGCCTCGCATTCCAACATCCACAAAGCTATAATAATCAACAATGTTAGGGCTAGTAAAACGCTGACACCACCCATAGCTAGAAAGAAACGTCGTGCACTTCCTGCAGTCCTTATCCCGTTTTTGACTCATACCGAGATGTGAGGCTCGCGAATTAACGCTATACACAAAGCTACGCTGTATTAAAGCCGTGCTTTGATCATCAACTACAAGACTCTTCTTTTCAACAGAAGCCTTGATCATTTGCATCTCAGCATGCCACATAGGCAATTCATGCCATGCGACTGATATCTATCGATATATAACCTCTGAGCTCGTACGTCTCAAAGAAGGGCGTTAAGCAAGAGAATAAATTCTCCGCCACCAAACAGATATATATTTAACAGAAATCAATCAACACAGAATAAAATCCAATGTCGGACACACAATCCATTTACAAGTCCGTTCTGGGTCTGAACGAAACCGGAGGCACTTTATACCTCGCATATCCATCGATCTCTAAATACGTCTGGACGATCACCAACTGATTCCCTCCTCTTGGGTGTACAACCCAATCAAGATCATCAGTAATTATCCATATGATGTGAAGACCTCCGGTCTTCGATCACCGTCTTCATCTTTGACTTATCATCGAATCAATTATTCAGAATGGGTGTAAACTCGGCCTTTCCAAATAACTCGCGTATATAATAAACAAGTGCTATAAAAACACAACATACGCCCCATTCCAATTCTTAATATTCTTTTATTTAAATATTCACATCTTTAAAGATTTGTTCCCATTAATTTTATCAAAGATAAATTCTTTAAAATTTATTCTTTAATCTTCCTTTGGATTTCATTTCAAACCAAATTTTGGTTTTCCACACTAGTCGGGATTAGCGAACCACACCGAATTAATCATTTATTTTATTTCTCAATCCCAGCCTATTCATCCCATGGAGCAAAACTGTTATTACCCCATAACTAACACCACGTTGTTATCGGTAAATTTAATTACCACTTCACTTCAAATCTAATTAAAGATTTAACTATCGCTAGGAGCAAAACTGGTGATACTTCATTCTCGATCACTTTCCAAATTTGATAATTTAAATTATCAATCCACCTTTCAATCTAATTAAAGATTCATTAAAACTCCACTTAGTTTTAATCTTCCCAAAAATTGATATTAATGATTATTTAACTTTGGAAACACAAACATGTCGCATCGACAATCTACAACATACTATTGATTTCTGCCAATATATAACCACTGAGCTCGTACGTCTCAGAGAAGGGCGATAAGCAAGAGAATAAATTCTCCGCCGCCAAACAGATATATATTAAGCAGAGATCAACCATACAGTTCGAAATACAATGACAAACATGAAATCCTGCCTTTTACTGGATTAAAGAACAAATGTCATTTAAAACACAGTTCACGATAAACCCAAATCACATTCCATTAATTGTGGAATATTCACGGAAAAACAAATCAATATATAATCGATATCAATTTCCGTATCCGACCAATAATATAAATGGAATAACGACAAAGCCTTTTAAATTCCATATGTGTTAACTGTCTTCCTCCATAGAATTTCATTTCGATTATTATCAAATCGAATTCCATTCAATTCCAATTCAATATATTAAATTGGAAAACGTTACATTGGATAATCCCATTAAATCTCAATAAAAAGATTTATAAATTCCAAATCACATTTCACTGTAAATAGGGTTAAAGAACGAATGTCGTTAAAAACATAGTTCACGACAAACCCAATTCACATTCCATTTATTATCGGGTTAAAGAACAAGTGTTATTTAAAACATTATTCACGATAAACCCAAAAATCAATTCTAATTCAATTCCAATTAAATATATTAATTAATTGGTATACTTCATTAAATCTAAATAAAAAAAGATTTAATCTTTTCTCAACTGGGTTTAAGGACGGTGTTGATGAATAACCATTCACGGCAAACCCAAATCCCATTTGATATTAAATTCAAGGCTCTGAATAGAAAATATATCGGCTTATATTCAATATCAAATTTTGAAACCAACAAATATTGCTTTGGAAATAACGATATAAAATATATCTTCCAAATTTCCATAACAATATCCGTATAATCCCGAATCCAACATCGAAATATTCCGATGATAATTTCGATTCAAATCCATCCCAATTTATATATTGGAAATTCTGGTTATCTTTAAATTCATTTCCAATCCAATTTATTTATTTTAAAAATTGAATTATAATTCTAGTTCAAAACTAGTTCATTTTGATAAAAATACATTTTTATCTTTTCAAACATGGGATTTTTCATTCCAATTATTTCAAAATCATTTATTATGATTTTACACAAATTATTGCTATTTTTTATAATTTTATCAAGGCCCGTACAGTCGATTTCCATAAACGGCCATCAAACTGCACTTACAGCGACCTTTTCCAAATTTGATTTGGATATAATTCCAAATTCAACCATTAGATTTCTAATTCCTCATATTTGTTAGAAAGCTCTTTTCGATACGAACCCAACGGTTCCAGGTTTAGGAGAATCCGACGGTCGGATCTCCCGTAATGTCCGTTATAAGTCAATGGTCGAAATTCGCGAAATGCCGCAGCGCGGCGCGTTCTATTCAGGCCATTATATAATATATACAATATATATTTCGTCGATTTCCATTTAAAACGAATTTTATAAATCATTTTAAATTCGTTTCAAAAACAATTTCAACTTCCATTTCATAATTAAAAATAAATATTTATATTCTAACGACGATCCAAATAAATATTTCCATTCTAATTCTATTCAAAATAAATTTCTCGTCGTTATTATTTAAAATAAATCATTTTAAATATTCAAAAGCCGTTAAAATTGCCAAAACAAAAAAATTAAATTGGCTCGGATTTTCGGGGTTGTTACAATTTACTCCTTTCACCAATCCTTCTTCCTCCCATTCATGTTGTGACCTGCTCCTTTCATCTAGCCATTAATGCACGTTTCAAGCTCAGCATAACTCCATCTACACTCAACTATAAATTCAACTAAAATTACCTAAATTCATCTCGTCTTCTACTCTACCTTTCCATACCCAAGAGAAGCAACTCGCCTCCTCCTTCCCTGCTGCGTCGACAGCCTCTCACGTAAGTAAAGTGATGATCAACAAAAAAATTCGCTGACTTATCCAAAAATTTGCACACGGGCTCTAATTCCGACCATAAACTCAACTACATACTCCAATTCGTGAAACAACACTTCAATTCTCCGAAATCTACAACCCTAGAACACAAAAACATGCGCTGTGTATTTTACAACGAACACAACTTTGTTCGAACCAAATGAAATGCATACCAGGTTGATGATCAACTCAATACAATTCTAAATATATTTATTTTGGGATTTATAGATATTTCTTTGAGTTGTTATGATCTTTCAAAGAGTAAATTTCTTCCATTTTTTGTTTTCAGGTGGCAGTTGAAATGTTTTGACCATGGGAATGAAATGGTTAGGATTAGGGTAAAGTTTAGGACATTATACATGGGGTATGGTAGCTTATAGTATAAGCTTCTTATTTTATTTCATTATTTTATAGCTATCACTACTAGTATTCATCGTTTAAAAGTAAGCACGGCAACATACGGACTCCATTTGAGGTGAAAATTGGCACACATCTATGTTATTGGCCCTATTGAAATTTGTTTTGTCGAATTCCGAGCCCGTTTGCTCACACTGCCTTATTTTAAAGTCAAATTATTGATCGATTCACATTTAAACTACGCAGGTTACGAAACAACTCTGATTGGCACGAAATTTGGAATCATACAATATTTTACTATTCTGGATCCAACAAAATTTGTTTCGTAAAAAACAGAGATAATTTAAAAAAATGGCTATTTTTAAGGCCTATGTAATATTATTTAATTTAAAACTATTTATTTAATAATAAACTAATTATTATTATCGTGTATATCAAAAAAAACTTCATATAGCTTCAAAATAAACTATCCTAGATTTTGAAATCGATATCTCAATTTTCTAGTTAAATCGATATTTATATTATAATAAAATCCTTTTATTTTATTTAATAAATCATTATAATTTATAAATGATTACATAGCGAATTTTTGGAAATTTGATTTGGAAACAACTTACAATCTATACAACGAAATATTGATCTTTCACATTCATCAGAAAGATATTGTTAAATAGATTCTAACATTTTCTTTTTCAACAAATTCTGACTTATATTGCATTATGTATATTCATTTAAAGTTCAAAACGTAATATTACGAAGTACTGCGCCGCTGCGAATTTGTTTTTAATTATATTATAACTTTACGTTCAAACCTTATTTTAAATAAATTTCAAGTCGTATCCATTAAACATTTCTTAATAAAATTCAGGTCATTACATTCTCCCCCATTTAAAAATATTTTGTCGCCGAAATCGAAGATAGAACTGAAGTCATTTTACTTAACCAACTCACCCTTCATTCTAACCAACTTAAGTTCTTCAACTTTTCAGTTTCTAAGGACTTCGTATTTTCTCATAATTAGGCTAACGCCTTAAATTTTCGAAATTTTTTACCATTACCTCCTTTATACGTCTCTATTACAACTACAGCTCGCTTCTCTAGGTCCTCGTCAATCCAAAAGCCAAACGGCTTACCAGTCAAGCTCATAAAATCATCAATCTCAATCATACAGTAAATATGCACCTTTGTATCAGTCATACAATTTTATTTCTCTTCCTAGCTTCCAATCAATAACCTGCCCAATATATATACATGTCCAATTCAATTCAACATTAGCGTTAAATTTGACTTACCCTAACTTACCTTCAATTCTTATATTAGTTTTATCATTCCAATTTTTATTTAACTTAAGTCAAATCTTAATTCGTTTGATTCACTTTTATCCTTTCAATCTATTTAACTTGTGCTATACAAAACAGGTCATTTGCAACGGTTCTTTATGTCCATTTGCGACGATTCGACAGCCGTAGCAACTGCGACTGTAGCCAAAAGAAAAAACTTTTTGCGACAGTTAATAACCCGTCACACAAAATGACTTTGTGCGACAGTTTTTAAAAAGAGCAGTCGCATAATATAAAGAATTTGCGACGGTTTTAGGTATAGTAGTCGCACATAAATGTTGTTTAGTTTCCAAACTATGTTTTTTGCGACGGTTTTATAAAAACCGTACCAAAAAATATGTCTTTTGCGACTGCTTTTTATATAGTCATCGCAGTAGACTAGCTGATGCTTTTAAAAATTTGTTACTTTGCTACAATTTTTAACATTACTCATCGCAAATAACAATTTTTTAACTGCTCCACACTACCCTATATTTCAAAGCAATAAAAAACTACTAGTATCATAGACTATACAAATGAACGTACATCAAATGCATTTCCAACTATCAACATTTAACACAAACAAGGCTATATGTATAAATCAAGATAACAAAAATGGTCAAATTTACCATGTTTAACACATATTCATATGTTACATAATTTACCATTAACTTCATGATACTTTAAAATATATACAGATCCAGACATAAAATATTTCATAGTGAAAATATATTACTGAATATCTATTACATGAAGATAATTACACAACTAAAATTATAGAAGAAAAGGACTGCATAACCTCTACATGATCCAGCCACCCATACATAAGTCAATGTTACAATTGTGTCGATTTTCGCCCGCTCTAACTATTCATTAAATCCGAAAGAAAAAATTTAAACATAAGTCAGTATATATTTTCAAATAAACGCACTTTACAATAACTGTACACCATTTAAAATAACATGGAAAATTAAACATATGACATAATAATGCACTTTAAAAAAGGGAATTCTTACCGCGACTACTTAACTGGTCTATATGATCCGTTATTAAAATGACAAAGACGTTGTTTTAACGCACAATGAATTAAAACAGTAATTTGTAACAAGCAGATAAATTATCAATTTATAGCCTATGAGTGTCGACATCTAACAAGATGTACATACCTTCTTAGTTTTTCACTGCAACATTGATTGCGTACCATTCCACGCGAGTCTTCGTCCTGCCATCTGCTTTTGGACCAACTGCAAAGTTCAAAAGAAAAACAGACTATATGCATCAAATTCTTTTCTTGGAGTTATTTTGGCAAACTGGAAGGGTCACAAGGATGTGGTTTTGTCATGAAAAACTGCAAAATAACCGATATTGGTTGTAAGAATGAAATGAACCATAATTACCAAACATTAGATATGAGATTTAATCAAACCCATTGTCTTAGTTAAACTCTGCCATACCATAAAAACTCTGTGCACACATATAAAATCAAGACATGAACTCTAGGCCTGAAACCTTGAAATCATATGTAATGACATCATTTAAATCCAACATACATAGTGGTGTAATGCCCAAGAAATTCATGCATGTTTATATAGGATGTCATTTGTAAAAAGCTTCAGGTTTAAAGCCTTAAACAACAAAGAAATCTATCTTCCAAGTGAAGGCATATGAAATTATGATACTTACAATTTAAATAGGTGTGTATATTTGAAGCCTTAACACCCAAAACTTCTATTCTTTGATATTTTTTAATTATGAGATGCATGCAGATTCAAAATTTTACACACGTGATTACTAAAGAGAATACATTCCACACATAACATTATACGTATTTGAAAACTTTTTACATTAGAATTTGCAAACTTTCAAAACTTTTCTCATCAAAGAATTTGGATGCGTGCATGAAAAGTAAAGTTCTTGGGGGATGAAATGCAATTCTACTCTATATGCTGTGTAATACATTATTTAAATTGCGGTTAGTTCAGTACCTGAGATTACGATATGAACAGGGGAAAGATTGAGAAGCGTTATACCTCTTCAAACTTCCCAAAAAAAGGAAAAAGAGAGAGAGAGAAAGAAAGAAAGCAAAGTGCACAATATGTTTATCTTATCATTATCAATTTAGCTTACGACCTGCAAACACCAAACTCTGCTATCTGAACTTAATTTCTATATGCAGAGTGTTTATCATTCTGGCCCAGTTTTTTTTAGTAACTACCTCCTATTAATTTATTATTAATTTCTGTACTCAACCCTTTTTGTACCTCAAAGCATGAAAGAGCAGAGGAAAGTAGATATTGAAAGATAACACAGTACACTGAACCACAACAACAGTTATTTTCACACATAATAATACATTAGATGGAAAATTATGTTGTATTGAAAAGAAATATAAATAGCATCCAGTAAATTTCAAGGTTAAAAACAAAGAAGAAAAGAAACACAAAATCTTGTGTGACTTCAACAAAAAATATTAGCATTTGAATTTGCATGTTTATCAAAGAAGTTCAAAACAAAACATTCAAGTTGTTCAAAAAAATTGTGTACCTGTTGGAATATTTCGACAATTGGGTCACATATGTAAAATAAAATGTGTTGTGCTATTTTGGTGTAAAGCCTAATTAAAGTGATCTAATTTTCGATTAGAATTAATAGGCTTAAAGTTTAAGTTGTCATGGGCCTAATGTGTAGATACCGCAGCATTTTATAATTTGTTGAAGGGCCGAATTACAAAATGCCAACTTTATAAATAAAGGGTTATGGTCCCCGAATTACACAAGCCTTAGCAACTCTCTAACCTCTTCTACGGAGAGCTGATTTCAGATCTAGGGTTTGTGTCAATTTGGAAGACCAAACCTAATTCATCTTCTCGTTTAACAACCGACTACGGATTCAGGTATTGCACTGATTAAATACAGATTCAGGTACGCTTCCGCTAATCAAGTTATTTATTTTCTGATTTGTTCTCAATTAAATCAATATGGTTACATATTTGGATCTAGGGTTTCACGATTGGATATTGTTAAAGTATACTGAAATCCTAACAGTACCAGCCCGCAAATATCAAGTAATATATATTGTAACTCTGCAATGTTTGAAGAATTTCCAAAAATATATAATACATTGATTAACATATGTAATAATACTGCATCAAATATATATAGTAAAATATAGTTATATTGTAATTTTCTATTATCTTTTGTTGTAGGTTGCGTTTAATTGTTGCAATAAATACACTGGTCGTTGTTGTATAATTTTATACTATGAAATTATAGTAATTATGTTACGACTCAACTTGAAAGTGCTTGATTAATGGGCATGCTAATAACAATTTCAATTTGATCATCCTAAACATCAGTCCAACCTCAGGTTAATTACTGGGTCAGTCCTTGGGTTCGGGTGGGAAAGTTGCAGACTGGACATCAAGCGCCAAGGCATTAAAATTCTCAGAATAACAAACCAAGGTTACAAATATGTTGACATTTTGTGCTCAGATTTAAAGTTAAGTGAAGTGACATTTTAATCCTAGCTTGGAAATTAACTGCACGAAATTGAAGGTTGATACAATATATTTTAAAATTTACTGCACAAATCAAACTATAAACATTAGATCATTGAATAACACAAATTTGAGGACGTTATAAAAAGAATCTAAACTCAGAATAATTATACTAAAAAGTTCACATAGATAAAATTATAGTCCATGCGATATATGTTAAATTTAGGTGATACCAAATCACAAATAGATGGAAAGTAAATATTGGTTTAATATGGAAATGCATGAATTAATTGATTGCATTTGCATGAGATGGAAAGAAATAAATGCAGACATTAGTTTCTTCCATCTGCCCTAAAGAAAGGGATTGATTTATTTTCTATGTATGCACATTTGTTGCTATTGTAATTAGCCTCCATTATTTTATTATCATATATGGGTAATTTAATTGATGATTCATATAGATTTGCACTGGCTACATATTGAGGGGTAGATTTCTTTGTAAACTCATCCTGGCGTGGAGCCAGTGGTCACCAATGGTGTCTCTTCTTGTTAAGATATGTAAACTCTTATTTTTGTAATCTCCTGTAATTCTCTCATGTGGAATAAATTCTCTCTCTTTTGGACTGGACGTACACTATCTCGATGATAGTGGAACCAGTATAAATATTGTATGTCTCTTTGTTTCTCTGTTATAGTTATTTACTATTTTGTTGATGTAATTGAATAATTGCTATGAGATTATATTGACGTTCAATTAGCAAATTTATATCCTGTTTATCATGCTTCCGCATTCGCGCAATCTTCTCGCATAACAATATAAACAAAGAACCTAAGCTTAATAAAGAAATTAGTAAAATGGCAAGCTACTGAACTAATGAACATGTTAGTAGCATATAATTAAACAAAAAATAGTTGAAAGAAAAAAAATCGAGTTACCATTAAGTCAAACTCAGTGGAAGGTAGCATAGCCTTTGTAATATCTCTTTTCAGGAGTTCCACCTTCCCAGGTACCTTTTCTATCTTTCTTTGATTCAAATATGTAGCTTTCACTTGATTCCTCGCAACTGATTGCATCCCATGTGTCTTCTGCTCATTGTTGTCGTCGTTATCTTTCTGCATTTGGCTGAATTCACCAATTCTAATTTTCGTTTACTAAGAACAATCAGCAAACATATCATGAGAAACGATAAGAGTGAATTATCTTATGAAGATTATCAAGAACATTAAGCTGTAAATAGAGAAATTTCTAAAATCAGTCAAATAACTATTTGAGACAATATATAATCATTACGTCTATCGAGAGTAAACAGCAGATCTAGGAAGGAAAAATCGTCAATGGCATAGTTTATGACACAAATGAATCAACTGTGTGTGAATATATACAATGTTTGTATCACACATACACGGCAGCAGGAAATAAATTGACGATGGGGTTGAAGAAACAGGAGTTAGTCCACCCTTACTTTGTTGAGGTAAATAGATAATCATATAGTAGTGCCCAAAAAAACACTGAAATTAAATATCAGAACTAAGCAAGTACAACAGGGTGAAAGATGGAAGTTACGTTAATGGCACTACCCTTTGTCATGGCGAATCTGCAGTCGTTAAAAACTAACACACTATGTATAGGAAGTTGACATAATTAAATTAATATCTGAACTTGTTGCACAATGCATTACTAAAGGGGGATAACACACCATAGGAGTTGACAGCAGAATACAAAAATAGTAATAACTGAAACTACACAAACTCTAACACAGCCAGCAGACATATTGATTCCACAACTGATAGTACGTCATAAAACAAAATAAAAAGTCAGTGATAGATGCAAAAAATATTCTACCGATCGATTCTTCAGGTAGCTAGCTACTTCTGACCAAAAAATGCCTGAGATCTGCATAGATACATCACTATTTAGAAATCTAAATAAACGGTAATAATGATGAGTTTATCTCATACCAAATCTAACCACATAAATAAAACAACATATTTTTTAATTATTGATTCTGAAGAAGAATGCATAAAATAATTAATGGAATGTAGGGTCCAAACGGAGTGAAGTTTAAGAAAGATTAATTGTTTGGAACTAAACCAAAATAGTGTTAATTTTTTTATTACTACATGGATATAGACTGTAGATTTCTTATTCCTCTTTTCCAGTTTATGTAATAGGCAGATTCATATGTTCTGCTAAAAATTTTCTAACCCAAGCTATAAATCTTTCAAGCAACGTCTTCAAACTTCTGTGAGGATAAAAAATTGAAATTTATTTTCTTATGTGATTATTATTTTTCCCACTGACTCAAGTAAGGCATGGTGAACAGCATTGCGAGTCCATAAGTTTTGATTAATCATAATATCAAATCAATGAAAAGAAATTATAATATGCTAGCTATGCAAAATCTGTCTATAGTAAAAAAAAAACTTATCGTTTTCTATAAGTACTACAAGGAACACAGATGACCATATGAGCAATTAGAACTTTCTATCCTAATTCAAGATTTGTTAATCAAACTTAGCATTCACTAAGAATGTCGTGATACCATATGCATTATCAATAGCATGCACACAATTGCATATAAATTAACGGAAATTAGGATCTACCCCCTGTTTTGAAGTTCCGTAGGTGAAAAATCCTGGTTAATAACATATTTTAAATTACACCCCGATCCTTAATTTTGGCAAAATCATAATTTTAGGCAATGAAATCTTAACGTCAATTGCACTATTCTATAATAAAAAAATCTTAAGAAAATTGCAGATGTTTGTTTAAAAATATTAGAAACCCACAAATTTCTCTAAAAATATTTTACACCTACAAAATTTGTAAAGGTTTTTGCAGATATGCTAAAAATTAAGAGTGAGGATTTTTTTCTAAAGCATATTTTTGAGGAGGGACACGTATTGAAACTTAAAAATAAGTGCCTTACAAAAGTTCATTGCAGTTATAAAGCGTGTCTTAAATCCTTTTTGTATATGACCCGAAGGGTATAGGTACACATAGAAAACCAACACGTTACTTAAAATATATGATCCATGTTTAAGAAAAAAAATAGTGTTTCGGTATTTCACAATCCATATTGTTGAATGACTTTAATAGTACATTGACAAAGCCTTTTAGTCATAATCACAACTTGTCATACACAGAAGTGGATGCATGAGAGAGAATGTGTGTATTATTATGTATGTGCATGATATGAGATCACAATAATGACTTATTATAATAAAAATATGCATATAGAAATTAACAGCTGGGTAGTTACACAAATTAAAGTTTTGAATGACGCATGTATTGTTAATCTGTTTCTGTTAATAGATTATATTAGTGATAAACATATATTTGACGAATTAATGAATTCCTAGTCTTTGTGAACTGCATTTTTTTCATATATTGAACTTTTTGTTGATTTAGAAAACTATATTATGGGTAGTATATGAAAAATAATAATTGAAAAAAAAATGTGACTGATATACCAGTGTCAAAGCTGCAAAAATACTACTTTATTAGAAAAAATGACTAAATGCATGCATGAGGTAATATGAGGGATTGGAAGTTGACATGATATCAAGGTAAACATACTGACTTATGCAGTGCTTTTGATGCTGCTACATTTCTAGCATGGTGCTTGTCTGTTAACCTAATGAACAAATCTTCAACTTAGTGACATAAATAGGCCATACCTGTATTATGGAAATGGTATCCAGATGATCATGGTTAATGTATATGAAGTGTCAACCATGTCACTGCTTTCTGAACTAAACAGGGGAGAAAAAAGGAAGGACTATTCTATATACACTACCAACATTAGCCAGTTAAAAAAAATCTGCCTATGTAGAAAGCAAGTAAGTATGGAGTAAACAATGACCTTTAATTAGTGCATATGCATGTAAGTAAGTCAGGAGTAAGTGCATATGCAACAATTTTTTTGGCAGCTAAAAATCACATAGTTAGCACAAAACTAATAGGCGATAGGTAATTTGATATGTTCCTATTGGTTCAAATCAAGTTGCACCATATGCTATGTTCCTATTGTCGTATATTATTTTCATGATAGAACCGTGTCCCTCAATCAGTGGAAAAAAATTGATCTAAATGGCACTTCCCTTGAATCATATATATTGTAATCACCATTGCATTTCAAGTAAAGCAGTATGAAATCGACAATGGAAGTCTAATTCAGCATACACAACTTTACGACTGCTTGATCTTTCCTCCATTGGACTTTTTTACAATCAAATTTGCAGTTATATAAATTTGATTTTGCTTCCTAGCGATGATGAGCTCTTAACATGTAGCAAGATCCAAATATGGGTCATTAGTGAAATATTTTTGTTACCCTTGGATTCCAAGCTGTGTATTTGTACTTTTTGGTTTCTTAATAAGATCTCTGCAACACTTTCAGCGTGAGCTTCTACTATTAAAGTGTTTTCAAATTTATGAAATTACATATTCTTGAAACAACTCTTGTATGTGTTTTTCAATATAAACTATGAAGACAACCAATTGATTTTCTGTGTTGAGCTATTTTTTCTTCAGTCTAATTATTCTGCAAAAAAACATCTTTTTTTTATTCAAGCAAGAATCTTGATTGTCATACATGCATTGGATTTTTTAATAGATCATTTTACTGTTAGCATAAGTTATCCCCTTTTGAAATGGTTATGTCCAATTTTTCAACCATGTTGTACTCCGCAAACGTATGGAAGTTCATTTGCTATTGGTTACAAATTTGGTTCTTTATATATTTTGCTAAAGTTTCTTTATCGCAGAAACAAGACCGTTGTTGTAGCTGATTTTTTTTATTAAGGGCTTAATGAAATGATATCGAAAATGATGACCTATTTGTTGCATAGGTTACAATGGTATTATATTGCAGCATTTTTGCTGAAAACTTGCATGTAAGTCTGACTCAAAAGCAATTTGCTACATAAAATATTTTGCTTTTGGGTCATTTTCATTATTAGGAAAAATTTCAAAGCCTGTAAATGAGCATGACTGAGAAAAATGCATATATATTTAAAGAAGATACAATAATACCTTACATGATCAACGGAGTGAGTCCAAAACAACATGCAGCTAAACAACACCGTCATAACTTCTTTTTGCATCTTCACATTTATAAATGACAACATCCCTTGCAACATGTTGTCTTTCGAATTATTTTCACATAGTTGAACATGAAGTATTAGATGTATGGTTAAAATAAAGACACTAATCTTACCGCAAACATAAGTTCCATGTCCTGCATCATGAATTGGCATTCTTTGCTATAAGACAACAAACAAAAATTTATTGAAAGATCAATAACTTCCTCGCTAAGAAGCTTTAATATAGACATATAAATCTCACATATAGTCTCACTGGTCTTAGCTGCCGAAAAAAGATCTGGAATAAAGCTTTTCCATCTAGCTGGCCATTCATGTTTCAAAATCTGAATTAGGATAATATTCAGCTTGTTGACATATAGCTTTTCCCGGTGGAAAGAGGCTTCATTTCTTGAAAGTTGTACAATAATGTTAGATATGTAATTTTTCAATTCATCTCTTTGTTCAACTAGCAATGCATTCCATCTATATTTAATGACACCATCTAAAACCTATAGGGTAAAGAACTTGGTATTCAGATTTTGAGAGTTTTGTAGTATATGAACCGCCTCAAACCATGTGTCAGAATTGCTCTGCAATTCTCTCAATGTTTAATCTGCTGCTGGTCTCTCTGCTTTCGATCCAGTACCATAAAAACAGCAACAGTCGCATCAAGCAAGACGATGTCAGTTGGCTTGCTCAAATATCTAAGGCTCTCTGCCATTCTCTCTTTTTTCTAATTAGAACCTTTGCAAAACCCTAATTTCTTCGAAAATTAATTTGAAAGATCTTTCCCTCTACCCTTCTCCCTTTTTTATCCCAAATGTAATTAAAGAAAATTTGAAGTGTTCTTCCTAAAACGTAGATTCAGACTTACAAAATTCAAATAATCCAGTGGCCAAGCATCAATGAAGCTGCTTCGTACACCACAAATTCATTATAAAATGCATACAAATTGCGAGAAACAAACTCGATACATAATATCAGTAGAATTAACTAAGAAGACGGGTGTAACAATTCATATAATTGACAGAAATACTACTTATAGTGATAATTAGGAATTAGAAACAAGTCATGCTCCTCAACGTTCTTTATGGGTTCAATCAACCGATCTGTAATTGCAAAGCTAAGCCATGAATCTCCAATTGAAACAATATCAGAGGCCATTGCGTTTTTGAAATCAAAATGGAGGAAATTTTGTTTGATCGAATCAGGTAGAGATTTAATTTGTTTGATTGAAAAAATAATTAGGTTAATTAAAGGTGAAGGCTGGGGTAAAGCCGTATAGGAACGACCCCAAATAAAAAGCTACGAGAGGTTTGTGCCCGAGAGGTATGTGCGACTGTTTTATGCTGGACCATCGCAAAAATGAGATTCCACCAATTTCAACCCCATGTTATTTGCTACGGATTTAAATATAAAAAGTCGCAAATTATAAATATTTGCTACTGTTGTTAAACAAAACCATCGAAAATTTGTTTTCTACAATATTTTCCTAACAACCTGCTACGATTTGTAATTAAAACAGTTGCACATACCATATGTGCTACTGTTTTTAGCTGAACCGTCGCAAATAAGGTGTCACAAATAAGCAGTTTTGTACTATTGCTAGTTAAATTTAAAGCTCAAATCATTTTAATTGGTCTAAGTATATATTGATGTTTCAATTGGAATTATATAGTCATCCCACTTTTGAAACTCAAAAATAAATGCTGATGATGTTGCAACTATCACCATAATCATCCCTAAGCAACTAGAATGTGATTCTATATCTATCTAATATATTTTGAGACTTTGGATATACGTTTGCAAGGCATAGTCCAACCTCAACGTCAAATAAAACACTAAAACTCTTATTAGATGATATAATCTTTCAAAACCAAATTCATCTTTATATATATATATATATATATATATATATGCAAATTTGATTTCTTCTCTATATATATAATACTCTTCAAAATCATTCGAGGGTATTACTAACCCTATATCTAATTAGTCACTTTTCTAGGATATTACTCTAATCCTAACTTCGATGAACCATTTTCTTCTGTTCAAATGAGTCATACCCCAAAGCTTTGTATAATACCAAAGCTCTGATACCAAGTGTGACAACCCGCCTTCTTGGCCGATTCGAATCGGTCCTCAAGCCGACTTAAACCAATCAACAAGACGTATAGCTTGGGATTACGACTAATAAGAACTGAACAAAACAACATTTTCTTTATCTTTACAATAACTTTTACATCAGAGTACAATTTACATCAGAGTATATTAATAAACATGATACACAGCGGAAATAACAAACTTAGCGGAAGAAGTAAAATGCTATGGACAAAGTTTTAGCTTCAATCCAGCACCTACTCTATAAAATATCTGCAAATCAGAACTATTAAACTGCGTGTGTATAAAATATAGGCACCTAAAGGTGGGAAACAATAAACTCCAGATCAGTCATGGGACTAGTGTGAGAACTAAAACATTAATTTACTTTATTTTAAAAAGTCGGGTAAATCACAGGACCACGTCGTATAACCCAGAATGGGTTTTCTCCACATGAATACCAATCATAAACTATTTGCAATGCCTTTTGAAAATGAAGTTATTATAAGACTCAAGTCCAATCACACAATGCAACGCAAACTGGAGGAAAGAGTTTTAGCATATAATTGTCAAACATGCTTGATATTCTTTAAAACAAATATTTTGATATTACTATTAACGTCTAGGTGTGGAAATCACTTTCAAAAGTAAATGTATCAATCTTAGCTAGCATAATGCCTCATCCAATTATGTTAGCTATATAAGTTACAAATGAAAACGCAAAACTCGTATTGGAAGTTGGATTCCAACTACTATTGTGGAAATGTGTATCTTCACAGTTAAGTCCAGGCATTGGATAACACTATCCACACTATACTTCAGAATCAAGTATAGTCCCCTGCGGCTTTAGTTCAGGCTCAGAACAAAGCTATACTGAATCCCTTTAGGCGTGGAGCTACAACTACCTAGATCATCTCGAACGACCGATTCCATTACAACATTAAAAGTTGTTCATACTCAACCCGTCGGTTGTTCATTCTCAACTTGAAAGTCATACTGGTCTAACCATCAGTTTACCCGCATATCGAGGTGCAAAGCTTTCAAATCACGTCATACACCAAGCTACTCTATATCATCCATGCTTTGATCATCATCCTCAAAGCTCTTCTTTTCAACAAAATCTTTGATTTATCTGCTCGCAGCACTTAGCATGCCACATTGTCAATTCATAACATATAATCAGTGTCTATTAATACATTACACTATGAGTACATAAGTCTCAAAGGAGGGTGTTAAGCAAAGAGAATAAATCATCTTCCACCAACTGATATAACATCAATAGAAATCAATTGCTTATGTTGTAAAATACAACTCAGACACACATCAATTTACAAGTCTGTTCTTGGTTTTGAACGAAACCGAAGCGCTTTATTCGACGACCTAGTCTGGGTGCGAAAGCCTTGCAACCCGAATTGTTTCAAGTACGGTCGAATCGCCATCATAATATAACCCCATAATTGGGTGGCCACCTAAGAACGATGCATCAATGAGCATCCTTCCGATGTGAAGGTCTTCTATCACAGTCAACACCGTTTTCATCACGTCATTTAGTTATTCACAACGGGTTGAAACCCGTTCATTCCAAATAACTATCGTATCTTTCAAATCAATTAAGATATACAAGATGTCATGAGTCTTATTCCATTTTAGGAATATTCTCTTTGCTCAAATTTTTCTACACATTTGGGAATTTCTCCTTTAAATCTTATCAAAGATTTACATTCTTTTAAACTCTTGTTTAAATCTTTCCTCAATCTCATCTTTTGCCCGAAATCATATTTATGATTTCTTAGTCTTATCATCTTATGCGTAAACACACTTATATTCTTTTAAGCAATTCTCAATTCTCAATTCTTGTTCCCATTATTGTTTTGTCAGGGGAAACTCTTCCATTCAAATCTTTATAATCAAATTAAATAAAGATTTCATTTCAACTTGTCTTGAGAAATCATCTTCTCCTTTTACCGGGTTAAAGAACACTTTTATTTTAAACATCATCCACGATAAACCCAAAATCATACTTCCATTAAAAAAGGAACCTTCACGGAAATCATATCAGTTTATAATCAATATAAATTATCGTATCCGACTAATATTATAAACGGAATAACGACAAAGCCTTTTAAATTCCTTAAATAGTAACAGTCTTCATCTATTAAGACCCATCTCGATTATCACTAAATCGTTTTCCATTCGATTCCAATTTGATTTATTAATTGTAAAACTTAACTTTGGGAAAACTCATTAAATCTTGATTACAAGATTAATTTCATACCTCATCTTTCATTGGGTTAAAGAACAGTGTTATTGAAGACAACATTCACGACAAACCCCAAACGAATTGATATTAAATACAAGAATTCAAACAAAATTATATCAACTTATATTCAACACCAATTCTCGTAATCAACGAACACCATAAAGGGAATAACGATATAAATATCTTTCAAATTCCTCAAATAGTAGACGTCTACACAACTGTAATCAATACCAAATGTCCAAAGATTATTTCTATTCAAATCCACATTCCAATTAATCTTAATTAAAATATTTATCAAAACATATCTTCCAAATCCAGTAAACCAATATTTGGAAATTTTAAGTTTACTCAACTTAAATTTACAAAATGTTGTTGTACCGTTTTCAGCCAGTTAGGCTGAAAACAAAATTATTGGAAATATAACCTAAAACTTCATATTTATTTTCCAAATCACTTTGAAATCATTTATTATGATTTATCATAATTTTTCCATGTTTTTAATAATTTAATATATCTCGTTTCATTAAAATCCAGTTTTGGGTCACTAACGACAATAGAGCTGTTTTTCTTCAAGTTTATTTTGAACTTATCTCGAGATCTACTTGTTGGATTTTAAAAATTTATATATCATTTGAAAGTTCTTTTGATTTCGAGCCAAACGCTTTTCGTTTTGGGAAACATCTGACGGTTGGATCTCCCGGTTCGTCAGTTTGAAGTCAATGGTCAAAATTCGCGAATTACCGTTGCGCAACGAGTTTTATTCAAACCAAACTTCGATTGTATATTAAAATTAAATCAAATTGCTTCTAAAATAGTTTATTAATTGTATAATAACTATTTAAAAATTTCTAAAAACTATATTTTCCATTTTCAACTCAAAATTCAAATTTTCCATTAAATGGCTATTATAATATTATTTTATCATTAAAATAATATTTTTTTCAAAACTCTTTTGTTTGGGCCCAGACTTTCCTAAAGCCCATTATAAAAGTAAACAAGATAGTTCTGAAAAAGAAATCTTGTTAAAACATTTCCCCGATACCTTAACCGAACTTCACTTTTTCTAGTTATTATTCATTTTAAAGTAAAAATATGAACAGGTCTTAACTACTTGAAAATCATTTTAAAACAATTTCTTTTCTTTACGAAATTTCATCGTAATGACTTAAACTTTGCGTCCATCAAAAATCGGACATCAAATTCAAACTATTATTTTCACCCAATATTTTACTTTTAAAATATTCGATTAATTCCCAATTTGGAATAAAACCCAATCAACTACCACATAATTCATATTCGTGGTGTCAGTATGTGCAAACATTTATAATAACACCCATAACAGTTCAACATCCATCAAACAACGGGCATAAGATAAGCATTTATAATTTTAACGCTTAAATGTACATAAACAGTGTATATAAAACTATAAACAAACATCCATCATCCACGAGGCAACCGTAGCAATCATAGGCAATCAATATATAATCAAATAAGATTATAATAACTTAATAGGTTAAATTTTAAGAAGTTTCTCACATTGATTGTTGATCGTTGCAATAACGATCATTTTTAATTGAATAAAACAGGCATTTTATTCAACCAAAAATCTCAAATATCTCTAAATGACTCCAAATCAGTTTCATTACTTAGCCTGCATCCATACGATCCCAACGGATCTTGTTTCGTCAAATTCTGATCATGTACGGAAAAGTTATGTATTTTACAAATTTGCATACATTTAAATGATCATTACTATTTAAATAATAATTAACTTAACCTTAATTAATCCCTCCCACTAATCCTTCTTCCTCCCATACATTTCGTGGCGTGCTCCTTTCACATAGCCATCAATGCACGTTCCAATCTCGCATAACTCCATCCACACTCAACTATAAGGTCAACTAAAATCACTTAAATTCATCTCATCTTCTCCTCCACCCTTTTATACCCAAGAGGAGCAACTCGCCTCCTCCTTCCCTACTACATCGAAAGACTCTCACGCACGCAAGTACAATGATGATCGACAAAAAAATCGCCGACTTCTCCAAAAATTTGCACACGAGCTCTAATTACCATCGCAAACTCAACTACATACTCCAATTCGTGAAGCAATGCTTCAATTCTCCAAAATCTACGACCCTAGAACACATAATGTAGGATCAATATTAACCCTAGAGGGGGGTGAATAGGGTTTAACAATACTAAAAACAATCACAGAGTAATGAAAAATTGCAGTAAAGGAAAATCACACACAGAGATACCCAGCTTCTGCAATTTGTGCCTACTGCTGCCTTTCTAAGATTTCTACTAGGAGTTACAAACAGATCCCGCTTACAACCCTATGTAAACTTGCAACGCCTGCTCCTGTCCTAACCCTAAGCTCAAAATCCTAGACTAGCATGTGTACCCTAGACCAGATTTTCCCAGACTACAGACCAGTAATCTGTAAACCCTAGTTTTAGTTGAAACTAGAAAACAAGAATTGAAGTTAGAAAGGAAATTACAAACAAAAAAAACCAGTCCTTAAACAAAGAAAACCCCCTTTGTATTCTTCACTTAAAATCAAGCCGTCCACTTTTTTTTCTCTAGAGAAAACATGGTGGCGGCTAGGGCTTTCTCCAAATCGGCTAGGGCATCTTCAAAATTGAATCTCCATGGCTTCAACGTCCCTTCAGTTAATCGATTTTTCTTTTATGTTCAACGTTGAAACGTTCTCTGCTTTGATCGAACACTGTAAGTTTTCTGGTTAAGCTTTTAAGGTTCTGGTTATTTTTGAATGAGTTGTGTGTCTTGCCAGTGAGGAATGGTGTGTATATAGGGGATTCAAAACCCTAGTCCTCTGATTTCATATCAAGACTTGCCCAATTTTGTTTGACTGATATTTGGAATTGATTAAGTGAATAATTGGAAAACACTTAATTTAGTTCTTGGTCCCTGATAGCAATTCGATCAATTCTGGATACAACTTTAAATGAGAGATTATTTCTTTCTTGAATTGCATCTCTGGAATTTCAAATTTTTGGATATTATTTCTCCTTTTCTAAGCATTTGGTCGGTTTTAATGTATTTGGAGAAATTGCTTAAATATGCCTTGTCATTATGAAGTTGCCAAAATTGATTTATTCCCAACCACCATTCTGTCAATAAATCCAATTCTTTCCAGAATGAATGCTGACTTGAAAAGGAAAAAACTTCTTCCTTTTTCATTCATGATTATGTAGAAATTGGAAAGAAAAAAACTGCATTAAATTCTTTCCAGATTTTGTTCTGTTGCATTCTTTTCACAGTGTAAACACAATTACACTTTTCTCTTCTTTGTACACAGGATTTATCACATGCCATACATGATTGCAAAAGAAACCTTCTATATGCTGAGTGTAAACCAGTCTTGTATATATGATATTTTTCCTCAGCCTTGATCATGCTGCTGCATTTAATTGAATCATTTTTCATGTATCTCTTGACTAGATCATTATTGTGAAAGTTGTCACCTTTGCGCACTTGTTGTTCACTGTGTACCATATGATTTCCAGTTTCCACTTAGACTTATGTCACTTGAGCAATTTTCCATGAATGTTGCACTTCACTGCTGTCCACTTGTTCATTTTGCCTTACCAACTTCTCCATATATCCCGTTGCATTTTTATGATAACTTGTGCACTTGCATTTGAAAAAAACAACTTGCACAGTTAAGCCTTGCATTTGTGTTGCATTGATACTTTGCTGCCTTGTATTTTATGCTTATTTGATTAGCTGCTCCATCCTGTATCATGAACATGATCCACTTGTGTTTCCACCGGTCTTGAGATTTCTGAAATTTCTTGTTTACATTTGGCACTTGCTTTGATCTGGAAACATGCTACTATGCCACCTTCTTGAAGTATTGATCATGTATGTCCATTGCTGTTTGAATACTGTTTTGCACCACTTGTTTGACACTCTGTACACTGTTTAATGTTTTTGTATCACCATTTATATGCTTTGATCTTACTATACTGAGTTTTATCCCTTTGGCACTTTGCATTTCCACCACTATAATGTGTTTGTGACTTTTCTGAGCTGATTTGCAATTTTTTTGTTCTTTGACCTGTTTTGTGTCAATTCTGACCATTATATATAAGTGCGTATATATATATGGAACAGTAATCAGCAGACTGATTACACTATGTTGAGGCTGATCAAAAATCAGCAAACCAGTGTGATTATGTCGAGGTTGATCAAGTCAGAAAGATGATGAGAAAAACACACAGAAAATATGCGGCAAAAAAAAATTATTTGTTCAGTGTCTATTTTTGGTTCCAGTCTACTATGTGTATTTATTTTCTGAGACAGGTTTCAAGATGATGCAATAGGAGCAAAGGGACAGTAAGAGTGTGTAGAGATATGTAATCAAGTGTGAGAGGAGATGTGTATGAGAGAGATATATATGTATGCAGTGAAAAACATTTGTATTTATATTTTGTATAGTAGAGAGTTCAGAGGAAAAATGTACTGTTTGGATTATGAAATAAAAATATAATTTTCTGAATAATAACTACTTGTGAAGATTTTCAATTTCTGTATAGAAGCATTATTATACAAAAAATATATTTTTATTTCAGTATGATGTGAAAGACAGTTAAAAGTACAATTTTAAAAACATTAGTAAAATATGTTTGTTATCATCAAACAAAAAAATCACAGGTTCAACAATCTCCCCCTTTTGATGATGACAAACATACTTGAGATTTTGAATACATCAGAATGTGTTTGAACATGAACTCCCCCTATATATGTGCTCCCACTATAACTGTAAACAGACATAAATAAAAATTTGAAAAAAATAGAAAATAATTAAACACTTAGCATTAATGGCAAAATAAAATCTATAGATGTCTGTATATGTATCAAAATCTTAACTCCTTCTCCCCCTTTGTAATCATCAGAAGATGAACAGGGCTTGACATTTGCAAAGGATATGGACCATAGTAAGAGATCAAGAAATTTGACAGAATCAGAAACCACAAACTCCAACCAATCAAACAAAAAATCATAATAATCTGTAAGGTAGAAACACATTTCACAATTGCGAAGATGGAATGGAAAGTTAGTTAATAAATACCAGGGAGAATTTTATTATATCTATATACACAAAATTTATAATATATATATATATATTTCAAGAGCACACTAACCACGCATAACCAGAGCTTGGATTTTTAAATGGGATTAGTTGCAACATGAAAATAAGTAGACTCACAACCATGCATGACCAGAGCTTGGATTTTTAAATGAGGTCAGAGAAATACTTTATATATATATACTTTTTTAATATATATTCAAAATCCCCTAAATATATAAAACAATGATGGATGATAGAAGAGTGATAGGGATAGAGATGGTATGTGAAAAAAAATTCCTAAATTACTCATATTGTGAAATATATTCAATCAAATCTGGGTTATAGAGAAGCATTCAACCATCTCATATTCTGAAATCTAACATAGTCACAATTTTATTATAAATGTCCGTAATAAATTGTTCTTATCTTGATGATACGAAGATTGGACAAATTTGCCAGAAAATGAAATAAATAACAGAACATCTTAAGAAAAAAATTACCTAAAAATGCAGAGAGATTAATTAATTTCTACAATCCCCAAATCCAATCGTAATCTGCAAAATCTATCTCCAGGAAGGGGTTTAGTAAAAATATCAGCAAGTTGAGATTCAGTTGGAATAAATTCAATACAAATGTCCTCACTAGCAATATGATCTCTAATGAAATGGTGTCTCACATCAATGTGTTTTGTGCGTGAATGATGTACAGGATTATTTGATAGATCTATTGCACTCTTACTGTCACATTTCAAAGGAACTTGTTTATAGAATAGGCCAAATCAGATAGAGTTTGCATCATCCATAAAATCTGTGCACAACAACTTCCTAATGCAATATACTCAGCTTCAGTGGTTGATAATGCAACACAATTTTGTTTATGACTTGACCAAGAAACAAGAGAATGTCCTAGCATGAAATAAGTTCCACTAGTGCTCTTCCTATCAGTGAGTGAACTAGCATAATCAGCATCAGTAAAACCGACTAAATCAAAATTATCACAAGATGGATACCACAAGCCAAGTTTTGGTGTGTGCAACAAATATCTCAGAATTCGTTTTGTGGCTTTTAAATGAGACTCTTTTGGATTAGATTGAAAACGAGCACATAAGCAGACAGAAAACATAATATCGGGTCTAGAAGCAGAAAGATAGAGAAGTGTGCCGATTATACCGTGATATTTTTCTGATCAACAGCAACACCTTTTTCATCTTTGTCAAGCTTAGTTGTTGGGCTCATTGGTGTTCTTATTGGTTTTGCATCTTCAACTCCAAATTTCTTCAACAGCTCCATTACATACTTGGTCTGAGAAATGAAGATTCCTTTGTTGCTCTATTTGATTTGAAATCCAAGAAAGTATTTTAGCTCTCCAACCAAGCTCATCTCATATTTTTCATGCATGAATTTTTCAAATTTCTCACACAAAATATCATTAGTAGCACCATAAATGATATCATCAACATAAATCTGAACGATCAAGAAATCATTACCATCATGTAATAGAAACAGAGTAGTGTCAGCATATCCCTTTTTAAAACCATTTTCCAAAAGATATGAACAAAGACAGTCATACCAAGCTCGAGGAGTCTGCTTAAGACCATATAAGGTTTTTTTCTAGTTTGTACACATGATTTGGAAATTCAAGACTCTCAAAACCAGGGGGTTGTTCAAAAAAAACTTCTTCTTTCAGCTCACCATTCAAAAAGGCACTCTTAACATCCATTTGCTTAAGTTTAAAACATGCAAAACTTAGCAAAATTCTAATTGCTTCTAACCTAGCACTGGAGAAAATGTTTCATCAAAATCAATGCCTTCAATTTGATTGTATCCCTTAGCAACCAACCTAGCTTTGTTTCTAAATACATTTCCAAATTCGTCAAGTTTATTTTTAAATACCCATTTTGTTCCAACAACTGGATAATCTTTTGGCCTAGGCACTAAATTCCAGACTTTATTTCTCTCAAACTGGTTAAGTTCCTCTTGCATAGCTAAAATCCAAGATTCATCATTAAGAGCAATATCATATGAACTTGGTTTAATTTCAGGAATGATAGCACTGTGAATACAGAAAGCACAAACATTTTTATAGAGAGAGGAACGGGTGTGAACCCCGGCAGTTGGACTTCCAATAACCAAATCTGGAGGATGGTTGGGTTTGAATTTCAACCTCTTAGCTTCAGCTGTTGCTTCTGCGACTTCTTTGTTGTTTGCCCCAACTTCATTGCTTTCTTTTTCATCTTCTTGCACACCACCTTCATCTTTATCTTTTTCTGAAGCTATCTCTGAGTCTGATTCGTTGAACTTCACATTAATGGTCTCCACAATTGTTCTTGATTGCTTATTGAAGATTCTGTAAGCTTTTCTCCTTGAAGAATAACCCATGAAGATCCCATCAACTGTTTTTGGTTCAAACTTTCCAAGCTGATCTCCTGTGTTTAGAATATAACAAGGACATCCAAAAACTCTAAAATATGAGATGTTAGGCTTTTTGTCAGACCACAGTTCATATGACATTTTATTAAGTATTGGTCTAATCATAAATGTTGAATGATGTAATAATTCTCCTTGGTAATGGCGTCTTCTTCACCCAATCTTGATTCGTCTTCCTCCTTCCTTGTTTCGTCCTCCTTCCCTTCCTCCTCGTCCCCCCCTGACCCCCCTGATACTCTGGCTACGTCAGCTTCTGATGTGAAATTGTCTTCGTCTTTGATTGCTTCTGAACTTTTAGATGACATTTTGAAATCTGTTCTGATTGGAGTTATTGATCATACATCTGAGTCATCTGCGGATCTTGTTGATGGTTTTCGGGATCCTTTTGCTAATTCTTCTGGTTTTGGCATTCCCTCAAATAACATGAATTCAAGTATTAATGTTGGTTTTGGTCCAGATCTGACCTCTACCAAGCAAGATTCTTCATCCAGATCTGTTCCTTCATCCTCTAATCATGTTCTTGTTCCCCCTAATTGTACTGTTCCTTCCTCTTCCAATCAAAATCCTGATCCTTCTAAATTGTGTGACTTTAATTCATCGAATTCTGCCAAGAATCTTGCTACCTCTGCTAAAACGGATTATCTTTCTTTGTTCAATTCTCTTCCAAGGAATGCTGGTGTGTGCAAACCCCTGGAGCTTGAGAAAATCAAAGGTGGTCAGAAGAAGAATCCTCCTGAAGTTGTAAGAGCGGAAGGAATTAAATATTGGAATCAATATTTGGTGGGATTCTTTCTTGATGGTTCTCTATCTTATTTGTCTGCATGGTGATGTTGATATTAAACCAGATGGGATCAACTTTTATTTCAAGTTTTCTAATGGATTTGATCGAGATAAGGTGTTAAAAGCAGATCCAGTTTTCATTCGAGGACGTATGTTCATCATTACAAGATGGGATCCATCAATAGGGAGTGCTCAATCTCAAATTAGAAGAGTTCCTATTTGGAATCACCTACATCGAATTTCTCTGTTGCTTTGGACGCTGATGGGTATTAATTGGTTAGCTTGTCAGGTTGGTAAGCTTATCTGTCTTGATCAAAATACTGAGAGAGTGCATAGAATTAAATACGCTAAAGTTCTAGTTGAGATGGATGCTGAGTCTGAATTACCTCAGTGTATTGAATTGGGTGATTTGGGAGAGAATTGTCCACCTGCTATTGTTTCCTATGATTGGAAACCTGCCATTTGTACTTTATGTAAAGTGTTTGGACATGCTACCAGTAGTTGTGATGTGCACAATGTAGGTGATAAGGCAAATGACAGTCCAGTTGTGGAAGAAAATGATTATAAGAAAATGCATGCTACTCATTCTGGAAGCAAGATGAATGCTAATGCTCATTTTAGTCATGAAGGTAATGGTTGGACTAAGGTTAATAATAAAAAGAAAATGGTTTGGCAAAGAAAGCTAGGAAAACATGGTACTGATGTTGAAAAGGAAGTCAATAAAACTATGGAGGAGGTTGTTGAAATAGTTGGAAAAGGTAATCTAGAGGCTGAATGTAATAATGATGACGCGATGTATATTAACTATGCTAAAGGAGCCTCTGGTGATAACATCATGGTAGTGGATGAAGATGGAGTGTGTACTATGCACAAAAAGAAGGTTTCCTTTGTAAATGATAAGTTGGATGTGAAGCTTAAGGGAAAGGAAAAAATTATGGTGAATGATCAACAGGAAGCTCATAATGAGTTCAATATTTTCAATTCATTTTCTATGCTGTCTGATAATTCCACCATGCCATCTTCATCCATTAGTGTTACTGTTGATCCGAGCAAATTTTATTCACAAATAAATAATCAATCATGTCCTATTTCTTCATCTTCTAATTGTAATGTTTCTTCTGGCAATTCTTCTCTTAATTTCAATGTTGATCCACGATCCAAATTTAGTTCAAACTTTATTGACTCCTCTAGCAATTCATCTTCACCTTACTCCCATTTATCACCTCCTGCTAGCATTACTCTTCCCCCTCCTCCAAATAATTCATCTTTTCATTCTTCTTTGTCTTATAAGACTCCTAAAGCTTCCAAGGCTAAGGTCAGTGATTATGTGGATGCTGCTCTTAAGTCATCCTCTAAATCAGATTTGAAAGCTGTGTTGAAGTCTAAGAAGGGTAGGAAGAAAAAGGAAATTCCTAAAACAGTTGATGTAAATGATATTGATGAAGGTTGTTCCTTTAGTCAAGAGGAAGTAATCTCATTGAGTGGTCAACAAAAGTATTCAAAAAGGTGTACCAGGAGTAATTCTGGCCCTGCTGCAGCTTCTTCTGATTTCAAATTATGATACATAACATATCATTTTGGAACATTCGAGGGATGAATCTTCTCTCAAAGCAAAAAGAGATCAAGTTTTTCATGAAGAAACATAATATCCACCTTATTTGTATATCTGAAACTAAACTTGATTTAGTTGCTACTGACTTAGCTGCAAAATTCATAGCTCCTAACTGGAGTTGTGATCATAGTCTTGATAATGTTTCTTTTGGTCGTCTCCTTACTCTTTTGAATCCTTCAGTTTTCTTGCTTTCAAAATTGTATTCTTCTGACCAATTTATCCATTATACTTGTACATACCTTCCCTCAAATACTTCTTTCTTTTTAACTTCGGTTTATGCTCATAATGCTGCATCCCTGAGATTTCCTTTTCTCTCTAACTTGAGCAAAATTCATCTTTCTAATGATCCATGGTTATTGGGTGGGGATTTTAACTGTATGTTTTCTTCTTCTCAGAAATTGGGTGGTTGTGCCCTTGCTGTTAATGACATAGCACCTCTCAATCAAGCTTTAATCTCCTCCAATCTTTATCCTCTTAATACCTTTGGTCCTGCTTTTACTTGGTCTAACAAGAGTCATGTTGGCAAACCTACCTTATGTAAACTTGATCATATGTTTGCTAACTCTTCTTTTTTTCTTGCCTGGCCTAATTCCTTTTGTCATGTTCTGCCTCCTGCAATTTCAGATCACTGTCCTTTACTTTTATATTGGGGTACATCAGATGCTATTATCAAAGGGAAGTCCTCTTTTAAATTTTTAAATTTTTGGTGCTTACATAAAGATTTTTCTAGTATTGTAATGCAGGTCTGGGCTAATAAATGTGGTGGTAATCCTATGGAAATTCTGTATTTCAAGTTGAGGCTATTAAAGATACATCTTAAGGCTTGGTCTAGTCAATCTTTTGGAGATGCTTCTTTACAATCTACTTTGGTTAGAGATCAATTAATCCAGGTTCAAAATTTACAAGTGGTCAATCCTTATGATGCACAACTTCAAGCTATTGAGTTTGAACTTCAAAATCAGTTAAAGCAGGCTTTGGATATTGAACTTCAGTGTTCATGGCAGAAATCTTATGCTAAGAAGGAATTTGAAGCTAATAGGAATACAAGGTATTTTCATAATACATTAAAGGTGAACAAAATTAAGGAGAGGATTCATATGATAAAGGATATTGATGATAATATTTTATATTCTCAAAGTTCTATTGATAGTGCTTTTGTGAAATACTTTACTTCTCAATTAGCTCCTGCTTCTTTACATTTGACATGTATGGACCCTCTGTTTCATTTAGAGTTACCTTGTCTATCCAATATCCATGCTTTCAATCTTATTAGTCCTGTTACTGGAGATGAAATTAAGACAGCTGTGTTCAGCCTTGATTCTACTAGTTCTGGTGGGCCTGATGGCTTTAATGCATGTTTTCTTCAGAAAAGTTGGTCAATTATTGGTTCTGATATTACTGCAGCTATTAAGTACTTTTTTCTGAACAATATCCTGCCTCAAAACTTCACCGCTACTTTTATTGCTTTAGTGCCAAAGGTTGATAACCCCTCCTGTGTATCATAATTTAGACCCGATTCGTGTTGTAGTGTGTTTTACAAGATCATCTCCAAGGTTTTGGCTAATAGAATTCAAGTTGTTCTGCCAATGGTTATTTCTAAAAATCAATCTGCTTTTGTTCCTGGTAGGTCAATAAGTGATAATATTTTAATTACCTAGGAATTGCTTCATGGCTATGATAGAACTCATATATCCCCTCGATGCATGATCAAACTAGATATTAAAAAGGCTTTTGGTAGTGTCTCTTGGTCTTCCATTATTGCCATTTTGTCTAGAATTAATTTTCCTAAACCTTTTTTGGCCTGGATTTATACATGTATTGCAACACCTAAATTTTCCATTTCTAGACATGGTGAGCTACATGGATATTTTAAGAGTAATCGTGGTGTAAGGCAGGGAGATCCTATTTCTTCATACTTGTTTATTATAGTAATGGAGCTTTTCAATGTTTTGATAAGTGAGCAAGTGCAGCAAGGAAATTTTCAACTTCATCCACGGTGTAAGAATCCTGTTATCTCTCATTTATGTTTTGCTGATGATCTCATTATATTCACTAAGCCTACCATGAGTAATATTCAATGTCTGCTGGATGTTCTTAAGTCTTTTTATGATATCACTGGGTTAGAGATTAATTTGGATAAATCACATATTAAGATTGCTGGATTAAATCTTAATGAGGAAATTGAGTTGATTTCCCTTTCTGGACTAAAGAAACTACTTGATAATTCTAAATATCTGGGTTTACCTTTGTTCACTGGTAGGATTTCCAAGGATAAATGTATGCCTCTTTATGAGAAAATAATTGATAGGATGAAGCAATGGTCCTCATGTACATTGTCTCAGGCAGGAAGGTTAGTCATAGTTCAACCTATTGTATTGTTTATGACTACTTATTACACTAGACATTATATCCTGCCTCTGAAGCTTATAAATATGATTTTTAGTGTTGTTAATAAGTTTCTGTGGCATGGGGATCCTTTCTCAAAGAAAATTATACCTATTGCATTTTCAAAAGTTTGTGAAGATAAATTTTTTGGTGGTCTGGGTATTATAAATCTGTTTCAGTGGAATAAAGTTGCAATCTCAGTGTATTATGATAAACTTTTCTCAGAGGATGAATGTTTATGGGCTCAGTTTGTGAAGAATAACTTGATTGGTAGGAAGCATTTTTGGACTATGGCTATTCCTAATTCTTGTAGTTGGTTTTGGAGGCAAATTCTTAATATTAGGAGCTTGCTGTTACCTTTTGTTTGTTCCAATGCAGGGAAGCTTAAAGGATTATCATTTTGGCTCTCTCCTTGGGCAGGCAATGGTATGATTTTAAGTAGCATTGTCAATTATAATTTGAGGAGAAATAGTGGTATTTCTGAGAAGGCTTTGGTTGATGATTACATTAATGATGGCTTTTTGATTTTGCCTCACAATAGTTCTGCTTTACTTAGAAGGTTATGGGAAGAGATCAGTTTAAACTTTAGGACTGGTAATGTTGCTATGTCCTGGATGGGGAAGAGTCACTCAATCAAGCATGTTTATGATCTTTTGGTTGGTGATAAACCTTGCTTTCCTTGGTATAGAAGAATTTGGAATGTGATGAGTAATGCTAAGCAGAATTTGCTACTTTGGAAGGTCATGTCGAATGCTATTAATACAAAGGATAAATTGTATAGATTGGGAATTATTTCTAATGACTTATGTGAATACTGTGGGCTTGAATCTGAGTGTAATACTCATATATTTTTTGAGTGTTCATTTGTTTTTCCGCTATGGAAGAGGGTTCTCTCGGCTTTTCAATTGCATTCTCCTTTGAATAATAGTAAAGATGAATGGTATGTCTTATTCAAAGCTACAAGATGGAAGGATGGTAAGAGTTTGTTGTTGCTGAGAGTGTTGAAGACCTTTATTATTGAAATATGGATAGAGAGAAATAGAAGGGTTTTTTCTTCTTGCATGCAAAATGCTGATCATATGTTCTTGCTCATTACAAATGCCATTTTGAAGAGAATGAAACTTGATGATTGACTAGAGCAGCTTCTTTTTGTTAGCTATTTTGTTCCTCATGTTATAACTGTATAGTGGTTGCTCAGCATTGAGTTTTTTTGGGTTTGTCTTGTATTTTTGTTATAGTTTTTTTCTCAATGCTGTGTATAGTTGATTGTATAATGTGTTAGTGTTTTCTTGTAATTGGATTCTTATGAAGCAAATAGATTCTACTGCCTTTCAAAAAGTATTAGTCTAATCATGACTCTATTCATTACATAGCATGAAGTATTAACTGCCTCAGCCCAGAAAGTTTTAGGTAATTTATATTCACATAACATAGATCTAGCCATCTCTTGCAATGTACGATTTTTCCTTTCGACCACCCCATTTTGTTGAGGTGTTCGAGGGGCGGAAAATTCATGTTTAAAACCATTTTCATCACAGAATTTTTCAAAATCTAAATTTTCAAATTCACCTCCATGATCACTTCTCAAGGTTTTAATTGAAACACCTTTTTAATTTTGAACAAGTTTTGAAAACTTTGAAAAATAATCAAATTTTTCAGACTTTTTGGCTAGAAAATAAACCCATGTAAATCTAGAGTAATCATTAACCAATACATAACAATAACGTTTAACATTTAAGCTAGCAGTATCAGTTGGTCCAAACAAATCCATATGAATCAATTCAAGAACACGTGAAGTAATAACAACAATTTTTGGATGGAATGACGAACGACTAAGTTTAGCCATGGAGCAAGCCTTACACACTTTGTTATTTTTAAATTTCTGATGAGGTAAACCTCTGACAAGCTCATTTTTTCTAGTTTTTCAAGGAGATGCATACTAGCATGTGCTAGTCTTCTATGCCATAAAACTGCCTCCTCTTCAGTGGCAACCAAACATCTAGAAACAGTTACATCATCAAAAGAGAGCGTGTAGATATTTCCTTTTCTTTTGCCAGTAAAAACAACTTTTCCAGTGGATGTATCGATGATCTTGCAGATCTCACTATCAAAAACTACATTAATTCCTTTTTCATATAGTTGGCTTATGGAAATAAGTTTGTGATACAAATTATCAACATATAAGACATCAGCTAAGGCAAAAATGTTGTTACCTACTTTTCCCTTACCAATAATCTTACATTTGCTGTTGTAACCCAATGTCACACTCCCACCTTTATATCTTTCTAGGCTAAGGAACAATCTCTTGTCTCCTATCATATGTCTGGAGCAACCTGAATCCAAATACCATTTTTGTTGCTCCTTAGCCCGCCAACATACCTACACAAGAAGAGATAAAGATGACCTAAAGACGTTCCTAGGTCCACAAATATCAGTGACTGAAGTATGATGAAAGCAAGAATCTTTTGGAACCCATACTTGTTTTGTCCTCTTATTTGTGTTCCAGAATTTATAGTAATTGTGTGCCAAGTAATTAGGAATCCAAATTCTAGTGAATTTTCTGATTTTATTCCTATTCTTGCAATTTTCAAAATTATGGCCAATTTCACCATACTTTACACACTTAGGAAAGATGCTTCTACCTTTTGCATTGTCAATCATAGTCACATCATTTTGTACTTTACCAAAACCTAGTCCTTTTTCATTGTTAGCAAACAATTGGTTTCCTAGCAACATTTTGAAAGATGTTTGTCCAATTGAAAACTTATTTAAGGTGACTTCAAGATTCTGAACTTTGGTTCTTAGTGTTGTATTTTCATCCACAAGTGAAGTGCATCTTTTAATAAAATTCTCTCTCTTAATCTCATCAGTTTTTTTTCAAAGTCAAATTTTGTTTTTCAAGATTTTCAATGGTGGACTTGAGAGTCGATAGTTCTAAATTTTTTTCTTTAAGTTTTTCGTCTTTTGTTTCTAGTGTATCAATGATTTCTAAAAGATGTTTACACATTAAAAACAAATCATCATAACTGTATACCTCAGTCGATTCCTCTCTATCATCTTTCGAATCTGATTTTGCCATAAAGCATAGGTTACTTTCTTCCTCGCTGCTATCTGAGTCTTCTTCTCCTTCCTCATCATCCCAAGTTATAGAAAAGGCTTTCTTTTTCTTCTTGTTTCTTCTGTGCTGAAGAAGGGGACAGTTTGGTTTCAGATGTCCAGGCTTTTGGCAGTTATAGCAAATTGGTTCCTCATCTGAATTCTCAGAGTTCTTCAGCTTGTTGGATTTTGGTTTGTTTCTTCGAGGTTTGAATTTGCTCCACTTTGCGATTTGTCTGATAGCCATTGCAAGCTGTTCAATGGAGTCTTCGCCATCGCTGTTGACAGTATTGGACAAAGCAATTGACTTCTTCTTCAGATCAGAGTTGTTGTGATCTTCTCGTGATTTTAGCTCCATTTCATACGTCATTAGATTTCCAACAAGCTCCTCCATGCTCATCTTACTCAGATCCTTTGATTCTTGAATAGCTGTGACTTTTGCCTCGAAATTCATTGGCAGAACACGTAGAATCTTTCTCATAAGTTCAACTTCAGTAAAACCTTTTCCTAGGGCTCTAGCATTGTACACTAGCATAGAGAAACGTCCATACATGTCCTTGATACTCTCATCCTTCTGCATAGTGAAGTTTTCATACTCATTACTGAATAGAGCGAGACGAGATTCTTTTACTTGCGATGTTCCTTCGTGAATGACCTCCAGTGTATGCTAGATTTCCTTAGCAGTTTTACAATGAGAAATTCTGTTATATTCGGTTTTATCTAAGGCACAGATCAAAGCATTCATGGCTTTAGAATCAATAGAGTACAATTTCTTATCATTTGCAACCCACTTATCTTTTGGTTTAAGCATTTCAATTTCGTTAACAACTATAGTGGGTGGTTTATAACCAGTTTCAATTATATCCCAGACATCATAGTCAACAAACACAAGATAGATTTTCATTCCGGCTTTCCAATACGCGTAATCACTACCGTTGAACATGGGTGGCCTAGCAATAGATTGTCCCTCAAAAAAAGCATTATTCATTGTTGTCATGTCTCTAGAATTAAATAAACACCTGCTCTGATACCAATTGTAGCATAAATATTAACCCTAGAGGGGGGGGGTGAATAGGGCTTAACAGTAATAAAAACAATCACAGAGTAATGAAAAATTGCAGTAATGGAAAATCACACACATAGATACCAAGCTTCAGCAATTTGTGCCTACTGCTGCCTTTCTAAGATTTCTACTAGGAGTTGCAAACAGATCCTGCTTTCAATCCTATGTAAAATCGCAACGCCTGCTCCTGTCCTAAACCTAAGCTCAAAATCCTAGACTGGCCTATGTACCTTAGACCAGATTTTTCCAGACTATAGACCAGTAATCTGTAAACCCTAGTTTTAGTTGAAACTAGAAAAACAAGAATTAAAGTTAGAAAGGAAATTACAAAAAAAAAAAAAAAACAAGTCCTTAAACAAAGAAAACCACCTTTGTATTCTTCACTTAAAATCAAGCCGTCCACATTTGTTTCTCCACTTAAAACCAGACCATCCACTTTTGTTTCTCCAGAGAAAACTTGGCGGCGGCTAGGGTTTTCTCCAAATCGGCTAGGGTATCTTCAAAATTGAATCTCCATGGCTTCGATGTCCCTTCAGTTAATCGATTCTTCTTTTAAACTCAACGTTGAAACGTTCTCTGCTTTGATCGAACACTGTAAGTTTTCTGGTTAAGCTTTTAGGGTTCTGGTTATTTTCGAATGAGTTGTGTGTCTTGCCAATGAGGAATGGTGTGTTTATATAGGGGATTGAAAACCCTAGTCCTCTGATTTCATATCAAGACTTGCTCGATTTTGTTTGACTGATATTTAAAATTGATTAAGTGAATAATCGGAAAACCCTTAATTTAGTTCTTGGTCCCTGATAGCAATTCGATTAATTCTGGAAAAAACTTTAAATGAGAGATTATTTCTTTCCTGAATTGCATCTCTGGAATTTCAGATTTTTGGACATTATTTCTCCTTTTCTAAGCATTTGGTCGGTTTTAATGTATTTGGAGAAATTGCTTGAATATGCCTTGTCATTATGAAGTTGCCGAGATTGATTTATTCCCAATCACCATTCTATCAATAAATCCAATTCTTTCCAGGATGAATGCTGACTTTAAAAGAAAAAAACTGTTTCCTTTTTCATTCATGATTAAGTAGAAATTGGAAAGAAAAAAAAACTGCATTAAATTCTTTCCAGATTTTTTTATGTTGCATTCTTTTCACAGTGTAAACACAATTACACTTTTCTCTTCTTTGTACGCAGGATTTATCACATGCCATACATGATTGCAAAAGAAACCTTCCATATGTATATATGATATTTTTCCTCAGCCTTGATCATGCTGCTGCATTTAATTGAATCATTATTCATGTATCTCTTGACTAGATCATTGTTGTGAAAGTTGTCACCTTTGCGCACTTGTTCACTGTGTACCATATGATTTCCAGTTTCCATTTAGACTTATGTCACTAGAGCAATTTTCCATGAATGCTTCACTTCAATGCTGTCCACTTGTTCATTTTGCCTTGCCAACTTCTCCTATATATACTATTGCACTTTTATGATAACTTGTGCACTTGCATTTGAAAAAAAAAACAACTTGCACAGTTGAGACTTGCATTTGTGTTGCATTGATACTTTGTTGCCTTGTATTTTATGCTTATTCGATTAGCTGCTCCATCCTGTATCATGAACATGATCCACTTGTGTTTCCACCAGTCTTGAGAATTCTGAAATTTCTTGTTTACATTTGGCACTTGCTTTGATCTGGAAACATGCTGCTATGACACCTTCTTGAAGTATTGATCATGTATGTCCATTGCTGTTTAAATACTATTTTGCACCACTTGTTTGACACTCTGTACACTCATGTACACTGTTTAATGTTTTTGTATCACCATGTATATGCTTTGATCTTGCTGTACTGAGTTTTATCCCTTTGGCACTTTGCATTTCCACCACTGTAATGTGTTTGTGACCTTTTTGAGATGATTTGCATTTTTTGAATGCTTTGACCTGTCTTGTGTCAATTCTGACCATTGTATATAAGTGTGTATATATGTGGAGCAGTAATCAGTAGACAGATTACAATGTGTTGAGGGTAATCAAAAATCAGCAAACCAGTGTGATTATGTCGAGGCTGATCAAGTCAGAAAGATGATGAGAAAAACACACAGAAAACCTAAGGCAAAAAAAATAAAATAAAATTTTATTTGTTCAGTGTCTATTTTTAGTTCCAGTCTACTATGTGTATTTCTTTTCTGTGACAGGTTTCAGGATGATGCATTAGAAGCAAAGGGACAGTAAGAGTGTGTAGAGATATGCAATCAAGTGTGAGAGGAGATGTGTATGATATATATATGTATGCAGTGAAAAACATTTGTATTTATATTTTGTATAGCAGAGAGTTCAAAGAAAAAATTGTATTGTTTGGATTATGAAATAAAAGTATAATTTTCTGAATAACAACTGCTTGTGTATATTTTCAATTTCTATAGAGAAGCATTATTATACAAAAAAAATATTTTTATTTCAGTATGATGTGAAAGACAGTTAACAATACAATTTTAAACACATTAGTAAAATATGTTTGTTATCATCAAACAAAAAAATCATTGGTTCAACACATAAATGTGTGTTGGGTATTTTATAGCAAACAAAATTGTGTTCGAACCTAACTAAATGTACACCAGGTTGAAGAACAACTCAATACGATTCCAAATATATTTCTTTTGGGATTTCTAGATTTTTCTTTGAGTTGCTATGATTTTTCAAAGTCTACATTTCTTCCATTTTTTTGTTTTCAGGTGGCGGTTGAAATGTTTTGACCATGGGAATGAAATGGTTAGGATTAGGGTAAAGTTTAGGACATTATATAGGGGCAGGGTAGCTTATAGTATAATCTTCATAATTTATTTTATTACTTTTATAGTTATTGCTACTCGTGTTCATTGTTTAAAAATTTGCAAGGGAACATACGGACTTCGTTTGGGGGTGAAAATTGATAAACATCTATGGTTTGTCATTATGGTCATATTGAAACTAGTTTCATCGAGTTTCAAGTCCGTTTACACACACAACCTTATTTTAAAGTCAAATTATTGATTGATTCACATTTAAATTATGCACGGTCATAAAGAAACTCTGATTGGTGCGAAATTTGGAACCTTACAACAATTTACTATTCCGGATCCAACGAAATTAGTATTGTAGAGAACAGAGGTATTTGCAAAATGGTTATTTTTAAGGCCTAGTAATATTATTGTAATATTATTTAATTCCAAAACTATTCAGTTTAATAATAAACTAATTATTGTTATCGTATACATCCAAATAAAACTTCATATAGCTTCAGAATAAACTATAATGGATTTTAAACTCGATATCTCTCAATATCTCAATTTTCTAGTTAAATCGATATTCATTTTATAATCAAATCCTTCTATTTTACTTAATAAATAATTATAATTTATAAACGATTCCATAGCGACTTTTTAGAAATTTTATTATTTCAACATATTCTGACTTTTCTTGTTTCAACGTATTCTGACTTATATTGCATTCTGTATATTCATTTAAAGTTCAAAGTATAATATTACGAACTACTGTGCCACTACAAGCTCATTTTTAATTTTATTATAAATTTTACGTTCAAACCTTACTTTAAATAAATTTTAAGTTTGTTATTTATTAAAATAAATCATTTTAATTATTTAATATCCATTAAATGTTTCTTAATAAAACCCAGGCCATTACAATTACCATCCTTAACTTGGTCCCGACTAACCTCTCCCGAGGCAAACCGCCGAATCATCCAATGCCATTCGCAACAGCCTACTGACTGCCAAACTATAATTGCAGTCAAGGTATACTCATCGGGTGGTACAACACAGACTAAACCCCTGCGAGTACAGCCTGAGTGTACCGCACAGAGGACCACCACGGAGTACCCTACAACATCCCACAGAAGTAGCGTGCTTCCCTCCAATCCAACAGAATAATCATATGGACGTGCTCCTCTCGTGTGTCTACACACCACGATGATATACCTCGTTGGGGTCTTCACCTTTAGACGTACAGACTGGTCCAAACGCATCATGCTAATGTGTTATTAAAACCTACGCCTAATCTTTTAATCAGGCTCTTGCTTTATCTCATCACATTACTAATTAACTTGATTATTCACTTTTTATTCAAGTTACTTGGTTCATTAGCTCATGATTGGCTGCTTACTTTGTTTATTTAGCCCTATGTCGCCGGAGCGGGTTTGCACTTATTATTTATTACAATTATTAGACTTAATACTTTCTATTACAAGTCCACCAATAATAAGCCCACTTTATTGTTCCTTATTTAATCATAACCTTGTCTTACACTATGATCACGACTTGTTGTTGTTATTCACTTATGCACTTAGTTCTCTTAACTAAGGTTTATTAATAAGTTCTCTTTTCTAAATTATAACCTATGTTATAATTTCTCTTGTCCTTAAGACTAAGACATGCCTACCTATTATATTTCATTCTCATTCATGTAATTAATTATAATATGTTATATTCCCCATTCATCACAATTCTTCTTAGATTCCTTAATATGAACCAACTTTTATTATTGTAATCTTTCTTTAATTACCGTCATGTACATTCTTATTATTTCAGGAAAATATTTCACACACCTCATTACATTGGTTAGTGAAAAAAATGTCAAAATTTGTTTCCATAACGTACTTTGGTTAAGATCCGTAGTTGCAAGCTACTTCTTTTATTTTTGTTGTGGACATACATGTATATTTTAGTTGATTAGTGTGCAATACGTTAAAAGAACCCCTATTTCGCTCTAATCCCTTTTTCCTTTCTTTTCTTGCAACTATGTTCTTAATAATTTACCGTTATGGAAATGTATCCACTTTCCCTAAATCCAACTAACTTGGTCCACTACTAATTTTTCCTTTTTTTTATTTTTTATGTGGTAGATGTTAATTCATGTTTTACCATTTCCAATTACTGTAAATTTCTATATAAAACTAGGAATATCAATTCATCTACCATTATTTCCACAATTCAGTGTAATTCCCTTTTTCAACATATCTGTAACAACCCTGAATTTTGGGACCAATTTAAAATTTTATTTTAAGTAATTTTAATGAGTTTTTGATATTTAAAATAATTTAATTTAAAATAATAATGATTGAAAGTTGATTTAAATCAAAGTTAGAATGAATAATTTAATTTTAGTTATAAAAGGAATTAGAAATAACGCGGTAGTTTGAAAAGTCAAACTTAAACTTTGACTGAACGTATGGGATGCAAAATTTAACGGATTTTAGTGAAACCAAAAATATTAGAATCTATTTAAAAATATCTTTCCAACGAATCCGAAAAATCGAAATTTCATGGTGGGAATCAAAAGTTATGCCCAAATTAAAATTTAGAAAGGTCGCTATGAAGTTTACAAAGGTCAAAATTGCTACTCTTTGCATACGAAGGAATTTGGACTCGAAACCACTTCCATTGAGTTCAGAATGATGTATCTGCATTTAAAAAGTATAAACACTTATATATTTCGAGTTACGGAAATTATTGGTATAAAAATTTATTTTTAATATTAAATATATACGCCTTGAGAATTGAAATTTTGCAACCGGTCTCCAAATTGAACAAAATTAATTTTGATGGATTCGTATCGTGAAAATAAAGCTAAAAATGGTTTTTCGGTAATTTTTAGAATTAATATATAATTATAATTGATTTTTCAGTGTAAACGGACAATTTTTTACTTTAAAAATTCATTAAAAATTAATACGAACTCGAAAATTTACGAAACCAGTTTCTATAGGTTCGTATTATTAGGATTAGCTGTGATCCAAATTCCATCGAATTTGGAATCAGTATGTGGTCGTACGGTTTTAAACACTGCAAAACGGATGTTAATAATTACACTAAAGATATAATTAAAATGGGCTAAATTACATATGGGCTAGATTAAAGTAACCCCTATATAATATCTCATAGACCAGCGATAACGTAATTCTGAAAATCTAAACATAACCTAGCCTTCATCTTCATTTCCATGGCCTCCTCCTTAGAAAAAAACTTCTTTGCACAAAAATCCCCAAATTTTCAAATTCTCAGAAACTAGCCTTGTGATATCTCGATCAATTTGCCAAATTACAACAAAATTACTAATCAAATTCGTTTTTCGAAATTCATAAAATTCTGGGCTAGAAATTCGTTTGAAGCTGTTTCAATTTTATAAATATCAAAAATCCCCAAATTTTCAAAATCTCAGAAACTAGCCTTGTGACATCTCGATCAATTTTCCAAATTACCACAAAATTACTGATCAAATTCGTTTTTCAAAATTCATAAAATTCTAGGCTAGAAATCCGTTTGAAGCTGTTCGACGTCGCCTCAGTTTCTAAACGATGAAAGGTAACGCTTTAATAATGTAATAAAAAGTTAATTAATTTTGTAATTAAGTTATTTAAAGGATTAAATAGAGATATCTTTTTTTTTTCTTTTTTTATATAAGGTCTGAATTTGATGAAACGAAATGCGTTGGAATCCGCTTGACGAGAAGCTTCACATAGACACTAATTTTGCCCAAAACCGCCCATTTGGAACAGATTAGAGCGTAAACAGAGCATCTTAGAAATTCAGCAAATTTCTGATCTGACAAATAAAAAGGTGAGAGTTCTGATTTACAAAAATCAATTTTAAATTAATTATTCTCCTCGCTTATAGATGCATGATATTTATATTATTGTTTCTGATCCGTGATGTGAGATTGTTGATTGTGGATAATGGTAAAACATAAGTAGATTTACTATGATTACATGTTGATGCTTTGGGTTTGGATTTGACTGTACTGTAAATTTGGATGTTTGGATTGTTCTTATTTATTTAGATCTATTTTAATTAGATCTATAAACACCTATTTAGTAAGATCTATACACACCAATGGATTTAGATTTGGTCTCATTGATTCATGACGTATATGTTAACACCCAAATATAGTTGTTATTCATGTGTTATACTTAGATTTAGTATATATATATATATGGGATCATGATCATATATTGACACCAAACTTATAAATTTGGTTACATATTTTAATATGAATCATGATGCGAATGTTGACATCATAATTTTTGTCCGTTTCATGCTTGAATCATCACCATATGTTGTACCATATGTGATTTTGTTGAAACATGAAATATAAGCATATGTATTTTTTTATTGAAACATGAAGATATAAACATATTGTAGCGTTTTGTTGAAACATGAGATTAAGAACATTTTAGCGTCTTTATGAAATAATCAAATAAAAATATTAAATCTTTATGTTGCGTTTGAATCAAATAAAAAGATTAAATCTTTATGTTGCGTTTGAATGAAATAAAAAGATTAAATCGTTATGTTGCGGTTGTACTCAAATAATTTAGGTTGACGTTGAAACTTGCATTGTAATTAAAGTATGATATTACATCGTAAAAGAAATTATCTTTATTTTTAATAAATAAAGAATAAGATTTGCATTGCAAAATAAAATTACATTTTTATATGTAGTTGAAGAATGATACTTTACGCTGTAAAATAAATTTACATTTTTAATGTAAGTAAAAAGAATGAACATATATACATTTTTTTAATGTAAATTAAGAGGACATTTTTTTATGTAATTAAAGAATAAATTGTCATCTTTTATTAGAGGATAAATTGTCATCTTTTATTAGAGAATAAGTTGTCATCTT
The DNA here is from genome assembly GCA_030737875.1 of Allium sativum. Taxonomy (NCBI): domain Eukaryota; kingdom Viridiplantae; phylum Streptophyta; class Magnoliopsida; order Asparagales; family Amaryllidaceae; genus Allium; species Allium sativum. The sequence continues at coordinate 251,485,970 of CM060919.1, forward strand.
TTGTTAGAAAATAAAAGAACATTTATGTCAGAATTAAAAAGAACATTTATGTTAGAATTAAAAAGAACATTTATGTTAGAATTCAAAATGACATTTATGTTAAGATTAAAAAAAATTGTCATTTATGTTAGATTAAAAATGTCCTTAAATTGGAATGGTCATTAGATTAAAATTATCATACTTGTTGAAATAAGAGAGTTGAAACCAAATTATCATACTTGTTGAAATGATAGAACTGATTTAACATAAAAGTATTCTTTTTATGTTAATATATGGAATGATAGAATTGATTTAACATAAAAGTATTCTTTTTATGTTAATATATGAATTGTTAGAATTATTAAACATTAAAAATATCTGTGCTAATTAAACAACATTTTTGTAAGAATATATCATGTTGTGTTAAACATATCATTTTAGTTAGGAAATATCATTTTAGTCAAAAATGTTTAATTAGGATAGACATGCCACTTTTATTAGAAATATGTTATGTAAGGTAAATTTGTCATCTATGTTTAAGTTGAATTTGTCATTTATGTAGAAATAAATTTGTCAATTATGTGGAATTTAGTTTGTCAATTTTAGGGAAATTTGAAATTGGCATTTATGTTAGGATAAACTTGCCCTTCATGTTAAAATATTATAAGGTCATTTATGGAAAATGTCATTAAATTAGGATGTCATTAAAACTAGAATATCACTAGATTAAAATATTGTTAAGTCATAATGTCATTTAAACTAGAAGGTCATTAGATTAAAAAAGGTCATTAGAATTCATAGAAAATATATTTACATATAAAATATCCTCTTTATATGACATTAGAATTCATCACCTTTATTAAAGAATGGCACCTGAATTAAAAACATCAATTATGTTAAGAAGTGTCATGTAAAATAATATTTTTAGTAAAACAATTATAATGATTAATTAAAATTGTACTTGGACACGAGGTTAGGTCACATTTGTGGTGGAAGTCTGCCCGGACCCGACCGGCATATCCAGCAGCCACAAATGTTGGGCCTAATGTGAAAGGTCCAAGTGCGCAAATACAAATTGGGCCAAGACACGAGGTTAAGCCCAACTTGTGGGAGAAGTCTGCCCGGAACCGACCGGCCTATCCAGCATCCACAAGTTGTAGGCCTAATGTGAGAGGTCTGGCCCATATTAAAATATAAATGGATAACTTAGAAATTGACGTTATTTTCACACCGTTATGTGTTAATAATGAAATGAATATTTTCACCTCCAAGTTTGTTATAAAAGAAAGTTACATTTTTAATAAAATAAGATAAGAATTATAAAAGTTTTACATTTTTCTTAATGTAAATATTAGAAAAGTTACATTTTTCTTAATGTAAATAAAAGGAAAATAGGAAGTTACATTTTTATATGTAATTGGTGTAATATAGAAACCGACATTTTTCAATGTAAATAAGGATGAAATATAAATTATATTTTTATATGCAAATAAAAGAGTTTACATTTTTCGATGTAAACAAAAGAATGATTAGGAATTTATATTTTCCTATGTAAATAGAATATGAAATAATGGTTACATTTTCAATATAATAATATATTGAAGTATAAGTTTACATTTCTCAATGTAAATAAAATAGGAATATAAATTTACATTTTTCAATGTAAATAATAAGATTAGAAATTTACATTTCTATGGAATGGATTTTCATTAGAAAAATAATGAAACCAAATATATACATTTGGTGTAAATTGAAAAATGGAAGGGTAAAATATACATTGTTATGTTTAGGATGTGTATGTAAAGTAAAAATAGCGATAGATCGTTATAAATTATTAACAATGATATGAAATGGTTTTCAAATTTATATATGCGAGAGTTATTTGGAAAGTCCGAGTTTACTCTCATTCCAAATAATGATACGACGTTCGAAGAATTGAGGACGACGATTGAAGACCGACGATCTTCACATCGAATGGGTAACTAGTGTTGAGGCCCTTGATTGATTTGCTCCCAAGACGGGGCTAAAATGGTAGTTATCCGGACGTAGTGCTGATTTGTACGGATTTGGCTTTCGCTCAGACCCAGAGCATAAGCTTATAAATGGAATGTGTATCTGACATTGTACTCCTTTATATTGTATTTATTGATTTTCTGTCGAATGTATGAATGTTTAGTGGTGGATAATTTATTCTCTTGCTTAACACCCTTTCATATATTTCGGCAAAGGATTGGTAGTGTGATATGGAGTGACGATGTGGCATGCTAAGATGCATATGATCAAGGCTTTGTTGAAAAGCAGGCCTTGTGGGATGATCAAAGCATAGCCTGTTTAGGCGTAGCTTTGTGTATAGCGTGACTTCGCGAGCCTCACACACCGGCGGAGTCTAAAACGGGAGAAGGGAACGCAGGGAGAGCAGCACGTTTCTTTCTAGCTAGAAGTGGTGTTTGGGTTTTAACAAGGCCCGACATTTTACTTATGTGGATGATGAAATGAGGCGCCTCGGATGATACGTCCTATAGGACCGGGAAACGTGTGTTTAGGAATAACTAATCCGCAACTCATATGGTGGACCGGCCCTGCAGCTTTCCAAGGGTTCACTGCGGGGGATCCTGAGACATTAGCTAGAGTGTCTCGAATCGGTAAGGAGCTCCTCCCTAGCCTTGACTAATGATGGAAACCCAATTTCAAATACGACCTCATGCGGATTTGTTTGTATTACTAGTATGGAAGCATAGTATTATGGTATCTATGTGTCCTAGGATTGATACATTATGATTGAACTGTTTTTGAAAACTTATATACACTAATAATAATATCAAATTCGTTTTATCGTATCAAGCATTTTTGACCGTTATAAGGTAAAACCCTATCCTCCGGTTTGCGTTGCATTGTGTGATGGGACTTGGGTCTTATGATGGTTTCATTTTTCTAAAAAGCATTGCGGTGTTTTATGATTTACTCTAAGTTATGCACGGCAATCCACTGGAATAAACCCGTTCCGCGTTAGCGGCGTGGTCCTTGGATTTTCCTTATTACTATAAGTTAAATTAGTTAAGAATTCTCACACCAGTCCCATGACTGACCCATTGTTTGTTTCCACCTTTGCAAACTCGGGTGCCCTCTTTTTCCACACGGGCAGTCGAGTAGCTTTTTGCAGATATTTACTTCTTGAGCAGGATTCTGGATTGAAGCTTAAAGCCGTGTCCAGAGCATAGTTGTCTTCCGCTGTATCTATTTTATTTCCGCTGCACTGTATTGTATTAAATTTAATGTAAAATTTATCTTCCGCTGTATTTTATCGATGTACTCTGATATTCTGTACTCTGATGTAACATTTATTATTGATGTTATAAAAGTCTGTTGTTGTTGTTCTGATGTGTTGTATTCCCAAAGTTAAAGTATTCGTGGATTTCCAACTTTTGGGTCAGACTTGTGTGGTTTATGGTCGATCCAAAGAGCGGGAATTTACAGGTCTTTACAGTTGGTATCAGAGCTCTGGTTAGCTCAAATCTTTGGGGTACAACTCGTTAGAACTGAACAAAAGACTCATCAGAGATTGGATTAGTAATATCCAATAAGAATACTCATTAGAGATAGGATTAGCAGTATCCTAGAATGAGGAAACTCATTAGAGATGGGGTTAGTAATGCCCTAGAATGAGTTGAGAGTAGTTGTAACACCCCACGTCCATTAATGTCACTCACAAAGGGAATGCATTAACTTCCATGGAGGTTTTAAGTGAATATAGAACAGAAAAATCTTTGGGGTCCAAGCTTTCCAAAGAGAGATGAAGCAATCCAATCAAACTCCACTAGAGCTGGGCCCAACCCGAGGACCTGGAGGGGGAAAAAGGATAGAAATGGAGGGGGTCAGACATAAAGTCTGACGAGTATGATAATTCTAACAATACTATTACCAAAATAACTAGACTAAGGCATAAACTGGAAAACAAGGAAATGTCTATGGACTATTGGGTATGGAAGAGCAGATAAAGATAACATTAAAGATAACGTTAAAGATACACCTAATTACTAACGAATAATTACTACACTGCACTGCACCAGTCACCCTAAAGGTTGATCCCACTTGCTTTACACAGAAACTATATAAATAGCCTTGCGTACCCCTAGCAGACTACATAGGTGTCGTCTGCCCCTATCTCCGCTAGGTGTACCCCACTACCCACTTACGATCGGCTCCCTACTCGTAGATACCCGTGCTGGCCCCACAGTGGGGTGTATCACTCCCCTAAAGTGGCAACCCGATACAACTTGAGAATGCACGGCTTATACCTACACGATGCAACAACGTCTTACCTACCAGCCTGGGTCCACACACGCATATGAAACCCGTTGGACTTGCGTTGCCACCGCTACCCCGTTTTGGCCTCTTATAGTCAAGCCCAGTATGCGTGTCCCGTCCTCGACTTGGGTCGAGCCCACAAAGATACGTTTGGGATACTGGTTGAAATGCCCCCCCAAAAGCTACCCACCTAAGCTTGTCACCACTAGTATATCCCACTTAACTCTCTTAGTCATGTTCATTTACATGTGTGTTTGGTTAAGTCTTACTAATCGTATTTCACATGCCACTAAGGGCAACCACTAGATTCCTCATGCCACCCAAGGCACCTACTTAACCCCCATGTCCCACCTTATATGTTTATCTGGTTAAGTATTTCTTAATTCATTCAGGCCAAAACCTCATAAAGACCTCTCACATTAGACTGGCATTTATGGCAGCTGGATTTGCCGGGCGGGTCCGGGCAGTCTTACACCATAAAATAGTCTAACCTCGTGTCTTTACAACTGTTATGCTTTAGTTTAGGCCTAGGACCCCTCACATTGGGTTGACATTTTTGACCACTGAATTTGCCGGGCGGTTCCTGGCAGGTTTACGTCACAAACGAGTCCAACCTCGTGTCCTAAGCATTGATTATCACTTATAATCTTTTACCCCAGTTTTGAATATATCCCTATTCAAATCATTAATTACTTCCAATTTTAATGATGTCCATAACTGACTCAATTATGGCCATCCACTTATGGCATGCAAAATCATATCAATTGCACCCCAACTTCTTAATATTAAATCCTTAATATTACCCATACCCCACGTTTATACATTCGCTTATTCAACGCAGAATATACGTTAGACTCGAACAGTCTAACTCATAGCACAAAATAAATTATCACAACATATAGGCAATTAAAATGAATCTAATCATAATAGGGGTGAAACTTGCATAAAACTACACATGTTAAGGATCTAAAGGTGTCAACTTGTTAAATGTCACAATTTACATGATATGATCATAACCCAAATTCGTGTATAAACTTGCATATGGGGTTTTATGCAACATAATGATGGTGTGAACTAGCATCTAATACATAAAATTCACATATGTCATAGCATAATTCTGGATGTCATAATTCTAGATCTAAAAAGATGTCATGGCATATGTTCAATATCTTTACTAATCAATCTAAACTTGCATACATGATTTGTCATATAGATCAACATAGCCCAAACATTATGATTTGATTAACATGAACTAGTTAGCATAGATAATAACATCATGACTTCATAACATGTATGATTTATCACAACTTAGCATAGAAACTTTCAACATATATAACATCATCATAGCATGATTTACAACATATAGGATATCATCATCACATAACATAGGATTTACAACATACATGATAGCATAAGGTTTACAACAACATATATGACAATCCACATCATTCACTTATAATCCATTCATAACTTAATCTAATTAGTTTAACAATAATCTTGTTAAGATCATCATACTCACAATTAGAAGAGAAAGAGAGTCTTGATTTGCTTTAGAGTTGAGTAGAATTAGGGTTTTGATTAGCTTTTCTTCCTTCTTAGTTGGCGACGGCTACACTGAGTTCCATGGCGGCGGTATGACGGTGGCTATTCTATTTTTCATGTGAATTAGAATGAGAGACTACCTAGGTATTTATAGAGTTTAGGATTTATTTAAACCGTCAGATCAACTCAGAACTAATCTCAGCCAACCAGATTAGGTCAAAACCCTAATGGGTCATCACTCAGTCAAAAACAGGCCCAGAACAAAAACTGCTCGGGGAGGGGGGGCAGGTCGACTGCCAAGTCGACCCCCAGGTCGACTCTATAGTCGACCTGGTTGAGGCAGGTCGACTGCCCAGTCGACCCTAGGGTCGACCTGGGCCTGGCGGGAATTTTCCCGCCTAGCCTGTTTTGACTCCGAATTTTGAATTTTAAATTTTTTGAAATCTGTTTTGAATTTTCCGAAACTTCCGATGGCCATAACTTCTTCATACGAAGTCCAATTCACGCAAACTCGGACTCTATTTCAACCAGAATTCCAAGACGAACACAATGGCGCAACCCGTTTCCCACAATTCTCACGTCTGAGATTAGTTATTCTTTAATTTGTGAATATCAACATTAACAGAATTACGGGGTGTTACATTCTCCCCTCCTTAAAGGATTTCGACCCCGAAATCTTCAAGTCAAGAAGAATGTATATCCTAACATCCAATCATCCATCTAATCAACCATCAAACATAGGCATCCATTGTCCTTATAGACTTCTAATGCTCTCATGTTTAAATGCACAGTGTGTGTATATGTCCATATCTAATGCAAAATCAGGCGGTCCACTGATTCAGTTGACCTCCTTAATGCAAATCATGATAGTGCCGTGCATCCATTATGTATGCAAAAGTTCCTTAATGCTACATATTATCTCTATATGCGTGCACAATCATCATCTGAATGCAGCATCCATATGATAAAAACAATCATCATACATCCATTTTACTAAATACAGCCATTTATATGCAATATGCAGTATGAAGTGACTGAGCTGATCTAGTGCCTAATAGTGTGTGTATATGCGTCCACGAGCAACCATTAGCAAACACTTGCATCCACTTTGCATCCATCACACATAACATGTCTCAAACACATGTTTCAACCATAGGATTATCCTAACTAAAGGTCAAGGATACTAGCGAGAGGATACTCTAAAGGTAAGATAAGTACAAGCTAAGCGATAAAGGAGAAATTAAAAGACATACCCTCGAAAAGAAAAGGGTACAACGAACGCATCTTCTCTTCCGTCTCCCAAGTAGCGTTGCTCTCATCATCTCCCCATTGTACTTTGACTACTCTGACCTCTCGATTTCTCAGCTTCTTAATCTCTGACCCAAGAATGCGCGTAGGAGCTCGTCGAATCGTCGCATCACGCTCTATCTCCACCTCTCTAAGCAAGTTCGGCTCTACCACCTTCGCGGTCTCGTGCAAGCACTTCCTCAAATGTGACACATGGAATACGTCGTGTACACCACTAAGTCTCTCAGGCAACTCCACTCTATACGCCATCTGTCCAATCTTCTCCTTAATAGGAAACGACCCTACAAACCTTGGTGCTAACTTCCCAACGGACCCAAAGCAAACAACGTTCCGTAATGGAGACACTTTGATAAAGACCATGTCCCCAACATCAAACTCGAGATCTGTCCTCCTCTTATCCGCATAAGATTTCTGCCTATCATGCGTTGCTTTCATCCTCCTTCGAATCAAGTCGATCTTCTCCGAAGTCTCCCTAATCATATCAGGCCCAAGTAAGATCTTATCCGTAAATTCCTACCAACATGTAGGTGAACGACAAGGTCGTCCATAAAGAGCTTCGAAAGGTGTCATGCCAATGCTGGAATGAAAGCTATTATTATATGCGAACTCTACCAATGGAAGATGCTCCTCCCACGTACCCCCAAAGTCTAGGATACATAGCCTCAACAGATCCTCTAAAATGCGATTCACCCTCTCTGTCTGGCCGTCCGTCTGAGGTTGATATGCGGTGCTCAAACATAACCGAGTCCCTACCGCTTCTTGTAAGCTCTTCCAAAATTCGCTAGTGAAAATAGGATCGCGGTCACTCACTATGCTAGAAGTAACACCGTGCAAACGAACTATCTCTCGGACGTATACAGAAGCTAACCATGGAGCAGTTCTCTTACTCTTCACGGGAATAAAATGGGCGCTCTTAGTAAGTCTGTCTACTATAACCCAAATCCCCGTATTACCCTTCCTTGATCGTGGTAATCCATCCACAAAATCCATCGAGACACTTTCCCACTTCCATAGTGGAACCTCCAATGGGTGAAGCAACCCATCGGGTTTCTTTTGCTCCGCTTTTACTTGTTGGCACACCAAGCATCTAGCGACATACTCGGCCACATCCCTCTTCATGCCGGCCCAAAAATAAACTCGCTTCATGTCTTTGTACATCTTGTCCCCGCTGGGATGAATGGTCATCTTCGAACGATGTGCATCATCAAGAATGGTCTTCCTTAGGTCATCGTCTTTTGGTATACAAAGTCTATCGTCCCTACGTAACCAACCCTTATCATCTAGGGTATACCTACGAAGATGGCTTGATGACTCCCCTCTTTTGAGCTTTTCTACTAACTCAACCAACTGTGGGTCGTCTCGCTGTGCCTTGCCAATCTGTCCCAAAAGCGTAGGTCTGACCTCCAAGGATGCTAGCAAACTGGGTACAAAGTCAACGGAAGGTCTAAAGTCAAACATCGAGATGAACTCTAAACTTCGCCGCTCAACAAACAAAGGACTTAAGGACAACCTTTTTCTACTTAAGGCATCTGCCACCACGTTACCCTTGCCAGGGGTATATGCTATTTCGAAGTCGTAGGACGCTAAGAATTCCATCCACCTTTGCTGCCTTAAGTTCAAGTCCTTCTGAGAGAATAAGTATTTTAGCGATTTGTGGTCAGTGAACAATTCGAATTTCTCGCCAAGAAGATAATAACGCCAAGACTTAAGCGCGAAAACAATAGCGGCCAACTGTAGGTCATGCGTGGGGTAATTCTTCTCATGCGCTCTCAATTGCCTTCCACCATAGGCTATTACCCTACCCTCTTGCATTAGGAATGCGCCTAGTCCTGTCCCACAAGCGTCAGTATAAACGATAAACGACTTACTCCCGTATGGCAGCACTAAGACAGGGGCTGAGGACAACGCTCTCTTCAAACGTTGGAACGCATCATCACAATCTACGTCCCATGTGAAGACTAGGTTCTTCTTCGTCAAGCGTGTCAATGGAGCTGATATCTTTGCGAAGTCTTTGATAAACTTCCTATAGTAGCCAGCCAACCCCAAGAAACTTCTTACTTCGGTAGCATTTTTAGGGACCTTCCAATCTTGGATGGCCACCACCTTCGCGGGATCCACAACTATCCCTTCCTTGGAAACCACGTGCCCTAAGAATCGTACTTCCTTCCTCCAGAAGTGACACTTAGAAAATTTAGCTTTAATATTATGCGCTCGTAGGGTCTCCAACACTTCCCTAAGATGTAGGGCATGCTCTTCTTCATCCTTAGAAAAGACCAAGATGTCGTCTACAAAGACTACCACGAATTTGTTAAGGTACTCCATAAACACCCTACTCATCAAATCAACAAAGTATGCGGGGGCGTTTATCAAACCGAAGGGCATCACTAGCCATTCATAGAAACCGTCCGGAGTCCTAAAGGCAGTCTTGTCAATGCTATCCTCAGCCACTCTCAACTGATGGAAACCAATGGCTAAGTCCAACTGCGAAAACACTGAGGCGCCAACTAACTGATCGAAGAGATCGTCAATCCTCGGCAGTGGGTGTCTGTTTTTCTTAGTAAGTTTATTAAGTTCTCTATAGTCCACACAAAGTCTAAGGGACCCATCCGCCTTCGTGGCAAATACTACTGGAGCACCCCACTCCGATATACTTCGTCTTATGAACCCCTTCTCAAGCAACTCCTTCACTTGCTTATCGAGTTCCCTCCTTTCACGAGGAGCCATGTGGCGTACTGGTAAAGATACTGGTTTTGCATTATCCACCAGATATATTCGAAAATCTATCTCCCGCTTCGGAGGTAAGCCCTTCACCTCCTCAAACACATCCGAATATTCTCGGACCACTCTAACAGATCGTAGATTTTCCACCGACGCGTCAAGCGATTCTAGATAACTTAGCATAACGGAATTTATGGGATTACAAAAGATTTCGAGAGTGTTACCAAGGCGAGTCATGAGCCTAACTACTCTCCTTTCACAATCAAGAATGGCCCCATTTCTGGATAACCAATCCATTCCTAAAATTAGCCCATAGCCCGTGAAGCCCAAAACATAAGCATGACATCTAAACTCAACGCTAGGTATAGAAATTTTCAAATCCAAACACATCATGGACAAATAAGCTGAGCCCCCAATTGGATTCGAAACTACTAAGGGATCCTCTACTAAACTAGTGTTTAAGTGCAGTGATTCAACTAATGATGTAGAGATAAACGAATGTGATGCGCCCGAATCGAATAAGGTACGGACAGGATGATCAAACAGAAAAACTAAGGTTTCAACAGAAATGGTTCTACCTCGTTCTTGCAGCGGTGGGACCGCGATAGCCTGAACTTGTCCCCTTGCCTGCCCTGGTGCCATAAGAGCCTGCACCTGTCCTCCCGAGGTAGACCCTGCCCTCTGCCCTTCTTTAGGCAGTCCTTCACTAGATGTCCCGCTTCGCCATAGTGGAAACAGCCAGTCTTCTTTTTCTTTCGGCAATCCTTGCTGAGATGGCCTGGTGTCCCACAGTTAAAGCATTTCTTCTTCCCTTTGCCACTATTGTCTTTACCACCCTTCTTGTTTTGCTGTTGTGGTTTCTTCTGATCCCCTTTCTTCTCAGGTGCCTTATCAGCTTTATTGCCTTTCTCCTCGTGCATGAGTGTCATGTCTACTAGCTTCTCAAAGGTGGCCCCCATAGGGATGTGGGTCATAGACAACCCTTGCAACGGTTAATTCAATCCATTAACGAACCTCAGAGCCTTCTTCTCTGGCGTGTTCACTAAGTCCAAGCCAAACCTTGCTAACTGATTAAATTTGTTAACATATTCTTTCACTGATGAGCTTCCTTGCTTTAATGTCAAGAACCTTTCCATATATAGATTCTCTTCTTCCCTCGAGAGAAACTTCGCCTCAAACCTACGTCTGAAATCCGCCCAAGAGTCAATAGGACGCTCCCCATTAGTGACTTCCCACCAAAACGAGGCCTCTCCCTTCATTAACCAAGCTGCTAATTTGACTTTCCTCCCCTCTTCTACTTCAAAGATTTCTAGCAATTCTTCCACCTCCCTAAGCCAATCTCTAGCTTCCACAAACGTTTCTGACCCTTGAAAAGGTTTTCCACCCATAGCCTTAAATTCCTTGCACGTCTTTGCAAAAGTATCAGCGCGAGGAGGAGGAGGAGGAGCGGGTGCAACTGGTGGTGGAGGAACATTGGCTGGACCTGCAGCGGCCCTAGCCTTTAATAACCTCCTATACCATCCTGGTATCGTTACACTATCCGGAAGGTTAAGATCTTCAGCCATGCTGAAACGAAAGAGGAAAGATTCAAAATGGAGAATTCGAAAGATAAAGATATATGGCTATTGGGGATTATGTTTTTCATAAAAACTTTCCTCTTTAAAATACTCATCAAGACATGTTTTTGAAAACACTTCTTCCAAAAATACTTTAGAAAAATAGTTTTTCTAAAAAAATTATCTGTTCTGGTAACCTTAAGCTCTGATACCACGTGTAACACCCCACGTCCATTAATGTCACTCACAAAGGGAATGCATTAACTTCCATGGAGGTTTTAAGTGAATATAGAACAGAAAAATTACAACAAGACAGATAATAAGTAGTACTTGAAAATCTAAAACTTCATTTTATTGCGGCTGAATTTAAACATGTTTGTTACATCATAAAACCATAAATCAGAGTCGAGTACAATATCCATCTTGATAAAACAAAATACATAACCCCATTTCACAAATAGCCATTAAAGAAGATAACAAGCTGGACTTTACTTCAACGGTCCAAGCTTTCCAAAGAGAGATGAAGCAATCCAATCAAACTCCACTAGAGCTGGGCCCAACCTGAGGACCTGGAGGGGGAAAAGGATAGAAATGGAGGGGGTTAGACATAAAGTCTGGCGAGTATGATAATTCTAACAATACTATTACCAAAATAACTAGACTAAGGCATAAACTGGAAAACAAGGAAATGTCTATGGACTATTGGGTATGGAAGAGCAGATAAAGATAACGTTAAAGATAACGTTAAAGATACACCTAATTACTAACGAATAATTACTACACTGCACTGCACCAGTCACCCTAAAGGTTGATCCCACTTGCTTCACACAGAAACTATATAAATAGCCTTGCGTACCCCTAGCTGACTACATAGGTGTCGTCTGCCCCTATCTCCGCTATGTGTACCCCACTACCCAGTTTCGATCGGCTCCCTACTCGTAGATACCTGTGCTGGCCCCACAGTGGGGTGTATCACTCCCCTAAAGTGGCAACCTGATACAACTTGAGAATGCACGGCTTATACCTACACGATGCAACAACGTCTTACCTACCAGCCCGGGTCCATACACGCATATGAAACCCGTTGGACTTGCGTTGCCACCGCTACCCCGTTTTTGCCTCTTATAGCCAAGCCCAGTATGCGTGTCCCGTCCTCGACTTGGGTCGAGCCCACAAAGATACGTTTGGGATACTGGTTGAAATGGGCCCCCACAAGCTACCCACCTAAGCTTGTCACCACTAGTATATCCCACTTAACCCTCTTAGTCATGTTCATTTACATGTGTGTTTGGTTAAGTCTTACTAATCGTATTTCACATGCCACTAAGGGAAACCACTAGATTCCTCATGCCACCCAAGGCACCTACTTAACCCCCATGTCTCACCTTACATGTTTATCTGGTTAAGTATTTCTTAATTCATTCAGGCCATAACCTCATAAAGACCTCTCACATTAGACTGGTATTTATGGCAGCTGGATTTGCCGGGCGGGTCCGGGCAGTCTTACACCATAAAAGAGTCTAACCTCGTGTCTTTACAACTGTTATGCTTCAGTTTAGGCCTAGGACCCCTCACATTGGGCTGACATTTGTGACCACTGGATTTGCCGGGCGGGTCCTGGCAGGTTTACGTCACAAACGAGTCCAACCTCGTGTCCTAAGCATTGATTATCACTTATAATCTTTTACCCCAGTTTTGAATATATCCCTATTCAAATCATTAATTACTTCCAATTTTAATGATGTCCATAATTGACTCAATTATGGCCATCCACTTATGGCATGCAAAATCATATCAATTGCACCCCAACTTCTTAATATTAAATCCTTAATATTACCCATACCCCACGTTTATACGTTCGCTTATTCAACGCAGAATATACGTTAGACTCGAACAGTCTAACTCATAGCACAAAATAAATTATCACAACATATAGGCAATTAAAATGAATCTAATCATAATAGGGGTGAAACTTGCATAAAACTACACATGTTAAGGATCTAAAGGTGTCAACTTGTTAAATGTCACAATTTACATGATATGATCATAACCCAAATTCGTGTATAAACTTGCATATGGGGTTTTATGCAACATAATGATGGTGTGAACTAGCATCTAATACATAAAATTCACATATGTCATAGCATAATTCTGGATGTCATAATTCTAGATCTAAAAAGATGTCATGGCATATGTTCAATATCTTTACTAATCAATCTAATCTTGCATACATGATTTGTCATATAGATCAACATAGCCCAAACATTATGATTTGATTAACATGAACTAATTAGCATAGATAATAACATCATGACTTCATAACATGTATGATTTATCACAACTTAGCATAGAAACTTTCAACATATATAACATCATCATAGCATGATTTACAACATATAGGATATCATCATCACATAACATAGGATTTACAACATACATGATAGCATAAGGTTTACAACAACATATATGACAATCCACATCATTCACTTATAATCCATTCATAACTTAATCTAATTAGTTTAACAATAATCTTGTTAAGATCATCATACTCACAATTAGAAGAGAAAGAGAGTCTTGATTTGCTTTAGAGTTGAGTAGAATTAGGGTTTTGATTGGCTTTTCTTCCTTCTTAGTTGGCGGCGGCTACACTGAGTTCCATGGCGGCGGTATGACGGTGGCTATTCTATTTTTCATGTGAATTAGAATGAGAGACTACCTAGGTATTTATAGAGTTTAGGATTTATTTAAACCGTCAGATCAACTCAGAACTAATCTCAGCCAACCAGATTAGGTCAAAACCCTAATGGGTCATCACTCAGTCAAAAACAGGCCCAGAACAAAAACTGCTCGGGGAGGGGGGGCAGGTCGAATGCCAAGTCGACCTCCAGGTCGACTCTATAGTCGACCTGGTTGAGGCAGGTCGACTGCCCAGTCGACCCTAGGGTCGACCTGGGCCTGGCGGGAATTTTCCCGCCTAGCCTGTTTTGACTCCGAATTTTGAATTTTAAATTTTCTGAAATCGGTTTTGAATTTTCCGAAACTTCCGATGGCCATAACTTCTTCATACGAAGTCCAATTCACACAAACTCGGACTCTATTTCAACCAGAATTCCGAGATGAACACAATGGCGCAACCCGTTTCCCACAATTCTCACGTCTGAGATTAGTTATTCTTTAATTTGTGAATATCAACATTAACAGAATTACGGGGTGTTAGAGTAGCAAGCCTGTAATATACGTATTTATAATTATATTTTAGAAAATATGATTTTTGAATATACAAAAGTTATACATTTTAAAAGTTAATCAACTAATTGATTGATGGTTGTGTAGTGTAGTTATTAGTTCAACTAATAAAATTATAGAAACGAATTAAAGAATGAAAGATGAGATAGGATACTTAAACAACTTTAGCTTCGTTCCTTTTCGAGGACGAAAAGTTCTTAAGTGGGGGAGACTGTAACAACCCTGAATTTTGGGGCCAATTAAAAATTTTATTTTAAGTAATTTTAATGAGTTTTTAATATTTAAAATAATTTATTTTAAAATAATAATGATTGAAAGTTGATTTAAATCAAAGTTAGAATGAATAATTTTATTTTAGTTATAAAAGGAATTAGAAATAATGCGGTAGTTTGAAAAGTCAAACTTAAACTTTGACTGAACGTACAGGATGCAAAATTTAACGAATTTTAGTGAAACCAAAAATATTAGAATCTATTTAAAAATATCTTTCCAACGAATCCAAAAAATCGGAATTTCATAGCGGGAATCAAAAGTTATGCCCAAATTAAAATTTAGAAAGGTCGCTATGAAGTTTACAAAGGTCAAAATTGCTACTCTTTGCATACGAAGGAATTTGGACTCGAAACCACTTCCATTGAGTTCAGAATGATGTTTCTGCATTTAAAAGTATAAACACTTATATATTTCGAGTTTCGGAAATTATTGGTATAAAAATTTATTTTTAATATTAAATATATACGCCTTGAGAATTGAAATTTTGCAACCGATCTCCAAATTGAACAAAATTAATTTTGATGGGTTCGCATCGTGAAAATAAAGCTAAAAATGATTTTTCGGTAATTTTTAGGATTAATATATAATTATAATTGATTTTTCAGTGTAAACGGACAATTTTTGATTTTAAAAATACATTACAAATTAATACGAACTCGAAAATTTACGAAACCAGTTTCTATAGGTTCGTATTGATTAGGATTAGCTGTGATCCAAATTCCATCGAATTTGGAATCAGTATGTGGTCGTACGGTTTTAAAAACTGCAAAACGGATGTTAATAATTACACTAAAGATATAATTAAAATGGGCTAAATTACATATGGGCTAGATTAAACTAACCCCTATATAATATCTCATAGACCAGCCATAACCTAATTCTGAAAATCTAAACATAACCTAGCCTCCATCTTCTTCATCTTCATTTCCATGGTCTCCTCCTTAGAAAAAAACTTCTTTGCACAAAAATCCCCAAATTTTCAAATTCTCAGAAACTATCCTTGTGACATCTCGATCAATTTGCCAAATTACCACAAAATTACTGATCAAATTCGTTTTTCGAAATTCATAAAAGTCTGGGCTAGAAATTCTTTTGAAGCTGTTTCAATTTTCTAAATATCAAAAATCCCCAATTTTTCAAAATCTCAGAAACTAGCCTTGTGACATCTCGATCAATTTGCCAAATTACCACAAAATTACTGATCAAATTCGTTTTTCGAAATTCATAAAATTCTGGGCTAGAAATCCGTTTGAAGTTGTTCGATGTCGCCTCAGTTTCTAAACGATGGAAGGTAACACTTTAATAATGTAATAAAAAGTTAATTAATTTTGTAATTAAGTTATTTAAAGGATTAAATAGCGATATCTTCTTTTTTCTTTTTTTTTATATAAGGTCTGAATTTGATGAAACGAAATGCGTTGGAATCCGCTTGACGAGAAGCTTCGCATAGACACTAATTTTGCCCAAAACCGCCCATTTGGAACAGATTAGAGCGTAAACAGAGCATCTTAGAAATTCAGCAAATTTCAGATCTGACAAATAAAAAGGTGAGAGTTCTGATTTACAAAAATCAATTTTAAATTAATTACTCTCCTCGCTTATAGATGCATGATATTTATATTATTGTTTCTGATCCGTGATGTTAGATTGTTGATTGTGGATAATGGTAAAACATAAGTAGATTAACTATGATTACATGTTGATGCTTTGGGTTTGGATTTGACTGTACTGTAAATTTGGATGTTTGGATTGTTCTTATTTATTTAGATCTATTTTAATTAGATCTATAAACACCTATTTAGTAAGATCTATACACACCAATGGATTTAGATTTGGTCTCATTGATTCATGACGTATATGTTAACACCCAAATATAGTTGTTGTTCATGTGTTATACTTAGATTTAGTATATATATATATATATATGGGATCATGATCATATGTTGACACCAAACTTTTAAATTTGGTTACATATTTTAATATGAATCATGATGCGAATGTTGACATCATAAATTTTTGTCCGTTTCATGCTTGAATCATCACCATATGTTGTACCATATGTGATTTTGTTGAAACATGAAATATAAGCATATGTATTTTTTTTTATTGAAACATGAAGATATAAACATATTGTAGCGTTTTGTTGAAACATGAGATTAAGAACATTTTAGCGTCTTTATGAAATGATCAAATAAAAAGATTAAATCTTTATGTTGCGTTTGAATCAAATAAAAAGATTAAATCTTTATGTTGCGTTTGAATGAAATAAAAAGATTAAATCATTATGTTGCGGTTGTACTCAAATAATTTAGGTTAGCGTTGAAACTTCCATTGTAATTAAAGTATGATATTACATCGTAAAAGAAATTATCTTTATTTTCAAAAAATAAAGAATAAGATTTGCATTGCAAAATAAAATTACATTTTTATATGTAGTTGAAGAATGATACTTTACGCTGTAAAATAAATTTACATTTTTAATGTAAGTAAAAAGAATGAACATATATACATTTTTTTAATGTAAATTAAGAGGACATTTTTTTATGTAATTAAAGAATAAATTGTCATCTTTTATTAGAGGATAAATTGTCATCTTTTATTAGAGAATAAGTTGTCATCTTTTGTTAGAAAATAAAAGAACATTTATGTTAGAATTAAAAAGAACATTTATGTTAGAATTAAAAAGAACATTTATGTTAGAATTCAAATGACATATATGTTAAGATTCAAAAAAAAATGTCATTTATGTTAGATTAAAAATGTCCTTAAATTGGAATGGTCATTAGATTAAAATTATCATACTTGTTGAAATAAGAGAGTTGAAACCAAATTATCATACTTGTTGAAATGATAGAACTGATTTAACATAAAAATATTCTTTTTATGTTAATATATGGAATGATAGAATTGATTTAACATAAAAGTATTCTTTTTATGTTAATATATGAATTGTTAGAATTATTAAACATTAAGAATATCTGTGCTAATTAAACAGCATTTTTGTAAGAATATATCATGTTGTGTTAAACATATCATTTTAGTTAGGAAATATCATTTTAGTTAAAAATGTTTAATTAGGATAGACATGCCACTTTTATTAGAAATATGTTATGTAAGGTAAATTTGTCATCTATGTTTAAGTTGGATTTGTCATTTATGTAGAAATAAATTTGTCATTTATGTGGAATTTAGTTTCTGAATTTTAGGGAAATTTGAAATTGGCATTTATGTTAGGATAAACTTGCCCTTCATGTTAAAATATTATAAGGTCATTTATGGAAAATGTCATTAAATTAAGATGTCATTAAAACTAGAATATCACTAGATTAAATTATTGTTAAGTCATAATGTCATTAAAACTAGAAGGTCATTAGATTAAAAAAGGTCATTAGAATTCATAGAAAATATATTTACATATAAAATATCCTCTTTATATGACATTAGAATTCATCACCTTTATTAAAGAATGGCACGTGAATTAAAAACATCTATTATGTTATGAAGTGTCATGTAAAATAATATTTTTAGTAGAACAATTATAATGATTAATTAAAATTGTACTTGGACACGAGGTTAGGTCACATTTGTGGTGGAAGTCTGCCCGAACCCGACCGGCATATCCAGCAGCCACAAATGTTGGGCCTAATGTGAAAGGTCCAAGTGCGCAAATACAAATTGGGCCAAGACACGAGGTGAAGCCCAACTTGTGGGAGAAGTCTGCCCGGAACCGACCGGCCTATCCAGCATCCACAAGTTGTAGGCCTAACGTGAGAGGTCTGGCCCATATTAAAATATAAATGGATAACTTAGAAATTGACGTTATTTTCACACCGTTATGTGTTAATAATGAAATGAATATTTTCACCTCCAAGTTTGTTATAAAAGAAAGTTACATTTTTAATAAAATAAGATAAAAATTGTAAAAGTTTTACATTTTTCTTAATGTAAATATTAGAAAAGTTACATTTTTCTTAATGTAAATAAAAGGAAAATAGGAAGTTACATTTTTATATGTAATTGGTGTAATATAGAAACCGACATTTTTCAATGTAAATAAGGATGAAATAGAAATTATATTTTTATATGCAAATAACAGAGTTTACATTTTTTGATGTAAACAAAAGAATGATTAGGAATTTATATTTTCCAATGTAAATAGAATATGAAATAAATGTTACATTTTCAATATAATAATATACTGAAGTATAAGTTTACATTTCTCAATGTAAATAAAATAGGAATAGAAATTTACATTTTTCAATGTAAATAATAAGATTAGAAATTTACATTTCTAAGGAATGGATTTTTATTAGAAAAATAATGAAACCAAATATATACATTTGGTGTAAATTGAAAAATGGAAGAGTAAAATATATATTGTTATGTTTAGGATGTGTATGTAAAGTAAAAATAGCGATAGATCGTTATAAATTATTAACAACGGTATGAAATGGTTTTCAAATTTATATATGCGAGAGTTATTTGGAAAGTCCGAGTTTACTCTCATTCCAAATAATGATACGACGTTCGAAGAATTGAGGACGGCGATTGAAGACCGACGATCTTCACATCGAATGGATAACTAGTGTTGAGGCCCTTGATTGATTTGCTCCCAAGACGGGGCTAAAATGGTAGTTATCCGGACGTAGTGCTGATTTGTACGGATTTGGCTTTCGCTCAGACCCAGAGCATAAGCTTATAAATGGAATGTGTGTCTGACATTGTACTCCTTTATATTGTATTTATTGATTTTCTGTCGAATGTATGAACGTTTGGTGGCGGAGAATTTATTCTCTTGCTTAACCCCCTTTCATATATTTCGGCAAAGGATTGGTAGTGTGATATGTAGTGACGATGTGGCATGCTAAGATGCATATGATCAAGGCTTTGTTGAAAAGCAGGCCTTGTGGGATGATCAAAGCATAGCCTGTTTAGGCGTAGCTTTGTGTATAGCATGACTTCGCGAGCCTCACACACCGGCGGAGTGTAAAACGGGAGACGGGAACGCAGGAAGAGCAGCACGTTTCTTTCTAGCTAGAAGTGGTGTTTGGGTTTTAACAAGGCCCAACATTTTACTTATGTGGATGATGGAATGAGGCGCCTCGGATGATAGGTCCTATAGGACCGAGAAACGTGTGTTTAGGAATAACTAATCCGCAACTCGTATGGTGGACCGGCCCTGCAGCTTTCCAAGGGTTCACTGCGGGGGATCCTGAGACATTAGTTAGAGTGTCTCGAATCGGTAAGGAGCTCCTCCCTAGCCTTGACTCATGATGGAAACCCAATTTCCAATACGACCTCATGCGGATTTGTTTGTATTACTAGTATGGAAGCATAGTATTATGGTATCTATGTGTCCTAGGATTGATACATTATGATTGAACTGTTTTTGAAAACTTAAATACACTAATAATAATATCAAATTCGTTTTTATCGTATCAAGCATTTTTTACCATTATAAGGTAAAACCCTATCCTCCGGTTTGCGTTGCATTGTGTAATGGGACTTGGGTCTTATGATGGTTTCATTTTTCTAAAAAGCATTGCGGTGTTTTATTATTTACTCTAAGTTATGCACGACAATCCATTGGAATAAACCCGTTCCGTGTTATCGGCGTGGTCCTTGGATTTGCCTTATTACTATTAGTTAAATTAGTTAAGAATTCTCACACCAGTCCCATGACTGACCCGTTGTTTGTTTCCACCTTTGCAAACTCGGGTGCCCTCTTTTTCCACACGGGCAGTCGAGTAGCTTTTTGCAGATATTTACTTCTTGAGCAGGATTCTGGATTGAAGCTTAAAGCTGTGTCCAGAGCATAGTTGTCTTCCGCTGTATCTATTTTATTTCCGCTGCACTGTATTGTATTAAATTTAATGTAAAATTTATCTTCCGCTGTATTTTATCGATGTACTCTGATATTCTGTACTCTGATGTAACATTTATTATTGATGTTATAAAAGTCTGTTGTTGTTGTTCTGATGTGTTGTATTCCCAAAGTTAAAGTATTCGTGGATTTCCAACTTTTGGGTCAGACTTGTGTGGTTTATGGTCGATCCAAAGAGCGGGAATTTACGGGTCTTTACAATATCCAATTTATTACTCAAGAACATATGCATAATTGTTATCAAATTTACCATTTCAGTATTACAGTAATTCTTAATCCAAACAGAAAATTAATTGAAAAAATTAAAACAACAATATTCTTAATGTACTCAGGGAATAAATTATGTTCAAGTTACCCTAAATTACTATTATTAATCAAGTTAAGAATTATAGGGAATGCAAACGATGAATATACTATTACCAAAAGGTATAATTTAAAATCCACTCACGTGATTGCTTTTCAATTCTTGAATCTGTTTCAAATCTGATATTCCGTGGTCTTTCTAACTGAATCTAATATTAAGATAACCATGGATTTACATATCTGATGCTAAAAGAAGAAGAAAAGAAAAAAACTTAAATAATTCAGTTTCATAGTATTTATCTCACGTTGACAAGAAACCTGAACATCTATATTATAGATCTACATTTTTTGTCTTCAAATCTTGAATCAGAATTCCCTAGTGTGAATATTCTAATTTCTGATAGATTTGGAGAAGAAAGAAAATGGTAGAGCCTTGGCGTCTTCTCAGAAAATATGAGTTGGAGGCTTGGCTCTTCTAGTCTATATATAGATGTACAGGAAATTCTTGTGTATCGGAATTAATAATTAATATAAAATATGAGCCGTACAAGCCAAGAAACACACGTGAGAAAACCCAGATCTGGCCCCGGTAGGTGGACCCATGTGTCGTGTAACATCAACGATTTTTGACCGTTCAAATTGACAATGGTCCTCAAAGTCGACTTAAACAAATCAAAAATACGGATAGTGTAACACCCCATGTCCGTTAATTTCACTCACAAAAGGAATGCATTAACTTCCATGAAGCATTATAGGTAAGCTAAATAGAATATTACAAGATAGATACATAAAGTAGTACTTGAAAAATTTATAACTTAATTACAGCAGAAACAGACATAAGTTTGGTTACATCCTTCAAAATCACAATACCAAAACCCAAGTACACAAGTATCAGTCTTATACCAAAATCCTTCAGAATGCCTAATTTTAAAACCATAATCCCCAACATAAACTGCCACAAGAAGGTAGAGTCAAAGCCAAGTAATACTTCAATCACTTCAAGCAGAGAACATGAATCAAGCTCCTATGTTTCTACCCTGAGCACCTTCGGGGGGGGGGGGGGGGGGGGACGGAAAGAAAAAGAGGCGAAAACAAACGAGGTCAGACATAAAGTCTAGCAAGTCCAATAACTTTCAGCATATAAACAGATAGTAGTATCATGACATGTAAATAAATCTGGATGAGAGATTACAGCAACAGGAGTAGCAGGTATGCTTAAGTTAAACAGAAGAAACAGAATGATATACACCAAGATATGCTTCTTACCTATATCTTACTTCTCTACACTAACACTTAGTATAACAGGATTAGGTACTACCCTACTGTCTAAACTGAAATAGAAACAGAAACAGAATAATCTCTACAGAATCAGAATGCTAGTAATGGGCCTTTACCACCCCAACTGAGACAGAAGGTATAGAAACAGAATGCTAATAATGTGCCTTTACCACCCCAACTGAGACAAAAGGTACGTAAACAGAATGCTAATAATGGGCCTTTACTACCCCAACTAATGGGCCTTTACCACCCCAATAGAGACAGAAGGTACAGAAACAGAATGCTAATAATGGGCCTTTACCACCCCAACTAATGGGCCTTTACCAACCCAACAGAAACAGAAGGTACACCAACAGAAACAAACAGAACTAGGTGTACCCTAAATTCTACCCTAAGCGATCAGCTCCCTAATACATAAATACCCTGTGCCGGCCCCACAGAAGGGTGTATTATTCCCTAAAGTGGCAACCTATAGACACAGACCTATTTTAAGATATCACGGTGTTTTATATCCTCAGAGCAGACCGGATCCATGCACGCACATGACCTGGTTGGAATGCGTCATCGACACCCCTCGCCATTATCAGAGTGAACCTCTTACAATTAGTTCAGTAAGCGTGCCCTGGACCCCTCCTAGTGTTGGGTCATAGTTTTGATACCAGAAAAGGGTTACTGACTAATATGGGTCCCACACAACAAATGACACAAGTAATTACCCCTTCTAACCTTGTGTCCCCATACTAACATATTTCAGATTAACTTTCTTATAGATTTCAGATGTACAAAGTTCAGATTAACTAGTTCTCAGATCAGACATACAGGTTAACAAGTTTTCAGACTAACGGATCAGATATACAGATTAACAGACTTATAGATTGTTTTACCTAACCTTGTATTGGGCCTACAGTGTTAGACCAAAAATTGGTTTTAACACCCAAACTAGTTATGATTTCAATGAAATAGAATCAAAAAGCAGTAAAGAACACACGATTTATAGTGGTTCGGCGTTAAGGAGCCTACGTACACTTTGTTTACTTTTATTGAATGATTAGAATACAAAGACAACAATAATTCTCACTCAACTTCACAATTACAATGCATAAACTCACTCAAATCTCTCAAATATAGGCTTTAAGAGATGGTTTTGATCTGAATATGATTGTAGAATTCGGTTATGGAGGAAGTAAGAACTGAGAATTTGCCAAAAGATCCTTTCAAATGCCTCTAGATGGTGTATTTATAGGTGAAAAATCTCTTCGAAGTGGCTCCGGTTCGGAATTGCGTGGCATCCATCCCTTGAGAGTCGGGTTCGGAGGCTCCAAGATGGCTACAACGCATTGATTTGGTAGGAGATCGTGGGAGAAATGGTCAGACCTTGTCCGAGTCTTCAGGAGATATGCGCAGCAACGGTTACAGATTCAAGTGGGAGAAGGGGTTCGGATCGGGTCCTCCGATCCGATCCGGTGTGGCAGCATGCTATCTCTTGACGTTGTTTGTGTACTCCTCCGATCCGATGAGGCCGTTTGTTGTTTAATGTGCTGGCGCATCTCTCCGATCCGATCCGATGAGGTCACTTGATATCCTTTGATATTGCTGACGTATTACCGATCCGATGTGATTTCTGCGTCTCTGATCTCTACTCACTTCCTGTGCTACTTTCCTCTGATCCGAACCGATTGATGACTTTTTCGTTGTTTGCTCTTTGTGTAGCCTAGTTCACAAAGTAGGCTAACATTTTGCCCCCTCGAAGTACACTCTTATCTAAGATAAAGTGTGCTTCGAAGCAGTTTACGAAACATCCTTTGAATTAGAACCGTTGAATGATCACTTCCATCTACTTGTAGTGTCACTTCATGAAGTCGTGGATTTTGCTGCTTATATATATCCATAATACATATGAATTACTTTCTTCATTATCAAACAACTTTGAGATCTTTTATTTAACGTCCAGTGATTCTTCCAGGTAAGCTTTTTCTTTACTTTTCCTAAAATTCACCCCGCGTGTCAAATCAGTGTATATAACCCCTTTCGGTTCGGATGCCGATCCGAATGGATTTCCTCCAGTGGCACATCCGAACAGATACACCAGTATTACCTCCCCATGGATCAACAGGCCATAGGGCCTTTGTGGGCTTGACTTCCGGTCTGAACGGGTTGGGGGAAACTGGGAATACGAATAGTCACTACGATTTCATATAAGTACCGCTCGTCTCCTTCTTCCTCTTCCTTTTTTATTATTCTCTTCCAACGAAATTTGCATCAAAACCATAGAATTTAAAAACTCTGAAACTCTCTCGTTTTAATCCCCGAATCCAACACATAGGTAGTTTTATAATCTTGAATCTCATCTTTATAATTGCTTTTATCTTAGATTCGCGGTTTCCTTGAACGATTCGAGCGAGGTATTCAATGGATTTCGTCGCCATGACCTCCTCCACTCCGCCTTCGTCGTTAATGGCGTTAAATTTCTCTCGAGGCGACGGTAGAGGGGGTTAAGATTCTTCGTTGAGCGTTTGAATGCATCAGTACTCGATTTCAGTTGGGACTTTCAACATAGGATCGAGCTTGACCCCAAAGAGGAGGGAAAAAGGGAAAGGAGAAGTGCAGGGGATCGGTTCGGGTGACAAGACAGAGACGAAAATGGGGTTCAACTGACCGGTTCGGGTCGGTCTTGCAAGCCAAGAGAAGAACAGGATTTACTTGACCGGACCGGATCGGAATGTGAAACAAAGAAGGGGAGAAGCATGGCTGTTCATGTCGATCCGGACCGTCCAAGTATTCACCTCCGAACCGATTTGACTTTGGTCACTGGGCATCAACTCTTGTCCCAGGCTAGCACAAGGCTTTCTCCCCGATCCGACCGTAGTGTGTGTATCCGAACCGAACCGAAAAACAGTCCAAGATTGCACATAAGACCTTGCTTAGTTGGTTAAACTAATTCTTAATATAATCTTCAACTTAATGGATAGTTAGGATAGTGCCTTGCAAACATAAACAAATATCAAGAACCGTTCTGAACATTACTGCTCCCTTGGATCTTTACGTTATGCTTTCATGTATTTACTTTGCATCTCTGTCACACGTAGCACACACTTTAGTTCACATACACACACGGGGGACACAGGCAACTTTACTCTAATCCTTGCCATTGTTTCTTCAATAGTTTAGTGATCATGGCCGAGAGACGTTCTTCTAGATTAGCAAAGAAGACGGAAATTGCAGAAACTTCTGAGAAGTATACTCTCGATGACATATCTTCTTCTTCAGACCCTGAATGGGACGACGAGGGCTCAGATTATGAAGTAGGAGCGCATAACAGCGAAACGCCTTCTGGCAGCAAAGTTTCTCTGGGCTATGAAGAGGAAGGAGGGATTGGAGATAATCGAGCTCCTGACGAATTTGAGTCTGCCATTATATTGGAATTACCTCAAGATTCTGTTGAATCGACGATTGACAACGATAGACTTGTTTGAATACGCTTAAAGCACGGGATACTGAAAAGAGATACCCTGGTGCCATCGAAAACTGATCGTACTCACAATCCCCCAGAAGGATTTATGGCAGTTACTCGCTTGATGTGTATGGTTGGGGCTATTCCACCGTTTCCGTCTTTTGTTGTCGACTTCCTGAGACAGCTGCGGATTGCCCCCATGTAGTTACACCCCAACTCCTATGCTTACTTATATACCTTATATATAGCATACAAAGAGATTTTAGGTACAGAGCTCAGTTTCGACGACGTTCACTTTTTTTATAATTTCAAGCATCGAACTCGGGAAACTCCTTCCTTCTCTTATTTCGAATCAGTCCCAAAAAGGAAAATCATTTCAGCACCATTCAGCAGCAAGGCCGGCGATTCCAAGCTAGAATGGTTTTATATAAGGCAACAACCGGGGTGCACCAGGAGATGGACAAAATCAAGTAAGGCACCGTTTTTCTAGATCTCCATTTCGAATGTTCACGCCAATGCGTTAACCTGCTTTCTCTTTTTGTTTGCAGTTGATAATCCAAAACAAATATCGGGTCCAGTGTACTTTGATCGGATGCATCGACTCCTCAATGGCGACCAAAAATTTCTAACCATCGATGAAGTCCTTAAGGATGAATATCTTCATCATCACGGGTTATTATCCATTACCCGTAGCATAGGTCACGGGTCGGGTCCATATGTATACATCCCCCCAGTGGACGTAATTCCAGAAACGGGCGAGAGCTCGAGAACCCCCACAATGCCACTTCGAACTTCACCTTCTCCATCTTCAACTCAGGACGACGAGCTGGCCAACATAGCCGAAAAGCACCGAGAAGGGTACATCGTCCCCGGGGATGCTATTTCTCTTGAGAAATCATTATCTCCTAAAGAGCTGCCAATAGACGCTTCCCAAGGAGATGCCCCTAGTACCGATGATCCCACATTTCAAGGTTTAGGAGATCTCCCCTTACCTGAGACCATCTACATTTCAGAGGATTTTGGTACAAATCCTTTGGTTTTCACTTCTTTAGAGGAGAGCACTCCCGCTAAGGCCAAAGTGCCCACTCGCGCTGGTCTGACTTCGGATTCGGGTTTGTCGGGGGGAACACCACTTAGGATGCACTTAACACGATAGCACCACACTCCACAGCACTTACTTTTTATGAGAACACCAATTCTGAATTCCATTTTCATTGTTGCGCAGGTACAATGTCTCGTGCTCACTATGACATCAGGAAAATACGTCGCAGCATGGTCAGGCCCCCTTCCGATGCTAAGCATGACCGTCACGAAAGCCGGGGTAGAGAGGATAGAAGGCCTCATGATTCTTATCAATCACGCACCTCGCGCTCTCGCTCCCCCGTCCGGTCGGACCCAGACCGACATAAAAGCTATCAGGGCCGTCGGGGAGAAGACACATCGCAGCCAAAAGACCGAACTTCTCCTCAGGACAAACACAGTCGGGAAAGAAGCCCGCCGAAGGACACTAGCTCACGAGGCAAACATAAGGTTTCTGATAAACGGTCTGGAAAGAGCGATGCAGCCATCGTGCCCGCTAAACATAAGGATACTGAGCTAACGTACTGCCCACCTCCACCGCTGGATGCTGAGTCTAAAGTTAAGCAGGCATATTTGGAGAAACAATTCCCCGAACATTACTTTGAAAATCTGACTTTCTTACCTGCTCTCGTGCCTATTTCCTCGAGGTGGGCAGACGAGGCCAAAGCAAAGATTGATGCAGTCGAGAAACAATATTCAGAGATGTTCAAGTATTCGCGTAACCTCTCCAGAATCATTCGAACTTTAATCACGGATACTGAGTCAATGAAAAATACTGCAGCAGCTGATGCAAAAGCCTTGAAAAATTTGGGGAAATACCTTGAGGATACACAGGCCCAACTTGCCGTTGCTCAACGGGATGCTACCAACTTCAAGCAGCAATTTGAAGAGCTACAAAAACGTTATCATGACTTGCTCGAGTCTCATAGTCAAGAGCGCTTGGAGCTGAAAAAGCAAGCAGAAGAAGCTAAGTCGGATAACGCTAAAATGCAACTTGCTTACACTGCTATTGAGCAAGAAAAAGCCGAGTTAGCGAGAAAGAATGCTGAATTGGAGAAGAGAAATGCTGACTTGGCTTCCAAGTTGGTGGAGGCCGAGAATAGGGCTGCCCTAGCAGAGGGCAATGTGGAAAATGTTATTAAGTCCGCCGAAGAGACCCGGAAGCAGCTGTCAGAGGCCGAGGAGGAAGTGCATGGTTTCAGCGAATTAATGATCGAATTCTTTGCGCGTATAATCCGTCGCCGAAACGTCTCTTGGATTGAAGATTATCCGACTACTTGGTTCACGTATGGAGTCAAATCGTTGAATGGGAGAAAGAGGAACTCAAGGTAGACTCCGTCGACGAGGACAAGCTTATGGAAAAATATCTAAGAGATGATGAACCAGCACGCCTGGCCGAGGGACGCCGCCTCATCGCTGCTACTATGGAGGAAGAGAAGCGGAAGGCCAAACAAAAGAATATCTCTGAGGCTGGTTCTTCTTCCACTGCCGCTGAAACTTCTGAAGTAGAGGGATTTGACCCTGAAAAACCAGGGATCCCTCAGGCATCTCTTTTATCCCCCATACCCGAGACGGCATCGGAGACGGCAGTTACACCAGCTGAGAAATCATCGGAAGGTATTTCTACCTTTTCACCTCAATTCGTCAAGGCCGTCTCCACTTTTCATCACATAATCGGACAATCGATGGAGGACCCTTTATTTTCTCCTGAGTTGATAACTATTGCTTCTCATTCTGTAGGTGTTGAACCGACCGAGAAGGTTGGTGGGCCTCAGGGAACCACCACTGGAGCAAAATCCGCGGAGAAGGCTCAAGGAGAAAAGGATAAGGCTGCCACTATTGATTCAGGAGAGGGAGCTGAACTGTCTAAGGATGATGCTCCTTAGGATGACGAGATGATAGACGCCTTGAAGGACGATGGAGGCAATGGGGGACATGAGGAAGACCCTGAGGTGGCTATAGTTGGGGAGTCAAAAAGCGCTGATGACATCACTTTGGCTGCATTGAAAGCCGAACAAGACAAACGTATGCAGCTTAAAGTTGAAGACCTGGACCCCGAAAGCCTTAAGCCTCTTGCAGTGGTGGATGCTGGATCAAGGTTAGTTGTTAAGCTTTCAACTAGGTCTATTACAGAAGAGCTTGCTAAAAAGTATTCTCTTGACTCCAGTGTTCCGACTCCTGGGAAAAAATCAACCGATTCCAGCACTTCGGTCACAGGGAGGAAAAAGTCAAAGCGCATTTTAACTGATGCTGAAAGAGAGGCGAAGGATGCTCAGAAGGCTGCTAAAAAATCCAAGTCCACTCCAAAGCCCAAGTGATGAAGAGCTTCGTTTTATTTTAGCATTTAATTGGCCTGCGATTGTTGCAATGAGTGCGGCCCTCGCGTCTTCTTTTTCGCTTGTTTTCCTTGTACAAACTCACATGTTTGTGAATAAAAATAGTTTATTTCCTACAATGTCTGATAGTCGTTAGTTCAGTACTTAAATGAAAATACACAAGTACGTCAAATTAAAGTCATATAATGAAGTCATTGTTGGGGGAAATATGTATGTGCATATATGCCCCCAGTCAATCTTGCATAACTGAGCAAGAATCATTCAAGATTGGTTAAATAAAAAATCCAATTGCCCCCGATTCCCGGACGGGGCCATATTCCTTTTGTCGTTGATGCCTATTCTTTCTAGCATCTTTATACTCTCCTGTCTCGTAACCAGGTTAGAGTTTCGTTGAGGCGGTCTCTCATCTGGGTGCACCTTCACGCCTCAGAGGACGTCGTCTTCCCGTCCTATATACTCTCTCTCGATTATGGAGAGTTAGAGTTAAGAATGTCGTCTTCCCATTCTTCTGTATCTTGTCGTACAGACAGTCATTCTATTTACTCCTGCACATGGGTCATCCCCAACCTTCTATATTTAGTTTAACATTTCGTGTTTTATAGTCATGATAGAATAATTGTCAAACGTATAAATAATGCAGGAAAGTAAATGACACACGACATTTTTATAGTGGTTCAGCTAAGTCGTAGCCTACATCACTTTATAGTCCTTTGTTCACATAAACAGACTTTTTAAGGCAAGTCGTGCCTTTTTACATAGCTTATGAAAACAAAAGAAATGACATTTCATATTTAGCTCAGATATCGTCGTAGGTGCTGAGCGTTCCAAGCTCTGGGAATCTCTTCACCGTCCACGGTCGTTAGCTTGAATGCTCCTGTATCAAGCTTCCGTTGGATGGTGAATGGCCCTTCCCATTTTGGACCCAGTTGGGTCAACGGCGGGAAGACTCGCTTCACTACTAGGTCTCCTGGTTCAAAGGTTTTGAAGCGAACTTTTTGGTCATAATAGCGTGCTACTTGATGTCGATGTCTTGAGGCATGCAAGTCGGCTTCATCTCTTTTTTCTTCAATCATATCAAGAGATTCTAGGAGGAGTGCTTTATTCGTCATCGGGTCATAGTATGCAACTCGATGAGAAGGGACTTCTAATTCTACCGGAATCACTGCTTCTGACCCAAAGGAAAGTGAATAGGGAGTATGACCGGTAGCCGTCTTAAAGGTTGTCCTGTAGGCCCACAGAGCTAATGGCAACTCGTCCACCCATCTAGCTTTGGCCCGCTCCAACCGCTTCTTCAAAATTGATTTAATGACTTTGTTTATGGCTTCGACCTGGCCATTTGATTGCGGGTGAGCTACTGCAGTATACCGTTTATCAATCTTGTATTTCTGGCAAAAATTTCTGAACTCGATGCTGTCAAACTGCGTCCCATTATCATTTACGATGGTCTTTGGTATCCCAAATCGACAAATAATGTTTCTGACCACAAAACCGATCACCTTCCTTGCCGTGATGGTTGTTAGAGGTTCAGCTTCCACCCACTTTGTGAAGTAGTCCACGACAACGATCGCATACTTAGCTCCTCCTCTGGCAATAGGCAGCACTCCAATAATGTCAATCCCCTACATGGCAAACGGCCACGGACTTACCATCGACTTGAGCTGAGTTGGTGGCGCTCTGGGAACTTTGGAATATCTTTGACATCTATCGCAGCGTCGTGAATAATCAGCCGCGTCTTTATTCACGGTAGGCCAGAAATATCCGTACCGTAATATTTTCATTGCCAGGGTCTGACCCCCAGTGTGATCTCCACACTCACCTTCATGCACTTCTCGCAGTACACGTTTGATATCATCGTGTGCGATACACCGTAATAGGGGCATTGAAAACCCTTGACGATAAAGGACGTCGTCCTGTAACACGTATCTTGTAGCCTTGCGTATTACAGCTCGTCTTTCGCTCTTTTTTAATGGGAGGGTTCTGTCCTTGAGAAAATTCTTAATTGATGTCATCCAGGATTCTCTTTCTGGTTCGACTTCTAAGGCTAGCTCTGCTTCCATTAGGTCGAAGCTTGGCGATTCCAACACCTCGATCGGGACCGTTTCGGTTTCTTTAAGATTATCAGAACTTGCTAGTTTCGCCAGTCGATCTGCTTTCTGATTTTCCGTTCTTGGAATGTGTGTTATGCTATAATGCTCCAAACCTTCCAATAACTCCTTTACCTTTTTAAGATAAGCACTAAGTCGAGGTCCTTTAGCAGCAAATTCATCCCGAACTTGACATACAACTATTTTGGAATCGCAATATATGTCTAGTGTCTTCACTCCCAAATCTTTGGCGAGTTTCAGCCCGGCAATCAGGGCTTCATACTCAGAATGATTGTTAGTAGCAGTAAATTCCAACCGTAATGCACAATAAATAGATCGTCCTACAGGAGTTATTAAAACAACTCCGGCGCCGGACTTTCTATCGTTCTTGGCTCCGTCCGTATATAATCTCCACGGACTGAGCTCCAACTCTTGATCCAAAGTAACTATCTTGTCACCCACCGTTTCTTCTTCAGGAATTTTAAATTCAGCTATGAAGTCAGCCAAGGCCTGCCCCCTTATTGATCTTCGTGGCTGAAAGTTCAGATCAAACTGACTCAGCTCGATATTCCATTTGAGTAATCGCCCCGATGCTTCGGGTTTCTGCAGCACTTGTCTCAAAGGTTGATCAGTATATACAATTATCGGGTGTGCCTGGAAGTAATGGCGGAGTTCACGGGAGGCAATCAGGAGGCTATAAGCAAGCTTCTCTATCTTCGGATAGTTGCGTTCTGCAGCAGCTAGTTTTTTACTTACGTAGTACACAGGTTTCTGGACTTTATCCTCTTCACGTACCAATGCTGTGCAGACGGCGTGAGACGATACTGCCAAGTAGACGAACAAATCCTCGTGTTCCACAGGCTTTGATAATATGGGAGGCTTTTCTAAAAAGTCTAACAAATTCTGGAACGCCTCTATACAGTCGGGAGTCCACTCAAAATTTCGCTTTCCCCGTTTTATGAGATCGAAGAAAGGTACACACTTATCCGTTGCCTTGGAGATGAACTTGCCCAGCGCTGCAACCTTGCCAGCTAAGCTTTGAACATCCTTAATCTTCCGCGGCACCTCTATGTTCCTGATTGCTGCTATTTGGTCCAGATTGATTTCAATTCCTCTGGAACTCACGATAAAGCCGAGGAACTTGCCTGATGCCACGCCAAAAGAACACTTCAAGGGGTTCAACTTCATCCCATACCTTCGTAGTATGCCGAACATTTCTGCCAAGTCCTTCGTATGATCGGGAGATTGCTTGGGCTTCACGAGCATATCATCCACGTACACTTCCATGGTTTTCCCGATTTGATTGTAGAACATGCGGTTGACTAGTCGTTGGTATGTGGCTCCCGCATTTTTTAACCCGAATCGCATTACCACGTAACAATACAATCCCAAGTCTGTGATAAAACTTGTATGCTCTTGATCTGGTATGTGCATGGGAATTTGATTGTACCCGGAATAGGCATCCATAAAGGATAAGAGTTCATGCCCGGCATTTGAATCTACTAGTTGATCAATTCTGGGGAGAGGAAAGCTATCCTTCGGGCAAGCCTTGTACAAATCAGAAAAGTCGATGCACGTTCTCCACTCCCCATTTGACTTTTTGACCAGGACAGGATTCGATATCCAGTTGGGATATTTTGAATCCTTAATGAATCCATTACCTTTTAATTTTTCTACTTCTTCTTTCAAAGCTGCTGACCGCTCTGGGCCTAACATCCGTCTCTTCTGCTTGACTGGTGGGTGCTTTGGATTGATACACAAGGAGTGGCTCATGATGGTAGGCGAAATCCCACACATGTCAGCGTGAGTCCAGGCAAACACATCCAGATTTGCCTTCAAGAAATCAGCCAATTCCCTTGCTCTAACTGGATCTAGTTGCGAGCCGATCTTCAGTACTTTTGTTGGATCAGTTTCATCAATAGGTATGTCGATTGTTATTTCGTTGGGAGTTGCCTTCATGTCCCCAGGTTCTCTATCCTCTCTGGGATCTATATCCTCGAGCACGTCTGAGGGCGACTCTCTTAGGGCAGGACCCCTTAGTTGCTATGCTGAGGCCCCCCTTGGAGAGGCGGAATCGTCTTTAGCATCTATATTCAACCCCTTCATTACCATCTTTAACTCTGCCACGTAACAAGCTCGCCCCGTAGCTTGGTCGCCTCTCATCGTCCCAACTCCCGAGTCAGTCGGGAATTTTAGCAGCAAACACCAAGGCGCAATACATGCCCTAAATTCGGCAAGGGCTGGTGGCCTAGGAAGGCATTATAAGGCGACTACAAATCCAGAACTACAAACGGCAGGATCCTTACTCTCTTGCAGTCCCCCTGCCCTAATGTGACTGGTAATTCCACAAAACCCATTAGAGCAGTAGATACTCCGTTAAAACCGCGTATCCATCCTTGACATGGCTTTAAGTCTTTTGCTTCGAGCCTCATTTGTTTGAAAGCTTTCTTGAAGAGGATATTGACCGAGCTTCCGTTGTCCACTAACACCTTATGGACCAGAGCGGGGCCAATTGTCGTGGTTATCACTAGCGGATCGTCGGTTGGGGATTGAACTCCAAACTCATCCTTATTGCGGAATACGACATCATCGAACATCGTTTTTTGTTGTTTTATTGGAGTGACGTCTTCAAGGCTGCTGCATTCTCCTACTTCATAATGCTTGGCAGCGTTGACGTACTGGTCCATTGCTTTAAAACTACGACCAACCAAGTGAGGCTCGCCTATAATGGAGTTAATGACGATCCTCTTGCCTTTTTGCTGAGCCATGGGTTTTGAAGCAGGCTGTTCTCGGTTCGGGGCTTGTCCCCCTTGCCCCCTATCCCTTGGGGCGGCTTTGTACTCATCCAACTTCCCTTCTCGCAGCAATTTTTCGACGATATCCCTCAAATGACGACACTCATTGGTGAAATGACCGTGTGTGCCATGAAACAAGCAAACTTTATTGTTTCAATCTCCTTCTCAGTAGAATCTCTAGGTGGTGGTTTTTTGTACTGCAATATGTTGTATGTGTCTAGATAAATGTTCTCCAACGTATCATTTAACGGCGTGTAATTTTCAAAACTCTGGAATCTGGGTCTTTTATTAGAGCTATTCCCACGGTTTCTGTTCCTTCTATTGCCGTTCCCATTTCTGTTACTATTACCACCACTCTGGTTGCCAACATTTACTTCCACTTTTCCTGAACTGTCACCAGACTATTTCACGGCGACATTGCTCTGGACACCTTCCTTCGAGGCCCCTTCGGACTTTCTCTTCCGATTTTCCTTAGCTTCTTCTCGCCTTAAACGGACATTAGCCTTTTCATAGAATAATTCTCTTGTAGGAGGTGGTTTTCCAGCCAAGTAATCCCCGAACTCTGTGTCGGGATCTACTCCTTCTATCAAGGCCATCAGGATAGTGGGCTCATGGGGATCAGTGACTTCAGTGACGGCCAGGTTGAAGCGATCCAAATATGACTTCAAAGATTCTCCTGGGCCTTGTTTAATTCGTGACAATTCTATGACGGTCTAGGACTTTTGGGCATGGAGTCGGAAATGATTCATGAAACGCTCACTCAATTCTGTGAAATTTGACACCGAACAAGGAGGAAGTCGAGTGAACCACATTAACGCTACATCTTCAAGATAAATGGGAAAAGCTTTGCATTTTACGACATCTGGAGTTGCTGCCGCGTTTATGAACCATGCATATCTCATCAGATGCTGCCCTGGGTCTGTTCTTTCTTAATATCGATCCATCTGAGGCAAGTTGAATCGTCGGGGGAACTGGAAATTCAGGATGTCATCTGTGAAAGGGGTATGACTTCGCTCCATGCCCCAATCTTCATTAGTATACCGCCGGCTTTCAGACATAATCTGGCGCACCATTGCCCATACATCGGCGTTGGTTAATGCTTGCACTGGCTCTCTAGATCTGATGTTCGGATTACTCCTGGGTTCCTGATCAGGGGATAACCTTCTGTTTCTAGCGGCAGCCGCTCTACGTTGTTCTCTGTGCTCCCGGTCGACCTCTGGAGGTAGAGGTTGGAGAAGTAGTTGTTGTGTGGGGTTAGTAATATTAGGATCCCTGGGTAAGACGTGGGATCCACGCATAGGTAGTAACATAGGCTGTTGCAGACTCGGGTCATCAGGGCCCAATACACGAGCAACATCTTCTCGGGATCCTAAAGATCCGAAAGTCAATTGATCTAAGTTCTAAGGTCGTTCAAGCGGCCTTCTCTCGCGAGGACGTTCCTCCTCCGAAGAAGACGAATCATCTGTAGGAATACGGTGCGGTGGGGAAGGAGTTCTCTACCTCCGGAGCTCTTGTAATTCTCTACCCATGGTGATCATGTTTTCCTACATGCGAAGGTTGTCACGCCTTTGGGCTTCCAATGCTTCTTTAGTGCTCTGAAGCATGTCAAGAAAACGTGAAAAATATCCCTAAGTAATGGGTGCAGATGGATCTGGCTGAACATTAGTCATCGTGGCTGGAATCGGAGCGTTAGAGGGAGCTCGAGTAGAAGTCCCAGCCTCACTCTGGTTCGGATCGGATCGGTTCACAGCAGCCTGGTCAGTGCGGTTCGGATGGATAGAGCGATAACCCCCGACATCATCGGTTCGGATCACCACCACGGATTGGATCATCGGTTCGGATCGGTGTTAACACGATCCGGTTCGTTTCCTCCTGATTAGAATGATCTGCTCCAGAGCTTTGAGCGCGTGACCTTGTTAACACGATAGCTTGCTGATCTTCTCTAGAATCATTTCCCCTTGCACCTTGCACTTCCTTTCCTTTGGTCTTAGCCATAACACTTGATTCTTCAATGGTTAGTCAACAAATACTGAAAGATGTCAGAGAGAAGGGATTACTTCTTTGAACTTGAAGGTCCAAATAGTAGAATGATAATCCCGAAAAAGTTGAGAATTCGAAAGTTTCTCAGTGAAAGCACCAAAATGTTAGACCAAAAATTGGTTCTAACACCCAAACTAGTTATGATTTCAATGAAATAGAATCAAAAAGCAATAAAGAACACACGATTTATAGTGGTTCGGCGTTAAGGAGCCTACGTCCACTTTGTTTTCTTTTATTAAATGATTAGAATACAAAGACAACAATAATTCTCACTCAACTTCACAATTACAATGCATAAACACACTCAAATCTCACAAATATAGGCTTTAAGAGATGGTTTTGATCTGAATATGATTGTAGAATTCGGTTATGGAGGAAGTAAGAACTGAGAATTTGCCAAAAGATCCTTTCAAATGCCTCTAGATGGTGTATTTATAGGTGAAAAATCTCTTCGAAGTGGCTCCGGTTCGGAATTGCGTGGCATCCATCCCTTGAGAGTCGGGTTCGGAGGCTCCAAGATGGCTACAACGCATTGATTTGGTAGGAGATCGTGGGAGAAATGGTCAGACCTTGTCCGAGTCTTCAGGAGACATGCGCAGCAACGGTTACAGATTCAAATGGGAGAAAGGGTTCGGATCGGGTCCTCCAATCCGTTCCGGTGAGGCAGCATGCAATCTCTTGACGTTGTTTGTGTACTCCTCCGATCCGATGAGGCCGTTTGTTGTTTAATGTGCTAGCGTATCTCTCCGATCCGATCCGATGAGGTCACTTGATATCCTTTGATATTGTTGACGTATTACCGATCCGATCCGATGTGATTTCTGCGTCTCTGATCTCTACTCACTTCCTGCGCTACTTCACTCCGATCTGAACAGATTGATGACTTTTTCGTTGTTTGCTTTTTGTGTAGCCTAGTTCACAAAGTAGGCTAACATACAGATTTACAAAACGGGTTTATTAGATTCATCCTCCCAGTTGATTAAACCTTATCCATCCAACACGTTTTAGGCATCATATTTAACCTAGATTTGCATTAATTAATTACTAATGCACAGACCTCTCACATTAGGTATGTAGCTTGTGGCCGCTGGATGTGCTGGGCGGTTCCAGGCAGACTTCTGCCACAAGCCAGACCTGACCTCGTGTCTAAGAATCTTTTAGCTATGCCTTCGACCTCTCACATTAGACTGACAGTTTGCGGTTGCTGGCTAAGCCGGTTGGGTCCGGGCAGGCTTCTACCGCAAACAGAGTCTAACCTCGTGTCTCAACATTCTTATTTTTAGCTAAAGTATTCATTCACAGATTATGCCAATATCAGACTAATTATGCCAATTCAACAAATTTTACTTCTTTACAAGTTACAGCAGATTATTCAAAGTTCTATTAACTTGTTTTGATCAATCTTAGATCGAGCCTAC
Source organism: Allium sativum (assembly GCA_030737875.1). Lineage (NCBI taxonomy): Eukaryota > Viridiplantae > Streptophyta > Magnoliopsida > Asparagales > Amaryllidaceae > Allium > Allium sativum. Next base: position 251,523,566 of record CM060919.1, read on the forward strand.
AGATTTTCATACCCCAAATTACCGTATTCAGTTTCAACAGATTTAGCAGATTAGGCAATTTAACAGATTTAATCATCCCTTAAAATTCCATTGACATACCTTGCCTAATCATAAAATCAAGCCTAATTTTACTTGCATGAATTATGGTCATAATTCACAATATAACATATGCTCCAAATTTTAGTTAAATTTACACAGTACAGAATATTCTCTAAAAACCCCAAATCATCGTATACAAATACGAATTATGCCAAATTATAGCCTTTGATTTCAGCGTATGCCTAATATCCAAAATCCCCATTTAGGCGTATTCACATTTAATAGTTATCCTATTATAATATAGATCTTTGCACCCAAGTAATATACACAATAATTCCCTTTCTTCCAAATCACAGACTATCATATATAGTATGCCCAGATATAGATCTTTAATTACAACATATGTTCTTTCCTCAAATCAGTCATATCTAATTATGCATCATTCACTATTTTTTCCCAAATTTAGCGTTCGTGCGTCAATCTCTTATGAGATTTGGCTCAGGCTCGTGGTAGCCTGGCCATAGAACAGAAGGAAGCAAGAGATACAGAATAGTTATGATAATAATAAGATAGATCTACATAGAAAAACAGATCTGATAAATAAGAATATGCATAATCCCAAATTCAGATTTATAGCCATGTTAAGATCATAATTAAATTTCATATGTGAAAATAACTGTACTCACCTTGGTTGGATTCTAAATGAAAAAGGGTTGTAGTTGTTCTCTTTTAATCCTATTTAGATCGGAAGAAGAAGGAGCACTAGTTCTAGCTTAAGTTTCAGCAGAGTAGTGACGCCATTGATTTATTTTAATATAAATTAGGGCAGAGTATAGGCGTAATGAAGTTGTGTAGAGAAAACTGTAGCCTTAGGGGTGTTTATATAGCATAGGGATCAACGAATCTGGTCAGAACGGGCATCCAAATGCAGAAAAACGAACCTGTCCACGGATCTGGAAATAGGGGGAGGTCGACCCCCAGATCGACCCCCTGGTCAACCTATGTGACCCAAGTCGACCCCCTGGTCGACTGGGTCCTGGGCGGGAAATTTCCCGCCCAGACCGAGAGTGTGTTTTGAATTTCGAACTTTTAAATTTTGAATTCGGGCTGGTTTTTATTTTAAATTCCTGAAACTTCTAAGTGCCACAACTTCTTCATACGAAGTCCGATTTACGCAAACTCGGACTCTATCTCAAGAAGAATTCCGAGCCGAACGCAATGGCGTAACCCATTTCCCTTAATTCTTCTTTTAAAAGTTAAGTATACTTTGTTTTGTTACTTTATGTTTACAGAAAATATGGGGTGTTACATTCTCCCCTCCTTAAAGGATTTCGTCCCCGAAATCTTCAAGTTAAGAAGAATGTGTCCTACCATCCAATCACTCATCTACTCAACCATCATCCACAAGCTTCCATTTTCCTTAGAAAACTTCTAATGTTGTGTGAACATATGCAAAAATGTGTGTATATATCTCTTATCTAATGAAAAGATCAGGCGGTCTACTGATTCAGTTGACCTCCTCAATGCGAATTATGTTAGTGCCATGAATCCAATTATGTATGTAAGAAATCCTATTTGATACATATCATTTCTATATGAGTGCATAACCATTCATCCAAATGCAACATCCATGTGATGAGTTAATCATTTTGCATCCACAAAAATTGAAAAATGCACACACATCCATATGCAGTATGAGAGTGTTTTTGAGCCGTTCTTGTGCCTAGTGTGTGTATATGCATCCACGAGCAACCACTAAAAACTCTTGCATCCACTTGCAACCATCAAACATAACATGTCTCAAACACATGTTTACACCCATTAGTTTCTACCTAAAGGTCGAAGACTCGATCGATAGAATACAGTTGAATGATAAAAGCAAGTACAATTAAAACAAAAGTTCTGTTCCCATTAGACATACGTTAAGAGAATAAATCTCTCAGTATCAACCCCGAAGACCGAAATCAACATCAGATTGACACTCAGAGAATTACTCCCATTAAACAATGTCAAAACTGGAAATCTACTTCACGCTTCGAGTAAAAACCCCTATCCTTTTCAGAAATATTCAGATACTTACAGACTACTGGTACAGATCAGATTATCAAAACCCAGAATGTATGCGTCATAGTCAACTTAACGCCCAACACAGATACCCCCAACTTATCACAAACAGATGAGTCGTAACCCTTATGGGGTTTGAGACTATAACGGGATCAGAAATAAGACTAGTATTAAAGTGCAGAGTCTCAATTACAGAATCAAAATGCTAGAATCAAAAAGAGTTTTAACTCAATAATCAGATAAGGAAATTAAAACCTTCTATAGAAATTTTCCTGTCTCTATCCTATCCACCAGCCACGTAAGCATTCACCTGCCCTTCAGAAGTAGGTCTTGTCCTCTGTCCTTCCCCTCATTTCTTCGGGCAGTCCCTAGTGAAGTGTCCTATCTCACCACAGTTGAAGCAAGTGCCCTTCCTCTTTCTGCAATCCTTGTTCAGATGAGTCAAGCTTCCACAAGTAAAGCACTTTTTCTCCTTCTTATCTTCAGACTTTTCATTCTTCTTTTGTGTTTCCTTTTTGGGCCATGCTTTCTTGTTTTATGGTCCTTCGAGCTTTTCCTCTTTTTTCTCACTTTTGGCTTCCTCTTCATGCATCAATGCCATGTCAACCAATTTCTCGAAGGTAGCCCCCATAGGAATGTGGGTCATAGCCAACCCGTGTAGTAGCTCATTCAAATCTTTAACGAATCTCAGGGCCTTCTTATCAGGTGTGTTCACCAAGTCTAAGCCAAATCTTGCCAACTGATTGAACTTGTTGACGTACTCTTTCACTGATAAATTCCCCTGCTTCAACGCCAAGAACCTCTCCATGTATAAATTCTCTTCTGCTCGTGAGAGAAATTTAATCTCGAACCTATGCCTGAAATCCATCCATGTCTCCACTGGACGCTCTGCATTCGTGACCTCCCACTAAAACGAGGCTTCGTCCTTCATTAACCAAGCAGCTAATTGGACCTTCCTTCCACCTTCTATCTCGAAGATACCAAACAAATCTTCCACTTCCTTAAGCCAATTTCGAGCTTCAACAAATGTCTCTGACCCATGAAAAGGTTTCCCGCCCATTGCCCGAAAGTCTTTGCATATCCTCAAAAAAGTATCAACGTGGGGAGAGGGAGGAGGAGCGGCTTCAGCTGGGGGAGGAGGAACGTTTGTTAGGCCTGCGGCGGTGGCCCTGGCCTCCAGATACCATCTTAACCAGGTTGGTATCGGTATGCCCTCGGGTATCTCGGGCACCCCAGACATGCTGAAAAGAAAAAGGGAGAGATTCAAAATGGGGAATCGAAAGAAAGATATATGGCTTTTAGGGATTATGTTTTTCAAAATAAACTTTACTTTTGAAAATACTTCTTTTTTAAAAAAAATCTTTTTGAAAATAGTTTTCAAAAACGTTTTATCAAATCTGGTAACTTTCAGCTCTGATACCAAGTGTAACACCCCAGGTCCGTTAATGTCACTCACAAAGGGAATGCAATAACTTCCATGAAGCAATATAAGTAAACAGAACAGAATATTATAAGACAGATACATAAAGTATTACTGGAAAAATTTATAACTTTATTACAGCGGAAACAGAAATAAGTTTGGTTACATCCTTCAAAATCACAATACCAAAACCCAAGTACACAAGTATCAGTCTTATACCAAAATCCTTCAGAATGTATAATTTTAAAACCATAATCCCCAACATAAACTGCCATAAGAAGTTAGAGTCAAAGCCAAGCAATACTTCAAGCACTTCAAGCAGAGAGAATATGAATTAAGCTCCTATGTTTCCACCTTGAGCACCTGGGGGGGGGGGGGACGGAAAGAAAAAGAGGCGAAAACAAACGAGGCCAGACATAAAGTCTGGCGAGTCCAGTAACTTTCAGCATATAAACAGATAGTAGTATCATGATATGTAAATAAAACTGGATGAGAGATTACAACAACAGGAGTAGCAGGTATGCTTAAGTTAAACAGAAGAAACAGAATGATATAGACCAAGATATGCTTCTTACCTATATCTTACTTCTCTGCACAAATACTTAGTATAACATGATTAGGTATTACCCTACTGTCTAAACTGAAACAGAAACAGAATAATCTCTACAGAAACAGAATGCTAGTAATGGGCCTTTACCACCCCTACTGAGACAGAAGGTATAGAAACAGAATGCTAATAATGGGCCTTTACCACCCCAACTGAGACAGAAGGTACATAAACAGAATGCTAATAATGGGCCTTTACCACCCCAACTAATGGGCCTTTACCACCCCAACAGAGATAGAAGGTACAAAAATAGAATGCTAATAATGGGCCTTTACCACATTAACTAATGGGCCTTTGCCACCCCAACAGAAACAGATGGTACACCAACTGAAACAAACAGAACAAGGTGTACCCGAAATTATACCCCAAGCGATCGGCTACCTAAAACATAAATACCCTGTGCCGGCCCCATAGAAGGGTGTATCATTCCCTAAAGTGGCAACCTATAGACACAGACCTATTTACAGATGTCACGGTGTCTTATACCCTTAAAGTAGACCGGATCCATGCACGCACATGATCCGGTTGGAATGCGCCATTAACACCCCTCGCCATTATCAGAGTGAACCACTTACAATTAGTTCAGTAAGCGTGCACCGGACCCCTCCTATTGTTGGGTCATAGTTTTGATACAAAAAAGGGTTACTAACTAATATGGGTCCCATACAACAGATGACACAAGTAATTACCCCTACTAACCTTGTGTCCCCAGACTAACAGATTTCAGATTAACTTGCTTACAGATTTCAGATGTACAAATTTCAGATTAACTAGTTCTCAGATCAGAAATACAGGTTAACAAGTTTTCAGACTAATGGATCAGATATACAGGTTAACAAGCTTACAGATTGTTTTACCTAACATAATATTGGGCCTATAGATTTACGAAACGGGTTTATTAGATTCATCCGCCCAGTTGATTAAACCTTATCCACCGAACACGTTTTAGGCATCATATTTATTGTAATAACCCGGAAATCCGAGCCAATTTAAATTTTTTATTTTGGCAATTTTATTGAATTTTGAATATTCAAAATGAAATATTTTAAATAATATCGACGAGAAATTTATTTTGAATAGAATTAGAACGTATATATTTATATACGTCATCGTCAGAATATAAATATTTATTTATATTTTTAAAAGGAATTGAAAATGGCGCGGTAGTTTGAACTTTCGATTTCAAAGTTCAAATGAATGTACAGGATTCAAAATAAACCGGATTTTAGTGAAACCAAAAATATTTGAATCTATTTGATAATATCTTTCTAATGAATCCGGAAAATTGAAATTTCATAGTGGGGATAAAAAGTTATGCCCAGTTGAAAATTCAGAATAGTCGCTATGGAATTCTGGCCCTTAAAAATGGAAATTTTGCAAACGACCTTCGCTTTCGACGAAACCACTTTTGTTGGATCCGGGATGTCAAGTTATTGCTAGGTTTCTAAATTCATAATTTTCTGAATCAATATGTGAGCATGGCAAAGGAAAACGCGTTTGACCAGTTTCAGTTGATTTTAATCGACTGGAAAATGGCCATTTTTCAAACAGTCTCAGAATTCGACGAAATTAGTTTCGTTAGGACCGTATCGTCCATACGAAGCTAGAATTTATTTTTCTGGAATTTATAGAGTTAGTATGTGGCCCCGGTAAATTGAAATGTGCGTTCAAATTTAATATACATTGATTTATATTTTAATTTGAACAGAAACTGATTGTAACAGTCGAATTGGCTAACGTGACATATCCCATTGTGTTCGGAATGGGGGTAAATAGCTAGGGGCAACAGTCGTTGGGTTCGATTCTGGGTTAGAATTGAAAAAGCAACTTTTTGACTATAAAAATACATTAAATATAATATTCCTTATAACCCCCTCCTCCTTTTATCCCTTAGTCAATGCCCACCCCGCATTACTTCTTCAGATCGAAACGATTAAAAGAATAAAAACCTAACTACCCGTCGCTCCACCGATCGAGCTCCTCCCATCGCAAGCCGCCCCTCAGCCGCCGCCGTTCACCGCTCCCACTCCCTCTTCTCCGACCCTCCTCCTTCCCTTCCCGCTTCTCTGAGCCACAACCGTGCACATCACTACGAACCTTCTCACTTCTCTGAGCCACAGCAGGTGGGCACTTTCGAACCGAACACGATGGTCTTCCAAGCTCCCCATACTTTTCCGAACTCTTCTGGACTTAATGCTGGGGGCACCAGCTCTGACCTTGGCAACTTGCAACAAATGTTTGAAGGCGATCGGCTCGCCAATCTCATTGAACACCTCTCTCGAAGCCGCACCTATCAGAATGACACTGATGGTGTCAACCACAATCCATTCACACAAGAAATCAGGAATTCTCGCAACCCGCCGGATTTCAAACTTCCAGTTCTGGAACCATACAATGGCAGGACGGATCATACCGTGCATCTCATGCGCTACAAACGTCATATGGAAGTTAAATTGGCATCGGAAAATGTCGTGGAAAAGTGCTTCCCTCTCTTTTTGACTGATATAGCTACTATGTAGATACGGCAGCTGGAATCTGAATTGATCAACAGTTGGAAATTGTTGGTCGCTCGCTTTATTGAACAGTTTTGGGTCAACATCGCTCGACCCAAGAATGTAATGTCACTCACTACAATCAAGCATCGGCCCAGAGAAACTATGCGCTCTTTTTTGGAATGGTTCAACGTTGCAGCAGCTTCAATTGATCGACCTGAGCCATCTATGGTATTGATGGCGGCAGTATCCGGCGTTCTGGACAACTCGGAGTTCAAAAAATCCTTGTACCGAGACCCACCGCGGAATCTCAGCGAATTCTACCTTGAATCAGATAGATTTCTGCGTGAATAAGATGCAACGTCCAAAAAGAAAATTCTCGATGTTAACATGCTCAAAGACGGAGAATCGTCTGATTCTGGAAAAGGCAGAGGGAAAGCTGCTGTCAAAAATGACCGCAACGCTCAGCCGTGGTGAGGGCCCAGATATGAAAAGTACACCGAACTCAATTCGACCTTGACTGACATCTACATGAACAAAAACAGTGACGTCTCCTATCCAAAGCCTCCCAGGAGGGAGCCATCGCAAAGAGAATGCGATTCTAGAAAATACTGCATATTTCATGATATGGACGGTCATGACATAAGTGACTGTAGGCACTTGCGAGACTTGATTGAGGAACGAGTTAGACATGGAGAGCTACCCGAGTATGTGAAACAACCTACAGCGCCGGCATCTGCGCTGCCACCACCTGTTCCCCGGAGAGGGAACGAACCTGGATCGAGCTCCCGTGGGCTCATCATTAACTGATCTAGATTGGATCACTCTGCATTTCTAGCATTTCTTAGGATTTATGATATGTCTCTTTGCTTTCTTTAGGTTTTCCGATTGGCTAAATCGGAGTACACACGTTCGGGGTTATGATTTAGCTCCAAAGAGTGCTCAGCACTCGATGACAAACCAATCAGGATTTGCTTTGGTTTTGTACTTTGAATTGAATAAGGAAGGACTTTCCGAACATGGATTATGTTTAGCGAATTTAAATGTCTTGCCAGGTTGTGGCAGGATTCTCAATCTTAATTAAAAGTATGGCTTATACTTATCTCAAAAACCCTTGGTACGGATTGTGCCTAGGGACGGACTGTCTTGTCAGGCTTTGGCAAGTATATCTCCATCTTGGCATGATTATGGATTGTACTCCACTGAATTTATAAGCATGGATTATACTCAGGAATGACGAATGATCTTGTCAAGATTTGGCAAAGGAACTCAATAAAACTCGAGTATGCCTTATGCTCAGTTTGAACTGCCTGGTATGGCTTATACCCGGAAGGTTAGGTCCCTCGCCAAGTTTTGGCAAGATGATTCAAACGTCCCTCGAGTATGGTTTATGCTCAATCGAACGCCCAAGCATGGTTTATTCTCGAAAGTGTAATTAGTTTTGTTAGGTTTTGACATTCTTATTTGCTTTCTTTTCTTTGCAGGTATGGTTTATGCTTGTAGCTGGCAGGCCCGGCGTAGCCTTGGATTTCATGGATTATCCAGAACACATCTTCCTTCATTCAACAAGATATGTTCTGGGGGGGAAATTGATGACCTTCTTTTTAGTCAAAGCATTCTCCCGTGAAGTCTCTTCTAAACAATACGCTCAAGTATTGGGAACATCGTCAGAAGACATGAAGCGATTTGTTTGAAGTCGCATCACAACCAAATATTGGCCTGAAACTCCTATCAGACGACCTCTTTTGGGCCCGAAAACAGCAATTATGGAGCTGACATCTGTAGCTCTCTGAATCAGCTTCGAATCAAGCTTTCGTTTGGCTAAAACGGACTTATGGTTTGGAAGTTACGCCCGTTTCCGTGAACGCATGCAGAACCGGAAACTTGGAATTAGGGAATTGGCTTGACCTCTCGGATCGGATTGGAGATGTTGGCTCGGTTCAGGACAAGGAGGACATGATAGCACTGGATGGTTTTAGCATAAAGCTGGCTTGGGTCAGATCGGGATAGGCCAAACCGATCACCCCTTGGATTTTGCACAGAAGTGCGCAACGTCTTCAGTTTGAAGATCCTACATCGGTTCGGATCGGAGGGCCGAACCGACCCCCTAGACCTGCTTCTGCACACGAAGTTTGACTGATTCTCTTGCCATAACGACTTGGAAAGGATATTTCCGCGTTCTCCACTACTCTTCGAGATTTCCTCTGGGTGTGCCGCGTGGCATCCGAACCGGATCACCTAGAAGCTCCTCTACGCCTACAAATACGCCACAACATGGCCATTTGAAGGGATCTTTTGACTTTTGGTACTTGTTCTTACTTCATGCAAGGCCATAGCTCAATAAGGAGGCCAAATTCCACATTATAACACGAGGATTTCGTGTATAACTTCCACTTTTCTTGCTACTTTTCATTGTAAGCACGAGGATTTCGTGTATAAACCGCAAGCAAACAATATTGTAATCACTTCTTAGGATTTAAGAAACTATAAAGTGGACGTAGACTGGGATTGAGCCGAACCACTATAAAAATCTCGGGTGTCTCCTCTTATTTTACTGCTTTTCTGCATTGATCTGTGATTGTGAGGTTTTTGCATTGGATTTGGGTGTTAGGCCCAGATTTCGGTCTAACATTTTGGCGCGCCAGGAAGAGGGCACATGATATTACTTTAATTTCCAGCCTGAAAGGAATCGAATTGCTCGACTATTGGATCAATGCTCAAATGAAAGAAAGAAGGAACCTTCTCTCGCGCTGAGGAAGTTGGCACTGAAGGCGCAAGGAATGAGGCGAGCCAGGAGGCTTCCTCCCACGAAAATCTATCAGCATACTTAACCAGAGAAGAGATGGATGGTGTTCTCACTGAATTGAGAACCCAGATGGCAAGGCTAAATGATCTCGTCCGCAAACAACAGGAGATGATCGACCAATTCTTCGCTCGGATGGAAGGAAGGCCGAGCGGCAACGCACAACTCATTGGAAATGGAATAGAATCAGCCTCAGCAGTAGTTGCGAACCGAATCGGTACGGGTCCGATCCGAACCGGAGAGGGCTCAAATCTGAATGAACTCGGGGACAATCCCCCTCAGCAGCGCGCAGCTTTGCTAGTCAATGTGTTGGATGAAGATGCTGTCAAATTCAGAAATTCAGGTCGAGCACGACCAATCTCCGCCCCGGTTCGGATGAACAACCAGGCACCAACTCCAGCTCAATGGCAACAGGAAACTGCTCGGAACAGCGGGCCAGAACCGGGTCGGATCGGAATATCTGACCCGAATCGTGCACATCATTAACTACGAACCTCCTTACTTCTCCGAGCCACAGTAGGGGGCACCTCCGAATCGAACCGGATGGTCTTCCAAGCTCCCCATACTTTTCCGAACTCTTCTGGACTTAACGCAGGGGGCACCAGCTCTGACCTTGGCAACTTGCAACAAATGTTTGAAGGCAATCGGCAGGCTAATCTCATTGAACGCCTCTCTCGAGGCTGTACCTATCAGAATGACACGGATGTTGTCAACCACAATCCATTCATACAAGAAACCAGGAACTCTCGCAACCCACCGGATTTCAAACTTCAAGTTCTGGAAACATACAACGGCAAGACGGATCCTACTGTGCATCTCATGCACTACAAATGTCATATGGAAGTTCAATCGGCATCGGAAAATGTCATGGCAAAGTGCTTCCCTCTCTTTTTGACTGATATAGCTGCTATGTGGATTCGGCAGCTGGAATCTGAATCGATCAACAGTTGGAACATGTTGGTCGCTCGCTTTATTGAACAGTTTCGGGTCCACATGGCTCGACCCAAGAATGTAATGTCACTCAATACAATCAAGCAGAGGCCCAGAGAAACTCTGCGCTCATTTTTGGAATGGTTCAACGTTGCATCAACATCTGTAGATCAACCTGAGCCATCTACGATATTGATGGCGGCAGTATCCGGCGTTCTGGAAAACTCGGAGCTCAAAAAATCCTTGTACCGAGACCCACCGCGGAATCTCATGGAATTCTACCTTGAATCAGATAGATTTCTGCGTGAAGAAGTTGCAACGTCCAAAAAGAAAATTCTCGATGTTAACATGCTCAAAGACGGAGAACCGTCTGATTCTAGAAAAGGCAAAGGGAAAGCTGCTGTCAAGAATGACCACAACGCTCAACCCCGGAGAGGGCCCAGATATGAAAAGTACACCGAACTCAATTCGACCTTGACTAACATCTACATGAACAAAAACGGTGACGTCTCCTATCCAAAGCCTCCCAGGAGGGAGCCATCACAAAAAGAATACGATTTTGGAAAATACTGCATATTTCATGATATGGACGGTCATGACACAAATGACAGTAGGCACTTGCGAGACTTGATTGAGGAACGGGTTAGACGTGGAGAGCTACCCGAGTATGTGAAACAACCTACAGCGTCTGAACCCGCGTTGCCACCACCTACTCCCAGGAAAGGGAACGACCCTGGATCGAGCTCACGGGGGCTCATCATCAACTGATATAGATTGGATCACTCTGCGTTTCCATCATTTCTTAGGATTTAAGATATGTCTCTTTGCTTTCTTTAGGTTTTCTGATTGGCTAAATCGGAGTACACACGTTCGGAGCTAGGATTTAGCTCCAAAGCATGCTCTGCACTCGATGACAAACCAATCAGGATTTGCTTTGGTTTTGTACTTTGAATTGAATAAGGAAGGACTTTCCGAACATGGATTATGTTTGGCAAATTTAAGTGTCTTGCCAGGTTGTGGCAGGATTCTCAATCTTAATTAAAAGTATGGCTTATACTTATCTCGAAACCATTGGTACGGATTGTGCTTATGGACGGACTGTCTTGTCAGGCTTTGGCAAGTATAGCTCCATCTCGGCATGAGTATGGATTGTACTCCACTGAATTTATAAGTATGGATTATACTCAGGAACGACGAACGATCTTGTCAGGATTTGGCAAAAGGAACTCAATAAAACCCGAGTATGGATAATGCTTAGTTTGAACTTCCTGGTATGGATTATACCCGGAAGGTTAGGTCCCTCGCCAAGTTTTGGCAGGATGATTCAAACGTCCCTCAAGTATGGTTTATGCTCAATCGAACGCCCAAGTATGGTTTATGCTCGAAAGTGTAATCAGTTTTGTCAGGTTTTGACATACCCATTTGCTTTCTTTTCTTTGCAGGTATGGTTTATGCTTGCAGCTGGCAGGCCCGGCGTGGCCTTGGATTTCATGGATTATCCAGAACATATCTTCTTTCATTCAGCAAGATATGTTCTGGGGGGGAAATTGTTGACCTTCTTTTTAGTCAAAGCAGTCACCCGTGAAGTCTCTTCTAAACAATACGATCAAGTATTGGAAACATTGTCAGAAGACATGAAGCGATTTCGTTGAAGTCGCGTCACAATCATAGATTGGCCCGAAACTCCTATCAGATGACCTCTTTTCGGCCCGAAAACAACAATTACGGAGCTAAGCTCTGTAGATCTCTGAATCAACTTCGAATCGATCTTTTGTTTGGCTAAAACGGTCTTACAGTTTGGAAGTTACGCCCGTTTCTGTGAATGCATGCAGAACCGGAAACTTGGAATTTGGGAATTGGCTTGACCTCTCGGATCGGATCGGAGAAGTTGGCTCGGTTCGGGACAAGGAGGACCCGATAGCACTGGATGGTTTCAACATAAAGCTGGCTTGGGTCGGATCGGGATAAGCCAAACCGATCCTCCCTTGGATTTTGCACAGAAGTGCGCAACGTCCTCAGTTTGAAGATCCTACATCGGTTCGGATCGGAGGGTCGAACCGACCCCCTGGACCTACTTCTGCACACGAAGTTTGATCGATCCTCTTGCCATAACCGCCTCCTACAAATGCGGATTGGATGAAACTTGGTCCAACACGACTTGGAAAGGATATTTCCACGTTCTCCACTACTCTTCGAGATTTCCTCTGGGTGTGCCGCGTGGCATCCGAACCGGATCACCCAGAAGCTCCTCTACACCTATAAATACGCCACAACATAGCCATTTGAAGGGATCTTTTGACTTTTGGTACTTATTCTCACTTCACGCAAGGCCATAGCTCAATAAGGAAGCCAAATTCCACATTATAACACGAGGATTTCGTGTATAACTTCCACTTTTCTTGCTACTTTTCATTGTAAACACGAGGATTTCGTGTATAAACCGCAAGCAAATAGTATTGTAATCGCTTCTTAGGATTTAAGAAACTATAAAGTGGACGCAGGCTTAGATTGAGCCGAACCACTATAAAAATCTCGTGTGTCTCCTCTTATTTTACTGCTTTTCTGCCGTGATCTGTGATTGTGAGGTTTTCGCATTGGATTTGGGTGTTAGGCCTAGATTTCGGTCTAACATAGTTTAGACATATAACTGAAATAGTTTGAAAATAAATAAATTGTATTTAAAATAGAATTTCAGATTTAGTAAAATTCATAGGTAAAATATTGAAATAGTTTATAAAATAAATAGTTAAATATTAAAATAGTTGATTTAAAATAAATAATAAAATAAAATTGTTATAAGGTAAATAGTTTATAAAGAAAATTATTATTATAAAAATAAAATAGTTTATAAAATGGTTTGAATCATATCTTTAAAATTCAACCAAACAGGAAATCATATTTCAGTTTCAAATCAATCGACTTAATTTCAATATCTTAATTCAAAAGGACTAGACTTCCATTTATATTTCAATTCAATTCAATAGTTCGATTTCAAACAATTCGATTTAATAATTCGATTCAAATAACTGTATTTCAATTATAATTCTCACTTTGAATTATTCGCTTATAAAAATCCCGAGTTCACAGTACAATTATTACTATAAATCAGGTTAATTTATAGTAATATCGAAGACGGACAAACAATTCAATATTTGATAAATTTAGTTCATATTCAATTCAGTTTAACTTCAGTTATCCACATTTACAAATTCAATTAAAATTAAAAAATTTAATTTCAAAGCTCAAAGCCCAAATTTAAAGAAGATCGATTAATAATGTCATTTATTTTGTTTCTAAAATAATATTCCAAAATTCAAGAGTAAAAACAATTTTTATTTAACCAACCGGTGTCCGTATATAATTTTCTATGCTATGGCCAAGTAATACTTAAAGTTTAATGTTAGTATTTTGGGAAAGGATATATATCATTTCAATCCAAATCAGTGTCATAGGTATTTATCATTTCAACCAATTTTCTTAATTCATTTTAATGATTAATCCTGGGTTTATTTGATGCCTGTAACATCGAGAGTAATGGTTGGGATTAATCAACAAAAATCAATAACATATATAAACAATGTCGATAACTAGATGGATTATATATTAAAACATTAAATATATAAATTCAAGGCATACATCAAGATCAACACATCTAAACAGTTCAATAATATCAGTTACAAGTCATCAAGTATGAGGTTCTCTCTTTGTTTTATTATTAAAACAAGAAATTAATCTATAACGGTACAATTTTTATAATAGTTAAATTAAATTATGTAGATTTAACATAAATATGCAATTTAAACAATGAAACAACAAACAATACAATCATATCATGAATTTAATTTAACTAACAATCAAATATATAGTTAGATGTGAGTGGGTTTAATCACTCACCTTTGGATCTAAACGAGATTGAAATCCGAATTTTAGCCCAAAAATCAACGATCTCAGAATCAGCTTAAATCAGTGCCATGTTATCCAGAATTTCGATACGATCCCAATGCAACTGACTGCACGTTGATCTGAATTCGTATGTAAAAGTTATACGTTAGAACGATCGATAATGTATAGAATAAAATAAATAATATATAAATATTGGTCCACCTCAGCACCTTTTCCACGTCAGCATCCTGGTTCCCGCTTTCCCTCTCCTTTATGCGTGAACAGTAATCACGCATAAAACGACCCATCAGCTCCTATTTTGACCATCGATTCCTCACGTCTCCGGTCACGATAGTTTCTCCAACCACCGACATTTGGAAGCCCTCCTTCAGGTGCACCTACCCAAGGCGGCGCCACCACTTCCGGTGGTCTACTTCGCTGTCGACGCTGAGATGAACAAAGCAGTTTTCCCCCTTCCGACAACCAATTCTAGCGATCTACACAGCGATAAATGCTCTGGTTGCTCCCGTTAGACTCCTACACAACTGCTCTACAGAACCCATATCTCCAATTCCATGATGAAGTCCTAAATTAAAAACCCCCAATGTTCGTGTTAGGGTTCCGCGATTTAGAGGTTTGACCATCGATTTTTGACAATTTCGAGCACTGCATGTCGAAATAAATCGTACCAGATGCTTAGTATCGTCGAGAGCTTCGAATAGATATATAATTTGCTAGGTTTTGAGGAGATTTGTAATGAACATGAATTTTTGACCCCGAAAATCGATAAAAAAACACCATATCGATGATTCAAGCGTCGAAAACATCGGAACGTTAATAGAAAGAAATTAGAGGGTGAGGTAAGAAAGAAAGAAATATTGGAATAGAAGAAGAAGAACCAACATAACACAGAGTCTCACATTGCAGCGGAACAAAATATAATATAAAATTGATCTTTACTGAGAGCTTGAAATAAAAACTTACAGTCATCAGAGTACATCAACACATCTGGATAGTTATATTAATCTGTCCTCGTATACAACACAAAGCGGAATAAATACTAAATATCATACGTCTGAACACCTCCAGCTCGTCTCTAAAACTTCGCAACATCCGATAATCTGAACCTGTACAACCCAGTCTAACCCGAGCATTTCAAACGACGGGTCAGTCTGGTGAACCAAAGCGAGAAATACACACTGAGTTTATGGGTATCACACAAGTTGATTTTAAAGTTAAAATCTTTTCGAAAGAAAAGGATAATCATAAGACGAAATCCACACATAAATACGGACGGTTTTTATCTTACGATAAACCAAAACATTTTTGAAGTCAATATCTTTTTTGATATTATAATAGTGTCTAAATACAAATAAATATCAATCTAGCAGAACGCTTGCATCTCACGCTCTACATATATAGTATACAATCAAAACCGCATGCTATAATTGGAGAATGGATTTCCTGGCAAGGTATGGGACCACCTTCCCAGCAATGTACCTCTGGAGATGAATACATTGGGGTTCAACAAGAACATCTTGCAACCTAGGCTAAACATGACCGACCCCTCGCTTCGCTTGAGAGTACCGAATATGTAACAACCTGCATTCTACGCATCGGAGGATCGTAGAATATTTATTTCTTTCTCATACGAAGTCGTATGGTCGTGTAGAGTTGGGGAACGACTATTGGGGTAATTTACCATGTTCATGATTTTTGCCGATTTTTAAATGACTGTTTTGCCCCTAGCTGATCTTGTTTCGGCCATAACTTTTGATTGGTAAGGAGTTTTGACCTGAAACCACTTCCATTAGATCCGGATGATGGTTTACCTTTCCGTAGAGTGGTCACATTAGCCAAACGGACTCACAGTTTGGGAGATATGGCTGAAACAAGGTTTAGAAGGTGAAAAACATGTTAACCGGGACTAATTGAGGTGATTAGCAAGAAGGCCCATAACCCATTTCGGGATTAGGGTTATGGGGAGGCTGAGAACAGTAGGAAAACGAATTTTATTTCATTTTCCAGCCGCCACAAACATGTCTTTCACCCTAGCCATGGCCTCCACCTTCTAATTTCATCCCAAATCGTCTCTAATCACTTTCTAATCGAAGATTAAGCAAAACTACATCAAATCAAGGGAGGGTAGCACCAAATCAGAGAGAGAGTTGCTGGAACACATTAGAATTCGACCCAAACAGAGAATCATTTCAGATTTATAGTTTACTTTGTGGCAAAGGTGAGTGTTTAGCATAGTTTTGCACTAATTACGGTTAATTAAGGGTAATTAGTGAAGATTAGCGAATTTATACACTAATAAATTCTGGAAAAATATTTATAAATTCTAAAATAATGTTTTAGACCCCTGTTAGAAATTTGGTTTAATTTGATTAAGTTTTGCTAATCATATAATTAGTTTTTCCTAAACATGCTTAACGGAAAATATGGGATTTTGGGTATGTTTGATCCATTTCACATGTTAAGATTGTTGTTTTGGTGTTTGAGGTCACTTCTATTTGTTGCTATGATTGTTTGGAATGATTTGTGGTTGTTTAGAAAAGTTAGATTGGTCGAAAATGTCGTCGAATGGCGTAAACAAGTCACTGGAAAAAGTTGCAGAAAGTTGTGCAGGGTTTCGGATCGGATCGGGTTAGGGGCTCGGATCGGATAGGAGAGCTGGGCAAGGAATCCGAACCGAACTGAAGTCTGGCACAAAGGAAGTTTGGCAGGAAGGAAGGCAATTGCTTAGAGTTGGAGTTGGACAGAGGATCGGAGCTAGGGAACGGATCGGATCGGAGCAGGCAAGCGAGCGGGATCGGATCGGAGCAGGCAAGCTGGAGCAGGAGGGACGAACCGAACCGAATGGAGCGTGGTACCCGAACCGAACCGGATGAGGACAACCTAACTGAATCGAGGCTGGAGCACTTGAACACGTCCGAACCGAACCAGATGGCCAGGAAATGGAGTGAACCGAACCGAACTAGGGAAGAACAACCGAACCGAACAGGACTAGAGCTACGATTACGCGACGACTCTTTTGAAGACCAACTCCAATTCGACCAAAACCCGAGATGCAAAGGAAGTCCAAATGAGGAGCTTTGACTCAGGATCCAGTTGGGAACCAATGAGTGAGCTTCATGATTGGGCTTTGCTGCGGGACGTGTGCTAAGGGGTTGTCGATGTCTGTAACTTTGAATCACTATGTGTAGGGAGTACGTGGACGGATTCAGGGCCAAAGTGGCCTAGGTACGACTAAAGGGCTATAGACCAATGAAGTGGGGTCATTTGTAAAGATTTGGTCATGACTCCATGTGGTAAGCTTGGTAGTAGCAGTGGTTGTACAAGTCGAACTCCGTCACTACTTCGATGGGTCTAGTGATTGACAGTGGTGGACATCGTATGCTTTACGCACTGAGTGAGAGATGTGAGGATGGTTGCTATGCTTGACTGTTTGCCATCACTATGACATGCACACACCCTCCCCCGTATCTTTACACTATATGTTAGTGGCACCTTAGAGTATTGTACGGTATGTAGTGCTAACTCTTTGGTTGTAGGTCCAGGTTCAGGTATGATTGGATTATACCTGTTATTGTTATGTTTTGTTGCTTATCGCTCATACCAGACTTTTTGTCTGACCTAGAGTTTTATGTCTCTTCTTATTACTCTGGGTGCTCTCACGAGCAGACTAGAGACAGGTTAGCTGGTGATGCACGAGTGGCTGTATCGGAGACGAGCAGGAGGCTTCCACGTATGATACATATAGATATTCTCCCTGTGTTGTTGAAGATCACTGCTTGGGCATTAGTAGTGCATCTTATACTTTAGCTTTTCTTTGCTTTAGAGACAGTTTAAAGTTGTAATAATGATGTTGGGTAATAAGCTGTATTTGGATTTCCGCTGCTATGTTGGTTTAGTTTTCAGCTTATTCACCGTCTCGTCTGTTTTATGTCAAGATTATGTTATATTTATATTTTGTTCCATGCGCTGTGAGACATTCTACAGGTTCCTTGTTGATCCTTCGCCTTCTTTCTTTTCTTCTGACGACCGTCCCTTGCTAACCGGACATGTGTATAGCGCACTTTTTGAGTAAATGCCGGTTGGTGCAGGGCGGACCGTCATAGAATATATCATTACCACGGTTGGGGGCTAGCCAACCGAACTAATAGCATACACATAAAATAAAAGGGACAACCGAAGGCATTTGATTTCACCAACCAGGTAATGATATACCCTTTTGATGGGTGTGACCCATGTAGCCATGCGACCTACCCGATTTTATGTCATTTCCGGGTTGATGAGGCTAGAGGTTAAGCTTATACTTCAGAACAACACATTTCCATCCACTTAGAATACCACATCGTCAGATTCGTTGGATATCACTTATTGACGTCCACAAAAATACTCAAGTTGATAAGTTAGAGAATCGTCGTTCTCTGCCAACATGAATACGTTTGAAAAAATCAACGTACGTGTTCCCTTTGGAAATTTTCTGTCAGACACTCATCCATACAAGTCATCCAGGAACAGGATGAACCGAAGGCACCTTCCTACCACATCCTATACAGGTATCACCCCAAGGATCAGTAGCGAGTAGTCCTTGCAATCTGCAAATTCCAATCACGATAGAATCCCAAGTCAAAATATCTCCAGCCGCTAAACCAGATAAATTCAACCAGTGGTTCTTCCGTTTATGAAGATCCACAGTCTTCAATTGCTCCATATGTAATTTGCATCTTCACATATATGATGGTTCAGAATGGTTTTCGAATATAAATTCGATCTTGGTCTTCCTGTACCAACAATCGTATTTGGCCAGATTTGATAGTCAGTTATATAACTATGAAACGAATAATCATGTGAATGAAATGAGTTTACTGATCCAGTACTTGGCATTATTTGGCCTCTTTAATTAAACATCTGTTAATTATATTATTAAAATCTTCTTATATTGGAGTTTACCTTTTACTTCTTATTATAAATAAGATTATTCTTAAAATCATTTCATCCGCTTATAACTTTTCGAACACAACATTTAATATTATTTACGGAAATCGTAACATATGTTTCCCTCAATTTCACTCGTTTACACCATTCTTGGATAATCATGAAGTTGTTCAAGTTAGGGTATTTTATTTACCTCTCAGACCTTGACCACCAACATTCATATCTTTAGAATTGATTGAAGTTTATTAACCACACGTTTCCTTCGAAAACCTTATTTATATCTCAACACCGTTTACTTAATTAATTATTAAGTGAACTATTATTATACTTCTCGATTAATCTTTAATAATTGTTTTTTTATTATTATTCTCGCATTTCAATTATGTTATAAATAGAATCCTTTATAAAATTTCTTTAACATCTTTTTATAAACATTCTTTAACTTGTTTGTAACAACAATACCATATTTGGTTTACATTATGTATAAATATCTTTACAAATCTTATATAAATATCTTTACAAATCTTATAATTGACATCTCTTACGAATCCTTATATTTTTTTTCAAAGCTTATCATCTATAACAAACGTTACAGATTTCATTTCAAATCCTTTTCCTTTCTTTATTTATACCTTTTTCAAATAATTACGACAACTAATGCGTTGTCTAAAATCACATAGCGGTCCTTTAAAAAGATCTTCAATTAATAAATCAAATAGTCCAATTTATTATTTGTAACAATTATTACAAAAATTTATTTTCCATATCTTTCACTTCATTTACAAATCTCATTTGCAAATTATTATTGATAACTAATATTTCGATTACATTTCAACTCCTAACTTCCATTTACAAAATCAATTGTAAATCATTTACGACAACTTATATTCATTGCCATTTCCAAAATCTTTTACTTAGCTTATATTCTCAACTTCGCTTAGCATTCCGAGTTTCGGAATATCACATTCCGAACCTTGGAATAAATTTCACCTTATTATTTATTTCATACTATTTCCTAATTTCTAAATCCTCTTTTGTTAACTTCGAATATTCAGTAAATATTTGATTTAAGCTATTAAATGCGCTTAAAATCCTTTTTACAACTTCATTATAAAAATCCGGTTTTAATATAAAATACTTTCATAGCTCCTTTCACACTTCAATTAAATTCCATTTCAACTCAATTACTCTTTAAATGAATCCCGATTAAAAGTAATCTCTCAAAATATTATTAATATAATAATTTACTTCAACACTAACTACTGTAAAAGTAGTTAGTTTCTTTATTAACTAAAATAAACTAGTAAATTCCTTTTTAAAATTTTATTAAACTAACAAAAATATTCGTTAAGCTACCTTTTATAAAAACAAATTCAACATGTTTATTTTATAAATGTGACCAACAAGGTAAGTTACCTTCATTGGGACCAATCGTTAAATTAACGATTTGGTTTTTCATTGAAATTAAACAAACATTTAATTTCATTGGTTCAATCCATATATAAATATATACTTAACAAACCACAAACAGTCAACCATTAGCAACCATAGCACACAAAATAAAAACCCAACTTATATACAATATAAGTGGGAAAACTAAGTGAGTTTAACTCACCTTGATTTGATTTGCTGTTTAAACGGTTGGTTTTAACTAAATTAAACAGTTGTTTAATTTCATTAAAAATCCCGGTTGATTCCATGTCCGTTTGTTTCTATTCCATGCCGTAATACTTGTCAAGACGATTCCAATGACACTATATTTGTCTGATTCTGATAATATATGAAAAGGTTATACACAATTAAACAATATGATTTAATTTAATTGTTAATTATTTCCTTAATCGCATAAGTGTAAAACAAATTACTTTTGTTTACTTCAACAACACGCCCGATTCAAATTATTAGACTCAGCCGTTATAGCCTAACTCTCTTCTTCACGTTTTAAACCAACATCCCAACCTGTCCATGATTTTATAAAATAATTGATTAATTTTTTTTCTTCTTTTTTTACTTAATTAAAACGGTTACAAAAAATTATAATTCAGTTGATTACTTCGGATATGAAGAACAACGACACTTTCCCTTCCTTTTTATTTCTTCCAGCGTGTCTGACCTGAATAAATTATTTCGATCAGTTTATTGTTAAGTAATTTAATATGTATTAATTAAAAACTATTCTAATTACACTCGGAAAGAATTAATGGGCCCAAGCCTCTCTGATACTTCGTTTTTCCCCTGCCGCTCTGATGCTTTTCTTCCCGTCTTATGCTTGTCCCAATTCTCTTCGCCAAACACAGAAAACACATGCCAATTCCTATTCATTCCAGATGATATAGCCGACCTTTGCTTGTCTACTGTCTTCACCTTGGAACAATTGAAACCATGGCTCCTCTTAAACCTCTTTATACTGCACGTGAAAGCATCCAACTTCCTCTTTATGCTGCGCCATATTTTCCCCCACCGGAGTCCGATCAAAGATGACCGGTGACAGCTCCTTGCCTCCCTCAGTCCCCGCCCCAATCCTTGCTACGCCAGCCTCCATCGGTCTCTGGCAAAGACCCCTTGAACGCAGTCCATTTCAGCCATTGATCCGGCTGCTACAGTGCCTAAAAACAGATTGCAACCGTTCAATGTGAAGATCTCGTTGAGATGCATAACTTTGTAGTTGGACAAATTCGATTTAGATGAAAGGAAATGGAGAAATCAGTGGTAGAATTTGTGAACGCACTGATCCTCCATTTAGAAGGGTGGCGGCTTAAACAAGTTTGACCACGAAACAAAGCTTTTTAGGTTTTGACATTGGTTTGGTACTTATAGTTTAGTGAGAGGGATAGAAATATTATTATTTTATTATTATGAAACTTACATGGAGTTTTTCGCAAAATTAACACCTCAAATGATCTCAAATTCGAAATGAAACACCAATACCTAGCATAAAAAAATATTCCGGATCTAATGGGACTAGTTTCGTCGAATTCCGAGGTCGTTTGTTAAAAGCTCTTTATAATTATCGATGAAAAATAAAGCATTTAAAACTCCTATAATTATAGAATCGTAAAAATTTAAGACTTTAACATTCTAGTAGAACTCTTCCTAACGGATCCAATGAATCTTGTTTCGTTAAAATTGGAGTTCGTTTGGCTGGTCGTTTATTCCTTTCAAGTTACCCCTGTCAAATAATATAACCGATTAAATAAAAACAAGGGCGTTTGACACTGCCACGATCAAACGGTAAGTCCGATTGATACGAAAATAAAAAATGTACAATAATTAACTGATACAATTCCAATGGCACACAAGTCGTCGAATTCCAAGACTGTTTCCCAGTGCACTATTTTTATACGCACCACAATGCTATTTTGGACACCAAATTTATCGGTCTCCAAAAATAACAAACTATATACCTATCCTGGCTCTGAATGTCGATATGAACTCAGCAGAACTGGTTTCATGGCTTAATTCGATCGTCTGCTCAAGTTACGCTCAAATATCTCTTTATTAACTTAATTTAATTTAATTGTGCATTATATAGAATGACTGGGCATTTGCGGCTGCTGTTGTCATATACGACATTGGTTTGCCATGCAATTTGGTACAGTACAATAATTTAACGTTACGGTTCTACTGAAACTAATTTCATCGAAAATGGAGCTCGTTTGCAAAATTGCTATTTTAAAGGCATATAATAATATAAATAAAATATTATTAAATTCCAGAATAATCAAATAAAATAATAATAAATCATTATTATCATAAATAACCAACTGGAAATATCATATAGCTTCAAATATAAATTATACAACTCAATGTCATAAAGTTCGAGTTAAACGATGTCCAAATTATATTAAAACCTTTTTAAATATATTAAATAAACATTATAATTTAATAACGATTTCCATAGCGACTATTTTAAAATTTGATTTGGACATAACTAACAATCTATAACACGAAATCTGGATTTTTTTCTTTCATATGAAAATTATAATCAACTAGATTCCAACATTTTTTGTTTCACGGAAATTCGACTTATATTGAATCCTGTGTAAACAATTGAAGTTCAAAACTCTATATTACGAACTGCCGCGCCATTTCGAGCTCGATTTATATTATATATAATTTAATGTTCAACTTCGTTTTTAATAACGAATTTAGTATCAAAATCCATTAATATTCCAAATATAATATTTAAAATAATAAATTAAATTAAATATTTGACCATAAAAAATACGAGACATTACAACCCTCTTAATAGAATTTCGTCCCCGAAATTACTAAGACAAGAAAATGTTATAAGCTCATTCATTTTAAAAATCCAATTTTATTTTAAATTGAAAATCAATCCATTATTGAAAATGAATTTTTCAAAAATATCAAAAAAATTCTGACACATGAAATTTCAGGAAAAAATCGGCAGAGTCTCCCCTGCACAGAGTGACATCTGCGATGTCGCAGGAACAAATAATATATATACATCGACCCACATGGTCGGAAAACAAAAATCAAAAACCAAAATCTTATATTTTCGCGTAGGCATACCTTTTACGAGCGCTATTGAGCATACTTGCTCAATTTACGTGCAATCTACACAACCAAAATCATTTCTCAATCCATCTGGCACCTGTACTAATCTCAATTCAACATGTAAGCAATAATTACATGAAATTCTAATTAATACTTCATTTTAACAGGTATATGTGAATACTGGGAATAATCATTCAGTTTCACTTCATATGCGACCTCATTCAATTTATTATGCTAGAATTCATTTTAAATTCATTCAACTCAAATTTAACTTGTTAATGAATTACATCCAAGCAGTTTAACACACAATCAATAACCAATACACAACAACTTAACCAAATCATTTGAATTTACTTCCAATATTAATATTTACTTTGGTTTCACATATTTGAATATCAGTCGGTTAATATCCAATTGATTTCCATTAATTATTCATTCCATTTCAAAATTACAAATTAATTTTATTTGATTCTAATATCATTCTTTACTTAGCTAAGTTAAGTTTCAATTCAAGTTTTAAAATCCAATTTGAATATCATACAACTCAATCAAACACATCAAACACATCAATATCTCAATGATAATTTAATAAAATTATTTCTTTTCTATACAAAATATAATTTGGGTAAAATTATTTCATTTACCTGCTTTAATAAACCATATTTTGTTCATTTCTAGTTCAATGCTCTCCCAACACTTGAACCGATCAGCCAACACAATACAAAACATATGTATATGAAATCTACAAATACGCTCTTATATATACACTCAACTCAATCTAGGGTATTACTAATCCTATCTCTATCGAGTACCGCCATAGAGCCAAGGTTATTACTAAACCATTACTTTGATACCACTGTAACGAACACGGATTTTCGACCCCGAAAATCGACACAAAAACACCATGTCGACGATTCAAGCATCGAAAACCCTGGAACGTTAATAGAAAGAAATTAGAGGGTGAGGTAAGAAAGAAAGAAATATTGGAATAGAAGAAGAAGAACCAACATAACACAGAGTCTCACATCGCAGCGGAACAAAATATAATATAAAATAGATCTTTACTGAGAGCTTGAAATAAAAACTTACAATCATCATAGTACATCAACACATCTGGACAGTTATATTAATCTGTCCTCATGTACAACACATAGTGGAATAAATACTAGATATCATACGTCTGAACACCTCCAGCCCGTCTCTGAAACTTCACAACATCCGATAATCTGAACCTGTACAACCCGGTCTAACCCGAGCATTTCAAACGACGGGTGAGTCTGGTGAACCAGAGTGAGAAAAACACACTAAGCTTATGGGTATCACATAAGTTGATTTTAAAGTTAAAATCATTTCGAAAGAAAATGATAATCGTAAGACCAAATCCACACATAAATACGGACGGTTTTTACCTTACGATAACCCAAAACATTTTTGAAATCAATATCTTTTTTGATATTATAATAGTGTCTAAATACAAATAAATATCAATCTAGCAGAACGCTTGCATCTCACGCTCTACATATATTGTATACAATCAAAACCGCAGGCTCTTATTGGAGAATGGATTTCCTGGCAAGGTATCGGACCACCTTCCCGGCAATGTATCTCTAGAGATGAATACATTGGGTTCAACAAGAACATCTTGTAACCCAGGCTAAACATGACCGACCCCTCACTTCGCTTGAGAGTATCGAATATATCATTACCACGGTTGGGGGCCAGCCAACCAAATCGATAGCATACATATAAAATAAAAGGGACAACCGAAGGCATTTGATTTTACTAGATCAGGTAATGATATACTGTAACTACCCGGACCTCCGTTCACGCAAGATATTGTCCCCAACTTAGCCACCGTATAAGTTTGGGGTTTTGTTCCTCAAAAGGCCTCGGCATTAGTAAGAGATGGACTCTACTATATGTAACACCCCACGTCCATTAATGTCACTCACAAAGGGAATGCATTAATTTCCATGGAGCATTTTAAGTGAATATAGAACAGAAAATCACAACAAGACAGATATAAAGCAGTACTTGGAAATTTAAAACTTTATTTCATTGCAGCGGAAAACACATATGTTTGATTACATCATCAAAACCATAAACCAAAGTCAAGTACATCATATCCATCTTGATAAAACAAAGTACATAAACTGAAAGACATAATCCCCAACATCAAAATAGCCATAAATAAAGAGAAGCTGAACTTTACTTCAGCGATCCAAGCAATCTTCTAAAAGCAGTCCAAAATCAAGCTCCACTGGTGCTAGTTCCAACCTGAGCACCTAGGGGGGGAAGGAAAGAGATGTAAAAAGGGGGGTCAGACATAAAGTCTGGCGAGTGCGATAATTCTAACAATATAATTAACAAAGTAACTAGGCTAAGGCATAAGTTGGAAAATAAGGAAATGATCATGAACTATTGAGTATGACAGAGTAAACAAGGAAACAAGATGAACAACGATATCGTTAAAGCGCACCTAACCCACTAAGATAAATTTACTAAACTACACCAACACTATAGGATAATTGCTATACTGCACCGCCACTAGTATACTGCACCACCACTAGTCACCCTAAGGTTGATCCCGTCTACAGACTTATTAATAATATTGGTAGTTTCGTGCACCCCTAGCTGCCTTCATAGGTGCCGTCTGCCCCTATCTCCACTAGGTGTACCCACTACCCCCAAGCGATCGGCTCCCTAACTCGGAGATACCCGTGCTGGCCCCACAGTGGGGTGTATCACTCCCCTAAAGTGGCAACCCGATACAACTTGAGAATGCACGGCTTATACCTACACGATGCAACAACGTCTTACCTACCAGCCCGGGTCCACACACGCATATGAACCCGTTGGACTTGCGTTGCCACCGCTAACCCGGTTTGGCCTCTTACAGTCAAGCCCTGTAAGCGTGTCCCGTCCTCGACTTGGGTCGAGCCTACAAAGATACGTATGGGTTACTGGTTGAAACGGGCCCCCATTACTTGACACAAGCTATCCACCTAAGCTTGGTCCCCTCTAGTACATCCCACTTAACCCACTTCTTATTCATGTTTCAATTACATGTTTCAATTTTGGTTAAGTGTTTCTAATCGTATTTCCAAATGCCACCCAAGGCACGCACTAGATTCCACATGCCACCCAAGGCACCCACTTAACCCCCTCATGTCCCCCTACATGCTTATCTGGTTAAGTGTTTCTTAATTCATTAAGACCGTAACCTCATAAGACCTCTCACATTAGACTGACAGTTGTGGCAGCTGGATTTGTCGCGCGGGTCCGGGCAGTCTTACACCACAAAAAAGCCTAACCTCGTGTCCTTACAACTGTTACGTATTTAGTTTGTGCCTAAGACCTCTCACATTAGACTGGCATTTGTGGCAGCTGGATTTGCCGGGCGGGTCCGGGCAGTCTTACACCACAAAAGAGCCTAACCTCGTGTCTTAGACGATTAATTACTCCTAATTAATCGTTCCCCAAATTTGAATTACTTTCCCTATTAAAATTATCAATCACTTCCAAATTTAACGATGTCCATAATTGACTCAATTATGTCCATCCATTTATGGTATGTAAAATCATACCAATTTTCACCATAATTATATTTTATGCCTTTTAAATATTTTTAATATTATCCCCTTTTCCCCCACGTAGTACGTTTGTTCGTTTAACGTAAAAATATACGTTAGACTCGAATAGTCTAACTTATAAAATAAAAGAAAACATCACAATTTATACACATAATTAAAACATAAATCTAACATAGGGGTGAACTTGCATATGTGAATGATGTTCTACATCTAAAACTTGCATAGGCCAAAATTACAACTTGCATAAATAACATATGTCATGGATCCAAATCTAAAGGTGTGAACTTGATGAAATAATGGCTACAAACTTGCATAAATAACATATGTCATAGATCTATATTTGCATAGGTAATAATCCTAAACTTTCATAACATGATTCATATCCAACTCATAAACTTACATAGGTGATTTATACATCGCAACAATGGTGTAGACTAGTATCTAACATGTAAAGTATCGTGTAGAATTTAGCATATGTCATAGCCTAACTTTCGATTAAATTCTCACATAAACTAAGTGCCATAGCTATGCAAGGTCACATATAATTTTACCCAACTTGTATATGGTCCATGTTTGAATCAACATCTAAACTTACCTACATATGATTTATCACATGAATCAATATAACAAACTAGCATAAGAAACATGATGATTCAACTAGACATAAGCCAATCATAGGATTATAACATGGGTGATAGCATCATAACTTTGCATCGTAGATGATAGCATCATAACATAATATCATAGAAATTACAACATAATTCTACAACATAATTACAACATGAAATCAACAATTCATATCACATCCAAATTATCCGCATTATAACTCAATCCAATTCATTTATTAATTATTTTGTTAAAACTATCGAACTCACAACTCAAAAGCAGTCTTGAGTTCTGAATTCTGATTTCTGGAGTTGAATTAGCGCTCCTTTGATGAAGATTCGCTGTTAGAGTTGAAAAGGATTGAATTTGATTTGCTTTCTTCCTCTCTAATGGGCAGCGGCTATTCTGAGTTGCAAGGTGACGGCATGGAGGCCATGAATCCAATTTTGTTTTGATTTTAGGGTTTGAGTCTATAAGTGTTTTTATAGAGTTTAGGATTAGTTTAAGCCGCCCGATCAACCCAGAATTGATCCCAGCCAATCAGAGCAGATCTGAAACCCTAATGAGTCAGCATATAGTCACAAACAGGTCATCAATCAAATCTGCCCCGTGGGGGGGGGGGGGAGGAGGCAGGTCGACCCCCAGGTCGACCCTATGGTCGACTTGATTAAGGCAGGTTGACCCCCAGGTCGACCCTATGGTCGACCTGGCCCTGGCGGGAATTTTCCCGCCTAGCCAGTCTGACTCCGAAATTTGAATTTTTCTGAAAATCTGTTTTGAATTTTCTAAAACTTCCGATCGCCATAACTTCTTCATACGAAGTCCAATTCACGCAAACTCGGACTTTATCTCAACCAAAATTCCAAGACGAACACAATGGCGCAACCCGTTTCCCTTAATTCTCACGTCTGAGATTAATTATTCTTTAATTTAGTTAATTCGATTATTCAAAAATACGGGGTGTTACATTCTCCCCTCCTTAAAGGATTTCGCCCCCGAAATCTCTAAGTTAAGGAGAATGCATATCCTAACATCCAAACAACCATCTACTCAACCATCAAACACAGGCATCCGTTGTCCTTATAAATTCCTAATGCTGTATGAACATATGCAAGAAGTGTGTGTATATGTTCCTTATTTAATGCAAAATCAGGCGGTCTACTGATTCAGTTGACCTCCTTAATGCAAACCATGATAGTGCCTTGCGTTCGTTATGTATGCGAAGAACCTTATCGATACATATCATTTCTACATGTGTGCACAACCATTCACTAAAATGCAACATACATATGATGGTACAACCATTATTCATCCATTACTTAAATATGTACACACATTTATATGCAATATGCAATATGAAGTGACTGAGCCGATCTAGTGCCTAAAGTGTGTGTATATGCATCCACGAGCAACCACTGGCAAACACTTGCATCCACATGCATCCATCATACATAACATGTCTCAAACACATGTTTCAACTATAGGACTACCCTATCTAAAGGTCAAAGATACTAGCGAGAGGACATACCAAAAATAAGATAAGTACAAGTTAAGCGATAAAGGAGAAATTGAAAGACATACCCTTGAAAAGAAAAGGGTATAATGAACGCATCTTCTCTTCCATCTCCCAAGTAGCGTTGCTCTCATCATCTCCCCATTTCACTTTGACTTGTTTGACCTCTCTATTCCTCAACTTCTTAATCTCCGACCCAAGAATGCGCGTAGGAGCTCGTTGAATCGTTGCATCATGCTCGATCTCCACCTCTCTAAGCAAGCTCGGCTCTACCACTTCCGCGGTCTCGTGCAAGCACTTCCTCAAATGTGATACATGGAATACGCCGTGTACACCACTAAGTCTCTCAGACAACTCCACTCTATACGCCATCTGCCCATTCCTTTTCTTAATAGGAAACAGTCCTACGAACCTTGGTGCTAACTTCCCAACGGACCCAAAGCGAACGATGTTCCATAATGGAGACACCTTGACAAAGACCATGTCCCCAACATCAAACTCAAGATCTGACCTCCTCTTGTCCGCATAAGATTTCTGTCTATCTTGCGCCGTCTTCATCCTCCTTCGAATCAAATCGATCTTCTCCGAAGTCTCTCTAATCATATCGGGTCCAAGCAAGATCTTATCCGTAGATTCCCACCAACATGTAGGCGAACAACACGGCCGTCCATAAAGAGCTTCGAACGGTACCATGCCAATGCTAGACTGAAAGCTATTATTATATGCGAACTCTACCAACGGAAGATGTTCCTCCCATGTACCTCTGAAATCTAAGACACGTAATCTCAATAGGTCCTCTAGAATACGATTCACCCTTTCGGTCTGGCCGTCCGTCTGAGGATGATATGCGGTGCTCAAACATAACTGAGTCCCTACCGCCTCTTGCAAGCTCTTCCAAAACTCGCTAGTGAAGATGGGATCGCGGTCGCTCACTATGCTAGAAGGAACACCGTGCAAACGAACTATTTCTCGAATGTATACGGAGGCTAACCATGGAGCAGTCCTCTTACTCTTCACGAGAATGAAATGGGCGCTCTAGTAAGTCTGTCTACCACGACCCAGATCCCCGTATTACCCTTCCTCGATCTTGGTAATCCGTCAATAAAGTCCATCGAGACGCTTTCCCACTTCCATTGTAGGACCTCCAATGGGTGAAGCAATCCACCGGGCTTCTTTTGCTCTGCTTTTACTTGTTGGCACACCAAGCATCTAGCGACATACTCAGCCACATTTTTCTTCATGCTAGCCCAAAAGTAAACTCGTCTCATGTCCATGTACATCTTGTCCCCGCTGGGATGAATGGTCATCTTCGAACGATGGGCATCATCAAGAATGGTCTTCCTTAGATTCTCGTCCCGTGGTACACAAAGTCTACCGTCCCTACGCAACCAACCCTTATCATCTAGGGTATACCTACGGAGATGGCTCGATGACTCCCCTCCTTTGAGCTTTTCTACTAACTCAACCAACTGTGGGTCGTCTCGCTGTGCCTCGCCAATCCGTCCCAAAAGAGTAGGTCTGACCTCTAAGGATGCTAGCAAACTAGGTACGAAGTCAATGGAAGTTGTAAAGTCAAACGTAGAGATGAACTCTAAACTTCGTCGCTCAACAAACAAAGGACTCAAGGATAATCTTTTTCTACTTAAGGCATCTGCCACCACGTTACCCTTGCCAGGGGTATATGCTATCTCGAAGTCGTAGGATGCTAAGAACTCCATCCACCTTTACTGCCTTAAGTTCAAGTCCTTCTGAGAGAATAAGTATTTTAGCGATTTGTGGTCAGTGAACAATTCGAATTTCTCGCCAAGAAGATAATGACGCCAAGACTTAAGCGCGAAAACGATAGCGGCCAACTCTAGGTCATGTATAGGGTAATTTCTTTCATGCACTCACAACTTCCTTCCACCATAGGCTATTACCCTTCCCTCTTGCATTAAGACTGCGCCTAGTCCTGTCCCACAAGCGTCGGTATAAACGGTAAATGGCTTACTTCCATATGGCAACACTAAGACTAGGGTTGTGGTCAAAGCTCTCTTTAAACGTTGGAACGCGTCATCACAATCTACATCCCACATGAAAACTAAGTTCTTCTTCGTCAAGCGTGTTAATGGAGCTGATATTTTTGCGAAGTCTTTGATGAACTTCCTATAGTAGCCAGCCAAACCTAAGAAACTTCTCACCTCGGTCGCATTTTTAGGAACCTTCCAATCTTGGATGGCCACTACCTTCGTGGGATCCACGGCTATCCCTTCTTTGGAAACCACGTGCCCTAAGAATCGCACTTCCTTTCTCCAAAAGTGACATTTAGAAAATTTAGCTTTAAGGCTATGCGCTCAAACAGTCTCCAACACTTCCCTAAGATGTAGGGCATGCTCTTCTTCGCTTTTAGAAAAGATCAAGATGTCATCTACAAAGACTACCACGAATTTATTAAGGTACTCCCTAAACACCCTACTCATCAAATCAACAAAGTATGCGGGGGCGTTTGTCAAACCGAATGGCATCACCAGCCACTCGAAGAAACCGTCTGGAGTCCTAAAGGCAGTCTTGTCTATGCTATCCTCAGCCACTCTCAACTGATGGAAACCCGTGGCTAAGTCCAACTACGAAAACACTGAGGCGCCAACTAACTGATCGAAGAGATCGTCAATCCTCGACAATGGGTGTCTATTCTTCTTAGTAAGCTTATTAAGTTCTCTATAGTCCACACAAAGTCTAAGGGACCCATCCGCCTTCGTGGCAAACACTACTGGAGCACCCCACTCCGATATACTACGTCTAATGAACCCCTTCTCAAGCAATTCTTTTACTTACTTACTAAGTTCTATTCTCTCTCTTGGAGCCATGTGGCGCACTGGCAATGCAACTGGCTTTGCATTGTCCACTAGATATATTCGAAAGTCTATCTCACATTTTGGGGGTAAACCCCTCACCTCATCGAAGATATCAGCATATTCACGGACTATACGAACTGAATGTAAATCATCATCAGATGCACCAAGGGACTCTAGGTAGCTAAGCATTACCGGACCTCTAGGGTCACAAGAAATATCAAGGGTCCTTCCATAACGAGTCAACAATCTAACTACCCTTCTTTCACAATCTAGGATGGCCCCATATCTAGTCAGCCAATCCATACCTAGAATCAAGTCGTAGCCCATAAAGCCCAGAACAAAGGCGTTGCATTCAAACTCAACGCCCAAGATAAACACTCTCAAATTCCGACAGATCATAGAAAGATGAGCAAAACCACCATTTGGATTTGATACTACTAAGGGATCAGTAACTAGACTAGTATCTAGGTGCAGTGTTTCAACTAATGATGTAGAAATAAATGAATGTGATGCGCCAGAATCGAATAAAGTACGGACATGATGATCAAACAGAAAAACTAAACTTTCAACGGAAATTGCTCTACCTCGTTCTTGCAGCGGTGGGACCACGAGATCCTGAACTTGTCCCTTTGCCTGCCCTGGTGCCATAAGAGCTTGCACCTGTCCTCCCGAGGTAGACCCTGCCCTCTGCCCTTTCTTTGGGCAGTCCTTAATAAGATGTCCCGCTTCGCCACAGTGGAAACAACCAGTCTTCTTTTTCTTCCTACAATCTTTGCTTAGATGGCCGGGTGTCCCACAGTTAAAGCATTTCTTCTTCCCCTTAGCATTGTTGGCTTTGCCACCTTTCTTGTTTTGTTATTGCTGTTGCGGCTTCTTTTGATCCCCTTTCTTCTTGGGTGCCTTATTAGCATTGGCGCCCTTCTCCTCTTCATGCATGAGCGCCATGTCAACTAACCTCTCAAAGGTAGCCCCCATCGGAATGTGGGTCATAGCTAACCCATGAAGCGGCTCGTTTAAACCCTTAACAAATCTTAGAGCCTTCTTTTCTGGAGTGTTCACCAAGTCTAAGCCAAACCTTGCCAATTAGTTGAATTTGTTGACGTACTCTTTCACTGATAGATTTCCTTGCTTCAGCGACAAAAATCTTTCCACGTATAGATTCTATTCAGCCCGTGAGAGAAACTTCGCCTCAAACCTCTGCCTAAAATCTAGCCATGTATCGACTAGACGTCCCCCATTAGTGACCTCCCACCAAAACGAGGCCTCATCCTTCATTAGCCAGGCAGCTAGCTGGACTTTTCTTCCATCATCCACTTCAAAGATTCCAAACAATTCTTCCACCTCCTTTAGCCAGTTACGAGCTTCAACAAATGTCTTCGTCCCGTGAAAAGGTTTCCCACCCATTGCTCTAAAGTCCTTACATATCTTTGCGAAATTATCGACACGAGGAGGAGGGGGAGGAGGAGGATTTGCTGGACCTGCGGTGGCGGCCCTAGCCTCGAGATATTGACGAAACTAACCGGGTACATGAACACCCTTTGGTATCTCAGATGCTTCAGACATGCTGAAACAAAAAGGAAAGATTCAATATAAAAGAACCGAGGGAAAGATATATGGCTCTTGGGGTTATGCTTTCCAAAATATACTTTTCTCTTGAAAATACTTTCCTTAAAACATACTTTTGAAAGTACATCTTTATAAAAATTGGTTTGAAAAATAGTTTTTCAAAAATTCATATCTGTTCTGGTAACCTTCAGCTCTAATACCACGTGTAACACCCCACGTCCATTAATGTCACTCACAAAGGGAATGCATTAATTTCCATGGAGCATTTTAAATGAATATAGAACAGAAAATCACAACAAGACAGATATAAAGCAGTACTTGGAAATTTAAAACTTTATTTCATTGCAGCGGAAAACACATATGTTTGATTACATCATCAAAACCATAAACCAAAGTCAAGTACATCATATCCATCTTGATAAAACAAAGTACATAAACTGAAAGACATAATCCCCAACATCAAAATAGCCATAAATAAAGAGAAGTTGAACTTTACTTCAGCGATCCAAGCAATCTTCTAAAAGCAGTCCAAAATCAAGCTCCACTGGTGCTAGTTCCAACCTGAGCACCTAGGGGGGAAGGAAAGAGATGGAAAAAGGGGGGTCAGACATAAAGTCTGGTGAGTGCGATAATTCTAACAATATAATTAACAAAGTAATTAGGCTAAGGCATAAGTTGGAAAATAAGGAAATGATCATGAACTATTGAGTATGACAGAGTAAACAAGGAAACAAGATGAACAACGATATCGTTAAAGCGCACCTAACCCACTAAGATAAATTTACTAAACCACACCAACACTATAGGATAATTGCTATACTGTACCGCCACTAGTATACTGCACCACCACTAGTCACCCTAAGGTTGATCCCGCCTACAGACTTAATAATAATATTGGTAGTTTCGTGCACCCCTAGCTGCCTTCATAGGTGCCGTCTGCCCCTATCTCCACTAGGTGTACCCACTACCCCCAAGCGATCGGCTCCCTAACTCGTACATACCCGTGCTGGCCCCACAGTGGGGTGTCTCACTCCCCAATGTGGCAACCCGATACCACCAAGAATGCACGGCTTATACCTACACGATGCAACAACGTCTTACCTACCAGCCCGGGTACACACATGCATATGAACCCGTTGGACTTGCGTTGCCACCGCTAACCCGGTTTGGCCTCTTACAGTCAAGCCCAGTATGCGTGTCCCGTCCTCGACTTGGGTCGAGCCTACAAAGATACGTATGGGTTACTGGTTGAAACGGGCCCCCATTACTTGACACAAGCTAAGCTTGGTCCCCTCTAGTACATCCCACTTAACCTACTTCTTATTCATGTTTCAATTACATGATTCAATTTTGGTTAAGTGTTTCTAATCGTATTTCCAAATGCCACCCAAGGCACCCACTAGATTCCACATGCCACCCAAGGCACCCACTTAACCCCCTCATGTCCCACTACATGCTTATCTGGTTAAGTGTTTCTTAATTCATTAAGACCGTAACCTCATAAAGACCTCTCACATTAAACTGACATTTGTGGCAGCTGGATTTGCCGGGCGGGTCCGGGCAGTCTTACACCACAAAAGAGCCTAACCTCGTGTCTTTACAACTGTTACGTATTTAGTTTGTGCCTAAGACCTCTCACATTAGACTGGCATTTGTGGCAGCTGGATTTGCCGGGCGGGTCCGGGCAGTCTTACACCACAAAAGAGCCTAACCTCGTGTCTTAGACGATTAATTACTCCTAATTAATCATTCCCCAAATTCGAATTACTTTCCCTATTCAAATTATCAATCAATTCCAAATTTAACGATGTCCATAATTGACTCAATTATGTCCATCCATTTATGGTATGTAAAATCATACCAATTTTCACCACAATTATATTTTATGCCTTTTAAATATTTTTAATATTATCCCCTTTTTCCCCACGTAGTACGTTTGTTCGTTTAACGTAAAAATATACGTTAGACTCGAATAGTCTAACTTATAAAATAAAAGAAAACATCACAATTTATACACATAATTAAAACATAAATCTAACATAGGGGTGAACTTGTATATGTGAATGATGTTCTACATCTAAAACTTGCATATGCCAAAATTACAACTTGCATAAATAACATATGTCATGGATCCAAATCTAAAGGTGTGAACTTGATGAAATAATGGCCACAAACTTGCATAAATAACATATGTCATAGATCTATATTTGCATAGGTAATAATCCTAAACTTGCATAACATGATTCATACCCAACTCATAAACTTACATAGGTGATTTATACATCGCAACAATGGTGTAGACTAGTATCTAACATGTAAAGTATCATGTAGAATTTAGCATATGTCATAGCCTAACTTTCAATTAAATTCTCACGTAAACTAAGTGCCATAGCTATGCAAGGTCACATATAATTCTACCCAACTTGTATATGGTTCATGTTTGAATCAACATCTAAACTTTCCTACATATGATTTATCATATGAATCAATATAACAAACTAGCATAAGAAACATGATGATTCAACTAGACATAAGCCAATCATAGGATTATAACATGGGTGATAGCATCATAACTTTGCATCGTAGATGATAGCATCATAACATAATATCATAGAAATTACAACATAATTCTACAACATAATTACAACATGAAATCAACAATTCATATCACATCCAAATTATCCGCATTATAACTCAATCCAATTCATTTATTAATTATTTTGTTAAAACTATCGAACTCACAACTCAAAAGCAGTCTTGAGTTCTAAATTCTGATTTCTGGAGTTGAATTAGCGCTCCTTTGATGAAGATTCGCTGTTAGAGTTGAAAAGGATTGAATTTGATTTGCTTTCTTCCTCTCTAATGGGCGGCGGCTATTCTGAGTTGCAAGGTGACGACATGGAGGCCATGAATCCAATTTTGTTTTGATTTTTGGGTTTGAGTCTATAGGTGTTTTTATAGAGTTTAGGATTAGTTTAAGCCGTCCGATCAACCCAGAATTAATCCCAGCCAATCAGAGCAGATCAGAAACCCTAATGAGTCAGCATATAGTCACAAACAGGTCATCAATCAAATCTGCCCGGGGGAGGGCAGGTCGACCCCCAGGTCGACCCTATGGTCGACCTGGCCCTGGCGGGAATTTTCCCGCCTAGCCTGTCTGACTCCGAAATTTGAATTTTCCTGAAAATCTGTTTTGAATTTTCTGAAACTTCCGATCGCCATAACTTCTTCATACGAAGTCCAATTCACGCAAACTCAGACTTTATCTCAACCAGAATTCCGAGACGAACACAATGGCGCAACCCGTTTCCCTTAATTCTCACGTCTGATATTAATTATTCTTTAATTTAGTTAATTCGATTATTCAAAAATCCAGGGTGTTACACTATATAAGTACCCACTTCACACAAGCTTCCACGATGTGCGACTTAGGGGTGTTACATTCTCCCCTCCTACAGAGCCCAACGTCCCCGTATGCTCACAAACACCTCACTCAGGCGCTGTGGTCCACACAGGAGCCATAATTCCGGCTGGATATCGGCTCTGATACCACTGTAACAACCCACACCTCCATTCACGCAAGATATTGTCCCCAACTTAGCCACCGTATAGGTGGGGTTTTGTTCCTCAAAAGGCCTCAACGTTAGCAAGAGATGGGCTCTACTATTTAAGTACCTACTTCACACAGGCTTCCACGATGTGGGACTTATGGGTGTTACATATACCCTTTTGATGGGTGCGGCCCACATACCCATGCGACCTACCCGATTTTATGCCATTTCCCAATTGATGAGGCTAGAGGTTAAGCTTATACTTCAGAACAACACATCTCCATCCACTTTGAATGCCACATCGTCAGATTCGCTGGATATCACTAATTGGCATCCACAAAAATACTCAAGTTGTTAAGTTAGAGAACTGTTGTTCTCAGCCAATAGGAATACATTTGAAAAAGTCAATGTACGTGATCCCTTTGGAAATACTCTGTCAGACACTCGTCTATACAAGTCATCCAGGAATTGGATGAACCGAAGGCTCCCTCCTACCACATCCTATATAGGTATCACCCCAAGGATCAGTAGCGAGTAGTCCTTGCAATCCGCAAATTCCGATCACGACAGAATCCCAAGTCAAAATATCTCTAGCCGCTAAACCAGAGAAATTTAACCAGTGGTTCTTCCGTTTATGAAGATCCACGGTCTTCAATTGCTCCATCTTCAATTTACATCTTCACGTATATGATGGTTCGGAATGGTTTCGAATATAAATTCGATCTCAGTCTGTCCGTACCAACAATCGTATTTGGCCAGATTTAATAGTCGGTTATATAACTATCAAATAAATAATCATGTGAATGAAATGAGTTTACTGATTTAGTACTTGGCATTATTTGGCCTCTCTAATTAAACATCTGTTTATTATATTCTTAAAATCTTCTTATATCGTAGTTTACCTTTTACTTCTTATTATAAATAAGAATATTCTTAAAATCATTTCATCCGCTTATAACTTTTCGAGCACAACATTTAATATTATTTACGGAAATCATAACATATGTTTCCCTCAATTTCACTCATTTATAAACTAACACCATTCTTGGATAATCATGAAGTCGTTCAAGTTGGGGTATTTTATTTACCTCTCAGACCTTGACCAACAACATTCAAATATTTAGAATAGATAGAAGTTTATTAACCACACGTTTCCTTTGAAAACCCTATTTATATCTCAACATTGTTTACTTAATTAATTATTAAGTAAACTATTATTATACTTCTCGATTAATCTTTAATAATCTTTTTTTTTCTCGCGTTTCGATTCTATTATAAATAGAATCCTTTATAAAAAAAATTTAACATCTTTTTATAAACATTCTTTAACTTGTTTGTAACAACAATACCATATTTGGTTTACATTATGTATAAATATCTTTACAAATCTTATAATTGACATCTCTTACGAATCCTTGTATTTTTATTTTTATCAAAACTTATCATCTGTAACAAACGTTACAGATTTCATTTTAAATATTTTTCCTTTCTTTATTTATACCTTTTTCAAATCATTACGACAACTAATGGTTATCTAAAATCACATAGCGATCCTTTTTAAAGATCTTCAGTTTATAAATCAAATAGTCCAATTTATTATTTGTAACAATTATTACAAAAATTTATTTTTCCAGTCTCTCACTTCATTTACAAATCTCATTTGTTAATTATTATCGACAACTAATATTTCGATTACATTTCAACTCCTAACTTCCATTTACAAAATCATTTGTAAATCATTTACGACAAATTATATTCATTGCCATTTCCAAAATCTTTTACTTAGCTTATATTCCCAACTCCGCTTAGCATTCCGAGTTTTGGAATATCATATTCCGAACCTCAGAATAAATCTCACTTCGTTATTTATTTCATACTATTTACCAATTTCTAAATCCTCTTTTGCTAACTTCGAATATTCAGTAAATATTTGATTTAAGCTATTAAATTCGCTTAAAATCCTTTTACAACTTATTTATAAAAATTCGGTTTTAATATAAAACCCGTTCATAGCTCCTTTCAAACTTCAATTAAATTCCATTTCAACTCAATTACTTTTTAAATGAATCCCAATTAAAAGTAATCCCTCAAACTATTATTAATATAATAATTAACTTCAACATTAATTACTGTAAAAGTAGTTAATTTCTTTATTAACTAAAATAAACTAGTAAATTCCTTTTTAAAATCTTATTAAACTAACAAAAATATTCGTTAAGCTATTTCATTCCATTTATTCAAAACAAACTAATTTAATAATCCATTACAGTTAAAAATTTGACTTTGTCAACCCAACACACAATTATTTCATTAACCAATTTCAATTAGTACTTGTTTTAAATTAATTAATAATATAATTAATTTAACATATTCCATTTAATTGTTTTATTAAAACAATTAATCTCAGTTATTAATTCTTACATTAATCCTTCCTTCCTTGCTTGTCCATCCTAATAATATAAGAATTTGCTTTAGAAACCATTTAATAATTAAGATAAGGCACGTTCTTCGCGCATGACAGATTTTGGTACACAAATGATGATTGGTAGTTAAAACAATCTATATCTATGTGGTTGGTTTATTTTCTTTTTATAAACTTCATTTTAAATAATATATTTAAAAATCTGTATTTAGTTATAAAATAATTTTATAACTTCATTTCGTCGATTCACCTGACGGTAAGTCGATATTTGGAAAACCGATTGATTCATAGGCCATATGTTGCCAATTACTCAGCCAATATTACCCATTGGTTTAAATAAAACAATTATTGAATTTCAGGTCAACGGTAAATAATTTAGATCAACCATCCAATCAAAACTGTTCATATAATGATAATATGAAAATAAATAACTTTAAATATATTTGAGGAACCCTGGTTGATCCCTCCAACCTGTTCATCCCTATATCAAAATAAATTATCTCAAATAAATGTTTATTTCTATAATAGTACGTAACACCTATTTAACATCAACCAATTATCAAAACAATTCAAACAATTCAACACGTTTATTTTATAAACGTGACCAACAAGGTAAGTTACCTTCATTGGGACCAATCGTTTAAATAACGATTTGGTTTTCCATTGAAATTAAACAAACGTTTAATTTCATTAATTCAGTCCATATATGAATATATATTTAACAAACCACAAACAATCAATCATTAGCAACCATAGCACACAAAATAAAAACCCAACTTATATAAAATATAAGTAGGAAAAATGAGTGAGTTTAACTCACCTTGATTTGATTTGCTGTTTAAATGGTTGGTTTTAACTAAATTAAA
Source organism: Allium sativum (assembly GCA_030737875.1). Classification (NCBI taxonomy): domain Eukaryota; kingdom Viridiplantae; phylum Streptophyta; class Magnoliopsida; order Asparagales; family Amaryllidaceae; genus Allium; species Allium sativum. Next base: position 251,564,222 of record CM060919.1, read on the forward strand.
CAGTTGTTTAATTTAATTAAAAATCTCGGTTGGTTCCATGTCCGTCTGTTCCTATTCCATGCCGTAGTACTCGTCAAGATGATTCCAATGACACCATATTTGTTCGATTCTAATAATATATGAAAAGGTTATACACAATTTAATAATATGATTTTAATTTAATTGTTAATTATTTCCTTAATTGCATAAGTGTAAAACAAATTACTTTTGTTTACTTCAACAACACGCCCGATTCAAATTATTAGACTCAGCCGTTATAGCCTAACTCTCTTCTTCATGTTTTAAACCAACATCCCAACCTGTCCATGATTTTATAAAATAATTGATTAGTTTTTTTTCTTCTTCTTTTACTTAATTAAAACGGTTACAAACAAATTATAATTCAGTTGATTACTCCGGATAGGAAGAACAACGACACTTTCCCTTCCTTCCTCTTTCGGTCAGACAGACCCAATCTTCCTTTTTATTTCTTCCAGCGTGTTTGACCTGAATAAATTATTTCGATTAGTTTATTGTTAAGTAATTTAATATGTATTAATTAAAAACTATACTAATTATCCTCGAAAAGAATTAATGTGCCCAGGCCTCTCTGATACTTCGTTTTCCCCGTGTCGCTCCAATGCTTTTCTTCCCATCTTATGCTTGTCCCAATTCTCTTCGCCAAACACAGAAAACACATGCCAATTCCAACTCGTTCCAGATGATATAGCCGACCTTTGCTTGTCTACTGTCGTCACGTTGGAACAATGAAATCACAGCTCCTTTTAAACCTCTTTATACTGCATGTGAAAGCATCCAACTTCCTCTTTATGTTGCGCCATATTTCCCCCACTGGAGTCCGATAAAAGATGACCGATGATAGCGCCTTGTCTCCCTCAGTCTCCGTCCCAAGCCTTGCTACGCCAGCCTCCATCGGTCTCCGGCAAAAACCCCTTGAACGCAGTCCCTTTCAGCCATTGATCTGGCTGCTACAGTGCCTAAAAAAAGATCGCAACCGTTCAATGTGAAGATCTCGTTGAGATGCATAACTTTGTAGTTCGACAAATTCGATTTAGATGAAAGGAAATGGAGAAATCAGTGGTAGAATTTGTGAACGTGCTAATCCTTCATTTAGAAGGGTGGCGGCTTAAACAGTTTTGACAACGAAACAAAGCTTTTTAGGGTTTGACGTTGGTTTGGTATTTATAGTTTAGTGAGAGGGATATGAATATTATTATGAAACTTGAATGGAGTTTTTCGCAAAATTAACATCTCAGATGATCACAATTTCGAAATGTGACACCTACACTTAGCATAAAAAATATATTCCGGATCTAATAGGATAGGTTTCATCAAATTTTGAGGTCGTTTTGAAAAGCCCTTTATAATTATCGATGAAAAATCAAGCGTTTAAAATTCCTATTATTATAGAAAAAATACTAAAAATTTGAGACTTTGACATTTTAGTAGACCTCTTCCTAACGGATCCAAGAATCTTGTTTCGTTAAAATCGGAGTTCGTTTGGCTAGTCGTTTATACCTTTAAAGTTATCTCTATCAAATAATATAACCGATTAAATAAAAATAAGGGCGTTTGACGTTGCCACGATCAAACGGTAAGTCCGATTGATATGAAAATTGAAACCGTACAATAATTAACTGATATGATTCTAATGGCACACAGTTCATCGCATTCTGAGACTATTTCCCGGTACGCTATTTTTATACGCGCCACAATGCTATTTTGGACATCAAATTAACCGGTCTCCAAAAATAACAAACTATATACCTATCCTGGCTCTAAAAGTCGATACGAACTCAATGAAACTGGTTTCACGGCTTAATTCGATCGTCTGCTCGAGTAACGCTCAAATATCTCTTTATTAAGTTAAGTTGATTTAATTGTGTGTTGTATAGAATGACTGGGCGTTTACGGCTGTCGTTGTCACATACGACATCGGTTTGCCACGCAATTTGATACCGTACAATAATTTAACGTTACGATTCCAATGAAACTAATTTCGTCGAAAACTGAGTCGTTTGCAAAATCGCTATTTAAAAGGCCTATAATAATATAAATAAAATATAATTAAATTCCAGAATAATCAAATAAAATAATAATAAATCATTATTATCGTAAATAACCAACTAGAAATATCATATAGCTTCAAATATAAATTATACAACTCAATGTCATAAATTTCGAGTTAAACGATGTCCAAATTATATTAAAACCTTTTTAAATATATTAAATAAATGTTATAATTTAACAACGATTTCCATAGCGACTATTTTAAAATTTTATTTGGACATAACTAACAATCTATAACACGAAATCTGGGTTTTTCTCTTTCATATGAAAATTAATCAACAAGATTCCAACGTTTCTTGTTTCATGGAAATTCGACATATCAGATCCTGTGTAATCAATTGAAGTTCAAAACTCTATATTACGAACTGCCGCACCATTTCGGGCTCGATTTATATTATATATAAGTTTAACGTTCAACTTCATTTTTAATAACGAATTCTATATCAAAATCCATTAATATTCCAAATATAATTTTTAAAATAATAAATTAAATTAAATATTTGACTATAAAAAATACGGGACATTACAAGATTTGAATTTAAAGCTTGAATTTTTATTTCGATCTAGGGTTTAAAATTTTATTTCTGCCATTAGAGAAAGAAATGAGCAAATGGAAAATATATGTACACTGAAAATTGGCTGATGAGGTAGAACTGGATTTTATTGGCATATGTATAGAGGGTCCAATAGGAGAAATAAAAAATTATCCCATTACATTGATTCCTATTAATTTCCAATTTTGATTGATTATCCAGATTCGATTTTAATTCCAATTATAAATTAATTAAGTCAATTTCATTCAAATACTTAAATACTAATTTTAATACTTACCAAAACAAACCAAATTTTAATTCCAATTATAATCAATATAGTTAGTATTGTTCAAGTAAGTCGAATTTCATTATTTACAAATTCAAAATTTTATTTCAATTATTAATTACACCAATAAATTTTCACAAATGTATTAATATTAAATTCTAACCTTCCATGTTAACCAATATAAACAAGATCACAAAATTATTTACAATCAATACATGTTATAATTATCAAAATAAGTTAAAATAAATCACTTAAACAATTTATTTAAGTTTCCACCATGCATTAATAGAATTTCAATATTTAAAGTTTAATTCTAAATTTGTTGACTTAATTAAGCCCAAATAACCCTCAATAATTTCCACACAAATAAATTTATAATTTATATTTTAAATCCACATAAATAATGACACTTATTACCAGACGACCTTTATTATACAAACAACGAATGTATATTATTATCATATTAATTAATTTAAAATTTCCAACATATTTGGAATTCCAAAATTACTTAATTCATTAATTTTAGTATTTGAAGCAATTTTGTTCAAAAACACATTAAATTTAATAATTTAAATTATCGCAAAATATCGGGATGTTACATGTCGACCCACCTTTATGGTGGTTCGATCCATGTAAGGCCTAAGTCGACCCATGACTTGGGTCTTTAACCCTGATTCTACCGTCTTTAATTCTTGTTTAATGTTGTTGATAACGTTTCTTTTTGTTGCCAAATATCACATTATAATTTATTTTCTTACGTTTATGACATATGTCCGATTTCAAATTTCAAACTTATGCATATATTTATGTGTATAACCGTTTAAATCACTATCCATCAATAGCTGCCCGATTAATGTCAGTTATAACGCTATCAATTCATTACTTCTTTATATATATATATATATTCAATTTATAAATAAAGGAATGTTTCCTTTACTTATATTGCATATTACCATTTACCACGAATCATCATATTCAAACTAGGCTGACCCATCTATTCATTGCTCAGGTCAGATCGAGTTGCAGCTTTGGTTCCTTGGCTTTGTTTTGAATAGATCCTATAGCCACTATAATAATGTATTAGAATAGAATTAAGTGTCTTGGGCCACCAAGGAGGAAAAATACTTATTTCCCATTTTCGACACGCTTAATATTTATTTAATGTAGAACTATGAGTGGTCACTCCAAAACAGCCTACTATCTATCTTAACAGACAATATTTCTCATTAATACTCTTTGTTAATATGGTTCTCAGGGTGGGGCGTTATAGCTATAGACAAAACCAAGTTTGTTATTACCCATTTTTTATATATTGATGATCCTCTTATATTTTTAAAGCATATAATAAAAGTGCTTAAACTTTGGTTGATATATTTGAAAAACATAAGAATTTTTTTTGTTTAAAAGTTAATGAAAGTAAAAGCAAGTTATTTTAGTAAAGGATGTTGCACTAAAGGTGATAAGCTTAAAATTCTCAATTTCAGGGAAAGTACATTGTCAGTCAAATATCTAGGACCGCCACTTAGTATTAACCAGATAAATGATAGAGATTGTACCAGACTATATGATATGTTCAGAAACAGGCTAGAAGGATGGTTCTGTAAAGTTTTATCTATAGTGGGAAGATTGGAGCTAGTTCACACAGTCATCACAACAGTTATCATCTATTGGATCCTATCCCGCAGTATGCCATCTAAAAGCATTCACAAAATTAAAACATGTTTGCTATTTTCATTTGGAAGGGAAAGAAACACAAAGTTTCAAGGGATAAAGTATGCAAAGCTAAATAGCATGGAGGACCGGGGTTAAGAAATCTAAGTGATATTAGCGAAGCATGCAAAATGAAGTTATTTCGGAAATACATTGAGGGGAATTCACTTTGGGAAAAATGGATGAAAATCAAATATCTCAAAGGGGATTTTTCTTTTGGACTACTGCTGTAGAGAGAAGCCATTCATTCTCTTGAAAAAAACATTCTGAATAGTAGAAAAATAAGTGTGAATTCACTTGAATGAAAAATTTAATGATGAAAAGAACACGAGTTTTTGGTTTAATCGCAGGGTTTTGTGGAAAAGCTTTAATTAACCTCCTTGATTGGCAAAATCTTCTTATATTTTGGGATGCAAATGCATCATTTTAAACAAATAATCACCAAGCAGCTGCTAATTTTAAAATCTCTATTGAGAAACTTTCTATAGATCAAAATATGAAGGAAGATACTTGGTGATGGAAATTATGCAATAAAGGAGATTTGTTTCATAAAAGTTTGGAAACATTTAAAAGGACCAAAAGTTGAAGTTGATTTGTATAATGTTATTTGGAACATGATAAAATGTCCAAAAATGGCATGTTGTGCATATTTGCAACAAATAACAAACTTCCATTAAGAGGTAGGACTTCAAAATGGCAAAATATTTGATATCAAGTGCATCCTTTGTTAAGAGGAACCAGGTAATATAAGTCATCTATTTTTTGATTGTATCTTGTCATAAAGTATCTAGTTCAATGTTAGAAAGAAATTGTTTTTAGCCGAAAAATCCCAATTAAAAGTATTAGAGAAAGCATTTTGTATATACAGAAAAATCAAGAAGCAAAATCTATGGAATGTAGGATAACATCTGCCAAATTTTCGGAAACCATTTACTACATCTAGAGAAAAAGAAATCAAAGAATTCACCAAAATAATAGCACAATCTAGAATCAACTTTGGAGAATCATATATGCAAATTGCCAAATAATTATAAAGAAAGCCTCCAAACAGAATCTTGCAACATATGACATATATGCAGATCATACTATTACTAATAATTATGAAGAAGGAGTTGAAGCTTTCTTACAGTGTGGCCAGCTTAATTTAGATATTATTGGATTTTCCCCTTCAGGCTCCCTTCCTGGTGGTGGCCGAACAATGCAATCATTAACTGTAGAATAAAAGGGAGTAAACAATAAGATTCTGTTTCTTATAATTTTTATAAAAATACGGGTTATACTAAGGGTTCTGTAACTGATTTGTAGCAGATCTATCGAGTAACCAACAATGTTCCTAAATAAAGTGTGAATCTGATAAAGTAGAAGTTAAACAAGTCAGATTGCAGCATCCAAACTGTTAATAAAGATTATTACTAGATCATGATTGACAACAAAATTCATTGCATATCTGATACATGCAAAGGAAATAGTAGCAACGGTCTGAAAAGGACACCCAAAAGATTTTTTCAATCGAGCCGAGCCTTAATTTGGAAGATAACAATGCAAACTTGGTTGGATGTCACAAGATCTAAAGGAGCATGGACACTCTAGTTCATCATATTGACAAAATCTATGGTTCCAAAGATGATAACAAAAAATGGTCTATAAAAGCATCCATTGCCTCTAACCGAAGGAAGAGGCATCGATATGATAAAAGATGGAAACTACCATAGCCTTAATTTGTTTACTTTTGGCAATTTATAAACAATTGGATTAAAAAAATTTGTTTGAAACCAAAATTTGTCTTTTTTGATTTGTCGATTGTTAGCGGATCAGATAATTACCTGATATTCGTTCATATCTGCGATAACCGCTGTACACCATCTATAACAACCCGCAATTTCTAAACCAATTAAAAAAATTTATTTTAGCAATTTTAGTGAATATTTAAAATTATTTATTTTAGATAATAACAACTAAAAAATTTATTTAAATCGAAGTTAGAACGAATAATTTTAATTTAATTATAAAAGGAATTAGAAATAGTACGGTAGTTTGAAAATTTGAATTTGAACTTTGACCGACTGTACAGGATGCAAAATAAATCGGATTTTAGTGAAACCAAAAACATTAGAATCTATTCAAAAATATCTTTCCAACGAATCTAAAAAATCGAAATTTCATAACGAAAATCAAAAGTTATGCCCAGTTTAAAATTCAGAATAGTCGCTGTAGAATATATATGTATATTTTAATATTAAAAATAGCCATTTTTCAAATGACCTCTGTTTTCGACGAAACCACTTTTGTTGGAACCAGAATGTCAAATTATTGCTAGGCTCCAATTTTCATAATTTTTCGATTTAATATGTAAGCGTGGCAAAAGAAAACGTGTTTTATCAGTTTCAGTCACATCGGATCGACTAGAAAATGACCATTTTTCAAACGGTCTCGGAATTCGACGAAATTAGTTTTGTTAGGACCGTATCGTCAAAACATAATTGGAAATAATTTTTCTGCAATTTTTAGAGTCAGTATGTGGCCCCTGTAAATTTAAATGTACGATCAAATTAAATAAATAAATGATTTATATATTAAATTAAAGAAAAACATATCATGACAGCCGAACTGGGTTGCAAGACGTATTCCATTGTGTCCGGGAGGGGGTATTTAGCTGAGGGCGACAATCATTGGTATTCGTTTGGAATTCGTGGTGTTAAACTAGTAATTAAGAGTTTTTATTATTATTTTAATATAAATATCCCTTTGTTTTCAAATCAGAACCCTAATCCTGTTAGGAGTCGCCGCCTCCAATCTAAACAATGGCCATAATACTTCGATTCATTTCCTTAAAAATATCCTAAATCGCTCATCAATTCCATAGACACATAAAGGGAATTTTGTTCATCTCAAAACGATTAAGATATTCAACGGTTGTGATTGGATTTCAAGGCCTAGATCATTCGAATTTTGGCTTCAAAGCCGACGAGTTTGCACGCCGATTCTTGGTGCTGGTGATGGCCGAGCTAGCCATGGAGGAGGGCGCGGGGGAAGCAGGTTGAGGCGAATCGAATGGTGGTTGTGGATCGGTGTCGGAGTGTCTTGTGGTGCGTGTGATGTGGGGGAAATGGAAATGATGATGGGTTCGGGTTTTACAGTAGAGGGACGATGAGGAAGGTGAGAGGAACGGTGGTTAATAGTTCATATGGTGGTTAATAATTAATTAATTTAAATATTTATGTAATCAAATCTTTAAACAACCGTATCTCTCTCAAACAGCGACGGAATCAGATGATTTCAGGTGCGTTGAAATCAGAAAAATGGGAGCTTCACGATGAAACAGACCAGATCTGAAACGGAGTACCTTGAAAATTCAGACAAATCGATGTGAGATTTCTATTTTAAAATAAAATTAATTATTTCACTGTGAAATTTATATTCATTCTATATGAAATTCATGTTGATGTTGTATATATTTATTGCAATGTTGATTTGTTTTGTGATTGCGATGAACCACTGAATTGAGTTGTGTATTCATGTTTGTCAGAATTTTGTATATACAATAAAAACCATATTTTTATTATATATATAGAATATATAATATTCATGTGTGTCAAAATTTGTGTATAAAATAAAAACCATATTTTTATTTTATTTTATATATATAAAAATAAAGATGTTCATGTTTGATTTAAATAAAAAGAATGACATGTTAATTGAAATAAAAATAACTTTTTTTGTCAAAACATGTTAATTGTAATAAAAATAATCTTTTTTGTCAAAACATGTTAGTGAAACAAAATTATCATTTGTGTCAAAAGGATTTGATGAAACAAATTATATCACTTTTTTCAAAACCAATTAGCTGAAACAAATTAATCACTTTTGTCCAAATAAATTTGTTGAAACAAATATATTACTTTTGTCAAAACCATCTAGTTGAAACGAATATATTACTCTTGTAAAACCATCTAGTTGAAACAAATATATCACTTTGTCAAAACCGTTTAGATGAAACAAAATATATCAATTTTATGTTATATTAGAATTGAAATATAGACATATCACCTTTATGTGAATTAGAATTGTTAAATTACGTTAACAATAAAATTTTCATTTTACCGTATATATAAAAAGATTAAAATAAAAAGTATATAATAAAAAGATTAGATTTAATAGAAATATTTTTATTGTCAAAATTGAGACAATAAAAAGTATAGATTTTAAAGAAACATTTTTATTATCAAATTAGAGACAATAAAAAAAGAAATAGATTTTAGATTTGCATTTCTATTGTAATTTTATATGCAATAAAAAGAGTAGATTTTAAAGTTGCATTTTTATTGTCACTTTAGATTATAATAAAAAGAATAGAATGGAAGATATATTTTTATTGTTATTTTAGTTGCAATAAAAAGAGTAAAATAGAAATATATATTTTTATTGTCAATTTTGTTGCAATGAAAAGTTAAACCCAAATTTGCCACTTTTGTCAAATGTAATAGTAAAAAACCAAATTTGTCACCATTTGTCAAAATGTAACAGTTGAAACAAATTTGGCATTTTTGTCAAAATATAATGGTTAAAACAAAAATAACATTTTTGTTAAATAGATTTGTGTTAAAACAATAATATCATTTTTGTAAAATAGAAATTGTAAACAAATAAAATTATCATTTTAATTTGTTATGTTGAATAGAAAAATGTAAACAAACAAACACATCACTTCCATTTGTTTGTTTGAATTAGAATTGTTGACAAAACAAATACGTCACTTTTATTTGTTTTATTGAATTAGAATTGCGGACAAAACAAAGTTATCATTTTTATTGTTTTGTTGAAATAGATTTGTCAACAAAACAAAGTCACTATCTTTATTGTTTTGTTGAAATAGGTCAGTTGAATAAAAATATACTTTTTGTCAAAATATTCATTTTTTTCAAAATAGATCAGTTGAATCAAACCATATATTTTTGTCAAAATATACACTTTGGTCAAGATAGATTAGTTGAATCAAAATACATATTTTTGTCAAAATGAATTTTTTTGGCCAAATAGATTAGTTGAATCAAAATAGTTATTTTTGTCAAAATATAATAGTTGAAACAAAAATTACATTTTGTTAAATATGATGGTTGAAAACAAAATTTTACATTTTTTTTAATTAGATTTGAAATGAAATAAAATTCACATTTTTGTTAAATAAAAGAGTTAAACACAAATAGCATTTTTGTTAAATAGGTTTGTGTTACAACAAAATGGATGTATCACTTTTCATACATTTTGTTGAAATATAATTTATATGCAAATATAAGAATCACCTTTATTTGCATAACATACATTAGAATTTATATGCAAATATAAAAATCATTTTTTATTTGCAAACTTACATTTGAATCTATATTCAAATATGAGAATCATTTTGTTTGTCGTAACATACATTAGAATTGTATGAAAATTAAAGCGACATTTTATTGTTAAATTATACAATAGAATTTGTATGCAAATCCAAGTGACATTTGTATTGTCAAAATTTACATTAGAACTTGTGTATAGAATAAAGAGGCATTTCATATGTTATGATTTGAAACTAAACTTACAAATAAAACATTTCTTTTTATTTGTTAAAGTTTAAAATAGAAATTTGCATACAAATAAAAGAAAATAAAAATTATCTTTTCATTTGTCATCCGCAATAAGGTTATATGAATAAAATACAGTTTATTAGACATTAGAAATGTATAGGGAAAATATACGAGTAAAATATATTTTTATTCGGCACTAGGAATACAATAACATGTTTGTTCATTATCATCAACATGTTAGCAAAACTAAAATTGGTTAAATTCATTAACCAGTTATTTATTTATATGAACTGTTGTTGACTGAAAACCCCACACGGGTATTGAGATGATATTTGACATAGACTAGTCCCAATATTTAGTTGTATGTCAATCGATGGATTGACAGGCTGCGATGAGCGTTATTTATTTATTTTAATGCTCACACAGTTATAAATTCCACTCTGGATGTGAATTGATGGTTTAATGTTTATTTATCGTTATTGTCGTGTTCATGCGATGTATGAAATCCATATAACCAAAATTATATGGTAAATGATTGAGTCACATTCCGATTCAAAATATCTTTTAAATAAAGAATATTTTTAAAGGACATTGTAAAATAAAAAATATTTTAAAATAAAGAATATTGTACTATAAAGAATATTTTACATAAATAATCTTTTTATATAAAGAATATTTTTAATAAAGAATAATTTAAAATAATATTCAACGAAGAATAAAAAGACAATTTCTATGTCCATTTTGAACGGACACAAAGGATAAAAATATATTTTTATCGAAATGAACTAGTTATTAACTAGGATAAATCTTTTAAATTAAGATTTAATGAAGTCTTCTAATTAATTAATATTTGGTTGGGATTAAATAAAGGAATTGGATTTTGGGTTGTCGTGGATGGTGTCTTAAACAACACTGTTCTTAAACTCCGTATGAAGGAATAAATGTTTTAATTAATTCTATTAGAGTTTCCAATTATATTTAGTAAGTGGAATAAAATTGATATGTGAATTGGGTTTATTGTGAACTGTTTTTTAAACGACATTTGTTCTTTAACCCAATTAACAGTGAAAATATAATTTGGAATTTATAGATCTTTTTATTAAGATTTAAAAATAAATTTTCCAAAGTCAAATTTTCCAATTAATATATTAAATTGGAGTTGAGTGGAAATTCGATTTGATAATAATCGAGATAGGCTTCTATAAAAGAAGATTGTTACTATATATGGAATTTAAAAGGCTTTGCCGTTATTCCATTTATATTCTCGGTCTGATATGGAAATTTATATCAATTATATATTGATTTGATTTCTGTGAAAATTCCATATTTAATGGAAGATGATTTTGGGTTTATCGTGAACAATGTTTTTAAATGACACTAATTCTGTAATCCAGTTAAAGACGAGATTAATTTCTTAAAAAATGAATAATCATAAAGCAATGATTTTTGATATTAAAACCAAATTGGAGTTTTAGTAAATCTTTAAAAAGAAGATTAAAGAATAAATTTAAAAGAATTTATCTTTGATAAAATTAATGGGAACCTTTCCCTAATAATATGAATATTCTATTAAAAGAATATTCTGAATTGGAATGAGGCATACGATGTGTCTTTATAGCACTTGATTTTTAATTATAAAATTCGCGAGTTATTCGGAAAGACAAGGTTTAACCCATTCTGAATAATTACTATGACGATTAAAAGTCGAAGATGAAGACGGAGGTTGAAGACCGGTGATCTTCACATCGAATGGACGACTACTGATGCCCGACATTGGGTAGCTCTCAGTAAAGGGTTAAAGTGGTAGTTTGTCCAGACGTATTTGTTGATTGTCCGGATATGCGAGCACCTCACTTCCGTATTGGACATACGGGACGAGGAATAAGGTGACTTCGGTTTCGTTCAGACCCAGAACGGACTTGTAAATGGATGTGTGTCTGACATTGGATTTCATTCCATGTAATTAAATTGATTTCTATTTAATATATATCTGTGGTGGCGAAGAATTTACTCTCTTGCTTAACACCCTTCTCTAAGACGCACGAGCTCAGAGATTATATATTGGTAGTGATCGATCACATGGCATGAATTGTCAATGTGGCATGCTAAGATGCAAATGATCAAGGCTTTTGTTGAAAAGCAGGGCCTTGTGGTTGATGATCAAAGCATAGCCTATTTCGGCATAGCTTTGTGTATAGCGTGACCTCGCGAGCCTCACACCCCGGTAAGAGTCAGAAACGGAGCAAGGAAACGCAGGGAGTGCACACATTTCTTTCTAGCTAGAAGTGGTGTCAGCGACTTACCAGCCCTGACATTTTACTTATGTGGATGATGGAATTTTCGAGGCCTCGGATTTATTGGTCGCCAATGGCCAAATTATAGGTTCGTTAGGACCGGGAAGCGTGTGTTCAGGAATTGCCAATCCACCAAAGTATTTGTGGACCGACCCTGCGGGATCCAAGGGTTCGCCAGCGTCCGAATCCTGAGACATTTCTAGAGTGTCTCGAATTGGTAAGGAGATCGTTCCTAGCCTTGAATCATGATGGAAATCCAACTTCCAATACGACATCTGAGGCTTTGATTGTAGAACTAGTATGGCGACATAGTAGGATGGGGTGCAATGTCGTCTATGATTGATACATTATGATTGAAATGTTTTTGAAACATATATACACTAATAATAATATCAAATCCGTTTTATCGTATCAAGCATTTTTGACCATTATAAGGTAAAACTCTATCCTTCGGTTTGCATTACATTATGTGATGGGACTTGAGTCTTATAATGGTTTCATTTTTTTAAAAAGCATTGCGATGTTTAACGATTTACTTTATATTATCAACTGGCAATCCAATGGAGTAAACCCGTTCCGCATTAGCAGCGTGGTCCTGTGATTAGCCTTATTACTAGTTAAGTTAAGTAAAGATTTCTCATACCAGTCTTGTAGCGACCCGGAAAAATTTGTCACTCGAATTTTCGACATTTACACAAACTGTGTCCCATTCGAGTATCAAATCTCCAGAAAGCTAGAAGGAAGAAGTTGGAGGATGAGAAAGATAAGATAGAAATATTAGAATAGAAGAAGTAGAAGAGGAACAAAGACAACAACACAGAATCAGAGTCTCACATCGCAGCGGAACAAAATATAAAATAAATCTTTATTGAGAGCTCTTAAAATACTTACAATATCAGAGTATACATCTGGACAGTGATAATAATCTGTCCTCATTTACAACACAGCGGAGTAGTAGTAATATCATACGTCTGGACTCTTCCAGCTCGTCTCTTCACAGCAGTCGATAACCTGAACCTGTACAACCCGGTCTAACCCGAGCATTTACAAAACACCGGGTCAGTCTGGTGAACCAGAGTGAGATAAACTCGCACAGTATTAAGGGTGATCATCCAACTTGATTTTAAAGTTCAAAAATCTTTTCGAAAGAAAAGGATAATCGTAAGACCAAATCCACACATAAATACGGACGGTTTTTACCTTACGATAACCCAAAACATTTTGAAACCAATAACTTGTCCGATATTATAATAGTGTCTAAACACAAGTAAATATAAATCTAGCGGAACGCTTGCATCTCACGCTCCACATATATAGTATACAATCAAAACCGCAGGCGCTTATTGGAGATTGGATTCCGACCTTGACAAGGTATGGGACCACCTGCCGATAGTGTATCTCTAGAGGCGAATACACTGGGTTCCACAAGAACGTCTTGCAACCCGGCCCACACATGACCGACCACTCATTTCGCTTGAGTGTATCGAATGTATATCACCAACGGTTGGGCTCAAACCACCGTTTCCCGAATGGGCAGAATCGATAGAATAAGAACAAAAGGAATTTCTCTAGATAGGTGATTATACACCCTAATGGGAGCGACCCACATAGCCATGCCGCCTGCCCGATTTCTGTCATCTACCGGTTGATGAGGCTTGAGGCTACGCTTTACCTTTATAATCAGCACATCACATTCACTTCGAATGTCACATCGTCAGATCCATCGAAATCACTAATTGACGTCCACAACAATACTTTATGCGTTAGCTAAAAGAAGTTTCCTTCTCCGCTTCCACTCTTGGTACAGTTGAAGAAATCAATGTACGTGATCTTTCTGGAAATACTCTGTCAGACATCCATCCATACAAGTCACCCAGGAACAGGATGAACCGAAGGTATCCTCCTACTGCATTCTAGGAATCACCCTGAGAATCAGTAGCGAGAAGTCCTTGCAATCCGTAGATTCCAACCACGACCGAATCACAGTTTATCTCTGGTTGCAAGTCAGAGATTTTAAGTAATCCTTCCGCTTATGAAGATCCACGGTCTTCAATAGCTCCATCTCGAATCAGCATCTTCATCGTATTCGTATTTGCTGGACGGAATGGTTTTCGAATATAAATTCGATCCCGGTCTTTCCGTTCCAACAATCGTATGGGCCAAATTTGATAGCCAGTTATTTAACTATCAAATAAAACAACCATTCATCCATAAAAGAAAATGGATTCACTGAGTCAATACTCAGTATCATTTAGCCTCTTTAACGAACCGTTCGTTATTTATATTCTTCAAATTTTCCAATATTTGTAACATCGCTTTTACTTCTTATCTTAAAAATAGAATATTCTTTAAATTCATTTTATTCAACTTATAAACTTTCAAACCAGTTTATAATATCATTTCTGGAAATCACAACTTATATTCCCTCAACTACTCTTGTTTATAAACTAATATCATTCTTGGATAATCATGGTCGTTCAAGTTGGGGTATTTTATTTACCTCTCAGACCTTGACCAACAACATTCATATCTTCAGAATAAATAGAAGTTTATTAACCACACGGTTTCCTTGAAAACCTTATTTAAATCTCGACCAAGTTTACTTAATTAATTATTAAGTAAACTCTGATTAAACTCTTTCGGTCTATGCTAATAATCATTTACAATATTTTATACGAACTTTGATTCAATTATAAATAGAATCTTTATGTTGATTCCTTAGTATCTCTTTATTACTATATTGCAAATCATTTCGACAACTCAAATTCATTTGTTTAAAAAAAACAAAGCCTTTATAAATCTTATATTAACATCTTATACCATTATTATGTTGATATCTTTTCAAAACCTTATATTTGTATTTGTTAAACAATTCAACTTATATTTATCACACTCCCTTTAAAATGTGCTCGACTACTCATTTGTTGTCTAGAAAACATATAAAAATCCTTTGTAAATCTTATGTCTAAAAATGGTTCACCTCATTTTGTAACACATGCTACAAAACACATTTAAAATCTACTAACTTCATTCACTAACTCGAATTCATTTCCAAAACTTCAAATTTCCATTACAAAATCATTTTAACATTTAAAAGCCGCCACGACAAATTTATCTCGTTTAAACATTTGCTTAATACTCTCTTACATTTCTATTAGTTATATTTTACACATTTATAAAATTTGCAAACGCCACTTTGACTATTATCTTTACCACAAAAATCGTATTTCGAATTTATATATAAAAATATATTCATATCTTTGAAACCCTTCGAAATTCATTTAACATTGATTTCGACAAATCATTTCTTTTGATTGACGGTACTAAAGAGGCAATGAGTACTATAGTACCAAATCGTGAAATATAAACCAATTTCACATTTCATAACAACAATGTAATCATATTGATAAACGTTATCAATATCAGTAAGGACAGTTATTCCTTGCAATACACAGTTCCATTCAATCAATTCATGATGGCCAATAAATATTGGGTTTTCATCTAAACAGATGACATGAACAGTTTAATAATAACTGTCAATAATAACTGTAACAGTCAATAATTGGCTAACAACAGCAATTCAAGCATACAACAAATTAACGTTTATATCACTATAAACGTAACCACTGAGGTAAATTACCTCAATTGGATTTAATCGTTAAAAATAACGATTAGTTTTCAATTAAATTAAACGAACGGTTAATTTAACCGTTTCCGTCCACATATGAAATCAACAACGAACAAACAAACAACCAACCATAGCACACAATTTAAAAACCCGACTTATATAAAATATAAGTAGGGGAAAAACTGAGTGAGTTTAACTCACCTTGATTTCCGTTCGTCGAAATAACGACTGATTTCAGTTAAATTAAATACATGCTTAATTTAACTGAAAACTCCAGCTGCATCTAAACGCGTTCAAATCGGTTCCAGAATGAAGCGCTCGTCACGATGATTCTGATGTCTTCTGTTTTGCCAGATCTGTTAACACAAGGCATGTTACGATTCACGTATTACTGTTCTTGTAAATTTCACGTCTTGTCCTATGTTAGATTCAAGGGCCCTATTGCAAATTTTATTTTACTTTACCCTTGACATGAGGTATTGACCGTAGTGTAACAATTTCTTTATATCTAATCTTAGATTAGTAAGTCTAGACCTACTTTACATTTTTATATGTCCACAAAATACAAAACAACGAAAAGTGGTATTACCAACGATGCATGTCCTTGTAAATTACACTCTACTACCATTGCAGATGATTTAAAATTATGTTTCCGAGGTAATGTAATCAACGACTACAGGTTTATAAGCGCACTTCATAACAAATAGTATTATTATTACTGTTTTCATATGGCCCGAAATCCACTGGTAAACCAAAACAGTCAGTGCGTTACTTTGTAATATAATTAGTCTAACTAGCACTTTTTAAATCAAGGGTTAGTCATTTTCAAAACTGATTAGGCCAAATATTTCACTGTTCATCTTCTATATTATCATGATTGATCGCTTATGCACTAATGATGGGATATCTTTTTACCAATAATAATATACGTATGCTCGTATAGCCTAATGGAACAAACAAAAGAAAGATGCCAAGTGGAAAAGGGTGCATGAAACTTAGACAAACCTTTGGCAGAAATAAAAGGAGCACCATGCAACCGTTCCTTCAGTTTTCCTTCTTTTTTTTTTCACTTCCTTTCCGCATGCACACACGGTGCTCCGCCCGCCATCTCAATGCTCCGCCTTCAACTGCGGTGCTGCCGCACTTCCCCCCCCCCCTCCGACAGCCGTTGTCCCCTACTCATCCGCATGCATCACTCCTTCTTCTTCTTTTTTTTTTTTCTTTTTTCATTCATTTTTCTGTTACTTAAACCCAACCATGACCATCCTTCTATCATCAATCCATGCATGCGGCACATACCCATCTACATGCAACGCCAAACAATCTTCTCCCTCACTTGCCACGTTTTGCACCGCACTTTCCCATTTTGGTCCTCCCTCCTCTTTTACGTTTCAGCTTCTTCTTCTTTTTTTTTTTTTTGGTATTAGTTGCGTGGAACAAATGAAGAAAAAGGAGTAGCAAGTTTATATAAGGAAGAAACAGCGTGCTCGCCAAGGTGTTTAGGGGTAGGTTTCAGAAAAAATAGCTGTGGAAACGTGATGGCCACGGTTGGAGGTAAATTGGGTGCCAAGGCATTTAGTTGTTTGGGTCGCAAGCATTGTACTGATAATAGGTTTGCAGTATATAGCTGTGTGGCGTGTAACTCGAAAATAGAAAATTACTTTGTCGGCACGGCATCAAATAATTTGGGACGCAAGAAATCAAATTTTAGGATGCACGGAATCATTTGGGACGCAAGAAATCAAATGGCGTAAGCAAAGGCAAATAGGAAAAGTTAAGTAGTGGGATCATTTAATAATATAATAATGTAACCAAACTTGCGGTGAGTTTTCGTGTTAAAAATCACCATATACGATGTTCAATCGAGGCGAAAACTACTAATTCTAGCATAAAAAAATATTCCGGATCCAATGGGACAGGTTTCGTCGAATTCCGACACCGTTTACGAAAATCCTTTAGAAAATATCGATGAAAAACACCGAGCAATAATTCCTTAAAATTACAGAAAAAATCCTAAAAATATAAGGCCTTGACGTTTCACTAGACCTCTTCCTAAGGTTTCGTATGAAACTTGTTTCGTTGAATTTTGAGTTCGTTTGACCAGTTAACCATTCAAATAAAGTTACCTACACCACTATGTATTCATGTATGAGCGTTGCAGACTGAAATAAAAATACAGTCGTGTTCAGTGAGGTGTCGCGATCCCAAAAATATAATAATACCGGTAGTTTGACTCATATTGTGAAATCCCAAAATGTTGATTACAGGGTGCAAAATACTCCACATAAAAAGTTGCTTATTTAATTAATTAAAAATTTCAGTAAAATTCTAAAAATTAAATTATGACTATGTCTCAAAAGAACCTTGGCTAAATTCGAAACGCGTATCTAGTTATATCGAATAGACCGTTACGGTCGATAAACGATTACGCCGCTGTTTTTCTGCCAAATTGATTTGGGCATAACTTCCATTCTACACGACGAAATCTCGATTTTTCTCTTCCAGTAGAAAAATATACTTCTCCAGCTCCGTACATTTCTTGTTTCACAGAAATCCGATTTAAAACGGACTCTGTATATTCAGTTGAAGTTCAAAACTCTATTTTACGAACTGCAGCGCTGTTCTGAGCTCGTTTTATAATTATATGAATATATAATGTTCAAACTTCGTTTAAATAGCGATTTAAATATTAAAACCCTTTTATTTTCCAAATAAAAATATTTAAAATAATAATTTAAATATTCAACTGCCAAAAATTCGGGACATTACAAGTCCCATGACTGACCCGTAGTTTGTTTCACTTTGCAAACTCGGGTGCCCTCTTTTCCACACGGGCAGTCGAGTAGCTTATTTTGCAGATATATTAAGCAGGATTCTGGATTTAAGCTTAAAGCTGTGTCCAGAGCATTGATAATCTTCCGCTGTGTAAATTGATTTGTTCCGCTGCAGTGTATTACATTTATTGTAATTTAAATCTTCCGCTGTATTATTATATTCGATGTACTCTGATATATTCTGTACTCTGATGTAACATTATTATGATGTTTATAAAAGTCTGCTGTTATTTATTCTGATATGTTGTATTCCCAAAGTTAGCGTATTCGAGTTTTGAACGGTCTTAGTCAGTTTTGCGATGGATTAGGTCCGGGAAAAATCCGAGTCGTTACAGTTGGTATCAGAGCTCTGGTTAGCTCAAATCTTTAGGGTACAACTCGTTAGAACTGAAATAAAGACTCATCATAGGTAGGATTAGTAATATCCTATGAAAGAATACTCATTAGAGATAGGATCAGTAGTATCCTAGAATGAGAAAAACTCGTTAGAGATGGGGTTAGAAATGCCCTAGAACGAGTTGAGAGTAACAAGTATATAATTAATGTATTTGTGATTATATATAATCCGATCTTAGAAAATATGATTCTTGAATAAATAAAAGTTATATATATATTTGAAAAGTTAATCTATTAATAAAATTATTGAAACTTATAAAAGAATGAAAATTTAGTGGTTAGTTAAACAACTTTTAGCTTCGTTCCTTTTCGAGGACGAAAAGATTTTAAGTGGGTGAGATTGTAACAACCCGCAATTTCTGAACCAATTTAAAATTTTTATTTTAGCAATTTTAGTGAATATTTAAAATTATTTATTTTAGATAATAACAACTAACAAAATTATTTAAATCGAAGTTAGAACGAATAATTTTAATCTAATTATAAAGGAGTTAGAAATAGCACGGTAGTTTGAAAATCTGAATTTGAACTTTGACTGACTGTACATGATGCAAAATAAATTGGATTTTAGTGAAACCAAAAATATTAGAATCTATTCAAAAATATCTTTCCAATGAATCCGAAAAATCGAAATTTCATAACGGAAATCAAAAGTTATGCCTAGTTTAAAATTCAGAATAGTCGCTATAGAATTTATATATATTTTTTAATATTAAAAATAGCCATTTTTCAAACGACCTCCGTTTTCGACGAAACCACTTTTGTTGGAATCGGAATGTCAAATTATTGCTAGGTTCCCATTTTCATAATTTTTCGAGTTAATATGTGAGCGTGGCAAAAGAAAACGTGTTTTGTTAGTTTAAGTCAAATCGGATCGACTAGAAAATGACCATTTTTCAAACGGTCTTGGAATTCGACGAAATTAGTTTTGTTAGGACCGTATCGTCAAAACATAACTAGAAATATTTTTTTGGAATTTTTAGAGTCAGTATGTGGCCCCTGTAAATTTATATGTACGATCAAATTAAATAAATAAACGATTTATATATTAAATTAAAGAAAAAAATATTGTGACAGCCGAAATGGGTTACGAGACGTATTCCATTATGTCCGGGAGGGTGGTATTTAGCTAAGGGCGACAATCGTTGGGATTCGTTTGGAGTTCATGGTGTTAAACTAGTAATTAAGAGTTTTTATTATTATTTTAATATAAATATCCCTTTGTTTTCAAATCAGAACCCAAATCCTATTAGGAGCCGCCGCCACCATTCTAAACAATGGCCATAATACTTCGATTCAATTCCTTAAAAATATCCCAAATAGCTCATCAATTCCATAGACACATAAAGGGAATTTTATTCATCTTAAAACGATTAAGATATTCAACGGTTGTGATTGGATTTCAAGGCTTAGATCGTTTGAATTTTGGCTTCAAAGTCGACGAGTTTGCACGCCGATTCTTGGCACTGGTGATGGCCGAGCTGGCCATGGAGGAGGGCGCGGGGGAAGCAGGCTGAGGCGAATCGAATGGTGGTTGTGGATCGGCGTCGGAGTGTCTCGTAGTGCGTGCGATGGGGGGGAATGGAAACGATGATGGGTTCGGGTTTTATAGTAGAGGGACGATGAGGAATGTAACGACCCGTATTCTGCACATCATAGGATTGTAGAATATTTATTTCTTTCCCATGTGAAGTCGTATGGTCATGTAACTTTGGGAAACATCCGTTAGAGTCATTTCCCATGTTCATGATTTTTGTCGATTTTTAAATGACCATTTTGCCCTTAGTTGGTACTGTTTTGGCCATAACTTTTGATTGGAAAGGAATTTTGACCTGAAACCACTCCCATTGGATTCGTTTGATGGTTTACCTTTCCGTAGAGTGGTCATAATAGCCAAACGGACTTACCGTTTGGGAGATATGGCTGAAATAAGGTTTGGAGGGTAAAAAACTGCTTAACCGGGCCAAATCGGGTGATTAGTGAGTAGGCCCATAACCCATTTCGGAATTAGGGTTATGGGGAGGCTGAAATGAGATAGAGGATCATTCCATTTCAGTTTTCTAGCCTTCACTTATCACCAAGGAACCCTAAAAATGGCCTCCAACCTCTAAATCACCTCCAAATCACCTTTTGATCAAGGATTTGGCTTAGCAACATCTAATCAAGGGAGATCTACACCAAAGCAACATTGGAGCTGCTGTTTAGCATTGGGATTCACATCAAATCAGAGATTTATTTCAGATCTTAGTTTATTTTGTGGCTAAGGTGAGTGATTTGCATAGTTTTGCACTAATTATGGCTAGTAAGGGGTGATTAGTGTTAATTAGCGAATTTAAGCATGATAAAATTCGGGAAAAATGTTCATAAATTCTTAAATGATGTTTTAGACCTCTGATATGAATTTGGGTTAATTTGGTTAAGTTTTGCTAATCCTATCATTAGTTTCACCTAAACATGCTTAAGAGGAAATATGGGATTTTGGGTATGTTTGATCCATTTTAACCTATCATGTTGATGTTTTGATGTTTGTGGTTGATTATGCATGTTGCTATGACTGTATGAAATGCTTTGTGATTGATTTCAATAGTTAGAATGTTCGAAAACGTCGTCGAATGGCGTAAACACTTGCTGGAACAATTTCAGAAAACAGTGCAGGATTCGGATCGGATCGGATATGGGGCTCGGATCGGATATGTTGAACTGAGCAAGGAATTCGATCGGATCGGAACCCAACACTTGGAAAAAATGGCAAAAAGGAAGGCCACGCCAGCTGAACTGGGATCGGATCGGATTAGAGAGTAGGGATCGGAGCGGATAGAGGAGGATGGATCGGATCGAAGCACGTAAAGGATGAGGAGGCGGATCGGAGCGGAAGCATGAACTGGAGGGGGAATGGCACCCGACCCGACCTTAAGGGAAGCACCCGACCCGACCCGAGAAGAAATACCCGACCCGAACCAGAAGAAGACCCGACCCGAACCGATGGAGGATACCCGACCCGAACCGATGGAGGATGCCCGACCCGAACCGATTGCTTGAGGAGGAACCCGATCCGACCCAGTATTGACCAATAACCCGAGATGCAAAGGTAGTCCAATATGGGAAGTTGGAGCTCAGGATCCAGTTGGGAACCAATGAGTTCACTTCATGGTTGGACTTTGCTGCGGGACATGTGCTAAGGAGTTGTCGACGTTCATAACTTCGATTCACCACTAAAAATGGATGATGGGCTACTTATCAGTGAAGTAAGGTCATTATGACCTGAGGGGCAAGGTGATGGTAGCAAGACTACGTTAGCAGTGCAATAGGGTCAATATGACCTGAGGGGCAAGGTGATGCGTAGTAAGACTATGAGCCAATGCAGTGGGGTCATTACGACTCCATGGGGCAGAGTGGACATAGTAAGGATTAGTAAGGCTATGAGCCAGTGCAGTGGGGTTCTTGTGACTCCATGGGGCAAAGTGGACATAGCAAAGGATTAGTGGCTACGTTATCAGTGCAGTGAAGCCATTTATGACTTCATGGGGCAGAGTGATCGTAGCAAGGTATGTTGGGTGATCGAAGTGGTGAATATCGTATGCTTTACGCACTGAGTGAGAGATGTGAGGATGGATGCTATGTTTGATTGTTTGCCATCATTATGACATGCATACCTCCCCCACCTCCGTATCTTTACACTGTTTGATATGGTACCTTAGAGTGTTGTACAGTATGTAGTGCTAACTCTTTGGTTGCAGGTCCAGCTTCAGGTATGTTTTAGTCTACCTGTTATTGTTCACTTTAGATGCTTATCGCTCATACCAGGCTTTATGTCTGACCCAGAGTTTTATGTCTCCTCTTATTACTCTGGGTGCTCACACGAGCAGACTAGAGACAGGTTAGCTGGGGATGCGCGAGTAGCTGATTCGGAGGCGGGCAGGAGGCTTCCACGCATGATATATATATACACATTCTCCCTGTGTCGTTGGTGGTCACTACTTGGGCATTAGTAGTGTACCTCCTTTATCTTACTTTTGTTTTGAGACAGTTTGAAAAGTTGTAATAAGCTATATTTTGGATTTCCGCTGCTATGATGCTCAGTTCTGGTTTTTAGCTTATGCACCGTCTCTCCTGTTTTATGTCAAATATGTTATTATTATATTTTGTTCTATGCGCTGTGAGACATTCTACAGGTTCTTTGCTAGTTCATTTCCTTCTTTCTTTTCCTTCTGACGGCCCGTTCCGTGCTAACTGGACATGTGTACAGCGCACTTTTGGAGTAAATGTCGGTTGGTGTGGGCGGGCCGTCACAAGGAAGGTAAGAGGAATGGTGGTTATTAGTTCATATGGTGGTTAATAATTAATTAATTAATTTAAATATTTATGTAATCAAAACTTTAAACAACCGTGTCTCTCTCAAACAGCTACAGAATCAGATGATTTCAGGTGCGTTGAAATCAGAAAAATGGGAGCTTCACGATGAAACAGACCAGATCTGGAACGGAGTACCTTGAAAATTCAGACAAATCGATGTGAGATTTCTATTTTAAAATAAAATTAATTATTTCACTGTGAAATTTATATTCATTCTATATGAAATTCATGTTGATGTTTTATATATTTATTGCAATGATGATTTGTTTTGTGATTGCGATGCACCACTGAATTGAGTTGTGTATTCATGTTTGTCAGAATTTTGTATATACAATAAAAACCATATTTTTATTGTATGTATAGAATATATAATATTCATGTGTGTCAAAATTTGTGTATAAAATAAAAACCATATTTTTATTTTATTATATATATATAAAAATAAAGATGTTCATGTTTGATTTAAATAAAAAGAATGACATGTTAATTGAAATAAAAATAACCCTTTTTGTCAAAACATGTTAATTGAAATAAAAATAACCTTTTTTGTCAAAACATGTTAGTGAAACAAAATTATCATTTGTGTCAAAAGGATTTGATGAAACAAATTATATCACTTTTGTCAAAACCAATTAGTTGAAACAAATTTGTCATTTTTGGCAAAATAAATTAGTTGAAACAAATATATTACTTTTGTCAAAACCATCTATTTGAAACAAATATATTACTCTTCTCAAAACCATCTATTGAAACAAAAATATCACTTTGTCAAAACCATTTAGATGAAACAAAACATATCACTTTTATGTTATATTAGAATTGAAATATAGACATATCACCTTTATGTGAATTAGAATTGCTAAATTACGTTAACAATAAAATTTACATTTTACCGTATATATAAAAAGATTATAATAAAAAGATTAGATTTAAAAGAAATATTTTTATTGTCAGAATTGAGACAATAAAAAGTATAGATTTTTAAGAAACATTTTTACTGTCAAATTAGAGACAATAAAAAAAGGAATAGATTTTAGAGTTGCGTTTTTATTGTAATTTTATATGCAATAAAAAGAGTAGATTTTAAAGTTGCATTTTTATTGTCACTTTAGATTATAATAAAATGAATAGAATGGAAGATATATTTTTATTGTTACTTTAGTTAAAATAAAAAGAGTAAAATAGAAAGATATATTTTTATTGTCAATTTTTTTGCAATGAAAAGTTAAACCCAAATTTGCCACTTTTTTCAAATGTAACAGTTAAAAACCAAATTTGTCAACTTTTGTCAAAATGTAACAGTTGAAACAAATTTGGCATTTTTGTCAAAATATAATGGTTAAAAGAAAAATAACATTTTTGTTAAATAAATTTTTGTTAAAACAATAATTTCGTTTTTGTAAAATAGAAATTGTAAACAAATAAAATTATAATTTTAATTTGTTATGTTGAATAGAAAAATGTAAACAAACAAACACATCACTTCCATTTGTTTGTTTAATTAGAATTGTCGACAAAACAAATATGAAACACCCCGCCTCCGTTAAGGTCACTCACAAAGGGAATTCCTTTACTTTGGTGGAGCATTTTAGGTAAAAGATGTAGATAAATTACAATACAGACGAATAAAGCAGCGCAAAATAAAGTCATTTTATAAACAACTTAACTCAGTCAAACTTTTACAACAATTGTCATACTTAAAAGTAATACATAGAGATTCTGTCTTGATTCAAAAACTTCCAAGTATAAAAGAAGCATAAAAATAACAATGATATTCCGCAATAAAGCATGAACCATCCATAGAAGTGGAAGAGAGAGTCCAAAGCAATACATCGACTATCTTCGAGCTTGGAAAGAAAACTGGGCTAAGTGATAACATTTCCTCCCTGTGAAACTTTGGGGGGGGACAGAAGAAAAGAGGCGAAACAAAACTAGGTCAGACATAAATCTGGTAAGTCTAGTGACTTTCAGCATATAAACAGGCAAAAGTATCATGACATGAATAAACTGAATATTAGACAATACCATGATAGCAGGGATAACTAGATAACATAGGATAAACATAAGGTATGATAAGGCAAGATAAAATGAATGCGCTTCTACTCTTTCTTTGCTTCGCTACTACTTTGTTGTTCTGATTTCTATATATGTCGCTGCACCACCTAACTAGTGTCCCAACTAGAATCTGTATAAATGATAACATGATCCCAACTTCCGCAATTGGGGTAGCCTTCAGGTGTACATCTAGTATGAGGATCTTACCTCAATCATCCTAATTGCCATGGATATGTTAGACGTACCCTTACTACACTATCGATCGGCTCCCTAATTGTATTAATGTTCCATATGTCTGTGTCAATCGGCCCTCTCTTGCGTATAGATACCCTGTGTTGGTCCCACCATAAGGTGTATCAATCCTTATGATAGCAACCCGACACGATTCAAGATGCACATTACATAACTACTGGTACCTAGTGCTTGCTTTTTCCCACTCCAGAGTACGTGCGCACCCATAAACCGTCGGAACCTACACTGTCGTAACCCCTGCCGCTATTTTGACTGCTTATAATCATCCTAGTAATCGTGCCCCACACTGCCTAGTTCAGGGTACCGTGATACATCTATGTGGGTTACTGTTGAAATGGGTCCCCGTTACTAAGGTTTCTTATTGGTTAAGTTTGTGGGCCTATATTTACTAATATTACCCACCAACCCGATATGTACTTAACCCTCCCACTGATTCAAGCATGTTTATTAAACGGTTTAGTTTGTGGGCCTATATGTACTAATATTTCCCACCAACCCGATATGTACTTAACCCTCCTGCACATTATGTCATATTGGTTAAGTGTTGTCCATTCATGTTAACTTAACCCACCCATTCATGTTGGTTAAGTGTTCCTTATTTACTTAACCTAGTAAGTTCATCAAGTTATATTGGTTAAGTGTTTCCTTGTTTCTTAACCCCACGTATTCGTTTTGTTGTATTGGTTAAGTGTCATCAGTCAATTCAAGTTAACTTAACCCACCAACTCATCATGTCATGTTACTTTGGTTAAGTGTCGCTTTCTTGTGTTAACTTAATCCTACCACAAATCAAGTTATATTGGTTAAGTGTTAACTTAACCCTTTCCATTTATCATGCTATACTAGTTAAGTGTTTCCTATTAACTTAACCCTAGTTATCCATCTTGTCATATTGGTTAAGTGTTTCTCATTACTTAACCCTAGTCATTCATGTTATATTGGTTAAGTGTTCCTATGAATTTAACCCTACTCATTCATCTTGTTCATTAGCATTAATTGATTTAGTAATGCGGCAACCTCGCACATTAGATATGTGTTTTTGCGGTTACTGGATGTGCCGGGCGGTTCCGGGCAGTTTTACACCACAACTCAATCTAACCTCGGGTTTTTATTAGGCACGACGCACTAACCTCTCACATTAGATAGGTGTTGTTGTGGTTACTGGATGTGCCGGGCGGTTCCGGACAGTTTTACACCACAACTCAATCTAACCTCGGGTTAGGCATGTTCATCTTTAATCTACACATTTACCCTGTATACCCAAATCTAGATTTTTCATGCTAATTACCAAATTCACAAAAACTAGTCATGTTACATTTTACACCCAATCTAGATTTAATGCTCAAGTTACCCCAAATTCGCAACAATAACAATTTTGCCCAAAACTTGATTTATACGCCAACTTCATACTTTGTCGTTCATACCAATTCTAGGTTCAATATGCGAAATTACCTATTCAATAATTCATGTCAAATTACCCCAAATTACATCTTAACAGTTATGCCATATTACATGTTCCAAATTATGCCAAATAATGTCAATTTCATGTTATACCAATTTCCCCCGCATTCATAACGTACGTATTTCGAGATTCAACTCAAGATTCATATTATAAGGGAAGAAGCAAGATGGAACATCGTAAGAATAGGCATAGTCATATGATGATAAGAACTACTGGTCCAATAAACTTGATGTACTAAAAAGACAAGTTTTACAAGGAATACATCGCAGGCATATAGATATGATTAGAATTATATCATGAACTTAAAAGGGATTACAATTCCGATATACAACAAGGATAAATATGATTGGACCAGTTTCATAGTCAAAAATGATTCCCAAAGATACTCAAGCACAGATTTCAATGAAAGGATAGCTTACATCGGGCATATTCTCATATCCATTTTATTACATGTCACAATTTGATTTAGGTGTTCAAATCTAAAAAAAATGACTGACTTACAAAACAAAGGCAAGTCTTGTTTTCATGCCTAAGCCATACATCATGGTACACCCTAATCTTCTTTTTTCAAATCATAAACTATCATATATATATATATATATATATATATGCCTCAATTTTAGATCTTAAACCACAACATGTATTATGCCACATATTTACAGTTCAATTTACTTCCCAAGTCATATGTCCAATACTTTATGCTCAAATCTCAAGTCATATGTCCAATATTTTATGCCTCAAATCTCAAGTTATATGTCCAATATTTTATGCCTCAAATCTCAAGTCATATGTCCAATATTTTATGCCTCAAATCTCAAGTCATATGTCCAATATTTTGTTTCCAACGTACGTTCATCTCTTATGAGATCTGGCTCAGGCTCGCCGTAGCCTGGCTATAAAACAAAAAGGGAAGAAGGAAAGAAGAGACAAAGAACAGACATAATATTATCAATGAGATAGATCCAAAGGATATAGAAAGACAGGCATAATCTTAGATCCAGATTTATTACAATGTCAGAATCACAATTAACTTTTATTTCTGAAAGTAACGTGAACTTACAAATTACAGAAGGGTCTTGAATTATGGGATCTGTATTCTGAAATTGAATAGCTCTCCTTTGTTGTAGACATTGAATTCTCTTAGCTGAATTAGATTTGATTTGTAATTCCTAATTTGCTTTCTAGTTGAAGAAGAATGGCGGCTATTCTAGGTTGAGTGTTGACAGCATGACGGTCTTAGGAATATTTTTGTGTGGCTTAGGGTTTAGATTTAGGTTGCTTATATAGAAGTTTGATTTAATAGGAGCCATCAGATTAACATAGAGAAAATCAAAGCCATTCAAACCTAAGAGAACTAACCAGAACTTGCCACACAAGCCCTAATGACACAACAGATCGTCACACAAAGAAAAAAAATCAGATTTCAGATCTGACCCGAGGGGGAGGTTGACCCCTAGGTCGACCTGTATATAGGGAGGTCGACGCCCTGGTCGACCTGGCCTGGGGTAGGTCAACCCCCAGGTCGACCTTCCTTGGTATTTAATTTTATGAATTTCTCTTGAATCTTTTGAAGGCCATAACTCCTTCATACGAAGTCCGATTTATGAAAACTTGGACTCTATTCCAGGCCGAATTCCAAGACGAACGCAATGGCGTAACCCGCTTCCCTTAATTCTCACTTTAAAAATTAAGTATTCTTTAATTCGTTCTTTTAATATTATCAGAAAATACGGGGTGTTACATTCTCCCTTCCTTAAAGGATTTCATCCCAGAAATCTCTAAGTTAAGAAGAATGCATATCCTAACATCCAACATCCATCTACTCAACCGTTCAATCACAGACGTCCATTGCCCTAAAAATATTTCTAATGCTTTCATGATCATATGCATAGTGTGTGTACATGTTCTTATCTAATGCAAAGTCAGGCGGTCTACTGATTCAGTTGACCTCCTCAATGCGAGTTATGTTAGTGCCATGAGTCCATCATGTATGCAATTATTCCTAATCGTACTTTATAACTTCTACATGAGTGCACAATCATTCATACAAATGCAACATCCATATGATAACACATCAAGTTTCAGTTCATATGTATAAAAAAAATTCACTCATGCATATGCAATATGAAAGTGACTGAGCCGATCTAGTGCCTAATGTGTGTATTTGCATCCACGAGCAACCACTAGCAACCACTTGCAACCATCAATCATAACATGTTTCAAACACATTTTACATCCATTGGCTTCTACCTAAGGATTGAAGATATGACCTAGAGGATATACCTAAAAAGATAGAAACAAACATGCATAGAATTCATAGAAAAAGAGATCAAGGATATACCGTCAAGAAAAAAGGTATGATGTGCGTGTCTTATCTTCAGTCTCCCACGTCGCGTCTTCTTGAGCTTCACTCCACTTAACTAATTTAACTTCACAGTTGCGATGCTTCTTGACCTCCATTTACAAAACTCACTAGTAAAGATAGGACCTTGATCACTTACTATGCTAGAGGGTATCCAATGTAGTCGAACTACATTTCCAAGATAAACAGGTGTTAGCCATGATACCAAGTGTATATACTAAGATGATTAGAGGTCTCTCTTCTACTTAGCTTATCCATCATGTTACAAATCCGAGGGTCTAAAGCTAAAGGTTTCTATGTACTTTTTGCCTCTCTTAAGGTTAGTCTTACTTTGGGCGCCTGCCACAACCATCTATTTCTCACGCAAACCATCCTAGTCGAACTCGACATTCCTCAAGTACAAGCCCCAAAGGCCTAAACTAATATTAGACAAGCACCCAAGGAATACCTCCTCCAAATTTGGACGATTTATGTGAGATGATACTAGCAAAACAACCAAACAATTGAGCACTTAACCGACTCTGGCTACCCTCGCCAATCTTGTTCCAAAACTATCGTTGATCGCATAACGGGCTTTGCATTATCAACTAGATATATGTGGAAGTCTGTCTCGAGTTTTAGGGGGAAAACCCCTACCCTAATCAAAACATCTTGCGTACTCATGGACTACTCCAACGGATCGAAAATCATTGATAGATACATAAAGTGATTCTAGGCAGCTAAGACAAACTGATCCCTTAGGATCGCACGAAATCTCGAGGGTATTTCCGAGGAAAGTCGAAAGTCTAACTACCCTCCTTTCACAATTACTAGCTAACCAATCCATGCCTAGAATCAACCCATGGCCCATGAAACCCGGAAACACAAGCATCTCAAATCCAAAGATAAATGAGCCGAACCATAAATTGGATTTGAGACAATAATGGGATTTTCTACTATACAAGTACTAAGGTGCAGAGACTCAACTATGGAAGCAGATATAAACGAAAGTAAAGCGTTAAAATCAAAAGAGTACTAACAGGATGATCAAGTAGAAAAAAATAAATTTTTTCAACAGAAACCGTACTAACTCTCTCTCAGGTACGCTGGCGGTGAGAGCATGAATTTGCCCTCCTGAAAATCCTGTCATTTGTTCTTGCCCTTGCCCTTAATTATACGACCCGTTATACCATAATAAAGATACATCCTCTTGTTTTTAGGTTTTACTATTCTTTCCTTCCCTCCTTTGTGAACCAAGTCTATATCCATGAGTTCTTCATCCTTGGGTTGTGCTCCTTAACCAAACTCCCTTATTCTCATCTTTTCCCTCCTTGTGTAACTTGTTGACAGGTCTCTTGAAAGTCGCCTCCATCGCACGGAAAATCCTACAAAGCTTGAAAAAAAATTAGCCATAGGTGAAACTACAGCGGCTATAGGTGGAAGTTGGGCACTTCTCCGCCCTTTGACAGGTGTCGTAGTCTCATCAAGCCTACGGAACCATGCCACGATGAGATTACCTCCCAGAAAGCCAGGAGCGCCGGAGACTCAGGAAAGAAGAAAACAAGGATTCAAACAGAGGATCAAAAGATAGTGCATACGGCTTTTGGGGAATATGCCTTTAAAACAAAACTTTTCTTTTGAAAATGCTTCTTTTAAAACCGTTTTGAAAATAATTTTTCAAATCTTTTATCTGATCCGATAACCTTCAACTCTGATACTAAGTGAAACACCCCACCTCCGTTAAAGTCACTCACAAAGGGAATGCCTTAAATTTGGTGGAGCATTTTAGGTAAAAGATGTAGATAAATTACAAAACAGACGAATAAAGCAACGGAAAATAAAGTCATTTTATAAACAACTTAATTCAGTCAAGCTTTTACAACAGTTGTCTCAATCATACTTAAAAGTAATAAAGAGAGATTCTGTCTTGATTCAAAAACTTCCAAGTATAAAAGAAGCATAAAAAAACAATGATATTCCCCAATAAAGCGTGAACCAACCATAGCAGTGGAAGAGAGAGTCCAAAGCAATACATCGACTATCTTCGAGCTTGGAAAGAAAACTGGGCTAAGTGATAACATTTCCTCCCTGTGAAACTTTGGGGGGTGGACAGAAGAAAAGAGGCGAAACAAAACTAAGTCAGACATAAATCTGGTAAGTCCAGTGACTTTCAACATATAAACAGGCAAAAGTATCATGACATGAATAAACTGAATATTAGACAATACCATGATAGCAGGGATAACTAGATAACATAGGATAAACATAAGGTATGATAAGGCAAGATAAAATGAATGTGCTTCTACTCTTTCTTTGCTTCGCTACTACTTTGTTGTTCTGATTTCTATATATGTCGCTGCACCACCTAACTAGTGTCCCAACTAGAATCTGTATAAATGATAACGTGATCCCAACTTCCGCAATTGGGGTAGCCTTCAGGTGTACATCTAGTATGAGGATTTTACCTCAATCATCCTAATTGCCATGGATATGTTAGATGTACCCTTACTACACTATCGATCGGCTCCCTACTTGTATTAATGTTCCATATGTCCGTGTCCAATGGAGTAAACCCGTTCCGCGTTAGCAGCGTAGTCCTATGATTAGCCTTATTACTAGTTACGTTAAGTAAAGATTTCTCATACCAGTCCCATGACTGACCCGTAGTTTGTTTCACTTTGCAAACTCGGCCCTCTTTTCCACACGGGCGGTCAAGTAGCTTATTTTGCAGATATATTGAGCGGGATTCTGAATTCAAGATTAAAGCTGTGTCCAGAGCATTGATAGTCTTCCGCTGTGTAAATTGATTTGTTCCGCTGCAGTGTATTACATTTATTGTAATTTAAATCTTCCGCTGTATTATTATATTCGATGTACTCTGATATATTATGTACTCTGATGTAACATTATTATGATGTTTATAAAAGTCTGCTGTTATTTGTTCTGGTATGTTGTTTTCCCAAAGTTAGCGTATTCGGGTTTTAAAAGGTCTTAGTCGGTTTTGCGATGGATTAGGACTAGGCGAAATCCGAGTCGTTACACCATCGGTACTCATATAACCAATTATTGCGTTGTAAAAGTACCCGATCGATGTAAAACGATCATCAAGAGAAAGAAGTAAAGGAAAAGAAGAGAAATATAAGAGAAGAAAGAAGAATAATAGAAAAAAACAAGAAGAAGGAAGAGGCAGAGAATGTAACACAGTCATAGAACATGTCGTGAGATATTCACAGCGCATCAGATAACATATAATAGTAATAATCACCGATATAAAACTGGAGACAATAGTAACAATATAAACCATATAACTAGAGTACATAGGCTCATATAACTATACAGAATAATAATAGAGTTTATACAAGTGATAAATAAATTCAAACCAATAAACTATCTCTAATAAGAATACATAACACTGCTCCATAGTGTCACACATCAAAATAAACAATGATAATACAAGTATAAATTGGAAAGACGCCACCTCATGCTAATCTACCTGCGTAGCTCTAATAATACTTTTACCTGACACATTCTCATCATCTTTGTCAATAAGCACCCAAGGTAATAAAAGAAAAATAAAACCTTGGCTCAGACAACAGTCCGGTGCGGATGACAAATAGATCTAAAAATATTGTAAAGGTCAAAATGGTATATGTAGCATGGGGTGTAAGGAGAGTCAAATCTATCTGACCCTTCATCCACAAAGTTAGCACATAACAGTCGATATATGCTGCACTATGTTAAACATTGTATAAAGAGAGAATGATAAATGTCTAAGTACAAAAAAGTAATAAATAAGTAAACATCCAAAATATCCATCTTATGTCCTCACATTCACTCACTCAATATGTAGAGCATACGGAATCCAGTAATTTGGTCATCTAATTCATCGAGGCAGTGGCAGGTCCTACCATAATGGACCCGCCCAAACTATCACTATGTCCTACAACAATGGACTATAGCAGATAACCCTATCCAATCCTTACAAAATAAGCTCTAGGGCCCAGACGATCAGCTCTAATCTCATAAGCTCTGATCCATCCTTATAATAAAAATTCAAAGGTGTACCATATTCCTGCATACCAATAATCCCTTTACACATGTTCTCTGTAGCAGAATCAGTCTCTAGACTATCTATAAGACTCCCACCCGAAGATGTCACGATCTGGGAACTATCCTCGATGGTCATGTATTTCATAGGATATCATCATGTGTCTCCCATATCTGTCTCTGACAATCACATCAGCACGACTTATTTTTGCATCTCAGAGAAAAACTATCCATGTAACGACTCGTATTCGACGTATCAGAGGATCGTAGTGTATTTGTTTTATTTTCATATGAAGTCATATAGTCATGTAACTTTAAGAAATGACTATTGGGGTCATTTCCCACATTCACGATTTTTGCCAGATTATAAAATCACCATTTTGCCCTTACGAATCTTGTTTCACCTATAACTTTTGATTGGTAAGGAATTTTGAACTAAAACTACTTCCATTGGATTCGGATGACGGTTTCCCATTCCGTAGAGTGGTCACATTAATCAAACGGACTTATCGTTTGGGAGAAATGGTTGAAATAATATTTGAAGATTGAAAAACCGCCTAATTGGACTTAATTAAGTGATTAACAGCTAGGCCCATAACCCAATTCGGGATTAGGGTTATGGGAGGGCTAAAAGGAGTTGGAGAATCATCTCCTTTCATTTTTCTAGCTGCCACAAACCTTTCTCAAACCCTAATCATGGCTTCCATCTTTTAAATCTCTCTTTAATCACAAATTAATACAATCTACATCAAATCAAGCTGGATTAACACCAAATTCAAGGTAGAGCTGCTGCACCACATAGGAATCCGAGCCAAATCAGTAAAAGTTTTAGACTATCATCTATTATTGGCTATGGTGAATGACAGCATGTTTATTCACTAATTATGGCTAATTAGGGATGATTAGTGATAATTAACGAAATTATACACCTAAAAATTCTAGAAAATATGTAAAAATTATAAGTCCATATTTTATGTAACTGGTATGAATTTGGGTTAATTTGCATGAACTTAACTAATCCTATAGTTAGACAGGGTTAATGGGGAAATCATGGATTTAGGTATGTTTGATCTAAATTAACATGTGAAATTATTATTTTGATGTTTTGCGTTGATTCTACATGTTACTACTGCTGTTTGGTATGTTTTATGATTACGTAAGGAAGTTAGAATGTTTAAAACGCCGTTGTTTGGTGAAAATAGATTGCTGGAAAACTTGCAGATTTTCAGTCAGGACAGGAGAAGGAGACCCAATCTGAAACGGATAGGATAAGGAGACCCGATCCGAACCGGATAGGAGAAGGAGACTCGATCCGAACCGGATAAGAGAAGGAGACCCGATCGGAAATGGGTAGGAGAAGGAGACCCGATCCGAACCGGAGAGGAGGAGACCTGAACCGAACCGAACTGGATAGGAGGAGGAGCCCCGAACCGAACCGCATAGGAGGAAGAGACCCGAACCAAACCGGATAAGAGGAGGATACGTGAACCGAACCAGATAGGAGGAGGAGACCGGAACTGAACTGGATAGGAGGAGGAGACAAGAACCAAATTGGATAGGAGGAGGAGACCCAAACCGAACCGGGTAGGAGGAGGAAACCTGAATCGAACCAAACACCAATTCGACCAAAACCAGAGACGTAAAGGAAGTACAAGTGGGAAGTTATCGCTCAGGATCCAGATGGGAACCAACGAGTCAACTTTAAGAGTTGGGCTTTGCTGCGGGACGTGCGCAAAGGAGTGATTAATATCTATAATTTTGGTTCACCATTGATAGAGAGGGCATGTAGACGAACCAGAGGCAGAGCGATGTGGACTGGTTTCCCTGTACCCTAGGGCCAGGGCGGTGTGTACTGGGTAAGGTTATTGACTATAGACCAGGGAGGTGTGGTCATAGCAATAGTTGTACGGATTCCATGGTGGTGTGGACCCGTCATGGCCCCAATGGATTTAGTGATCAAAGCAGTGGATATCGTATGCTTTACGCATTGAGTGAGAGATGTGAGGATGATTGGTATGTTTGATGTTTGTTATTACACGCACACTTCCATTTTACACTCTACGTTAGCGCTACCTTAGAGTATTGTACATCTTGTTGTGCTAACTCTTTGGTTGCAGGTCCAAGTTAGGTATGATTATCTATACCTGTTATTGCTTTATTTTGTTACATAGAGTTGCTATCGCTCACACCAGACTTTCGTCTAACCCAGAATTTTATGTCCCTTCTTATTACTCTGGGTACTCCTAAACGAGCAAACTAGAGGTAGGTTAGGTGATTATCCATGAGTAGTTGTCCGGAGACGAGGAGGAGGCTTCCACGTACTCTATATATATTCTCCTGGTGTTGTTGCTGGTCACTGCTTTGGGCATTAGTAGTGTACCTTTTCTATTTCCTTTTAGAGACAATATTTTAAAGTTGTAATAATTGGATATGAAGCCGTATTTTGGATTCCGCTACTCTGATGGATATGATTTAGTTTTTAGCTTATGTACTGTCTCTCCTATTTTATATCAAGTTATGTTATTATTATATTTTATTCCATGCGCTATGAGATATACTACAGGTTCTTTGGTAATTTCAACCCTTTTGACGATCGTCCCATGCTAGTCGGGCATTGGCACAACGCATTTGAGGGAAATGTCTGATGGTACGGGGCGAGCGTCACACTTGGTATCAGAGCCTAGGTTGCGTATTTAACCTAGGGGAAGACATCAGGGAGAGATAATATACATAGATGAGAGAGCGTATTTGTGATAATTTGGTTTTCAAAAAACTATATATATATATATATATATATATGTACTATTAATATATCTAAGGTTGAAGTCTCACTACACTGGCACCATTAAGGAAATGGTTACTCGTTTTCTCTTTACAGATTGAACGATGAGCCGAAATACGAGGAGTACAGTAAGGAACTCTATAACAACCCGTATTTTCAATAAACTGTTATAACATAAATCGAGGCAGAATTTAATTCAAAAATCAGAATCAGGGGAAACGGGCTATGCCTTTGCGTTCGTCCCGGAAAAATACGCGAAATAGAGTCCGAGTTTTCGGAAATCGGAGCCCGTATGACCCAGTTAAGGCGCATTGAAGTTTTCAGAAATTTCTATGCTAAAGACAGATTTAAATTTCAAATTAAAATCAAGGATTAGGGCTAATCAGGGTTAGGCGGGAAAATTCCCGCCAGGGGGCCCCATGTCGACAGGCATGTCGACAGGGCACCCAAGGTGTCGACTGCCCTGTCGACAGCCCTGTCGACAGGGGGTGCCCAGGCAGTTCAGCCTGGTGCACCATTTCTGATTTGGGTTGGGTCATGTGGCTTGATTCTGGAGAATTCTGAGATCTGACGGGCCAAACCTAATCTAGGGTTAATCCTATGGTCTAAATCACTCTAATTCTCTATAAATATACCCCTAATCCTACCCTAAAGCCTCATTAATAAATCTTGCAACTAAACTATGTCAATTTGAAACCTCAAATGGCCTCCACCTAAAATCCCTAGCCTCCACCTTCCTCAAAGTTTAATCCTATGAAGATATGATGATCATACAACCTTTTCTATGTTGTATGAATGCTTAATAACTTGCATACTTCATTAAGTAGCAAGTTTGATTTGCTAAGTTTGTGTTTTTGGGATCTTGAAAAAGGGTTTTTCTTATTTGAGGCTTTGTTTTGAGTTTTTAAAAGGGCTTCTTCATCTTATTTGGTGGATTTGTGGCTTGTTTATATTTGTAAGCCCTCTTACCTTCACTTTACAAACTCTAAAGTTAATGTTTGGTGAAAGTTGAGATTTATGTGAGTTTAGTTGATTATGCATGCTTATGCGGACTCACTATGTCATGTTTTATATGATTCATAAGTTATGCATGCATATGCGAGATTACTATGCCATGTTTTATATGATTCATAAGTTATGCATGCATATGCGAGATTACTATGCCATGTTTTACATGATTCACAAGTTATGCATGCTTATGTGAGCTTATTATGTCATGCTCTACATGTTTAATGTATTATGCATGCTTATGCAAGTTTTATGGGTTATGCAAGTTTACCTTACCATGCTTATGCAAGTTTTATGGGTTATGCAAGTTTACCTTACCATGTTATGCAAGTTTTATGGGTTATGCAAGTTCACCTTACCATGTTATGCATATTTAATAAGCTATACATGTTTATGCGAGTTCACTATGACATGATTTGCAAGTTTAACATGTATGCATGTTTATTATGATATGTGAAGTTCATCATGTATATTTTGCCAAGTTACCTTTTTACCCTTATGCGTTATGACGAATATATAAGCGAGATAATGACGTTGGGAGGGTTTGGGTAAACTTAAAAATACATGAAACTAAAAGATTGGGAATTTACCTATTAAGTTAGGTCTACCCCTTGGGAATTTACCTATTAAGTTAGGTCTACCCAAGTATATGTTAACTTGTAAATGTGTTGTGGACATGACATTAGATAACATGATATGGCCAACTCGAGGTTAGACTTAGTTGTGGTGTAAATCTTCCCAGGTAACCACAACGTGGGGTCTAATGTGGGTAGTTGGTCATGTTGCACCGCAAGACCCGAGGTTAGACCTAGACGTGGTGTAAATCTTCCCAGGTAACCACGGATGTCTAATGTGAGAGGTTGGGTGCGTTAAGTAATTAATGCCTCATGATTAGGGTTAAGTCATGGCCCACTAATACTTAACCAATAATGGGGATGCGAGGATTAGATGGGGTTAAGTGATTACACTTAACTAATTTAATCCAGGATTAGTGAGGGGTTAAAACCACACTTAACCCTCTTAGAAACCCTAGCAACGTGGTCTGTTCCAGCAGTAATCCCAGTTTGGTATCACTCACAACCCTAGAGGCTAGGCTAGGGCGGGGCACGATTACTGGACTGATGTAAGCGACCAAAGCGACGGCTGAGTGGTACAGCGGTGCGGGTCCGGCGGGCTACGGACGTGCACGTAGTCCGATGTTGGACAAACTCAAGGCACGGGTACCAGTAGGTTTAGACTGTGCATTATTGCTTAGGTGTCTGGGGTTGACACCCGAGGGCTTGATACACCCAAAGGTGGACCCAGCGCAGTCTGGCTACATCCATGTGGGCCGTATGGACACCAACACTCGACGTGTTAGGTTTATAGGGAGCCGATCGACTAGACCGTTGGGCTGGGCCTTATACTAAGGTCACTTCATGTTATTGGGCCAAAGTTTGGGCTAAGGGATCAAGATCTGTTTTGTGGGTTTGCTAGTACATTGTGGTGCAAAAATTTAATCTCGTCTATGTGATGTCACCTTTATCTAGTACCAGTATGTTTCATCTTAGTTTCCATCATACTGTTAACTTTATTAGTTTATAGATTGATCGTAGTAGGGCTTACCAGTCTTTTTGACTGACCTGTTTTCTTTCGCTTCTTTTCTTCCGTTTCCCCCCCCCCCCCCCCCCCACAGGTTCTCAGGAAGGGGCTACATCTGCTTAGTGGATCTTTGGCTTGCTTGTTGGATAGCTCATGTATGGATCTGAGCTAGCTGTGGCTTATCTTTTATTTCTGGGGATTAGTACTGATGTTTTACCATGTATTTTGTTATCACGTATCTAGACTTATGTTGTATTTTGGATCATGACATTTTGATATTATGTACTTGACTATGTTGGCTTTTCTGAAATGGTGATGATGGGTTTTTATCTGCTACCGCTGCTTTATTTATATTTATTTTCATATATTCTGTCTTGCGATATCTCTGTGCATGTTTACCCTCACAATAACGCCCCTCCAAAGCTAGTACATTCTAAGGAGTGATCCTAGTGGAGGCGGGGTGTTACATTTGGTATCAGAGCACGAGGTTAACAAGATTGAATAAAACTTTTGAAAAAAAAAAACCTTTTGAAAAACTATTTTCAAAAACCTACTAAGTATTTTCCAAAATAAAGTCTAGATTATTTTAAGGCTAATCCCCAAAAGCCATCAGCGTTATCCTTCGTTCCCTTGACCTAATCTTATCTTATCTTTTGTTTCAGTATGGCTGAGAATCTTGACATCCCAGATGGAGTGAACGTACCACTCTGGTATAGGAGACTCCTAGAAGCTAGGGCGGCAGCTGGTCCCGCCAACCCTACTCCCACTCCTCCTCCTGTAGTTGAGAATCCTACCCCTAATATCCCTCCTCCGGTGGTCCCTTCTCCCCCTCCTCCAGCAGCTAATATTCCCCCTCCCGTTGCTAATGTTCCTCCTCCTCCCGTTGCTGAGGCTCCTCTTCCTCCCCCTCCCCCTCAGCATCCTCAGATTGAGTTTACAAAGGTGTGTAAAGACTTCAAGGCAATGGGGGGCAAGAATTTCCTAGGCACGGAATCTTTCGTTGAAGCTAGGAATTGGCTGAAGGACACGGAGGACTTGTTTGCCATCTTTGGGATAGATGACGAGAGGAAGATCTTATTGACCGTATGGCTTTTGAAGGATGAGGCGGCCTATTGGTGGGAGGTCACCAATGGGACGAGGCCCGTTGAGACTTGGGCCGATTTGAGGGCTAGATTTGTGACCAAGTTTCTATCTTCAGCCGAGGCGAATCTACAAATGGAGAAGTTCATTTCATTAAAGCAAGGCGATATGTCTATCAAGGAGTATGTGAACAAGTTTAATCAGCTGGCCCGTTTTGGTTTGGATATAGTGAACACCCCGGAGAAGAAGGCTCTTCGATTTGCCAGAGGATTGAATGAGCCGCTATAGGGCTTGGCGATGTCACATATTCCGCATGGGGCCACTTTCGAGAGTTTGGTCAATATGGCTCTGCTTCAGGGAGATGGAAAGAAGGAGGTCAAGTCGGGCGATACCCAAGTGAAGAAGACTGATTCTCAAGGCAAAGGCAACCAAGGAGGACAAAACAGTCAAGGAAATCAAAATAAGAACAAGAAGGGCAACAACAAAGGCAAGGGAAAGTGCAATTACTGTGGCATAGCTGGGCACTTTGCTAAGGATTGCAGGAAGAAGAAAAGGAAGCTTAGTGGTGGATGCTTTTCTTGTGGAGAGACTGGGCACTTCAGCAAAGAATGTCCAAAGAAGAAAGGACAGGCTGGATCTTCAGGAGGGCAAGTTCATGCTCTCAATGCCGCTTCAGTTCCCGAGAGAGGTAGTGTTTCTGTTGAGATCCTTGTTTATATCTCTGATCTTCCAGTACGTACCTTGTTTGATTCCGGTGCATCACATAGCTTTATTTCATCTGATCTTGTTGATAGCTTGCACCTCAGTACTAGCTTAGTGGATGATCCCGTTTGTGTTTCGAATCCCATTGGGGGTTCTGCTCATCTATCTATGATATGTGAGGATCTAAGGATCTCTATACTCAGCGTTGAGTTCTTGTGTAGTGCGTATGTTCTAGGTTTCAGGGGATACGGATTGATCTTGGGCATGGATTGGCTGTCTAGATATGGAGCCATTCTGGATTGTGAGCATAGGGTTGTAAGGCTTGTGACTCGCCTGGGCAACACCTTAGAAATTTCATGCAATCCGAAGAATCCCGTCATGTTATGCTATCTAGAATCTCTCGACTCATCAGAGGAGGCCCTTCCGTCTGTAAGGGTGGTCCGAGATTATCCAGATGTGTTTGAAGAAGTTAAGGGGTTGCCCCCTAAACGAGAGATTGACTTTCGCATCTATCTTGTAGACAATGCTAAGCCTGTTTCTTTGCCCGTTCGGCATATGGCTCCGCGTGAGAGACGGGAGCTGAGCAAGCAAGTGAAAGAATTGCTTGAGAAGGGCTTCATCAGAAGGAGTATATCCGAATGGGGAGCGCCTGTGGTGTTTGCAACTAAGGCAGATGGCTCTCTTCGACTCTGTGTGGATTATAGAGAATTGAATAAGCTGACTAAGAAAAACAGACATCCGTTACCAAGGATCGATGATCTCTTTGACCAACTTGTTGGTGCTTCTGTTTTCTCTCAGCTTGATCTTGCTACGGGTTTTCATCAGCTCAGAGTGGCTGAAGACAGCATAGACAAGACTGCATTCAGAACTCCAGACGGATTCTTTGAATGGCTTGTTATGCCGTTCGGTTTGACGAATGCACCCGCGTATTTTGTGGATTTGATGAGTAGGGTGTTTCGGGAGTTCTTGAATAAGTTTGTCGTGGTCTTTGTTGATGATATTCTAGTCTTCTCCAAGGATGAGGAAGAGCATGCGAGGCACCTAGCAGAGGTGATGGATACACTCAAAGCACACCAGTTAAAAGCCAAGTTCTCCAAGTGCCACTTTTGGAGAAGGGAAGTCAGATTTCTTGGGCATATCGTATCCAAGCAAGGCTTGGCAGTGGATCCCGCTAAGGTGGTTGCAGTTCAGGATTGGAAGACTCCAAGGAGTGCAACCGAAGTGAGAAGCTTTTTGGGTCTTGCGGGTTTCTATCGGAAGTTCATCAAGGACTTCGCGAAGATATCCGCTCCTCTTACTAAGTTGACGAAGAAGAACTTAGTCTTTGCTTGGGATATGGATTGTGAGCTTGCTTTTCAGAGACTCAAAAGAGCCCTTACCTCCGCACCAGTTCTAGCCTTACCCGATGGTGGTAAGATATTTACCGTGTACACTGATGCTTGTGGCACGGGATTGGGCGCCGTTCTGATGCAAGAGGGCAGAGTTATATGTTTTGGTGGGAGGCAACTTAAGGTGCATGAGAGGAATTATCCCACTCATGATCTAGAGTTGGCAGCGATTGTATATGCGCTCAAAGCATGGCGCCATTATCTTCTGGGAGAGAGATTTGAGCTGTATACTGATCATAAGTCTTTGAAGTATCTCTTTTCGCAAAAAGATCTGAACCTAAGACAGCAGAGATGGATGGAATTTTTTGCTTCCTATGATTTTGAGATATCCTATACCCCTGGCAAGGGGAATGTTGTAGCGGATGCGTTGAGTAGGAAAAGGTTGACACTAAGTCCTCTATTTGTTGAGATGAAGAATTTAGAGTTCTTGGTGACCTTTGATTTCTCTCTGGCAATGGAGTCGGTGACCGGTTCCTTGGCATCTTTAGAGCTCAGGCCTACCCTCCTAGATCAAGTTGGGGCTTCGCAAAAGGAAGACCCTCAGATAATTGAGATCATGGATAAACTGGTTCGAGGGGAGACATCTAGTCACCTTGCTCGATATTCTATAGACGATAAGGGTTGGCTGAGGAGAGATGGAAGGCTTTGTGTCCCGATGTTAGAAGACTTGGTGAGGAAAGTTCTTGAGGAAGCACATCGCTCCAAGATGACCATACACCCAGGGGGTGATAAGATGTATAAGGACATGAAGCGCGTTTTCTTCTGGCCTGGAATGAAAAAGGATGTGGCGGAGTTTGTCTCGAGATGTGTTATTTGTCAGAGAGTAAAAGCTGAGTCAAAGAAGCCCGGTGGGCTATTACATCCGCTAGAGGTCCCGCTATGGAAGTGGGAAAGCATTTCTATGGACTTTATTGATGGGCTTCCAAGGTCCAGGAAGGGGAATACGAGCATATGGGTCATTGTGGATAGGCTCACGAAGAGTGCTCATTTTATCCCAGTAAAGAGCAAAAGGACAGCATCTGGACTAGCATCAGTATATCTTTGTGAGATAGTGCGACTACATGGAGTCCCTTCCAGCATAGTCAGTGACCGAGACCCCATCTTTACTAGTCAGTTCTGGAACAGTTTGCAGGAGGCTATGGGCACGAAATTGAACCTGAGTACGGCCTATCACCCACAAACAGACGGCCAAACAGAAAGGGTGAATAGGGTACTTGAGGACTTGTTGAGGCTCTGCATTCTGGATTTTGGTGGTGCTTGGGAAGACCATCTTCCTCTTGTTGAGTTTGCATATAACAACAGTTATCAGGCGAGCATAGGGATGGCGCCGTTTGAGGCTTTATATGGGAGGCCGTGCAAGTCACCTACATGTTGGTGGGAATCCACGGATAAGCTTATACTTGGACCCGACATGATTAGGGATACATCCGAGAAGGTTGAGTTGATTAGAAGAC
This sequence comes from Allium sativum, assembly GCA_030737875.1. NCBI lineage: Eukaryota > Viridiplantae > Streptophyta > Magnoliopsida > Asparagales > Amaryllidaceae > Allium > Allium sativum. The sequence goes on from CM060919.1 coordinate 251,608,042, forward strand.
GGATGAAAGCGGCCCAAGACCGGCAGAAATCCTATGCTGACAGGCGAAGGTCCGAATTGGAGTTTGAGGTTGGGGATAAGGTTTTCGTGAAGGTTTCTCCTTTGCGGAATGTGGTCCGATTTGGAAGTGGGGTGTTACACGTGCAAGAAACATGTTTGTTAATATGCGAGTTACATGTATGTAAATATGCAAGTTACATGTTTATTAATATGCAAGTTCATGATGACACATTATGCAAGTCTATAAGCTAATATGCAAGTTTGTTATGCAAAATGAATATGTAAGTTATGTGACATATTATATGCAAGTTATGTGACATGTTATGCAAGTTCATATGCAAGTTATGTGTTTGTTAATATGCAAGATGGCACCTTTGAAACATGTTCATTCATATGCAAGTTGACACCTTTTATATGTGTTATATCATGAACGAAATTACGTGGGAACGATGGGGTAATTAAATGCATAAGTTAATAAGATTGTGTGAAATTAATATAATTATGCATAACACAAAATAAATAAACATAGTATGGGAATTTGCCTATTTGGTTAGGTGTACCCATACTATGTGTTGGGAATTTACCTATTGAGTTAGGTCTACCCCATGGGAATTTACCTATTAAGTTAGGTCTACCCATGTTAAGAAAACTTGATTAATTAGGGATAATTAATATAAAATTATGAGGGTGATTAATTAGGTGTAATTAATTGACTAAGACACGAGGTTGGACTCAGTTGTAGCGTAAAACTGCCCGGACCCAACCGGCTTAACCAGTTGCTACAAATGTTAGCCCAATGTGAGAGGTCTTAGGCACAAACTAAATACGTAATTAATGTAAAGACACGAGGTTAGACTCTGTTATGACATAAGGCTGCCCGGACCCAACCGGCTTAACCAGCGGTCATAAAAGACAGTCTAATGTGAGAGGTCTTTACAAAGGTTACGTTCTTAATTAATTAATTAAGAAACACTTAACCACATTAGCATGTAGAGGGACATGAGGGGTTAAGTGGGTGCCTCGGGTGGCATGAGAAAATCTAGTGGTTGCCTTGGGTGGCAATAGAAAATACGATTAGAATTCTTAACCAAAATGGAACATGTAATTAAAACATGATTAAAGGGTTAAGTGGGATATACTAGAAAAAGGGACAAGCTTAGGTGGGTAGCTTGTGGAGGCCCATCTCAACCAATATCCCAAACGTATCTTTGTGGGCTCGACCCAAGTCGAGTGACGGGACACGCATATTGGGCTTGACTATAAGAGGCCAAAAACGGGTTAGCGGTGGCAACGTAGGACCAACGGGTTTCATATGCGTGTGTGGACCCGGGCTGGCTAGTAAATCGTTGTTACATCGTGTAGATATAAAGCCGTGCACCGTTGATATTATCAGGTTGCCACTTTGGGGAAATGATACACCCCATTGTGGGACCGGCACGGGTATCTACGTTAGGGAGCCGATCGCTTGGGAGTAGTGGGTACACCTAGTAATGATAGGGGCAGACGGCACCTATGTAGGGGTACTAGAAACTACTGGGTAAAAATTACTAAGTACATTTAGTGGGATCAACCTTTAAGTAGGAATTAATCTTAGGTAGGTAAAACTGGTGTGGTGCAGTGTAGGAATTATCTTTGAGTAGGTCTGGGGCGGTGTAATTTAGTAATTATCCTTGGGTGGGTAAATGCGTCTTTACGGTGATCTTAGTTTATCCTAAGTTTACCAAGCTGCTTAGTGTAGCCATTCATCCCCAGTCGTTACCGTATATCAACTTATGTCTTCTCTGGTTATTTTAATGATTGTATTGTTAGGGTTATAGGACTCACTCAGACTTATGTCTGACCCCGTTGTTTTTATCTTTTCCCCCAACCCCAGGTTATTAGAGTGGGCCTGGTGCTAGTGGGCTTTGATCTGATTGCTGTATCTATCCTATGGAGCTTGGACCTCTGAAGTGAAGCCGAGCTTATCTTTCCTTTTATGGCTATTAGTTATGTAGTGGGATTATGTACTTCTATTTTATCAAGATGGATATTATGTACTTGACTCTGGTTTATGGTTTTGTGATGTAACCAAACATGTATTACTTTCCGTTGCAATGAAATGATGATTTAAATTTTCAAGTATTACTTATATCTGTCTTGCTGTAATTTTACTGTTCTATATTCACTCAAAATACTTCACCGAAACTAAGGCATTCCCCTGGTATGAGTGACCTTAGCGGACGTGGGGTGTTACATGTTGGGAAGCTAGCACCGAGATTTGTTGGACCCTTCCCCATCATTGAGAGAATTGGGAAGATGGCTTATAGAGTGCAATTGCCCGAGAAGTTGTCCGGAGTGCATAATGTCTTTCATGTCTCGCATCTCCGAAAGTGCCTGCATGAATCTGCTGAGGTGGTTGAGCCTAGCATGCTTGAAGACGTGGAGGTAGAGAAAGAAGCAACTTTAAGGAAAGCTCCGATTCGTATCTTGGGGACAGAGACCAAGAAGCTAAGAAATCGCGAGGTCAGGTTAGTGAAAGTTCAATGGGGTGAAGCCGAAGAGGACGCAACTTGGGAAACCGAGGAGAAGATGCGTGGGCTTTATCCATTCCTGTTTGAGGGTACACTCTCAATCTCTTCCCTTTGTTAGTATATCTTTCTCTTTGCTAATCCATATCTATCTAGTTATCGTGCTAAGCTTGTCATGAGAACCTTAGGTAGAAACCCTTTTGGATGAAACATGTGTTTGAAGCATGTTATGGTTGATGGTTGCAAGTGGTTGCAAGTGTTTGCAAGTGGTCACTCGTGGATGCATGATACACATTAGGCACTAGATCGGCTCACACACTCCTCATATTGCATGTGCATGAGTGTTTATGCTTATTCTTGGATGAAATTTGTATGCAATCACATGGATGTTGCATATGGATGTATGACTGAGCACGCATATAGATATTATACATTATGTTAGGGATTTGCATACATATGGATACATTTCACTAACATATTTTGCATTGATCGTTGCATTAGATAAGTACATATACACACACTTTTGCATATGTTCATACAGCATTTAGAATTTTTTAAGGACAATGGCTGCTCGTGGATGATGTTTTGAGTAGATGGATGTTGGATGGTAGGATATGTTCTTCCTAACTTGAAGATTTCGGGGACGAAATCCTTTAAGGAGGGGAGAATATAACAACCCGTATTTTCAATAAACTGTTATAACATAAATCGAGGTAGAATTTAATTCAAAAATCAGAATCAGGGGAAACGGGCTATGCCTTTGCGTTCGTCCCGGAAAAATACGCGAAATAGAGTCCGAGTTTTCGGAAATCGGAGCCCGTATGACCCAGTTAAGGCGCATTGAAGTTTTCAGAAATTTCTATGCTAAAGACAGATTTAAATTTCAAATTAAAATCAAGGATTAGGGCTAATCAGGGTTAGGCGGGAAAATTCCCGCCAGGGGGCCCCATGTCGACAGGCATGTCGACAGGGCACCCAGGGTGTCGACTGCCCTGTCGACAGCCCTGTCGACAGGGGGTGCCCAGGCAGTTCAGCCTGGTGCACCATTTCTGATTTGGGTTGGGTCATGTGGCTTGATTCTGGAGAATTCTGAGATCTGACGGGCCAAACCTAATCTAGGGTTAATCCTATGGTCTAAATCACTCTAATTCTCTATAAATATACCCCTAATCCTACCCTAAAGCCTCATTAATAAATCTTGCAACTAAACTATGTCAATTTGAAACCTCAAATGGCCTCCACCTAAAATCCCTAGCCTCCACCTTCCTCAAAGTTTAACCTATGAAGATATGATGATCATACAACCTTTTCTATGTTGTATGAATGCTTAATAACTTGCATACTTCATTAAGTAGCAAGTTTGATTTGCTAAGTTTGTGTTTTTGGGATCTTGAAAAAGGGTTTTTCTTATTTGAGGCTTTGTTTTGAGTTTTTAAAAGGGCTTCTTCATCTTATTTGGTGGATTTGTGGCTTGTTTATATTTGTAAGCCCTCTTACCTTCACTTTACAAACTCTAAAGTTAATGTTTGGTGAAAGTTGAGATTTATGTGAGTTTAGTTGATTATGCATGCTTATGCGGACTCACTATGTCATGTTTTATATGATTCATAAGTTATGCATGCATATGCGAGATTACTATGCCATGTTTTATATGATTCATAAGTTATGCATGCATATGCGAGATTACTATGCCATGTTTTACATGATTCACAAGTTATGCATGCTTATGTGAGCTTATTATGTCATGCTCTACATGTTTAATGTATTATGCATGCTTATGCAAGTTTTATGGGTTATGCAAGTTTACCTTACCATGCTTATGCAAGTTTTATGGGTTATGCAAGTTTACCTTACCATGTTATGCAAGTTTTATGGGTTATGCAAGTTCACCTTACCATGTTATGCATATTTAATAAGCTATACATGTTTATGCGAGTTCACTATGACATGATTTGCAAGTTTAACATGTATGCATGTTTATTATGATATGTGAAGTTCATCATGTATATTTTGCCAAGTTACCTTTTTACCCTTATGCGTTATGACGAATATATAAGCGAGATAATGACGTTGGGAGGGTTTGGGTAAACTTAAAAATACATGAAACTAAAAGATTGGGAATTTACCTATTAAGTTAGGTCTACCCCTTGGGAATTTACCTATTAAGTTAGGTCTACCCAAGTATATGTTAACTTGTAAATGTGTTGTGGACATGACATTAGATAACATGATATGGCCAACTCGAGGTTAGACTTAGTTGTGGTGTAAATCTTCCCAGGTAACCACAACGTGGGGTCTAATGTGGGTAGTTGGTCATGTTGCACCGCAAGACCCGAGGTTAGACCTAGACGTGGTGTAAATCTTCCCAGGTAACCACGGATGTCTAATGTGAGAGGTTGGGTGCGTTAAGTAATTAATGCCTCATGATTAGGGTTAAGTCATGGCCCACTAATACTTAACCAATAATGGGGATGCGAGGATTAGATGGGGTTAAGTGATTACACTTAACTAATTTAATCCAGGATTAGTGAGGGGTTAAAACCACACTTAACCCTCTTAGAAACCCTAGCAACGTGGTCTGTTCCAGCAGTAATCCCAGTTTGGTATCACTCACAACCCTAGAGGCTAGGCTAGGGCGGGGCACGATTACTGGACTGATGTAAGCGACCAAAGCGACGACTGAGTGGTACAGCGGTGCGGGTCCGGCGGGCTACGGACGTGCACGTAGTCCGATGTTGGACAAACTCGAGGCACGGGTACCAGTAGGTTTAGACTGTGCATTATTGCTTAGGTGTCTGGGGTTGACACCCGAGGGCTTGATACACCCAAAGGTGGACCCAGCGCAGTCTGGCTACATCCATGTGGGCCGTATGGACACCAACACTCGACGTGTTAGGTTTATAGGGAGCCGATCGACTAGACCGTTGGGCTGGGCCTTATACTAAGGTCACTTCATGTTATTGGGCCAAAGTTTGGGCTAAGGGATCAAGATCTGTTTTGTGGGTTTGCTAGTACATTGTGGTGCAAAAATTTAATCTCGTCTATGTGATGTCACCTTTATCTAGTACCAGTATGTTTCATCTTAGTTTCCATCATACTGTTAACTTTATTAGTTTATAGATTGATCGTAGTAGGGCTTACCAGTCTTTTTGACTGACCTGTTTTCTTTCGCTTCTTTTCTTCCGTTCCCCCCCCCACAGGTTCTCAGGGAGGGGCTACATCTGCTTAGTGGATCTTTGGCTTGCTTGTTGGATAGCTCATGTATGGATCTGAGCTAGCTGTGGCTTATCTTTTATTTCTGGGGATTAGTACTGATGTTTTACCATGTATTTTGTTATCACGTATCTAGACTTATGTTGTATTTTGGATCATGACATTTTGATATTATGTACTTGACTATGTTGGCTTTTCTGAAATGGTGATGATGGGTTTTTATCTGCTACCGCTGCTTTATTTATATTTATTTTCATATATTCTGTCTTGCGATATCTCTGTGCATGTTTACCCTCACAATAACGCCCCTCCAAAGCTAGTACATTCTAAGGAGTGATCCTAGTGGAGGCGGGGTGTTACAAACTCCTTACCTGAAGTTTAAGAGGGAGCGGGTTCAGGGGCCAACAATGGGAATGTGCCTGATATAAGGACGATGTTTACTGCCTTCATGCGAGAGACACTCAGGGACACTCAGGGAGCAGTTCCAATTGCTGCTAATGGTGGTTGTGTAGTATTGCAAGTGCCTAGAGCCGATTTCGCCAAGCATAACAAGGATTATACTAGTCTTGGTGGGAAGCCGTTCCATGGAACGGAATCAACTATGGAGGCTCAAGATTGGCTTGATAGTTGTGAGCGCATCTTCGAGGATTTAGGGATTGATGATGTAATGAAGAGAAAGCTAGCATCGCGACAGCTTCAAGGACAAGTAATGAATTGGTGGAGTGCTATTAAAGCGACTACTCGCGAAGATAAATTTACTTGGAATCAGTTTAAGACTCCCTTCAACGACAAGTTTATTCCAACTGCTCAAAAATCAGAATTATTACGAATTTTTTCGGAACTTAAGCAGATTGGTAGGGCAGTCTCGGAATATATTGCTGAATTCGATACCTTATCGGAGTATGGATTATCTCTTATCGATACTGTCAAGAAGAAGAATGAGATGTTCATAACTGGCCTAGATGGATGCTTGGGGGAAAGACTTATAAACCATATCGATGAGACTTTCGAATTTTTTATGGGGATGGCATTAAGATCGAAGAGCCTTTATCCTAAGACAAGGACCAAGGTCGCTATTACATCTACGGAGGAGTCGAAACCGCATGCAAGCGGTAAAGGTAAAAAGAAGTCCCAGAATAATAGAAAACAGAACCAAACCAAGGATGGCCAGAAAAAGAAGAATAAGAAAGATAACGAGTGCCTTGGCTGTGGCAAGAAGGGCCATCATATCAAACATTGTCGAGCAAAGCCAGGGAGAGGAAGTTCTTCAACTGTGACCAAGTGGGACATTTTAAGAATAAATGTCCATATCCCCCTAAGGAGAAGCAGATCGTGAAAGCATATGCTCATATCAACACTGTTCCTTCTTCGTCGAATGCCCCAACTGCCGCAGAGAAGGGAAAGGGTGTCGTTATTCAAGGTATGCTTTCTATTTATGATGTTTCTATTCGAGTATTGTTTGATACCGGGGCTTCCCATTCCATCGTATCTAGTGACCTGGTAGATAGGTTGGAATTGAAACCCGAGATTGTCGATAAACCTTTAGTTGTGATGAACTCGATCGGTGGTTCGACTAGGCTTTGTATGATTTGTCAAAATTTGGTCATATTGAGTCATGGATGTATGTTTGCTTGTGATTGCTTTGTTTTGGGGTTTACTGGGTTTGGCTTTATTTTGGGAGTCGACTGGCTCCAAAGGTATGGGGTGGTGGTAGATTGTGAGGGGTCTTTGGTGACCATTAGAGCGGATAATGGGCGAAGGGTGACATTGGGTTGCCTACCTAGTGATGGGGTGATGGCTAGTTTTCTAAATTCCCTCAACATCATGCATAATGAGTTATCATATGTGCCTATTGCTGGCGAGTATCTGGACATCTTTGAGGAGTGGCCGGACTTCCACCACACCGAGAGAACGAGTTTCGGATTGATTTAGTGAAAGATGCCAGACCTATAGTGATGCCTCTTCGTCGTATGGCGCCAGGAGAGCAGCAGGGTTCGAAGTGCAAGTAGGCGATCTTTTGAAGAAGGGATTTATCCGAAGAAGTGTTTCCAAATGGGAAGCACCAGTTGTATTAGCTACCAAGGCCAACGGTTCCCTCCGCTTATGTGTGGACTACCATGAGTTGAACAAGGTGAGTAGAAAGAATAAGTATCCTCTCCCATGGATAGATGATTTATTTGATCAACTAAATGGAGCAAGAGTGTTTTCCCAGTTGGATCTCGCGACAGGATTTCATCAGCTCCGAGTAGCAACAAAGATTATACCTAAAATGACATTTCAGACGCCGTCTGGATTCTATGAGTGGTTGGTCATGTCATTCGGGTTAACCAATGCACCCACATATTTTGTGGATCTTATGAATAGGGTTTTCAGGGATCAATTAAATAAGTTTTTTCTGGTGTTCGTGGACGATATCTTGGTTTACTCGAGGACAGAGGAAGAACACAAGGAACATTTGAGGATAGTGATGGAGGTGTTGAGGAAACACAGATTGAAAGAGAATTTTTCTAAGTGTCACTTCAGGAGGAGGGAAGTGGGATTCTTGGGCCATGTTTTTTCAGACAAATTGTATTGCTGTGGACCCTGCGAAGGTGGTTATGGTGCAAGATTGGTCTACGCCCAAGAATGCAACGAACGTGAGAAGTTTCTTGGGATTAACTGGATATTATCGTAAGTTTATTCAAGACTTCACCAAGATAGCGGCACCGTTAAATCAGTTGACCAAGAAGAATCAAGCTTTTGTTTGGGACGAAAGGTGTGAAAATGCATTTAAGATTCTAAAGGAGAAGTTAACGTGTGCACCAATGTTAGTTATTCCTAAGGGGAACGAAGAAATGACGGTATACACGGATGCCTGTGGTACTGGGCTAGGTGTTGTACTGATGTAAGGAGGTAGGGTTGTAGCTTATGCTAGTCGGCAACTGAAACCACATGAGAAAAGATATCCTACTCATGACTTGGAAGTGGCAGCGATCGTATTCGCGTTGAAGATGTAAAGACACTATTTCTTAGGAGAAAAATTCGAGTTGTTTACCAGTCATAAGTCATTAAAGTATTTTTTTTATCTCAAAAGGATTTAAATCTTCGTCAGTAGAGATGGTTAGAATTCTTGGCTTCATATGATTTCAATATCGCATACACTCCAGGGAAGGGCAATGCGGTAGCTGATGCATTGAGTAGGAGACATGCTAGTTTGAGGGCTATGTTTCTTGAATGGAAACAGCTGGATATATCACGGGATATGATTTCAGACCTAAGTTTGAATTAGGCCCAAAGATGTTAGCAAGACAATCAGACCGACTTTGATTGAGCGGATCAGTTCCAGTCAGAGGGACGATCCTAACCTATTGGAAATCATCTCCAAGGTAGAGATGGGTATCGTCGGTGAGGGAATGAACAAGTATGGACTTTATCGAGAAGGATGACTTCGAAAGAATGGGAGACTAGTTGTACCCAACGTTAGTGGATTAAGAGATGAAGTGCTTAAAGAGTGACGTCACTCGAAACTGACTATACATCTCGGTGGTAACAAAATGTATCGAGACATGAAGCAGACCTACTACTGGGAAGGGATGAAGAGAGATGTTAGGAGGTTTGTATCCAAATGCATGAACTGGCAATTAGTTAAATCCGAGCAAAAGAAGCCTAGTGGTTTGTTACAACCATTGTAAATTCCTGATTGGAAATGGATCAAGTCTCAGTGGATTTCATTGATGGTTTACCAAGGACTAGATCGGGTCATGATATTATTTGGGTGATTGTGGATCGATTGACCAAGAGTGCAAGGTTTATACCGGTCAAGTCGAATAGACCAGCAACTAAGTTAGCGGAACTGTATATGAAGTGGGTATTGAGATTTCATGGAGTACCTAAAGGTATTGTGAGTGACCGAGATCTATTGTTTACTAGTGGGTTTTGGAAGAGCTTACAAGTGGCCTTAGGGTCAGAATTACATCTCTGTACCGCGTACCATCCTCAAACCGATGGTCAAACAGAGAGGGTGAATCGTGTATTAGAGGATCTCTTGAGAGCTTGTATATTGGATTTTAGGGGGGGTCATGGGATGACCATTTGCATCTGGTTGAGTTCGCATATAATAATAGTTTTCATTCCAGTATTGGTATGGTACCATTTGAAGCTTTGTACGGAAGACCTTTCAACTCACCATCATGTTGGTTAGAAACCGATGAGAAATTTGTGCATGGGCGGGATGTAATAAGAGAAACTTCAGATAAGATAAAGGTTATTCAACAATGAATGAAGGTTGCCCAAGATAGGTTGAAGAGTTATGCCGATAAAAGACGAAGAGATTTGAAATTCTCTGTTGATGACTTGGTATTCATCAAGATCTCTCCGTTGAAAAGTGTGATCCGGTTTGATAGGGGAGGTAAGTTAGCACCAAGATTTGTTGGTCCATTTCCAGTTCTCGAGCGAGTTGGGCTTTAGCGTATAAAGTTGGATTACCTGATAAGATGGCAGGAGTGCACAACGTATTTCATGTTTCTCAGTTAAGGAAGTTCGTACATGATTCTGATATAACTATTTCACCAGATCAGTTGGATGATATCGAGGTAGAATCTAAGGCAGTTGGAAGCTGTAGAACGGTTCGTATTGTCAGACACGATACGAAACAACTTCAAAGGAAGACGATGAAACTGGTTAAGGTCCAACGGGGGTGATAAGGAGAATGACTGTACTTGGGAAATCGAGGAGAGCATAAGGAAGTCGTATCTAGAGCACTTTAACTGGTAAGATTTTAATCGCGATATAGTTATTCCCTTTTTAATAAACTGCATTCTAGGATAGGCTTGTTGTGTTTATTATGTATGTTTGATTTTTTGTAAATGGTTGATAGTCATGCGGGACACTATTGTATGTTTTCTCGGTTAAGGGATTTCGAGGGAGAAATTTCTTAAGGGGAGAGAGTGTAGTGACCCATATTCTACGTATCGGACGATCGTAGAGTATTTATTTTATTTTCATACGAAGTAATATGGTTGTGTAACTTTGGGAAACGACTGTTGGGGTCATTTCCCACATTCACGATTTTTGCTGGATTTTAAAATGACCATTTTGCCCCCTACGAATCTTGTTTCTCCTGTAACTTTTGATTGATAAGGAATTTTGACCTAGAACCATTTCCATTGGATTCAGATGATGGTTTCCCATTACGTAGAGTGGTCACATTAATCAAACGGACTTACCGTTTGGAGATATGGCAGAAATAAGTTTTGAAGATGAAAAAACAGCCTAATTGGGCTTAATTAAGTGATTAGCAGCTAGGCCCATAACCCAATTCGGGATTAGGGTTATAAGAGGGCTGAAAGGAGTTGGAGAATCATCTCCTTTCATTTTTCTAGCCGTCACAAACCTTTCTCAAACCCTAATCATGGCTTCCATCTTTTAAATCTCTCTTTAATCACTCCCTAATCACAAATTAAACAAATCGACATCAAATCAAGCCGGATTAACACAAAATTCAAGGTAGAGCTGCTGCACCATATAGGAATCCGAGCCAAATCAGTAAAATTTCCAGATCTATCATTTATTATTGTCTAAGCTGAGTGATTATCAAGTTTATTCACTAATTATTGCTAATTAGGGGTGATAAGTGATACTTAGCGAAATTATGTACCTAAAAATTCTAGAAAAATATGTAAAAAATGTAAAACCATATTTTGTATCGCTGATATGAATTTGGGTTAATTTGGATTGAGTTTGCTAACCCTATAGTTAGACAGGGTTAATGGGGAAATCATGGATTTGGGTTTGTTTGATCTAAATTAACATGTGAAATTATTATTTTAATGTTTTTGGTTGATTCTACATGTTACTACTGCTATTTGGTATGTTTTATGATTGCATAGGGGAGTTAGAATGGTTGAAAACACCATCGTCTGGTGAAAATGGCTTGCTGGAAAACTTGCAGAGTTTCAGTTCTGATAGGAGGAGGAGACTCGATCCGAACCGGATAGGAGAAGGAGACCCGATCTGAATCAGATAGGAGAAGGAGACCTAATCCGAACTGGGTAGGAGAAGGAAACCCGATCCGAATCGGATAGGAGGAAGAGACTTGAATCGAACCAGATAAGAAGAGGAGACCCGAACCGGATAGGAGGAAGAGACCCGAACCAGATATATATGAGGAGGGGACCTGAACTGAACCGAATAGAAGGAAGAGACCCGAACCAGATATGAGGAGGGGACCCGAACCGAACCGGGTAGGAGGAGGAGACCCAAACCAGATAGGAGGTGGAGACCCAAATCGAACCGGATAGGAAGAGGAGACCCGAACCAGACCGGATAGTAAGAGGAGACCCGAACTGGATAAGAGGAGGAGACCCGAATCGAACCAAACACCAATTCAACCAAAACCCGAAATGCGAAGGAAGTCCAAGTGGGAAATTTTCGCTCAAGATCCAGATGAGAACCAACAAGTTAACTTCAAGAGTTGGGCTTTGCTGCGGGATGTGTGCAAAGAAGTGATCGATATCTATAACTTTGGTTCACCATTGAGAGAGGGGGTTTGTAGACGAACCAGAGCCAGGGCGGTGTATACTAGTTGGCCTGTACCCCAGAGCCAGGGAGGTGTGGATTGGGTAGGTTATTGATTATAAACCAAGGCGGTGTGGTCATAGCAATAGTTGTACGGAGTCCAGGGCGGTGTGGACCCGTCATGGCCCCAGTGGATTTAGTGATCAAAGCAGTGGATATCGTATGCTTTACGCACTGAGTGAGAGATGTGAGGATGATTGTTATGTTTGATGTTTGCTATCACATGCACACTTCCATTTACACTCTATGTTAGTGTTACCTTAGAGTATTGTACATCTTGTTATGCTAACTCTTTGGTTGTAGGTCCAGGTCAGGTATGACTATTTATACCTGTTATTGCTTTATTTTGTTATATAGAATTGCTATTTCTCACACCATACTTTCATCTGACCCAGTGTTTTTTGTCTCTTCTTATTACTTTGGGTTCTCTTAAACGAGCAGACTAGAGGCAGGTTAGGTGATTAGCACGAGTAGTTGTCCGGAGATGAGCAGGAGGCTTCCATGTGCTCTATATATACTCTCCCTGTGTTGTTGTTGTTCATTGCTTTGGGCCTTAGTAGTGTACCTCTTTTATTTCCTTTTAGAGATAGTATTTTAAAGTTGTAATAATTGGATATGAAGCTATATTTTGGATTCCTCTACTCTGATGGATATCATTTAGTTTTCAACTTATGTATTGTCTTGCCTATTTTATATAAAGTTATGTTATTATTATATTTTATTCCATGCATTGTGAGATATACTACAGGTTCTTTGGTAATTCATCATTTCAACCCTTTTGAAGATCGTCCCGTGCTAGTCGGGCATTGGCACAGCGCATTCGGGGAAAATGTCTGATGGTACGGGACGACCGTCACAATCCATCATAACAGCCTCGCCTCCTATAATTGTATCACCACAGTCGGATGACGAATCACTACGTAGAAGCATCACATCTTATCTTAAGGTAAAGCCACTTATAAAAGAGCCACCATGTCGAAACCACCGTCGAACAAACCATCGTATCGTGCTCTTTGCAGATCGCACCATCGTCCATGTCAAATTGACCAAAGTGGCCAACAACAATAGTAATTGATATCGACCATTTTATAGTAATCAATAACCACTCCTCAGATCATGTATATAACCAAAATTGGTTAAATACATACCCAAGAAAAATGTCAGGCATTCGACGTTAAATCCTGCTCGTCACCAAGTCCATCCTCCGTCTTTAGATCGATCACCATGCTCTGGTCTCGCTTCGTCTTCAAATCCGTCTCCAAGCTCCAATGCCTATCCATCATCGAATCTATTTGTGCGCTCTAAAGCTCCTTATAGAATTTATCTCATCTGTTAGAACCTATCATGTTTATGCACTCAATCAATTTGCACCATCTTGTGCTTTTGATTGATAAGCACCAAAATGTTACGAACGAGATTTTTCCGAATACTAGATCGCATGCGAACGATCATTTTATGTTAAACTAAGCAAATAATTCAACCATGCAACTAATAGTAATACAAATTCCGACAATAACATATAAGTATCCATCACAGCATTAAAACATTAAATATAACCTATTATAACATCAAAGTTAAGTAAGTATCAAATAACGTAAATTTAGTAGTGGTCAAATTAGCGTGCAGTAATGCGTAAACACGCAAATAGCATGTAAAAGCATGCAAATAGGTAAAAACGTGGCAATCATGTTAAAATTACTTAAATCACTTTCTATTTATTATTTACTAGGTTCGGTTATCTTTAAAAATTCTTTTTATAACTAGAAATCAGTTTAAACATCAATTAAATACTGTACGTATGACTATAGTTCAGTGAAAGACAATATCATTAACCACAACCAAACCAATCCAAAGTGTTGCACAGTGTAGAGCTCACAAATACGAGTCTAATTGAAGAAATGATATCCAAGTCGGATCTCGTATGCAAAAGATATAAATGTTATAAGTTTGTGTAATATTTAATGAATAAATTTTCTTAAATGTAATTGTTAGTACCAAAAATTTACTCCGAAACAGGCCAACGGTGAAGGGGTAGCGAATAGACACAAATACAAAAGAATCCTCTCCGAAAGCAGAAGCCAAACACAAAGAGAAACCAAGAGCACAAGGGATTACCCGAAAGATGTACAACCGACACCATCCCGGAAAGGAGGATTCAAGTTACACAAAAATCAGGAAGCATCGGCAGGGTCTACCCGGCAGGGGGTTATGTAGAGGAAGGTCATCTAAGTTAAGAACTAAGAAAGGGGAAGGAAAGAGCTTCGCTAATCAAAACCTAGAAAGACGAAAGGGCTATCAAGATTAACCTGCTTAATATCGACACATCAGGAAATAAAGTCATTTAAAGATACCAGACTTAAAACACATAGAGATTATCCGATACCAACTTTTGAAACATCTAATGTATAACCATTGGAAGGTCACATTGACAGATAACAAGCAGATCACCGGAAGCTACCTTCTGTAAGACCAGGCTACACACAAAGGCTCCTCCAAAAGGCAAACCGGAACCCTAGAATATATACAAGCTATCCATACTAATCCACCTAGTGCCGACTCGGATAGGGGTTTCGAACCGGCAGCTATCTACATACATCGCCAAGGCAAGCTCCTCAAAGTATTCATGAGAAAACCGGAAGCCTACACCTGGAAGTCACTACCGGGAGCACAAATGCCTTCCGAAAGCCATTTACATCGACAAGCTCATATCAATCTCGAAGAAAGCCCCAACTGATTGGGATCCTTACTCTGGAAGCTATAATCAGCACCGTAAAGGTGACCGAAAGCTAAACATCCGAGACCAAGGAGAAAAGCGGCCGACAGAGGCTTCTGCAAGCCCAATGGCCCAACAGCAGAAGGGGCCCTGAATTCTCTGTAAATAAGACCCCAAGGGTCACATTTTATGGAAGATTTTCTCATTCTTATTCTTGTATTATTTTTCTCTAGAGTAAACCATAAGTCTTAAGTCGATTTTGGGATTTCCTCTATCCTATTCAAGTCAAAGATCAATAAAGTGTGGATCAATATTTAGAGTATCTCTTTATGGGTTTGTTATATGATTTCTCGGTTATTGTTGCCACAACCCACTTTTTTTTCCTACATGTGTATGAGTCTATATCCAAACCTTTTTGTAAGCTAAGTGAAACACCCCTCTTCCTACAAAGTTAGACCCTCTCGAAAGCTCAGTGCAGAACCCCTCTCTACAAGCCGTTAAGTCATTTCGCTAAAGGTGTTGCGCTTAGGAATCCTTCATCCAAAGATAAGTGTTGGTTCTTGAATCACTTAAGCATTATACTCACCCCATTGAGGGAATATTAACTATTCTTTTGGATTCTAAACCTTGATATCTAGGAGACGGTGAACTAACTCAAACTTGTGAAGTCTAAACCATCCACTTTTCCCCTTAGGTCCACTTCCATAGACCTATCTCTAGTGTTGATGAAAAATATCATTAACATTTTAGCGCTAGAAGGAGGGTCTGAACCTCCGACCCTTTGGTTAACCTTACCACATATCTACTTGTGCTGTTCCATTCTAGATTGGACTTAGGCTTTGAAGAAGAAAAATTATGGGTAAGAGGTCCCGACAAGAGTCTTTTGGATCTCGAATGGGTAAGTCAGAAATCACTGACCCAAGAGTAATAGAAGAACGAAGGGTGAAAGTGGAAGCCTTGCGGATGATGAAGCGGAAAAGGGAAATAGAATAATATGCTTCCGACGCTTGGGATAATAGCCTTTCCCACATAGGACAAACCCTAACACCTCCTCCAAATGGCTCTATATCAAAAGATATTAACATTTTCTCTCACGTAAGGATAACTCTCCACAAGAAAATCAGAGGAATGGTGCTTGAACAAGAAATAATGGATGATTTAACCACTTCACCAATAAATAGTCTGAAAGGATAGCACCTCAATCTCAGTATATCTTGGGAAGTAGAAACAATAATATAGGTAAAACAACAAAACTGGGTTGTAAAAGGGTTAAGTCTCATCGACAAGGAGAAAGGCTTATGCCAGGATTACCCAAGGGATACTACTTTACCACTTCGATGGAAAATATCTACTTCCTAATCAAATGCGAACTCAACTATTGACTGTTCGCAAAGAAAAAACCCAAATACGAAAGAAAGACTGGAGGACTCTACTGTCATTACCACATGATTAATGGACATGAAACCAGCCATTGTAGGATCCTTGAAGAAATGTTCATCAAATTCATCAACCAAGGCTAATTTATAGAGTTTATGAAAAGATCAGATTAAATTCAATAAAATTCCTTTGGGAAAGGATTACCAAACACAAACAAGGTATGGAAAACTCTCCTTTCGAAGCTTAAAGAAACCCAAGAGGGGTCAAACCATGAATGGATCAAATCCCTTGTCATCGCCAAATTGGTCAGGGCAAAGTACTCCCCAGAGGGGGTGGTGTGTTAGTCTTTTGCCATGCCCAAATCAGAGGGGGCTAGGTTAAAGCATCAAAAGCATAAGCCTCTATTTCACACTAGAAATGGTCGTGGTAGAGCATCTAAAATTGGCACGCCATGCCTCTGCTTGTAGAAGAGTATGCCCTGCCTCTGCTCATTGAAGAGTACGCCCTACCTCTGCTATGAACTAAGCACGTTCTACCTCTTCTCGTAGAAGAGCATGTCCTACCTCTGCTTATGTTCCGCGTTACTCACAGAAGGGAACACTGACACCTATCATCGCCTACGATGGTCAGGATAGGGCACCCCTCAAAGGGGGATGGTGTGTAAGCCTCATCAGCACCTACGATGGTCAGTATAGAGCATCAAAAGATCATGTCTACGATATCCCGGTTTAAGTTTCTAAGACCTAATCATCGCCTACGATGGTTAGGATAAGGCTCCTCTTGGAGGGAGGACGTGTAAGTCCTTGGGCCATGCTTGTGGATAAGCTAGCCAAGCTCACCGGACGCACAGGCTCAGAGAGTGGCCAACAAAGCACATACATCCTCTGCTTTGACATTAAAAGACCAGAGAGTGGCTCAAGAACCACGTACAACCTCTGCTTCACAAATCAAATCCAAAGGGGATACCAAAATATTATTTCCAGAGGTGGATTTCTGGTACTCAATCTCTAATTACATGAACAAGGGTTGGTTCGGGTGTTCTGTATTAACACCCGAATCTGGGTTGGTTCGGCTCTCAACAAAGACCATAAGCAAATTTTTGGTCTCCTATCTTAATAACCCGAATCTGGGTTGGATCAGTCCTTCACAAATACCGAAAGTGGAATCCTGATCCTATCTCAATACCAAAACTGGGTGATTCGACTTTCAGCCAAGGCCAGAAGCGCATTTCTGGTCTCCTATCTTGATACCCAAGTCTAAATTGACTTAAGTGCCAATCACAACCGGAGTTATATTTCTTGTCTGACCATGGATATCCAAATCCGGATTGATCCAGAACCCTAAATCTAAACAAGAAGGAGCTACTTAACCTTCTCGGTAGTTCGAATATGGCTCAGACTACACTTCTATTATTACTAAGGATAAGCTCATGGCACTCTGACTTGCTCAAAGAAGTGTCTTTACCTTATACATTCATCAGTTTATTATCTAATATACCAGCTGCTTGCACGATGCAAGTAATAGCATCACATTAAGACATAAATTCGGAAAAGAACTAGGAAAAGATCCCGAGAATTCCTAATAGAATCCTATAAGTAGGACTACACCTTTTCTAGGAAATCTTATAGCGGGGGTTTTCCCAGAAATACTTATTACATTAGGAAGTTTTTACTATCACTTGGCACGAGTAGATCTTCTGCCGTTACAACATTCTATGTTACGATGACATTGTCTCTGACAAAATCAATGCATCATGTAAACCACACAATACACAAGCACGCCAACTGAAAATCATGACGTAAACCATTACACAAACATAATCACTGTTTTAAAAGGATTTACATTACAAAAATATGAGAGAAGTCTATCGTTCTGAGCCAGGATTTCGTAAAGTGAATTCCAAGGAAGCATGATCCTCCGTAACTTTCTTTAGTTCGTCTTCCAACTTGTCAATTTGTTGGTATAGCCTACCTACCTCTGCGTTAAAACTATCAGAGGATCTTACCGTTAGCCTACGTTGCAAATTATAAATAATCTCACCTTTTTCCTTTAGTTGTTTTTCCAGATAGGACATCTGTTCCTTGAGATTTGTGACAATTAACTTTTGAAGATAATACATCTTTTTATAGCCCGAAAGGGGAGCACTCTCAAAAATATCTTTGCAGCCAGCGATGTCCAAAGTTTCCTCTCTAAACTGTGAAGGAGGTGTTTGGAATTGGTCCTCCTAGTCATGGATTGGATGAGATATCGTAATACTTAAAACATAAACATCTGGTATACACTAGTAACATCATGCATTCCAAGGAAGGGTAACAAAATAATTTTTATCAATACATTCAGACATGTGCATAACATCCACATTGACATATTAATACAACATCACAAATCACCAAATGTCATAAAGTCAACACCATTCATGGAGAGGTTAAAAATACTTCACGCAAAAATATTTGAAACTCCCTACTAGATTGTTTTTGCAGGAAAATCCTCCATGTTTTCAAACACAAAATCTAAAGAATTACTATAGCTTACATCTTTGATGGAGTAGAGGACTGCCGCGACATGAAAAGACTAGTTATTAACAAAATTCAAGAAGAAGAAAAATATTTCGAGAGCAAAAGCCATACCTGTGTAACATTGACATCAGACTGGTCAAAAGTCCCTTTATTCTTGGAATCCGAAGAACCATATCCCCTATAGGGTTGTGCAGCTGGACTATGGGTAAGTGAAAATCTCGTAGAACTATTAATATTCCCTTCATCATTAGGTAACCCTCGCCGTGGAAGAGGGGATTCCATCGCACTTTCCAGATCCACCCCGTCGGTCCATGTCTCCTCCTATCTCCCCTTCCTCAATGGCTTCTTCCTCCTCCTCTTCCTCATAATCTTTGGAAAACTCATCGATGAAGAAGAGGGACTCAAGATTTATCTTGTCCATTGACGGAACCTTATTTTCTCGCCTTACTTGTGTAATCTTCTCTAAAACTCTATCTTTGATAGAGGGTTCAATTGAAGAAAAATCAAATCAAATTCCGGGAGCTTCTTATAATTATCAAAGAAAGCAAGGATGAGGGCATTTTCATAATACTCCATACCTATGTCATTTAGATGGACTTTCAGGAAATTGGAAATTCTGTCACTAGCCTCGTAGATTATTCTTTTTGTGGTAGAAAGCTGAGTGTTAATCCTATCCATCTCGATGGCATAATCAATCTCCATCCCAGATTTTTCTTCCTTAAGATCTTCGACTTGCTTCACCAACACATTTTTTGCCTTTCTCTCCTCCAACAAGGTCATTGGCTCCCGACGTTAGCTATCACTCATCGCCTTCTCCTGCAACAGAGTGTTAACCTTATCCACCGGCGTCTTGTTCTCCTCCTTAAGGGAATTAACGTCTACCGCTGAAGAGGAAGCTATCCCTCTGGATATATACCAAGTTTTCATCACCTAAGGAAAAGAAATGGATTAATTTTTCACAAAAAACAACATAAGCACAAAAAAGCATTAGAAAAGACAAGCCAATACCGAAATTTGATCTTTGATTTGTTGCCGGTGGAAATATTCTGAATCCAAGGATGAAGAAGTCGGAGTAATGTTAGCAAGTTCAGGAGATAAAAGAGCAAGATGCACAAGCCTATCGAAGTCTTAGACTGGAAGAGGAAGTACGGGAGAGATAGCAGGCTGAGAAAAGGAAGACGTTAAGAGACCATGCCTTTCCACACCTAGCTCACCAAAGGTATCGGAGAAGACATGTCTACTTGCAGACTTATTTTTCGGAGAAATATCAGGAGAGGTGTCAACATCAACCACTGGCTGTCATCAATAGTAGCAGGATCGAAAGTCGACCTTGTTTTCGGAGTAACAACAATATCTTTTGAAAAGATAACTGGCTTATCATGCCTGGACTTCTTTGATGATGGTTCAATGTTGGGAAGAGCAAGCCTCTTTAAAGCTCTGGCGCTCGACTGGTCAAAAGCTTCGATAGTAGATATGCCCTGAGAAGTTGTAGATCCTAAACTAAAGAAGAGTAAATTAGAAAAATAAGAACAAGGAAATGAGATAAAGAATGATAAACATTGTCCAATCAAAGGTACGATCTCATCTAAATCACCTGGAAAAATGGGAGAGCCTGCGTTGAATGTGCTAGAACTCGGGGACAGTCCTTTAGAACCAGAAAATTGGATAGGAGGTTACCCTAGTATCTTCTGCCCCGGAGGAATCAAGCCATATTGACGAAGCCTATCAGCAGTTTAAAGAAACGACTGGCACATATGCTCCACCAGTGCTTTAAAGATAGCCTCAACAACCTAGGCTTCCTCTGTCAATAAAGTTATATCTCTAGAAGGGGGCTCAGTGATAAATAGGAAGGTACAGATAAACATAAGCTACAATTGTAAAACAATTACTTTTTGAAACAAGAAGCCTACCATAATCAACAAATTTTCCTGATATACCGGAAGGGCATTTAACGAGAAAAAACTGATCTTCCCATGTCTTATTTCTTCTAATGTTATCACTAATCAGTCTCGTTATGGGATTATCCCTTCATATTGACGACTTCGAACTTTTAGAAAATTGGACTATATAACGAATAAGTTTAGGGCTTAAAGAATCTTGACCTAATGCAAGTGCCGGAGCTTCCAAGCATAAAAGAGTTGTATATGTATTGGATAAGAGTTGAGTAGGACCAACTCTCAGATCACATAAAAGCTTGTATAAAAAAGGAGGGAAAGGAAAAAAGCCTCCGTGTCAGATGTGAATCGCGGAATATGCAAAATACCCTTTAGGAGGATTTTTGAAGAAATCTGGAGAAGAAGCTACGATGGCATCAATACCCGATATACCAAAACTATCTAATGTAGCCTTCACTGAATTTTGGGAAGTAATTGAGGATGGCCTTGGGGCAAGTTCTTTCTTAGGTCATGGGACCTTTGATTTTTTGGTCTTCGCCTTAGCAGGACTTTTACCAGGCATGATTCCGCCAGGTGACATTATTCCATAACAATGCAATTAGTATACATTCTTCTTACATAAATGCATGAATAACACTTATAAATAGATTGAGTATCATTATGTCTTGTTAACATAAAGTTCGACTTGTCAAAAAGCAAACCGAACCTAGTTATTGAACATAAAAAGGATTATACATAATGTACTTTCATTAGTGGACAGTTAAGCTTTTGGTAACAGGGAAAGTAGATATCCTAACATCGAAATTTCAAGGATGGGAAACGCGCATGTAAAACATCACTAATATTCCAATGGGAATTCCATCAGAACCAGATAATTCAACATTATCACCCCAAAACTTTGCTAGACAAAAATCAAAGGATTGGGGTGGATTAGCCCTAATTATGTTGGGATCATTTCACATCAATGACATAGAATCCTAGCAAGTGAGAAAGTTTCTTTCTTCTTGTGTATCTTGTTTTGCGTACCGCATTTCTTAAAAAGTGTAATCCATGAAATAAGCAGCCTCTCATGTTGGACATTAATCACAGTGATAGAAATCATTATTAATTAAACCCATTTTACGTTTAGCATAATCATTAGTTGATCCCCTAATCAATTTCAGTACATGATTAAGATTACAATCTATAGTAGGAATAAGATACTCACAAAGAATCGAGCTTTGATTTTCGAAGAGAAATTTTGAGCAGCTTTTAAGAGGAACGATAATCTTGCTCGATAATTTGTTTGCAGGTGAAAGGTGGAAACACGGGAGAAGAAGAATTTATATTAAAACTTCAAGGCTGATCTGAATCGTACAAGCAAAGACCAATCAACGCTTCATATCGAGGAAGATCTAAAGGCGTAGAGATAACACTCAGGAAAAGACAAAAGGTTTTACTAGAGAAGCCAAAAATACCCCTTCATAAGGGGGGCAAATGTTACTACCAAAAATTTACTTCGAAACAGGCCAACGGTGAAGGGGTAGTGAATAGGCACAAATATAAAAAGATCCCCTCCGAAAGCAGAAGCTAAATACAAAGAGAAACCGAAAGCACAAGGGACTGCCCGAAAGATGTACAACCGACATCATCCTGGAAAGAAGGATTCAAGTTACATGGAAAAAAAGAAGTACTGGCAGGGTCTACTCGGCGGGGGGTTCTATAGCGGAAGGTCAACTAAGTTAGAAACTAAGAAAGAAAGAGGCAAGAGCCCCGCTAATCAAAACCTAGAAAGATGGAAGGGTTGTCGGTATTAACCTGCTTAATACCGACACATCAGAAAATAAAGACATTTAAAGATACTAGACTTAAAACACATAGAGCTTATCTGGAACCAGCTTCCGAAACATCTAATGTATAACCACTGAAAGGTCACATTGACAGATGACAAGCAGATCAACGGAAGCCACCTTCCGGAGGACCAGGCTACACATGAAGGCTCATCTGGAAGGCAAATAGGAACCCCAGAAGGGATACATGCTATCCATACTAATCAGCCTAGTGCCGCCACTGACAGGGGTTCTGAACCGACAACTATCTACATACATCGCGAGGGCAAGCTCCTCAAAGTATTCGTGAGAAAATAGGAAGCCACTACTGGGAGCACAAATGCTTTTCAAAATCCATTTACATCGATAAGCTCATATCAATCTTGAAGAAAGCCCCAACTGACCGGGACCCTCACTCCGGAAGCTATAATCAGCACTGCAAAGGCAGTTAGTGTAACCCGGAAATCCGAGCCAATTTAAAATTTTTATTTTGGCAATTTTAGTGAATTTTGAATATTTAAAATGAATTATTTTAAATAATAACGACGAGAAATTTATTTTGAATATAATTAGAACGTATATATTTATTTGAATCGTCGTTAGAATATAAATAATTAATTTTAATTATATAAGGAATTGAAAATGGCGCGATAGTTTGAAAATTCGATTTCAAATTTCAAATGAATGTACAGAATTCAAAATAAACCGAATTTTAGAGAAACCAAAAATATTTGGATCTATTTGAAAATATCTTTCCAGCGAATCCGAAAAATCAAAATTTCATAACGGGAATAAAAAGTTATGCCCAGTTGAAAATTCAGAATGGTCGCTATGGAATTCTGCCCCTTAAAAATGGAAATTTTGCAAATGACCTCGGTTTTCGACGAAACCACTTTTGTTGGATCCGTGATGTCAAGTTATTCCTAGGTTTCAAAATTCGTAATTTTCTGAATCAATATGTGAGCATGGCAAAGGAAAATGCGTTTGACCAGTTTCAATTGATTTTAATCGACTGGAAAATGGCCATTTTTCAAACGGTCTCAGAATTCGATGAAATTTGTTTTGTTAGGACCGTATCGTCAATACGAAGCTAGAAAATATTTTTCTGGAATTTATTGAGTTAGTATGTGACCCCGGTAAATTGAAATGTGCATTCAAATTAAATATATATTGATTTATATTTTAAATCTGATGAAAACTGATCATAACAGTCGAATTGGCTTACGAAACATAACCCATTGCATTCGAAATGGGGGTAATTAGCTAAGGGTGACAGTCGTTGGGTCTCGTTTGGAGTTCGAACGAAAAACACATTTCTTTTGAGAATTAATTGAATTAAAAATAAAATATATTTATTTTCTACTTAACCCCCCCCCCCCCCCCCCCCGTTTTTTTTCTTTTCTCATTACTCCGGTCAACGCTCGTTAGGAATAGAAAAAAAACCAATCGCGATCCTCCCTCAGCCCCCTCCTCTCGTCATTGTCGATGACCGCGCCCCCCCCCCCCCCCCGGCCTCCGCCGCGGTGACCGGACCCTCCGCCTCCGCCAGTTCTTCAACCCCCACCCCATCGAACCACCCCCAGTTCGATTAAACGCCGTCGCCCCCTTCCGGATCCGACCGCAACGGCCACCAATGCCACCATCTGACACCTGCGCCGCCTCTGGAGACCGACATCTCCGTCCATCACAGCGTCGTTGTCAGTCACCCTCACTTCCAGCTGAAGCCTCGCCTTCACCCAACGCTTCAGTCGTTCATCACCAGCAACGTATCCATCGAACCCCGTTAGAAGCTCCGTGCTGCGTCAGGCCTAGGGGGATCGAAGGATGGTGGCTTCTGGCAGGGAGCGGTGGTGCTCAAAAGTTTAGATCGGGTTTCTTTTTAAGGTCTGGTGGCTGGAATCCAAGTGCGACGACCAAATCAATCTAGTGACTTTGGGTTCAGGTGTTCGACAATTAACAGTGAAGAAGGTAGCGTTTTTGTTTTGAGTTGCAAATTTTAATTAAATTAGCTGATTTATTTAGTTTAGTTAATTAAGTAAAATCTGGTTTTCTTTATATAAATAAAATTAGGTATAAAAATTTGATCTTTCTATGAAAAACATTGTTATAAAAATATGTTATTTTATTATATAAATAGCTTTAAACAAAATATGATTTTAAAAATAGGAATACTATTGTTTCAAAAATATAAAATAGTATTGTTTTGAAATTAAATTTCTTTGTTTTAAAAATATGAATTTTATAGAAATAACTTTGAAATAAAAATAGGAACTTTTATGTATAGGTTTATAGCTTAAATAAAAATATGGTTTTTATTTTTATATAGCATTGTAGAATAAAGGTGTAATTTTTATAAATAAATAGCATTGTAAATAAGAACATGATTTTTTATAAAATAGAATTATATGAATAGAAATAGTGAAGAAAGGTGATTTTTATATTTATAGAACGATAATCAAAATATGATTTTTATATAGCATAGGTTATAAAAATATGATTTTTATATAGTAGAGATAATAAAAATATGATTTTTATATAGTAGAGATTATAAAAATATGATTTTTATATAGTAGAGATTATAAAAAGATGATTTTATAATATAAAAATACGATTTTTATATATGTTGTAGCGAAATAAAAATTCGATTTTTATACAAGTAGCGGATTGAAAATAGAATTTTTATATAATAGAGAATATAAAAATACGATTTGTATATATATAGCGAAATAAAAATCTGATTTTTATTATATGTATAGTGATATAAAAACGTGATTTTTATCCATATAGTGTTGGAATAAAAATGTGATTTTTTTTATGAACAGCGTGAAATGGTTGAGTTGGAATGTCGGGCAAATCCAAGCCATTCAAAAATGAAACGGCGGAGTGGAACCCCAAGGTGAGGACTCCTCACTTTTATTTTAGTTTCTAGTGGAAATATATACTAGGATGCAAAAGGTGCTTAGCAGCACCTGACACCCGTCGTCCACAGACCATGGACGACTTGTTTGTTTGATTTCGTTTGGATTGATTTGTTTATGTGAAAATTGATTGTGAGGTGGAATGAATAGAATAAAATTCATGTGTTGAATTAAAATAAAATTCATGTGTTGAATAGAATAAAATTCATGTGTTGAATTAAAATATATATTCATGTGTTGAATAGAATAAAATTCATCTGTTGAAATAAAATATATATTCATGTGTTGAAATAAAATAAATATTCATTTACAATTCGAACAATTTGTTTATGTACACCGATTTGACTGATATTGATTAGGACGATAAATTTTACACATCGCCCAACTGCACAAATAAAATCTGTGTTTGATTGTTTGAAACCCCACACGGGTGTTGGGATGAAATTGGACATACACTAATCCCAATAATTAGCTGTATGTCGATCGATTGATTGACAGGCTGTTATAAGCGTTGAATATTTATATTTGATGCTTATACAGTGTAGAATGCACTCTGGATGATGGTTGATTATTTATCGTTGCAATTATAAACATGTGTTGTAGGAATCCATATAAGTAATATTGTATGGTAATTGAGTGGGTCTCATTCCAATTTAGAAAATAAATTATATTCATGTGTTGAATAAACAAAATAGTCATGTGTTGACAATACTCATGTGTTGAGAATATTCATGTGTTGAAACCATTCATGCGTTGAATAGAATGTATATTCATGTGTTGAATAGAATAAAATTCATGTGTTGAATAAAAGAAAATTCATGTGTTGAAGAAAATATTCATTTGTTGAATAGAATAATGAAGTTATTGAAATATATAAAGCCGTGTTGATTAGATTGACGCCATTTTGACGGGAATCATACTTATATCGATTTCATTCATTTTTATAATGAATATAGAAAAGGAAGTGATTTCAAAATATAACGTTTTGAAAATATTATCATTTATAGATTAATGATATGGAATATTCAATTTTGATTAGAAATTGAATATGAAGTTGAAATCGTTTTGAAAACGAATTTAAAACGATTTATAAAATACGTTTTAAAAGGAAATCGACGAAGTATATTATATATATATATATATATATATATATATAATATAATGGCCTGAATAGAACGCGCCGCGCTGCGGCAGTTCGCGAATTTCGACCATTGACTTCGAACGGATATTACGGGAGATCCGACCGTCGGATTCTCCTAAAACCGGAACCATTGGGTTCGTATCGAAAAGAGCTTTCTAATGAATATTAGAGATTTGAAATCTAACGGTTGGATTTGGAATTATGTCCAAATCAAATTTGGAAAAGGCCGCTGTAAGTGTTGTTCGATGGCCGTTGATGGAAATCGACTGTACGGGCCTTGATAAAATTATTAAAAATAGTAATAATTTGTGTAAAATCATAAGAAATGATTTGTGAAGAATTGGGATGCAAAATTCCATATTTGAAAAGATAAAAATAGATTTTTATCGAAATGAACTAGTTTTGAACTAGAATTATAATCCTATTTTTTTTTTAAATAAATAAAGTGGATTTGAAATGGTTTTGAAAATAACCAGAATTTCCAATATATAAAGTGGAAATGGATTTTAATCGAAATTGTCTTTGGAATATTTCGATGTTGGATTTCGTGATTATACAGATATTTTTATGGAAATTTGATAGATATATTTATATCGTTATTTCCAATACGATATTTGTTGGTCGTAGAATTTGATATTGAATATTAGCCGATATATTTTCTATTTAGAGCCTTGTATTTAATATCAAATGGGATTTGGGTTTGTCGTGAATGGTGTCTTCACTAACACTGTTCTTAAACCCAGATGAGAAAAAGATTAAATCTTTTTATTTAGATTTAATGAAGTGTACCAATTAAATGGTATTTAAGTGGAATTGAATTTGAATTTATTTTTGGGTTTATCGTGAGCGGTGTTTTAAATAACACTTGTTCTTTAACCCGATAATTAATGGAATGTGATTTTGGGTTTATAGTGAACCGTGTTTTAAATGACATTGGTTCTTTAACCCAGTTAAAGACAGGATATGATTTCCCAAGTTAAATAATCATTGATAGTGATTATTGGGAAGATTAAAGCCAAGTGGAGTTTTAATGAATCTTTAATTAGATTGAAATAATCGAGAATGGAGTATCACCAGTTTTGCTCCAGGCGATAGTTAAATCTTTAATTAGATTTAAACGTGAAATGGTAATTGAATTTACCGATAACATCGTGGTGTTAGATATGAAGTATTACCAGTTTTACTTCATGGGATGACTAGGTTGGGATTGGGAAATAAAATAAATGATTACTTCGGTGTGGTTCGCTAATCCCGACTAATTTGAATTGATATTCCAAAGGAGATTAAAGAATAAATTTAAAGAATTTATCTTTGATAAAATTAATGGGAACCTTTCCCAAAGTGTAAGAATATTTGAATGAAGGAATATTCTTAATTAGAATGAGGCGTATGTTGTGTTTGTGTAACACTTGTTTATTATATACACGAGTTATTCAGAAAGACCGAACCCATTCTGAATAACTGATTCGACGTGGTGTCGAGGTTGAAGTAGGTGGTCGAAGACCGGAGGTCTTCAAATCGTTTGGGTGATTGCTGATGATCTTGATTGGGCTGTACACCCAAGAGGAGGGAATCAGTTGGTGATCGTCCAGACGTACTTGGAGATCGATGGATATGCGAGGTACAAGACGTGCCTCCGGTTTCGTTTAGACCCAGAACGAACTTGTAAATGGACTGTGTGTCTGACATTGGATTTTATTCTGTGTGATTGATTTCTATTAAATATATATCTGTTTGGCGGCGGAGTATTTATTCTCTTGCTTAACGCCCTTCTCTGAGACGTACGAGCTCAGAGGTTATATATTGATGATATCAAACGCATGGAGTGAATTGCCTGTTGATGTGCACGTAAAAATGCACATTTATATTCACATATTTATTCTTGTTAATTAAATAAATGAACATTTTTGGGTGTTTTATACGATCAAACCATATTTTAAATATTTTCAAAATCATCACTCATTTTGGGAAAAATTGATCACTTATGCATGTTTTATTTTGTGATTGCATTTACTTGTTCTTTGTTATTGACTCTAATAGGAATTTGGAGCACAAATAATGCATACACATGAAGATTTGGAGCACAAATGCATGCATACAATGGAATGAAGAGGAAATAATTCTCATACATGATAATGGAGGACCCCACCTCTCAAATTAACCTCTTTCTCTTAAGCTTCTTATTAAAGACTAATTGAATGAGACAAAAGGCCTCATGCATCCTACATGACTCATTAGTGGCTAAGAGAGGATTAGAAGCTTCATGAAGGGACATTTTGGGGATTTCCCATTATGAGTGATTAGGGTTTTAGGGTTTGTGATCTTGTATATATACCCCCTTTATGTTCATTTATCCATCCTCTTTTTTATCCTCTCTCTTATCCTTTAGTAGTTTAGTTTAGATCATAGCTCTCTTTTATTTTAATGGCTACTTAGCCATTTTCTTTATGTAACTTCTTTGCTTTAATGCAATTTAATTTCTATGCTCTTTACTTTCATGTTCATAGCTTAGATTTACATTCATGTTCATAGCTTAGATTTACTTTCATGTTCATAGCTTAGATTTACTTTATGTCTATAGTTTAGATTTATTTCTATGCACTTAGTTTAATTCTCTTCTTGTTCTACTTAGTTTTTCTTACATTTTGCTTTATTTTCTAATGTTGAAACTTACATGTGTTGATATGATAACACATATGAGTGGCTAATCCCTTTATTTAGGGGTAATGATGCTCTCTAACTTTGTGTAAGTTCAACAAGTGTATGATTTGTGATCTTTAATATGTGCTTGATGTTAATGAATATTGATGTAAGTTTATACATATGGGTTTGATAGCTTATGTTGCATTTGCAAATGAGCTATTCTTATTCAATATAAACACAAGTTACATCAATATTTGCTAAGTGATTATTGATTTTGAAATGAAAGTACGAACAAAATTTGATGGTCTATAGTTCTAGCCAATAGTTCATAGACCATACTTAGAATAGTTTTGCTTTAGTTTCATTTTCATGAGAAACATAAGTGGTTTAAATGTTGCATTTATATCACTTATTGAGATCATACATTATATGTTTGATAACTTACATAAATGTGAGAGTTGATTTACCTCTAAATTACTCTCTAATTTCATATTTAGCTCTCAACATAGTTTCTAGTTTCATTAGTTTTTATTAGTTAGAACAATTCAAAGTTTGGTTTAATTTGAGTGAATAAAATTGAAATTACATCTTTCCCTGTGGATCGACTCGCACTCACTACGTATTACAATAGTACGTCGTGCACTTGCGGTTATTTCAATATTCGCGATGGTTTTCTAATTCGATAGAAAATCCGTTTAGCGAACAAGTTTTTGGCGCCGTTGCCGGGGAAAGAATTTAATTTTAGTTTTATTCGTCGGATTTTTTTTGTTAGTTGTTCATATTTTTAGAAAAAGAAAAAAATCATTTTGTTGTTGTTAGCTTGTTGTGTTTATTCGTATCGTTTGTATTTGTTTGTTTGTAAATATTTGTGTGTGTGTTTTTATTTTGTGTCTTGCTTTTCCTTAAAAAAAAACAAAAACAAAAAAAAGTTTGTGCTTTTATGTGATAGTACTTGTGTTTTGTTTTGTTCTAATTGTTTGTGATTTTAGTGCTATTCTATCTTGAGAGTGTAAGTTTTATACTAAAAAAAAAAAAAAAAAACTTGTCTTCTTATACATAGGTTTTGTGTTTATTTCCCTTTTGTTTTTGTGTTAATCTAGCTAGTGTTGTCTCTTTAAAAAAAAATGTGTTTGTTTTGTTTCATTTTGTTCGCTTTTGATTTTGTGTGTGTTTGTGTTTCTTTGTTTTCATTTTGTCTAGTGTCAATTAAAAAAAAACTGTATAGTTCTTGTTTATTTCTGTTTTAACATTCTAATTCTTTCATCTTACTGTTTTGTTTTTCTTTCTCCTCTCTGTCTAGCTCAGTTCATCTCACTTCTTTGTAGTTTTTCTGTTGGTCACTTGTTAAGCTTTTGTTTAGTGTCACTGTTAGTTTTTCTTTTTGCATCACATTTTTCTTCTTCATTAAAAAAAGAAAAAAGAAAAAAAATCATTTGGCTTTGCTGATTTTGATTTTCACTGTTGCCCCTGTGAGCTTCAGCTTTAACTTGGCTGTGTTTCCACTTTCAAGTTTGTTTTCCACTTATTAGTGTTCTCAGAAAAAAAAGGGACAAACTGTGCATTGCATTTCAAACCGTTGGTTCTAAGCATTTCATTTCACTGCTTTGATTCAAACTGGCAATTTTATATTCTGTTTTCTGGTTTACAATCACATTTGCTTCTTTTTTTTTGTTACATCTGCTAAGCAAACAACTGAACAGATTTCACTGTTGTTTTACAATCACATTTGTTTCTGAAGTAATCTTGTATCCACTGCTGTTTTGTGCACTTCTGTGCATCCTCTCAAACTTAACTTCAGTTCAGATACACAACACTTCCCATACATTTGCATTACCTCTACTCATCAATCACAACATCCCTAGAACCACTTCAACTAGAATCCGCAACCAAAATTCCACCGCCATACTGCCAAATCAAGCCTACCCCAAATTCTTGCTACAACCTGAAACAGCTACCACCACTTGCATATATTCATCACCTCCATAGCATACCACCCTCATCAGCCCATTCAACTCGACCGCAAGCTACACATAACTGCATCACAGACATTCACCTAAACCACACATATCCCCGCCCATTTACTGGCTTAACCGACCTTCAACATCCTCCTCCTTACAATTGCCATACCACCAAAACCACACATACCGCGACTCGACAAAACCACTTATTACCTCCTCCAAAAAAATCTACACAAGCCGGTCCACCACCTCTTGCGATTTCAGTCACCAACACGCTCCAGCCCCAATCCCCAAACCGACCTCCTCCCAAAACCTCATCACTTGAGATCACAGGCCGAAACCGCGCTCCTCCCTCCCCCAATTCGCAACCACAAACTCCTCTACCAAAACACCCAAACCGAACCCTTAAATCCCAATTCAATCGCCAACAACCTCCTTCATCTCCCCAAGCAACCAAATCGCCCCTCAGAAATTCACCCCCAAATTCCACGCAACTGCCAACCCTCAAATCTTCACTTCGATCAGCTATACAGTTCGCAGAGAGCAAACCGAACTCCTCGTATTCCATCAGAAACTCCCCAGTTAAACCCTCACCCACCCGAAACAATCAGCTCCACAAAAGCTTCAACTGCCTCGAATACTTGGACAAACTCCACAAACCTCCTCGACGCAACAGCAAACACTCGCTCCATAAAAGTTTCTGATATTACTTTCATTTCGGTTTCAAGAATTTTCCGTCAATCACAATTTGGGAGTTGAAATTGCTTTAATTTTATTTTATTTTTGTTTCGATCTTCTGAAAGATAAGAAAAAAGAGGAGAATGAAGGGTGCGATTCTCTAAGTTTGATCATTAATCTGATAATAATAATTTTCTATATCGGGCTTGGGCTTAGGCCTATTCATCTGGAAAAAGTTTTATTTTTGTTTTGTTTTTTCGCTTGGGTCTCTTTGCATTTAAGTGTGGTGATTTTCTTAGTGTTTGGTTATTTTTTTGGTTCTCATTGTTTCTCTTGTTTTTGTTTGATTTCTATTTGTGTTAAAAAAAACATTGTTTGTCTTAAAAAAATTCTTGTTTTCTTTTCTTTTATTTGATTTTATCTTTGTTTAGAAAATAAAAATAATCGCCTTCCTTTGTATATATATCGTTTTCATTTTTCAGGTTGAAAGAGATGACTGCTCACTTGCTTTGCGCGCTGCTTGCAAAAAAAACTGCCACTAAAAAAAAAAAATCTAATAAATTCAGACCCTCTGGTATTGTTCTCTTCTCCCTTATTTTTATTTCGTTGCATTGCTGTTTGCTTGCATTTGCATCAAAAATCCCAAAACAAAATAAAAATTCATTCGTAGTTGCATGTAATTCACGTTTAATTTCTGGTGTGAGTTCTATTTGTGTTAAAAAAAAGTCTCCTTTTATTTTTATTTTCTAAGGACATCGTTGTATTTTGACAAATTGGTTAATTTTTAACGATTTATTTCTCGGTGTCTAGACTACGGCAGAGTAATAACCGTTTATAAATATTACGGTGATTCGTAAATATTATAGTGGTAGTTCCTCTGAAGGTACTTAAACCTTCGGTTGCATTGCTAGGGTGATTCCTGGTGCACCGATAACTCCTGTCCGTTAACTGGCTGAGAAATCTTTTGTTGAAATTAATCTAACCGTCATTTTATAATTTTAGAAAATTTGTAAATATTTAGTTTGCATTCATATAGTTGCATTAGATTCATGCATACATAAAAAAAAATTGAAAATCAAATATCCAAAAAATACTTTCTCTTTTTTGAATATTTTCTTTTCTCTTTTAAAATTTCAAAAAACCAAAAAAAAAAATCTTTAAAATGTCAGAATTTCCTTATTTCCACGGATTTTATGATAGTTGTGAAAATCAATATAATCCATATAATTTTACACCAAATTCATATGGATATTTTAATAACAACTATCATACAAATAACTCTGATTTTCCACCATATAATTTTCAAACTAACGATCAACCTTCAACTCTTGAAACACAAATTGAATCTTTACTTGAAATGAGCACACAACAAAATCAAAGAATAAATGAATGGTGTAATTCATATTTGTGCAATAATTCAAGTCAAAGTTTTCAAAATAATCAAAATTTGAATTCACTTCCAAATTCAAATAATTTTGATTATAATCCTTGCCAATTCAATTTCGAACTCCAAAATGAATTTCAAATTCAAAACGGAAATGTGAATCACTTTACAAATGGTTTTGGCAATGAGAATAATTTCAATGATGGTGTGATTAATGATTTTTGTTCTCAACAATTTCAAACTACTCAAGTTAATAATTATAAGTTTGATTTTATCGAGCAGATGAACGAAATTTTTGATAATCACACGGATTTGGTATTTGAAACATACTTGAAACAACGTGACCTACAAAATCAAGTTTCAACGTATGACGATTTGAACGATAATCCACCTTTGCCTACAATTGATGATTTTGAAATAACAACTTTCGAAATAGAAAATGACAATCTTAACGAAGTTGTTAATAACACGATAATTGAGTTGGATTTCAATTCTTATGAGAAGGTGGAACAAAATTTAAAATTCGATCTTCCTTTTTCTGAAAATTTGAGAACAACAACATTGGACTTTGAAAATAATACATGCATTGAAGTTGTTGATAATTCACTAAAGGAAGGCGAATTTGATGAAAACAAATTTTTTGGACTTTTCGAAAATGAGTTGAATTTTAAAGAGGTAGATTTGAATCACCATTTTGATTTTGAAATCGATAATTCAAAAGAATTTTTCAATGCTAATTTTGGAATTCAATTTGGTGAAAATAAACAGGATATTCAATCCTTTATTCAATCTACCACAAAAATCATCGAAAATAAAGCAACTCATTGTATTTTTAACAAAACGACATTTTCTTTTCCAAATCTACATTCAACTTCGAAACTTTTTACGATTTGGTTTTTCGAGCTTAAGCTGTGTCTCTCATACTTGAAGAGACAAATGAATCGGTCTTTAGAAGACCGTTTCATTTACTTCTTGTTAATATATTTTCTAATGTACTGTAAATTTTTTTTTTTCTTTTCTCTTATAAATATAGCACATATTTTCAAATTTTTCTTTTCTGTTCTTTTCTACTTCCACTTGGGTTGACTGTGGGGACACAGTCAAAATCAAGTGTGGGGGGAGGTTCATATTTATTTTGGTTTTTGCATAGATTTTGCTTTTCTTTTTTTCATCCAACAAAAAAAACCAAGAAAAAAAAAGCATTTTAATTTACTTTTAAATGGGCACGATGAAGTAGTTATACGGTTTTGGTCGTAAGATTAAAATATTTGGAATTTTACTTCTCTTAACGGATAACGAAAGAAAAGTTTGAATTATGAGCAAATTTAGTGTAACCGGTATATAAGGAAATTCATAGGTGATGAGTATGAAATGTTTTCTTAATTGTAATCCGATTAAATGAACGGTTGATTTAGATTACTTACGTTAACATTTTAGATCGTTTAAGTGAAGTTGTGCTAAGGTATTCTCGCTAAACTCTCTCTCTTAAATTAAAAAAAAAAGAAAAAAAGGGAAAGGAATGTATATAGATGTAATAATCCAAGGGTATCCAACATTGCTGGTACATCTGGCATTGGTGTGCAAACCCGCCAAGCTCTTTCCGACACCTTGTTGACAAAGTCAGCGTCGGTATACCTTGGTCTCATTTTATGAGTTGGACACCTTAGGATTACCGACCCTCACGTAAGTCATAGTGCAGTGTAGGGGTGGTATACCTAGGTATTTGTAAATAATAATAATGTAAATATTTTGTAATAAAGAGAGAGTTAGCACTTGAAATCCAAGCACACTCTTCACTTATTTGACCTAACTTGCTAACCAAAAGTAAATAAAGATACCAATGTACGATTGTTGATATCGATTACAGAATTCATTTCATATTTGCACTATGTTTCTACCAAAACAACTGGCCAATCTGGAGGAGTTTGTAGCGATAACTGACTTTTGTTTGAAGTTTTGATTAGTAACGGACTTAAATTTCATATTGACGACCCAAACTTGTGTTAACTCCTTCGTGTAAAATTTAAAAGTAAATTACCCATTTTTAAATCTTGCATTCATATTGTAAATATTTTCTAATCTTGTATTTTGTAAATATTTTTTTTACATTTAACATTTGGATTTTGTGGGCAGTATCCGCTGAAAACCCTCACGAGACAACACTCGTCCTACTGGGGACACCCAAAGGTTTAACGGCTTGTTGCATACGCTCAATACAATCGTGCTCCCTACGAAAACGGATTTATCTTAGTTTTGTTGTTGATTTATTCGAGGACGAATAAAAAGATAAGTGTGGGGGTATTTGATGTGCACGTAAAAATGCACATTTATATTCACATATTTATTCTTGTTAATTAAATAAATGAACATTTTTGGGTGTTTTATACGATCAAACCATATTTTAAATATTTTCAAAATCATCACTCGTTTTGGGAGAAATTGATCACTTATGCATGTTTTATTTTGTGATTGCATTTACTTGTTCTTTGTTATTGACTCTAATAGGAATTTTGGAGCACAAATAATGCATACACATGAAGATTTGGAGCACAAATGCATGCATACAAAGGAATGAAGAGGAAATAATTCTCATACATGATAATGGAGGACCCCACCACTCAAATTAACCTCTTTCTCTTAAGCTTCTTATTAAAGACTAATTGAATGAGATAAAAGGCCTCATGCATCCTACATGACTCATTAGTGGCTAAGAGAGGATTAGAAGCTTTATGAAGGGCCATTTTGGGGATTTCCCATTATGAGTGATTAGGGTTTTAGGGTTTGTGATCTTGTATATATACCCCCTTTATGTTCATTTATCCATCCTCTTTTTTATCCTCTCTCTTATCCTTTAGTAGTTTAGTTTAGATCACAGCTCTCTTTTATTTTAATGGCTACTTAGCCATTTTCTTTATGTAACTTCTTTTCTTTAATGTAATTTAATTTCTATGCTCTTTACTTTCATGTTCATAGCTTAGATTTACATTCATGTTCATAGCATAGATTTACTTTCATGTTCATAGCTCAGATTTACTTTATGTTCATAGTTTAGATTTATTTCTATGCACTTAGTTTAATTCTCTTCTTGTTCTACTTAGTTTTTCTTACATTTTGCTTTATTTTCTAATGTTGAAACTTACATGTGTTGATATGATAACACATATGAGTGGCTAACCCTTGATTTAGGGGTAATGATGCTCTCTAACTTTGTGTAAGTTCAACAAGTGTATGATTTGTGATCTTTAATATGTGCTTGATGTTAGTGAATATTGATGTAAGTTTATACATATGGGTTTGATATCTTATGTTGCATTTGCAAATGAGCTATTCTTATTCAATATAAACACAAGTTACATCAATATTTGCTAAGTGATTATTGATTTTGAAATGAAAGTATGAACAAAATTTGATGGTCTATAGTTTTAGCCAATAGTTCATAGACCATACTTAGAATAGTTTTGCTTTAGTTTCATTTTCATGAGAATCACAAGTGGTTTAAATGTTGCATTTATATCACTTATTGAGATCATACATTATATGTTTGATAACTTACATAAATGTGAGAGTGGATTTACCTCTAATTTACTCTCTAATTTCATATTTAGCTCTCAACTTAGTTTCTAGTTTCATTAGTTTTTATTAGTTAGAACAATTCAAAGTTTGGTTTAATTTGAGTGAATAAAATTGAAATTACTTCTTTCCCTGTGGATCGACTCGCACTCACTACGTATTACAATAGTACGTCGTGCACTTGCGGTTATTTCAATATTCGCGACGATTTTCTAATTCGATAGAAAATCCGTTTAGCGAACACCTGTGTGGCATGCCTAAGGGCAATATGATCAAGGCTTCTGTTGAAAAGTAGAGTTTTGTGGTTGATGATCATAGCACGACCTGTGTGGCATAGCTTTGTGTAGCGTTGATTCGCGAGCCTCACACCCCGGTTGTGAACCAAAAACGGGAGAGGACCTCAGGGAGGGCATGCGTTTCCTTCTAGCTGGGGTGGTGTTAGTGACCTACCAGCCCTGACATTTATATTATTTTAACCTGTGTGGTTGTTGCTGTTGCGAGGCGCCTCAGATATATCAGTGACTGTGTGGAGCCGATGGAGTCATTTAGCTCATTTACGCCCCAAAGGGCGAGGAAACACAGTATTCAGGCATTTTAATCCACATAGGTGGACCGGCCCTGATGAGCCAAGGGTCACTCGAGCTTTGATCCTGAGGCTCGGGCTAGACAGTCTCGAATCGGTAGAGGACTATCTTCTGCCTCGATTCACAGATGGAAATCCAACTTCAAATACGTGACTTTGCAGTTTTATTTGTAGAGCCTAGTATGGCGACATAGTGGTATGGGGCACTTATGCCGTCTATGATTGATACTTATGATTGAAATTGTTTTATACACTATGCACTTATAATAGTATCAAATGATTTGTTTTTAGCGTATCAAGCATTCTTTGGCTATTATAAGGTAAAAACCCTATCCTCCGGCTTGCGTTGCATTGTGTGATGGGACCTAGGTCTTATAATAGCTTCATTTTTCTTTATTTAGCATTGCGATGTTGTTTTATGTACTGGTATTCTTGGGAGAAAACTCGTTCCGTGTTATACGACGTGGTCCCTTGATTTACCTAACTTTAAAATAAAGATTAATAACTGTTTTAGTTCTCACACCAGTCACATGACTGACCTGGAGTTTATTGTTTTAACCTAAACTCTTGGTGCCCTTATTTTGACACGGGCAGCTAGTAGTTTTGGTTTTGCAGACTTATATTCACAGGATCCTGATTTACAACTGGAACGATATCCGGAAAGCTCTGTATCCGTATATCTCTTTCAGTTGTGTATTGTATTATTTTTCCGCTGCTATGTATTTAAATGTAATTTAAATCTCTGATATTTTCTGTGTAATATTTATTTATACTCTGTATATTCTTGTATTCTGATGAATTGTTGTAATAAACAATGAAATGTTCTTCTATTTGTGTTCTGATTTGTCGTGTGCTCAAAACAATCAGGGGTTTCGAACGGTCTTGGTTGGTTTAGCGATCGATTCGGATCGAGCGAAATTCCTTATCGTTACAGTTAGAAGCTAAACATCCGAGACCAAGGAGAAAAGCGGATGACAGAGGCTTTTGCAAGCCCAATGGCCCAATAGCAGAAGGGAACCCGAATTCTCTATAAATAAGACCCCAAGGGTCACATTCTGGGGATGATTTTCTCATTCTTATTCTTGTATTCTTTTCTCTAGAGCAAACCCTAATTCTTAGATTGATTTGGGGGTTTCTTCTATCCTATTAATGTATTCTAAATCAAAGATCAATAAAGTGTGGATCAATAATTAGAGTATCTCTTTATGGGTTAGTTATATGATTTCTCAATTATTTTTGCCGCAACGCACTGTTTGCTTCCTACAAGTGTATAATTATATATCCAAACCTTTCTATAAGCTAAGTGAAACAGCCCTCTTCCTACAAATTTAGACCCTTCCGCAAGCTCAGTGCAAAACCCCTCTCTATAAGACGTTAAGTCATTTCATTAAGGGTTGCACATAGGAATCCTTCATCCCAAGATAATTGTTGGTTCTTGAATCACTTAAGCGTGATACTCACCAGATTGAGGGAAGAGTAACTATTCTTTTGGGTTCTAAACCTTGATATCTAGGAGACGGTGAACTAACTTAAACTTGTGAAGGCTAAACAACATATTTTTTTTCCTTAGGTCCACTTCTATAGACCTATCTACGGTGTTGACGAAAAATATCGTTAACAGTAATTAACAATCTTAATTACCATCCATTATTCTTTATTTCCCAAAGTTACAGGTGCATCTGCACAAGAGAAACCCACAAGATCAATCCTTTCTCTCATCCCTAATTTCCCTGTTTCACAATGGAATCGCGAACCGCCATATCATCTGAGTTTCTCTTCGCAAAATCTTTGTCACCAACCCTACGTAGCCGCGCCCGGCTCCTCCTATCGAAACGCATCCCAAGGCATCCATCACCTAGGCCATTCCGCATTTTGCAATAGGCCATAGGGTTCGACATAACTTTTTCAAATACTCCACTTCCAAAGAGAAATGCGATGCAACTTTTAAATCCATGAGTCATCGTGTAAATCTCATGAAAATCCAAACCCTAAGCACCCTACAATCATGGCCATGTCCAATATTGGTGTCATGCCATTCAAAATTGATATAGTGTTGTAGAGAAACTCAATTCAGGAATTTAGAGACTGATTTTTTGATTTTTATTGATTAAATAGCTCGATTGAATTTTTAGAGGATGAAAAAGGGAGGTTTGCATTTGCTGAAGCTATTTAAAGTAATAGT
Organism: Allium sativum; assembly: GCA_030737875.1. Taxonomy (NCBI): domain Eukaryota; kingdom Viridiplantae; phylum Streptophyta; class Magnoliopsida; order Asparagales; family Amaryllidaceae; genus Allium; species Allium sativum. The sequence continues at coordinate 251,647,682 of CM060919.1, forward strand.
ATTCACGTTTTGGGGAGGAAGAGGAATAGGGTTTTGACCAATTAAATATTATGTTTTTATTTAATTGCCATTTGAATTATCAAATAAATGAGCACGTATTTTTTTTGCACGACCAAATGATACGTCCATTAACTATGGAAACTTGAAAGTGTACAATAACCCATCACTATGATTTCGGAAATAAAAATTTCATTGTAACCCGACATAGTATCCGAAAACAATAATTTACCTGTATTTCAAGATCGTTGTGACCATCAGATGATCCAGCTCAGATATAGTGATTCATTAATAGCTTATTCACGTAACGAAAATCTGAACTAAATGGAAGAGGTCTCGTCCTAGTTAGATCATATGTTAAAAGTCACATTTGGAATCATTAACTAAATAATAATCAATATTTAAATACCGAATCGTTAAAATACGCCGTTACATTCTCTATTCTCTTTCGTCAAAGGGTTTCGTCTTTGAAATCCTTAAGGATCGAACAATGCAACCTAACACTCTTGAGTAAGTGACAATGAATGAGGAATCATCACTTAACTCCCTCAACAACAACCATTGGAACGATCATAACAAATGAAATTAACTTGGAATTTTGCATGGAGCCAATATTTCCATTCCTAGGTTTAATCGCAGTCAAATTCGAGGTTGATGCGGCAAAGCCAAACGTCTAAGTTATATACTTATTTCTGACAAATGGATAATTGAAAATAAAATGACAACTCACTAGTTGCAAAACAACTCAATTTAACATTGCATATTTAATTTCCTTTCAATTTTGACCAAATTCAAGCAAAATTTCAATAGCATCTCTTTTGCATGGCTCGACCCAAAAAAACTACAACTCGCCAAATATGGCCCATCCCAACAAATGAAATAAAATCCAAAAATTGACTACCCATATCTGGGACATAAAATTACCAAAAATGCACTATTGGCAAAACAACAACTCTACATATGCTATATACCTTTTTTAAAGCAAGATTAGCATTTATATGTAAACAAAAGTGAGCAAGCATCCAAATAGTCAAATCTTGCTTCTTTGTACCTAGGCAGGTACTCAACAAAAGAGGGTTAAACACTATAGTAGAAGTAACAACAAGAAAAAGATAAGAATGTTAAATAAATGTAATTTATCCAATGATATACACGTAAATGTGTATATTTTATTCGCTTATTTATCTTGTTTTCTCTTTAAAATAATTGATACTATGTATTTATAGTTGTGTTTTCAGATTATTGATGATGAATTGATAGCACATAATTGTTGAAAATCTTGAAGAATTGATGCAAGAAGAGTGTTGATTTTTAGAGCTGGATTAAAGCTTGAAGACCAGAAGAAATGTTGTTGTTCAAGCACCTTCTATCGCATATTTTAAAGATTCAATGCTTTTCACAAAGATCGCTTGTCTCGGATGATATGGAGTTCTCATTCATGCTCAAAACAATTGAAATTGATGCCATTTGATGCTCGCAAGCCATAAAAATTGCAAATCATTCACACACATTCACATTTAGCTAATTGGTTTATTTGTTATTTTGGAAAATGGCTTTTGTCCCACATTGTGTAATTGGCCACTTAGTCTTGGCTATGGCAACTACAAAAGCACTTGTATCTCTCACATTAGAATAACACTTAGTTTTATTATGTAAATTCTTCTATTAGAATAAAACTCTTCTTCTCTTCTCTTTAGTTTTTATTTCATGTTTTCTATTTTCTTTTTATCTTCTTTTCTTTTAGTTATATCTAGCTAATCCCCTGTGATTAGGGGTTGATGACGCTTAGATTAGATTTAATATGAATCACATGGCCAAAGAGATTAGGACTTTATGCATATAGATCTAGATCTGAACCAAAGGTTAGATCTGAACCTTCAAATTCTGTGTCATTTTGGAGCTATGCTCCTTTACGGGGTATATTTGAGTTTGATCTAACATTTATCTGAATTAGATCTAATCTTTAGGGTTTTAAAAATAAAATAGTGAATCTGTCCTGATAGCCTATGGTTGATTAAGAGCTTAGCTCCTGCATAGGCTATACTTGTAGTTATTCACATATTTGTTTCAATAAACCTAATTATCGTTTATTCATATTTGTAACAGACACATGAATTAGATCTATATCAATCTATTTGGTTATTAATTCATGTTAATCTAGTTTATGTCATTACTCTCTAATTGCTTTCATTTATTATATAAAACTCTCTCTTTCTTCATATATTTTCTGTGTTTTTAACCAATCAATCCTTTGGAATAACTTGATCTGATTATTAGTAAAACAATTCTGGTCCCAGAGTTCGACACCCTTTACAACAACCCTTGTTGTTTAGGGAAGCCGAAAGAATTAAATAGTTGTTTTCAATTGTTTAATTTGTTTGCAAACAAATTTTGGCGCCATTTCCTGGGACCAATATAATTTTTACTAGTAAATCCTTCGGGTTATATTTTTATTTTCTTATTTTTCTATAAAAAAAACACAAAAATATTTTTCCTTTTTTTCTTGTATATATAGAAGAATATTCTTGATTGATTTGATTTGGTATTATTCAATGATACCGTAATCTTCCAATTAAGAGAAAAAAAATCGTGCCTTTTGTTTCAATTCCTTTCTCTATTGCCTTTCCATTTTTCAATAAATTTCTTTCCCTTTTTCTTCTTTTACAATAGACAAGAAAAAAGAAACTTTCCAATTTTTCTCTTTTATTTCTTTCCTCTCTCTGATTTATTTTCCAAATTCTATCTACAAATTTCTTTCATTTTAAAAATTTTTACAAATAAAAAAAATTACATATATACAAGTTTCCTATTTTCCCGTTTTCAATACAATTAAAGTTTCCTTCTTTCCAATTTTTTCTCCCTGCTTATATTTCTTCTGCCACATTGATAATCATCCAACCTCAATTTCTTCATACTGTAACCATCACTTCCTCCCCAATAACCCAAACCGACTCCGTAAACCCAAACTACAAATCACCACCCTTGGCTTCCACGTTCAATACCCTACCACCTTTCAACAATTGCACAAACCCTTCCACATCGTGAAGCCATCCACATCATGAAACCGCAACCAGACTCACCTATCACCTTGCAAGTTCACCAACCAAAGCCTACTCCATCACAAACTTCATTCCAAATTGCACAACAGTTCACCCTTCTCAGCTACAAACACAACTCCATCATACAACAGTCCAAGCATCACCTTCCTCATGGCACCTCCTCCTAGAAAATACCCTGCACGTAGCAATCAACTGCTGGTTACCGTAGCCCATCAGTGCCGTTAAACCCTACCAAGTCTCGAACACCCTATCACCGAACTCTACATCAACTCATCATCCAAGCCACCACTCCACAATACTGCCTCATCATCTTCCCCAACCACACCCTCTTCAATTTGATGCTACCAAAATCGCTTCATCTATCAGACACCCTCACCATCTACCCAGCGCAAGCTCCTCAACCCAAATCAAATACACTTAATCTACTCCTCATGTAAACTCCCTTTCAAGTCTAAAAACCATCTTCAACAAACACTCTTACCACAAACAGGAAACCACGCTCGTGAACCCCGAACATCCACCCTTTCCTTTGATCATTCATTCACGATCCAACAAATCATTCCCTACCAATACTGCCACTTCAACCAGTTCCCTACCAAAGTCCTAACCGAACCCAGTTCAGACACCACACACCACCTCTACGAATCCAAAACTCACCGCAAACCCATCATGGAAGCCAACCGCAACCACAAACAAATACACCGCAAGCAACTACCCATCCTCATGCACAACCAGAAACCCTAACCTCACCCAATATTCAATTCGCAACCCCTCAATACCGTAATTCACAAATCTCGAAGATCACAAAAACGATTCGAAATTCAACATCAAAATTGCAAGCAACCCACAAACCTGTCTTAAAACCCTCTGAACCCACTATGAGTTGAGAGAGAAAATTATATGGGAGAGTATTTTTTTTGAGTCTTCGGTTCAATTCTTTTCAGCAAGAAATTATTTGAGTGATTGGCCTATTTTATATACCCAATACTGATTTCTTTTCATAAATATACAGAGGAAAGTGGGCGCTCTGTTTCTTTTTTGTGGAACAATTTGTTTAGAAGAAAATAAAGGAACAAGATTTATTTCCTGATTGCATTACGTTACAAAAAAAATTTATAGGGGTGTGAGTTTTGCATTTGGAGCAACATGGTTTGAGTTTAGGTAGTTTCAGCTTGTTGAGTCTGGTCTTTGTTTTTGTTGATCTTAGTTCTCTTGTATTTCTTTTCTTTTTTTGTACTAGCGTAGTTTCCAGTTTTGTTGAGTTTAGTTTATTTTTTTCTTCCATTTTTTTCTTTCTTTTTGTTTCTTTCTTTAAAAAAAGGTATAAAGATAGAACTGAGAAAGAATTCAAGCATTAAACTAGGAACTCAGTCAAGCAAAGCAAACAAGTGATTCGAATTGTCAAAGCTACTTAATTGCACTAGACGGACTGCCGATCTAAGTGAGAATTTTTTGAACTCTACAGGTGCTCTGCTGCAAAGAAAAACATATAGAAATTGCTTGTAAAGATTTTGTGCAAGTGTCGCGGCTTGCTTGTAAAAAATTTATTTTTGCAATTTTTTATTCTGTGCTTGTTCTATGATCGATTATTTTGCCTGTTGATGTGTGGTTGGAAAATTTTAATCGGACGTGGGATAAATTGAAAAGTTCATTCTTGAAATAAATTATTTTTGAAATCAAATCGAGGATTCCCCAAAGCTTATAGGACAAAATATTCGTCAAATTGACAATTAGGATTGATACTCTCTAAGGTGTCTAAGGAATGGTAGAGTCTAGAACTCAAACAAGTTCTTAAACCTTCCGTCGTGTTTCTACGGTGATTCGTGGCACACTGACAACCCCTGTCCGAACCTGGCCCAGACTTGTATTCATATAATCCGAAGTTGTTAATTTTAACATATTTTTTAAGAGCTTCTTTAGAGTCATAAGTTTTGCAACGGATTTTTCGACGAAAAACTCTCTTCTTCTAGTACATGCGCACTTGCCCCGTGTACAACCAAAATTGCAATTCTTTTCAGAATTTAAATGACTTTGGTTACAATTCAGATCAGAACGAATTTCAAGCTAAATAATTTTCGATTGAGGAGAATTTATCTAAGGTAAGTCGACTGTTAGCTCAAGTGACTAAGCAAAGTGCTGAAAATCAAAACAATTTCAACACGGTTTCAATGATCAAAACCAAAATGATTTTCATACTTCGAGTGGAGATATAAGTTTGGTTACCGAATATGAAAAATGTGTTGTGAACAAGCTAAATTTCTAGCAATGTTGGTTGTGGCAAATAAAGAATGGACAACTTTTTAGAGATGAGGTGGATGAATTTTAAGGTCAACCAGTGAGGAACACATAGAAACGACGAATTTAAAAAACAACATCTTGAAGTCTGATGTGTCTACCAATTTTCTTGAGGAAAGCCTGAGTGAGATTGATCAATTAATGCATGAAATTTGGATTTTTCGCGAGAAAATCAAGGAATGGGCACAAACATTAGATAAAAAACAAAATAAAGAAAATAAAGACATCGAAAACATGAATCTCATTCAAGAACATGCTCATCACACTATTGAACTTTGGAAAAATCTAAAAAATCAATTACTGGAGGGAGTTCATAACGTTTATGAATTTGAGGATTTCATGAAACTTGGCTTGACTTACTTCGAAGAACTAGTTCAAAAATGGAAGATTGCAAACTGAGTTGTATTGAAAGTCCTAGGATAGTTATTCAAATTGCTCTTCTTATAGAAAAGGTTATGGACTTGTACAACAACTTTAAATCCCAATCTAGTGACAAACAAGTTTCTACCAACGCTTCTTTTGAAATCAATAATCATCCAGTAGCTTCAACACAACATTACATAACGATTATTGATGGCTCCAACGATATGACTGTTGATGAAAATTTTGAAAAATCTCTTGTGCAAAACACTAATTTCTATGAAACTGAAATTCAAAATCAAACTGATGCTTCTACTGAAAATTCAACCTTCACTAAAATCGAAAATTTTCAACTAATAACTTTTGAAATTAATGAAAATTTTAGTGAAGTTACTAAAATCTCTGGAATTGATTTGAATTTAAATTCTCTTGAAAACAAAGACGTCAATTTTCAATTTGATCTTCCTCTCTCAAATTTTGAAAATTTAGCAACTTTAGATTGTCAACCTGAAAGAAATGATAAAGTTTGTAACAACTGTATAAGTAAGGACGACATTGATGAGCGAAAACTTCTTAAACTGATTGACGATAATGTTGTTGGGTCTGAAACTAAAAATGAAACATTTAAAAACTTTGAAATTCTTGAGGTTGAAATCAACGAAACTGCTGAAGGTGATCTTAAACACAATGACAATTTTTCTGAAACTATTAAAACCCCATGCGACTTGATCGTTTCAACTGAACCTCACTTTAATCACTTGTTTTTCAATGACTAATTTCTATAATATATGAACTCTTTTTGGAATAACACTGTTTTTGAGAAAACACGATTTCGAAATTTACTGAAAATTCGTTTTTTTTGTTTTAACTTTAGGTTTACGAATGAACCTTTAGTCAACAACATTTCAAATATCAAAGCAAAACTGAACAATATTTCTCAAAACAAGTGCGAGGGTGAGAATGATGCACATATCTCTCAATTTATACATCATCTGAACAAGTCAAACTTTGTATTTGAAACTTTTGCTGAACCCCGACTCGATGACCTCTCTTTAGTTGCTACAGAAGTTCAATTCGATTTTAGGATCAATTGTAAGCTCAAAATTTTAAAATTAGCAACTCAAATTTTTGAAAAAACAAGATTTGTTTTTCCAAATCTGACACGTAATATAGAATCCCTTATGATTTAGTTTTCTGCGCTTAAGCTATGTCTCATAATCTTAATGAGGCTGATTAATTGGTCCATTGAGGACTAGTTCATCTATTTGATGACAACTTATTTTCTGCACGCGCATCTGGTAATCCACGCTTACCCTCTTATTTTCTTTCCCTTTCACTAAGATATGTCTGATTAATAACTGTAAGGACACAGTCACACACAAGTGTGTAGGAGAATTTACCTTACATCAGCAATCAAATTTTATGAACTATGTCATTCGTTGAACAAGGATTAACTTAAAATTCATAAATAACACCTTGGTTCTTGTTTTATAAGTTGATTTTTTGGGTGATGGGAATGAACATTATTTATTCCTTGAGTCGTAATGTGTCTTTTTAAGTTGCTAGCTTGAGACTGTGCAGACACTAGTCGTGTTCTGGACTAAGCATGTCAACCCTTGTTATACATGTTAGAATGTGTAAGTAAAAATAATCAATAAAATAAAATAAAATAAAAATGATTTTGCACCAACATTTGTTGGATTTCCTGAGTTTGTTTTCGTGCATAATGTTTATTCCACCCAAATTTTTGAACCCGTAAGTTCTAAATTCCACTTGGCCCACTTAAGGAGAAATGACTCAGTGTAGCATTCTTCTTCGATACCCCCACATTATTCATACCCAAGTTTTAGTCGATGTACATCCATGTTTCGACAAGTTTTTCTTATATTGGTATACTCAAGAACCTTTTTACTGATTTATTGTTAAAGGTTAAAAAATGTCACTTCTTATACTAATATTACAATATCCACTCCGTACTTGTTTTAAGGTATGATAACCATATACCACATCCTATTTTATATGGGTTATCTATCTTACGACACTTTGCTTATCAGTCCTTTCAGTTTTTTTATAACATCAATCTAGACTTGTGCGTTGAATTAGGGTTATAGAAGTAGAGTAACTATGGCACAAAACTTTCCTTTCATGAAGTGTTGGTTATGATTCTCTTAGTAGAGGAGGAATCAAATGAAATAATATATGGTATCATTCCATTCCATCTCCACTCATTATTCATCATGCATGTTCAAAAAAAAAAGAGAGGGAAAATGCAATAAAGAGAAAATCTCTAAGAATAAAATAGTCATTCATCATTCTTAACTATAAAGCATTCATTTCCATTCCATCCACATCCATTACACCATACCTAGAAGTGAGGATTGTAGTAGAGGGATGAAAGAAAACAAAACGTCCATATGTGCCTTAGTATTACTTTATCTTTTGTAGCTTGAAGTTCAACTAATACACTTGCCCTCTTAACTATACTATTTTTAGAACTTACAAAATTTTCCTTCGTCTATGCATAACTCACATCCAATACATTACAGTTACAGTGGTGCAAAATTATTCAAAAAAAATAATGAATAAATGATTGGGTGCACATTGTTGATGTATAGAACTTTGGTTGTTACCACGCTCTTAACCTTCAAGGCAATTACATTGTTATCAAGGAATTACGATTCAACTTGAAATTTTTTATTCATTTTTGCACCAATAATGGGATGGACAATTTAGGACTAAATCGTTATTATTGAAGTTAGGTAAAGTCCTTGGAATGTGAAAGACCTTAAATATATCATTTGATTAATCCGCGTACATAAGACGCTTTGGATTTTGTGGGTAGTATCCGCTGAAAACCCTTACGAGAGAACACTCGTCCTACTAGGGACACCTAGGGGTTTAACGGCTTGTTGCATACACTAAATGCAATCGTGTTTCCTACGAAAGTGTGACATATCTCAGTTTAGTTTATTCAAGGACGAATAAAAATATAAGTGTGGGGGTATTTGATATACATGTAAATATGTATATTTTATCTGCTTATTTATCTTGTTTTCTCTTTAAAATAATTGATACTGTGTATATATAGTTGTGTTTTCAGATTATTGATGATGAATGGATAGATGCACTTAATTGTTGAAAAACTTGAAGAATTGATGCAAGAAGAGTGTTGAGTTTTAGAGCTGGATTAAAGCTTGAAGACCAGAAGAAATGCTGCTGTTCAACCATCCTTCTACTGCATATTTTAAAGATTCAATGCTTTTCATAAAGATCGCTTGTCTCGGATGATACGGAATTCTCATTCATGCTTAAAACAATTGAAATTGATGCCATTTGATGCCCGTAAGCTATGACAATCGCAAATCCATTCACATGCGTTCACATATAGCTGATTGGTTTATTTGTTATTTTGGAAAAGGGCTTTTGTCCCACATCGTGTAATTATCCACTAAGCCTTGGCTATGGAAACTATAAAAACACTTGTATCTCTCACAATAGAATCACACTTTCTTTTATTCTGTAAACTCTTATTCTCTTCTCTTTCGTTTTTATTTCATGTTTTCTATTTTCTTTTTATCTTCTTTTCTTTTAGCTATGTCTAGCTAATCCCCTTTAATTAGGGGGTGATGATACTTAGATTAGATTCAATATGAATCATGTAGCCAAAGAGATTAGGACTTTATGTATATAGATCTAGATCTATATACATGGTTAGATCTGAACCTTCATATTCTGTGTCGTTTAAGAGCTATACTCCTTTACAGGGTATATTCGAGCTCGATCTAACATTTATCTGATTTAGATCTAATTTTTAGGGTTTTAGAAATAAAATAGCGAATCTGTCCTGATAGCCTATGGTCGTTTAAGAGCTTAGCTCCTGCATAGGCTATACTTGTTGTTATTCACATATTTGTTTCTAGAAACCTAATTATCGTTGATTCATGTTTGTGACAGACACATGAATTAGATCTGTATCAAGCTGTTTGGTTATTAATTCATATTAATCTAGTTTATGTCATTGCTCTCTAACTTCTTTCATTTATTATATAAAACTCTCTCTTTCTTCATATATTTTCTGTGTTTTTAACCAATCAAACCTTTGGAATAACTTGATTGGATTTATAAGTAAAATAATTTTGGTCCTAGAGTTCGACACCCTTTACAACAACCCTTGTTGTTTAGGAAAGTCGAACGAATTAAATAGTTGTTTTCAATTGTTTAATTTCACTACAACAGATTTGTCTTTTAATAGCACATGAAAAACGCTATCATAGATTACTATAGCATTATTGACGACTCTATATATCAACATGTTATAATAGCCTCGATATATCTTATAACTCTAAATTAAACGCTATTGTATCAAGCATTTTATAGCACATATCCACCGGTATGAGAAGCGTTTCATAGCATTCCACTCTTGTTGTTTTATTGGTCCTACTAAAATTTCATCTTATTTTTTTATAGCATTAATAATGTTTTCATAGCAGGTTTTCAACGATGTAAGATACTTTTCCATAGCAGTTTACTTTTTTCATAAGTCTTTTCTCTGCTATTATATTTTTTCTACAGCATTTTTTCTTTGATATGATTTTTTATAGCAATTCGCCTTCAATTCCATAGTGTACATTTTCTGCTATTAATATGTTTAATATATAACACATTTTTTTTTTCATTTTTTCCTATGATGCTCTTTCCATAATGCACTATTCTCTCACTTAAATTGTGCACATTAAAGACAATTGTACAATAAATAATACAAAACTATACACTGCGAAGAAGTCTAATAAAGAGAGCATATTTGATTTCAACATTTTATTTCAGTAGACAAAAGGTTTACAATAGTTGATATAACTAAGTCGATACATAGTTAATGGCTAAATTAGTTTAGACATATTTCCATAACAAAAATACATCAAAAATCCCTTGGTCTTCAGCCTGTAAGCTAGTTCACAATATATATTCAAAAACCTGCAATTCATAGTAATGCAAGTTAGATAAGTGCACGCTTTTTGAGGTGCCGTAAAAAGGTGTGTTTACTACGAACCTTTGAGTTTTGCTACATTCGGATTATACGGTTCAATTCAGTAGCAACTAAATAACAAAAGACCAATGTAGCAAATGCAGAATAACCCTCAATTCTTTTCTGCAATTGATCATGAGGGAAAAAAGTGTAAGTGATCATAAAAATAAAGGATAGCTCTTGTGCTTCTTTAAAAAATAAAGAAATTGCTAACTATGCTATTTGAAGTCCATGGCATAAAGTTGACTGGTAATACGTTTCTTATTATGAGTAACAAACAGCTTCCAAGAAGTAGACCAAATGTATTCCATTTTATAAAGGAATAAAAATAAAATAATAAACCAAAACAAATAAGGAACATCACAAGAAGGCTAAAACAAAATCACGCTAGCTATAATTGGTTGATTATTACCTAAGCTTGTGAATAAGCCCGCTAAGTGAAAGCAAACTCTTATTGATGTGACCACCTTCAATTAAGCGATTTCCAACTGAAAATCCTTGAGGAAAATTCTCTACCTCGCAAATCTACAAAATTTTAAAAATATAAGTTGGCACAAACTTTATACACTCATTTCTGTACAAAACATAAGATGGTTAGATACCAAGCTAGCTGCAACCGCATTTGAACTTTTCACATTGTGTTGAACTTTCAATAGTCAGCAAGTGATACATCATTAGTTTTTAGATTAATTCAAGCATACTTAACAATAATATATATAATAAGTGCATACTAGTTTAAGTATCTGATGAGATCGTGTACTTTACTCGTTCAACAAGGTCTCTACAATATGTGTTTGAGCTGCAAATACGTAGTTTATATAGTAGTCAAGCACACTATAACATACTACCAGCTCACTGATAGTAAATCTAAAATAAAATACTATTAGATTTTCAACTGTGTAACAAAATAGACATGAAGAGCTTAAGGTAAACATTAGTAAATCTGCAAAACTAATTAGAAAAAGGATAAACAATAATAAAAAAATCCTACATCTTGCTTCATCTAAAACTACTTCAATGCACCAGGCTTTAAAAGTTAAAACAATGATCCAGCATGAAATTTAAAACAATGCGACCAGTTGTTAACTAATGGTCAGCCCTCTTTTAAGAAAAACAGGATATAATATACATACAATAGACTATCTATAAAAAGTCTGCATTGCAAAATCAAGTTGAAAGGGTAACAACAGATTATGTGTGCGCAAAAACTGGTGATTATTTACTCTAGATGCACCTATCTCAAATGTGCAAAAATGACACTGTTTACTCAGAATTAGCATTATTTACAACTAGAGTTGGAGATAGAAGAACAAATCTTCAAGTTACGCTGGATCTAACAGATGGTGGGGTGGTGCAGTACCCTAATTGAATCAAGCAAATGAAACAGGCTGCATGCTCACTTTATTCCTGTACTAGCCCTATTTTAATAGAACGCAGCCTACCAATTCAATCAGCGCAATCCAAACTTTTTGGTTTTAATTAATTCTAGCTATATATATGATTAATCTTACGTGCAGCTAACTTTTATGTTTCCCACAAGGGTTACATATCCGTCCTTTGTATAGAATTATTAGGAGCAATTTTTGGATAACCTAATTGATGATACCAAATTTGCATTTTTGCATGTCTATAGTCAGCAGTAGGCATGCTCCTAGTTTTTGCTTTACATTATTATATTACTAATAATAAATACGAATAAAAAATGGATGCAAGAGGTTACCCATACAATAATATCCAAATTATCCTAAAGCACTATTTCAAGTATCCATGAACATGAATATAAATTAGTTAAAAAATTACGTTGAAAGGAAGAAAAATCACTTCCAAGTAGTCTATAGTTATTCATTTATACACAAATTTCAAGCAAGTTCCCTGAATAAATTACACAAATGTGTCAATAATGACTAAGGGACAATGACATTGTTAATAAGCAAAATATGTTTCTCTTCTCCATAACTAGAAGTTAGAACCACATTTAACAGAACATGCGCAACCATAACTGGTAATAAGTTTATCTTTGCCAGGCAACTTCAACTAAAGTTGAATACATATGCATGGAATTTCAATTTATTTAGAATGACTATCTTTAACATTTGATTTTTCAAAATTTGTATTAAAGCATAATATTAACAACTGAAGTCCAATTCATAAAATCTCGAAAGAAGACTACAAAAGTTCCATAACATACCTTTTAAATCAAACAAGCAAATTTTTTAGATACTCATATAAACAGAACTTTGTTTAGTTAGACATTTAACGGAAAATTTATCAAGTTTCATGTGATAAAGGGGTTTCTAACCTTCTTAATAACAAGATCTTCTTTGCGCATCCTATTATACAATTTGATTCTTGATAGATGAGTAATTGTATGAAGTAATTGTATAAGCAATTTATGGCAGATGTATTGGAAAATGAGCCAAGATAAATAAAATATACCTTGGAAGATGTTGCTTATTTTATTTTGTTCCAGCAGCAAGGGGATAAGCTTTGATTTTTGCAACTTGCGCAGTTTCATCCATGGTAACATTTACGAGTACCTAGATAGAATGGCGTTCAAGCTTAAATGTACAAAAGAAAATGTTAGCATCTATACAAATTTTGAAATTAAACTTATGTGCAATTATAAATGGATAAACTATGTTGACTCGCATATGTAGTTGACATAAGAAGCAATAAATAACATCCAATATATAGCTTAATAATAGGAAATGTAGATAAAATGATCAATCAGGACATAAAAGTTAAGAAAAACTACCAATTCAAAGACTTAATAGAAACTGATGACTACCCTAATCATATAATATATTGAGTTACAATTAAAATAAACAACAAAGTTGAACGCAAGGAGATACTGAACCAATTGAGTTCAAATTCATAGTCAATATAAAAATCAATCATTGTTAAATTCAAATGCTTGTATCTAGGGCATTCAAAGATATATATATATATCACCTTAAATTTGCGACAAAAAGTAAGCTTGCTCCAGTCCCTCTCACTGATCTCTCACATCGAGTTTCGATCCTCTTTCTAAACAACAGTTGTCACCGATGAAGTGATCACGACTCTTTCCATAATTTCAGTTTGAGCGCATGCTTCCAGCATATCGTGTGCAGTCCTCGGTTCCATCTCAACCGCATATTCTTACATTTCAAAGTCAATTTCTCGCACTACCGAAAATTGAAGGATTAGAGGAACAAACGTTTGCCTTTAAAAAAAAAACAGGGACACAGAAATAATCAAAACAGCCCCTAAAATAAAGAGGTAACTGAAAAGATGCCCCAAAAAAAGGCGTCCTTACTGAATACAAGAGGCAGAACTTCAATTAGAAACGCCTCTACTGATGGATGCGTACTGAAAAACATATAATACCAATAGGAGCACTTAATACTGCCTTTGACAATTCAAAATCAATAAGGGCGCATGTGCTTATCACTTTTCATGCTTCCAAAAATACAATTTAATATAAAACGGAGGCATATACAAATGCCCTTATTGCATCAAATTAGGAAAACAAGTACGCAATATTCTCACCAATGAATAGGAACTTTGATATACAGTTGCTGTAAATATATAAGAAAACAACATAAACCAACACTAAATAAGACCAACATTCTTTAGTTATAAACTTTTTTATTTAGGCAAGTACAAATACAATTAATGCAAATGATGAATGCAATATAGATTTGTCTTGCTTGGAAAAGGCACAGATTGACAATGTTAGAAAATATTACAGATACATATGCACAATGATGTAAAGTGAAACTTGATCTGATCCACCAAAAGTGCTTATTTTTTATATTATAACACCGATATATAGAAATTTTCAGATTATGTGTTCTATATCATCCTGTGAAAGAATCTTCCACTTGGAGTACGTAGTACTAGTTTCTGAAAAAAATCAAAATAGACATTGAACATACATAAGTTTTTATTGGACAAATGAAAAGTGAAACACATAGCTATTCTATTCATTTCATCATTCTATAATTGATTAAATGCATTCAAAAATATTCAATTGATGTCGCAGATTCTACTACATTCAAAACTATATGCTTATCACATATGCAACCTTAATTAGGAATGACAATGGGGCGGGTTGGGGCGGGTTTCTCTTGCCCCAGACCCGACCCGGACTTTTTAAACCCCGCCCCAGACCCGCCCCGTAGACCCGGTGCGGGTCTGGAATTTCGCCCCGTACCCGAAACCCGTACGGGTCAGGGTAGACCCGACCCGCCCCGCGACCCGGTGATAATATGTTCTAGTGTACACAAATTTATATGTTTATATTTTTTTATCGCTAAATGATAAATTATATGCATATTATAATGTGTTCACAATGACAAGAGAATATTATAAAATGAGTTGTAAGATAATAGTTCAAAATGTATGCATTTGTTATTGTATGATTATCATTGATGCAACTTAATACAATGAAAATTTTATAGTTTGTCAATTGAAAGAATATAATATTCAAGTTATAACCATGTAAATTTAAGAAGATTAACAAGTAATAGTTATAGTTATAAAGTGTTTGAATGATGTTTCGATCATGCGGGTCGGGTTGGGGCGGGTTAGCCATGCCCCAGACCCGACCCTAAACCCGGACCTCCAAAAGCGGGTCGCGGGTCTACCCGCCCCGAAGACCCTATGGGGCGGGTCTAAATGGGTCAAAACAGGAGCGGGTCTAGCGGGTTTGGACCCTAGACCCGCCCCATTGCCATCCCTAACCTTAATTAACACCTTCATACACTATTAAAATAGCTATGTTTAATGGTTTAATTTTTTCTGTACAAGGGTGACTAAAAGCTCTTAAAGTATTGTAACACACACAAGATACATATAATGATGGTGAATGTGGTACCTTGATTGTTTGTAGACTGTTTAGTGCTCAACTACTTCATATAACTATCTCAACTTACTCAGACCTCTAAGCCATGTCAAGCATTTCATAACACATCTAGTAATGCATGGCTTTAAGCAAACAAAGTTCCAGTCATACGCTTCATTCCCTCGTCCATTTGAAGTTCTCTAATCACCCTTATACGCTTGCAACCATTGTAGCTTTATAACATTAAGTAACAAATATGTAAAGCTCTGACTTGAAATTGAAGTCCAAAGCAACTCCAACTCGCTCATAGAAGCAATTCTCACATATCCCCAACCTCATAGCTTAAATTGCAATGGCATGCACATGCATGCATCATGATGGAATTCACAGGTCATTCATTGTCCGATCACCCTGCAAATTTTACACTTTGTAGCTAAAATAAAGCTTGCTTGCATGCATGCCCCAGTATAGCCCTGACAATCCTGATCCTACAAAGTTCACCTTTTTAGTATAATATAATAACAGTTTTGTAGCTTTACCTCATCATATTCCTATATACTTTTCTTCTGTTTTTCTTTCTTCTTTTGTTGATTATCCATGTGATGATCATATATTTGTCAACACTACTATCCACCAAACATTTATATGGTTCTTTTGTTACTTTATTATAGTTTATTATCATTGTAAAGTAATAGGAGCAAATAAAAATGCTTTTGTAATTTTGTATATAGCTTTAAGTCATCGAAAAGAGAACATCATATCATCATTTTAAATATGAAGTATTAGAGCATGAATTAATGACCACAGATGAAAATCTTGGCATATAATGATTTGTTTAACATAAAAAGCCTCCTGATAAAAGTTGCTTCAGGCCTTTAATTTTTTTGAGATGGTCCTGACAATCAACTGCAATGATAAATATAACAAAATTTTATTGGTTGTATCTCTAGGATTGAATCTACCTTATGATAAAATAAATAGAAAAAGTAAAGAAAAAACACTTGAATTTCCTACTTAGTAAGGGGATTTTCATTATAAAAGAGAAAGTTAGCCACCTCTGTTGTTTTTTTTTTTTTTTTTGAATTTAGGCCTTTTTTTGCCACCCTCATGCCTTTTGCATCTAATTTACTTGTTAGTTTGGTGGAAATCTAATGTTATGAAATGAAATTATAAATACTATATAATTAGGGACAAGTATCATTCTGTAAGTGGTATGCAAGAAATGGATCCATTTTGGAAACTCATTTGACCATATATTACTATCAATTAATATTTACTAACTGTTAGGAAATTTTATGCAACAATCAGTGGTATTATTGCTCTTATATATACAGTAATTAATATTTACTACTATTGTATGCATGGCACTTCCACAGATAGGCTAAGTACATTTCTTTAATGCCATAATAGTCAAATGAAGTATTAAGCATTTAAAATTATAAATGCATCCTAAAGAAGGAAATTAAATAAGCACAAAAAATATGGATTTACGTCCATCGTAATAGAAACCAAATAAAGAAGGATATAAAATGTGAATATAATGAGATACATTTCAACAGCTGCATGAGTTGAGTCTTTGCAAATACACAAATGTATGTTCAATTAACGTTGAAGGCACATCAAAATCCAACCGATCTACCATGGTTAGTTGCATTGTCAAAACTTGTACATATTATACTTAACAGGACATGCTTTAGGTAAAGAATTGTTCAGTGTTAACCTAAGTATCATATTTGACTACATGATTTTATTAAGAAGCTTAGCCATGATTGCAATCGCTCTAGATTATCCAAAATAAATGTCATTGTATTTTCATTAATTCTACTTAAAAACTAGAGGAAAAAAAAATCAACTTGCGAATGATTTATGTCGAGAAAAAAAGACACACATTATCTATGATGAGTTAATATACAGTATATTCCTAAAATACATCGAGTGGGGGTAGAAAAAGATTGGTTCAGTCAAATATAAATAAGTATGAACACAATTTTGTTAGTGAATGGACCATAAACAAGCATGAACACAACTTGTTTCCAAATTTTGTTGTTTTAGACATAGACTTATTTCACACCGATTGCAGTGTGTACCGCTTGTCATCATTACCTCAACTAAAACCATCAATCTATTTCACACGTTTAGCTTTTCTAGTGCTATATTTAGCACACGAATTTCCAAAACCCAGCCATTTACATCTATCATTTATCTTATAAAGAAATACACTTGCATATGTTCCTAAAGTAAATATAAAGCAGATTCAGCGACAGAGTGCATGGTGATAAATCATTAATGCTTTGCCTGAAAGTTGGACAATCTAAAAGCAACCACTTAAACGATTAAATAGTTAAATAAACGACTATTTTTTCTCATGTTCTGATATTCTTAAGCATTAAAAATTGTTTTAGACACCATCTTAAAATGTATGTTACTTGCAGACTAGTAATTACTTAAATTTCACAAAATAAAATATAAAATGGTAAATTTAATGCTTGGTTGTTTTGATTCATTACTCTTAAAGCTTGCAATACAATAAAACTATCATGGTATACTGATCAATTTACTGTCGCTAAGTCATGGGGGAATCTGAAAATATAGAGCAGTTAACGATAAAATCACTTAACAGTACCACAACTTTCACATATAAAATCTATATCCAACAATGACTTTATGGACATGAGGCATGTCACCTTATCAATTTAACTTTTCTACATGCTTTTGATGTTCAAATAAAGACCAGTGTGGATGCAACAGCCAAAATCTTATTAAAAAACCAAGCTTCCTTGGCTAGGAAATCAAAGTAGATATCTTAGCTAGGAAACGAACGACGCTAATTTTCACAACCATTCATTCCATTTCAATTGGATATCACTTTTATAGTCATGTTTGCTTTCCATTGAAGAGGAACTCTGTATTTAAAAAGCCTTCTAGTCGACCTAGCTACAAAATGTTAAACAGTAATGTGATTTTTTTTTGGAAGTATCATCTAAGGGTTATTCTCTAAGATATTGCATCCCAAACAAGAAAATACTGCACAATGGTACCCTTAATTTACTTTCATTGACATTGACATTAAAATTGAGTTTGGAAATAACTTTGTGTAACTTATGATATATTTGGCTAATTTTTAATAGCAACTATTATAGTTACAGAACAATTAATAATTTTTAATAATAATTAGTAAAATTTGATTAATAATCAATATACCATGATTAATAATTATAACTCATCACTAGTAAATTATGATTAAAAACTAAGAATCGTAACTAAATTCAAATACGCATTATACTATAACATATTTATTAAACAACACAAAGCAATAAAACTAATCACATAGAAAAAAGTATTATACAGGATATATAATTTAGGCATAGAGCTAATAATATGTAATAATTGTTTAGGGATTCCGGTATTAACATAAAAGCAAAATCTAAATACCAATAGCTCCTCGAATTCGGTTGAGAAGGTTGTTTATGCTAGAGTGAACCGGTGCGATAGTTGCTGGTACGGTGAATCGATGAGGTAGTTACTGCTAGGGTGAATTGATGCGATTCGACATCGTTGTTGGCTGTTTGAGTGAATCGATGTATAATCGATGATAGTTCCTAGCGGAGTGAATAGATGAGATGTGGTGATGGCTACGGGAGCGCAAAGTTATCGATCAGTTAATGCGAATCGTAGCAGTAATAAATTTAGGTTAAAATTTTGGGTTTGTAATTAGTTGAAAATTTTGGTGGACAACCAAGCGTAAAGGAAAGTGGGGGAGTTTCTGCTTCCCACAGCCTTTATTTTCACCGACTCAAGAAAATGCCGCGATAATTTACGCTCCCGCCTTTGCGAAATTGGTGTGACTAATATCGGGATTTTTTTTCCATAGCACAATTTTTCATATTTTTAGTTGTAATTTTTCACTAAGATAACTTTTACATAGCTCTTTAATTAGAATGCTATGATATAATGCTATATAAACCATATTTTGTTGTAGTGTTTGTTCGCAAATATCTAACTTAAGCATGCCAAGTCATATACGGAATTTATCTCGAATAAATGGATGACGCAACAATACAACTATTCGGCATCCTAACAACTGTATGAACACAAATAATCATGTCAGAACATCAATAATCAAACATGCATGGAAAAATAATAGGAATAATCAAAGTAGCACCCATGCCTACCTTAACATGCATGATCCTTATATAACTAATATAATATGAAATCCACATATAACTTGGCACTTGGTTGCCATTTTGAAAATAAAGAATGTTAATCTAGCATCTCTCGTCAACGAATCAGATATGGCTCGAGTGCTATCATACCATTCCCAACTCTAAGGCAACCTATCGATGAAAACCATCAACAATTATTCCCTCATCCATTTGAGAATCTCGAATAGTTATAGAAAAATATTTGGTTCACCTCATTCAGCACTAGATAGATGATATCACATTCAACATGAAATGAATGCGCAATTAACCGCTTCTAATGATGCTAGGAAGAAGCAACACCACTTCCATATAGAACCAACCACCAAGGTCGGGCCTGCACTATCTCACCTCGAGTTATAGAGTCATAACCAGTAATAAACGCAACCGACGTCCACTAGTGGAACATCACTCCTAAACTAGTAAATCTCGATCATGAAACACAGATAACTGCATTTTCCATTCACATATATAGGAAATAACTAAGTCGTAGAAGGCCAAGAAAACTGATTCTTTAGCAAAGGAGGAGATATCTCTTAGGGAAGAGAAATCCCAATGGTGTGACATCACCAAAAAACCTTAACCACCCCCCCTCCCACGCGAAAAATATTGCCTCCTATCTCCCAAAGAAAACTCAGACGCAATTAACTCTGAATAGGGAGTCGAATACTCCTCCTCGTGCGGTTTCGACTATTGATTAAAACACAATAATTTTCCATTTGGAAAAACACCACACCAAATAAAGTAACACTACCAAGAGAGCACTATCGGCATGTCATTCCTGCTCGGAATGAGAAATCGATACACTCATGGGTCAACTTCAACTTCTAAGCCATCGTTACCTTTCATAGGATCCATAATGACATCCTACATAAATGGTGTTTTCTCCACACCAACAGCACAACGCCAATTGTGCCTTGTGCTTTCTTTTCATCCATGGGAAGAAGAAACAAAAATCAAATAGCATAAACACAATTCTTTTAAGTAATATCCCAGAATACAGTCCATGAAATTAACAAAATATGCCAACTCCCCGGTTAGCCCAAATATCATAACCAATCAACAAAAATCATAGCTGCATGTGAAGTGTTGTAATTGGCACACACCACCCAACTGTCCACAATCGGTAAAATCCCCTTGGGATTACCATCCGAAAGAACATTCTTACAACCTAGAGTCAATCAGAAAAACCACCAACCAACGAGAATAAATATTCGCTCGTTTCCAGCTCCTAAGGTGTCATACGACCTAAAGGAACAATTACTGGTTAAATACTATAACCAAATCGATATTGAACTCGACTCGAGTACGATGGTGATCTGGTTATCTCATCGTGTGTTTTTAGATACTCTCAAGCTTCTAGCTCAGGTGATGACTAGCTACTACAAAATTCAATGTCTCAACCCGCTATCGTCCAATTATAAGCGACTTACATACTAAAGATCAAAGTCTCAGACCTCTATTGCTAAATTGAGGACAACTCACTACTTAAAAGAAAAATGTCCTAGCCCACTATTGCCACCAGTTGTCTCTTGCTACCACTGACATTCCATATCCTTACAGCCAGTTAGCTACTAGACCCAAACATTAAGTCCAGTTGAGCTTAACAATCAACAACAAATTAACAAACAAACAAATATGACCTGATGAAATATGAGTTTTGATTAGCCATGTATATTGCCAAGTTTAGACAATCTCTGTCGTAACTCTCCCCCACCTCGAGGCTTGAAATTAGGTGCTATGGTTGTGCAGTCATCCGCAATGTTAATTTTTGGCGACCAAAAAGGGGATGTTGCACACATATATTGTAATGTCCCACCTTTTATAGCATAGAAAGTCGACACCAAGTACAAACATTTGTATTTCAATATCGAGTGACTAATCATCAAAAACATTAATTATTGGAGTTAAAAGAAAAGGAAAGAATAAGAGAAATACAAAATCTCACAGTAGAATCAAAAACATATCATAAAATAATAATAATGATAGAAGAATTGTCACTTCCAAATATAATGTATATCAGAGTTAAATACAAATCTTATCAGCTGACAGTTATTAAATTCTAACTTTACAAATGTCGATAGGTAAATATGAAATAGTGAAAATAAAAAAATACGTTAAGTGAACTTCTAACTCTACTCCATGAGCTTCCAACTGACAAAAACATGAAAACATACTCAGTCTGATCCGTGCGTTATAATGAAATAACAAATGGGTTAGTTCGAAAAACCAGTATGAGAAATCTCAAATGAAAGCAAACTGTTCACTTCACGTACAACTCGAATCCACTTCACGTACTACCATACGCCTGAAAGTAAACGTCCTCGACTAATAGCCGACAACAAACCTCTTAACTTCAACTTCTTTACTCAATCATACACCATATCCCGCGAGATGACTTCTCACCTCACAAGAACAACATACATAATAACATCCATACAAATAGGAAAAAAACTGAAATACGCAATGGATAAATGCCATATATACTAATGCCAACATAAAGAAAAAACAGAACAATACATCAACAAAAACATTCAGCACCTCTCGTAGAAACAAGGAATTAATCCAAAAATTTGGATCAAATAAGGAAAATGTTAATTTACTCAAAAATACAGAACCGCATTGCTTACTGCAAGCTAGGCCACTTACAACCATATCCAGTCTCACCATGGATACAAATAATTAAACATCACGAAGGTTTTTATCTTTTTGATGCAGTTAAAATAGAAAATTCATAAATTTGGAATCAAAGCAATAAAATAAGAAATATTTTAAAAAATGACTCGGCAGATGCGCCATCCTGACCGAATAGTATACTTCTTAGAAACTCAATTGTTCTCGAAAATATACTAGCCAAACCCCGCCAACTTTACCGAGTATCCGAGTATTTCAAACCTTGTGCAATACAATCAAACCAACCCTGGAGTAGATGTGAAATTACCTTAATAGGAGCAACCACACATAACTAGATGTCCATTCTCATTTTTGATAGTCATTTTCAATAAAGGATGAAAAAAATAAAAGAGCAACAAATCATTTTAAATTTGATAAAAAAACTCAAGAAAACTGAACCGATAGTTATTGAATCAACTATCAGAAATATTCAAAATGATCGTATATGGAAAGTAAATCACATTCTCTTGCCACTGTTTGTCGATTCCAAACTTGTACTATCTCTTGGTTAAAAATAAAGTCGGACAAGTTCAGGTAATGTTATCTCTAGATATCGCTTGACGATTTCAATCTTCGAGATAGAAATAAGTTTTACGCTAGCTTCAATGGTCGTTGTTGATAGATAAGTGATATAATTTATGGAAATTTCTTTCCATATCCATATCGAAAACTTTTAAATTTCAAAACTCGAACTTGTGCTTGGTTTTCACATTTTAGATATTTAAACAAAAAACGCTTTTAAAGTACTCTTTTAAAATATTAGCTTCAAAGAGATAATTATAATTCTAAGTTTATTTAAAAGAAAAGTCTAAATCAATGTTATTTAAAAAATCATTTCCAATAAAATCCAACATGCTTTACAATTATATTAAATTTCAGACCTTTTCCATTTAAAATGGACATCCCTATTTAAAATTATCGTTTATAAGATTTAAACGTTATAATTTATCCAAAATGGATAATAAATTAAATTTGGGAAGACCTAGTAGGATCGACTAATATGGAAATAAGAGTAATATTACTAAACGTGGATGTTTTAATGATATACTAACTTTGATATATGCAAGTAAATATTTAATAAGATAAAAATTTAAAAATGATGGAACAAATAAGCAATAAAAAAGCTATAAGTAAAGGTAAAGAACACCAAAAAAAAATATTGGTTCAAAGAACCGTCCTACGTCCAATCCCTAAAATACCCTTAGTCCTTTTACTACAAAACCCTCTCTTCACCCAGAGGAACAGGTCTTTATTGCCGTTACATGACTTCTTTCCACCTAGACTGTACAAGCAAGGATTTTTTTCGATTGGACTCACTTATAGGACTTCACCACCTGAATTGCCTTCGGGATTTTCTACCGGCTTTGCAGGACTTTGTTAAAGAACATAAATAAATTATTTGTTTTCTAGTACAACACTAATTTGTCACGAATGAAGTACAATATCCTATGATCTTCTCCTTGAGTTTATAGATTAAGAAATATGAGTAAGTGATCTCTTTTGAATTCAAACGATATTCGAATTACAATTAGAATTCAAAAAGATCTAGAATGCAAGAATTGAGCAATTAGAATGAGCAAGAACTTGAAATCGATGGAATAGATAAGGATGAGATCGAGTAAGTTATTTGAGATGTTGTTCTTGCATGTATATATAGTGAATGAAGAGTTACAACTGCTGGTGAAATTTCATGATCGAAATCAGAGAGTTGCAACCTTTTAAGATCAAGTAAACTCTTTATAAAAAGTCATGTCCCTTCAAATATGGCAGTTGGAACTCTGTTCAGTCGACTGAATATTCATTGGCAGTCGAGTAAACTGGAAGCAAATATTTTTTTTGTATACGATCACATTCACTCGGCTGAATAGGTATATTTAGTCAACTGAATCTGAAATATGCACACAACTCTTATGTGCACACATATTCAGTCTACTAAATTGGTTAATTCAGTCGACTAAATTGTGCATTTTCTAGATTCTCATATATACGTGAAGTTTTATTGAAAATTTAAAATGTATAAACTTAGAGGAGAGATCTTAATATTATAATCTAACCCAAGACTCAACTTAATATAAAATAACTAACGTACTACTAGTCTTTGATGTGTTTGCGAGACATCTTGATTGTGATATGTTGACTTATTCTTTCATCTTGTCATTGATCAAAACATTGTTATTTAACATTCTCCCACTTTTTGATTTATGACAACACTTGAATAGGATGTGAACAAACACTTATAATCTCCCTTTGAGTTTTATGCTTTCATCCATGAATCTTTTCAACATTTGGCATTCATTAGTTAGCACGCATATGATATCTCCACCTTTGTTATCGACTAAAAGGAGATATTTATGATAAAATCTTAACATATATATATTTAGATATCATGTATGCACCATAAATTCAAAATATATCGAGTCGTGCATGTGTGAGCATACGTGTTATTTTAGGGTAACTATATAGTAGTGAATATAAATCATTCCCAAAGACACAAGCGTAGCATAACATGATGTTCACACATAATAAGTATGTACCCATAGTAGTAGTCATGAAAGAATATTTACAAACACAATGTTTTAAGCCAAAAGACTACATAAAGAGTTTCACTATTAAAAACCAAAATATAGTAAAGATAAGATGAAATCATTCCTTTGGATCATCGCCACCATGCTTAGTTATTCCATCTCCTTCTTTAGAAGTACCAATTCCTTCTTTATTGCCCGCATCCTCATCTTTGTCCAATTCATCGGTTCCCCAATAAATACCATGAGAGGGATCAAAATCTATATGTTTAGTGGACTTAAAAGAGGATAGAATGCTATAGATTATATAATCAAGCTTTGATTTTTTTTAATCTTTTGCTTAACATCTGAAATGACCATCTTAGCTTCAATCATGGACAAGCGTTGATTATACATTATAACTATAGTCTTTTGATTCTTTGTAAGAGAAATAATAATGTTTTTAATAGAACCATCCAGATTTATCTCTTCAAACTCAGGAATTGGTGGAAACTGAGTACCCAGTTGAGTTTGAGGTTAATCTTGAGGTTGAGCTTGTTGACTCGAGGAAGGATCTCGTGTTGATTGGGCAGGTTGTGCAAGAGCTGGATGAGTAGGATGAGTTCTATACACAGACGGAGGTTGTGGCACATTGTCTTCCTTATGTTTCTTTCATTGTTCAAATGTTTGAATACGTTGAAGCATAGGCAATTCAGTAGGAAGACACATTAGATGCAATGTCTTAGTACCCAAATATCCTATGATGAGATTCTCAGTTTTAGGAGTCGATATTTTTAAATGTGTAAGAATACGAGTGATGTAAGCTCCGCAGTACATATTATGTAGTCAGGATTGTTTAAAACACAAATATTCCTCCATGATGTGTAGTGCCCAATTAATCTTTTTATTTTCTCAAATTGCATATAAAGCTTGAAAATCTCGAAGATATACTTGATCATAATTCCTGGTAAGAGGATTGATTTTTTTTTTTGTGTGTGTATATATATATATATATATATATATATATAGGAACAAAAGGTCCACAAAAACTGCCAACATGCTTGGTAGGTAACCAAAATATATAATACGATCTACTCGGAGGTAGACTATATGTATGTATAGGAAGATAGATAGATGAGCTCCGGATAAACCATCGCCCATCTTACTTCAAAATCGAGTTTCAACACGGCCACCACCTAAAAGTGAAGTATATCTACTCCTACGCATTACAATAGTCTCTCCAAAAACTATAAAAAACACAACAAGAACAAAACATCTCAAAGAAAGAAATGACTTTATAGATCTGCACTCCATGTAAGCTCCACATAAAAATAAACTACCTTTACCCTCGAAGACGAGGAATGAACGCTAGCTAAACAATCAACCTCCCCACCGGCGAAACTGAAAAACCTGTAAAGTTGTTCCCAGTCCATCCCAGAGCTCCATAAGCAGGGTATTTATCCCTGATCCAAGGAATCCATAGTCCAGCAAAATCGAAAACCTATAAATCCATACCCTGGAGCAATAGCAAACCAAATCAGGCCAAAAAGGGGGGGAGGTGTAGGCGATGAAAGGATAGTGGGATTCCCACAAATCCTAATAGGAGGAAGTTCATCCAATCCCCTCTCAAGATGTGGTTGGAATTAATGAAACATCAAAAATTCCAACCAATCTTCTTGAATGGGAACCAATAGAACCTCTAAATGGTATGTCACGAAATGCAAGGAACATGTCATTCCTTACCTTTTGAATGATGGAAAATGGTTCCATGGGCACCGCATCATAAATTTCCTTATTCTGCGAGCACCAAATATGCCAGCAGATAAGGCAAGGGATCAACAAAAGAAGGATGGATCGAACAGATTTACCTTAGTTTCCGCTTCACCAGAATCTCATAAAATCCGCTAGAGAAGGTGAAAAATTACCTCGAATACCAACCAAGTTTCCAAAATAATTCAGCACAATTTGGCGAGGAAGCCAAAGAAAAACAAGTGAGCTATGGATTCTGTGTCACCAGACCCACAACATCTGCACCAGGACACAAACGGTATGCCAATCCTTTGGAGGTTCTCGTCAATCAGAAGGCCACCATGAAGGGTCCTCCACATGAACAGAGATCCTCGATGAAAGAGAAAAGAGGAAGACGTGGAGCAGGCGTCCTCGCGGAGCCCCACGTTGTCCTAATCGAAAAGGGGTTGTCGTCCCAAATGGATCCACCACCATGTGAATCTGAAAACGCCTTCAAATATTGCATCCGTTTCCACGTCTCACTAGCATAGGACGGGACGCCAGTGTAGTTCGAAGTCTAAAGTCTACTATACTTGGCATGGAGGAACGTTGCCCATAAGGAGTCATTCGCGTCAAACCTTGCCCATAGCTTGCAAGCGAATGCAATACAAGTATCATTTGGGTTTCTAAGGCCCAAACCTCCTTCACCTTTGGTATGACAAATGATGTCCTAGGAAATACAAAGATGACGACTAACGTTGTCCTTTTTCCCTTAGAAAAAGGATGAAGCCAAGGACCTGTAAGATTGGAAGAAAGAAGAGGTAGGAGTCCTAGCAGCAAAGACATGTGATCCAATAGAGTCAAGCACAGACTTTATGAGGATCAATCTTCTTGCCTGCGACAGAAGAGCCGCATTCCACTTAATAATCTTGCCCCTGACCTTATCAGTCAGGGTGTCGAAGATGGCATTGAGTTTACGACCTCTGTAAAGTACAATGCCAAGATATGGTAAGGGAAGGGATGCGGCTGTAAAACCTATGAAGGTTTCAATCCAAGATCTAACTATGGAGAGGTCCCTTGCCGGAACGAAGCAACTTTTAGCAATGTTAACGAGTTGGCCAGAGCACCTCTCGTACTGCTGAATGAGGCAGAATAGGCGACGAACTAGTCAACGACTACCATTCGTGAAAATGATAATGTCGTCAGCGAAGGATAAGGAAGATATGAGCCAGCTGCCCGAGGGGATGCCAAAGCGATGAATCTGATTTGTTATCGTAAGTGAATGTAAGCCACGTACGAAATCCTCTGCCATGATAACGAAAAGTAAAGGCGGGAGAGGATCTCCATGACGAAGTCCCCTTCCCACTTTGAAGTGGCCGTTTGCTGATCCGTTGATGAGAACGGTAAACCAACAATTGAAAATGAGCCTCTAGATAAGATAGATAAGGGTTTCTGGAAATCAAAAAGCTCTTAAAACCTTGATGATGAAAAACTAGGACATTTGATCATAAGCTTTAGCCATGTCCAACTTCACGATCACATTAGAACCGTTAACCTTCCAGTCAATATGAGACACTAGCTCCTGGGCTAAAAGGACATCATCTGTAATCAAGTGTCCTTTTACAAACCTAGCTTGAGAAGAGGAGATGATGCGCAGAAGAAACAGAGCCGATCTAATGGCTAGAAACTTTGATATAACCTTATTAGAGAAGTTACACAAGCTGGTCGGGCGAAAGTCTGCATAAGTGCTAGGATTTTCGCACTTAAGGATAAGGACCAAGTTGGTGGAAGTCCAGCCCTGAGGAAAATCTCCACCGGAGAAGAAATACTTGATAGCCAGGCAGAAGTCCAACTGGATGATTGGCTAGATGCTTCGGTAGAAGACCCTGTTGTAGCCATCCGGCCCACTAGCACTATCCTTACTAAAAGCGAAGACACAAGCTTGTATCTCTTCCGTGGAAGGAGGTACTGCAAGATCATCGCTCTCCTCAGGATGAACCAGTCTTAGAATGATGGATAGCAACGACGAATCAGAATTCGACACCGAAGGAGAGCCAAGAAAGAGAAAAAGTGAGATAGGGTGGTCTCGTTGACATCATCAGGAGAGGAAGCAAACGAGAGATCTTGCCGCTGAATCTGAAGACTAATCTCATCATGACCTAATCTATCACATTCTATTTCAAATAGTTCTTGTCCTTCGGATGGACTTAGAAGAATTTGACCTAGTGTAGCCGGTGTGAAACAAATATGAACTACACATGCATTAGTACGCAAGACGTTTTCATCTAGGGGTTCTTGTTGCTCAAGATTCATATTTGCAAAGAAATGTTTAAGTAGCAAAGGATAGATATTGACACTATTAGGTGTATATGATAGAAGAGATACAAGACCACTATTCTGAATCATTGTAAGTATTTCATATGATTCAAACTCGGCAAATTTCATAAACGAACCTTTGACTATACGAGTGTTCTTCATCTTTATGAATATATCCTTGGCTTTTTGACTTAGTAGCCATGATTAAATTTGAGATTTTGATGTTCCGGTCAACGAAGAAGTTTCTCTTTGTCTTTTGGGAGCCACTGATGATTGATTTTGAACTTGGATTTATGAAATGAGTGATTTTGGAAAGTTAGGTTTGAGAGAATTTTTGAAATTTTAGTGTGAAATAAGTGAAATGATATGGAAGCGGAGGAGACAACACATATATAGTCATTTTTCAATAGATTCAGATAACTGAGTTGGAAGATTTAGTCATCTGAATGCTTAATATTTTCAACCTGAGAGCAGGTTTGATAATTCAATTGATTGGATTATGATGTTCAATCGATTAAGTTGCAGGAAAAATTATCCTGAGAGCTTTGACCTTGAATGTAGTGGACTGGGTAACGAAGTTTAGTCGATTGGTTTTTGATAACTTTGAACCCTAGAGTTGATAGTAGTATTTGTTAGGGAACGCGGAATGCAGATTTTAAGGCAAGAATAACACTAGAGGGGGGTGAATAGTGTTTCTAAGGAATTTGCAGAAATCTTAAATTTAAACGATCAACTATATGAATCACACACAACAGAGATGATCACAGACACAAAATCAAACACAAAATCAAACACAAACACAAAAACAGATAAATATATAAATATAAAATCCAGAAAACGAAAGAACTCACCGAATTTTATACTGGTTCGGATTACTCCTACGTCCAGTCCCATGCAACACTTGATTGCGCAGAGTATTATTACTATTATTAATATCCAAGTACAATCCTCTTGATTTCCCGGCTACAAGGTTAACACCTCTCAAACCACTCTTGATTTCACGGCTACAAGATTACCAGCGATCCCTTTCCTTGATTTCAAGGCTATAAGGAACACAACTTTCCCCAAACACTTCCTAAATGATTACAACAGTCCTACAACTCTTCAATAGCACTTCAATTCAAAGAGTAATTAGTAGAGAGAGAGAGAAAAGAAGAAGTATTATGTAATTAGAGTAGAAATCGGCGAAGTATAAGTGTAGAAATCAACAAAATAAGAAATATTAATGGTGGGAATAAGAGGGGTGAAGATGGAGAAGAAGAATAGTAAAAAAATTTGAAATCACCCTATATTTATAGTATTTGAATGGTTGCAACACTTCTGGAACGTTACAAATAATGAAAAGACACTTCCTTTGAAAATTGAAAAAATGACAGTTGTATGTCGACATAGACATATATGTATGTCGACACATGTGTGTGTAAAATATTTCTTAAACTATTCTTTCAAGTGTTTAGATATATATATATATATATATATATATATATATATATATAATTCTGGAAATTCTTTTATTAAAATTTAGTGATATAAATGAGTACTATAAAGTGTAAAAACATATGAAAACATACTTATATATATATATATCATATAAACATATTTATAAAATTATAAGGTTTAAAACTACATAACTCTAAAACTATAAAAATATATAAGTATAAAATCATATAAACCTAAATTTAAAACTTATATTTGAAATCATAAGTAAGATAGAAAAACAATTTAAATTTAAAATTGGAATTTTGAAAATTTTGAATTTGAATTTGAACATGGAGTGCTATTCAGAGTCTTACATATAAACTAGACTCTATTACTATATTTGTCTTGAACTCTTGATAACTTGATTACTTATGAGTCTTGAATCTCCTCTGAATTCTGAATCTCTTGAAACTCTAAAACTGTACAGTCTTCGGTATTTTAGTCCGATATACAAATCCTGCATATATTCTAGATAGGGATGTTAGTATATATTCTGGATACTTGTAAACTTGTTTTCATTGACTAGAAATATCTCAAACTTTATGTTTAAATGTTATCAACCATTTTTTTGCAAATATGAGAAAATTTATTGGTAAAAATTCATGCATATACAAATATAGAAAGTATATTGCCTAAAAAATTTGTTAATAATTTATTTAGATGAAAGTGAGTTAGATTTTCTTAAAGTTTCATTCTTCACCTTGTTAGCTCCTTCATTAGCATCATAGTTTTTATACCAAGCATTTGGTGAATAGGGAGGTCGTTTTGGACTTTGATTCCATGGAGCAAATGATGAAGACGGACAAGGAGAAGGTTCGTGTGCATCTGGTTTGATGGATCCACAAACCATTATAGCGATTGTTCAAGAATGCTCAAACAACGTGTTGTGACTTTATGCTTGAAATAGAGTTCACGTTGAAGCTCCAATTGTTGACGTTGGTAATGATTAATATCGTTTATCTTTTCTTTAGTTGATGGAGAAACAATCATAGGTTGTTTTAACTTTTAACTATCCGGTGTATAACCGATATGATAATTTGACCATTTATAGATTAGATCATGTCGTGGGATTGGAGTTTGAATCTTCGGTGACGTTGGTGAAGATTTGGTCGTAGGTGGAGTAAATTGATTGAGGATTGATGATCGTTTGAAGGCATTTTCTTGTTGATAATATATGTTTATCTTTGTTTTATAAAAAATAAGTACAAGGGTTTTTATTTATAGTTAATTATCACTTAGTTCCAGCAATTCGCTTTGTGGTTTAGAATTAACGTAGGATGTGAACCTGTAATTAGGTATATAACTATATTTTTTAGAATTTGTGTCTTAAATTAATTAGCTCGAAAATATGGTATATATGTATATCGAAGTTTTCTAAGTAACTAAGAAACATCAAGTAGTCAAATGGTAAAAATATATGTCTAGTAAACAAGCAAACAGGGTTCAAGTCCTAGTTGATGTGAAAATTCACATTTTTCTTTTTTAGGTATTTTTCATAAATCTTTAAACGATACTACTCCTAGTTCTCGTCTTAATTTTATAAATATATTCTTGAGTAAAGGTTTAGTAAAGATATCCTCTATTTGATTTTCTGATGAGACAAATTCTAAATTTATAATTTCTTTTTTAATATTTTCACATAGAAAGTGATGATGTATATCAATATGTTTAGTTCGATAATGATTAACTGGATTTTTAGATAAATTTATTACACTATTATAATAAAAATAGATTGTTGATGTTGATAAATATACGGTAAAATCTTTAAGTGTTTGTTGCATGTATATAACTTGAATACAAGCCAAAGCTGCTGATATATATTTGGCTTCACACGCA
The DNA here is from genome assembly GCA_030737875.1 of Allium sativum. Classification (NCBI taxonomy): domain Eukaryota; kingdom Viridiplantae; phylum Streptophyta; class Magnoliopsida; order Asparagales; family Amaryllidaceae; genus Allium; species Allium sativum. The sequence goes on from CM060919.1 coordinate 251,679,976, forward strand.
GATAGTTAAACACAATTTTGTTTCTTACTAAACAAAGAGACTAGTGATTTGCCAATAAAATGACAAGTACCACTTGTACTTTTACGATCCGTCCAGGAGCCTCCGAAATCAGCATCACTATAGGATACTAACTCGAAAGAACAAACTTTCAGATAGAAAAGCATAAAATCCATAGTATTGCTTAGATAATGCAATATATGTTTTACTGCTCGTAAATGTGATTCCTTTGGATTGGATTGAAATCTTTTACATAAACAAACACTCATCATTATATCTGGTCAACTAGCATTTATATGTAATAATGATCCTATCATACTACGATATAAATTTTGATCAACATTTTTTCCATTTTCATCTCTATCGCGATGTGTTGTTGTACTCATAGGAGCTGGTTTTGCAGAAGTGTTTTCTATTCTAAACGTTTAATTAAATTATTACTATATTTTTTTTTTGATTTATAAAATATCAATAGATAATTGTTTAATTTATAGACCACGAAAATAAGATAATTCTCCATATGAGACATTTCAAATTCCTTAGTCATAATTTCTGAAAATTCTTGACATAATTTTTCATTAGTAGAACCGAAAATAATGTCATCTACATATGTCTGAATTATTATTTTTGGCATAGCCGACTGGTTTTTATAGTGTTCCGTAACACTCTTTTATTAGACTAATAATAAAATTACAATATAGTACATGTGACTGTAGTTAGAAGTCAACTAAATCAGTTTTTAAGGTGGACCGTCCACAGTCTATGACATTTATAGTGGGTCATCCACTGAATCTAAACTAGACTACAGCCCAGAAGCTAGTATAAGATGCTAAACTACTATTTTCTTAACTCCGCGCAGGGAACTTTTTTTTTCATAACCAATTACAAATATTATTACATTAATACCATTTACATTGTAAGCTACAGTCACTTCACTACAAACCAAGCCACACAGTAAAAGGACTGAGCATACATATCGAGCCACAAGCCAAACGGTAGTGAACAGGGTACAGAGTACCAAACTTGCATGGGACACAAAGCCACTTTTGCATCAGCGAATAGCTTGAGTATAGCGTACAGAAAGTATGTCACAAGTCAGAAAGAAAACCATGGATGCAAAGAACCTCCCATTGCACCAAAATAGAAGCAACCGAGAGGAGCTAAAATCAACGCATCGTCAATGGAAAATCAAACCCATAGTAGTTCTGCAGACATTTCCTTGATCCATTGCATTAGAAAAATAACTAGAACCAAATGGCTCAGCATAGCATATTGACATTACATGACTAAAATGACATAGGATAAGCCATAAAGCTCCACTATCTACCAGAAAAATAGCACCCGCTACTCGAACACAAACCAAAAGAACTAAGCATTTCGACAGTCCATCGAACCAAATACATGAAAACCAAGGCAAAAAAACCATCAAAGAAAACGTCACCTGCATCTTGTAAGATCTAATCTGATCCGTTCACTCGAAGAGCAGGTTTGGATCCGTATTCGGAAACCATACTAGGAGGCAAGAAGACCCAGCATTCAGTCCAAGGGCTCAGGAGCATCACCTAGTTTAACATGAACCATGAACCCGAAAAACTAACAGAAGAAAGCAAGGCAGATAGTAGAGCTTCCCCAAACAACCATCACGAAGAAGAAAACCAGAAAAGCTCAAACCATGACATATAAACTCGCATCAGCAGATCTGCCTTACCACAAAATCCCAAGGTATGGTTGCGGGCTCAATAGCATCGAGTAAGACATATAAAGAAGCCAGATCTAAACTGGACAAGAGAAAGCAATGACTTCGTAAAGGTGGCTTCCAAATCAGATTAGATCTGGAAAAGAGGAACTGTAGCGAAAGCACTAGGGGACCATGTACGTGAAAGCAGATCAAAAGGTGTATCAAAGAAGATAGACGTTTCGAGGAGAAGGGGAGAAGAAGAAATAAAGAAGCGAGAAAGTTAGGAAGATGGAAGAGTGCGATGGGGATCTGTCACCATTAACGGTCCCTTCGTGCTTCGATAAATAATGTTATTTATCCTTTTTAATATATCCTAAATTTTTAATACATCGTTTTTAGCACGTTTAATAAATAACTTTGATCAACCTTTACAATTTGAAATCCTGAACTTATTAAATAATCCTTAAGAATGCCAAGTAAGGGGTGCTTGTTTTAAACCATATAAAGCTTTTTCAATTTATATACGTAGTCAAGGTATTTTTCATGTGAAAATAAAGGAGATTATTCAAATAGACATTTTCTTTTATATATCCACTTAGAAAAGCACTTTTTACGTCCATGTGATATAATTTAAAATTATGAAAACACGCATTGGCTAGTAAGATACAAATTGCTTTTAATCTAGCGTCTGGAGCAAAAGTTTCTTCGTAGTCTATTCCTTCTTCTTGATTATATCCTTATGCGACAAGTCTTGCTTTATTTATAGTTATATTTCCTAATTCGTCGTCTTTTGTTTTTATAAACCTATTTTGTACCAACATCAGCTTGATCACTTGGTCTAGGAACTAATTTCCGAACTTTATTGCATTTAAACTGATTAAGTTCTTCTTTGCATAGCTATAATCCAATTTTCATCAGTATGTTCTTCTTTTAGATTTTTGGGTTCTATAATAGATAAGAGAGCAATGTGACTTACTAGATTTAATTGATTTCTAGTTCATACATTTAATGCTATACCCCCAATAATATTTTGAACTAGGTGATCTTGTAATATTTTCGGTGGAGACCTTAATTCATTATTATTTTGAAAAACTTTATCATCTTCTCTAGTGTTTTAATTGGTATTTGCATCTTGAATATTATTTTCATTCATATTTTGACTAGTATTTCAATTTTACGTGTCAATAGAAATAATATTTTCATTATTGCTATTATGGATAACCTTTTCTTCTTCTCTATTATTATAAATAAAGATTTCATTTTCTCTATAAAAAAATTCAAATTTTCATTAATATATGAATTTTGATTAACATTTTTATCAAAGCATACATGAAGTGTTTCTTTTATTTTACATGATCTTTTTATTATAAATACGATAAGCTTTGCTTCGATCAGAATATCCTAAGAATATCCCTTTTATCGGAATTTGAATCAAATTTTCCCAACCTATCCTTGTTGTTTAAAACAAAACATTTTGAACCAAAAAAGTAATATATGGAATATTTGGTTTTTTATTGTTAAATAGTTCGTATGGAGTATTTTTCGTAAATGGTCGAATAGAAACACAATTTAAAACATAACAGGCTATTGCGACTGCATCTGCCCAGAAATGTTTAGGTAATGTGCTTCCATTTAGTAATGTCCCAACATATTCTTGTAATGTTTTTTTTTTTCATTCTACAACCCCATTTTGTTGTGGAGTTCTAGGAAACGAAAAATTATGAAAAATATCTTTCTTCTTACAATATTGATCAAATATTTCGTTTTCGAATTCTCGTCCATGATCACATCTTATATTTTTTATTTTAAATCCTTTCAAATTTTGAATTTGTTTAACAAAGGTCTTTAAATGATCAAAAGTATCACTTTTATTTTTCATAAATATTATCCAAGTATATCTAGAAAATCATCAACAATTATGAACACATACTACTATGATTTATTGATTGAACTTGGGTTGGCCCAAACAGATCCATATGTAGTAATTTTAATGGCCGTAATGTTGAAATGACCTTTTTAGATTTAAATGAAGATTTTGTGAATTTTCCTAGTTGACAAGCACCACAAAGGTTATCAAGTTTAAATTTCATTTTTGATAATCCCATTACTAATTCAATCTTCGAAATTTTATTTATTATTTCAAAATTTATATAACAAAATCTTTTGTACCATGGCCAAGGATCATTTTCTTTAGCTAATAAAAACAAATCTAGATTATTTTTAATTTTCATATTCATAACGTCGATATTTTTATCTCTATTTCCTTCAAAAATCAGATTTTGATTTTTATCGGGAACTACATTTATTTTCTGAAAAAGATATTTTAAAACCCCAATCTCATAATTGACTAATACTAAGCAGATTATGTTTTAAATTTTTAACTAACAGAACATCAGTAATAAGAGATAAATTAGATGTACTGTAATTTCTCACATCGCCTTTGCCGATGATGTATCCCTTGGAATTATCTCTAAAAGTGACAGTTCCTCCTTTCGAGTAGATAATATTTGTAACCACTTCTTTGTCTCCTGTCATGTGTTTTGAGAAACCACTATCGAGTATCCATTTTCCTCTTTTCTTGAGTGAGACCTATAAAAAATATGTAATGATATTGGTACCCACTTCCTTCGTTAGATCCCTAAGAGTTAGGTCGTAGGAAACCAAACCCAAGAGGGTTCAATGTCCCTTTTATAAATATAATTCTTATTTTTATGAATAGTTTATAAGAGTGATTTTATATATTTGTTCATAATCTAGAAGTTATTTGATTTTGGAACCCATACGTTAATAGTTTTAGAAGCTATATTGTAGTTGGTTTTTCTATGATACTAGATTTGACCATTCTATTCAGTTTCTTCCTAGGTCGAATATCAGATTTCTTTTTATAACCTAATCCCTATTTACTAGAAAAAGGTTTAGAATTTTCTATAATTTTAGATGAACTATCTCTTCCTTTATTAAAATTAGACACATTCTTGGTAATATCATCTAACTTTATTTTAAGACTAGAGTTATCTAATTCTACTATTTTAATTCTAGTTTTCAACTCGTGATTTTCAGAAATAAGTGCATTATCCTTTTGTTTTCGAGTTTTTATTTATTGACTCAATAAAGAAAGCCGGGAATTTGCTTTATAAAGATATTCTTGAAGTTTTCTAATTTCTTCTTCTAATATCTCTTTTTCATCTTTTAGCATATCTCTTTCGAATTCTGTCTTTTTCTGATCCTAGTTAGCTTGTTTATATTTTCTTTTGAAATCCTAATTAGATTCAAATAATTTCGAATTTATTTCTAAGATATCTTCGTAAGAAAAATCACTTACCTCATTAACTTAGCCATAAAGCGTACATTAGCTGTTCAGTGTCACTATCACTGCTACTATCTGATGATGATGAATTGGAAATATCACAAGTTATTACAAAAGCTTTCTACCTCGATTTATCTTTCTTGATATTCTTTCTTTTTCTCTAGGAAGTACATCTTCATATGACCTTTCTTTCCACAGTCGTAGCATTCTAATACCGAGGCTAATGGTTTTGATGAGTTATTATTGTTGGATTTTTTGAAGATTTCCTTATTTCCTTTCCTATATTTCAAGAATTTCTTGAAATTTTTAACAATGAAAGACAGATCTTCTTCATTATCAGAATCAGAATCTTCTTTTGTTTCGGTATGAAATGCAAGATTCTTTTTGTCCTGCGTATGAATTCTTTTTGCTTGCAAATTCACTTCATATGACATAAGATTTCCTATCAACTCTTCTGGTTTCATGGTTGAGAGATCATTAGCTTTTTCGATAGCTAATACCTTCATTTCCTATTTTTCTGTTAAAGAGTTTAGGATTTTTGATACTATATCAAAATCAGAATATTTTTCTCCCAAGCCTAGTAATAAGTGATAAATATTATGAAATCTAGAATACATGTTATTATTATATTCATTTTCATTCATTCTAAAATTCTGAAATCGACTTTTAAGCATGGATATCTTGCTTTATTTAAACTTGTTAGTTCCATCATGAGTTACTTTGAGTGTTCGCTATATTTCATATGCAGTATTACACATGCATATACGGTTAAACTCATTTCTATCTGAGGCACAATGCAACATAATCATAGCTTTAGCATTTGTAATAGCATATGTTTTTTCTGTATTTGACCATTTAGAATAATTTATAGTAGGAGGTGTATATACTTTCTGAGTTATATTCCATGAATCAATACCATTTGCTTATATGTGGATTCTCATTCGTGTAACCCTTTAACTATAGTTTGAACCATTAAAAAGTGGAGGTCATGCAGTTGACCTTCTGTGAAACTAGTTTTAGTGTTGTTTTCCAAGTTACCGAGATATCAAATAACCTTTTACGGTTATAAGATGTCCTGCACTGATATCAAATGAAAAGACCTAGTAGGATTGACTAATATAGAAATAAGAGTAATGTACTAAACGCAGAACTTCTAATGATATACTTACTTTGATATATGCAAGCAAATACCTAATGAGATAAAAATATAGAAATGATATCACAGATAGCAATAAAAAGTTATAAGTAAAGGTAAAGAACACCAGGAATTTTGTACTGTTTCGAAGCACCATCCTACATCCTATCTCTATGATACCCTTAGGCGTTTCACTATAAAATCCTATCTTCGCCTGGAGGAACAGATCTCTGCCGCCGTTATAGGACTTCTTTCCACCTAGACTATACTAGCTAGGATTTTTCTGCCTGGACTCACTTGCAGGACTTCATCACCCGAATTGCCATTAAAATTTTCTACCACGTTTGCAAGACTTTGTTACAAGAATATAAACAGCTTGTCTGTGTTCTAGCACAACACTGATTTGTCACGAATGAAGTACAATATCCTATGATCTTCTACTTGAGTTTATAGATTAAGAAATGTGAGTAAGTGGAGATAGAATATGATTTTAATCTCTTTTGAATTCAAACGAATTATGACCATAGGATTTACAGAGATCAAGAATGCAAGAATTGAGTAATTAGAATGAGCAAGAACTTGAATTCAATAGAGTAGATAATATACTCAAAACGGATTTCCAAGCATGCTTTATGCTTGAAAAGAGTAAAAAGCATTGTCAGGACTTGACATAACTGCTTATATAATATCTTTGTTAGTACGGATAATATTCGCACAAGATAGGCCCGACAAGGCCATATTTCTCAGATTTGGATTACCCTATACACTTTGGTGCATTCGATAATACGAGCCGGAGTAATTGTGGGATTTTTTGTCATTTTGGTTTTCTGGTCTTCTTATGCTATGGTATGACGCGATCATGATTTCTGGTTTTCTATTAATCCGATCCAGAGTGATCGTGGTTTCCTAGTTCTCTAATATTAATTAATACGGTCTAGCGTGATCATGGGCTTCTATGTTTGGGAAATTAGATTTCTATTTTTGATTTCTATGGCTTATGGATTATTTAAAACAAATCTTTCACCAAAAGATATGTTTTGGGGGGCAAAGTATTGATGTTCCTTTCGGAAATGCTGTCACATCTCGGATTTCTACAAAGAAAACTACTCAAGGCTTGAGTATGAGCGCTCATGGACTTGGATTTATCAGATCAGAGTGGTAAATCAACTCAAAGAATATTGGGTTGCCGTGTTATCTCTTGGGTCGGTGATGCCCGGCTCGGCCCATCCTGTCACTGTACCTTATTTCGGCTCAAATTATCACCATGGGTCGGTGTGGATGCACACAAGACGCCTTTCTAAGCCTTGGATCGGATCGGATCTTCTCGGGTAGGCTATCTTGGATAGACCATACCGGCCCAGGGCGTGTCGTCCTGAACCCAACAGCTTCATTTCATTGGCTGTTTACTTTGTCACAGTTTACAAACTCCAAGATTTTTGGATCGTACAACACGGGTGTTGAGTAGCTAGATGAAGGATATTTCTTTTGAGGTTGTTTGGTCAAGCCGCCTTTCCTATAAGCTTGGATCGTGTGACACGTGATGAGCCCGACCTGGGATTGCCGCCATGTAGCATGCCTAAGCAAAGAGTCCTCTTATGACGACCACTCCATACCTCCTGCACCGAACCAAGGAAAAGTTGCATCGTATGACGTGCCAAGCCAATATGGAACGATCATCAAGAAAGTATACTGAAAATAATACATGTCGTATAACTCACAACACATGGATAATATATAATAACAAAATATACAACCGAATATAGCAGTGAAGCATAATTGAACAGAAAATTAAATTTTCATAAAACCATCGAATCTCGAGTATAATACATCTCAATACATGAATCTTGGAATAAAATATGCCTTATTACATCCCTCGTAGTATCGGTAACAATCAACATATAGCGGAAACAGAAAGAAATAATATATAGGTAGTAATAGTATACCAGCTTCCTAATCGTCGTCACACAACATCAACGATACCAAACCTTTTTAATTTCTACTTAGTCTATTCATCAACAACATTGTTAAACAACCAAGGTAATAAGAAGGAAACTTAAAACCTTGAGTCAGAAAATAGTCTTAGTGAGCAATAAAATAACAAAAAATTACATAGAATAATATGAGTATAGGAGGATCAACCATTTGATTTGCCCAGCAACTAAGTTAACACATGAAAATCATCCATCACATGCTGTTAGAATAGGTAAGGACAACCTTAGTACCGCTTCTCTTTGACATCCTACGGTTATAGCCTACCCAGAGAAAACAAAGAGGAAAGCACACAACCAACAATAACATCCAATATCCTAGCCATCACTGACTACAGCCTTGAATCCATCAGCAATTAAACTTTCTTTCAACGATTAAAAAGGTTAATGGAAAACCCCGGTTCTAGCCAAACTACCATTCGCCATCGTGACTCATTTGTTTGCCTTACTTGATGAAGACAACTAGGCAGATAGTGACTAACTATGGTACATGATACCTCTTGATCCTAGGGCATCCTACGAGACTCTTTCTTGTAGTTTGCTAGATCACTCTGATTGTCGATGAGTGGTGCTTCAAATTTGTTGATCCTTTCTTCTTGGCGATCATATCTATAGTTTGGGCGACTTCTCAAATTGATTCCATTATCATCCTCGATCAACTCCCACCTAAGTTGATCTATCATCCTACTGGTTTGTAGATGATCCTGCGACTGGTATTACATCAATCTAGCTTCGACCACTCCAACATGAGTTCACAATCGAAGGACCATTAACCATTGAGTCACATATTGAACATCTGAAGACTGTTTGTCATCAAACTTCACCAGCATCCCCGAAAGTCATCACAATCGAACCCTCAAAATCTCGACTTCCCTCTCGGCATCCCTACGGATCGGTACTGGTCCATCATGGACTGGTACCGATCCATATACTTAGCAAAAATTCGCAAAGTAATTGTCTCTGGTCCATCTATGTCATGAAAGCATCCCACCGGTCTATTTTCCAAACATTTCGACACTCCTGTAGAAACCTCTGCATGTCCATCCAAGTATTGAATAATCAATCCTCGACCCATCTCGAATCAACTCCGAATGAACTTGAAATTTTGCAAGAAGCCTCGGTTTACCATTACATTGCATTCCCCAAAATCTTTTTGCCATCTGACCTATCCCTATGGATCGGTACTGGTCCATGATGGACTAGCACCGGTCCATATACCTAGTTTATTTTTGCCTCAAATTTTCTGAGCCCTCTCATATCATCTTCCAGAGTGTCTTTGGAAAGTTTCATCTGAATTCGATCGTCTAAACCTCCAATTTTCTCTGTTCTTCAATCCTAAGATCTACAACAACCAATTCTAACAAACAATGCAATCAATTCAATCAAAGAGAACATGAACAAATCTCAATTGTAGCATAAACATATCATAAACATGAAATCTTGCATGGTTTGGATCTAAACATATGTATAAACATAATTAACCTAACAATTATCCAGTTAACATGATCAAATTAGGTTTTTCCTAAGGCGTCTAAATTTGAGTTAAATATATATGATCATACCTTGGGGCGAATTTAGCGTATAACATATGAATTTGACCCTAATTTACTAATAAATTATGTAGTTTTCGTGTGAGAGATATCTATCACTCACCTAAGCCCCCCATTCAATGTAAATTCGATGAGATCAGATCTGGACAACACTGATAATCTTCAAATTTGATGTGATCTAACTTCCATTAATGATGATCTATCTTCTAGATGCAATCTACGATGAATATGAATTAAAAGAAATGAGGATTAAGGTTTTAGTTTGAACTGGAGTATCACAGACACACAACCTATAGTTAGAATAAAGAGAGTATCCCTAGTTGTAACAACCAGGAATTTTGAAACCAATTTAAAAATTTTATTTTAGTAGTTTTAATGGATTTTTAATATTTAAATTAATTTATTTTAAATAATAATGATTAAAAATTTATTTAAATTGAAGTTAGAACGAATATATTTATTTTAATTATAAAAGGGGTCAGAAATAGAGCGTTAGTTTGAAATTTTGAATTTGAACATTGATGGAGTGTACAGGATGTAAAATAAATCGAATTTTAGCGGAACCAAAAATATTAGAATATGTTTGAAAATATCTTTCCAACGAATCTGAAAAATTGAAATTTCATAGCAGGAATAAAAAGTTATGGTTAGTTGAATATTTAGAATAGTCGCTATGGAATTTATATATATTTTAATATAATAAATAGCCATTTTGCAAACGACCTCCGTTTTCGACGAAACCACTTTGGTTGAATCCGGAATGTCAAATTATTGCTAGATTCCAATTTTCATAATTTTTGAAATCAATATGTGAGCGTGGCAAATTAAAACGTGTTTTGTCAATTTTAGTCAAATTGGATTGACCAGAAAATAAGCATTTTTCAAACGGTCTCCAAATTCGACGAAATTAATTCTGTCATGATCATATCGTCAAAACAAAGCTAGGAATAATTTTTTGGGAATTTTTGGAGTCAGTATGTGTCCCCGGTAAATTAAAATGTACGTTTAAATTCAATATATATTTACTTATATTTTAATTTTGATGAAAACTGATCGAAACAGTCGAATTGGCTTACGGAACATATCCCATTGTGTCCGGAATGGGGGTATTTAGCTAGGGGCGATAGTCGTAAGGATCGATTAGGAGTTGGGAATATTAAACTTTAATTTTTACAAATAAAGGAATTAAATATATTATTAAATTATTATATATACCCTTAGGTTTAGAAAACCCTAACCGTATTTCTTAGCAGCTGCCTCCAAACCAAATCGATGGCTGCCGATTTCCCAAATTCCTTCCCTTCATTCTCTCAATCCTGTCATCGTTTACAAGAACTAATAACTACATAAATGTAGAGCATAGCGAACTCTGGAAGACTGACGGAAGTGATCGCGAACCATGTCCTCTGGTGATCGGATTTCACCCTAGAATGTCACGTCGTTCGTGCCAGTTTCAAGCCGCCAGAAGCCACCGAGTTGGACCTCATTTCTGGCGCCAGGAGATGGGTCGAAGGCCATCATGGCAGTGGAAGCTGATCGATGGTCAGGGGTCTCAGTAAGCATGCGTGGTTGGATTTGTTTAGCGTCGATGGGTTTATTTAATTCAAGAAGGAAGAGAAACGACAATGATGGGTTAAACGTTATTAACTAATGTAATTAAGTTTAATTATTTAATTAATTATATTATTTAATGATCAATGTATAAAAATTATCGTAACTTCTACAAACAGGATCAGGATTGAACGATTTCAAAACCATTGGAACCACAAAATTGAGATCTACAATATGGGACTGACTGGAATCAAAACATAACAAGTCAGAATTTGAAGCACTATGAGAATTCTATATTTTTTTGTATAATTAAAATTAATTAATTATGATTGTGTTATTATTAATACGCTATTAACCCCTATTTGTAGTTATACGTGATTTGATCTGGGATTGATGTTGTTAGTAGACCTGTTGATTGGATGATTATTGTGATGAAATAAATTTTTTGAAACAAATTTGTCATTTTCTTCAAAATAACATAGTTGAAACAAAAATGAACAATTTTATTTAAATAAATGCAACAACCCGGAAAATCAGAACTAATTTAAAATTTTTATTTTGGGCAATTTACTGAATTTTGAATATTTAAAATGATTTTTTTAAATATTCACGATAAGAAATTTATTTTGAATAGAATTAGAACATATATATTTATTTGAATCGAAGTTGGAATCTAAATATTTATTTTAATTTTAAAAGGAGTTAGGAATAGCGCGACAGTTTGAAAATTTGAATTGAACTTTAATTGAATGTGTAGGATGCAAAATAAAGAGGATTTTGGTGAAACCAAAAATATTTAAATCTGCTTAATGATTTCTTTCTAACGAATCTGAAAAATTGAAATTTCATAGCGGGAATCAAAAGTTATGGCCAGTTGGATATTCAGAATAGTCAATTTGTCATAAATATAGCCCTTAAAAATAGAAATTTTGCAAATGACCTCCGTTTTCGTCGAAACCACTTTGGTTGGATCCGGAATGTCAAATTATTACTAGATTTCAAATTCCATAATTTTTGGAATTAATATGTGAGCGTGGCAAAGGAAAACACATTTGGTAATTTCAGTCTGAGATGGATCGACCAAAAAAAGTCCATTTTTCAAACGGTCTCTAAATTCGACGAAATTAATTTTGTTGGGCCCTTATCGTCCATACATAGCTAGATTTATTTTTCTAGAATTTTAGAATCAGTATATAGCCCCGGCAAATTAAAATGTACGTTCAAATCCAAATTTGAATGTTATATTTTGATTTGAAGAATAACTGATTGAAACATTCAAATGGGCTTACGAAACATATTCCATTGTGCTTGGAATGGGGGTATTTAGCTAGGGGCGACAGTCATTGGGTTTGAATTAGAGTTCGCAGTGACTAGAGGGTATTTTTGGAATTAGAGAATTAAAAATAATTTAAATATATTATCAGCCAATAGAAATTCAAGTTCATTTCTTCTAGACCTCGTAACCCTCGTAAGCGACGGCGGCAACCCTTCCCAACCTTCTCTCCTCAAGTCTGGCGATTCCACACAATAAAACCCATCGACCCAGTTGAAGTTTTTGAAGATCTCCTCATCAACTTCAAATCCGTATAAGCCACTCCCTCCATCGTCGAGCGTGCTTTGAGAATCGAGCCTTCAAACCTCTGACGTTCATAGCGCTGCCATGACTTCACCAGGCTGTCGATCGGAGGGTGACCACCAGCGCCTGGAGCGTTGTTCGAAGCTCTACGCCGTGGCGAAAGCCGATCGGCCACTAGATACACAGATTGGAAGTTATTCGCGACCCTAGTTTTGAACCACTTCGAAAGGTACACGGCTGAAAAAAATTAAATGGTTTATAACATTTAAAATTGTTGCTATTTTAGATTGTGGAATAAATATCATATCTTTATCATACGATAACGAAATTCAATGAAACATGAGAATTGGGCTCGTGTGGACGTCCTCTACACTCTAGAAGAGACCGGAGAATTTTTAGAGCTCGCTACAATTTTAGGCGAAGACGAAAGCAATGTGAGATTTCTAAATTCAATTAAATTTAAAAATAAAATATATTAGGATGTAGACGGAGTTTAGAAACTCCCGACACCCGTTGTCCACAAACCATGGATGACTTGATTGTGGTTGGTGTAAAATTTGGTTGATATTGCGAATGGTTGATAATGGTTGTTTGTGGTTGAAACAAATTGGAATTGTTTGTGGAAAAATTCAATGTGATATGAAAATGATCGAAGTGTCTAGATCATTAGGATAAGCCCCTTAGGGAACGCTGCGAGGCCTAAGGTAGTGCGAGGAGCTATACTCGGGACAGTGACTGTTTTAAACCCCCTACCGTTATGCTGCCGAAATTTTCTGAAATATTCATGTGTTTGAATTTTATTCATGTATTGAAATATATTCATATGTTGAATAAATATTAGAATGATAAAAATCACATTTTTACCATAAATATGAAGTATATAAAATATTCATATGTTAAACAAATTGTTTGAATGATAAAAATCACATTTTTATCATGTATATGAAGTATATAAAATATTCATATGTTGAATAAATTGTTTGAATGATTAAAATCACATTTTTATCATGTATATGAACTATATAAAATATTCATATGTTTAATAAATATTAAAACGACAAAAATCACATTTTTATCATGTATATGAAGTACATAAAATATTCATATGTTGAATAAATATTAGAACGATAGAAATCACATTTTTATCATGAATATGAAGTATATAAAATATTCATATGTTGAATAAATTGTTTGAACGATAAAAATCACATTTTTATCACATATACGAAGTGTTAAACACATTCATGTGTTGAATAAATTCTTTGAACAATAAAAATATTATTTTTATCCAGTATATGAACCATTAAAAATATTCGAGTGTTGAATAAATGGTTTGAACAACAAAATTAACATTTTTATTGTATGGATAAGTCGCTAAAAATATTCATGTGTTGAAATAAATATGTGTGAGTTAAAAATATTATTTTAACCCGTATATAAAGTGAAAATGGTTTGGAAATAGAAGAATGAATTTTATATATATATATGAATTAAAATAAGATGAATAACGACACTACAGTTCGCATTTTGAAATCGTAACTTTGAGCGATTATACTGGAAGATCCGACCATTGGATTTTCCCAAAGCTGGAACCGTTGGGTCCGTTTTGAAAAGATCTTTCCGAAGATATAAAATTTGTAAAGATCCAATGGTTAGATTGTGTGATATGTTTAATTCAAATCATAATAAAAACAGCGCCAAAATGAATTATATATTATATAAATTAAAATAAAACGAATAACGACGTTGTAGTTCACGTTTGAAATCGTAATTTTGAACGATTATACCGGGAGATCCGACCATCGGATTTTCCGAAAACTAGAACCGTTGGATCCGCTTTAAAAAGATCTTTCCAAAGATATAAAATTTGTAAAGATCCAATGGTTAGATTGTGTGATATGTTTAATTCAAATCAGAATAAAAACAGCGCCAGAATGAATTATATATTATATAAATTAAAATAAAACGAATAACGACGCTGTAGTTCACGTTTTGAAATCGTAACTTTGATCTATTATACCGGGAGATCCGACCATCGGATTTTCCCAAAATTAGACCTTTGGGTCCGCTTTAAAAAGAGCTTTCCAACGATATAAAATTTGTATAGATCCAGCATCGTTTAAATAAATGGTCTATTTTTAAATAATTTAAAATAGATGTAAATCGTTTAAAAATATTATAAACTATATGAAATGGAAATAAATCGAATTTACTTGGTTTATTGGATATTTGATGGGTGAATGTGTTTGACATGAAAATTATATTAATATACCGAATTATGGATGTCAAATAATTTAACCATGGACAAAACTGATTTAAAATTATATATATACGTGAATTATTTGGAAAGGCCGAGTTAATTCTCATTTCAAATAACTGATCGACGATAAGAAGTCGAAGATATGAAGACGGTGCAAGGCCGATAATCTTCACATCGAATGGATGACTACTGATGCTTTTGATAGGAGTTGTTGCCCAGAAAGGGTTGCAGTGGTGGTTATCCGAACGTACTTGTTGATAGTTCTGATGTGCGAGGGCCTCTCTCCTGTATTGGACATATAGGACGAGGAATAAGGTGCCTCCGGTTCCGTTCAGACCTAGAACGAACTTGTAAATGGATGTGCGTCTGACGTTGTAGATTGACAACGTGGAATGCTGAGATGCAGTGAATAAGACTTTTGTTGAGAAGCAGAGTCTTGTGGTTAATGATCAAAGCGCGACTTTAATATGGCTAGCTTTGTGTATAGCGTTAATTCGCGAGCCTCACACCCCGGTATGAACCAGAAATGGGAGAAAGATCCAGAGAGAACATGCGTTTCTTTCTAGCTAGGAGTGGTATCAGGGTTTTGTAAGCCCTGACATATTACTTATGTGGATGATGGAAAGCGAGGCTCCTCGGTTATATCGGTCTCTGCGGAGCCGATGGATGGTATGGTTGATATATGACCAGTTTACGCCGCATAGGGTGGGGAAACATACTGTTCAGGCATTTTAATCCACTTCATGTGGACCGGCCCTGTGGCTCCTAGGTGCAGCTGCGGCTGTATCCTGAGGCTTGGGCTAGAAAGTCTCGAATGCGGTAAGGACGATCCCTTGCCTAAGTTCATGGTGGAAATCCAACTTCCAAATACGACATCGTGCGGTTTTTATTGTAGAACTAGTATGGCGACATAGTAGTATGGGGTACTATACCGTCTATGATTGATATTATGATTGAAATGGTTTTGAAACATATATGAACTAGTAATAATCTCAAATGATTTTGACTTATACGTATCAAGCATATTTTGGCCATTATAAGGTAAAACTCTATCCTACGGCTTGCGTTGCATTGTGTGATGGGACCTGAGTCTTATAATGACTTCATTTTTATAAAAAGCATTGCGATGTTTAAATGATTTACTTGTTTTAAGCACCGGCAATCCAATGGAGTAAACCCGTTCCGTGTTAGCAGCGTGGTCCCGTGATTGACCTTATGATTGAAAAAGTTAAGTAAGATTTTCATACCAGTCCCATGACTGACTCGTAGTTTGTTTCACTTGCAAACTCGGGTGCCCTATTTTCGACATGGGCAGCCTTGTATTCCGGTTTTAGCAGGGTCTTTTTCTGGATAGCTTTGGAGCTGAAGATGAATTCTATCACTTCTATTATGTTGTTCAGTTTTTGTTATGAATATTATGTTTGATTCTGCTGCAGACATTTTATATAAGCTGGAACTGTATTTTGTACTAAGTATGATCCTGTTATACTGTGTAACTCTGATGATTACATTTGTTCCAGTGTAATTTATTGTACATTATCTGGTGTAATGATATATTACCGTTCTGCTGTTATTGTTTATGTGTTATATCCCAAAGATCATCCTTGCTTCCGTGGCATGGGAGTTTGGGGTCGTCACATCTGGTATCAGAGCTTTGGTTAATCTTAGTTCCGGAATCTAACATATTAGCGAACTCGTTAGAAATAGAATCAGAAGTATTCTATGACAAATAATTCATTACAGATAGGATCAATAATATCCTAGAATGAGTTTAGCAGAATGAAATACACCCCAGTAGATGCATATACATTTAAATATATGTCTCTATGCTTTACAATATCTTTTCTGTTGGCCTGGCTCATTGTCTGCTATTTGCATACATAGTAGAAAATGAGTGGTAGAAGTAGAAGAAGTAATTCTATGGTTAACAATCTAATGAGCCAATCGTGCTCCCACAACCAGGATTAGATATAGAAGCTCTATTAAAGAAGTATCGAAATTTGGGTGGAGTACCATTCTTGGGCAGTGAATCCATTATTCAAACTCAAGCTTGGATGTGTTCTACTGAGAGAATTTTTGAAGGTTTCAAGCTGAGGGATGACCAGTAAGATTACTGGCATATTGGGCACTCAAAGACGAAGCTTTAATCTGGTCGGAAACACTTGTTAAGGATAATCCAGAAGGTAATGTTACCTGGTATAAATTTATAGAAATTTTTAATAAAAGATTTATTCCTCCAGAAGCAACTGATCGGCTATACGATTACTTCTACTATCTAATACAAGGAGATATGACCATTCAGGAGCATTAGGATAAATTCAACAGACTTTCTCGTTTTTCCTCGGAGCTAATTGAAAATCCTAAAAGGAAGAATCTAAGGTTTATTAACGGGCTTCACAGAAAGTACAAAAATTGGGTAACTGCACATGTGAATCTTCCTTTTTCTGAAATGATATAGATCACTATAAGGATCTTGATAAGCAAGGTATTCTGGAGGACGAAGAGGAAGTTAGTTCTAGCAACAAAAGGAAGTTTGAAACTGCTAGCCCAGAGACAAATATGCAGCCGGAGGCAAGTATGAAGTTTGAGTTCAGTAAGAGGCCTAAAGTCAATAGGAAAAAGGTTAAACCTGAGAAAGAACTAGTAACGACTTCCATATGCAATAACTGCAATCAGAAAAGGCATTTGTCCAGAAAATGTAAATCTTTAAAAATGCAGAAGAGGAACGGATTTAAGTCTAATAAGGGGGTTCAAGAGAACAGAGAATGTAACATTTTCCATCAATTTAGTCATGTAAAGCAGGATTGCCTGCTGTTGAAAGCGACCAAAGTGGCTCAAGAAAATGAAGTAGCAGAAGTTCCTGCACCCTCAGCCAGTCAAGTAATGCCAAATGTTTTGGAAGGCACGCTTACTATCAGAAATATTCCATTTAAAGTATTGCTTGATACAGGCACGTCACGAAGCTTTATTGCAAGTAATGTGGTTAAGAAATTGTATTTGAAATTGAAAAAGCTCGAACAACCCATCACTATCCATAATCCGGTTGGGGGTTCCCTCGATCTTAGTTGGATTTGTGGGGTGCCTGTCTCTTTTTCCCATTATCAATTTCCTTGTATCTCGATTGTCATGAATTTTACCGAATTTGATCTTATTTTAGGATTGTATTGGTTAACCAAATATGAGGTCGAAGTTAAATGTGCAGAAAGAGTTGTTAAAGTTAAACGAAGCTTGCCAATATTGTTATACCATGTATAGGCTCGAGTTCAGATCGAAAAGAATTTTGGTCAGCGCTTGATATTTCTCCTGCTCCAATAGAAAATACTCCGGTTGTCACAGAAAATATTCCTGTAGTCGAAAATTATGCGGATGTGTTTGAAGAAGTGGATAGCTTACCTCCGCGTAGAGAAATTGACTTCAGAATCAATTTAATTCCGAATGCAAGACTAGTAGTGCACGCTATTCGAAGAATAACCTTGAAGGAAAAAGAAGAATTAGGGGATCAGACTCGACAATTACTATGCAAAGGTCTGATCAGGCTTAGTTTCTCTAATTGGGGAGCAGCAGTGGTGTTTGTCCCAAAGTCAGACGGTACTCTCAGATTATGCATGGATTATCGTGACTTGAATAAACAGACATTGAAGAAAATATCCATTGCCGCGAATTGATGATTTGTTGGATCGACTGAATGGCGTGCAAGTATTTCCAAGGATGAACCTAGCTACAGGTTTCCATCGACTTCGTATTACCGAGGAATGTGTTCCTCTAACAGCACTCAGAGGTCCAGATTTATTCTATGAGTGATTAGTAATGTTGTTCGGCTTATGTAACGCTCCAGCTTATTTTGTTGGTCTAATGAACAGAGTATTTAGAGAAGTATTGAATAAATTCGTACTGGTTTTCATTGATGACATATTGATCTTCTCAAATTCAGAGAGCGAGCATGCAAAACATTTGGAACAAGTGTTAAAGATTCTAAGAAAGAATGTTTTAAAGGACAAATTTTCCAAATGTATATTCTGGCAAGAAGAGGTAAAGTTCCTTGGTCACTTCGTATCAAAGGAAGGAATTTCTGTAGAACCAAGTAAAATCACAGCTATTCAAGACTGGAAGCAGGCAAGTACACCTACAGAAGTCCGAAGCTTTCTGGGATTAGCTGTTATTACCGGAAATTCGTTAAAGATTTTTCGAAGCTATCTGATCCAATGACGCAGCTTACTAAGAACATTCAAGGTTTAAGTGGACTCCAGAATGTGAGGTAGCTTTCTAAGAGCTGAAATTAAGATTGACTACTGCTCTAGTATTAACAATTATCGATGGCAATCAGGATTCGATGGTCTGGACGAATGCTTCTATTGGAGGTCTTAGTGCGGTATTAATGCAAAGAGGCTAAGTAGTCGCTTATGCTAGCCGTCAGTTAAAGCCGCATGAAAAGAGATATGCTACTCATGATCTTGAGTTGTTAGCCATCGTGTTTGCTCTGAAAATCTGAAGACATTATCTATTGGGTGAGAAGTTGGAACTATATACCGATTATCAATCATTGAAGTATTTATTCACCCAGAAAGATCTGAATCTAAGGCAACAGCGTTGTCAAGAATTTCTTGCGGCATATGATCTTGATATTTTGTATACTCCGGGGAAAGTCAATGTTGTGGCTGATGCGCTCAGCAGGAAGGATGTGATCATCGCCAATCTTATCATTACGTCTTCGTTGATTGATAAAATATATGTTCTTCAGAAAGACGATAATTTTATTAAAGAGATGATCAAAAGAATTCAAAAGGATGAAGTCTCCCGTTTCCAAGTGGATAGCAAGGGAGTTCTGAGATTGGAAGGAAGAATTTGTGTTCCCGACATCCTTGAGCTCAAAAGATAAGTATTGGATGAGTGTCACAAGTCCAAGCTGAGTATCCATCTAAGGATTAGTAAAATGTATAATGACCTCAAGCGAACATTCTGGTGGAAGGCGATGAAAAGCGACATTTCAATATATGTTAGCAAGTGTTCTACTTGCCAACAAGTTAAAAGCGATCAACAGAAACTCGCTGGATTGTTGCAACCGTTGGAGATTCCAAATTGGAAGTGGGAACAAATTTCTATGGATTTCATTGATGGCTTACCCAGAACTAAGAGAGGAAATGACAATATATGGGTGATCGTAGATCGTTTCACGAAGACCGCCCATTTTATACCTGTCAAATCGAATAAAACAGCTCAAAGTCTAGCGCAAATTTATTTCAAAGAAATTGTTAAACTGCATGGAGTCCCCATCAGCGTAGTGAGTGATAGAGACCCAATTTTTGCTAGTAAATTCTGGGAAGCATTCCAAGCAGAATTGGGAACAAAACTGAACCTGAGCACTGCATATCATCCTCAAACAGATGGCCAAACTGAGTGGGTGAATCGTATACTAGAAGATCTATTGCGGACATATATTATTGATTTTGGAGGATCATGGGAAGATCACTTGCATTTAGCTGAGTTCTCATACAACAACAGTTACAAGCGAGCCTGAAAATGTCACCATTCGAAGCATTGTATGGTCGACCGTGTAGATCTCCCGTATATTGGGTTGAACCTGGCAATAGACTTGTATTGGGACCCGATATGATTCGCGAAGCTTTAGACAAAGTCGATTTCATTAAGAAACGATTGCAAACAGCTCAAAGTCGATAAGAGATTATGCAGATTTTAGAAGAAGAGATTTGCCTTTTCCTGTTAGTGACTATGTGTATCTGAGAGTTTCTCCAATGAGAGGAGTAGTCCGATTTGGCAAAACAGGGAAGTTGGCGCCTAGATTTATTGGTCCATTTCCTATACTTGAACGGATTGGAACTCTTGCTTATAGGGTTCAATTGTCTGACTGGTTGCCTGGCGTACATGATGTATTTAACGTATCTCAACTTCGAAAGCATGTACATGATCCAGACTTGGTCATGGAAGAAGCCGCACAATAGGATTTGGAAATTACTCCAGAATTGGCAGTGAGGAGAGAGGCGATAAAGATTATTGGCAAAGAAACTAAAGAGCTGAGGAACAAGAAGGTTCACTTAGTCAAAGTGTAGTGGAGTGGTAATCCTAGAGACTGTACTTGGGAAACTAAAGAGAGCATTAAGCAAGCTTATCCCAATTGCAGAGTGGACATCTCTAATTAACTCTGGTGCAAGGTACATTTACCATATTTTGCATTTCCATATTGTTTCCTACTTTACTATTGTTTTTGTTTTGGGATGAGTAGTTTTAACTATATATAATACGATCTTAGAAAATATGATTTTTAAGCATATAAACAAACTATATATTTGAAAAAGTTAATCAATAAATTGATTTCTAGTTGTGTTGTGTGATTGTTAGTTTAACTAATTAATAACATTGGAATAATAAAACCCACATGTGAATGGAAGGTGAATTTAGCCAACTTGATCAAATATTGAACTAGATTGAAATTTTGTTAAAGTTTCCTATATATACATGCATATACATTGAACAGGTAAATGGATTTGCTGTTGAGTAAAGAATTTATTTGCTTCCCCGACAAATAGGTAAACCTTAATGGGTTGGATGCAAAATTTTATTTATTATACAAACTACCGTGAATGCCATTAGATGCAGAATGTTGGTTGTTTTGTGTGAGATGATAAACGTCGCAATAGGATAGTAATAATTAATTTTGAACTAAACTACATGGCATACTGCGTGAAGATAGCATACTCTATCATATACCACATAAGCACTTGGAGCTTGTGTGACGAGGTTGAAGATTTACCATACAAGCGAGAGGCTTGTATGGCGATGACTATATTTCAGATTGGACCGAAGACTAATATGGACTATATAAAATGTAACGGTAAATTGCCAGATCAATAAAAAAAACCACATGGGTCTGGTGACAATAATCACGTCTCTCAAGTTATTAAGACATAAAAGCTATTTATAGGGTGACGAGAATTTATTTTCTGGAGTTATGATCTATACACACTCCCCTGTAGACACAAAGTTATATCACTAAAAATATGTGTATGCTTTTTAGGATTTATTGGGTGCCTAATATGGCCCAATAAATTTTCCAAACCCCTCCCCATACAAGGAGGTTATGGCTAAATTTTTCAAAAATTTAGGGTGTTAGCCAATTTTTTGAAGAATTTGAAAGGTTTTTAGAAACTGAAAAGTTGAAGAACTTAAGCCATAATAAAAATAATGAAAGTTGAGTTGGTTAGTTAAACAACTTTTAGCTCCGTTACTTTTCGAGGACGAAAAGATTTTAAGTGGGGGAGATTGTAATAACCTGGAAAATTAGAATCAATTTAAAAAATTTATTTTGGGCAATTTACTGAATTTTGAATATTTAAAATGAATTATTTTAAATAATAATGACAAGAAATTTATTTTGAATAGAATTAGAATGTATATATTTATTTGAATCGTAGTTGGAATATAAATATATTTTTTAATTTTAAAATGAGTTAGAACTAGCGCGATAGTTTGAAAATTTGAATTGAACTTTGATTGAATGTGCAGGATGAAAACTAAAGCAGATTTTGGTGAAACCAAAAATATTTAAATCTTCTTAATCATATCTTTCTAACGAATCTGAAAATTTGAAATTTCATAGCGGGAATCAAAAGTTATGGCCAGTTGGATATTCACAATAGTCAATATGGAATAAATATGGCCCTTAAAAATAGAAATTTTGCAAACAACCTCCGTTTTCGACGAAACCACTTTGGTTGGATCCGGAATGTCAAATTATTGCTAGGTTTCAAATTCCGTAATTTTTGGAATTAATATGTGAGCGTGGAAAAGGAAAACGCGTTTGGTAATTTCAGTTTGAATTGGATCGACCAGAAAAAGTCCATTTTTCAAATGGTCTCCAAATTCAATGAAATTAATTTTGTTGGGACCGTATCATCCAAACATAGCTAGATTTATTTTTCTGAAATTTTTAGAATCAGTATGTGGCCCCGGCAAATTAAAATGTACGTTCAAATCCGAATTTGAATGTTTTATATTTTAATCTGAAGAATAACTGATTGAAACATTTGAATGGGCTTATGAAACATATTCCATTGTGCTTGGAATGAGGGTATTTAGCTGGAGGCGACAGTCGTTGGGTTTGAATTGGAGTTCGTATGGACTAGGGGTATTTTTGGAATTAGAGAATTAAAAATAATTTAAATATAATATCGACCAATAGAAATTCAAGTTCATTTCTTCCAGACCCCGTAACCCTCGTAACCGACGGCGGCAACCCTTTCCAACCTTCTCTCCTCAAATCTGGCAATTCCACACAATAAAACCCATCGGCCCAGTTGAAGTTCCTGAATATCTCCTCTCAGCTTCAAATCCGTATAAGCCACTTCCTCCATCGTCGAGCTGCTTCGAGAATCGAGCCTTCAAACTTCTGATGTTCATAGCACCATTGTGACTTCACCAGGCCATCGATCGGAGGGTGACCATTAGCGCCTGGAGTGTTGTTCGAAGCTCTGCGCCATGGTGAAAGCCGATCGGCCCCTAGCTACATGGATTGGAAGTTATTCGCGACCCTATTTTTGAACCACTTCGAAAGGTACACGGCTGAAATAATTTAAATGGTTTATAACATTTAAAAGCGTTGCTATTTTAGATTATCGAATAAAAATCGTATCTTTATCATACGATAACGAAATTCGATGAAACATGAGACATTGGACTCGTGTGGACGTCCTCTACATTCTAGAAGAGACCGGAGAATTTTTAGAGCTCGCTACAATTTTAGGCGAAGCCGAAAGCAATGTGAGATTTCTAAATTCAATTAAATTTAGAAATAAAATATATTACGATGTAGATGGAGTTTAGAAACTCTCGACACCCGTTGTCCACAAACCATGGACGAATTGATTGTGGTTGGTGTGAAATTTTGTTGATACAATGAATGGTTGATAATGGTTGTTTGTGGTTGGAACAAATTGGAATTGTTTGTGGAAAAATTCAATGTGATATGAAAATGATCGAAGTGTTTAGATCATTAGGATATGCCCCTTAGGGAACGTCGCGGGGCCTAAGGTAGTGCGAGGAGCCGTACCCGGGACGGTGCCAGTTTTAAACCCCCTACCGTTATGCTGCAGAAATTTTCTGAAATATTCATGTGTTTGAATTTTATTCATGTATTGAAATATATTCATATGTTGAATAAATATTAGAACGATAAAAATCACATTTTTATCATGAATATGAAGTATATAACATATTCATATATTGAATAAATTGTTTAAACGATAAAAATCACATTTTTATCATGTATATGAAGTATATAAAATATTCATATGTTGAATAAATTGTTTGAACGATATAAATTACAATTTTATCATGTATATGAAGTATATAAAATATTCATATGTTGAATAAATATTAGAACGATAAAAATCACATTTTCATCGTGTATGTGAGGTATATAAAATATTCATATGTTGAATAAATATTAGAACGATAAAAATCACATTTTTATCATGAATATGAAGTATATAAAATATTTATATGTTGAATTAATTGTTTGAACGATAAAAATCACATTTTTATCAAATATACGAAGTGTTAAATATATTCATGTGTTGAATAAATTCTTTTAATGATAAAAATATTATTTTTATCAAGTATATAAACCATTAAAAATATTTGAGTGTTGAATAAATGGTTTGAACAACAAAATTAACATTTATATTGTATGGATAAGTCACTAAAAATATTCATGTGTTGAAATAAATATGTGTGAGTTATAAATATTATTTATCCCGTATATGAAGTGAAAATGGTTTGGAAATCTAAGAATGAATTATATTTATATATACATATATAAATATAAATTAAAATAAAACGAATAACGACGCTGCAGTTCGCGTTTTAAAATCGTAACTTTGAACGATGATACCGGGAGATCCGACCATCGGATTTTCCCAAAACTAGAACCGTTGGGTCCGCTTTGAAAAAATCTTTCCAACGATATAAAATTTGAAAAAATCCAACAGCTAGATTGTGTGAAATGTTTAATTCAAATTTGAATAAAAATAGCAATAGAATGAATTATATATATATATATATATATATAAATTAAAATAAAACGAATAACGACGTTGTAGTTCACATTTAAAATCGTAACTTAGAACGATTATATCGGGAGATCCGGTCATCGGATTTTCCAAAAACTAGAACCGTTGGGTCCGCTTTAAAAAGATCTTTCCAACAATATAAAATTTGTAAAGATCCAATGGTTAGATTTTCAGATATGTGTAAATCAAATCTAAAGAAAAACAGCGCCATGGCCGAGATATGTCCTGAAGAGTCGTTTAAATAAATGGGCTAATTTTAAATAAATAAAAATAGTGATAAATCGTTTAAAAATATTATAAACGATATGAAATGGAAATAAACTGAATTTACTTAGTTTATTGGATATTTGATGGTTGAATGTGTTTGACATGAAAATTGTATTAATAAACTGAATTATGGATGTCAAATAATTTAACCTGGGACAGAATTGATTTAAAATTATATATATATATATATATTTACGTGAATTTTTTGAAAAGGCTGTGTTAATTCTCATTTCAAATAACTGATCGACGATAAGAAGTCGAAGATATGAAGACGGTGCAAGACCGATAATCTTCACATCGAATGGATGGCTACTGATGCTTTCGATTGGGGTTCCTACCTTGAAAGGGTTACAGTGGTGGTTGTCCGGACATACTTGTTGATAGTTCGGATGTGCGAGGGCCTCTCTCCTGTATTGGACATATGGGACGAGGAATAAGGTGCCTCCGGTTTCATTCAAAATCACAACGGACTTGTAAATGGATGTGTGTCTGACGTTGTAGATTGGCAACGTGGCATGCTGCAGTGAACAAGGCTTTTTTTGAAGAGTAGAGTCTTGTGGTTGATGACCAAAGCACGGCTTTAATATAGCTAGTTTTGCGTATAGCGTTAATTCGCGAGCCTCACACCACGGTATGAACCAGAAACGGGAGAAGGATCCAAAGAGAACATGCGTTTCTTTCTAGCTAGGAGTGGTATCAGGGTTTTGCAAGCCCTGACATTTTACTTATGTGGATGACATAAAGCGAGGCTCCTCGGTTATATCGGTCTCTATGGAGCCGATGGATGGTTTGGTCGATATATGACCTGTTTACGCCCCATAGGGCGGGGGAACGTATTGTTCAGGCATTTTAATCCACTTCATGTGGACCGGCCCTGTGGCCCCTAGGTGTAGTTGCGGCTATATCCTGAGGCTCGGGGTAGACAGTCTCGAATGCGTTAAGGACGATCCCTTGCCTCATGGTGGAAATCCAACTTCCAAATACAACATTATGCAGTTTTGATTGTAGAACTATATGGCGACATAGTAGTATGGGTACTATGTCGTCTATGATTGATATTATGATTGAAATGGTTTTGAAACATATATGCACTAGTAATAATATCAAATGATTTTGATTTATGCGTATCAAGCATATTTTGGTCATTATAAGGTAAAACTCTATTCTCCTGTTTGCGTTGCATTGTGTGATGGGACCTGAGTCTTATAATGGCTTCATTTTAGTAAAAAGCATTGCGATGTTTAAATGATTTACTTGTTTTAAGCATTGGCAATCCAATGGAGTAAATCCGTTCCGCGTTAGCGGCTTGGTCCCGTGATTGACCTTATGATTGAACAAGTTAAGTAAGATTTCTCATACCAGTCCCATGACTAACTCGTAGTTTGTTTCACTTGCAACCTCGGGTGCCCTATTTTCGACACGGGCAGCCTTGTATTCAGGTTTTAGCAGGCTCTTTTCTGGATAGCTATGGAGTTGAAGGTGGATTCTATCACTTCTATTATGCTATTCAGCTTTTGTTATGTATATTATGTTTGATTCCGCTGTAGACATTTTATATAAGCTGAAACTGTATTTTGTACTAAGTATGATCCTGTTATACTGTGTAACTCTGATGATTACATTTGTTCCAGTGTAACTATTGTACATTATCTGGTGTAATGATATATTTTTGTTCTGCTGTTATTGTTTATGTGTTGTATTCCAAACTTTATCCTTGCTTCCATGGCACGGGAGTTTGGGGTCGTCACAATAAAATTGTCAAAATATAAGAATAACATTTTTTTAAATAGAAAAGTGTTGAAACAAAATATTCATATTTGTTATATAAGAAAAGTAGTGAAACAAAATATTCATTTTTGTTATATAGAAAAGTGTTAAAACAAAAATTATATTTTTGTCAAATGGATTTGTGTTAAAACAAAAATATCATTTTTGTCGAATTAGATTATTGTTAACAAAATATAAATATCATTTTTAATTGTTTTGTTGAAATAGATTTGTCAACAAAATAAATTATCTTTTTATTTTGTCACTAGAATTATAAACATGTTCATATGACAAAGTTGTCTTCCATTTTGTCATTAGAAATGTAGATAATGTAATGACAAATAAACGTTCTTTTTATTTGACACTAGAAATTGTAGACAAGGTTATGAAGTTAAAAACCATCTTTTTATTTGTCATATAAGAACACTGAAATTATTGAAAATAAAATTCCCTTCTTTTTTGTCATATATGAGCATAGGAATTATGGAAAATAGTTTGACAATAAAAATTTACATTTTTTTATTGTATAATAGAAATGATTAAAAACATTATCATTCATATGCTAGTTACATAGAAAAATGTTCATTTGAATATATATGTTTTGTTAGTTAAAACATTATCATTCATATGCTAGTTACATAGAAAAATGTTCATTTGAATATATATGTTTTGTAAGTTAAAACATTATCATTCATATGTTGGTTACATAGAAAAATGTTTATTTGAATATATATGTTTTATTAGTTAAAACATTATCATTCATATGTTAGAAACATAGTAAAATATTCATTTGATTATTTATGTTTTGTTAATTAAAACATTATCATTTATATGTTAGTGAAATAGAAAAAATGTTGATTTATGAAACGTATGTTGATTCATTAAAAATAGTGTCACTTAACATTGTTAGCGTTACAAAAATGCCATTTAGTTAGGACATGTTTGGTGAAATAAAAATACATTATTTAGAATAATGTCATGTGAATTAAAAATGTTATGTTAGAATAAAATTATCATTTTAGTTAAAAATGTCATGTTAGAATAAAATTGCCATTTTAGTTAAAAATGTCACTTTATTATATAATGACATTTATGTTAGAAATAAAAATGTCATTTATGTTAGAGATAAAAATTTCATTTATGTTAGAGAATAAAAACATTATTGTTAGAGAATAAATATGTCATTTATGTTAGAATATAAAAATGTCATTTATTTAGAATAATGTTTGTGAAATAAAAATGTTACCTTTATCATGTTAGATAAGAATAAAAATAATTGCTTGTTAAAGTATATGTTCTATTGAAATTAAATTATAAATATTTATTTATAATTTAATAGTGAAAATTGGTTGAATAGAAAATAATTCAAATTGAATTATAATTGGTTAAATCTATTATTTAACCAATGATTTATTTATATAAACTGTTGTTGTTTGAAAACCCCACACGGGTATTGGGATGATATTTGACATACATTAGTCCCAATATTTAATTAATTGTCAATCGATGGATTGAAAGTCTGTGATGAGCATTATTTATTTATTGTAATGCTCACATAGTTATAAACTTCACTTTGGATGTGAATGGATTGTTTGATGATTGTTTATCATTATCGTTGAATATATGCAATGTATGAAATCCATATAACTGAATTTATATGGTAATTGATTGAGTCGCAAAGAACATTTTTAAAAGAATATTTTAACATAAAGAATATTTTAAAATAAAGAATATTTTAAAGCAACGAATATTATAAAATAATATTCAATGAAGAATAAAGTTATGATTTTTATGTTCATCTTTGGATAGACACAAAAATATAAAAAAAACATGAAGCCGAGTTAAGTAGCAAACACCATTTCTAACCCGAATGGTTTTATCAAACGATTTTATTTATTTTATAATGAATATCAAAAGAAGTGATTTCAAAATATAATGTTTTAACAATATTAATATTATAATATGATAAAGATTTAGAATATTCAATTTTTATTTAAAACCGAAAATGAAGTTAAAATCATTTTAAAATGAATTTATAAATATTTTATAAAATATGTTTTAAAAGGAAACTGACGATATATATATATATATATATATATATATAATGGCCTGAATATAATGCGCCGCGCAGCGTCCATTCGCGAATTTCGACCATTAACTTCGAATTGATGTAACGGGAGATCCGACTGTCAGATTCTCCTAAAACCGGAACCGTTGGGTTCGTATCGAAAAGAGCTTTTCAATGAATATAAGAGTTTTGAAATCTAATGGCTGGATTTGGAATTATGTCCAAATCAAATTTGAAAAAGGTCGATATGGATGCAGTTCGGTGGCCGTTATTGGACACCGACTGTACAGGCCTTAATAAAATTATTAAAAATATGGAAAAAATATGTGAACTCATAATAAATGATTTGAAAAGAATTTGGATGAAGAATTCCAAATTTGAAAGGATAAAAATATTTTTTTATCGAAATGAACTAGTTATTGACTAGAATAAATATTTTAATTAAGATTAAATGAAGTTTTTAAATTAATTAATATTTAATTGGAATTAAATAAAGTAAATTGGATTTTTGGGTTTGTCGTGAATGGTGTCTTAAATAACACTGTTCTTAAAACCTGTATGAAAGAAAATAAATCTTTTAATTAAGATTATTAGAGTTTCCAACTATATTTAGTAACTGGAATAAAATGAAATGTGAATTGGGTTTATTATTAACTGTGTTTTTAACGGCATTTTTTCTTGAACCCAATTAACAGTGAAGATATAATTTGGAATTTATAAATCTTTTATTAAGATTTAAATGGAAATTTTCCAAAGTAAAGTTCTCCAATTTAATATATTAAATTGGAATTGAATGAAATCCGATTTAATAATAATCGAGATGAGCTTTTGTAAAAGAAGTCCGTTATTATATTTGGAATTTAAAATGCTTTGCCATTATTCCATTTATATTATTAGTTCGATACGGAAATTTATATCGATTATATATTGATTTGATTTATGTGAAAATTACATATTTAATGAAAGATGATTTTGGGTTTATCGTGGACTGTGTTTTAAATGACATTGGTTCTTTAACCCAATTAAAAACAAGATTAATTTCTTAATGTTCAAAAATCATTAAATAATGATTTTTGATATTAAAACCAAATTGGAGTTTTAATGATTCTTTAAAAAGAAGATCAAAGAATAGATTTAAAAGAATTTATATTTGATAAAATTAATGGGAATCTTTCCCTGATAATGTGAATATTTTATTAAAAGAATATTCTGAATTGGAATGAGGCGTATGATGTGTTTCTTTAGCACTTAATTATTGATTATGAAATACGCCAGTTATTCGGAAAGACTGGGTTTAACCCATTCTGAATAATTGCTATGACGATTAAAAGTCAAAGATGAAGACGGTGGTTGAAGACCGAAGGTCTTCACATAGTTTGGATGATTACTGATGTCTTGATTGGGAGGCATCCCAAGACAAGGTAATAAGTGGTGATCGTCCAAACGTACTTGTACATCGACTGGATATGCGAGGATCTCTCTCCTGTATTGGACATATGGGACGAGGAATAAGGTGCCTCCGGTTTTGTTCAGACCCAGAACGGATTTGTAAATGGACGGTATGTCTGACGTTGTATTCCTTTATTCTATGTTCGTTGATCTCTACTAAATATATATCTGTTTGGTGGCGGAGAATTCATTCTCTTGCTTAACACCCTTCTCTAAGACGTACGAGCTTAGTGGTTATATATTGGCAGAAATCAATGGTATGGTATGGATTGACAATGTGGCATGCTAAGATGCAAATGATCAAGGCTTAATATTGAAAAGCAGAGCCTTGTGGTTGATGATCAAAGAATAGCTTTAAATAACATAGCTTTGTGTAGCGTTACTTCGCGAGCCTCACACCCCGATATGAACCAGAAACGGGAGAAGGACCCTAGGGAGAACATGCGTTTCTTTCTAGCTAGAAGTGGTGTCTGGGTTTTACAAGCCCATATATTTTTACTTATGTGGATGATGGAAAGCGACGTACCTCGGATTTGAGTCCTTAGTGGCTCTTTATTTACACCCCATAGGGCGGGGAGACGTATTGCTTAGGCATAACTAATCCACTAACATATTTGTTGACCGGCCCTGGCGCTGAGTCTCGAATTCGATAAGGACTATCTCTTGCCTTGGTTCATGATGGAAATCCAACTTCCAATACGGCACCAGACGGTTTTGATTGTATAACTAGTATGGCGACATAGTATATGGTAGATATGCCATCTATGATTGATATATTATGATTGAAATGTTTTTGAAACTTATAGACACAAATAAAAATATCAAACCCGTTTTATCATATCAAGCATTTTTGACCATTATAAGGTAAAACTCTATCCTCCGGTTTGCGTTGCAGACTTGAGTCTTATAGTGGTTTCATTTTTCTAAAAAGCATTGCGTGTTTAACGATTTACTTTAATCATGCACTGGCAATCCAATTGAGTAAACACGTTCCGCGTTAGCGGCATGGTCCTGTGATTAGCCTTATTATTAAATAGGTTAAGTAAGATTTCTCATACCAGTCTCATGACTGACTCGTAGTTTGTTTCACTTTGCAAACTCGGGTACCCTCTTTTCCACACCGGAAGTCGAGTGGCTTGTTTTGTAGATATCTATTTATTAGGCAGGATTCTGGATCGAAACTTAAAGCTGTGGCCACAGAAATGATAGTCTTCCGCTGCATTGTGTTAAGTTTATTGTAAATTAATCTTCTACTGTATTATTATTTATTCGATGTACTCTGATATATTCTGTACCCTGATGTAACATTATTATAACGTTTATAAAAGTCTTCTGTTATTTGTTCTAATGTGTTATATGTCCAAAGTTAATGTATCCAGCGATTTCTCGCGAGGGGAATTTTCGGGTCATTACACAAGTTCTCTCCTAAAGCACCCCTATTTATATTTGCAGATCATTAGTCTGAGGGACTTGGCTAATTGGCCCATTAGCTGCAAACCAGTCTGCCTAAACAATAGCTGAAACTTAAAATAGCGATTCCTCCCAAACCACTTTACCAGACTCTTCATGTGACCACTCTACAGATATGTAAACCTTCATTCCGATCCAATGAGACCAATATTTGCACTGATTCAATCCCTATCAATGTTATAGTCCAAATAATAAACAAAAAGGAAAAATGGTCATAATTGTGTTCGGTAAAAATCAAGGACATGTCTCACACCCTATGAATGACATATTAAAAATCCAAGAATGATCTAACTACTAGGGAATAAAATTATTTTACGTTCGGTCGATACATAAAATATAGATCGTTACATTCTCCCTTCTTTAAGGATTTCTCCTTAGAAATTCCAAGCAAACACGAGCAACCAAGTGCAAACATAGCATTCTGCATGCCTACCATCCACGAGTGTCCAATCTATCATCCAATAACCCATGCAATCAAAATCCTATTCAAATAGTGCAAGCCATAATGGTAAAATTAAGATATGACATATGGAACATACCACTTAAAGAGTTCTAGGTGGGTCGACCTCATACTCTCTTTCGTTTTCCACATGTAACTACCATCATTCTCGCCCCAGTGTACCTTGAATAGCTTAATAACCTTCCTCCTAAGATGTTTCGTGTCACTCCCTACTATGTGAAACGGCTTACAAAGTCTAGAAACTTTTGGCTCGACCTCTAAATCTTCAAACTGATCAAGAGATACCACAACATTCGAGTCGTGCACAAACTTTCATAGCAACGACGCATGAAATACATTATGCACACTCGCCATCTTCTCAGGTAAATCCAGTCTATAAGCTAGCTTTCCAATGCACTCGATAATCGGAAACGGCCCAACAAACCTTGGTGCTAACTTTCCTTTCCTTCCGAAATGAACCACATTCCTTAGATGTGAGATCTTAACAAATACTAAATCTCCAATTGAGAATTCAAAATCTTTTCGTCGCTTATCATCATACTTTTTGATGATCTTGGGCTACTTTCATTCGTTGCCGAATGATCTCGATATTTCTCTTATCATATCAGGCCCAAATACCAACTCCTCGCTAGTTTCTAACCAACATGATAGAGAATTACACGGTCTACCTTACAACGCCTCATACAGTGCCATTCCAATACTCAAATAGTAACTGTTATTATAAGGAAACTCAACTAAATGCAGATGATCTTCCAGCGATCTTCCAAAATCCAATACATAAGCTCTGGGAAGGTCTTTCAATACTTGATTAACCCTCTCAGTCTGATCATCGGTCTGGGTATGACAAGTCATACTCATACATAGCTCGGTTCCTAATGTCTCTTGCAAACTTTTACAAAATCCACTGGTGAATAATGGATCTCGATCACTAAAAATACTCTTCGAAATCCGATGGAATCGAGCTATCCACTTATGTAACAACCCAGATTCTGACAGACCATTTTTTTCTTTAAAAATCCAATCTATTGAAACCCATGTTGGGAGCTCTGGTATCCTGCAGAAAAAGACAGAGATAAAGAAACATGTCAGAACTCGTAAAGCATCTCACAGCAGAAGGAAATAAAGTATAATATTCAAATATTGCTTTACCTTATTAATAATACTGCAAAACTAGTATCCAAAGCTATACCATCTCTGTCATGAACCTAACTTGGAAGTATGTAATGAGGAGGCGGTCAGAACATAAGTTCTGTGTGAGTGGACTTAGAATAAACTTCTGTATAATCCTACATATACCGTTCAGTTACATTTTCTTGGTTATTAGGTTGTTAACAATGTTAGCTCTCTAGGCTATACTCATGTCCCACTAGTAGGTTAACCTAATACAACGTATATGTAGATACCCCCAACTCGTCTAATCTTTTCCATGTATATATACAGTCCCTTATCGTATGTCGTACGGGCTTCATCATGTAAATCTATACTACTTTAGTGTAGTGCCACCATTCTCGAAATCGTTTGGACTACCGCTCTCGATCTTGCTTGATTCCGTGTATCATCCAGATCTAATCTAAGGTTTACTATCGAGTGCTTCCTAGATTCAACCAGGGTTTACGCTACCCAGGGCCACTGGGGTTTATGCTACATATTGAACGCCTCTCGGATTCAGGGTTTACGCGACCTAGGTCCAACTAGGGATTATGCTACCTATCGAACGATGCCCCCTAGTCTAGGACACACTACCAAGAGCGATATATGTTCCTAGACTTTCCACATGTACGTGTCGTGAATCGTTATTGATGTCTAGTTGCACATGTCCTCTATATGTGCGGCCTGAGTCCTGTGGCAGAGCAAATCAAGAAACACGGAACTCGGTCGGGAGCTTTAAGTTATCTGCCGACGCAGATGCTAAGGTCTGTTTTTATATGTGTGTGGCTATGGTCCCACTTGATCCCTCCCTCAACTAATGAAAGGCACCCAAGAAAATCAAGAATGAGAACTATACGCAGGCCCCCTATGCCCCCACAAACCTATTGGCCAAACCTCACCCATAACTAGATAGCAAGTATATGGTCTGTTGGAGTTCTCCGCCTTTCCGTTTCACGTACTCGATTGACCCAAGATGGTAGGTAGACAACGACGTGCTATCACAAGGCTAAACAAGATATCGCCGCCTCACGCTGGTTCATCCTAGTCTTTAGGTTGCTTATATTGCAAGGCATACTCTTGGTTCTTCTAACGCAGACCTTAACCTCTGTGAGCCCAGGAGGATCATCTGCAACCTCACAGAGGGATACCAAGAGTACCCTCACATCCCCTCGAAGCCCCGTGCTTCGTAACCCAGACCGTTGGAGCCTTCTTCTTGATCAGATGGATGTTCGCTCCCCCTCGTGTTCTACTTGGTTTTCTTGACTAAGGTTTACTACTTAGTTAAGCGTGTTCTACTTGGTTTTCTTGACTAAGGTTTACTGCTTAGTTCTCTTAACTAAGGTTTACTACTTAGTTTCCTGAATCATTCATTTTCTTAACTAAGGTTTACTACTTAGTCCTCTTAACTAAGGTTTACTACTTAGTTTCTCTTAATCGTTCATTTTATTAACTAAGGTTTACAACTTAGTCCTCTTAACTAAGGTTTACTACTTAGTTTCTCTTAATCGTTCATTTTCTTAACTAAGGTTTACAACTTAGTCCTCTTAACTAAGGTTTACCACTTAGTTCTCTTTCTCGTTATTTACTTAGTTCTCTTAACTAAGGTTTATTACTTGGTTCTCTTAACCAAGGTTTGATACTTAGTTTCTGTTACTTATTTCTCTTAACTAAGGTTTATTACTTGGTTCTCTTAACCAAGGTTTGATAATTAGTTTTTGTTACTTAGTTCCCTTTAACTAAGGTTTGTTACTTAGTTCCTTTTAACTAAGGTTTACCTATGAATTCAAGCATGACTTAAGTTCTCTTTATCAAATGATAGCGTGCGAGTGTTCTCCCACATTTCCAGCTTAGATTAACTTATTTCACGGTATAAGTCGTCCCAACCTTCGAGTCTTGTATTACATCTTATGTCATATTCATTTCTTATCCCTAGGATAAGTTTATCTATTATTTAATCTTATCATTCCCCACTTTTCCTTGCTTTGATACTGTTATATTGGTTAAGTTTGCCCATGTGTCCAAGTTGACTTAACCCACCCATATATCGAGTCAAATTGGTTAAGTGTTATCTAGCGGTTCATGTTGACTTAACCCACCCATATATCGAGTCAAATTGGTTAAGTGTTATCTAGCGGTTCATGTTGACTTAACCCACCGATACATCGAGTCAAATTGGTTAAGTGTTATCTAGTGGTTCATGTTGACTTAACCCACCCATATATCGAGTCAAATTGGTTAGGTGTTGTCTAGTATTTCATGTTGACTTAACCTTACCATACTAGCATGTATCATTAGCATTAATTAATTATTAATGCTCAACCTCTCAAATTAGACCTATTTTTGCGGTTACTGGATGTGTCGGTTGGTACCGGGCAGGATTACACGACAACTCAATCTAACCTCGAGTTTCAAGCACGTTATGACTAACTTCTCACGTTAGAACCTATTGTTTGCGGCCACTGGATATGCCGGGTGGTTCCGGGCAGAATTACGCCGCAAACTCATTCTAACCTCGAGTTAGCCATGTTTCATCTTTAGCCTATTAACGAATTCACAAATATGTTCATGTTCTTGTTATGCCACTAGTGTCAATTTTCATGTTATATTTCTACACTTCCCATTTCTTTAACCAATCAAACCCAAATTTAATTAAAACACTCATGCCTCAAATTTCAGGTTTTTGAATTAGATTTCACAATTACATGAGACAGATTTAAACCCAAACTTATCCAATTCCGATTAGGTTTCTAGTTTACCTATTTCTTCACCAAATTAGGATTTTTATCTTTAAATCATTTTTCCCCAAGTCCCATATCCAAACTTTATTTACCTTTCGTGTAAGTTACTCCAAATTACTAATTTCACGATCCTTTCCCCTTTTTTCCTTGAATTATATCAATATATACTTTGCCAATTACCCCAATATTTGCAATAATAATCATTATGCCACAAACCCCAAATTACATATTTTATTCCTCGACTGCGTAAAATAGATTATGCCCAATATTTGCAATAATAATCGTTATGCCACAAACCCTAAATTACAGGTTATATTCCTCGACTGCATAAAATAGATTATGCCCAATATTTGCAATAATAATCATTATGCCACAAACCCCAAATTAAAGATTATATTCCTCGACTGCATAAATTAGATTATGCCCAATATTTCCATATTCCAACCATACGTATGTATAATAACATTTTGTCTAGGTTCGAGATAACCTAGATCCAAAAATAAAAAGGGGGAAGGAGAATAAAAGAATAACTATTATAACATGAATCTTGAATTGAATTTATAACTGGGTAATGATGAACGATAATAATACTATTATACAACAAGTTTATTATAATTCCACTCATCTTGACTGGATTGGGGAAAATAAACGCTTTGCTGATGTAGAATGCTGATTTAATCTTCTTATTTGATTGTTGGAGAAGAGCATGAATTGTTGATGAAGAACTTTGCTACTTGATTTGATTAAACTCCAAAGTTGATGAAGAACTTGCAATTTAATTTAGAGTTTTGGGGCGGCGACCATGTTTGTAACGACCCGTGTTTTTGGCCGTCAAATATTTTATTTTATTTATTATTTTAAATATTGTATTTGGAATATTAATGAATTTTAATATTGAATTCGTTTATTTAAAATGATGTTTAAACGTTATAATTTATATAAATATAAATAGAGCTTGAAAATGGCATGCAGTTCGTAATATGGAGTTTTGAACTTTAACTGAATATACAGGATCCGATATAAGTCGGATTTCTGTGAAACAAGAAATGTTGGAACCGTATCGATGATAATTTTCATATGAAAGAGGAAAATCCAGATTTCGTGTTATAATTTGTTAATTATGGCCAAATCAAATTTTAAAATAATCGCTATGAAAATCGTTATTAAATTATAGGCCATTTAAAATGGTCATTTTGCAAACGGTCTTCGATTTTGACGAAATTAGTTTCATTGGGACCGTAACGTTAAATTATTGTACGGTGTTAAATGGCGTGACAAACTGATGTCGTATGTGGCCACGGTAGCCGTAAACGCCTGTTCATTTTCTATAGCGCGTAATTAATTTAATAAAGGGATATTCAAATGTAACTTGAGCAGACGATCGAATTTAGCCACGAAACCAGTTCCAATGAGTTTGTATCGTCGATTAGAGTCTGGATAGATATATAGTTTGTTATTTTTAGAGACCGGCAAATTTGGCGTCAGAAATGGCATTGTGGTGCGTGTAAAAACAGCCTACCGGGGAAACAATCTCAGAATGCGATGAAACTGGTGCCGTTGGGTTCGTATTGAAGAATAATTATAGGATTGCAAGGTTTCAAGTTGATTTGATTTATCTAGTGACCGTGAAAAAAATTAAATGCGTGTTTATTTCTGGTTTTATAAAGGAAACTTTTTCATACGATGTCGGATTGCGACGAAACTTGTCCCATTGGGTCCGGAATATCTTTTTACACCAAGATTAGCTTTATTATCAGAAGACACGAATCGTTTGTAGTGGTTTTTATTAACTACTTCATGCCGAAATTTCGTAACATAAAAAAATAAAAATAAAGGAGCAACCATCTATAACGTGTTGTATTTTCAAATCAAATACAGACTAGAATGTGAAAGGGAGAGATAACTACTCTATTTCTTGTGACAGCTACCCTATAAATCTAAGTAAATTGGTGACCCTGACTACCAAGGCACAGATCTAAAATGGAGAAGAAAAAGCAGTACAGCTGCACAGTAAATTCCACAGGACTAAATATACACAGCTACACATCTATGAAAAGGAAATAACACTGCATCAATACACAATATCTGCTTCCTTGTGACAAGCGAACTTAAACAGTACGCTGATGTACAAATTCATGCAGCCTTTGTGCTCATTTAAATATACACGTCGTCTCCTCAATTGGCATAACCTACCTTAGATCCAATCGTACAACTGCTTGCCTATTCCTTCATTTGCAAGGAAGAACTAAAATAGCGGATTGACAAGAAAACTGCCTGCGTTCTCTAAATTTACGTAGCCATCATGTGTTCATTTGCAAGGTGGTGGACGATATGGTAGTGGTTTTGGGAGGGGGAAGAAGCGACGGTTGATGCTGAAGTTTGTGTAGTTGGTAGTGGGAGGAAATGGAAGGTGGGAAGGGCGTACAGTGTGGGGGAGTTTGCAAATGAAGCTTGCATGGAAAACGTGAGTGCCGTGAGGTTACGGTTGCGTTGTAAGTGAAAAAAAAGAAGAAGAGAGTTTGAATTCAGAAGCGGTTCGTGTATACAACAGGTAGTACAGTGGATGATATACAGTAGAATATATTTGCTTAGACATAATGCCTAAACGTTCCAGAAGTGCCAAATTTCCATCTAAGTGCCTAAATATAGTTTAATACACCTAATCTATATTAAACGTGACTCGAGTTATAAAAACAATTAACATATTAGTAGTTAATAAGATTATATTTAAACCGATGCAGGATGCGGCAGCTTTGAGGAAGGCAACAAAACGTTTGGATGAGGCGTGAACACTGAGAAAAACAAAGGAATGGAGATAAAAGTATACGTGGTGCAAGGAAGTTTGGGAAACCGGGATGGGAAGGATCGTGGATGTAGCACAGGTTTGTTTTGAGTAAGGTAAAAGTGGTAGCACGAGTCTGAACGGGAGGAAGAGCAGAATAGGACACAAAGAGGAACACTGGAACAATTTTAATTTGGGCGACGTGGTGCGGGGCGTTATACATGGAGCTGAAGAGGTGTGAGAGGTTCTAAGGCGATAACGAAGTCATAAATTTTATTAACTAAAAAGTCAATTAGTTTTAAATTTATTCATATAATGATTATATAATGTTGATTTATCGTGCAGGACGGAAAGCATCGTATGGAACGAAGAATGAACGGTGAACGATTTGCTAATCGTGATAATTAAGTAATTATAATATTAATAACCATAATTAAGAAATTTAGTTATTTATTTAAATCATATAATGATATTGTTTGTATCTCTCGTGCATGTGGACATAATATCACTAAACAAGCTATGTCGGGACAGTGTTGACGAACGTTACATTCTGAAGTTTAACTCGACAGGGCTAGGGACTGCTGCATTTTCAGTTAAATTAAATATCTGTTTAATTTAACTGAAAACTCGAGTCGCTTTAGCGATAAAAAGGAAAGCAAGGTGAGTTCAACTCACTCAGTTTTCCCATTTATATTTTTATAAATTGGGTTTTTATTTTGTGTGCTCTGCTTGCCAATGGTTGACTGTTTGCTAATTATATATTTATTCGCTGATTTAACTGATGAAATTAAACTGTCGTTTAATTTCAGTGAAATACCAAATCGTTATTCTAACGATTGGTTCCAATAAAGTTAACTTACCTTGTTGGTCACATTTATAAAAATAAACGTGTTTAATTGGTTGAATTGTTCGAACTGTTTGAATTGTTTGAATTGAACAATCTGTTTGAATTGAACAATCTGGTTGAGTTAACCATTTGAATATAGGGAAGAACAGGTTGGAGGGGTCCAACGGGATTCCTCAAATATATTATTTATTTTCATATTATCATATGAACTGTCATGATTGGGTAATTGATTTTAGTAGTGATCATTGACTGGAAAGTCAACCTGTGTTGTGTTTTAACCAATGGGCTATATTGGTTGAGTAATCGGCAGTAAATGGCCTGAAGGTAAATTGTTTTATTCATATCGATTTACCGTCAGTAAATTGATAGGACTGAAGTTATAAAATCCATTTATAACTAAAGATAGATTTTGAAATATATATATTTTTAATAAAACTTTATGTTACTTATCATTTAAGTATAATCGATCATTAACTGTTTTTATATAACTAATTCTGATGTTAATCAGATTTATATACAAGTGAATAGAAATTAACCAAACGGTTAGATTTTGAAAATTATTTTTATTAAGAAACAACTAAATGGAATAATTTAAATTAATTACATTGATAATTAATTTAAAGGGAAGATGATATGGAATGAAATATTTGTTTTGGAATTTCAACTTGTATTTATCCTTAGATATGAACGTTGTTGATCAAGGTCTGAGAGGTAATTAAAATACCCCAACTTGAACGACTTTAGGATTATCTGAAGATGATATGAGTTGTAATGGTAAAAATGTTAGTAAAAGTTTATTATTTCAATTGAGAAATAATAATACGAATGTTTGGTGGGAAAGCTGGAAATTACACATAACGATGAATCCAAGTAAAAAGGAAGTAAAAAGGGGTTGTATGAAAATATAATGATATGTTCGAGTTAGAAAGGAAATATAAAGTTGGGTTTTATTCTCTAAGAATAAACACTGGATTTTGTTTTAAAGTAATGAATAAAGATATCTCGTAATGTTGGTTACGAGAAATAAATTGAATTGATTTTCCCAATATGAGATAATAAGGTGGCTAATGTTTTGAAAGTGGAAATAGGAAACTGGATACATAAAAGTGAATTTGTTTAAAGTAAAATCTTATGTTAAATAAGAAGTGAAAGTTATATTCGTGTTATCAAAATATTTAAGAGTTTAAAGTTATATTTGTTTTAATTAAAAGGCCAAGTGGTGCTGAATGCTGAACCGGTGAACCCATTGAATTGTCATGATTGAAACACTGCTTATTTTGATAGTTAAATCACCGATTATCAAATCTGACCAATGCGATTGTTGGTACGGAAAGACCGGGATCGAATTTATATTCGAAAACCATTCTGACCAACAAATACGTGAAGATATCAGAAGATGGTCGAGATGGAGCATTGGAGACCGTGGATCTTCATTAAACGGAAGAACTAGTAATAATCTCTGGTTAGCTCCCAGAGATGAACTGTGGTTCTGTCGTGGCTGGAATCTACGGGTTGCAAGGACTTCTCGCTACTGATATGTAGGGTGATTCCTTGGATGCAGTAGGAGAGTACCTTCGGTTCATCCTGTTCCTGGATGACTTGAATGAACGAATGTCTGACAGAGTATTTCTAAAGGAATTACGTATGTTGATTTCTTCAAACGTACCATAGTTGGTGGCTGAGGATGATGGTTCTCTTAGCTTAACCACTAGAGTATTTTTGTGGACGTCAATTAGTGATATCTGGCGGATCTGACGATGTGGCATTCAAAGTGAATAGTGGCCAGGTGCTGTAAAGGAAATTCTGACCTCAAGCCTCACAACCGGGAAATGACAAAAATCGGGCAGGCAGCATGGCTATGTGGGTCGCTCCCATTAGGGTGTATAATCACCTATCTAGAGAAATTCCTTTTGCTTCTATAAATCTATTTCAATGCTGTCCTTTTTCGGGAAATGGTGGTTTGAGCCCAACCGTTGGTGATATACATTCGATACACTCAAGGGAAATGAGTGGTCGGTCATGTGAGGGCTGGGTTGCAAGACGTTCTTGTTGAACCCAGTGTATTCGCCTCTAGAGATACACTATTGGCAGGTGGTCCCATACCTTGTCAAGGTCGGAATCCAATCTCCAATAAGCGCCCGCGGTTTTTGATTGTATACTATATACATGGAGCGTGAGATGCAAGCGTTCCACTAGATTGTTATATACTTGTATTTAAACATTATTATAATATCAGAAAAGACATTGATTTCAAAAATATTTTGGGTTATCATAAGGTAAAACCCGTCCGTGTTTATGTGTGGATTTGGTCTTACGATTATCCTTTTCTTTTGAAAAGATTTTGAACTTTAAAATCCTGTTGGATGACATACCCTTAATAATGTGTGAGTTTTACTCACTCTGGTTCACCAGACTGACCCGGTGTTTTGTAAATGCTCGGGTTAGCCCGGGGTGTACAGGTTCAGGTTATCGAATGCTGTGAAGAGACGAGCTGAAAGAGTCCAGACGTATGATATTATATAGCTACTATTCCGCTGTGTGTTGTATCTGGAACGTATTTTTATAACTGTCCAGAGATGTTGATGTACTCTGATATTGTAAGTATTTTAAAGCTCTCAGTAAAGATTTATTTCTATATTATATTTTGTTCCGCTGCGATGTGAGACTCTGATTCTGTGTTGTGTTGGTTCTTCTTCTTCTTCTATTCTAATATTTCTTTCTTTCCTATCTCACCCTCTAAATTCTTTCTAATAACGTTCCGGTGTTTTCGGTGTTTGGAAGGTCGACATGAGGTACGAGACATGTATTTGTGTCGATTTTCGGGCCGAAATCCCTAGGTCGTTATAATGTTTGGTTGAAGTTTGGCGGCATGGAGGCATCTTAAGGAATTGTTATGAATTAGGGTTAGGTCTTGCTATGTATTTATAGGTGTAGAGAGTGTTTTAGAGCCCTTAGATTGACCTAGAAGCCATCCGACCCGTACAGCACATCAAAACACGTCACAGGAGCTGAAATCGCCCAGATCTGGGGATAGGTTGACCCCAGGTCGACCTCCTTAGGGGTAGGTCGACCCCCAGGTTGACCCCTAGGTCGACCTGCCTGGTTTTGGCGGGAAATTCCCCGCCCAGCTGCCTGGGTCAAATTTTGAACTGTTTTGAATTTTTGTTGAATCTTCTAAAGGCCATAACTCCTTCATACCGAGTCCGATTTATGCAAACTTGGACTCTATTTCAAGCAGAATTTCGAGACGAACGCAACGGTGATGTCCATTTTACTTAATTCCTAATATTTAAATTAAGTACCCTTATTTTATTATCTTTTCCGTTATGCACACTATTATCGAATTAGTTTTTCCTTCTCTTCCATATATTAATTAATTTTCATTATACATCACCATTATTTACCTATCTATGCATATACACATATTTTTACATATTTTTAATTATATTAAAAATGCGAGGTGTTACAACTTAAGATATAACTCAACCAACTTTGATGTAACCCTAATCGATCTGATAGGAATAAACCTTGCGCTTTTGGTCAGGCGATCCATGATGATCAATGTACTATCGTTTCCCACACTTTTCCTAGGTAGTTCATCGATAAAATCCATCGACACATGTTTCCATTTCAATGTAGGAATTTCCAATTACTATAACAATCCACTCGGCTTCTTCTGCTCGGGTTTAACTAGTTTATAGTTTTTACACTTCGAGATAAATCTCCCAACATCTCTTTTCATACCTTCCCAGTAGTAGACTCGTTTCATATGTAGATACATCTTGTTACCACTAGGATAAATCGTTAGTCGAGAGTGATGACATTATCTTAGAACCTCATCTCTCAGCCCACCTATATTAGGAACAATCAATTGCCTATTCCTACGAAGCCAACCATCTTGATCGCCTTCGAAATCCTTAAGTTACTCGGGACTAATCCTCATTTCTAATCTTCGAATCTCGTTTTTCTTCTGGCCTTCGCAATTCCTTTCGATAAGAGTCGGCCTAATTGACAAGCTTGCTAACATTTTGGGTTCTAACTCACAATGAGGTCTAAAATTAAATCTACCCAAATACTTGAGATGCTTCCACTCTAAAAACATGGCTTTCAAACTCGCATGTCTTCGACTTAACACATCAGCCACTGCATTACCCTTTCCTAGAGTATAACCTATTCCCAAATCATATGATGCCAGAAACTCTAACCAACGCTGCTGCCGAAGATTCTAATCCTTCTAGGAGGAAAGGTACTTCATAGATTTAGGATTTGTAAATAACTCAAATGTAACTCCCAACAAATAATGCCTCCAAATATTTGGAGCAAATACTATCATTGCTAACTTCAAACCATGAGTTAGGCAAT
This sequence comes from Allium sativum, assembly GCA_030737875.1. NCBI lineage: Eukaryota > Viridiplantae > Streptophyta > Magnoliopsida > Asparagales > Amaryllidaceae > Allium > Allium sativum. The sequence goes on from CM060919.1 coordinate 251,724,459, forward strand.
TCCTTTCGTGCAGCTTCAGTGGTCGACTTGCATAGGCCGCAACCCTATCTCTGTATTAACACTGCTCCAAATCCAGTGTCACATGCATTAGTGTAAACCACCATCTCTTTATCCCCACTTGGAATAGTGAACATAGGAGCACTCGTCAATCTTTCTTTCAGAATCCCGAATGCTTACTCGTACTTCGTATTTCATGCAAAGACTTGATTCTTTTTCGTCAATATGGTTAATGGTGCAGCTATCATAGAGAAATCCTTGAAAAATTGTTGATAATATCCAGCTAAACCAAGGAAACTCCTAACATCCATCGTATTCTTGGGTCGATCCCAATCCTAAATTAATGCCACCTTAGCGAGGTCCACCACTATTCTTTGTCCTGACACGACATGACACAAGAACCTCAATTCTTCCTTCCAGAAGTGGCACTTTGAAAACTTAGCCTTCAGTTGATATATCTGTACGATTTCCAAAACAAAGTGTGTCTTGTGTTCTTCCTCATCCCTTAGGTATACCAATATGTCATCCACGAACACAAATACAAACCTATTCAAATGATCTATGAAAACTCGATTTATAATTTCCATGAAATATGCTGGTACATCAGTCAATCCAAATTGCATTACCCTCCGCTCATAAAATCCGGATGGTGTCCTAAATGAAGTCTTTGGCACACTATCCCCAGCCACTCACAGTTGGTGAAATCCCATTACTAAATCCATTTAGAAAAACACATTGCCTTCGTGAAGTTGATCAAACAAGTCACTTATTCTCGGATATGGATAATGTTCTTCTTCGTTACCTTACTCAGCTCACAGTAATCCACTACAATCGTAACAATCCGTCGGCCTTAGTCGCAAACACAACTGGTGCACCCCACTCGAATACATTTCTCTGAATGAATCTCTTACTCAAATTATCGTTCACTTGCGCCTCTAACTCTGGCTGTTTCTTAGGCACCATCCGCCTAAGAGGCATAACAACAGATTTGGCTCCATCCACTAAATCAATCTCTCATTTTGGCGGTAATCCTCTAACCAAATCAAACACATTAGAAACTCTCGTATAATTGGCACATATGACAACCCATCCCGTGGAATCACAAGCGAATATAAAAAGCTAACTAGAACTCCAATCTCTGGTAGGTAACGCATCACTATCGTTCGCCCTTCCACATTCTCGATTGTCACCTTGAGCCTCTGGCTATCCACAATAGCCACATACTTCTTGAGCCGTTCTATACCTAGAATAATCCCAAGCCCAGCGAGATTCAAAACAGAATAATCACACACAAAATATCAACAATGACTCAATAAAACTGACCACGAAAAGCATACAAAGGTTGGATGAACCCCCACTAGATTAGTCACAACCAACGGTCTATCAACAATCTCAGGTTTTAAACCTAACTTACAAACAAGCTCATTATAAATAAAAGAATGTGATACCCCACTATCAAACAAAACTTGAACTGAAATGTATCTAATAAAAAGCGTACCTTGCACAACAATACTCTTCCCCTTCTCCTCTGCAGTCAGACCCCTTGAGGAAGACAACACGACATCCAAATCTTACGTCTTCACAACTTACTTATCCTTCGATGGTTCTGGATAATTCTTCTTCATATGCCCAGACTTATCATAGTTAAAGCACTTCTTTTCCACCATCATGTTCTTACAATCCTTGGAAAAATGACCCTTCTGTTGACAATTAACAAGTAATCCCGCCCTTTGACTTCTTCTGGCCATTCTTTCCATGTTGTTGCTGTTTTCGTTTACCATTCCACCTTTTCTTATTATTACAATCTTGATGTGGTTTCGACTCCTTCTTATCCTCAACAACAATCTCCACTTTTTTCGGTAATAAGCTCTCCTTCCTTAAAGCTTTCTCGACCAATTTCTCATCTGAATCATCAATATTGTCGATTTTTTTCTAAGTCCCTTATCTAGTCCTAATATAAATTTCTCGATCTTTTGATAAGAGTCTCAATATATAAACGAGCATACTTGGATAAAGCTTCAAATTTAGCGACATACTCAAACACTGGTCTACCTCTTTACTTAAGCTCAACAAACTACTTGAAGAGTATCAACTTTTGCACCGTAGAAATGAACCTTCCCTCAAACTTAGTTCTAAACTGATCCTAAGTAATTTGGTACTATGGGGTCTCCAAAGTATAAGAGTTCCACTGGTCCATCACTCGACTTTGCAACTACCTAGATGCAAGCTTCCTCTTGGTTGTGTCGTCAATTCCCAAACCTTCAAGAATCCGAACAAAAGTATATAACCAATTCTGAATCTCAACAGTCGGTTCCGTCCCAACAAACGACTTGCCATCCAGAGAGGTATAATCCTTGCAAAGCTTCGCAAAATCAACAACTCTAGGTGCCTGCACATGAATACCATGCTCTACTGCCGCTCTTGGAGTGGGAATCCTTCTCATGATTGCTGCCATATTGGCCTCGAACATGGCAGGATAATCGAGCATAGCAGAAGCAGCTCCCGGTTAGCTTCCCTCACCTACCCCTCTAGTCGAAGGCTCATCCCTAGCGGCGTGTCTCGAAGTTCATAGACTCGTTCTTTAGCTGAAATGAGAATGATCGATTCACATTAGAGAAAGTCACATTGGTGTTCAAGTGCTTATTAACCTACTATATATATAATAAAGTAATCATCCAATTAAAATTACAAGTACATCTCTCATATGCTTTTATGTTCGTGAACTTTTGGTAAAATCGATTAACTTGGCTTCAATACCAAACATGATGACCGCCCCATACCACTTGCACTGAACTAAGGAAAAGGTGCATTATATGACGTGTTAGGCCGATATGATATGATCATCAAGGAAAAATAACTCAAAATAAAACCTGTTTGATAAGTCATAATGCATAGATAATATATAATAATAAAATATACAACAGGATAAGTAGTGAAGCATAACTGAATAATCTAATATACAATAGGATATAGTAGTGTAGCATAACTGAACAGAACATCAAACCATCATAAAACCATAGAATTTCGAGTACATTATATCTCAGTACATGAATATGTGAATACAATATGCCTCACTACATCCCTCATAGTATCAATAACCATCAATATACAGAGGGATTAGAAAAGAAATACTATATAGTTAGTAATAGCACACCGACCTTCTGCTTGTCATCGCATAACATCAATGGCACCAAATCTGAAACCTGCTACTTAGTCTGCTCATCAACAACATTGACAAACATCCCAAGGTAATAAGTGGGAAACATAAAACCTTAAGTCAGACAACAGTCTTAGTGAGCGATAAATTAACTAACAACAATTACGTAAGGTAATATGATTAAAAGTGGATCAACCATCAGATCTGTCCAGCAACCAATAAGTTAACAAGTGAAAATCATCCATCACATGCTGTTACAATTGGAAAGGAAAATCTCGATCCCGCTTCCCTTTGACATCCCAGGGTGACAGCATACGCGTAGAAAATAGAAAGGGCATATAGTCAACCATAACATCCAATATGCTCGCCATCACCTACTACAACCTTGAATCCAGCGATAATCGTACTTTCTTTCAACACTCAAAAGGGCTAATGAAAAACACTAGTTCTAGCAAAACTACCATGTTCCACCGTGACTCATATGTTTGCCTTACTCGACGAATACAACTACACTACACCATAGATGATTTTCTACAACAGATTTGCAAGGTTTTGCCAGCTAAAATGTTGCGATAGCAATAAAGTTTTGGTCCTAAGGCAACGTTGTATTTTTGGTGTTACCTTAGCCATAAACATGTGTTGCATTAGCAATATATATATATATATTAAAATTAAAAAATTAATTAAATTGACAATCTAAACCATTTGATATAGTATAGATATAACCATTTATTTTTAATTTCTAACTTAAATCCAATGATACAGAACTTAGGTCCGCATGCCATGTTCTAATTGGCTGCTTAAAACAACTAGGCCCCAACTTGTTTTAACCCTTAAAAAAATTGTGACCCCTTTCTTTCTTTTATCACTTGGCAAAATGAATGGCTTCCTCTTCTTTACCATAATGGTGACAGAACTGAAAAAAATTAGGGCTTCTCAAATCGCGACTTCAATCTTCATTTGAATGATTCTCTTATGCTTGAATTTCTGATGCTTCTCTCATTGTCGATTTGGCTGTGATTGCAACTGTAGTCTACCTTTAATTTGAATTCACGAAGGTGTATTCCTTTTACCAACATACCCGATTTTATTTCGACCCACATGAAAAACCAAACCCAAATATTTAAGAAAATACAACCTCGCATCGCCTTCTTACTGATTTTGCCACCCCGATACCACCATCTTCTTCAATTTTAACTCCATATGATAATTCGTATAACAACAAGTGTGCCCAAATTTCACCTATTCTATAGCTTTAAAATACCAAAGGTAAGAGAAACTTTCCTGGTGATACTCTAACTTCGGCAGGACATTCCATGTGTCATGTTCCCTTGTTCCATTTTAAGTTGATGCTCGATTGGAAATCACATAATTAACCAATATACTTTTTGTTCGATAAATTTGGAGGCTCAAGGTTTGCCGACTAAGCAAGAAGAGATGATTCCTTCTGCAATTTATTTGGATTTAGAGGTAAGATTCTAGGTTTCATTCTTTATTCTGAACGTGTTAGTACTTAGTAGGTGTTAGTTTCGCATGCATTTGATTGGCAAGGTGAACAAGCTATTGAAAAGACGAATATACTGGTGCTCAATCTTTCTCAAATATTGTGACGCCTTGGAAATTCGGCCCAGTCAAAGTTACCGAAAATCCTTCCGTTGTAAAAGAAACAAACAACGATAGCAACCAACATATTTTATAAGTATGAACAACATCACTAAATGCACTGGACAGAATTTAAATAAATTCCACTTATCAAAGTATTCATTTAAACCACAGGGTGTTCTTTAAATACCAATTTAAACATATTTACCATAAATTGACTATTATGCGACTTAGATGAGATCGACATCGATATTCATTCCTGCATACTTGATAATTACGTTAGTATGACATAAATGATAAAACATGAAAGATTCACTATTACAAAATGTAATAACAATACCAAAAATATTTTTATTAAAATAGTAGATGCATCACTTCCATTTGTGACTGCCTATGTACCTTTATCTAACTGGGTAAGCAATTAGATACGAGATCAAGCCAATATAGCTCTTTTTTACTCAAAACATTTAAAATCAATATTCACTTTCAAAAATACTCTTTATATCAAGTAAGGATAAAACACTCTGCAAATACTCGTTTTGAAAGATATCTACATATCTCTTGTAGAACTTCTTTTCAAAAGATAAACTTTTTTTATTTTAAATACCAATAACTTCCTTGCGATAAAATAGTTTATAACTTTAAACTAATCATCAAGAAAAGGTATGCTCGAAAATATTATTTTACATAAAAACAATTATCAAAGTAATGCATTTCAATAATGCAATCAAACCGTAGGTATTCTATGTCTGTCTCAGTCCTCTACTAATCCTTATGTTCTTGATTTCAGGACTTTATGCTAGTTATACTAAGTCGTCAATGTCCTCAATCATCAGTCATATATGTTCTTTACTTACCGAATCAAAGATTGCAGTCAATGTAGTATGTTAAAGTCACATGTATCTTTAAATTAAAACACAAGCTTATGAAATAATAATGGATTAGATGATAAGTATACTCATAGTTCTCCTTGCTATCTTCATGCAAAAGTCCCATAGAACATCATATAGTACTTATCATCACTCCCAAGTAATTAATTATTTTCCTCGAATCATCGAAATTCGTCAATGTTCCTTGTTCTTAATTTTGACACCCTTTGACTTTGTTTTACTTTAATTTAATATCCTCAATTTTATCAGTTTGTTTATGATACTATAAGGAAACTCAAGTCCAAATTTGAGAGGATTTGGAATAGTTTACCATGATTTTATACTCAAAACATCTATAACAGCGTTTCTGTCATGTTATGAAAAGTTCTGTTCGTTTTAAAATACTTCATAGTCAATTAAGAGAAAAGACAACACTTACAGAAATGCTATGACAAGATCTGGGTGGTTTATAATGATTTTAGTATAAAAACAGCATACTATAGCGTTTCTACGATGCTATGAAAAGTTCTGGGTAGTTTGGAATAGTTTTGGACTCAAAACAGCTATTACAGCGTTTCTGTCGTGCTATGAAAAGTTCTGCTCATTTTAAAGTACTTTATAATCAATTCAGAAAAAGACGACATTTCCAGAAATGCTATGGCAAGTTTTGGGTGGTTTATAATGATTTGAGACAAAAAACAGCTTACTATAGCATTTCTACGACGTTATAAAAAGGTTCTGGCTTAGTTCCGTGCCTCATCATTAATTTAGAGAAAAGGTAGTGTTTCGGATTGCTATAAAAAGTTCCAAAACTCATATTTTGAGCCTGTTTTTGGGCAAATTTTTTGATGGTGTTTCCTTATGATAAAATAGTTTTTGACTCCAAATTTCCTATAATAAGAAGCACTTTTAGTCTACTTAATTCTCAGAAAAAGAAAACCTTAAATCGTTAACCTATTTAGTATAAAATCATACATCATGAGGCATTTTTAACATGTCCATTTCGGGCTGATTTTTACCTCACTTTGTGTCCAGTTTTCAGGTACATAAATAATCGAATTGGAAAAAGTGGTACAAGTGAAAGTTGAAAGTGTATATGCAACAGTATAGGATCGTATAGAATGGAGTATAGGATATAATGTATATGGTAGAGTAGTAAGCAGTAAATCACACAGTAGATTTATACTGGTTCGGACCACTGTCCTACGTCCAGTCCCAGACTCACTTCTGGAATTTCACTAACACTAAAACCCTCACTTCACCCGGAGGAATAGGTTCACAATTACCCGAACCACTGAACGGGATTTCTTGCCTCAACCACTGAAGAGGTCTTCGCTAATACAGAATAATTGTTGACTCTTTTGTGTTCTTGATAACACGGATTGTCGAATATTAAGTACACCCTTCCTATAACCTTTCCTTGATGATAATCGTGAAGTATGTGAAAGAATATGGAAGTTAAAAGGTCTCAAATGTGAAAATAGATAGTTTTTAGAATTCAGAGAGCTTTGAGAGTATAAGATAGAATTAAAATAAGAATTGGTGATTGAAACAATTAATCAACCCTCTATTTATAATATATAAAAAGATACAACTGATCGTGAAGAGTTTTGATGAAGAGATATGGATTAAATAGTTGTATCTCTTTATAGAAGATGCAACTCTTCGGAATTTAGATGTCTGAAAATAAAATTCAGATATCTGTTTATTTTAACAATCAAATCAGAAAGGAAATAGTGTATTTCAGGGGTATTTCAGACGTCTGAAATATATCAACCAGACGTCTGAATATTGTATTTAAAGACATTCTGTTTCAGCAAACAGACGTCTGAAAATTTCAAACCAGACGTCTGTTTTTTGTTATCAGACTATTCCTTGCTTAATTTATATAAGAGAAGCTATATATAAAATGTGTGTGTGATCATCAAGGAAGACTTTAACATTAATATCTAAGACTAACAGACCTTTATAACATATTTATTCTTCATTTATTGTTCTTGAATCTGTTGCTGAGTTTCTTCCTGCAAAACAAAATTAGTTTATAATAATATATGTGTACATGTATAGTTGTCATAATCAAAATGCTATGCAGCGTGATTCAACATTCTCCCCCTTTTTGATAATGACAACTATATATGTAACTCCCCCTATCAATATGCATATATTATCATATATTTCTCCCCCTTTGTCATTGACAAAAAGGAAATACTTATGTAAATAATACACATGAATATGCATAACACACAAACATACAACATAAGCAAAAGTATTTACAAACAAACAGACAGATGATAATCATTTTAAGCGCATTCAGACGACTGAATTATGAAACAAAGGTTTGATGCCATGGACATTCAAACAGATGAAATATGATAAAATATATAAGATTACTAGAGTTTTTAATTTATTCTGAGCTCTGTTTCCAAATATTTCAGAAATATTGGAATAACCTTCTAATTGTTGTGGTGTACCTGCAAAAATATGATAAATCCTTTGGTACCCACTTTCTTTGTCAGGGTCCAGGGGTTAAATAGAAAGTAACCATACCCAAGAGGGTTTAATGGAACCTTTAAAAATAAAATTTTCATTATTGATTACAGAATTAAAATAATTATCGATATATGTTTCTCTGTTTTTCCAATTTACAGGAACCCAAATACTTAGATAGTTTCTAATGGTATTTCCTGTTGTACTTCTATTATAAATGTTTCTAGTCATAGAAGCATTTGAATTTCTGTAGAAATTTGATCTTCGAGTTACACGTGCTTTATTACTAGCAGTTAAATTTTTGTAATACATGAAAGCATGTCTAGTACTAGTTCTACGATTAGTTTTATTATATCCTAAGCCACTTTTATCGTGTAAAGGTCTAGAGCAAGATAAAATATCATTTAAATCATTTTGACCTTTATTAAATTTTGCGAACTTATTTGTACATTTTTCAAATTTGATTCCGAAGTTGCTATTGAAATTTTCAAAAGAAGTTTTGCAATCTTTTAAATCAATTTTCCTATTTAATTCAGAATTCTCGTTCTTTAACGTACTATTCTCATTGTCGAGATGATCAATTCGAGATTCTGAGATATTTAAAGATGATTGCAATAAACTATTTTGTCTTTTTAAATCACAAATTTCTTTTGAAAAATTCTCCTTTTCTTTTTCAAATATAGTATATTGTTCATCTATGAAATCTTTAAGATTCACTAAATTACTTTTCAAAATACCATTTTGATTTTCTAAATCTTATTTTTCTTTTCTCAGTTTCTCATTTTCAAGTTCGACGGATTTCATCTTCTTTAGAATTAAGAAATTAAGTTGACCTAAATCATCATTATTTTTCATTAAAATTTGCAAATCAGAAAGTACCTTTTTGTAGTCCTCATTTGTTGTAGCTTTGCTTGTATGGGACTTTTTGCTTGCCATGTCTCGATCACATCTCTTTCTGGCCATTATTCTATGATATTATGACAATCAATAGAATACCAGGCTCTGATACCAATTGAAAGAGGCTATGCAGCGGTATAGGATCGTGTAGTATGGAGAATATGATGTAGAGTATATAATAGAATAGTAAGTAGTAAATCACACAGTCGATTTATACTGGTTCGGACCACTGTCCTACGTCCAGTCCCAGACTCACTTCTGGAATTTCACTAACACTAAAACCCTCACTTCACCCGGAGGAATAGGTTCACAATTACCCGAACCACTGAACGGGATTTCTTGCCTCAACCACTGAAGAGGTCTTCACTAATACAGAATAATTGTTGACTCTTTTGTGTTCTTGATAACACGGATTGTCGAATATTAAGTACACCCTTTCTATAATCTTTCCTTGATGATAATCGTGAAGTGCGTGAAGGAATATGGAAGTTTAAAAGTCTCAAGTATAAAAGTAGATAGCTTTTTAGAACTTAGAGAGCTTTGAATAAGATAGAGAGAATTAGAATAAAATTCGGTTATTGGTTCATCTAAGCAATTCTCTATTTATAATATATAAAAAGATACAACTGATTGTGAAGAGTTTTGATGAAGATATATGGATTAAATAGTTGTATCTCTTCATAAAGGATGCAACTCTTCGGAATTCAGATGTCTGAAAATAAAATTCAGATGTCTGTTTATTTTAAAAATCAAATCAGAAAGGAAATAGTGTATTTCGGGGGCATTTCAGATGTCTGAAATATATCAACCAGACGTCTGAATATTGTATAAAAATATTCTGTTTCAGCAAACAGATGTCTGAATTTTTCAGACCAGACGTCTGTTTTCTGTTTCTTGCCTATTCCTTGCCTTATTTAAATTAGAAAACTATATGTATATAAAACGTGTGTGTATAATCATCAAGGAAGACTTTAACATATAAATCTAGGACTAAAAGACTCTTACAACATATTTAATCTTCAATTATAGCTCTTGAATATGTTGTTGAGTATCTTCCTGCAAGACAAAGTTTAGTCGATAATAATATATATGTACATGTATAGTTTTCATAATCAAAACGCCATATAGCGAGATCCAACATTCTCCCCCTTTTTGATAATGACAACTGTATATGTAACCCCCCCGTCAATATGTCAATATGCATATATTATTATATATTTCCCTTTTTGATACCCATGTACCTGCAGGTTAGCTTAGAGGTTTTTTTGTATAATTGTATAGTTGTTGTCATCAAAATCCAACAATAGAGTTTCTAACAAAAGTTGCAGCCCTTTGAATTAGCTTTCCAATTTGATAAGAAAATCGAAATTTCATCAAGAATTGCAAAAGTTATGCCCAAAATACCGAACACCATTTTCAGGGTTTCAAGTCCGATCATTCATTCATAAATTTCTCAACTTTTCTTCAAAATATGAAATGAATACATGAACTTAAATAGTTTTTTTCACCTTGGACTTGAAACTTGAACTTGTATTCCTTTTCTTGGCTTCTCCTAAACATCTCAGCTTTTTCTTATCTTGGTTTTATGTTTGTGAATGTATGAAATGAAATGAACATTTCAACCCTTTATATAGCATTTTTCAAGGCTAGTTTGGTAATTTGGTTTGGAGACTTGTCCATCTTATCTTCATGCATGCTTTAGGACAAAGAAACACGTCTCCTTAGGTGTCTTTAGATGTTTCTACACATGGACACCTAATATGTTTATGTGTCTTTATCATATTTGATTCCAAGACATATATTCCATTCATTTGATGACACGTGTCCCTATCATTTTAAGCCATTTTTCATTTTCTAGAATATGAATACTATATCATTTGTATTTTATTTATATGCTATGTACGTGCACATATATGTGTCCTTATATTTTTACTATGTGCACATGATATTCTAACAACTTTTAACAAGTAAAACATCGTTTATCGACAAAACTGTTTTCGGTCACATTATCGGTATTTCTTTGAACTACTTGTCTTCGTAAACAAAAATTCAACAACATGTTTTCTCCTCATTAATTATTGTTTATAAAGGGTTTTAATCAAGGTTATAAAACCATTAAATACAAGTATTAATATTTAAATAACCTCAATATTTAAATATTTACTGTCCGGAGTTTCAGGTTGTTACATTCTTTCCCCTTAAAAGGAATTTCGTCCTCGAAATTCTATGCAATACTTAACCAACAGAAAACCAAATATTACACGAAGGGAACTCTATGTATCCAGGAAATTTTCTTGAAATTATACTTTCAAAAATAATTTCATAAATTGAAATCATACCTGGACATTATATGACTCGAACCCTTTTAACATTTTGTCACTCTTACAAGCAATTACTAGATCAGGCACGCCATAGCTTCTTTTTATGCCCAAATTCAGGATCTTGTTCTTTGCAATCCACATCGATCCTCGGTCTCCTTCTCTTCTCGTATAGTATGAAAGTGGCTATGCAGCGGTATAAGATCGTGTAGTATGGAGAATATGATGTAGAGTATATAATAGAATAGTAAGCAGTAAATCACACAGTCGATTTATACTGGTTCGGACCACTGTCCTACGTCCAGTCCCAGACTCACTTCTGGAATTTCACTAACACTAAAACCCTCACTTCACCCGGAGGAATAGGTTCACAATTACCCGAACCATTGAACAGGATTTCTTGCCTCAACCACTGAAGAGGTCTTCACTAATACAGAATAATTGTTGACTCTTTTGTGTTCTTGATAACACAGATTGTTGAATATTAAGTACACCCTTTCTATAATCTTTCCTTGATGATAATCGTGAAGTGCGTGAAGGAATATGGAAGTTTAAAAGTCTCAAGTATAAAAGTAGATAGCTTTTTAGAACTTAGAGAGCTTTGAATAAGATAGAGAGAATTAGAATAAAATTCGGTTATTGGATCATCTAAGCAATTCTCTATTTATAATATATAAAAAGATACAACTGATCGTGAAGAGTTTTGATGAAGAGATATGGATTAAATAGTTGTATCTCTTCATAAAGGATGCAACTCTTCGGAATTCAGATATCTGAAAATAAAATTCAGATGTCTGTTTATTTTAAAAATCAAATCAGAAAGGAAATAGTGTATTTCGGGGGCATTTCAGACGTCTGAAATATATCAACCAGACGTCTGAATATTGTATAAAAATATTCTGTTTCAGCAAACAGATGTCTGAATTTTTCAGACCAGACGTCTGTTTTCTGTTTCTTGCCTATTCCTTGCCTTATTTAAATTAGAAAACTATATGTATATAAAACGTGTGTGTATAATCATCAAGGAAGACTTTAACATATAAATCTAGGACTAACAGACTCTTACAACATATTTAATCTTCAATTATAGCTCTTGAATCTGTTGTTGAGTATCTTCCTGCAAGACAAAATTTAGTCGATAATAATATATATGTACATGTATAGTTGTCATAATCAAAACGCCATATAGCGAGATCCAACATTCTCATCCTTTTTGATAATGACAACTGTATATGTAACTCCCCCATCAATATGTCAATATGCATATATTATTATATATTTCCCTTTTTGATACCCATGTACCTGCAGGTTAGCTTAGAGGTTTTTTTGTATAATTGTATAGTTGTTGTCATCAAAATCCAACAATAGAGTTTCTAACATTCTCCCCCTTTTTGATGATGACAACTATACAGTTTAAAAATATATTCTTTCTATAACATCTTCCTCTTAGTATAATATCTCCCTCTATCAATATACTCCCTCTATCAATATACACATGAATTTCTCCCCCTTTGTCATTATCAAAAAGAATGAGGGAATGTAATAGATATCGTCATCTTCTCTTTATTTTCTTCCCCTGAATGTGTGATATATGAATATTCCTCCCCCTAAGTATGTGTCTATTATTTTCCCAAATTCCCTGATTTAGCTTTGAGCTCAGTTTTCAAAGATATTAGAGATACTGAAATACCCTCCTTTTTGTTGTGGTGTACCTGCAACAAATATTATATATATACTTTGGTACCCACTTTCTCTGTTAGGGTCCAGGGGTTAGAGAGAAGGTAACCATACCCAAGAGGGTGTAATGGAACCTTTAAAAATAAAATTTTCATTATTAACTACTGAATCAAAATAATCATCTATATATCTTTCTCTGTTTTTCCAATTACAGGAACCCAAATACTTAGATAGTTTCTATTTATATTTCCTTTTGTACTTCTATTATAAATGTTTCTAGTCATAGAAGCATTTGAATTTCTATAGAAATTTGATCTTCGAGTTACACGTGCTTTAGTACTAGCAGTTAAATTTTTGTAATACATGAAAGCATATCTAGTACTAGTTCTATGATTAGTTTTAATATACCCTAAGCCACTTTTATCGTGTAAAGGTCTAAAGCAAGATAAAATATCATTTAAATCATTTTGACCTTTATTAAATTTTGCGTACTTATTTGTACATTTTTCAAATTTGATTCCAAAATCGCGATTGAAATTTTCAAAAGAAGTCTTGCAATCTTTTAAACCAATTTTCTTATTTAATTCAGAATTCTCCCTTTTTAAAGTACTATTCTCATTTTCGAGACGACAAATTTGAGATCCTGAATTAACTAAAGAAGAGTGTAATTTTTCAAAATTTTCATTCGAATCAGACGTTTCATTTTGCAAAGTATTATTATTAACCGTTAAAAACTCATATTCTTTAGATAATTCTAAATTTTTTTCAGTTAAAGCTCCATTCTCTTTTTCAAGAGACGAAACTAAAAAATTAGAATTATTTAAAGAATCTTCTAATGATTCATTTCTATTTTTCAAGAGATCGATTTCCTTTAAAAGAACATTGTTTTTATCTTCTAGTTGCTCATTTTCTTTTTGAAGGAAATCTTTTTGAAAAACAAGCTCTTCTAAGGTATTTTCAAAACATTTGGCTTGTTTGACTAAAAAATTGTTTTCTTCTTTTAATTTGGAATTTTCTTGCTCACAATTTTTAGACTTGGCTAAAATAATTGCATTAAGTTTAACCAAACTTTTAAAATCTTTTAATAATTTTTCGTGGTCTAATAAAAGATCTTTATATAATGAATCCTCACATACCGATTGTGATCTCACTTTAGCCATTAAACATTTGCTCTCTTGCTCCGTCGCTTCTGCTTTGTTGTTCTTCCACTTTCTAATGCCTTTACTAGATTTCTTTATTGCCATTTATTCTAGGATGTTGTTACGATCTCTAGAATACCAAGCCCTGATACCAATTGAAAGTGTATATGCAACAGTATAGGATCGTATAGAATGGAGTATAGGATATAATGTATATGGTAGAGTAGTAAGCAGTAAATCACACAGTCGATTTATACTGGTTCGGACCACTGTCCTACGTCTAGTCCCAGACTCACTTCTGGAATTTCACTAACACTAAAACCCTCACTTCACCCGGAGGAATAGGTTCACAATTACCCGAACCACTGAACGGGATTTCTTGCCTCAACCACTGAAGAGGTCTTCGCTAATACAGAATAATTGTTGACTCTTTTGTGTTCTTGATAACACGGATTGTCGAATATTAAGTACACCCTTCCTATAATCTTTCCTTGATGATAATCGTGAAGTATGTGAAAGAATATGGAAGTTAAAAGGTCTCAAATATGAAAATAGATAGTTTTTAGAATTCAGAGAGCTTTGAGAGTATAAGACAGAATTAAAATAAGAATTGGTGATTGAAACAATTAATCAACCCTCTATTTATAATATATAAAAAGATACAACTAATCGTGAAGAGTTTTGATGAAGAGATATGGATTAAATAGTTGTATCTCTTTATAGAGGATGCAACTCTTCGGAATTCAGATGTCTGAAAATAAAATTCAGATGTCTGTTTATTTTAAAAATCAAATCAGAAAGGAAATAGTGTATTTCGGGGGTATTTCAGACGTCTGAAATATATCAACCAGACATCTGAATATTGTATTTAAAGACATTCTGTTTTAGCAAACAGACGTCTGAAAATTTCAAACCAGACGTCTGTTTTCTGTTATCAGACTATTCCTTGCTTAATTTATATAAGAGAAGCTATATATAAAATGTGTGTGTGTGATCATCAAGGAAGACTTTAACATTAATATCTAAGACTAACAGACCTTTATAACATATTTATTCTTCGTTTATTGTTCTTGAATCTGTTGCTGAGTTTCTTCCTGCAAAACAAAATTAGTTTATAATAATATATGTGTACATGTATAGTTGTCATAATCAAAACGCTATACAGCGTGATTCAACATAGTACCCATCGAAATGTACAAAAGATTCATCGTACTTCGGCTCATCCGACTCATCATCATCAAGTAAGGATGTATTCTTCATGTTGCGGTACCCATCGAAATGTACCAGAAATTCATTGTACTCCGGCTCATCCGCCTCATCATCATCAAGTTAGGATGTATTATTCATGTTGTGCTACCCATCGAAATGTACCAAAGAGTAATCATGACTTTCTTATTATAAGAATTTTCAAATAGACTTTCTGATAATATATTCAAATAACTCAAACAAGTTTTATAAGAAATTCTTTTGTCAAAACTATGATCATATCCATCAAAGATAACTCATCGAATATGTTGTACTCTCCTTGTCGCAGTACCCACCAAAATGTACCAGAGAGTAATATTTTCAAAATAAACATCTCATATAATATCTTCAATTTTTTTATATGATTATAGTCATTAAAGTGAACTCGTCAAAAATGAGTTATTCTCCTTGTTGCAGTACCCATCAAAATGTACCGCAGAGTAATAGACGTCGCAAATAATAACTTCAAATTTTTTTATAATATGATTATATTCATCAAAGTGGACCCAATCTACACACTCAATTTAGGATATTTTGTCCTATTGCGGCCGGCATCCCATCATCAAATAGGATGTACTCTACCCGGTACCAAGATAGAGTAATATTTGCACTATCCAGGATCTATTTTCTTATGTCGGCATCCCGTCATCAAATAGGATGTACTCTACTCGGCTCGATATCAACATAAAGTAATAGTGCACTACCCAAGATCTATTGTCTTATACCGCTCATCGTCATTGTAATCATTATCCAAAAGTATCCATCATTGATGAAATAATCCATAAAAAACTTTAATAAGTTTAAACAAAGTATTCTCTCAAAGTACTTTTGTACTTATAATCATTACTTCCATATGGATAACCATTTAATTTTTGAAAATCCACACTTTCAACTTCTAAAATCATCTTAAGTATAAACCCCCTCCTCCTTCTTCTTCTTTTTTGTCAAACACATAGTTCGGTTTGCAAAAATATTTTGAGATGTCAAACTTACAAAATTTTAAATGTGTATGATGTAAGTATTCTATTTAATCTAGCTTCCCAATAAGATTAACTTCGACCAATCCCAATCAAGTAATCAAAAGTTATGGCTGAATCACTGAGATATGTTTTAGCAGCTTTAAGTTAACATCATCAATGCTCAACAACTCTAATATCATATTACGTAACGATACAATTAATTAAATGGATTTTCTCACCTTGGTTTTGCATGAATGTAGTGCTCAATTTACACCTCTTGGTCTTCCTCATTTTTATTTGCCCAAGCCCATTTAATTCCTTCCTCGACAAGTTATTATTCCATATTCCTTTTAAGCCACTCCATTGCATCCATTTCATGCTATTACATCCCTCATTTTATAAGCCATTTCATTCCTTTGCTATTTTATAACTAATCGTATACACTTACAACTTCGTTAAATGTAACAACCCGGAAAATCCGAACCAATTTAAAAATTTTATTTTAGAAATTTTAATGGATTTTGAATATTTAAAATTATTCATTTTAAATAATTATGGCCAAAATTTATTTAAATCGAAGTTAAAACGAATAAATTTATTTTAAATATAAAAGGAGTTAGAAATAGCGCGGTAGTTTGAAAATTTGAATTTGAACTTTGACTGAATGTACAAGATGCAAAACAAACTGGATTTTAGTGAAACCAAAAATATTTAAATTTGTTTAAATATATCTTTCCAACGAATCTAAAAAATTGAAATTTCATAGCGGGAATAAAAAGTTATGGTCAGTTGAATATTCAGAATTGTCAATGTAGAATTTATATATATTTTAATATAATATGTAGCCCTTAAAAATAGTCATTTTGCAAACGACCTCCATTTTCAACGAAACCACTTTTATTGGATTCGGAATGTCAAATTATTTCTAGGTTTAAATTTTCATAATTTTTAGAATTAATATGTGAGCATGGCAAATTAAAACGTGTTTGACCAGTTTCAGTCAAACTTAATCGACTTGAAAATGGCCATTTTTCAAACAGTCTCCAAATTCAACGAAATTAATTTTGTTAGGACCATATCGTCAAAACATAACTAGAAATATTTTTTCTGGAATTTTTAGAGTCAGTATGTGACCTCGGTAATTTAAAATGTACGGTCAAATTAAGTAATTAAATGATTTATATTTTAAAATAAAGAAAAGTGAGCTGAGACGATCAAATGGGCTGACAAAACCAAGCCCATTGTGTCCGAAAGGGGGATATTTATCTACGGACAACTCTCGTTGGGCTGAATTCGGAGCTAATAGGAGTTACGGGCTTTTTTTGAAAATTTAGGAATTAAATTATTAAAATGTTATAAATATACCCTAAACTAATTATAAACCCTATTCCTCTATTCCATCAGCCGTCGCCTAACATTTCAATGACCAAGAACAACCGATTTTCAAGCTTTAAAATCGTCTAATCTAAATCAAATTAAATCAGGAAATCAAAGAGAAACTCATAGAGATTTTTGTTCTCTACAATTCCATACGGGGATGATGAGATTTCGTTGCTTGGATTGCTCGGATTTGGTGCTCAAAGTGGTCAACTTTGGTCGCGGTTCTCGAGGAGCGGGGGGCTTTCGAAGTGAGCGCCCTTCACAGCGTCGAATGGTGGCGAGCGGGGCTCGTCGAGGTGGTTTCGGATCGGCGGTCGAGTGAACGGAGTGGCGTGCACAGGTGGATGTTGTAATCGAATGATGGGTTACTACTTCTGAGCGACGGGTAGCAGACGATGAGGGAGGTAGTTAACAAGGGGATTAAGATGTAATTATTTATTAATTATAAATTTAATTATTCTTAATATAATCCAATGTGTAAATCATCGTAACTTTGTCATACGGAAATGGAATCGAACGATTTCGGATCCGTTGGAATCGCAGAAACGAGATCTACAACCTGGAACTGTCTAGATCTGAAACAGATCACGCTGGAAATTCAAACAAAAATCGATGTGAGATCTCTATTTTTTAATAAATTTAATTATTAATCGTGATGTGAAATTTATATTTATACAATATAAAATTCATTTTGGTGTTGTATAAAATTGTAATTGGTTGTTTGTGATTACGATGAAAATCTAAACTGAATTGTGTATATTCATGTTTGTCAAAATTTGTGTATACAATAAAAACCATATTTATATTTATATATATATATATATATAAATAGAATATTCATGTTTGTCAAAATTTGTGTATACAATAAAAGACATATTTTTATTATGTGTATATATATATATATAGAATATTCATGTTCGTCTAAATTTGGTGCATACAATAAAAACCATTATATTTATTGTATATATATATATATATATGAGAATAAATAAAATGTTGCATGAGAATAAAAATAACATTTTTGTTATAAAATGTTGCATTAGAATAAAAATACCATTTTGTTATAAAATGGTATGTTAGATAAAAATTATTATTTTGTTGGAAATGTTTTATTAGTGTAAATATGTCATTTTTGTAAAATAATGTTTTATTAGAACAAATATGTCATTTTTGTAAAAATCATGTTTTATTAGAATAAAAATGTCACTTTTGCTAGAAAGGTTACATTAGAATAAATGTCATTTTAGTTAAAAATGTTACATTAGAATTAAAAGGGGTTTTTTCCCATAAGGACAAAGTCAACTAAAAATTTGCCCAAAAGGACGATCAACAAAAAACTTGTCCAAAAGGACAACTTTTAGTGCAAATGGTGGAATTTAGGGGGGTCCCATGTTTTCCCACTTTGCACTACAAATTGTCCTTTTGAGCAATTTTTTTGTGCCTTGTCCTTTTAGGGAAATTTTGCCTACTTTTTGTCCTTCACACTATTTCCCTGAGAATTAAAATATCACTTTTGCTAGAAAGGTTACATTAGAATAAATATGTCATTGTAGTTAAAAAGGTTACATTAGAATAAATATGTCATTTTATTTAAAATTTTACATTAGAATTAAATTGTCATATATTTAGATATGTTCATGTTACATTAAAACAGTTCATGTTAACATAAAAATATCATTTTGTTTAGAATCAGGTTATATAAATAAAAAAAGGTTATTTATTTAGAAATGCCATGTTGATAAAAATGTCATTTATTTAGTAATGTCATTTATTTAGAAATGCCTTGTTGATAAAAATGTCAATTATTTAGGAATGTCATTTATTTAAAAATGTCATTTATTTAAAAATTTCGTTTATTTAGTAATGTCATTTATTTAGAAATGCCATGTTGCTAAAATCATTTATTTAGGAATGTCATTTATTTAGAAATGTCATTTATTTAAAAATGCCTTGTTAATAAAAATGTCATCTATTTAAAAATGTTATGTTAATAAAAATGTCTTTTTATTAGGGATGTTATGTTGAAAATAAGATATGTAAACGATAAAATGTACATTTCTACAGTACATATAGAAATGATTAAAATGATCATTAGTTGGAAATACAAAATTTGCTAAATTAAAACATTATCATTATTATGTTAGCAATATAAGAAATAATTCAAACTGAATTAAAATTGGTTAAATTTATTAACCAATGATTTAGTTAAATAAAATGACTGTTGTTGCTTGAAAACCCCACATGGGTGTTTGGATGTTATTTATCGCACAACAGTCCCAATATTTAGTTGTATGTCAATCGATGGATTGACAGTCTATGATGAGTGTTATTTACTTATTTATTTCAATGCTCACACAATTATAAATTTCACTCTTGATGTGAATGGACTGTTATTTGATTATTTATCATTATTGTCATATATGTATATGCGATGTATGAAATCCATATAACTGAATTTATACGGTAGTTGATTGAGTCGCATTCCAATTCAGAATTTTTTTAATAAAATAATATTTAAAAAAAAAGAACATCTTTATATAAAGAATAGTTTAAGGTAAAGAATCTTGGAAATAAAGAATATTTTGTAATAATGAATATTTTAGAGTAATACTCAATGAAGAATAAAAATATTGACATGTGAAGCTAAACTAAGTAGAAACGCCATTTTTAACCCAAACGGGTTTTTCGATCGATTTATTTCATTTTAAAAAGGAATATAAAAAGAAGCGATTTCAAAATCTAATATTTTGAAATTATTAATATTATAATATGATAAAGATATAAAATATTCAATTTTTATTTAAAATTGAAAAATGAAGTTAAAATCATTTTAAAATGAATTTATAAATATTTTATAAAATAAGTTTTAAAAAGGAAACCGACGAAATATATAAAATATAAAATATATTTATATAATGGCCTAAATAGAACGCGTCGTGCAGCGACCGTTCACGAATTTCGACCATTAACTTCAAATTGATGTAACAGGAGATCCGACCGTCGGATTCTCCTAAAATCGGAAATGTTGGGTTCGTATCGGAAAGAGCTTTCCAATGAATATAAGAGTTTTGAAATCTAACCGCTAGATTTGGAGTTATGTCCAAATCAATTTTAGAAAAGGTCGCTGTAAGTGCAGTTCGATGACCGTTCATGGAAATCGAATGTACGGGCCTTGATAAAATTATTAAAAATATTAATGAATTTTGTAAAATCATAATAAATGGTTTGGAAAGATTTTGGATGAAAAATTCCATATTTGAAAAGATAAAAACATATTTTTATTGATATGAACTAGTTATTAACTAGAATAAATCTTTAAATTAAGATTTGATGAAGTTTTCCAATAAATTAATATTTACTTGAAATTAAATAAATTGTAGTTTTGGGTTTGTCATGAATGGTGTCTTCAATAACACGGTTCTTAAACCCAGTTGAGAAAACAATAAATCTTTTAATTAAGATTATTAGAGTTTCCAATTATATTTGGTAATTAGAATAAAATGAAATGTGAATTGGGTTTATTATGAATTATGCTTTTAACGACATTTGTTCTTTAACCCAATTAATAGTGAAAATATAATTTGGAATTTTTAAATCTTTTATTAAGATATAATGTAAATTTTCCAAAGTAGAGTTTTTTTCTAATTTAATATATTAACTTGGAATTGAGTGGAAATTCGATTTAATAATAATCGAAATGAGATTCTATAAAAGAAGACCGTTATTATATATGGAATTTAAAAGGCTTTGCCATTATTCCATTTAAATTATTAGTCTGATACAGAAATTTATATCGATTATATATTGATTTGATTTCTGTGAAAATTCCATATTTAACGGAAGATGATTTTGGGTTTATCGTGAACTGTGTTTTAAATGACATTGGATCTTTAACCCATTTAAATATAAGATTAATTTCTTCAATTTGAATTATCATAAAGTTATGATTTTTGATATTAAAACCAAATTGGAGTTTTAATGAATCTTTGAAAAGAAGATTTAAGTATAAATTTAAAAGAATTCATCTTTGTTAAAATTAATGGGAACTTTTACCTAATAATGTGAATATTTTATTAAAAGAACATTCTAAATTGGAATGAAGCGTATGATGTGTTTTTATAGCACTTAGTTTTTTATTATAAAATACGCGAGTTATTCGGAAAGACCGGGTTCAACCCATTCTGAATAATTACTACGACGATTAAAAGTCGAAGATGAAGACAGACTCGTAATTTTTTCAATTTACAAACTTGGGTGCCCTCTTTTCCACACAGGCAGTCGAGTGGCTTGTTTTGCAGATATCTATTTATTAGGCAGGATTCTGGATCGAAGCTTAAAGCTATGGCCAGAGCAATGATAGTCTTCCGCTGCACTGTGTTAAGTTTATTGTAAATTAATCTTCCGTTGTATTATTATTTATTTGACGTATTTTGATATTCTGTACTCTGATGAAACATTATTATAATGTTTATAAAAGTCTTCTGTTATTTGTTCTGATGTGTTGTATGCCCAAAGTTAGCGTATTCGGGTTTTTGAATGGTCTTTGTTGATTTTACGATCGATTAGGTCCGGATGAAATCTGAATCATTACAGTTGGTATCATAGCTTTGGTTAATCCAAATCTTTGAGGTACAACTCGTTAGAACTGAACAAAAGACTCATCAGAGGGAGGATTAGTACTATCCTATAAAAGAATACTCATTTGAGATAGGATCAGTAGTATCCTAGAATGAGAAACTCATTAGAGATGGGGTTAGAAATGTCCTAGAATGAGTTGAGAGTGACAAGTTTATAATTAACGTATTTGTGATTATATATATAATCCGATTTTAGAAAATATGATTTTTGAATATATAAAAGTTATATATATATTTGAAAAGCTAATCCACTAATTGATTGATGATTGTGTTGTGTGATTATTAGTTCAACTAATAAAATTATTGAATCCGATTAAAGAATGAAAATTGGGTTGATTAGTTAAACAACTTTCAGCTCCATTCCTTTTCGAGGACGAAAAGATTTTAAGTGGGGGAGATTGTAACAACCCGGAAAATCCGAACCAATTTAAAAAATTTATTTTAGAAATTTTAATGGATTTTGAATATTTAAAATTAATTATTTTAAATAATAACAACCAAATTTTTTTTTAAATCGAAGTTAAAATGAATAAATTTATTTTAAATATAAAAGGAGTTAGAAAAGCGCGGTAGTTTGAAAATTTGAATTTGAACTTTGACTGAATGTACAGGATGAAAAATAAACCGGATTTTAGTGAAACCAAAAATATTTAAATCTATTTAAAAATATCTTTACAACGAATCTAAAAAAGTGAAATTTCATAGTGGGAATAAAAACTTATGGTCGGTTGAATATTCAGAATAGTCGTTGTAGAATTTATATATATTTTAATATAATATATAGCCCTTAAAAACAGCCATTTTGCAAACGACCTCCATTTTTGACGAAACCACTTTTGTTGAATTTGGAATGTCAAATTATTGCTAGGTTTAAATTTTCATAATTTTTAGAATTAATATGTGAGTGTGGCAAATTAAAACGCGTTTGACCAGTTTTAATCAAACTTAATCAATGAAAATGGCCATTTTTCAAACGGTCTCCAAATTCAATGAAATTAATTTTGTTAGGACCGTATCGTCAAAACATAACTAGAAATAATTTTTCTAGAATTTTTAGAGTCAGTATGTGGCCTCGATAATTTAAAGTGTACGATCAAATTAAATAATTAAATGATTTATATTTTAAAATAAAGAAAAGTGAGCTGAGATGATCAAGCGGGCTGACGGAACCTAGCCCATTTGTCCGTAAGGGGGGTATTTGGCTAGGGACAACTCTCGTTAGGCTGAATTTGGAGCTAATAGGAGTCACGGGCTTTTTCTGAAAATTTAGGAATTAAAATATTAAAATATTATAAATATACCCTAAACTAATTACAAACCCTATTCCTCTATTCCATCAGCTGCCGCCTAATATTTCAATGGCCAAGAACAACCGTTTTTCAAGGTTAAAATCGTCCAATCTAAATCAAATTAAATCAGGAAATAAAAGAGAAATTCGTAGAGATTTTTGTTCTCTACAATTCCATGCGGGAATGATGAGATTTCGTTGCTTGGATTGCTCGGATTTGGTGCTCAAAGTGGTCATTCGATCGCGGTTCTCGAGGAGCGGGGGGGGGGGGGGGAGGGCTTCCAAGTGAGCGCCCTTCACGGCGTCGGATGGTGGCGAGCGGGGCTTCGTCGAGGTAGTTTCGGATCGATGGTCGAGTGAACGGAGTGGCGTGCGCAGGTGGATGTTGTAATCGAACGACGGGTTCTTCTACTGAGCGATGGGTAGCAGATGATGGGGGGGGTAGTTAACAAGGAGATTAAGATGTAATTATTTATTAATTATAAATTTAATTATTCTTAATATAATCCAATGTGTAAATCGTCGTAACTTTGTCATACGGAAACGGAATCGAACGATTTCGGATCCATTGGAATCGCAGAAACGAGATATACAACCTGGAACTGTCTAGATCTGAAATAGAGCACGTTGGAAATTCAGACAAAAATCGATGTGAGATCTCTATTTTTCAATAAATTTAATTATTAATTGTAATGTGAAATTTATTTATACTATATAAAATTCATGTTGGTTTTGTATAAAATTGTAATTGGTTGTTATGATAACGATGAACATCTGAATTGAATTGTGTATATTCATGTTTGTCAAAAATTTGGTATACAGTAAAAACCATATTTTTATTGTGTATATATATATAGAATATTCATGTTTGTCAAAATTTGTGTATACAATAAAAACCATATTTTTATTGTATATATATTTTTTTGAAAACAAAAATGTGTGATCATCTAAAAAGAACAGAGCACACATATATAATAAAAAACAAAAAAGGATACAATATCTGACTACAGATCCAAAAGGAGACAAAAGCAATACAAACACAACTAAAAGAATGCAAAGGAAAGTAGATAGATGAGCTCCGGATAAACCACCGCCCATCATACTTCAATATCGAATTCTGGCAAAGCCACCACCCGATATTGAAGTATATCTACTCCAATAAAAAAGCAAGACACTCTAAGCTAAATACAGCAAAAAGGGTAACAGAACACTACAAAAACTCTCCGACTCCGCACAAAAAAAGATCCAAAGAAAAAACAACCACTAATCCTGATAGCTATCCACAAAGCTCCCCAGCTAAATCAACAACCTGCAATCAGCCCGGACAGCTAACAACAAAGCTCCTCAGCAAAATCAACAACCAAAGACCTAAAAAACAAAACTAGCCAAACCATCAGAAGTTGACACACACACACACACACATATATATATATATATGGGTATTTGTGAATATATATATACCCATATATATATATATATATATATATGAGAAGAAGAAGAGAAAAAATGAAAAAACTAATAACAGATGTGAGATCTATTACATCTAAAATATCTAATGATTCTAAAAAATAAACTCAAATTAAATCTAACCTAAGACAAATAATTCTCAAAAAACGATTCACTAAAAAATTTATAGTGTGAGTTAGACATCCAATCCAGACCGTAAATTACAATCCTACCAATTAAAATATCAGCAGACACAGAATAGAATGAGAAAAATCTCAGATTCCTCTCCAACCAAATGAACCAACTAATGATAGTGAGTAAAGAATCCAACACATATCTGTGTATAGGATTATAATAGACTCCAAAACAATTCCAATAATCAACACAATTACTAAAGGAAACCAAACTACCAAAAAGAAAAATCCTAACAACCATAGAAAAAATATAACCAGTATTACTACAAGAAAAAAATAAATGATCAACATCTTCATCTAAAAGACTACGAAAACAACACTTAACATCAAAAGTAATATTCTTCTTCTTTAAAAGATCCACCGTATTAAGCTTCTTATGAACAATCAACCACACAAGAAACTTGGCTTTAGGAGGGGCATTAGATTTCCAAAGAAACTTAAAAGGGTATAAAGAAACACTAGAAAAGTTAATGAAATTATACATAGAATTAACTGAGAACACTAAACTCCTATCAACTCCCCAACTAATACAATCTCTATTCTCATCAAGATGATAAATAGCTAACTTAGCTTTAAGTAAGGCTAATTGCCTCGACAATTCCCTTTCTAATATATTATCAAAGGTAATTTCCCACGGGGGATCTAAATCACCTCTATATACATCTATAATTAAAGCATTCTTAAAGCAGCAATAATTAAAAAGCTCGATAAATTCAATTTTATGTGGCAAATGAGAAATCCAAGCATCATGCCAAAAGAAAGTAAGGTTCCCAGAGTGAACAGTCAACTTACAACCTAAATTTAAAAATCAAAGCACTTCAAAACTGACTTCCAAAAATAAGATAATCTATTAAACCAACTAAAACTAAAACCAACAATAAACTCCCCTCCCCCTCCCCCCTAGAGTTATAAAATTTGGAAATGATATTCTTCCAAGTAGCTGACACATCAGGGCATCTAAATCTCCAAAGCCATTTGACTAACAAGAAAGAATTAAAACTAAAAAGGTTAATGATCCCCAGACCCCCATCCTTAGTTTACAACACACCTCCCAGTTAACTAAACATTTATAACTTCTACAAATAGAAACGTCACTCTAAAGAAAATTACGCCTGATTCTGTCACATTTCTCAATAACTCATTGAGGAAATTGATGGACGGACATCCAATAATGGGAATAGCAGACAACACCTAATTAACAAGCACTAATCTACCAGCTCTAGACAGAAATCTATTATTCCAACTCGATAATCTATTATTGATCTTATTAATAATGACTAACCAATCATCCTTCTTAAGCTTCGAAGGCCTAATCTTAAAACGTAAATAATCAAAAGGGAATTTCATGACAGAACAGTTCAATGTGCCTGCAACCAGAGACTCAACATTATCAAGATCGTTTAGAACCATTAAAGCACTCTTATCAAAGTTAATTCTAAGCCCAGATAACATCTCAAAATAATAAAGAATGAACTTCAGAGCAATAATATGCTTGGGGAGGTGCGAGCTAAATAATAAAGTATCATCTGCAAATTGCAAAATAGATAAATCGTTATTAAATTCCTCGTTACTAATACGACCTAAGACACCTAATTTAGCAGCTCTCTTAATGATTCTAGAGAAAACATCAGTCGCTAAATTAAAGGGAAGAGGTTATAAGGGATCACCTTGTCTTAGACCTCTCTTAGATTGGATCTTCTTGCCCACAACCCTATTCACAACAACGCTAGAACAACTAAATCTAAGCAAAAGCATGATCCAATTGATCCATCTGATACTAAAACCCCTAGCAAGACACAACTCACTAATGAAATCCCAATCAACAAAGTCAAACGCCTTTTCAAAATCTAACTTAAAAATAGCACAAGACATATTATTTTTACAACAGACATTAATATATTCCTAAACAGTGGCCACTCCGTCCACTATGTTTTCGCCTTTAATAAAGGCAATTTGGGAACAATCAATGAGCTCGTTCATCTTAATACTAAGCCTACTAGCAAGAACTTTGGAAATAATCTTGACGGAAACATTAATTAAGGAAATAGGCCTGAAATCTGGTGCTTACAATAAAAACCATTATTTCTATTGTATATATATATATATATATATGAGAATAAATAAAATGTTGCATGAGAATAAAAATAACATTTTTGTTATAAAATGTTGCATTAGGATAAAAATACCATTTTGTTATAAAATGGTATGTTAGATAAAAATTGTCATTTTGTTAGAAATGTTTTATTAGAGTAAATATGTCATTTTTGTAAAATAATCTTTTATTAGAACAAATATGTCATTCTTGTAAAAATCATGTTTTATTAGAATAAAAATGTCACTTTTGCTAGAAAGGTCACATTAGAATAAATATATCATTTTAGTTAAAAATGTTACATTAGAATTAAAATGTCACTTTTGCTAGAAAGGTTACATTAGAATAAATATGTCATTTTAGTTAAAAAGGTTACATTAGAATAAATATGTCATTTTAGTTAAAAATGTTACATTAGAATTAAATTGTCATATATTTGGATATGTTCATGTTACATTAAAATAGTTCATGTTAATATAAAAATATCATTTTGTTTAGAATCAGGTTATATAAATAAAAAAGGTCATTTATTTAGTAATTCCATGTTGATAAAAATGTCATTTATTTAGTAATGTCATTTATTTAAAAATGTCATTTATTTAGTAATGTGATTTATTTAGAAATGCCTTGTTGATAAATATGTCATTTATTTAGAAATGTCATTTATTTAAAAATGTCATTTATTTAGTAATGTCATTTTTTTACAAATGTCATTTATTTAGGAATGTCATTTATTTAAAAATGTTATTTATTTAGAAATGTCATTTATTTAAAAATGCTATGTTAATAAAAATGTCATCTATTTAAAATGTCACATTAATAAAAATGTCATTTTGTTAGGAATGTTATGTTGAAAATAAAATATGTAAACGATAAAATGTACATTTCGATAGTACATATAGAAAAGATTAAAATGATCATTAGTTGGAAATACAAATTTTGCTAGATTAAAACATTATCATTATTATGTTAGCGATATTAGAAATAATTCAAACTGAATTAAAATTGGTTAAATTTATTAACCAATGATTTAGTTAAATAAAATGACTGTTGTTGTTTGAAAACTCCACACGGGTATTGGGATGATATTTTTCACACACTAGTCCCAATATTTAGTTGTATGTCAATCGATGGATTGACGGTCTATGATGAGTGTTATTTATTTATTTATTTGAATGCTCACACAATTATAAATTTCGCTCTGGATGTGAATGGATTGTTATTTGATTATTTATCATTATTGTCACACACACACACACACATATATATATATATATATATATATATATGCGATGTATGAAATCCATATAACTTAAATTATATGGTAATTGATTGAGTCGCATTCCGATTTAGAATATTTTTAATAAAATAATATTTTTAAAATAAAGAACATCTTTATATAAAGAATAGTTTAAGGTAAAGAATCTTGTAAATAGAGAATATTTGGTAATAATGAATATTTTAGAGTAATACTCAATGAAGAATAAAAATATTGACATGTGAAGCTGAACTAAGTAGAAACGCCATTTTTATCCCGAACGGGTTTTTCGATTGATTTATTTCATTTTAAAAATGAATATAAAAAGAAGTGATTTCATAATTTAATATTTTGAAATTATTAATATTATAATATGATAAAGATATAGAATATTCAATTTTTATTTAAAATTAAAAAATGAAGTTAAAATCATTTTAAAATGAATTTATAAATATTTCATAAAATAAGTTTTAAAAAGGAAACCAAGAAATGTATATAATATATTATATATTTATATAATGGCCTGAATAAAACGCGCCGCGCAGCGACCGTTCGCGAATTTCGACCATTAACTTCAAATTGATGTAACAGGAGATCCGACCGTCGGATTCTCCTAAAACCAGAACCATTGGGTTCGTATCGAAAAGGGATTTCCAATGAATATAAGAGTTTTGAAAAATCTAATGGTTATATTTGGAGTTATGTCCAAATAAATTTTAGAAAAGGTCGCTGTAAGTGTAGTTCGATGATCATTCATGGAAATCGACTGTAGAAGCCTTAATGTAATTATTAAAAATATTAATGAATTGTGTAAAATCATAATAAATGGTTTGGAATGATTTTGGATGAAAAATTCCATATTTGAAAAGATAAAAACATATTTTAATCGATATGAACTAGTTATTAATTAGAATAAATCTTTAAATTAAGATTTGATGAAGTTTTCCAATAAATTAATATTTACTTGGAATTAAATAAATTGGAGTTTTGGGTTTGTCTTGAATGGTATCTTCAATAACACCATTCTTAAAAACAGTTGAGAAAAGAATAAATTTTTTAATTAAGATTATTAGAGTTTCCAATTATATTTGGCAATTAAAATAAAATGAAATGTGAATTGGGTTTATTGTGAAATATGATTTTAACGACATTTGTTCTTTAACCCAATTAACAGTGAAGATATAATTTGGAATTTTTAAATCTTTCATTAAGATTTAATGTAAATTTTCCAAAGTAGAGTTTTTTTCCAATTTAATATATTAAATTGGAATTGAGTGGAAATTCGATTTAATAATAATCGAGATGAGATTCCTGTAAAAGAAGACCATTATTATATATGGAATTTAAACGGCTTTGCTATTATTTCATTTACATTATTAGTCCGATACAGAAATTTATATCGATTATATATTGATTTGATTTCTGTGAAAATTCCATATTTAATGGAAGATGATTTTGGGTTTATCGTGAACTGTGTTTTAAATGACATTGGTTCTTTAACCCAGTTAAAGATAAGATTAATTTCTTCAATTTGAATAATAAAAAAGTTATGATTTTTGATATTAAAACCAAATTGGAGTTTTAATGAATCTTTGAAAAGAAAATTTAAGTATAAATTTAAAAGAATTTATCTTTGATAAAATTAATGGGAACTTTTCCCTAATAATGTGAATATTTTATTGAAAGAATATTATAAATTGGAATGAAGCGTATGATGTGTTTTTATAGCCCTTAATTTTTGATTATAAAATACGCGAGTATTCGGAAAGACCGGGTTCAACCCATTCTGAATAATTACTACGACGATTAAAAGTCGAAGATGAAGACGGTGGTTGAAGACCGGAGGTCTTCACATCATTTGGATGATTACTGATGTCTTGATTGGGAGGCGTCCCAAGACAAGGTAATACGTGGTGATTCCAGCTGTACTTGGAGACCGACGGATATGCGATAACCTCTCTCCTGTATTTGACATATGGGACAAGGAATAAGGTGTCTCTGGTTTCGTTCAAACCCAGAACGAACTTGTAAATGGATGGTATGTCTGACGTTGTATTCCTTTTTGCTGTATACATTGATCTCTAATAAATATTTATCTGTTTGGTGGCGGAGAATTTATTCCCATGCTTAACACCCTTCTTTGAGACGTACGAGCTTAGAGGTTATATATTGGTAGAAATCAATGGTATGGTACGGATTGACAATGTGGCATGCTAAGATGCAAATGATCAAGGCTTTTTTTGAAAAGCAGGGCCTTGTGGTTGATGATCAAAGCACAGCCCAATTAGGCATAGCTTTGTGTATAGCATTACTTCGCGAGCCTCACACCCCGGTATGAGTCAAAAACGGGATAAGGACAGTAGGGAGTGCACACGTTTCTTTCTAGCTAGAAGTGTTGTCAGCATTTACAAGCCCTGACATTTTTTTACTTATGTGGATGATGGATTACGAGGCCTCGGATTTATTGGTCAATAGTGAGCATTTTATAGGTTCAATAGGACTGGGAAGCGTGTGTTCAGGCATAACTAATCCACTAAATTTATTTGTGGATCGGCCCTACCGCATGCAAGGGTTGCCTGTAGGCGTGATCCTGAGGCATTTGCTAGAGTATCTCGAATCGAAGAGGATGTTCCCTAGCCTCGACTCTTGGTGGAAACCCAATTTCCAATATGACATCATGCAGTTTTGATTGTAGAACTAGTATGGCGACATAATAGGATGGGGGTACTATGACGTCTATGATCGATACATTATGATTGAAATTGTTTTTGAAACATATATACACTAATGATAATATTAAATCCGTTTTATCATATCAAGCATTTTTGACCATTATAAGGTAAAACTCTACCCTCGGGTTTGCGTTGCATTGTTTGATAGGGCTTGAGTCTTATAATGGTTACATTTTTCTAAAAAGCATTGCGTTGTTTAACGATTTACTTTATTTTATGTACTGGCAATCCAATGGAGTAAACTCATTCCGCATTAGCAGCGTGGTCTTGTGATTAGCCTTATTATTACTAGATAAGTTAGATAAGATTTCTCGTACCAGTCCCATGACTAACTCGTAGTTTGTTTCACTTTGCAAACTCGGGTGCCCTTTTTCCACACGGGTAGGCGAGTGGCTTGTTTTGCTGATATCTATTTATTAGGCAGGTTTCTGGATTGAAGCTTAAAGCTGTGGCCAGAGCAATGATAGTCTTCCGCTGCATTGTGTTAAGTTTACTGTAAATTAATCTTCCGCTGTATTATTATTTATTCGACGTATTCTGATATTCTATACTCTAATGTAACATTATTATAATGTTTAGAAAAGTATTCTGTTATTTGTTCTGATGTGTTGTATGCCTAAAGTAAGCGTATTCAGGTTTTTGAACGGTCTTAGTCGATTTTGCGATCGATTAGGTCCGGGCGAAATCTGAATCACTACATTAAACCTCTTTATGTGGTGCTTGAAAATGAATCAACACATTATTTTATGTACAATAGTTAAATAAATAGTACTCATATACCTGGCCAAAGGAATGGTGCCTTAACTTATCCAGTTTTATTCATCAAATTAAGGTAACTTCATTTTAAAATTTATAAAAACAAATTTCTAATCTTATATGAAATTTTATGTAGGCACCTAACCTATACTCTGATAATACTTCTAACGCCCCGGAAATACGGACCAGTCAAAGTTTCCAAAAATCCTTCCGTTTTAAAAAAATTGACAATGATAGCAACCAACATATTTTATAAGTATGAGAAGCATCACTAAATGCACTAGATAGAATTTAAGTAAATGCCACTTATCAAAGTATTCATTTAAACCACAGGGTGTTCTTTAAATATCGATTTAAACCTATTTACCATAAATCGACTATTATGCGACTCTGGTGAGATGGACATCGATAATCATTCCTGCACACTTGATAATTACGTCAGTATGCCATAAGTGATAACACATGAAAGACTCACTATTACAAGATATAATAACAAGTACTCAAAATATTTTTATTAAAATAGTAGCTGCATCACTACCACTTGTGACTGCCTACGTACCTTTATCAAACTGGGTAAGCAATTAGATACAGGATCAAGCCAACATAGTTCTTTTTACTCAAAACATTTAAAATCAATATTTACTTCCAAAAATACTCGTTTTGAAAGATATCCATATATCTTTTATAGAACTTCTTTTCAAAAGAAAAACCTCTTTTAATTTAAATACGAAAAACATCCTTGCGATAAAATAGTTTACAACTTCAAACTAATCATCAAGAAAAGGTATGCTCGAAAATATTATTTTACATAAAAACATTTGTCAGAGTAATGCATTTCGATAATGCAATAAAACTGTAGGTTTCTATGTCTTTCTCAGTCCCTTACTAATCCTTATGTTCTTGATTTCAGGACATTATGCTAGTTATACTAAGTCGTCGTTGCCCTCAATCATCACTCGTATATGTTTTTTACTTACCGAAGAAAAGACTGCAGCCAATGTTGTATGTTAAAGTCATATGCATCTTTAAATTAAAACACAAGGTTATGAAACAATAATGGATTAGATGATAAGTATACTCAAAGTACTCCTTGCTATCTTCATGCAAAAGTCCCATAGAACATCATATAGTACTTATCATCACTCCCAAGTAATCAGTTATTTCCTCGAATCATCGAAATTCATCAACGTTCCTTATTCTCAATTTTGACACGTTTTGACTCTCTTTTACTTTGATTTAACATCCTCGATTTTTTCAGTTTGTTTATGATACTATAAGGGAACTCAAGTCCAAATTTGAGAGGATTTGGAATAGTTTACCATGATTTTATACTCAAAACATCTATAACAGTGTTTATGTCATGCTATGAAAAATTCTGTTCGTTTTAAAATACTTCATAGTCAATTCAGAGAGAAGACAACACTTCCAGAAATGCTATGACAAGTTCTAGGTGGTTTATATTGATTTTAGTCTAAAAACAACATACTACAGCGTTTCTACGACGCTATGAAAAGTTCTGGGTAATTTGGAATAGTTTCTGGACTCAAAACAGCTATTACAACGTTTCTGTCACGCTATGAAAAGTTCTGCTCATTTTAAAGTACTTTAAAATCAATTCAGAAAAAGGCAGCATTTCCAAAAATGCTGTGACAAGTTCTGGATGATATATGCATGTGAAGCTGATATGGATCCCCTGTTAAGAGTGAAAATCAAAAACATACCGTCATATATCTCACAATGCATGGATATAATATAATAAGAAATATAGACATTAATGTAGCGAGAGATGACATAACACAAAGCAACTGAAATACCATCAGAATTACAGAGTCATGTATATGAAATATAATAATACCTGGATACAATTCATCCTCATTACAAGCCTCGGAGTATGCTCATAACAATGTAAAGCAAATACGTACAAGTATTTATACGTTATAGCTCCTCTAAGCTTGTCTTTGGCTCAGCATATCATATAGCCTGAATTGCTAACTAATCTACTCATAAAATATTTGATGAGTACCCAAGATACTAAGAAGATACATATAACCTTGTGCCAAACGACGGTCAGGTATGATCGATAAGGTATATCAAAAGTTGTAGTATAAGATATGTAAATAGATAGATTAAGTCTCATACCTTACATGTCCTTGCAATCAAAGAGTAGGCACATAATAACACGATAATATATGCTGCTCAAAGAAGTAATGCTACACAAAGCAATAAAATAAGAAGTTGGCAAAGTCATAAAATAGGAGAATCTTTCTAGCCTTCTCGACTCTCATTCCATATTCCTTCTCTAAGCCCTATAGGTGATAGTCACCTTTAAAGTGAAGCTATGAGTGACAAAGCAACAATCATCTAAATCCTAGCTATCGCCTTCTAAGCTGTGAATACGCTGAAACTCTTATGGAAACCCGAACCAAGGACCAATAGAAATACTGCTTCTAGTACAAGCTTTGTGTTTCGCCAAAACATATCCTTGTAGCCTAGCTTTTCCATCGAAGGTAAATGATCCTACAGATCTATTGGACGTCCGCACGATGCCCTTGCTTTGAGTTCCACTAGAACACACCAACCTATCGACGATTCTTTGGAAATTACTAGTAGAGTTACTCCTCTCTGTCAATATAAATCTTGAGCCCCCTCAGTCATTTAAATATCATGAAGCTTCATTACACCACAGGTCACTTCAATCCTTGCAGCATCGTTCACCATGAGCTATGTCCATAATCACATTCGTGATGACTCAATCCTGTAGTGTCATTTGCTATGAACTGCCTTACATCATGTAGCTACATTCCATACATACTACCGATGGTATCATTTCGAACCGCTCCTCATTTGAGTCTTCATCGAAGAGTTCATTACTTAATCATGCTCTTTAACTAGAGCACCAATTGTAACACCAAGACCTTCAACACAATCCCAGAAACACCATATCCTTTCTAATAGATCTCGCATCCACATGCATCAACATGATGGACCAATACCAGTCCATAGGCCATGGATCAATACCGGTCCATGTATCCATAGGCTATGGATCGGTTCTGATATATGTACTTAGCCAAATTCTGGATAAGTACTTTTGGTTGTCGATGGGAGTTCTATCGATTAGAAATATGTCACGATGTGTTAAACTGCTAGCGTATAACGCATAATTTTAGTATGTAGTGAGTCTGGGTCGATCCACGGTGAAAGAATTAACTTTAAAAATCTTACTCAATCGCATTAAACCAACTTCTAACTGTGATTGGCTAAAATCTAGTACTAAAACTAAGTAAAAGTTTAAAACTACGAGATTAAAACTAATTTGGAGATAAATACTCTTTCCTCTTTCTTAACATGTATCAACATAAAATCGCATGATGATCTCTTTTTAATCCAAGTTGGATTAGTGATGTAATTATCATAAGCATGACCTGTTTGAGTTATTATTTAACACAAATTGAGACCACAAACTATAATATACATCTAATTGCTATTTTTTCACATTCGTGAAACATGACATTGAAATGAAATAAAGATATTGTTTAAGTACGATCTATTAACTATTATTAGTAACATAGATCATCAAATTTTAATTAAAACTTTATTTCATTGCCATGATCATATTTTAGATGAAGAGGCAATTTTTCATTCATGTGATAAGCATAGCCTCTATGTTATGAACGAAAGAGGCTATCAATAATGCAACAAGAGACACAAATAAACAAAAGCATCCATTCTCGTGAAGCATAAAGAGATCAATAATACAATATTATGTAAAACCTACATTAATAAGAGGATGCTTCATCACCCTTCTCATTTGTGTTATCATCTCAACACATAGATATTTCAATAAGAAATCAACAAAAGTAAAGACTAAACGAAGAAAGAAAAGAGATTAGCTACCAAACTAACTTCATAAATGAAGCTACACTACTTGCATGCAAGTAAATCTAATCTACTAGCAATAAAAAGAAAGCATATAAATAGAAATGAAAACAAAAGAGAGTATGTAAAGAAAAGAGAAGGCTTTAAGAAGCCTTTTTATTTCCTTGATTTTTTGTTTACACTTGCAAATATATTGATATAAGATAAAAGATATCCACATGAAACATAAGAGATGTTTATACATGATCAAAAACTTAGTCCTCTTTTTTAGGAACCACCCAAATTACCCTCTTCATTTGTAGAAGCTTCTTATCATTAGCAAATAATCCTTCATTCAATATGCATGACACATTTAATCTCCATTAACTTTATCTAACTCCTAATTGTATCCTTAAGGAAGTGGGTCAGGTAGGTAGGTGGAGTCCTACATTATAGATGAGATGAATTATTTCCCTCTACTCCTTGTAAATATGCATACATATATTCATTTGTGCATTTATTTTCATGAAAATCTATTAAAGTTTGTTTCTTAATTCCTACAAAAAACAATTAAATGGTATAAGTAAATTTTATCAAAAATTAGCACATGCACAAATGATCGTTTACCCCCCAAATGAATGATGATTTAAAAACAATTAAATCATACTCTAATCATTTAAAATACCTTAATATGTTCATTTATTTAATTAAATAGAATAAATATGCAAGTATAAATATGCACATTTACGTGCATATCAAATACCCCTAGACTTATCTTTTTATTTGTCCTCGAATAATGGAAAAAGCACTAAGATAAATCCACTTTCATCGGAAGCATGATTGTATTAGGTGTATGCAATAACGACAAGTGTTGTCTCTTGATGGTTTTCAATGGATACTACCTTATAATCCAAATGCAAATCATAGAGATTCAAAATACAAGTTTATTTACAAGATGAATGCAAGTTATCGAAAGAATATTTACAAATGGATAATCTGCTTTTAAATTTGACACTTGCAATCTAGGTACAAATTTAGGACGCCACCATGAAGGTACAATCATTTACTAACCAAAACTTCGAACAAAAGCTAAGTTATCATTACAATCTCCACTAGCTTGGCTAGTTGTTTCGGTTGATAACATAATGCAGTTATGAAGTGAATTCTATAATCGATTATCAACATTTGCAAAGTGGCATTTTTATTTTTTGAATAACAAGTTAGATCAAATAAGCAAAGATAGTGCTTGGATTTCAGTTGCTTACTATCTCTCTTATTATTGTTTAATTTTTTTTTGATATTAACTTATACACACACACATACGCTTAACTCGGGTAAACTGAGGAAATTGTCTAGTATTATCTGACAATGCATAACCGCGAGGACTTTAAAATAAGGTTAGAAAATTACTTAGACTTTATTTTTCTCTTATATGAGTTCCATCCATGCATATAACCACGCGAACTTTAAAATGAGAATTAAAGCTCATATAAGAGAGGTTAATGTTATTCACCTATGCATAATCGTATGGACTTTTAAATGATAGTGAATACATAACCATGAGTACTCTAGGCTTTGTTAAACATAAAAGTGTATATACATATGTTGATTTTTTTTCTTTTTTGAAAGGTGACAGTTAAGAGAGAATATCTTAGCATAACTTAACTTAAAAGATAAAAAAATGTTATCATAAGTACTTAAATCAATCACACTTTTAATCGAGGATTACAATTTAGAAAACACCTCATAATCATCACCATCAAATCTCCCTATATACCAATTACACTAAAGTTTCTCATAATTTAAACTTTTCTTTTGTTATCCATTAAGAGAAGTACTTTTCTAAAAATATTGCTTTTACAGGAAAAACCGTATGTTTACTCCATTTTGTCTATTTAAAAGTAAACTAAAATGCAACAATTTTTTTTGAAATAAAATGAAAACGAGACTCCCCCACACTTGATTTTGACCGTGCCCCCACAGTCAATGCTTAACACAGTGAGTGAATGGGATAAAAATATTTACATATTTATAGTGGAGGATTAAATTTTCTTACTCGACGTAGCACGACTCATGAAGAATTATTAGCTCCTCCTCTCGATCATTAGGAAATCACAAGAATGGTTTATGATGCTGACCGTTGACTTTGAAAATCGATCCATTTCATGGTTTTTCTATTTCAATGGCACCATGCAAAAAACAGTTTGAACAACATAAGATCTGATCTACCTTGATTTTAACTTCCTAGGGAACTAATAAATTTGTAAGTCATACAATAGAACTTTTTGGTTTGGAATAACGTTTTTCTTATGATTAACTTGTCATGAAAAATATGGGTTTTTCCTTGTCAATTTTCGCATTTTCATATGCGTCATTCCTAATTTCTTCTAACTCATTGAGTTGCAATTTTTTGTTTTTGCCAACTTGTTCAAGATCAAAGTTTACAAACTTTATTTCCCAAAGCACTTTATGTTCAAGTTCAATAGGCAAGTAACAGGCTTTACCATAGACTACTCGGAAAGAGGACATTCCAAGATTAATTTTAAAAGCAGCATGGTAAGCCCAAACCGCATTAATCAACCTTTTTGACCAATATTTTTTATTTTTATCAACATTTTTCTCCATGGTTTGTTTTAGTTATCAGTTTGAAACTATATACTTGTCCAAAAGATTGTGCATGATATTTGGGTTATCAAGTATTTTTTTATTAAAGTTTCAAAGGAATAATTATAAATATCTGTTCCATTATCACTTATTATTGTGCGAGGTGTGCCGAACCTCGAGAAGATGTATTCTATAAGAAATTTCACAATAATTTATGATCATTGGTTTTTGAATGGAATGGATTTGACCCATTCTGAAACGTATTCGATGGCAAGAAGAATCTATAAGTTTCCAAAAGAGTTTGGGAACGATCCCATAATGTCAATATGCAAAAAAATCAAAGAGTTGGATCATAAGGATGAGGTTCAAAGGCATCATATTCCATCGAGAAATCTTCCCTAGCATTTGGCAAGGATTGCAATTTTAAAGAATTCAAATGAGTCTTTGAAGAGAATGGGACAATAAAAACCACATCGAAGCATCAAAATGACCACTACAAGCTTGGTTATGAAAAAACGAAAGAACAATCTTAATTTCACTATCCAGAATGCATCATCGAATGATTTGTTCAGAACAGCAAAAAAAATTATGATTCATCCCAAAAGATGTATTTACTTGGGAAATAATTTTTATTTATCTTATTTGGACCAAAATGACAATGTTTGTTTAGTAACTAAATAATTCACTATGTTAGCGGACTAAGCATCGATTGAAACAGAAATGAGATATTCATCAGGAAAATTTTCATTTATTAGAACATAAGATGGTGCATTTGGAAGACGAGATAATTGATCAACTATGACGTTATCAGATCCTTTTTTTATCTTTGACTGTAAGATTGAATCCTTAAAGTAAAAGTATCCATCGAATTAAGTGTGTCTTAGCGTCCTTTTCTGAAAAGGTATCTAAGAGCCGAATGGTTAGTATAAACCGCGATGTGGAAACCAATCAAGCAAGACTGAAACTTCTCGAGCATAAAGACTATGGCTAAATGTTCTTTTTAAATAGTCATATGGTTGAGTCGAGCGTCGTTCAAGGTCATCGCACAGTAAATTACGTAAATGATTTTATTGATGTGTTGTCCTAAGACAACACCAACTACAAAGTTAAAGGCGTCACACATTATCTCGAAAGGAAGTTCCCAAATTGGTCCTAAATGATTGGAGCGGAAATGAGTTCGTTTTTGTGATGTTCAGAAAAAACAACACAATCGAAGTCAAAGTCAAATGGGGTGCCTTTTCCAAAAGAGTAGTCAACGAACAAGCGATTTTATTAAAGATTTTCAGAAAGCATCGGTAAAATCTAGCATGCCCAAGAAATGAAGGAATGTCCTTAACGCATTTAGGAATGAGTAGATTTGAAATAACATCAACGTTGACTGTATCTGCCTCAATGTCATTACTTGAGATTACATGTCCAGGAATGTTGCCTTATTTGACCATAAAGTTGCATTTTCTCCATTCAAGGTTGGGTGTTTTCTTTACATCGATTTATAACAAGTTCAAGATGATGTAAGCAAGACGAAAAAGAATTGCAAAGATCAAAAAATCGTCCATAAAAACTTCTAGAAAACATTTGATCATATCATAGAAGATGCCAACCATACATCGTTGGAATATCGTAGGGGCGTTACACAATCCAAATGGCATACGTCGATAAGCGAAGGTACCGAATGGACACGTGAAAGTCCTTTTTTCTTGATCTTTGAGAGCGATTTGAATTTGATTATAACCAGAATAACCATAAAGAAAGTAATAGAATTTGTGAGGGACTAAACGTTCGAAATTTGATCAATGAAAGGAAGGGGAAAGTGATATTTACATGTTGCTGCATTTAGTTTTCAATAATCAATGTAAACACACCAACCCGTTTGAGTGTGTTTTGGAATAAGTTCATTTTGTTCGTCTGCGACAATGGTAAGTTCAGACTTTTTAGGAACAACATGAATGAGGCTGATTTATGAGCTATCAAAATGGAGTAAATAATACAGTTATTAATTGTTAATAGATTTCTTCATGAACTACCTCTTTTATCTTAGATTTAAGCCTACGCTTCTCTTCATGAGTGGATTTGGCTTCGTCGATTAAGTGAATACGACGTTGAACAATTGCGAGGCTAATTCCCTTAATGTTAGAAATGGACTAACCTTTCACATCTTTACTTTTAGAAAGAGTCAAAAGAGGAGAAGCTTCTTGATCAAAAGATAGAGTTAAGGAAATTATGATAGGGAAAGTTTCGTTATCGCCTAAGTATACGTACTTAAGGTGATCCGGAACTGGTTTGAGGTCCAACTTTGATGGTTTATCGATCAACGTATTTGGCTGAGAGTCAGACTCAATTGGAGCGAGCATTCGATTTCATTAGGAGTATCTTGGAACAATTTTTCGTACTTGACCTCGTGTTCATCATTAAGGTCAATTGATTTGTTTTCAACATTTCTGTAAATGGCCTTAGCAACAAAAAAGTGGTCAAATGGTTCGTTCAATTAATTTTCTAAGTTGAAGATGATAAGATCGATAGTCATGTTTCCAAAAGAGATTATCACTGAACCATTTCAACAATGAATCAAAGCATTCGAGGTGTCAAGAAAGGTCATCTGTAACGATCCGGATTTTCCGAACAATCAAAATTACCAAAGTGTCTGTCCGCTATAAAATTACTGAGGAAAACTACAAATTTACTATACAATATTTGATAAATACTCGACATTTATAAATGTATAGGATACAATTTTTGATTGCACACACTATCAAAGATCTTTTAATACACTATGTATGCTATAATATAAGAGAACTTAAACAAACAAATATACTACAGTGCAACTCAGATGAGATAGACAGCAATATCCACTTTACAAGATAAATAACAAACTACAAACAAAATAGGGTTATGTTATTTTCAGGGCTACATCACTACCACTTGTGATTGCCAATTTATTTCTCCTATTCACTAATAGCACTCATGGAGCCAATGATGCACAAATAATAATGCAATTCCCCAGGTATCCTTTAGGGCTTAATCTTCACATTTAAATTTATAAAATCCATTAAACTTTATTATTTTCAAAATATATTCTTTTGAAAATAATCTCTTCGAACATAAAATTTTGGTTTCATTAAAAATTATTGAAATAGTATATTTTTTCATACCAAATAATACTTCACTTTGATATTTAAAACAAATCTCTTATGAAATATCAAACATATTAATATATATATATATGCAACCAGATCGAGAGGTTTCTCAGGATAACAAGGCCACAAGCTACTAGCTGCCTCCATAAATAAATAATAATTTATCTCCAACATTCCAGAGTAGACCACCTTCAAGGCCCTATAAACCCCATATCCAGTTTTTAGTCATAGGTTAACCAAATCTCCTGTAACGTCCTAGAATTTTGTGATTTAATAATTAATTTATTTAATTATTATAACATATTAGTTCAGCATTTAAAATGGTTTAAATTTAAATATTCTTAATATTTAAATAATATAAATAATGGGATGATATATTTATTTCCGAAATAGTCGGAATAGTAGAATTGGCAATGTTGTGTGAATTGGATAATTTGCTGGATTTAATTCAGTCTAGAATTGAACTAATATAATGAATATATTATTCAAACGACAGTTGAACGCATTAATTATAATATAAATTATAATCGAGCTCGAAATGTCGCGCCAGTTCGTAATATTTCGTTTTGAAATTCAACTGAGTATCAGGACTCGTTATAAGTCGGATTTCCTCGAAACAACAAACATTTGAATCTATTGAGTTGTATTTTTCTAATGGAAGAGAAAAATGACGATTTCGCTTTATAGATTATTAGTTATGTCCAAATCAAATTTTCAAATAGTCGCTATGGAATTATTATAAACCATAACGATATATTTAATTATAATTAAATATCGATTTCAAATTTGGATGAGATTCCTTAGACGTAGTTATAATTTAATTTTAGAATTTTACTATAATTTTCAATTTGGAAAATAAGTCACTTTTTATTTTGAGTATTTTACACCCTATATCAGCATTTCGGGATATCACAAAGTAAGTTATCTTGTCTATACTATTATACTTTGGGGATCAGGGAATATTGCTCGTCATAACGGTATTTTTATTTTTGTCGGTAGCAATTCGTAACTGAACTGAATTATTATGTAGTGGGGTACCTTTAAAACTTGTTTTAAAGATGCATATACTTGGATTGACACTTACACACCAGGATATACATTAGTAATCGAAAGCATGCAAGCCGGAATACCGTCACTCCTGAAAGGTAATTTTTATTCTAATCCACCATATTAATAAGTTAATCCACCCAAATTAATAGGATCTTTGACTTTTACTAAAATTAAAATTTTAATAAGTACATCCACCAAAAAAATAAAACCGTACATATTCTCCTCTTCTCAATCTTTTGCGTTTTCTTCTTCTGTGCGATTTCTTCTTCCATGCGTTTTCTTCTTCCTTGCTTTTGTCGTCGTCTTCTCGGTTCTGGAATCCTAGCATCTAAATCCAAGCTTAAGCGTTAAGCGGAGTAATTCAACATAATAGTAAGTAGTTAGTTTATTTTTTTTATTTTTTATTTTTTTGAAGTTGATTAATTTTATACAAAATTGTTTTTTTTAATATCACCATTATCAAATATAATTGTAGTTAGTTATTTTCTGAAATCTTGAAAATTGATAGAAATATGTCTGAGAAGGGAAGCCATGGATTAGAATAAAAATTGATACAGAATTGATTTTAGGCTAGTTGGATTATTATTATTAATCTGATATGAGATTTGTGAAATAACGGAGAATTGTGAAACAAGAAGCACAAAATTGATTGTTAGATATATAATAGGGTGAAATCTGTAAGTTAATCCACTCGTGGATTAACTTACAAAATAGTTGTGGATTAACTTATTAAAATCAAATGGTTGATTAACTTATTAAAACCGTGGATTAGAATAAAAATTACCCTCCTGAAAATATAGAAATAAAAATAAAGGGTTCCTTCGCTGCTAAGACTTTGTACACCTATCTATTCCAACGCAGTGAACTTTTACATTGCACAGAAGCTTCATAACTAAGCAAGCAGTCCTACATTAATAAACACGGTTTTGAAGAGAAATACAAGACCCGTCCATAGTGTACCATTTCCCTTAGGCATGAAGTATTGAAGTATTATAAATACAACACCTCTTGTTTCATCCCCTAAGAAACAATTCATTTTAACGTAAGCTTTTCTCTCTTATATAAGTCGCTACTCATCTTCCCAAGGAATAAAACGTGATCTCCA
The DNA here is from genome assembly GCA_030737875.1 of Allium sativum. Lineage (NCBI taxonomy): Eukaryota > Viridiplantae > Streptophyta > Magnoliopsida > Asparagales > Amaryllidaceae > Allium > Allium sativum. The sequence continues at coordinate 251,768,337 of CM060919.1, forward strand.
AATATGTCCAAGAATTGAAATAGAAGTAAATAAATAGTAAAAACATATCTATTCGTTTTCCTGGGGAGCTTCTACTCCATCTCGTGGCCATCTTTTGGTTTTCGAACAAGGTTGTTCGCTAGTTTAAGCTACAGCGAGCTAGGCGCATGTAGAGTTGAAGAGTTTAGGCTTGGCAGGCATTGGGTTCCAGCGCATAGTTGAGGTCACGCCAATGGCTGATGACGCAAAATAAAAGAAGACGTTTGTGATAGATGAAAATAGATCGGCAGTTTAGTGAATAAGGAGCAGCATCGAGATGGGTTTTGACTGGGATGTTCGATGGAGTTCTGGAGAATGGTGAGGTGGTAATGTCAAAAAAAAAAAAAGAAGAAGTTTGTGGGAAGAAAAGATAGAGGTGGAAAGTATAGCATGGACTGTGAAGAACATGCACAACAGTTGTTTTCAGAATTGAGAAGAATTGGAAATGCAAGCAGATTGCGGTTAGAAATAACATGGACTGGAAAAAGAAGCATCAGAGTTTTGATTGACGAAGAACAGTTGCTGCCAAAAACAATGATTACGATAATGATAGTTTTAGCAATGATCAAGAGTGAAAAATTATTTAATAAATTATTTTATATATTAAACTTAAAACATATAAGATTATAACATTTATAACTTTGCCCTATTTTATCAGAATTGAACGCGAATGGATCCGTTGGATTTGCAGTGACAAGATCTATGGCATGGAACTAATATGGCCAAAAATCGAGCTTTTGGAATTTCATGGAAAAATCAAACGGTTGTTGATTTTAATTGAAACGAAAGCAAAATCTTCAACTATAAACCGATGTGAGCAAACTCACTAACTCTGTCTAGTTTTTTTATAATTTTATAATCATGTTTTAGAATTGATAAAAATGATTGAATGATGTGTGTGATGTTTGTTTGGATGGTTGCTTATTTGTTTGGTTGAAATTATATATATAGTTATATATATATATATACACATATATTAATAGTTGATTTAATATTGAACTGTTTATTTTAATATCTCGTATTGCTATAAAATTAGAGTTATTTATATTAATTAACGTCTGTGAATGCAGGGAAACAGATTGGAGGAATCTGACTGGATTCCTCAACAATTATTGTTGTTTTTCATATATTGTATTATATGATGTGATAAATAATCTGTGATTGATTACTGAGTGTTGGGATGTTGAAAAACATTGACTCGGTGCCAAAAAGTATATTTGAATATATTGGAAAAGAATTTGGTATTGTTAAAAAGGAAAATCTTTTTTTAAAATAGAAAAGGAATTTCGATTGGGCAAAAATGAAATAACTTGTTTTAATTATATTCAAACAAGTGAATTGACTTATAAACGATGTTTATAAATAATATTATTTATTTATTATTATTAAATAAATTAGGGATTTATTGAAAAGTAAACAATGAATTTATTTCAATGTTCGAAATGTAAATAGAATTGAATAAATCCATAAAGATTTATAATTAGAGTTCAACTATGTCAAATGATATAAAATAAATTATTTTTAGGAATTATATGTTATAAAAAAAATAGAATTTTACGAGTTAGTTAATATTTGATTTAAATAGTTGAAAATCAAATACGTACTCGGGATGTTATAACTCATAAACGAAGTTTATGAAATGAAATATAAAATGTAAATTTATAAAAAGAACTAGATAGATGGGATTTTAAACTGCTATGGAAATATGTATTTATATCAAAATTTGATTTAATAAAATGAGTTTTGTTTTCTGTAAAGGAATAACATTCACATCTTAAAGTGAATAATGATTTAAAAGCGAATGTTTTGCGATTTAAATGGAGTTAAGGAAATTTGAAACTAACTGGAGACTTGTTAAGTTGAACGGCTTTCTGGGTATTGATCCTTAGGGAGTTGTTCTTTTACAAATTTACAGTTAGTGACTAATGGATAGAGAAGAGAATGGTGCACGATAAGAAATGGAAATGTTTTTTGATATTGATAAGATATATTTTCTGAAATATAGAAAACAAATAGTTTAAATTAAATGGAAACATCTTTCCAAGAAATTGTGAGAGGCTAAGCGAGATGGAAAAATAAATAAGAAATTGGAAAAATAAATGATGATTGATTGGTAAGATTTCCATTTTTGAATTCGACCGTGTTTGTACACTTATTTTCCTTTGATGTTAAATCACCAACTATCAAAGTATTTTACCATTTCCGTTGTCAATACGAAGAGACTGGGATCAGATTTATTATCTGAAAACCACTCCGTATGGGCATTATCATTTCGAATCAAATAGATCGAAGACAATTGAAGATGGAGTTTATACAAGGGTTATTCTAGCGATCCTAGGCAGAAATTTCCTAAGATCGATTTACAGAATAATTCCTTCAGGTTGTCCAGTCCCAGGACAAGTTGAATGGACGAATGTCTAACAGAGTATATCTGGTAGATTGCGTAAGTTGATCGTTTCAAACGTATTTACATTGTTGGAGGAGGAATTAGTTTCTCATAGCTTATACTCATGGTGTTTTTTTGGAGAAATTAATTTGTGTTTTGACGGGTATGGCGATGTGGCATTCAAAGAAAATAAAGGAATAATCTGTTAAAATATACGTTATGACCTCAAGCCTCATCAACCGAGAAGTGACAGAAATCGGGCTGACAACATGGCTAAGTGGGTCGCACCCAATTAGGGTATATTGCCACCATCTAGAGAATGTTCATATTTGTTACTTCTTTTCACTTCTGTATCTCTTGGGAACGGTTATGCTGGTATACCAACCATAAGTGGCAATTTATTCAGAACATTCAAGCGAAATGAATGGCCGGTCATGTGTGGCCGAGTTACAAGATGTTCTTGTTGACTCCAGTGTATCGCTTCTAGAGTACAATGATCGGACGGTGGTTCCATGCTTTGTCATAGTTGGAAATCCATTACCCAATAAGAGTCTGTGGTTTTTGATTGTATATTATATATGTGGAGCGTGAGATGAAAGCATTCCGCTAGATTGATATTTACTTGTATTAGACATTATTATACTATCAGAAGATTATTGATTTTAAAAGAAATGTCTGGGGTTATCGTAAGGTAAAAACCATCCACGTTTATGTGTGGATTGGTCTTGTGATTATTCTTTCTTTTAAAAGGATTTTAAAAGTTAAACAAATGTTTGGAGTTTGCTTACACCAGTCACATGACTAACCCAGAGTTTTTTTTTGTTTTGTTTTCCCTAAATTCTTGGGTGCCTAATTTTGTACGGGCAGTCAAGTAGTCGGGATTGTACAGATATACTTTGAGAGTTGAAGCAGGAGGCTTCCAGATTGTATAGCTATTGTTATTTCCGTTATGTTGTAGGTGGTGTACTCTGATAATAGTATTGTATATAGATACTGGTTCAATTCCAAAGTTATGTTATATAATATATTTTATTCGTTCCGCTATGAGATTCGTGTTACTCTGATTATGTTGTTATATTCTTATCCTTCTTCTATTCTTAACTTCTTTCTTTCTATTTCTCACCCTCTAACTTCTTTCTATTAATGATCTGGAATGTTCGATGCCTGAATAATTTACATGGGTTTTATGTTGATTTTCTGGATCGAAAATCCCAGTTCGTTACATCTCCGGTAACGCAAAAAATCATTTGTTATCCCGAAGTTATAAACCGTTTTGCAATAATAATAATATCTTCAAATCATAATGTTGTTATATTCTAAATCATTATAAAACAATGGGAGATAAGTCGTCGAAATTATCTTCGTTTACAAAACTTCTTTTCTAAATCCATTATCATCTTCGAAATATTTATTTCCAAATAATTTCTATTTCTTCAAAATCAATATTTCACTAAATATTCTTTTATGAAATTATTTTTCAGAATCATTCATTTAAATTTACGATCACAATTTAATTGAATCATTATTGTCGTTAACCACCTTTCGGTAAAATCGTGAAATAGACCACGAGGTGTTAACGAACAAACATTTTAAACCCAACCCAATGCTAAATAGAAATAGGTATTTTCTCATAAAGTGGTCCATTACAAATCACATAATCAATAAAACAGTAATAATCAATGATAAATGACAATCAATAAATAAAACAACATTTATCAATATTACTTAACTAACATATAAGCAATTGTCCAAGTTATTACAATAGCAAAATGGTGTTTGATTCTACTAACAGGTGTCACTAATAAAATTTAATTATGCCAATCATAATTAAATCCATAACTAATGTTTTATCATTATTAATATATTTAACTCGTTTCCAACATTCTCAACTTAACTATTCCATGTTCAAAAGCAGAGCCAAGTAACTTGGAGAAATAGTTGCATCACCCCTTGCCTAGACACCCCATTCCTGAATCTCATAAATAGATAAGCCTACTTGTGTTTTTGATTACTTATCAGTTAAGTAATCAAACAAGATAAGGTTTAGAAGAATATATATATATAAGACTTCCATAAACCAAGGGATTAGGGAGTGTACTTATATGACTATTCTAGCTTCAAACTTACTTCAATTTAATATACAAGATGAACAAACATTTGAACATTATGTCAAGTCCACACACATGGTTAAGAGGGTAATAGAAATAATGCTACATAATATAAAGTTGTCATTTGCTTTCAAAAGCAAGAAGGGTCTAAAGTTAATACTTTACTTAGTTAATGTAACTTTAACATTATACGTCAAACAAAACACATACATAAATTATATAAAACCAATAGATAGTGAGGTAACTAAATTAGATCCATAACTAACCAAGCAAAAAGCCTTAAGAACAATAAAAACACCTCCTTTCATTACCACAAGCATAAATATCCGATCTTTAGCTCTTCCAAACCAAGCCAATGTCTCTCCTCCTACTCCACCATTACTCACGGTCCCTCCTTGAAACCACTTCTTCCTCTCAACTTCCTCCACTTATTTCTTTCTAATCATGTCCTCCATGATGTCTTAGGACCAAATCCATAGTTTAAAAGAGATCGTAGAATATTTGATTAAGATATGACGAAGTTAGAGAGTAATTAGTGCTTAAGAACTTCCACCATTTTTAACCCTCTTACATCACTCAAGAAAAATCCACTAAAATAGCTTAGGAAGAAGAACAAGAAAAGAAAACTGTGTAAATATTCCTACGGGTATGCCTCCCTTTATATAGCCTTAGGAATGTGATTGGTAAAAACTAAAAGTCCCTTAAAAACCTAATGCATTAATGAGTGATGTGAGAGGCGTGTAAGGTGACGTGAGAGGTTTATGTAAGGTGATGTGAGAGGTGTGTAAGATGATGTTAAGTTTGCTTTTTCAAAATTTAAGGATTAAGCTTCCATTTGTATACATATAAGGAGCTTATATGCATACACTTAAGATATTTTCTAAACCCTTGATGTGACTAAATATGCATACATATATGTTATATGTATGTGCTTATATATAAATGTATCAAACAGCATTGCAATGATATGAAACAATTTTGTTTAACGATTGGTTGTAAATACGAAAGTTGTACCTCAATCATATTTTTAGTTCTTTATCGAATTATTTATTTAAGTAAACAAAACTTGGAAATGTATTAATTATCTTATTTAAATAATTAAAGCAAGCATATTTAATTATAAAACACTTATCTAAATACCCAAAATATAAAAAAATTCCTTAAATGCTCATTTCCTAAATATCTTTAATTACATCATGCATGACATCATCGAGATGAAAAGTCGATGTGTACGACTTAAGCATGATCTATATGGATATAGCAGAAATGTTGATGATACGCTAACTAGTTAATATGAACTAGTTACGCAGGTAAAAGATAAGCTATAAAAATATATCACAAACAAAATAAATGCGATAAATAAAGTAAAGTGACACGAGGAATTTTATACTTGTTCGGACTTCCCGTCCGACGTCCAATCCCGAAGCTCCTCTTCGGAATTCACTAACAATGCCCTCTCTTAACCCGGAGGAAGAGGTCAGTGCACTCGAACCCCAACACGGATGCCTCTCGCCTGAGCAACTACACAGGTCTTCAACAATTACAAGTATTTGACTTCTGCTTTGTGTTCTTGAATCAACACGGATAGTCAACAGTTTAAGTATAACCTTCCTATAATCGGATCCTCGAGTATATGATTTGAATGCGAATATTTAAGGAAGAAAATTGCTTGTTGAATCAAGTGATATTAAATCAATTCAAGGATTCAACAAGTATCTGAATTTGGAGAGCTTTTTATTTTCAAAGACTATAAATTCAGAGAATGGAGAGAATAGAATAGTAATTTGTAAAAAGGTAATTGTAAAATATATTTGAAGTTGTTTATATAATAATATAAGAGTAGAATTCCTTCATGAAGAGTTTCCACAAAAAGTTATGTCCATTTCCATTGATTGAAGAAGAGGAATCTCTTCATGAAAGATGGCGACTCTTCATAAAATAGTTTCTAGGTCGAATCAGTCGACTGGTTAAAAATCATTAGTTGACTGGTTGAATTAAATCGTATATATAAAAAATTTCAGAACTACCTGTTATAAACAAAAAAGGCTGACCAGTCGACTGGTCCTTTTTCTACCAATCGACTGGTAGACTAGTTTTTGTATATTCCTAGATTTTTAAAGGCTTACAAATATATATATATATATATATATATTTGTTTTTCACATTCGTGTATACTTGAGGATAGATTTTAACATAATTCCAACACGACTCAGTGTGTGTATATATATATAACTTTATCTCAATGACATGATTACCATTGCAACTTCATTTGTTGACATCGATCAAAATCTTCTCATCAACATTCTCCCCCTTTTTGATTGATGACAACACTTTGGATTTTCTTCCCCTCAATGTTTAGCTCTCCTTTAATTTCTACAATATTTTGTTAGTTCATAATTTTTATAACCTTACCATTTGATTCCTACAACAAAATATGTTAGCAAAAATATTCCAATAGCATGGTAACATAAGAATATATTAGCATGGAAACATAAGAATGGTATATAACATATATAGGATGAGAGATATTTCTCCCCCTTTGTCATCGATTAAAAAGAAATTAAGATATCATAAGCACACAATAATCGAAGATCAAATTAAAATAAAACAGAATCATTTCCAGAATGCATGATATTCAACACAACCAAAAGCATAGAGGTTCCAAACATAAATTATTACACAACCAAAAGCATAACTAATAAGTAAGAAATAAAAAGATACTTAAGCAAATAGAACTTCCTTCGTACTACTAATCTAGGCTTCATCGGATTTGGTACTCTCAGAAAAGTTCCAATTGAGAGGAGACATGGGTTGTTTCTCTGGATCCATTACATGTCAAGTGTTTACAAGAGTGCAAGAGATTGAATTCCACATCCATCCAAGAAAGTCCTTAATTTTGTCAAACTTTTTGTCCATTTTCTTATTCATCCTTTTGAGCCTTGCCTCTAGAAGCAGTTGGTTGCGCGCAACTATTTCAAGTACTTGTCTTGATGTTTGAGACGGTTCCGTTAAACGGACATCTTTAGGATTTGCATGAATGGAACTAGATGATTGCTGATCTAAGCTTCTCTTTTTCCAATTTTCTAAACTTATGATACGAACGGTTGGAGGAGGCATATGCATTTGCTTTAAATTCTTCTTATCCAATATTTTTATTTCAATCATCTTTGAATCTGGTTTTGGTAAAGACCCGCATCAAATATTCTCCATAATAAAAATATGTAGTGACTTCTTGTGTATAGAGAAGGATATGGTCCATGATAGTTTACATCCAATTAAATTTTATATTATCAAAAGTTGCATACAAAGCCCTGAAAGTGTCCGACTACACAATGTTATGAGTTCCAGATCTTGGTAATATTGTTCGAGTAAGAATATGGTGAAGGACCCTTGCATTAGGTCGTAGCCCTTTGGTTCGAGATCCGTCCGAGTCATCATAAATAAAGAGATGACTTACTTTATCCCTTGCACCATATTCACAATTTAACTCGCTTAACGCTATCCCATCCATAGGTGAATTTGAAACTTCTCCAAGTCTATCAGTAGAGATGAAAATAGGTTGCGCACACACAAGACTCCAAACACAATTTTGTGAATTAGAGGGGTTTTGATGATCCAAGTTCATATTGGCCAAAAAGAGATTTATCATGGTGACATTAATTTTGATATTATTTTGATTATAATCTAAAAGGGATTCAAGTCTACCTTGATAGCTAGTTGTTGTAGACCGTAGGAATTGAAATCTTCAAACTTTGCAAAAGGGCCTGAAATAAATTTTAGATTAGGTAAAATCTTCAATCTTTTCTTGGATCGGTCATTCCATAGCCGTTGATCAATTGAGGGTTCAATTGGCTTCTTTGATCTTGTTCTAGAGGATGATCCAATCTCTCTTTAACATTTAAGTGGAGCCATGATGGAATTTTTAGAGTTGTAGGGTTGTTGATGTTTTTAGAAAGTTTGAGAAATGAGAAATATAAGAAGAGGTAGGGTTAAATAGAACGTGTATGACTAGAACCAAGTATTCAAGTTCCAGTTAACCAGTCGATTGGTGGATATATTACCAGTCAACTGGTTGCTGTTTTTTTAACAACGGCCTTTGTTTTTAATTTTGAGTTTATTTTTTAAATGTTTATTGATCTTAAACTTATTAAATGAAAAGAAAAGCTATATGTATGTTTATTATTAAACAGAGAATACAATATAACTCCATTAATCAAAGCATCAGATTTTTTGCATTATTGATCAATCCAAGTCTTATTGAGCTAAAAGAAATAGTCCTTGGATCCGATAACTATTCTTTAGATGAGGTCGATTTCCGTGGTGTTCTAGCTCCTTCATTCTATTGATAGTTCTTTTCCCATGAGTTTGGACTTGCCTTCTTAATCTTGTTGGTTTTCTTCCATGCACTCCATAAAGTAGCGGGTCTCTTTGACGATTCAGGAGTTGTCGAAAGAGGGTAATGCCTTGGTTCTAGGACAGCTGATCTTCCACAAAATTGAAGTGCTACAGTTTCGATAAAAGTTAACCTATCTGAAGTTTGCTTCTGCTCATAATATATTTCTCTTTGTAATTTTCGTTGTTCATGTTGATAATGTTGAATATTATCAATTTTGTCTTTTGTTGATGGCGACACCGAGACTTCTCTTCTCTTTTTGGCTTCCGGAGCGTATCCGGTTCGATACTGTTGCCATCGAAGAGTCGGTTCGTTATTTGGAGTAGGAGACATGATGATGTTAATTGAATCTGATGAAGTTTTGTCAGAAGATTTGGTTGGAGTTGACGGTGATTTCTCTTTCTTTGACATGGTAAGAAATAAATTTGGCTATCGTTTCTTTGTTTGTTTTAAAAACTGCACATTTTTCTCTTGTATTTATACAAACATATATGCTAAATATAGTGTTTCAAATGAATGGTTATGTCGGTATTAACCATTCCTTTAAAAAACAGAAATAATTTTTGCTAAAAACTAGGATGAGACACACGATAGAGAAAATGATTAATTATAGCTCAGCAACTATATTAACAAACAATATATAAGGTAAAAAGAATTAATTTTAATAGAAGATACTTACAAAAAAATGAGTAATTATAGATGAACTCCTTCTTTATGTTTTAGCTAATTATTGTCATGAATTTTTGCATAACATCAATATTCTTTTGCAAAAAACTTGGTAATAATGAATGATTTGTATAAAGAGCTAAATTATAGTATATCTATTTTATTTAAACAGCAAATATATTAGGTAAAATTAAAAATATAAACTATAGTATTTATAGAATGTTTAAGCAAAACACTTACAGAAAAGAGTAAGAGTTTGAGAATTCCTTTTTGGTTGAGCTAGTTACAAACATAAATTTCAATGGTACTTGCAAAACAATAGAAATTAACATGGTACCCACTTCCTCCGTTAGGGTCCTAAGGGTTAAGTCTTAGGAAGCCAAACCCAAGAGGGCTTAGGTTCCTCTTTGAAAAAATAATTACTATTATAATGAACAGAATCTAAAAAGTTTTTAATATATTTATTCCTAATAAGAACATTATTTGTCTTCGGAATCATATACTAATATTATCCGGATATTTTTCTTAGTACAAATATTTAATTTACTACTAGAAATTTTTGGTTTAATATTAGAATTTTTTAAACTGGATTTCCTTTTTTAATTAATTTCTTTATCTTACCCAAGTCCTTTTTTACTAAAAGCCGGTTGAGAATTTTCTAATATTTTAGATAAATTCTCTCTACCCTTGTTAAAATTATTTACATTTTTAGAAATGCTTTCTAGCCTAGTTTTTAAACTAGAGTTTTCTAACTCTATAATTTTAATTTTGTGTTTAAATCATTATTTTCAGATGCTAATAAATCGTTTTTATTCTTTTGAGTCTCGATTTCTGGACTCAACATAGAAATTTGAGAATTTGCTATTGAAATAGAGTCTTGTATTTTCTAATTTCTTTTTCTAAAATTTCCTTTTCATTTTTTAAAAGATCTCTATCAAATTATGCTTTCTTTTTATCTTCGTTAGCTTGTTTAAACTTTCGCTTAAACATTTTCCTAGACTCTAAGATTTCAATATTAATTTCTACTAATTCATCAGAAGTAAAATTACTTACATCATTATCCTTAGCCATGAAGCATACGTTTGCTTGCTCACTATCACTGTCGCTATCACTTTCAGAAGTTGAATCTAAGTTATCCCAAGTGACTGAAAATACTCATCTCTTTGATTTCTCATTTTTACGATTTCTCTTTAATTCTGGACAATTCTTTTGATATTGTCCAGTCTTATGACAATTGAAGCATTCTACTAGTGCAGGGCCAGGTTCTTTTGATGAGTTCTTCTTTACATTTTTGCTTGGCCTTTTCCGTATTTTAGTAATTTTTAAATTTCTTAGCAACAAATGCAATGTCTTCTTCATCCGAATAGAAATCTTCTTTTTCAGCATGGAAAGCTAATTTTTTTTATCTTGTACCTATGCTTTCTTTGCCTACAAATTTACTTCATAAGACATTAGATTACCGATCAATTCTTCCGGTTTCATGGCAGAGAGATCATTAGCTTCTTCGATTGCTAATACTTTTCTCTCCCATCGTCCAATAAACAATTCAAAATTTTTGATACTATATCAAAGTCGGAATACTTTTCTCCTAATCCTAGCAAAGAGTGATAAATGTTTTGAAAGCGTGAATACATATCATTTATGGATACATTTTCACTTGTCTTAAAATTTTGAAACTAATTCTTGAGCATTGAAATTTTGCTCTGTTTAACTTTGTTAGTACCTTCATAAGTAGTTTTAAGTGCATGGCCACATTAAGCAGCTTGGCAATTTAGGATAAACTAAGATAACCGTAAAGACACATTTACCCACCCAAGGATAATTACTAGATTACACCGCCCCAGACCTACTCAAGGGTAATTCCTACACTGCACCACACCAGTCATTTCTTCTTAAAGGTTGATCTTAGTTTATCCTAAATTGCCATATGCAGTGTTGCACATACAAATCCGATTGAACTCATTTCTATCTAAAGCACAATGCAACATGTTCATAGCCTTAGTATTGGCACTAGCCTTTTCTTTTTCAGATCCAGACAATTCTGTGAATAGTGTAGTAGGTTGTGTGTACTCTTTTTGTGTGATATTCCATGCATCGAAGCTATTTGCTTGCATATAAATCCTCATTCGAGTATCCCAATAACTATAGTTCATGCCATTAAAGAAAGGTGGTCTAGAAGTTGATTGGCCTTCAGTATATCCGGTGTTGTTGCTAGTACTAGTGTTATTATCCATATTATCTAAATATCAAATAACGGTTTTACGGTTATGTGACGACCTTGCTCTGATACCAATTGAAAAGTCGATGTGTATGACTTAAGCAGGATCTATATGGATATAGCGAAAATGTAGATAATATGCTAACTAGTTAATATGCAATGGTTATGCAGGTAAAAGATAATCTATAGAAATATACCACAAACAAAATAAATGTGATAATAAAGTAAAGTGACACCAGGAATTTTTTACTGGTTTAGACTTCCCGTCCCACGTCCAGTCCCGAAGCTCCTCTTCAGAATTCACTAACAACGCCCTCTCTTAACCCAGAAGAATAGGCCAGTACACCCGAGCCCCAACAAGGATGCCTCTCGCTTGAGCAACTACACAGGTCTTCCACAATTACAAGTATTTGACTTCTGCTTTGTGTTCTTGAATCAACACGGATAATCAACAGTTTAAGTACAACCTTCCTATAATCTGATCCTCGAGTATACGATTGGAATGCGAATATTTAAGGAAGAAAATTGCTTGCTGAATCAAGTGATATGAATCAATTCAAGGATTCAACAAGAATTTGAATTTGGAGAGCTTTTTATTTGCAAAGAATGTAAATTCAGAGAATAGAATAGTAATTTGTAAAAAGGTAATTGTAAACATGTTTGAAGTTGTTCATATAATAGTATAAGAGTAGCATTCCTTCACAAAAAGTTTCTATAAAAAGTTATGTCAATTTCCATTGATTATTGAAGAGGAATCTCTTCATGAAAGATGGTGACTCTTCATAAAATAGTTTTTGGGACGGATCAGTCGACCGGTTAAAAATCATCAGTTGACTGGATGAATTAAATCGTATATATAAATTTTTTCAAAACTAGCCGTTATATACAAAAACAGGCTATCCAGTCGACTGGTCCTTTTTCTACCAGTCGACTGGTAGACCAGTTTTTGTATATTCCTGGCTTTTTAAAGGCTTATATATATATATGTTTTGCACATTCGTGTATACTTGAGGATAAATTTTAACATAATTCTAACACAACTCAATGTGTGTGTATATATATATATATGTGTGTGTGTGTATAACCTTATCTCTATGACATGATTCCCATTGACACTTTATTTGTTGGCATCGATCAAAATCTTGTCATCAACATGAGATGTTTAGTTAACCATAAACTTGAAAATATTTTTATTTGCTAATTACTTCCCCAGTGATTAATTAGACATCCACAAAACATTTTGTTGATTATTTTTGAATAGTAAGTAAATAAATGGCAGTCTTTTTAGGCAATACTTTTTTTTGTCTTCACCTGTTTTCATACACCTCCAATTTAGCTAATCGCTACCCAACCTTTTCCCCCACCTCCTCCCTCTTGCTGGCCCCCCTTCCTACCTCCCCTCTCTTTTTCGATGCCTAGGAGTAAGAATTCCAAGTCTCGGTTCTCTTCCAGTGTAACCAGATTTGGTCAAAGTTTTTCGGCCCTACATTCATCAGCAGTTGCCAGTAGCTCCAACTTGTTGTAAGATCTCGCTAAGGATGTAGCTATGGCCGTCCCTTCTGCTCCGTTATCTAGCATAAACTCCTTGGTTTCCTCGCCCATTACTCCACTATTAGTTGGTCCGCTTGAGAGATGGATGGATGTGAATATTTCGAAGAACTTTGAAATTTTCAACAAGTCGAATAAATCAGGTTTGAACTCTTAAAGTTCTTTTCAAGATAATGTGGTGGTTGGGAATATGCTAGGAAATAGTAGTTTAGAAGTGAACATTATGAATTTGGCTAGTGAAGATATTTCCACTGCTTTAGGCTCAGATCACTTAGCGAATGTGGATTCTGAGAACTGTATGTGATGTTGAGGATGGGCCTTCCAATCCCCCTATCAACCCTATGGCAAATCCAAGTGCCTCATGCCCAATAAGTGTTCGAGTTAGTGCTGCAGTCAACCTTGAAAAAAACCTTCTTCCCTCCAAGCCAAACAAACCTTTTCTTCCTTCTTCACTTTGCTGCCAAGATGTGCAGAAACTTACTTCCCTTGTGAGTTATCTTCCTCTCCAGATATCTGGTCCCCCTTCTGAGATTGTTTTAAAAGTGGTAAACTTTTGGAAAGACTACCTAGTGGGGTTCTACTTAGACTTGATTATTCTGTATGATGGTGTACACGAGCACTATCGAAATGCTTGGAAATTGAGGGGAGGACTTCATGTCAATTATGTGAATGATTTGTTTTACTTTAGACTCTCGAGTGCAGAAGAGAAAAGAAGGGTGCTGGAATCCGATCCAGCCATTATTAGAGGCAAGTCGTTCATTATTGCGACTTTGAGTACCTCTATTGGAAGTGTTAGAGAGAGTGTCCCTTACATTTCAATTTGGGCAATTTTCACGTGGATCCCTTCTATTCTTCAAACTCTTCCGGGTCTGAACTAGTGATCTAGTAGAATTGGAAAATTCAAATATTTTGATGCGAACACTGAAGATAGGAAAAATCTTGTATTTGCGAAAGCTTTGAATGAAGTTACTTTGAGGAAACCACTTCCTACAAAGCTTAAAGTACCAATTGAAGGATTTGACACTCATGTGGATGTCCAATACACTTAGAAACTTGATATTTGCACGAAATGTCTTTCTAATTTTGTCGCTTGTCTGATGCTTCCTAAAATCATGTTTCTATTGGTCCTTTGCTTGATAAAATTCGACTACAGAAGCTTACTCCATGCACTTAGGTTCCCAAAACCAAGGTTGTAGATGAAGTTAATTTGGAGTCTGATTATCGTCCAGCTTTGCTTGAGACTTCTTCGACTTTTGTTGATGATACAATTTTATGGAATGAACATGAGAGGCTTGGCATCATCTTTGATCTAATGTACGATATGATTCATGAAAGCAAGTTTTTTACTTGTTTGTTGATGTTGATGAAAGTGAGATTAGGTGTTTATATAAATTTTGATTTGGCTCTTATAATGGATGGTGATTATGGAGTATGTAATAAGGCTACTTTGGATAATGACAAAAAGGACAAGAAGTATATAAATTGCAAGGATTATCTTCATTATGTTCCTAATCTCCTCGATCTCTTTGCTAAGTGGTTATTGGATACTGGTCCTGGGTCTCCTTCTTCTCGCAGCCACTTTTCTTCATCTTATTCTTCTTCTTGATTTTCTTTGGGGGATTAGTTACTATTTTTTCTTAGTAGTTGAAGCTTTTAGCTTCACTCCTGTTTCATTGTATAGTGAACTGGACACTTAGATCAGTAAGTGTAGTAGTCAGACAACGTGTCCAGCTCCTGTTTTTCTTTGTATTCATAATTCGTAATAATGAAAATAGTTGCGACCACTATAAAAACCAGCTTAGCTTTTCTAAAAATTAGACACCCACTAAATTTCAACAATTTCTATTAAGAAAATTGCCATATATCAATAAAACGATTTTCGGACGTTTAATGAAACATTTTCCAAAAAATATATTTTTGTAAACATTTTTCCAAAATGAGTCTAATATCACTAATTATTAATAAATGGTCTTTAACAAGGTTATTAAATTATATTTATAATGTTTAAAAATATTCCAAATAGCTACAATATTCCAAGAATAAGTGCTCGAATTTTCTGAGTCTTTACATCATCCTAGAATCAAAGGAATTTGGCTCGTCAGATTGTTTACGGATCGAGTTTCAAGGACAGCGAAATCGATGGGAAATCTGAATTTCCCCACTCTAATGAGTAGGTGCTTGATTTATCCTATTGGTTTCTTGATTGAACGATTGGCAAATTGAAGCTGGGTGACTTTAGCCAGTTTAAACTCACCTAGGCCTAGTTGTTGGTACACTGAATATGGGAGCTAGTTTATGCTAGCACTTAGGTCCAAAAGACATTTGTGAATTCTTTTATCTCCTATCATACATGAGATTGGGGGACATCTGGGATCTTTGTATATAACGGGAATTGAATTTGTCAAGACTTCGCTAAGTCCATATGCTAAGAAGACTTTCTTGGATACAGGAGTATGTTGTTTTTGGGTACACTAGTCTTTGAGAAATTTAGAATACGTCAGGACTTGTTGAATGATGTCAAGAATGGAATGTTAACTTTAACATGTTTAAATATTTCTAACATCTTTTCCATTCGTTCAGAATTTTTCTTAGGTCAAAGTCAACGTGCAAATGAAATTAAAACTCAGTAGGTTGGTTCTTTTGGGTTGGCCAGACTCAGAATTTGGTTTAATCTTTTATTCACTATTAAAATTATAATCGTTTGTTATTTTCGAACAGTCGAAAGGAGTATCCAATAAGTCATTCGGATTGACAACTTGATTATTGATTTGCTTACCGAATCGTAAAATGGTGATAGCACTTATTTGGTTATGTTACCATCTTAAACGACACGAGCTTAGTTCGAATTTGAATTCTGATGTCTAAGGTTTGGAATTGGCTGACTAAGAGTGACCTTTTTACTATTCACTCACCGAGGTGCCTAATTGACTCATTTGCAATTCGAGTTTTGTGATTGATTGACTCATATTTTGCATGTATAAGGTTAGAAGGTTTTGTAAATTGTTTTTCTATTGAAGATTTTTAGTGGTCGCCTTAGCAAGAGTTTTGAAACATTTTTCAAGAGAGGTCATTGATTTGTCATCTTATGGTACAAATGATTGTTCCACTTGGTTTTGCGAAGGTGATGCAAAATTTTGAAATTGATGTGTTAAAAAGCAGGTTTTGAAGGATTATTTGAAAATGATTGAATGAAGGTCGAACCAAATTCGAATTTGAATTGCTTTGGTTTCGAGGGAAATTAGGATGTTTTCTCTATCCAAGGTTGTTCGTTGGAGAAAACGTGTGATAACCCCTAACTCCCGTAGTACGAAAGTAAGGATAATCATTGGAATATAACACATAAACAATAAAATAGAACAAAATATAGAATTACAGCAGATAATGTACATCATATTACACTGGAAATAATATATCATCAGAGGTACACAACATAATAGGATCATACTTAGTACACAATACAGTTTCAACTTAACATAAAATGTCTGCAGCGGAAATCAAACATAATATACTAAATGAAGTCTGAACAACATAATAGAAATGGTAAGATCCATCTTCAGCTCCGTAGCTATCCAGAATGAATCTGCTAAAACCTGTATACAAGGTTGCCCGTGTGGAAAAGAGGGCACCCGAGTTTGCAAAGTGAAACAAACTACGAGTCAGTCATGGGACTGGTATGAGAAATCTACTTAACCTATTTAATAATAAGGCTAATCACAGGACCACTCCGCTAACGAGGAACGTGTTTACTCCATTGGATTGCCAGTGCATAAATAAAGTAAATCATTAAACAATGCAATGCTTTTTAGAAAAATGAAACCATTATAAGACTCAAGCCCCATCACACAGTGCAATGCAAACTGAAGGATAGATTTTTACCTTATAATGGTAAAAAATGCTTGATATGATAAAACGGATTTGATATTATTATTAATTTATATATTTTTCAAAAACATTTCAATCATAATATATCAATCTTAGACGGCATAGCTACCATATACTATGTCGCTATATATAGGTTTACAATTAAAACCGCAGGGGTCGCATTGGAAGTTGGATTTCCATCATGAACCAAGGCAAGGAATCGTCCTTACCGAATTCGAGACACTCTAGCCCATGCCTAAGGAACAGAATGCATCGTCCCTTAGAGCCACAGGGTCGGTCCATAACTAATGTTAGTGGATTATATAAAATTCCTGAAAAATACATCTCTCCGCCCTATGGGGCATAAATAGAGCCACTAGGGACTCAATATCCTAGATACCTCGTTTTCCATCATCCACATAAGTAAAAATATCTGGGCTTGTAAAACCCAGAAAACACTTCTAGCTATAAAGAAACGCATGTTCTCCCTAGATCCTTCTCCCTTTTCTGGTTCATACCCGGGTCTGAGGCTTGTGAAGTAACGCTATACACAAAGCTATGCTACAATAAAGCTGTGCTTTGATCATCAACCACAAGGCTATGCTTTTCAACAATAATCCTTGATTATTTGCATCTTGGCATGCCACACTGACAATTCACGCCATGCGATCGATAACTATCAATATATAACCTCTGAGCTCGTACGTCTCAAAGAAGGGTGTTAAGCAAGAGAATAAATTCTCCGCCACCAAACAAATATGTATTAATTAGAAATCAATCAGCACAGAATAAAATCCAATGTCAGACACACATCCATTTACAAGTCCGTTCTAGGTCTAAACAAAACCGGAGACACCTTATTCCTCGTCCCATATGTCCAATACAGAAGAGAGGTGCTCGCTAATCCGGACAATCAACGAGTACGTCCGGACAACTACCACTGTAACCCTTTCCTGGGAGCAAAACTATACAGGGCATCAGTAGTCATCCATTCGATGTGAAGATCGCCAGTCTTCAATCACCATCTTCAAATCTTCGACATCCAATCGTCGTATAATTATTTGAAATGAGAGCTAACTCGACCTTTTCAAATAATTCTCGAATATATATAATTTAAATCATTCTTTTCATTCCATATCATTAATAATATTTTATAATGATTTATAGCTATTTTTACTTATTTAGAAATAGCGATTTTTAATTAAACGATGATTCAGGTCATTACATGGCCCTGACGCTGTTTTCACCAAAATTTGATTTACACATTTCTCAAAATCTAACCATTGGACCTTAGCATATCGCTGGAAAGATCTTCCTAAAACAAACCCAACGTTTCCAGTTTTGGGAAAATCCGATGGTTGGATCTCTCGTTAAAATCGTTTGAAGTTACGATTTCAAATCGCAAACTGTAGCAGCGCGATTCATTTTATTTTAGTTTATATTTATATATAAATATAAATCGTTCAATGATTTCAACACCAATTTGAATTCAATATTGATCTCTTTTATATATTAAATCATATATTACATTAGAAATGAAATTTTTAATGTTAATACAAATTCTTCCAACATTGAATCTTTTATATGATTCATATATATATATATATATATATATACATATATATATTATACATAAAAGTGTAATTTATTTTATCATTCATTTACAACATTAAAATTGGAATCTTTTATTTCAATATATTATTACATTTAAAAATGTAATCTTTTATTTCAATATATTTACATTGAAAAATGTAATCTTTCATTCCAATAAAATTACATTGAAAAATGAAATCTTTTATTTCAATAATACATAATTACATTGAAAAATGAAATCTTTTATTTCAATATATAATTAAATTGAAAAATGAAATCTTTTACTTCGATATATAATTACATTGAAAAATGAAATCTTTTATTTCAATATATATTACATTAAAAAATGTAATCTTTTATTATCATTCTTTATTTACATTGAAAAAATGTAATTTTTCTCTTCTTTCTTTACTCACATTGAAAAATGTAATTTTTCTTACGTAACACATTTTATATAACAATGGTCATTTTTAATGTCTTCATATACATTAAAATGTAATTTTCCAATGCAAATACATTTTTATATCAAAATGTTTTATTTTAATGTTGAATTACATTAAAAACGTAAATTTCAATATAAATACATTCATATATAAAAATGACTATTTTTAATGTTGCATTACATTAAAAATGTATATCTCAAAGTAAAGACGTTTCTGTTTAACAATTTTTATTTTTAATCTTGCATCACACTAAAAATATATATTTTAATATAAATGCATTTCTATTTAACAAATGACTATTTTTAATGTTGCATTACAATAAAAATACATATTTTAAAATAAAGACATTTTAATATAACAATGGTCATTTTCAATGTTTTGTTTACATTAAAATGTAAATTTTTAATGTGGCAATACATTCTATTTTCAAAATGTTTATTTTTAAATGTTGCATTTACATTAAAAATGTATAATTCAATGCCAATACATTTTTATTTATCAATGTTTATTTTTAATGTTAACATACATTAAAAAAAATTCCATATCAATACATTTCTTTTATTACATTAAAATAATGTAATCTTTTTATGCTTCATTTACAATAGAATTTTTTTTTTCAATGTAAACATTTTATATAACAATGTTTTATTTTAATGTTTCATTTACATTAAAAAGAAGATTTCAAATGTAATACATTTCTATATCAAAATGTTGATTTTAATGTTTCATATACGTTAAAATGTAAATCTAATGTAAATACATTTCATATTACAATGTTTTATTTTTAATGTTGTATCTACATTAAAAATGTAAAATCCAATATCAAAACATTTTTATTTCCAAAATGTTTATTTTAATGTTGCATTTACATTAATAATGTATAATTCAATGTAAATACATTCTATATACAATGTATATTTTTAATATTTTATTAACATTAAAAATAAAAATGTAAATTTCAAATGTAAATACTTTTTTATTTAACAATTGACTAATTTTGATTTACAACAAAACATGAATTTTATGTTGACATATAATGATCGTTTTCATATTTATATATATATATATATATATATATATATTAAAAATATAATTTTCATATTATTCAAACAATTAATATATAATAACATGAATGTTTATAACACAAGAATATTTCAGAAAATTTCGGCAGCATAACGGTAGGGTAATTAAAACCGGCACCGTCCCGATGTACGGCTTCTCGCACTACCTTAGGCATCACAGCATTGACAAGGGGTTTAATTTCCTAATACATTTTTTTAGGCAATCTAATGCCACAATATCAATCAATTTCATTTCAACCATAATCAAACACAAAAATCAACCAATTTCACATCACAATACAATCAAGTCGTCCATGGTCTATGGACGACGGGTGTCGGGAGTTTCTAAACTCCATCTGCATCCTAATATAATTTTATTTAATTAATTCAGATTTAGAAATCTCACATTGGTTTGACGATGCCTAAAATTGTAGCTAGCTTCAAAAATTCTCCGGTCTCTTTTAAAATGTGGTGTATGATGCCACGAGTCCAATGTCTCCTATTTCATCAAATTTCGTTATCGTATGAGCGAGATATGAATTTTTAAAAGCTAACAACATTTATAAAAATTAATTAAGGAATTAATTAAAAAGGTTTAACCTTCTTCTTCCTCAACCCAAAATGGCCATGAGTGTTTCAAACCCATTCGAATTTAGGGTTTAGGTATTCACGTGAGTCAAAGCGCCTGCTGATAATCGGCTGACACCACCTCGTCGGCGTACGAGAGCCGCGCCTCTAGCCCAAGCTTGGTCGGACTTGGCGGCTTCCTCTGGTGTCGGTTCACCCATGAACGGTGCAGGTTCTTGCGTGGAAATCATGGAGTATACTGCTCCTTATACGATCTCAACCGTACTGATCTCAAGAGGACGGAACAATCTTCGAATTTGCCTTAAGAGCCTCGGTTTAGTTTGATGCGGATGAAGAAAGATTAAGGGTAGAAAATTTGAGGATCGTGGCCATTGTTTTTGTGAAACGGCGGCTTCGAAAATAGGCTACGGTTTTAATTTTTTTTATTGGCTGATATTTATATAGTTAATTTATTTAATTCGTTTAATTCCAAATATATCCCGTTATCCATACAAACTCCAAATTAAACCCAACAAGTGTCGCCCCTAGCTAAATACCCCCATTCCGGACATAATGGAATATGTTTCGCAAGCCAATTCAATTGTTTCGATAAGTTTTTCTTTAAATTTAAATATAAAACATTTAATTATTTAATTCGATCGTACATTTTAATTTACGAGGCCCGAATACTGACTCCAAAAATTCCCAAAAAATAAATCTAGCTATGTTTTGACGATACGGTCCTAACAAAATTAATTTCATCGAATTTGGAGATCGTTTGAAAAATGGCCATTTTCAGGTCGATCCAAATTGACTGAAATTGACAAAACACATTTTCATTTGCCACGCTCACATGTTAATTCCAAAAATTTCGAAAATTGGAATCCTGAAATAATTTGACATTCCGGATCCAACCAGGGTGGTTTCTTCGAAAACGGAGGTTGTTTGCAAATTGGCTATTTATACGGGGTATATATTATATTAAATTCCATAGCGACTATTCTGAATATTCAATTGGCCATAACTTTTGATTCCTGCTATGAAATTTCAATTTTTTGGATTTGTTAGAAAGATATTATTAAATAGATTCTAATATTTTTTGTTTCATCAAAATCCAATTTATTTTGCATCCTGTACATTCAGTCAAAGTTCAAATCTAAATTTTCAAACTACCGCGCTATTTCTAACTCCTTTTAAAATTAAAATAAACATATTCGTTCTAACTTTGATTTAAATAAATTTTTAATCGTTATTATTTAAAATAAATTATTGTAGTTATTTAAAATTCAACAAAATAGCCAAAATAAAAAAAATTAAAATTGCTTTGATTTTCCGGGTTGTTACAATCTCCCCAACTCAAAAACTTTTCGTCCCTGAAAAGGAAACAACTGTAAAATAGGAAACAAAACGGAAAATGTAAAATATGGTAAATGTACCTTGCACTAGAGCTAGTCGGAGATATCCACTCTGCAATGGGGATAAGCCTGTTTGATGTTATCCTCGGTCTCCCATGTACAGTCTCTAGGATCTCCGCTCCACTGCACTTTAACTAGATGAATTCTTTTGTTCCTTAGAACTCGGGTTTCTTTTCCAATGTTCTTTACCGGCTCCCTTCTTACTACTAAGTTCGGGGTAATTTCCAAATCTTGCTATGCAACTTCCTCCCCAATCAAATCTGGATCATGTACATGCTTCTGACGTTGAGACACATGGAATGCATCATGTACCCCTGGCAGCCAGTCAGGCAACTGAACCCTATAAGCGAGAGTTCCAATTCTTTCTAGAATAGGGAATGGACAAATGAATCTAGGAGCCAACTTCCAAGTCTTCCCAAAATGAACTACTCCTCTTGATGGGGAAACACTCAAGTACACATAATCACCAACAACAAATTCTAAACCCCTTCTTCTTGAATCTGCATAACTTTTTTGTCGGCTCTAAGCAGTCAGTAATCGCTTCTTAATAAAATCAACTTTTTCCGAAGCTTCATGAATCATTTGGGACCCAATACTAGTCGCATGCAGGAGATCTACAAGGCTTGCCATACAATGCTTCGAATGGCGACATTTGCAAGCTTGGTTGGTAACTATTATTATAAGAGAACTCAGCCAAATGCAAGTGAACTTCCTATGATCCACCATAATCAAGAATGCATGCCCGTAACAAGTATTCAAGTATATGGTTCACCCTCTCTGTCTGACCATCTATTTGAGGATGATAAGCGGTGCTCATATTTAACGTTGTACCCAGCTCTTCTTGGAATGCTTCCCAGAATTTACTAGCGAATATAGGGTCGTGGTCACTAACAATGCCACTGGGAACTCCATGTAGTCTGACAATTTCTTTGAAATAAATTTTCGCCAAACTTTGAGTTGTTCTAGTTGATCTAACAGGAATAAAATGGGCAGACTTCGTGAAACGGTCCACGATCACCTAAACACCATCATTACCTTTCCTGGTTCGGGGTAAGCCATCAATAAAATCCATGGAGATTTGATCCCACTTCCAACTTGTTACTTCTAGTGGTTGTAACAATCCAGCAGGTTTTTGCTGATCACTCTTGGCATGTTGGCAAGTAGAGCACCTATTGACATAAATTGAAATGTCTCTTTTCATAGATTTTCACTAGAACGTGCGCTTGAGATCATGATACATCTTACTTACCCCTGGTTGAATACAAAGCTTGGATTTGTGACATTCATCCATTACTTCTCTTCTGAGCTCAGGGTTATTCGGGACACAATTTCGGCCTTTTAACCTCAGAACTCCCTTTTTATCCATTTAGAAACTTGAGGGTTCGCCTTCCCGAACTCTTTTACTAATTCTCTAAATAAATTCATCATCCTTTTGAAGATCAGAGATTTTATCAATCGACGAATGTGTAATGATGAGGTTGGCGATTATAAGATTGGCGACGACCGCATTCTTTCTGCTAAGCGCATCTGCTACAACATTGGCTTTCCCTAGAATATACAAGATGTCTATATCATATGCCATAAGAAATTCCACCCAACGTTGATGCCTCAAATTCAAGTCTCTTTAGGTGAACAGATACTTCAAGAATTTATGATCTGTATATAATTCATACTTTTCACCCAAAAGATAATGCCTGAAACACCCCACCTCCATTAAGGTCACCCACAAAGGGAATGCCTTAACTTTGGTGGAGGTTTATAAGTAAAAGTCATAGATAAACACAAGACAGATATATAAACACATATATATAAGCAGCGGAAAACAAACAGACTTTTATTTCATAAATACATGTTCATACAAAACATTTCCATTACTGTCACATAATAACTTCCAAAAGATTACATCATCATTTCTGTCTTGGTTATTAAATAAAGAAGCATAAAACATAATTAAAACCGCATAAATCCCCATAGAATGTGTCCAACAGCCATAGCCAAGGAAAGAGAGTCCAAACCGTACATCTACTATCTTGAAGCTTGCAAAGAGTCTGACTAAGCTGGGTTGTTTCCTCCCTGTGGACCTGAGGGGAAACGGAAGAAAAGAAGACGAAAGAAAATAGGGTCAGACATAAAGCCTAGTAAGTCTAGTGACTCTTCAGTATGAGAATAAGAAAAAGGGCATGATAAGTATAATCTGGAAATAGGAAGTATCATAAACTAAGATAAAGCAGTTTGAATCGAATATACTATCACACCTCACACTATATCTCTGCACCTACTTGCATTGTATCAACTGGCACCCCATGATCGAGGTGAAGAGATCCCCTTTCTCTAAAGATTGGCTCCTACTCGCATAATCATCTGTGTCTTACGGCCCCCAAAGATTGTAGATACCTATGTTGGTCCCACCATGGGGTGTATCAAGTCCCATGTTGGCGGCCCGACACAACTCTAGAATGCATAGGTTATACTACTGGTGCCCCCAGTGCCCTGTTTGTCTGCTTCAAAGTGTGTGCATGCCCGCACTCCATTAGAACCCACACTGTTGCACCCACCGCCGTCGCTTTTGACCGCTTACAATCAGCCCAGTAATCGTGCCCCACCCTGCTTAGTTTCAGGGTACCATGATACCTAATTGGGTTACTGGTGAAATGGGTCCCCGTTACTAGGGTTTTCTAGTCACATGTTAAGTGGTTAAGTGTCTGTATTTACCTTACCCCACCCATCAGTTTAATTAACATGTTGAATTGGTTAAGTGTTTTAGTTAACTTAACCCTACCATCCTGACTTGTCCGTCCTTAGCTTTTTAAAGCACCAACCACTCACATTCGACAGGTATTGTTACGGTTATTAGATGTGCCGGTCGGTTACGGTCAGGTTTACACCGTAACTCAGTCTAACCTTGGGTCCTTATTGGGCTCAATGCTTAACCACCCATATTGGATAGGTATTGTTGTGACTACTGGACAGCCGAGCGGGTCCGGGAAGGTTTACATCACAACTCAATCCAACCTCGTGTTAAGCATACTCGTATTTTCTAAATTTACGTATTTGTCTCTATTACTTATTATATGTAAATTTGTTAACAATTAAATGTTATGGCCCACTTTCCAAGTTTAACATTTTTGGTATAAGAATTTATACCATTCAAGTGCCACCAATTTTGGCATGTGACAAACATGCCAATTTCACATATTTTCACCATTTATGTCAAGTTTCCTATAAATTACCAATTTTCCCAATGTTACCCCGTCTAAATATTAGGCTAACAATCTTAGCCTAATTTTCGTTCGCATGGTTTTTAACATATAATATTAGGCTAAAAACTTAGCCTAATTTAGCGTACACAAAATTGGCATTCATTAACATAAACATAAACATGACATAGGTGTAAACTTGGCATTATTGGCGTAGTAAATATGAACATCATAGGTGTGAACTTGCAAAATAGTCAATATGAATATCATAGGTGTGAACTTGCAACGTAGACTAAATCAATATACATATATGTGAATTTGCAACATAGGCTAAATCAACTTACATACATGTGAACTTGCATTGAAATAGGGGTCTAACCAAATAGGTCTCACATGAATTAACATATGATTTAGACAACATAAGCCTAAACATGTTTAGATCTAGGCATAACATCGAGCATCACTAGCATATGACAAGAATAAAACATGTCCATAAAGTATGTATAATTTCATCGCATGTGTGAAATAGATCCAAATCATGTTTACTACTATAACATGGAACTTGAATTAAAATGGATCTTGGCATGGATCCAATTATGAACTTGCAACTTTTGTATAGACATATAAGCATGTATATGAACTTAGACATAGAGGTTTTAGCATAAAGTATATACGTGAGATCTTAACTTGGACATATCACATACAACTTATATAATCACATAAACATATAGGTGTAGATTACAACATGAACTATACAACTTGCATGTGATGTTGTTTTCATTTGAATGGATCCAACGCCAAGTAAATTTAACAACAAACATTCCAACCATTCGCAGTACAACCATTTCAATACATAGATATGGATTAACATCATCGTTACACAATTCCACTTCCAATTTACATCGAATCAAGTCTTAATTTTATTCCCATTGGAAATATCACTATACATACAACAAACGACGGTCTTGTTTTCTGATTTCTGAGTTCTGAATTTGAATTGCTTTCCTTTGGGTAGACAAATGTTGATTGATTCTTGTTTTACTTTTGTTTTGGCTCATCTCTAAGCTTTCTCTAACTGACGGCTACTCTTAGTTTCCTCCCAGCAGCATGACGACTCTAGTTCTATATTATTTGTGTGAATTTAGGTTGAGTGTTGAGTTATATTTATAGAATTTCAGTTTGATTTGAGCCGTCGATGAAGCTAGAGTTGATCAAGGCCATCCATCTCAAGAGAAGCCAATCAGAAAGTGACAAGTCAGCCCTAGTGACACAGCCAAGCTCAGAAATTCGACCAGAAACCGACCAGGCTAGCCAAGGCCAAACCAGGTCGACCTTATGGTCGACCTGGTTACCAAGGTCGACCCCCAGGTCGACCTGGTGCCTGGGCGGGAATTTTCCCACCCAGCCCAGTTTGGGTCTATTTTTTTGAATTTTGAACTTCATTTGAACTGTTTGAATTCTAAATTGAATTCTGAAACTTCCAGAGGTCATAACTCCTTCATACGGAGTCCGATTCACGCAAACTCGGACTCTATCTTAGGCAGAATTCCGAGACAAACGCAATAGCGTAACTCCTTTCCCTTATTTCCTTAATTTAGAATTAATTATTTATTAATTTACAGTTGATAGAAAATTCGGGGTGTTACATTCTCCCCTCCTTAAAGGATTTCGTCCCTGAAATCTTCAAGTCTAGGAGAACGTAAGTCCTAACATCCAATCGTCCATCTACTCAACCAACAAACACAGGCGTCCATTGTCCTTAAAAGACTTCTAATGCTTCATGATCTTATGCATAGTGTGTGTACATGTCTTTAACTAATGCAAATCAGACGGTCTACTGATTCAGTTGAGCTCCTTAATGCAAATCATGTAAGTGCCATGAATCCATTATGTATGCAAATTTTTCCTACTCATAATTCTACATGAGTGCGCAACCATTCATACATATATGACATCCATATATCAACATATCAAGTTTCAAACACATACAAATATGAATACATATATGCATATGCAGTATGAAGTGATTGAGCTGATCTAAAACCTAGGTTGTGTGTGTATATGCATCCACGAGCAACCACTAGCAACCACTTGCAACCACTTGCAGCCATCAACCATAACATGTTTCAAATGCATGTTTACATCCAAAGGGGTTTCTACCTAAGGATAAAGGATAATATCGAGGAGATATACCTAAAAAGATAGATACAAGCACAACTTAAGGAAAAAAGAGAAATCAAAGATGTACCCTCAAAAAGAAAAGGTTAGGCCACGCGTATTCTGTTCTCAGTTTCCCAAGTCACGTCTTCCTCGGTGTCGCTCCACTGAACTTTAACGAGCTTGACTTCGCGGTTATGTAGCTTTTTCACTTCAGTTCCTACAATTCGAGTTGGAACTCTCCTCACAGTTGCTTCACGTTCCACTTCGTCTTCTTCTAGAATGCTTGGCTCCACCACTTCCGCAGATTCATGTAGACATTTTTGGAGATGAGAAACGTGAAAGACACTATGAATTCCAGCCAATCTTTCAGGCAGCTCTACTCTATAAGCCATTTTCCCAATCTTCTCGATGATAGGGAATGGTCCTACAAATCTTGGTGCTAGCTTTCCTGCGGATCCAAAGCGAACGATGTTCCTTAAAGGAGATACCTTAAGGAAAACCGTGTCCCCAACCTCAAACTCAAGGTCGGTCCTTCTTTTGTCTACGTAGGATTTTTGTCTATCTTGGGCAGTCTTCATTCTCCTTCGTATCAAGTCCACTTTTTCTGAATTCTCTCTAATCATGCTTGGCCCAAGTATAAGCTTATCAGTAGACTCCCACCAACAAGTTGGTGATCGGCACGGTTTTCCATATAGAGCTTCGA
The DNA here is from genome assembly GCA_030737875.1 of Allium sativum. Classification (NCBI taxonomy): domain Eukaryota; kingdom Viridiplantae; phylum Streptophyta; class Magnoliopsida; order Asparagales; family Amaryllidaceae; genus Allium; species Allium sativum. The sequence continues at coordinate 251,796,674 of CM060919.1, forward strand.
AGGGCGCCATGCCGATGGTGGCTTGGTAGCTGTTGTTGTAGGCAAATTCCACTAAAGGAAGATGATCCTCCCATGTCCCTCCGAAGTCAAGAACGCATAGTCTTAGAAGACCTTCTAGTACTCTATTCACCCTTTCTGTCTGACCATCAGTTTGGGGGTGATAGGCCGTGCTCAAGCATAACTGTGTGCCTACATCTTCTTGCAAACTCCGCCAAAATTCGCTCGTAAAGATGGGATCTCTATCACTCACTATGCTGGAGGGTATTACATGGAGTCGAACTATTTCCTTGAGATAAAGAGAAGCTAGAGACGAGGCAGTCCTTCTACTCTTGATAGGTATAAAGTGGGCGCTTTTAGTAAGCCTGTCCACTATTACCCAAATGCTAGTATTGCCTCTTATTGACCTAGGCAACCCATCAATGAAGTCCATTGAAATGCTATCTCACTTCCATTGCGGGACTTCTAGAGGATGAAGCAGTCCTCCAGGCTTCTTTTGTTCCGCCTTAACCTGTTGGCATGTCACGCACTTAGAAACGAAATATGCCACGTCCTTCTTCATGCCGCTCCAATAGAAAACTCTCTTTACGTACTTGTACATCTTGTCCCCTCCTGGGTGTATTGTCATCTTGGAATTATGTGCTTCCTCGAGAACCATCTTTACTAAATCCCTTGCTTGTGGGACACATAGTCTTCCATCCCGTCTCAGCCAACCCTTATCATCGATGGAGTACCTATTGAGGTGACTGGAAGTTACACCCCTAATTAGTTTATCAATCACATCAACAAGCTGAGGGTCTTCGCGTTGTGCGGCCCCTATCGAGTCTAAAAGAGTGGGACGTACTTCTAGGGATGCCAATAATCCAGGTACAAAATCAGAGGAGGGCCTAAAGTCAAAACTGGCTATGTACTCCAAGCTTTGCCTTTCCACAAAGAGAGGGCTTAGTGTTAGCTTCTTTCTGCTCAACGCGCCTGCTACTACGTTGCCTTTGCCAGGAGTATAGGAAATTTCAAAACCATACGAGGCAAGGGACTCCATCCACCTTTGCTGTCTCAAGTTAAGATCTTTCTGCGAGAAAAGATACTTCAACGATTTATGGTCAGTATATAATTCGAACTTCTCACCTAGGAGATAATGGCGCCAAGACTTAAGCACAAATACGATGGCGGCCAACTCAAGATCATGGGTTGGGTAGTTCTTTTCATGAACTTTCAATTGTCTTCCACCATAAGCTACTACCCTCCCTTTTTGCATCAGAACAGTGCCTAGTCCCGTACCACACGCATCCGTGTATACGGTAAACATCTTGTTTCCTTCTGGAAAATTCAGAACTGGGGCTATTGTGAGAGCCCTTTTTAATCGTTGGAAAGCAAACTCGCAATCCAAATCCCAAGCGAACGCCAGATTCTTCTTTGTTAGCCTTGTGAGTGGAGCTGAGATTTTCGCAAAATCCTTAATGAACTTTCGGTAAAAACCGGCTAGCCCAAGAAAGCTTCGGACTTCGGTTACATTTCTTGGTGTCTTCCAATCTTGCACTGCCACCACTTTCGCGGGGTCTACAGCTAACTCCTCTTTGGACACTATATGTCCAAGAAATCTTACTTCTTCTCTCCAAATGTGGCACTTGGAGAATTTGGCTTTTAGCTGATGAACTTGAAGAGTTTCCATGATCTCCTTCAGATGCTGAGCATGTTCTTCCTCATTCTTTGAGAAGATCAAAATATCGTCTACGAAGACCATCACGAACTTATTGAGGAATTCTCTGAACACCCTACTCATTAGGTCCACGAAATAAGCGGGAGCGTTTGTCAAGCCGAAAGGCATGACAAGTCACTCGTAGAAACCGTCTAGGGTTCTGAACGTCGTTTTATCAATGCTATCCTCAGCTACCCTTAGCTGATGGGACCCAGTAGCCAGATCAAGTTGGGAGAAGACTGATGCACCTACAAGCTGATCAAACAAATCGTCTATTCTGGGGAGTGGGTGTCTATTCTTTTTAGTCAGCTTGTTTAGCTCCCTATAGTCCACACAAAGACGTAGTGAAACCATATGCTTTGGTGGCGAACACTATTGAAGCACCCCATTCCGAGATACTCCGCCTTATAAACCCCTTCTCGAGAAGCTCCTTAACTTGCTTACTAAGCTCCTTTCTCTCCTTTGGAACCATGTGTCTAACAGGCAGAACTACGGGCTTTGCATTATCAACAAGATATATGCGGAAGTCTATTTCCCGCTTCGGAGGTAAGCCCTTTACCTCTTCAAAGACATCCGGATATTCCCGGACCACTCTAACCGACTGCAAATTCTCAACAGAAGCGTCAAGCGACTCTAGATAACTAAGCATAACAGCATTCAAGGGATTACAAGAAATTTCTAGAGTGTTACCGAGCCGAGTCAAGAGTCTAACCACTCTTTTCTCACAATCAAGAATGGCACCATTACTGGATAACCAATCCATGCCTAAGATCGGTCCATATCCTGAGAAGCCCAAAACAAAGGAACTACATCTAAATTCAACACTTAGAATAGAGATTTTCAAATCCAAGCAAACCATCGACAAATAAGCCGAGCCCCCAATTGGATTTGAAACTATCAAGGGATCTTTTACCATACTAGTGTCTAGGTGCAGAAATTCTACTAAGGCAGATGAAATAAAGGAGTGTGATGCACCAGAATCAAAGAGAGTGCGAACTGGATGATCATAGAGATAAACTAAGCTTTCTATGAAAATATTTCTACCTCGTTCCTGTGGAGGTGCCACCAGCGTGTGTACCTGTCCTCCTGAGGTAGATCCAGTCCTCTGTCCCTTCCCCCGCTTCTTTGGTCAGTCCTTAGCCAAGTATCCAGTCTCTCCACAATGGAAACAACCACCATTCATCTTTGCCTTCTTCTTCCTGCAGTCTTTCGCTATGTGTCCCACCATGCCACAGAAATTACACCTTCTCTTTTCGTGGGGTTTGTTGTTCTTCCCGCCTTTCTTGAAGTCTATTTTCTTAGCCTGTAAACCCGCTTTCTTTTCTTGAGGCACTTCTACCTTTGCCTCTTTCTTGCCTTTATCTTCCTCATGTAGCAGCGCAATGTCCACCAAGCTTTCATAGGTCGCTCCCATGGGTATATGGGTCATAGCAAGGCTGTGTATAGGCTCATTCAGACATTTGACGAAGCAAAGGGCCTTCTTGTGTTGGATGTTTACCAAATCCAGCCCAAATCTGGCCAGCTGATTAAACTGATTGACATACTCCTTGATCGTCTTACTTCCTTGTTTAAGAGTTAGGAACTTCTCCATTTGCAGGCTTCTTTCAGCTTGGGAGAGGAATTTCATCTCAAACCTCATCCTGAAATCTCCCTATGTCTCCACTGGCCTCTCAACATGGGTAACTTCCCACCAATAGGAAGCTTCATCTTTAAGCAACCACACTGCTAGCTGTATCTTTTGCCTTTCGTCAACTTCGAAGATGACGTACAAATCTTCGGTCTCCTTCAGCCAGTTCCTTGCCGCCGCAATTGATTCAGTTCCATAAAAGTCCTTTCCACCCATAGCCTTGAAGTCTCTACACATCTTAGCGAAAGTATTTCCATGAGGAGGAGGAGGAGGAACCGCTGCCACTGTGGGAGGAGGAATGTCTGCTGGGCTCGCACCATTGGCCCTAGCCTCTAGGTACCTTCGGAACCAACCGGGTATCGGTACTCGTTCCGGAAGGTTAAGATCTTCAGACATGTTGGAACAAAAAAGGAAAGTATTCAAGACAAAGGATAGAGAGATAGTGCATATGGCTTTTGGGGAATTATGCCTTTTAAAAACAACTCTTTTTCTAAAAAAAAGTGCTTCTTTAAAATAGTATCAATTTTTTTTATCAAGTCTGGTAAATCTGTGCTCTAATACCAAGTGAAACACCCCACCTCCATTAAGGTCACTCACAAAGGGAATGCCTTAACTTTGGTGGAGGTTTATAAGTAAAAGTCACAGATAAACACAAGACAGATATATAAACACATATATATAAGCAGGGAAAACAAACAGACTTTTATTTCATAAATACGTGTTCATACAAAACATTTCCATAACTGTCACATAATAACTTCCAAAACATTACATCATCATTTCTATCTTGGTTATTAAATAAAGAAGCATAAACCATAATTAAAACTGCAAAAATCCCTATAGAATGTATCCAACAGCCATAGCCAAGGAAAGAGAGCCCAAACCATACATCTACTATCTTGAAGCTTGCAAAGAGTCTGACCAAGCTGGGTTGTTTCCTCCCTGTGGACCTGGGGGGAAACGGAAGAAAAGAAGACAAAAGAAAATAGGGTCAGACATAAAGCTTGGTAAGTCTAGTGACTCTTCAGTATGAGAATAAGAAAAAGGGCATGATAAGTATAAACTGGAAATAGGAAGTATCATAAACTAAGATAAAGCAATTTGAATCGAATATACTATCGCACCCCACACTATATCTCTGCACCTACTTGCATTGTCTCAACTGGCACCCCGTGATCGAGGTGAAGTGATCCCCTTTCTCTAAAGATTGGCTCCTACTCGCATAATCATCTGTGTCTTACGGCCCCCAAAGATTGTAGATACCTATGCTGGTCCCACCATGGGGTGTATCAAGTCCCATGGTGGCGGCCCGACACAACTCTAGAATGCATAGCTTATACTACTGGTCCCCCCAGTGCCCTGTTTGTCTGCACCGAAGTGTGTGCACGCCCGCACTCCGTTAGAACCCATACTGTTGCATCCACCGCCGTTGCTTTTGACCGCTTACAATCATCCCAAAAATCATGCCCCACCCTGCCTAGTTTCAGGGTACCATGATACCTAATTGGGTTACTGCTGAAATAGGTCCCCGTTATTAGAGTTTTCTAGTCAAACATGTTAAGTGGTTAAGTATCTGTATTTACCTAACCCACCCATCAGTTTAATTAACATGTTGAATTGGTTAAGTGTTTTAGTTAACTTAACCCTACCATCCTGACTTGTCTGTCCTTAGCTTTTTGAAGCACCGACCACTCACATTAGACAGGTATTGTTACGGTTACTGGATGTGTCGGTCGGTTCCGGGCAGGTTTACACCATAACTCAGTCTAACCTCGGGTCCTTATTGGGCTCAATGCTTAACCACCCACATTGGATAGGTATTGTTGTGACTACTAGACAACCGGGCAGGTCCGGATAGGTTTACATCACAACTCAATCCAACCTCGTGTTAAGCATACTCGTATTTTCTAAATTTACATATTTGTCTCTATTACTTATTATATGTAAATTTGTTAACATAAATGTTATGGACCACTTTCCAAGTTTAACATTTTTGGTATAAGAATTTATACCATTCAAGTGCCACCAATTTTGGCATGTGACTAACATGCCAATTTCATATATTTTCACCATTTATGTCAAGTTTCCTATAAATTACCAATTTTCCCAACGTTACCTCGTCTAAATATTAGGCTAACAATCTTAGCCTAATTTTTGTTCGCATGGTTTTTAACATACAATATTAGGATAAAAACTTAGACTAATTTAGCGTACACAAAATTGGCATTCATTAACATAAACATAAACATAACATAGGTGTAAACTTGGCATTATTGGCATAGTCAATATGAACATCATAGGTGTGAACTTGCAAAATAGTCAACATGAATATCATAGGTGTGAACTTGCAACGTAGACTAAATCAATATACATATATGTGAATTTGCAACATAGGCTAAATTAACTTACATGCATGTGAACTTGCATTGAAATAGGGGTCTAACCAAATAGGTGTCACATGAATTAACATATGATTTAGACAACATAAGCCTAAACATGTTTAGATCTAGGCATAACATCGAGCATCACAAGCATATGACAAGAATAAAACATATCCATAAAGTATGTGTAATTTCATCGCATGTGTGAACTAGATCCTAATCATGTTTACTACTATAACATGAAACTTGTATTAAAATGGATCTTGGCATGGATCCAATTATTAACTTGCAACTTTTGTATAGACATATAAGCACATATATGAACTTAGGCATAGAGGTTTTAGCATAAAGTATATACGTGAGATCTTAACTTGGACATATCACATACAACTTATATAATCACATAAACATATAGGTGTGGATTACAACATGAACTGTACAACTTGCATATGATGTTGTTTTCATTTGAATGGATCCAACGCCAAGTAAATTTAATCACAAACATTCCAACCATTCACAATACAACCATTTCAATACATAAATATGGATTAACATCATCGTTACACAATTCCACTTCCAATTTACATCGAATCAAGTCTTAATTTTATTCCCATCGGAAAAATCACTATACTTACAACAAACGATGGTCTTGTTTTCTGATTTCTGAGTTCTGAATTTGAATTGCTTTCCTTTGGGTAGACAACATTGATTGATTCTTGTTTTACTTTAGTTTCGGCTCGTCTCTAAGCTTTCTCTAACTGACGGCTACTCTTAGTTTCCTCCCAGCAGCATGACAGCTCTAGTTTTATATTATTTGTGTGAATTCAGGTTGAGTGTTGAGTTATATTTATAGAATTTCAGATTGATTTGAGCCATCGATGAAGCTAGAGTTGATCAATGCCATCCATCTCAAGAGAAGCCAATCAGAAAGCGACAAGTCAGCCCTAGTGACACAGCCAAGCTCAGAAATTCGACTAGAAACAGACCAGGCCAGCCAGGGCCAAAACAGGTCGACTGGGCAGGTCGACCCCCAGGTTGACCCCCAGGTCAACCTGGTGCCTGGGCGGGAATTTTCCTGCCCAGCCCAGTTTGGGTCTGTTTTTTTGAATTTTGAACTTCATTTGAACTGTTTGAATTTTAAATTGAATTCTGAAACTTCCGGAGGTCATAACTCCTTCATATGGAGTTCGATTCATGCAAACTCGGACTCTATCTCAGGCAGAATTCCGAGAGGAATGCAATAGCATAACCCGTTTCCCTTAATTCTTTCATTTAGAATTAATTATTTGTTAATTTATAGTTAACAGAAAATTCGGGGTGTTACAATGCTTTCATATCTTTAAAGCAAATATGATGGCCAACAACTCGAGATCATGAGTAGGATATCTTCATGTGGCTTCAATTGATGGCTAGCATAAGCAACTACTTTGTCTCTTTACATTAACACCGCACCAATACCTTCAATTGAAGCATCTGTCCAAACCTTTAAATCTTGATTGCTATCAATAATAGTTAACATTGGAGTAGTAGTCAACCTCAATTTCAGCTCTTGGAAAGCTGCCTCGCATTCTAGTGTTTAATTAAACTTTATGTGCTTCTTTGTAAGCTTCATTAATGGACAAGATAGTTTCGAAAAATCCTTAATGAATTTTTGATAATAGCCAGCCAGTCCAAAGAAACTTCTAACTTCTGTAGGAGTGCTAGGCTGCTTCCAATCTTGAAGGGCTGTGATTTTACTGGGATCCACTAAAATTCCTTCCTTCGATACTACATGACCGAGGAACTTCACTGCTTTTTGCCAGAATACACGTTTAGAAAATCTGTATTTTAATACATTCTTTCTCAAAATTTTCAAAACTTGTTCCAAATGCTTTTCATGCTCGGCAGTTGACTTAGAGAAGATTAAAATGTCATCAACGAAGACAATCACAAATTTTTAGGACATCGCGAAATACTTGATTCATCAAATCAACAAAATAGGTAGGAGCGTTGGATAAGCCGAACGACATTACTAGCCACTCATAAAATATGTTCTGACCTCTGAAAGCTGTCAAAGGAACACATTCATCGGCAATCCGCAATTGATGGAAACCCATAGCTAGGTCCATTTTAGAAAATACTTTATCTCCATTCAAACGATCCAATAAATCATCTATAAGGGCAATGGATATTTATTCTTGAGTGTCTGCTTGTTGAGGTCTCGGTAATCAACACATAATCTGAAAGTTCCGTCTGACTTTGGGACAAATACTATTGCTGCACCCTAATTTGAAAAGCTAGGCCTAATCAGACCTTTCCACGAAAGCTGCTTAGTTTGATTACCCAATTCTTCTTTCTCTTTCCCTGTCATTCTTCGAATAGGATGTGCCACTGGCCTTGCATTCGAAACGAGATTAATCCTGAAGTCGATTTCTCTTCATGGAGGTAAGCTGTCAACTTCTTCGAACACATCCGCATAATTCTTAGCAACAGGAATATCTTCAATAGTAGTGGAAGAAACCTCAAAAGCAGCCCAAAATTCTTTTCTATCTGAATCTGGGCCTACACAGGGTATAACAATATTGGCAAGCTTCGTTTTAATTTTGACAACTCTTTCTGCACATTTGACTTCGGCCTAGTATTTGGTTAACCGGTCCAGCCCATGAATGATATCGAATTCAGAAAATCCATGACAATTATGGTGCAAGGAAACTGATAATGGGAAAAAGAGACGGGAACTTTACAATACACACTGAGAATAAGAGAACCTCCTATCGGATTATGAACTCTAACCGATTCCTTAAGGTTCCTTAGTTTTAACTTCAACTTCATAACCGTATGGCTTGAGATAAAGCTTTGTGACGTGCCCGTATCAAACAATACTTTAACTGGTATATTATTGACAGTGAGAGTGCCTTCTAAAACATCTGGCCTTTACTGACGAGTCGAGGGTGCTGGAGTTTCTGCCACTTCATTTATATGAGCTACTTTGGTCCCATTTAAAAGCTGGCAATCTTTGGCAAGATGACCAGTTTGATGGCAATTATTGCACCCCCTTCTCTCTCGAAACTTCTTGTTGGATTTAGGTCCATCCTTTTTTGTTTCTTTAGAGATCTGCAATTTATCGCCAACTGTCCTTGCCTATTGCAGTTAGAACATGCGGCAGTCATTAACTGTTCTTTCTTAGATCTTGGCCTTTTCTTATTGACTTTTGGCTTCTTGCTGACCTTAGGCTTTGTGCTTGCCTCAGGGCTATCAGTTTAAAATTATCTTTTGCTGCTAGAGCTGCATTCTTCTTCATCTTCCCAACCATGTTGCTTATCATTATACTCATAGCGGTAAGCCATTTGTATCATCTCAGAAAAAGGGAGATTCACATGAGCAAGTACGTTACCTTCATATTTCTTTTGAAGTCCTTTGATAAATATCAGATTCTTTCTTACAGGATCTTGAATTAGTTCTGGGGCAAACCGAGAAAGTTCACTTAATTTATTCTAATATTCTTGGATGGTCATATCCCCTTGTTTCAGATTGTAAAACTCATCATATAGTCGCTCAGCTGCTTCTGGAGGAATAAATCTTTCTTTGAAAATTTCTTTAAATCTATCCCAGGTAATATTACCTTCTGGATTTTCCTCAGGAGCAGTTTCCCACAAGATTCGAGCTTCATCTTTGAGTGCCCAAGATGCTAGTAATCTTTTCTGATTATCTCTCAGTTTTAAGCCTTGAAAGATTCTCTCAGCAGAACGAATCCATGCCTGTGTTTCAATCACGGATTCTTTGCCCGAGAATTGTACTCCACCCAGATTTCGATATTTAATTACTAGAGTTTCTAGATCTGATCTGGTTGTGGGAGCACGATTGGATCATTAGATTGTTGAACCACAGAATACTCCTTCTGTTTCTGCCAGTCATTTTCTATTATGTCTACAAACAACAGACAAAGAGTCAGGCCAATAGTAAAGATATTGTAAAGCATAGAGACATATATTTAAATGTAAATGAATCCATGGAGGTGTATTTTATTCAGTCATACTCATTCTAGGACATTACTAGTTCTATCTATGATGAGTCATTTGTTTTAGAATATGGCTGATTCTACTTCTGTCCGGTTTATTTATATGTTATATTACGAGCTAAGTTTAACCAAAGCTCTGATACCAACTGTGATAACCCCAAACTCCCGTAGTACGAAATCAAGGATAATCATTGGAATATAACACATAAACAATAACAACAGAACAAAAATATAGAATTAAGGTAGATAATGTACATCATATTACACTGGAACATCAGAGTTACACATAGGATCATACTTAGTACATAATACAGTTTCAACTTAATATAAAATGTCTATAGCGGAAATCAAACATAATATACTAAATGAAGTCTGAACAACATAATAGAAATGGTGAGATCCATCTTCAGCTCCATAGCTATCCAGAATGAATCTGCTAAAGCCTATATACAAGGCTACCCGTGTGGAAAAGAGGGCAACAGAGTTTGCAAAGTGAAACAAACTACGAGTCAGTCATGGGACTGGTATGAGAAATCTACTTAACCATAGGACCACGCCCCTAATGCGGAACGGGTTTACTCCATCGAATTGCCAGTGCATAAATAAAGTAAATCATTAAACAATACAATGCTTTTTATAAAAATGAAACCATTATAAGACTCAAGTCCCATTACACAATGCAACGCAAACTAGAGGATAGAGTTTTACCTTATCATGGTCAAAAATGCTTGATACGATAAAACGGGTTTGATATTATTATTAGTTTATATATGTTTCAAAACATTTCAATCATAATATATCAATCATAGACGGCTTAGCTACCATATACTATGTCCCATATATAGGTTTACAATCAAAACCGCAAGGGTCGTATTGGAAGTTGGATTTCCATCATGAACCAAGGCAAGGGATCGTCCTTATCGAATTCGAGACACTCTAACCCGGGCCTCAGAAACAGAACGCATCATCCCTTGGAGCCACAGGGTCGGTCCACAACTAATATTAGTGGATTATATTAAATTCCTGAACAATACGCCTCCCTGCCCTATGGGGCATAAATAGAGCTGCTAGGGACTCAATATCCGAGGTACCTCTCTTTCCATCATCCACATAAGTAAAAATATCTGGGCTTGTAAAACCCAGACACCACTTCTAGCTAGAAAGAAACACATGTCCTCCCTGGATCCTTCTCCCATTTCTGGTTCATACCAGGGTGTGAGGCTCGCGAAGTAACGCTATACACAAAGCTATGCTACAATAAAGCTGTGCTTTGATCATCAACCACAAGGCTATGCTTTTCAACAATAAGCCTTGATCATTTGCATCTTGGCATGCCACACAGACAATTCATGCCATGCGATCGATAACTATCAATATATAACCTATGAGCTCGAACGTTTCAGAGAAGGGGTGTTAAGCAAGAGAATAAATTATCCTCCACCAAACAGATATGTATTAATTAGAAATCAATCAGCATAGAATAAAATCCAATATTAGACATCCATCCATTTACAAGCCTGTTCTAGGTCTGAACGAAACCAGAGACACCTTATTCTTCGTCCCATATGTCCAATACGGAAGAGAGGTGCTCGCTAATCCAGACAATCAACAAGTACGTCCGGACAACTACCACTGTAACACTTTCCTAGGAGCAAATCAGTACAGGGCATCAGTAGTCATCCGTTCGATGTGAAGATCGCTGGTCTTCAATCACCGTCTTCAAATCTTCGACTTCTAATTGTTGTATAACTATTTGAAATGAGGGTTAACTCAGCCTTTTCAAATAATTCCCTAATATGTATATATATATAATTAAAATCATTCTTTTCATTCCATAATGTTGATAATATTTTATAACGATTTATCACTATTTTTGTTTATTTAAAAATAGCAATTTTTAATTAAACGACGCTTCAGGTCATTACATGGCCCTGGCGCTGTTTTCACCAAAATTTGATTTACACATTTCTCAAAATCTAACTGTTGGATCTTAGCAAAATTTATATCGCTGGAAAGATCTTCCCAAAACGAACCGAACGGTTCCAGTTTTGGGAAAATCCGACGGTCGGATCTCTCGTTATAATCGTTTGAAGTTAGGATTTCAAATCGTGAGCGGCAACAGCGCGATTCGTTTTATTTTAATTTATATTTATATATAAATATATAAATATAAATCGTTCAACGATTTCAACACCAATTTCAATTCAACATTGATGTCTTTTATATATGAAATCTTATATTACATTAGAAATGAAATTTTTAATGTTAATACAAATTCTTCCAACATTGAATCTTTTATATGATTCATATATATATATATATATATATATATATTACATAAAAGTGCAATTTATCTTATCATTCTTCTACAACATTAAAATTGCAATCTTTTATTTCAATGTATTATTACATTTAAAAATGTAATATTTTATTTCAATATATTTACATTGAAAAATGTAATCTTTTATTTCAATATAATTACATTGAAAAATGAAATCTTTTATTTCAATATATAATTACATTGAAAAATGAAATCTTTTTTTTTTTTGAAAATTGGTTCACTTTATTTCTACTGGAAAAGGAAATACAAGTAAGAGGTTAGCATTCTAACCTTTACATAAGCAGAACTTGAAAGAAAACTGAAAATACAAGTGATATAAACCTAGCTAGTAATAAAACTGCCTATGAAGCAGCCTTCTTCTTGCTTCCGCGCACTGAAATGCACCTCTCACGACTCTTGTTGAGCCAAAAACTCATGCCAAAAGCCACAACATACGGTTCAGAAAAAATGAAACAATGCAGCCCTGCTCCAAACATACTCCAGAGAATCCACTTGCATATGATCTTCAAACAATCAACCCACAATACTCAAAGCAACAGGAAACTCCAAACCCAAAAATACTTATTATTATGCAGCCATAATGCATCCTTAGAGTAGCCAATTTGATAACAAACTATTAGAACCATTTAAAACAGTATGGACTCTGGAAGAAAACCACAACCAGTCATAGTACTATGCAGCTTGTTTAAACAACAATTCCATGCCCAGTAGCATACATAGGTAGCACCAGAATTATACTAGAAATTTACGAATGAGATCCCATATGATATACAATTTCAATCCATAGGTCTGGTTGATAATTCATAAACCTTTATGAATCAATCCTAGGACCAAATCGACCAGTTAAAAAATTGGATTTCATTAACTCTGTAATACCAGTGCCACCAACTAAAAAGATAGATGAATTTGCTCAACATGTAGATAACCGGTCTGGCACTTTGGGTTTTAAGATCTGAATTTAAATGTGGAAAAACAGATAGAAAGCGGTCTGATTATCAACGAAAAACATGTTGAAAGTTGATGAAGTAAAACATTGCAAGAAGAAAAATGAAAGAGGGTGATGAGGTGTAAGCAGATCGTTAATTTTTCAGATCTGAAATACTTGTGAAAACAATAGGATACTTAACTTCTTAACAGGATGTGAAGAAAAAAGCAAAAAACACAGAAACTATTTCCCCAAATCAACATCTAATCTTACCCAGTAAAGAACGAAATCATTCTAGCTCAAACAAATGGAATTTCGGTTGGAAAACTCAGAATTGAAGCACTTCAGTTGTGCTGGCCATGCCGAAACCCGAGTTAGCGGTGTCTTGAAAATCCATACTTAAACTATTCAGATCCGTCACTATTGGGAAAGTAGGAATCAAAACTAGATCTCGGGAATGAATAGATCTGGAATTTTGAGGATCAATGAAAGGTTTTTGGGTTAGGTGGTAATATAAAGAGATGTCTTACCAGCGATTCGAAAATCGTTGGAGGTTGGTGATATAAAGCGATTTGATTTACTAGGAATCGGAAAGAAATGGATAGAAAAACGAAGACGAGAAAGGATTTACGCACAGCGAAAGCAGGCAGAAGATCCGCCTGTCGCCATTAACAAACCCTTCCTCGTGAATTGAAATAAAAAATGAAATCTTTTATTTCTATATATAATTATGAAAAATGAAATCTTTTATTTCAATACATAATTACATTGAAAAATGTAATCTTTTATTATCATTCTTTATTTACATTGAAAAATGTAATTTTTCTCACTTTCTTTATTCAAATTGAAAAATGTAACTTTTTTTATGTAAACACATTTTATATAACAATGGTCATTTTTAATGTCTTCAAATACATTAAAATGTAAATTTCCAATGCAAATACATTTATATATCAAAATGTTTTATTTTAATGTTGAATTACATTAAAAATGTAAATTTCAATATAAATACATTCTTATATAACAAATGACTATTTTTAATGTTGCATTACATTAAGAATATATATATCTCAAAGTAAAGACATTTCCGTTTAACAATTTTTATTTTTAATCTTGCACTACACTAAAAATGTATATTTTAATATAAATGCATTTCTATTTAACAAATGACTATTTTTAATGTTGCATTACAATAAAAATACATATTTTAAAATAAATTCATTTTAATATAACAATTGTCATTTTCAATGTTTTGTTTGCATTAAAATGTAAATTTTTAATGGAAATACATTCTATTTTCAAAATGTTTATTTTTAAATGTTGCATTTACATTAAAAATGTATAATTCAATGCCAATACATTTTTATTTATTAATGTTTATTTTTAATGTTGACATACATTAAAAAAAATTCCATATCAATACATGTCTTTTATTACATTAAAATAAAGTAATCTTTTTATGTTTCATTGACATTAGAAATGATGTTTTCAATGTAAACATTTTATATAACAATGTTTCATTTACAATAAAAAAAGACTTCAAATGTAATACATTTCTATATCAAAATGTTGATTTTAATGTTTCATATACATTAAAATGTAAATCTAATGTAAATACATTTCATATTACAATGTTTTATTTTTAATGTTGTATATACATTAAAAATGTAAAATCCAATATCAAAACATTTTTATTTCCAAAATGTTTATTTTAATGTTGCATTTACATTAAAAATGTAGAATTCAATGTAAATATATTTTATATACAATGTTTGTTTTTAATATTTTATTAACATTAAAAATGTAAATTTCAAATGTAAATACATTTTTTATTTAACAATTCACTAATTTTGATTTACAACAAAACATGAATTTTATGTTGACATATAACGATCATTTTCATATTCATATATATACATATATTAAAAATATATTTTTCATATTATTCAAACAATTAATATATAATAACATGAATATTTATAACACAAGAATATTTTAGAAAATTTCGGCAGCATAACGGTAGGGTAATTAAAACCGGCACTATCCCGATGTACGGCTCCTCACACTACCTTAGGCCTCGCGGCGTTTACAAGGGGTTTAATTTCCTAATACATTTTTCTAGGAAATGTAATGCCACAATATCAATCAATTTCATTTCAACCACAAACAAACACAAAAATCAACCAATTCCACATCACGATACAACCAAGTCGTCCATGGTCTGTGGACGACGGGTGTCGGGAGTTTCTAAACTCCGTCTGCATCCTAATATAATTTTATTTAATTAATTCAGATTCAGAAATCTCACATTGATTTGACGACGCCTAAAATTGTAGCTAGCTCCAAAAATTCTCCGATCTCTTTTAAAATGTCGTATATGATGCCACGAGTCCAATATCTACTGTTTCATCAAATTTCGTTATCTATAAGCAAGATATGAATTTTTAAAAGCTAACATCATTTTTAAAAATTAATTAAGTAATTAATTAAAAAGGTTTAACCTTCTTCTTCCTCAACCCAAAACTGCCGTGAGTTTTTCAAACCCGTTCGAATTTAGGGTTCAGGTTTTCGCACGAGTCAAAGCGCCTACTGATGATCGGTTGGCACCACCTCGTCGGCGTATGAGAGCCGCGCCTCCAGCCTAAACTTGGTCAGAATCGGCGACTTCCTCTGGTGGCGGTTCACCCACGAACGGCGCAGGTTCTTGCATGGAAATCGTGGAGGATACTGCTCCTTATACGATCTCAACCGTACTGATCTCAAGAGGACGGAACACTCTTCGAATTTGCCTTAAGAGCCTCGGTTTAATTTGATGCGGATGAAGAGAGATTAAGGGTGGAAAATTTGAGGATCGTGGCCATTGTTTTTATGAAATGGCGGCTTCGAAAATAGTCTAGGGTTTTGCGATTTTTTTATTGGCTGATATTTACATAGTTAATTTATTTAATTCGTTTAGTTCCAAAAATACCCCCGTATCCATACGAACTCCAAATTAAACCCAACGATTGTCGCCCCTAGCCAAATACCCCCATTACGAACACATTGGAATATGTTTCGTAAGCCAATTCAATTGTTTCGATAAGTTTTTCTTTAAATTTAAATATAAAACATTTAATTATTTAATTCGATCGTACATTTTAATTTACCGGGCCCACATACTGACTCCAAAAATTCCCGAAAAATAAATATAGCTATGTTTTGACGATACGATCCTAACAAAATTAATTTCATTGAATTTGGAGACCGTTTGAAAAATGGCCATTTTCAGGTCGATCCAAATTGACTGAAATTGACAAAACACATTTTCATTTGTCACGCTCACATATTAATTCCAAAAATTATGAAAATTTGAATCCTGCAATAATTTGACATTCCGGATCCAACTAGGGCGGTTCCGTCAAAAACGGATGTCGTTTGCAGAATGGCTATTTATACGGGCTATATATTATATTAAATTCCATAGCGACTATTCTGAATATTCAACTGGCGATAACTTTTGATTTTCACTATGAAATTTCAGTTTTTCAGATTTGTTGGAAAGATATTATTAAATAGATTCTAATATTTTTGGTTTCACCAAAATCCGATTTATTTTGCATCTTGTACATTTAGTTAAAGTTCAAATTCAAAATTTCAAACTACCGCACTATTTCTAACTCCTTTTAAAATAAAAAAATATATTCGTTCCAACTTTGATTTAAATAAATTTTTAATTGCTATTATTTAAAAAAAATTATTGTAACAATTTTAAAATTCAACAAAATAGCCAAAATAAAAAATTTAAATTGGCTCTGATTTTCTGGGTTGTTACAAAACGAATCGTTCTTGATTACTAAAAGCATTGATATGTTATAACGAGTGGGAACATTAATTAGGTATATGATTTGGATCATTGCATTTGTAAAACGCAACTTGAGAAGCTTGATTTACCTTGATTTGATGTAAGGACATTATTGAATTTCGTTATCATTGCATTGATTTTTGTTTCTAGGGCCACAGAAGATCCTACTGAATGAGAATTTGATCAAGAATAAATTGATTTTTCATTAGACCGTTCCCATTGAGATGAGTTTTCAGATAAGTTTTGGTGAAATTCCCAAGCAACATCATGATGTTGGGCTAAAATATTTCCTTGGCACATCGATTCGAGCATAGTTCGAGCGTTGTTTTCAAGTCTATTGTATAGAATTTGGTAAAGAGTCCATTTCTTGAAATTGTGGTGTGTACATTTGATTAAAAGTTCTTGAAATCTCTCAAAATATTTGCAAATGATTCACCCCAAATTGATGAAACTTAATGATTTCATTATGAGTTTTGGACGTATTCTCTAATGGGTAAAATTTCTTTAGAAAAAGTTTAACAAATTCCTTCCACATTCCGATCGAAATTGAAGATAAGCTATACAGCCATTTTCGACGTAACCGGTAAGCGTAAATGGAATTAACCTAAGTTTAATTCCGTCGTCACTTAATTGTTGAAGTTTTATGGTTGCACTAACTCGTTCAAATCAGTTAATAAAGATATAAGGTCATCACATTCAAAATTGCCAAATTTTGGAAGAGTATTTATGTGATTAGAATGAATTTCAAATTGATTACCAATTAGCACCACAAAAAAATTGATTTTTTATAGCGTCCGATAATCGCTACAAAGCATTTTTGGTGGCGTTTCGATACTCATTACGAGAAAACATGCCGCTGAAAATCATTGAGTATCAGTTGCCATTAAATATTTATTTTAAATGGTACTTTTTAAACGACACAAATGTTATTTTTGCAGCGTCTAGGAAATGCCACCGAAAAGGTTTCTTCACTACGATTCTGTTTTAATGGCGTTCACTTATCTTTTTTTAGCATTTAGTGAATGCCACCGCAAGGGTTCTTGATTTCTTTAACCATTTATTTGTAGTGGTTTTTAAATGATACAAATACAAATAATATTCTGTAGCATTTTTTTTTGCCACCATTTCTTCCTGATTTTTATCATAATATTACAGACCTACCAATAATTTTTCCGTCAATTATATAACAACATAATACACAAACACATACACATTTGAACATAATATATTAAACAACCACGAAATACATACACATTCAAAGATCCACAAGACACATACACATTCAAACATCCATAACATACATGAGTGTCAAGACAAAAAGTACACTATACATTCAAACATACGCAACCAAACTACCAATAACAATGTTATAGCCAAAGTACATTAAACATTGAAATAAACATCTTAAATAACCATGTTACTGAGAAAATATTATTAAGTAGCGAACATATTTGAATATGCATACCATTGAGAATTAGCTCTTGGTTGGCATGTTGTACTGTGGTTTCTGAAACATAGAACATGTTCCAGAAGCCTATAAGGCCATACCACAGTAAAAGGCCGAGCTGTGGTTTTTGAAACATAGAACATACCATAGTAAAATAAGCCTATAAGTATCTATAACCCAGAAGCCTATAAGGCCATGCCACAGTAAAAGGCTATGTTATGGTTTCTGAAACATAGAACATGTTTTAGAAGTCTATAAGCCTATAAGGCATCTTCCACACCGCAGTAACTCCTAATGTATATTAAAAAATATTTACATACCTTTCATTTTGTTTCAGTAATGATTTTTTCCATTGGCCAAGCTATGGGAATACCAAAGGCATCTTCCATGCACGTCAGAGCCGATGTTGGTCTCTATAGCTCTGCATTTATAACTCTCACATGTTCAACCCAAACTTTTACAACATCCTTTCGCAATGGACGACAATGGAATATCGCTATCAGATTAGTTGATGCAATAGTTCCTTTAGCCACTATGTCTGTTCCACCTACATCTATCAACTTGCATTTGACATCGTTTTTTCATGGTTGCAATCGGTTGAAAGAAAAAAGATTATTATGCAGAATATATACGTACGCATTAAATAACTTTCATACACAGTTACTTTCTTCAATTTTGAAAATTAATACTTACATGTTGCGACTTATTCATGAACACATATGCAGATTTCGAGGGAGAAGTCGCACGGTTTTCTCTATCATGATGACTCTCAGTTGAATTTTCTTTATCAGCTTCTTCTTTTGATCTTGGCCATGCTATTTTCCTACCAACTGCATCTCCAATGCATGACATATCAGATGTGGGTCGCCACAAATAAGCGTTTTTATTTATTACATTGTCCACCCAAATCACAACGACAAACGGACCGAGCGGAATACCATTAAGAGTAAACTTTGGATCATCAACGTAGATTCTTCCTTCGGCAACTACACCTTCACCCTCATTCCAACAACTAATCTTGCAATTATCTTGGAAGTTGTTGGTACTCTAAAAATGAGAATATACCTCAATATTAGCAATTATACTTCTAGGCATGACAGTTTCAAAACAAGAGAATGTTGTATTATTTCTATGTGGTGATGGCTCTATAGGCTAATAGCTTTACAGCCCTTCATTTATAGTTCACGCGTAACTGTAAATACATGTACATGGTACCTTTATTTTGAATCAAATCTGAATCTGTTAATAAATATAATCATGAGGATATATATGTGGTACCTTTATTCTATACACACACAATATAGAAATAAATATAATATAAGAAGTGTAAAACTTACGGTACTAGCTTCATTATAGTTCACTGTGCTCGCAGTGGTACCTTGACGCAAATTGATGGCCAAGCTACTACCTTATTTCTAACATCTACCAATAGTGTCATTTCATGTTTAGGCCTCCATAAATAAGTATCTGGTTTATCCACGAAATTTATAAAATCGCTTGCAGCATTTGGTCCAAGACGAATGCCACTGACAACATTTGGGTCCATGGACAACAACCTCCCATTGGCAATAACTCCAGAGGTTCCATCCAAACTCAACATCGAACATACTTCGTCGTCGCTCTACAGTTATTCAACCTAAAATTATATCAAATATTGGATTAAAATTTTAAAATATAAATTTTATTTATTGAGTAACATATTTATTATTTTCACTGATTCAAATGAGCTACTTCTTGAACTTTCTTTACCCTAAAAGCACAAATATCACGATATTTTAATTTTAGGAGCACTCAAGTGGATGCCACAATACTTAAAATGACACTTTACTAGATCAAAATTAAAATCTATATGTTATTTATTGAGTAATATAATTATTATTTTTACCATTTCATGTGTGCTCCCTTGTAGACTTTCTTTACCCAGCATTAAAGCACCAAAATTTATTCTTTTTAGTATTTTAACTTATAGAGTGTGCTGAATTTTGTATTTACGAATATAAATTAATTTTAACATTTTACCTTTTGGTCCATCCATGTCTGTATCATTCCCTTCAATTCTTCTATTTCCTCTTGACACCGATCTTTGGACTAGGCCATAGCTAGCTTGATTAAAGTGCAACCCCTTCCCAATACCCTTAACCGTCCCAGTCTATCTTCTCCCAATGTACAAAAGCATCTCCATTGATATTCTGTGTCGAGCTTGATTGGGATAGGCTACCAAATTTTTTAATCTCTTCCTACATAAATAAAAACACATAGATGATTACAATGGTAAAAATATCATATTGTCAAAAAAAAATACTGATAAAATTTAAAACAATTATACAATAGTGTTTGCAACTTCCATGGTCACCGATTCACAATTTTTTAATGTGAGATTTGATCCACACATCAGCTCTAGTTATGGACGATGGATCTACACTTTCTTGTTTCTTAATTTAGGATAAAATTAAATAAATAAACTGACAGGTATAAAATAATATTAAATAAAGCTGTAGTTAATTAACTAACCAAGTCTTCGGTCATTCTAACCATTCGCTTACATCTAGTTGTATGTGGAAATTGTGTGTACCTAAGGACCGAATATTTCTGACTTTTTTGCTAGAAATATAGAAAGATGTTAGAATTTAAGAACCAGAATCATAAAAAATGTTAGAATTACATGTGCACTAGCATAAACAAAAATTAGCATACTACTAGTGATGAGGATAAAAGAAGAAATATGTTTGCAAATAAGGTTTCGGTTAGCCTAAAGATATGTACAAGGGAAAGGCCTGTGACAAACTGACATGTAATAAGAATAATTTGATGTTGAAGGATTGAATTTTATTTTAGATTTACCTTAAACTCCACACTTATTTTCGCCTTCACAAACTTTCTCCACTCGTTCATGTTTTTGATGTTGGTAGGTTTCAGTTTTAGTCTTTCCTCTTCATTCTCCATTTTTGCAAAGATCGAACCAATTTGTTTTTTGACGATCGCCAAAGTACTCCCATTTGTTGAAATATGGATTTTCTTTGCCATTCCTCTTCCAGTTTAAATCTAACCTGCAACAATACAAGAAAACATGATATTAAAATCAAATAACAGCCATATGTATGCATAAACAATTCTTTCATCCATAACTGTAATAATGTTATGTAGATACTCAAATAACATCCATATGTATGCCTAAATATTCCGTTGTTCGAGTAACTAAATTTCATTCAGCATTTTCGAAATATTCAATTCTGAGATATTATTTGAGATATCATGTAATTTTACTTGCATGTTAAAATTTAAGTGACACGAAAAGTGAATCAAGCACATTTTCAAGATTTATAAATAATCAAAATTAAGTAAGAAAAATTAATTAAGTAACCAAAATTAAATCTGACTTCATACCTGAACCGACTGCCATAAAACTTCTTTTAACTCATCACTTATATTCCTCCAATCATTGATATTGTATGGAACATCCTCCCGCACAAGCGGCCCATGAAAAGAGGATAAATATACCAACCCTTGTTCTATTGGTATACCTAGATCATTGAACTCAACTTCAATTCGATCTTGACTACATAACAGGAATCTTTTTGCTTTTCCTGGACCTCTACCGCCTCTTTTACGAGACGTACTTCTGATTTTAGCTTCACTTTGTTTCCCAATTTCCAGCTTGGCATCATTAATTTGTTTAAGACAGTTTTGATTTTCTGAGTGGAGTCCTTCATTTTGGTCATTCAGGATAATTTGTTCTACGTCTTCATTTCAGTCATTCAGGACAGTTTGTTCTTCGTCTTCATTGCGAACAATGGATTGTTTCTTAGCATTAAATGTTTGTTCTTCGCATTGAATGTTACGCTTTATCTTTGACTTACACTTCCGGTTTGGATTATACTTTTGGGATTCCTCTACAGCCTTTTTCTGGTTGTGAGTACGCATATTGCTTGTCGACATCTTTTCTGCAAATGAAACCAATAAGCAGCTGGCACTTAAACATGATCAATATATGTAACACCCCGAAATTTTAATGACGCTAAAGATGATGAATTAAAGAATAATTAGTGTGAAATACACTGTTAACAATGAATTAAGGAAAACTTAATTTAATATTCAGAATTAAGTAAAATGGACTACGCAATTGTGTCCGTCTCGAAATTCTGGTTAAAATAGACACCTGGGCGTAAATTGGATATCGTATGAAGAAGTTATTAAGGTTTGAAGTTTGTATACGGACAAGAAGAATATATATATATATATATAATATGTTCAGAAATTCAAAATAGGTCCAGAAATTTGAAATTCGGTTCAAAATTCGAAATTTGGGAAGGCGACATATTTCTCGCCCAGGTAGGTCAACCCACTCAAAGGGGGGTCGACCCATAGGTTGACCTACCCACCCACAGGTCGACCCACTCAAAAGGGGGTCGACCCACCCTGACAGATTTGGGCGAAATACTTCGTTTTGTATCTGGACACCTTTCTGAGCAAGACTCATTGAACCCTAGGCTATATAAAGGACCCTAGGCCTAGGTTTTACTCATCTAAAAATAATGCTGACAGCGAAGCCCTACTATAACCAAAATTAAAATGGCCTTTCTTCTTCTAAATCAATTCAAAGAAGATCATACATATTCGAAGATTGCTACAACAAATTCAGCAATGGCTATAACAACTTATTCAACATGTTCTTCGCAGTAATTTGGATCCATTTCCTTAGATCTATTCACTGTGAGTTCATGTTATTTTTTGATCTGAATATTTCAATAGTAATCTTGACATGTATATAAAAACTAGATCTTAAATCGGTGCCTAATCAGTTCTATTATGACATAACTATCAGATCTGCTTTTATATGTTAATACCGCCACCATGTTAAATCTTTTCATAATATGTCGATTCAGTTTATGCCTATTTCTATCAGTTTATTATTGATTCGTTATTATGCATGTTCTTGATTCTCTTCTCTCCCTCTTTTCCCTTTTTATTTTTATATAGCCAGGTTACCTTCGAGCCTAGGCCTAACGCTGAAAAATGCGAACTTGCGAAATTAGGAATAATAGGGAAAGACATAATTTAGGGCGTAACTGATATTGGAAAATATAGATCTAAATTTGGGCATAAAATTGGAAATATATGAATATGGGTTTGGGGGCATATGTCTTATTGGATAATATGAAATTAGGCATACGTTGGAAAATATAATTTGAGCATAAATTGGGACATGTGTAAGTACTGATTTGGGACATAAATTGGGACGTATGTCAATATGAATTTTATGCATACATTGGAAAATATGCGAATATGGATTTGGGTATAACTTGTATTGAAATGGGTGAATATGGACAAGGGACATAAATTGGAAAATATGTAGATTTGGGTTTGTGCATAACACACACACACACACACACACATATATATATATATATGTATATGCCTTGACTTATAACTTGGGAAAAAGAGCATATGGTGCATAATTAAAAGATGAATTAAAAAGGGCTGTAAAAGTCTATGATTTAAATAGTGAATTGGGCATATAATTAAATATGGTGAAAAAGAGAAATAATCACCTATAATGACATAGGTAGATTTGGATAAAAATGGAATGTCTAGTAATTACAATTAGGAATTGTAATTGCACTTATGACACGAGGTTAGGTTGCATTAGTGGTGGAAGTTTGCCCGGAGCCGGCCGGCATATACATCAACCACTAATGTTGAGCCTAATGCGAGAGGTCTAAGTGTGCAAATACGAATTGGGAAAAGACACGAGGTTAGACCCAACTGTGGAATAAGACTGCCCAGACCCAACTGGCATATCCAACATCCACACGTTGTAGGCCTAATATGGGAGGTCTGGCCCATTATAACCATAATTGGATATGTTAATGAATTGGACTACTTAACCTAATTTAATCCTTGAGTTAGGGTTAAGTAAATTTGGATGGGTATTGGGTGGGTTAAGTAAAATAAAGGGGGTGGGTAATATTTACATATAGGCCCACGAACTTAACCTAATAAGGTTATGTAATTAAGGACATCTAGTGGTATACATAACCAGTGGAAAATATAACAGAGTTATGTAATTAAAGGCACCCTTGTAGGGTAAGCATAACTTGTAGAAATGATAGAATTAGATATGTGTTATAATTTGCTAAGTAAACAACGATAAGTTGTAGTGACGGTGTAAATTGAATTTATGATTAAATGAGAAAGAATGAGGAAAACTTGTAAAATAAATGAGTTATATTTGATCATAAATGGTAAGTGACATGTTAATTAGGAAACGTGTGAATTGAAGATATATTTAATAACGTATTAAGGAGGACATGTTATTGTAATGATGTAACCAAGCAAGAATATAAAATAGATTGTAGATTACAGACCTTGGGCCACATTCTAGAGAATAACATGCTGTGGGGTTATTAATAAACTCAAATGTATTAACTTATATGATTAAAATTAATAAGCAAGAGAAACTCGGTAAATTGGAATAAGAATTCAATATGAATGGGAATAACCAAGTTAAATGGGATCTGGGTAAGGTAAGGTAAACGCATAAAAGGATGTTTAGACATAGGGTCTAACAACATATTAAAGAAAGGCGCTTGGACCAGTCCGTACGTTTGAGGGTAAATAACCCAACGGGGCAGATCATCGAGGTGTTATAAGACACGAGGAGAGTGCACATTCATCTGATTATTATGACAGCACCAAAGGACTGGAAGGGGAAGCACGCAGCTTCCTAAAGTACGTAAGGTGATCCTAGTAGTCCTCTGTGCGGTGACAGATGTCTTAGGCTGTACTCGCAGAGGTTGGGTCTGCACGTAAGTACTAGGGGGGTGGGCTTTGACTGCAGATGTAGCTATCCAGTCAGAATGCTATGGCGAGGTGACGCTAGGGTGATTCGACGGTTGCCTCATGAGGAGGTAGAGAGGGTCACGACCAACATGGATAGTAGACTGTCGGATGTCCGTCATCGATAGCCAGTGGGATGCGAAAGACTAGAGCTAAACCCAAGATATCATTTCACCTTTCACTATCGAGGTACAGAGTTGAGGGTAGACGCCACATGGATGTTTAGATTGGTTGTATTGGGGGTGGTCGCTTAGCTCTTGTAGTCTTTACTAGTTGAGGGAGGGGCCGAGGTGGGGCCATAGCCACCATGGAAAACAGAACCAAAGAATATCTGTATTTGAAGGCACTTAAAAGAGGCCTATACAGGTATGGAAAAGCTCCCGGCCAAGTTCCGTGTTTCTAGTTTAGCCCTGCCATGGAACTCGGTGCACATTAGAGAACGTGCGATTGAGGCGTCGGGCTACAATTACAGTACATACGTAGGACAGTCTAGATACATGCATATCTAGCCTGGGTAGTGTATCTGTAATGACCCGGATTTTTCAGTACCAGAATATTTAATTTATTTAAAAATTAAAGTAGAAATTTGATTAAATTGAATTCAGAGTACACAAGTTATTAAATATAACTGAATCGAAAATGGAATTCAATATGAAATTAAATTGATTCTGAAGCATATGAAATTCGTATTTGAATGTGAACGATAATATTAATTTATTATCGAAGAATCGAAGTGTTTAAAATCGAATAAATATAAATTCGGTTTTTATAACACGTAAAATAATATTTTTGCAAACAATATCGGAATTTGACGAAAACGGTTTTATCAAGTTCGGAATGGTGTAGTGTAGCAGCATATCAAATTTCGTGGTGATCGGAGTTTAGATGTGGTCGTGGAAGCGTTAAATGTTCGATGCAATTACGCTTGATTATAAGTGAATATTATAATATAAAATATCTCAAGAAAATATCTAAAATTTACTACTATAAAATACCCTTAAGTTCGCTACCCTATAACCTAATATATTCATTTTCTACTCAGAAATTCCGCCGCCAATTTATTCTTCCTCAACCAAAAATCGGTGCTTCAAAAATCCACTAAAATTCATATAAAAATCATAAATTCATGAAACAATTGTATGGGTGATCCTCAAGTGATTCGCTCCAAACCGATACAAATTTATTGGGTTCGATCAACATTTTTGGGGTTCACTGTATTTACAGCAGCTTCCGTTAGGGTTCGATCGATTTCTGTATGAGGCGCGGGTTGCTCGAGCTGATATTGGAATGGTGGAGAGAATGATAAGAAACGTTTTGGTGATGTCGGTTATCATTTCCGCGGAGTGATGGAGGGATTAGGAGGCGTTAGGAAGTCGAAGTAGCTGTTGTGAGGAGCAAGGGTTGCCAAAGTTTTGCTGCGTTATGAAACTAAAAAGATCGGACTTTTCTGTTGATGGGATCGGTTTTGCGGATGGGGAAGTGAACGAGGATTTTACAGGGGTCTTTACTCTTTTCCACTAGTGAGACTATTGATGTTGGTATTGAAATATTGGTGCAAATATATAGTAGAAGGAAAATGCGAATGGTTTGAGCAGGAAAGAAGGCACTGAGTATTTGGGGAAGGAGATGCATTGGCGGGTGGGCTTTTAATTGGTGGTGGGCCGGTTTTGAATTAAATGGTGAGGCTCGTTGGATAGAAGAAAGGGGTAGGAGCCCAGTTTTAAGTTAGAGGGAGCAACATGAAGGCAATAACGCCTTTGATCCCTGCTGCGAAAGTTATTAAAATAGTGAAGGGGGATTGTATTTGTGAAAGGGGAGACGGTGGTCAGGTTGTTGGAGTTTGGGTTGAACGGCAATGAGAAGTTACAGGGAAGAAGTAATGGAAACTGCGGAAGCATGGTGATAAATGTTGGAGCTGATGGATGTGTGAACATTCGAAAGTAAGGGGGACGTGGTTACGGTCTGGTCTTTGGGTTAAATCGTGACGGGCTGATCAAAATAAAAAGGAAGAAGACGCTGTTTGGTTGAGGCCGGATTTGAATGAGCTGGGCTGAACGTTTATGTGTGTGGTGAGACCCATTTGAGAAATATATATATTGTTTAAGTTTAAATTCAATTTAAATGTATATTATAACTTGTATAGGTCGTAACTTTATCATACGTGATCAGAAATTTACGAAACAAGATACGTTGGGATCGTATGGACGGACACTACCCAATGGAGCTGACTGGAAGTGAATCCGAGCTCGTTACAATTTATGGAAAAATAAATTGTCTGACTGAATCAAATAACGCAAACCGTTATTTAACGGCTAACGCGCAAATGTGAGTAAATCTCACCAACTCTGAACAGTTTATAATTTCATGTTGTATTTTTAGAACTGTTAGAAATTGTCTGTTTGATTGTGTGTTGACTGTTTGATTGAACTGCTAGTCAGTTAATGAAATATTATATATATATATATAAATATATATAATATATGAATAGTTAGATAGTTATATATATATATTGATTCTGTTTATCAGAATAATTCATATTGAACTGAAAGTGATGACAATCATGTTGTGTAACATCTGTGTATGCAGGGAAACAGGTTGGAGGAATCCTACTGGATTCCTCAACAGTTATTTTTTTTGTTTTACACATATTTTAATATATGATGTGAATTATAACCTGCTGTTGATTGTGTGTGTATGGACGATATTGGACATCGAAATTTGATATGTGAAACACCATGACATACCGGAAGGTTGATAAGGGAATTTTCAAAGTGATAGTGAAAATAAAATGTTTATAAATGGAATATTTATAAATAAGAGATATTTATAAATTTGAATATTTATAAATAAGGAATATTTATAAATTGGAATATTTATAAATACGAGATATTCAAAAAGGAAATAATTTCAAAACATTTTTCTTTTTGAATAGAAAGGCCTGTGTGGCGGGTTTAGGGATTTTCCCGATGCTCCCGGTACAAAGGGGGTTATGGCGAATTTTCCTGGGGATATAAGGAGTTAGAATATTTTTTAGAAATCAAAATGAAATAGAAATGTTTGTAAAACCTTTACTAATGAAATTGAAAAGGAATATATTTGAAATCAAATATAAAGGAAATATATTTGAAAGCAAATATAAAGGGATATATTGGTAGAGCATAAATAAAGAGTTAAAAGAATTTATTTATTTAGGAAATAAATAAAGATTAAAGGAGATATTTATTTATTAAATAAATAGGATTTAAAAGAAATATTTATGTAGAAATATATAAATAGAATTATATAAAGGAGATATTTGTTTAGAAATAAATAAATAGGATTATAAAGGGATTATTCATTCAGGTAATAAATAGAATTATATAAAAGGGAATTTATTTATAAAATCAAATGATTTTATAAAGGAAATATTTATTGGAAAATAAATAAGGAGTTAATCAAATTGAATTAGTCGAGTAATCAAAACGAATTGGTTAAGTCAAACCAAAGTGAGTTAGTCGAGTAATCAAAATGAATTGGTTAAGTCAAACCAAAGTGAGTTAGTCGAGTAATCAAAACGAATTGGTTAAGTCAAACCAAAGTGAGTTAGTCGAGTAATCAAAACGAATTGGTTAAGTCAAACCAAAGTGAGTTAGTCGAGTAATCAAAACGAATTGGTTAAGTCAAACCAAAGTGAGTTAGTCGAGTAATCAAAACGAATTGGTTAGGTCTAACCAAAGTGAGTTAGTCGAGTAATCAAAACGAATTGGTTAAGTCAAACCAAGTGAACTAGTCGAGTTAATAAGAGGGAATTTGTTAAGTTAAACCAAAGTGAATTAGTCGAGTTAAAACAAAGTGAATTAGTCGAGTTAAAACAAAGTGAACGAGTCGAGTTAATCAAGTGGGTTAGCCGAGTCGAATTAGTCAAGTGAGTTAATCGAGTCGAATTAGGCAAGTTAAGTTAATCAAATTGAGTTAGCAAGTTAGGTTAAACAATTTGAGTTATCAAGTAAGATTATCAAATTGAGTTATCAGGTTAAGTTAATCAATTTGAGTTATCAGGTTAAGTTAAACAAATTGAGTTATCGAGTTAAGATTTATCTAGCTAAGATAATCGAATAAGTTATTCAAAAGGAGTTAAATCGAATATGGTATTCGAAAGGAGTTAAATCGAATATGGTATTCAAAAGGAGTTAAATCGAATATAAGTTATTCGAAGGGAGTTAATCGAATATGGTATTCGAAAATTAATAAATCGAATATGTTATTCGAAAAGGGTTAGTCGAGTCGAGTTGGTTGAATAGAATTAATCAGTTAGAATTAACCAGTTAGAATTAATCAGTTAGAATTAACCAGTTAGAATTAATCAGTTAGAATTAATCAGTTAGAGTAAACCAGTTAGAGTTAATCGATAGAGTTAAAAACAATGGAGTTATCAATTATAGTTAAATCGAAGGAGTTATCGATTTTTAGTTTAATCGAAGTAAGTTATCGAATATAGTTTATTCGAAGGAGTTATCGAATTTAGTTATTCGATGGGATTAATCGATATTAGTTAAATCAAAAGGAGTAAATCGAATATAGTTTATTCGAATAGAATTAAGGGGAGTTATCGAATATTAGTTATTCGAATCGAGTTAAAATGAGTTGATCGAATTTAGTTTATTCAAAAAAAGAATTAAAAAAGTAAATCGATTAGAGTTAAGCAAATAGAGTTTAAAGGATTTTCGAATATAGTTTATTCGAAAGGAGTTACATAAGGAAGTGTTAAGAAGTTAAAAGATGAACTTACCCTATTTCGAGATTTGAAATGTTGTTCAGTTAAGGTCTGAGAGGTAGCTATACCCCAACTTGATTGACTGCGTTTTTAATTTAGAAATGGTTAAGGTTCGAGAGTGAAATGGTTAAGTGAATTTAGTAAATAAGTATAGTGGTGAGTGGTCGTCGCGATGTTGATTTAAACACCTGTTTAAATCCAAGTAAAGAAGATTTGGAAATGTTTTCCAAATAGAATCAGAGACGAATCAATAATATTGAAATATGAATATATATATATATAGATATATATATATTATTGATGATTGATTGATAGAATTTCCATTTGGAAATAATATCGTTGTTTGCACACGTGTTTTTCTTCGATAGTTAAATCACAGACTATCGAAGTTTTGACCATTTTAACGTTGTTAATATGGAGAGACCGGTTGGATTATTATCCAAAGAACCGTTCTGTATTGGCATAAGCGTTGCGAATCATATATGCCAAAGATAATTGAAGACGGAGTAAAGTGCAAGGGCTATTGTATAAGTCTTAGATAACAGTGCCTAAGATGGATGTATTGAATAGTGCCTTCGGTTAATCCTGTTCCTGGATGACTTGTATGGACGGATGTCTGACAGAGTATTTCCAGACAATCACGTATATTGATTTCTCCAACCGTACCAAGAGTGGAAGCGAAGAGGGAAACTTCTTTTAGCTAACACATAATGTATTGTTGAGGACGTCAATCGGTGATCGGATGGATTTGATGATGTGGCATTCAAAGTGAATCTGATGTGATGATAAAGCATAGCTTCTAGCCTCATCGTCTGGTAAATGACAGAAATCGGGCAGGCAGCATGGCTAAGTCGGTCGCACCGAAGTAGGGTGTATAATCACCTATCTAAAGAATATTCATTTGCTTCTTTAATCTATCAATGCTGTCTCATATATATACGGGAAATGGTTACTGATCCCAACCGTTGGTGATATACATTCGATACACTCAAGCAAAATGAGTAGTCGGTCATGTGTGGTTGAGTTACAAGATGTTTTTGTTGAACTCCAGTGTATCGTTCCTAGAGTACACTGATCGGAAGGTGGTTCCATACATTGTCATAGTTGGAAATCCATTACCCAATACGTGCTTGCGGTTTTGATTGTATACTATATGTAGAACGTGAGATGAAAGCGTTTCCGCTAGATGGTTATTATATTGTGGTTGATAGACATTATTATAATATCAAAAGGTTTTTGATATAAAGATATTTTGGATTCTCATAAGGGAAAAACCCGTTCCGTTATACGGCGTGGTCTTATGAGATATCGTTTACTTGTTCAAACTGTTTAAACTGTTTTACTCATACCAGTCCCATGACTGACCCGGAGTTTATTTTGTTTTGTTCTACCTAAACTCTTGGGTGCCTAAATTTGTATGGGCAGTCAAGTAGTTCAGGATTTTTCAGATCTGTCTAAAGGAGCTTGGAGCAGGAGGCTTCAGCGTTAGTTATATAAAGTTTTGTTCCGCTGTGTTGTAAGTGCTGTACTCTGATAAGTGCTATTGTATACATAACTGTTATATTTCAAAGTTATGTTATCTATTATATGTTATTCGTTCCGCTGTGAGGTTCGTGTTACTCTGATGTTGTGTTCTTCTTCTTCTTCTATTCTAAGTTTCTATCTTATCTTTCCTCACCCTCTAATTTCTTTCATTAACTATTCAGTTATTTTCGACTCTTGATGTTCGATATGTGTTGTATATCGGATAATCAAGGTCGCGATTTTCCGGGTCGTTACAGTTGGTATCAGAGCTTAAGTTAAGTGAATTACCTTGGCTCTGTGGCGTGACTCGGTAGAGATAGGGTTAGTAATACCCTAGATTGAGTTTGAGTGTATATATACGAGTGAGCGTATTCGTTATTTGATATAAAAATTTGTTTTATATTTTGGAGATTCATTGGTTGAGTTGTTTATGAGTTCTGGTCGATCAGTTTGATCCACTGTATCAGTAGGAGTTTATAAACACTCGAATACGATGGGTCGTCACGATATGTTTTGAAAAGAGGGTAAATTAAAATAAGTTTACCCAAGGTATATCTTGACATAGAGAAGATATATATATCAAAATTATAATATAGTGGGTATATTGGTTGTTATTATAATCGAGTAAGATTATAAATTAAATGGTCATGTAAATAACCAATCAGAATTCATATAAGTGAAATACGTGAAATCAGATGAGTTAAGTATGAAATTTAAACCAGAAATTGAATTAAAATTCTGGAAAATTGGATAAGTATTTGTAAATGGATTTGGAATAAAAATAAGGAAAATTTAAGACCCTGGGAGATTTTAAATTGTTTTACAAGCAGTGTGAATTATATTTGAAATGAATTTCGAAGTGGAAATGTTTAGAAATGGTTTTATAGTATTAAACTCACTTCGATCGCTGGAAAATAGATTCTGATGATGACAGCTGCATCATCAGTATTCATTTTCGAGTTGTAAGTGACGAATTACTACCAGAGATACTGATCTGAATTTGTTTTGGGAAAGACAAGTTGTATTGAATTTCAAAAAGGAAAATTTGGTTCTTTGAAAAGAGTAAACTGTTTAAAAACTCCCAGGGAAAGACTGTTTAAATTATAAAAAAAACAAATTTAACAGAAATTTGTGAAAGCAGTTTTGAATTAAAGTAAAGTCAGTTAAGTGGTAACTGAAGTTGAATTGAAAACGAATAATATTGGATTTGTGAAATTAGAATCCGAAATGGTATTGGATTGAGGAGTTAAGAAATTGGGAATCGAGAAGAAACTCGAGTTGAAATGATATTTGGCTCGGATAAAAACGAATGGTTGTGTTGGAGATAAAACTGATTTGAAGTTTGATTGGCATGACATTGGTATATGCTGAATTGATAGCAGATGTGAGGGATATAACGATATGCCCGACAAAAAGGTACAAGTTTATATTTCTATTGGATATAAGATTTATGAGCCGAATTGGCAAGCCGCTTGGCTTTTTGATTTTGTTTTGGGATGGAGATGGCCCAAAGAGGCGAGTTGGAGTTTGAATTATTGACCAGTACAAAGGAGGTGCTGGCAAAAATTTTCGAAAAGTTAAGGCATTAGAAAATTTTCAGGATTTTTGAAAATTTTCGTTGATAAGAATTAATTTATATTTAATTGAAATTAAATTGGTCCAGTTGGAAACTGAAGTTAAGAAGCGAACAAATATGTTCTAACTAGTATATAGGGTTTGTTTTCTACCTTAGCAATTTCGAGGACGAAATTATTTTAAGTGGGGAAGAATGTAATGACCCGGATTTTTCAGTACCAGAATATTTAATTTATTTAAAAATTAAAGTAGAAATTTGATTAAATTGAATTCAGAGTACACAAGTTATTAAATATAACTGAATCGAAAATGGAATTCAATATGAAATTAAATTGATTCTGAAGCTTATGAAATTCGTATTTGAATGTGAACGATAATATTAATTTATTATCGAAGAATCGAAGTGTTTAAAATCGAATAAATATAAATTCGGTTTTTATAACACGTAAAATAATATTTTTATAAACAATATTGGAATTTGACGAAAACGGTTTTATCAAGTTCGGAATGGTGTAGTGTAGCAGCATATCAAATTTCGTGGTGATCGGAGTTTAGATGTGGTCGTGGAAGCGTTAAATGTTCGATGCAATTACGCTTGATTATAAGTGAATATTATAATATAAAATATCTCGAGAAAATATCTAAAATTTACTACTATAAAATACCCTTAAGTTCGCTACCCTATAACCTAATATATTCATTTTCTACTCAGAAATTCCGCCGCCAGTTTATTCTTCCTCAACCTAAAATCGGTGCTTCAAAAATCCACTAAAATTCATATAAAAACCGTAAATTCATGAAACAATTGTATGGGTGATCCTCAAGTGATTCGCTCCAAACTGATACAAATTTATTGGGTTCGATCAACATTTTTGGGGTTCACTGTATTTATAGCAGCTTCCGTTAGGGTTCGATCGATTTTTGTATGAGGCGCGGGTTGCTCGAGCTGATATTGGAATGGTAGAGAGAATGATAAGAAACGTTTTGGTGATGTCGGTTATCATTTCCGCGGAGTGATGGAGGGATTAGGAGGCGTTAGGAAGTCGAAGTAGCTGTTGTGAAGAGGAGCAAGGGTTGTCAAAGTTTTGCTGCGCTATGAAAGTAAAAAGATCGGACTTTTCTGTTGATGGGATCGGTTTTGCTGATGGGGAGGTGAACGAGGACTTTACAGGGGTCTTTACCCTTTTCCACAAGTGAGACTACTGATGTTGGTATTGAAATATTGGTGCAAATATATAGTAGAAGGAAAACGCGAATGGTTTGAGCAGGAAAGAAGGCACTGAGTATTTGGGGAAGGAGATGTGGGCTTTTAATTGGTGGTGGGCCGGTTTTGAATTAAATGGTGAGGCCCGTTGGATAGAAAAAATGGGTAGGAGCCCAGTTTTAAGTTAGAGGGAGCAACATGAAGGCAATAACGCCTTTGATCCCTGCTGCGAAAGTTATTAAAATAGTGAAGGGGGGTTGTATTTGTGAAAGGGGAGACGGTGGTCAGGTTGTTGGAGTTTGGGTTGAACGGCAATGAGAAGTTACAGGGAAGAAGTAATGGAAACTGCGGAAGGATGGTGATAAATGTTGGAGCTGATGGATGTGTGAACATTCGAAAGTAAGGGGGACGTGGTTACAGTCTGGTCTTTGGGTTAAATCGTGACGGGCTGATCAAAATAAAAAGGAAGAAGACGCTGTTTGGTTAAGGCCGGATTTGAATGAGCTGGGCTGAACGTTTATGTGTGTGGTGAGACCCATTTGAGAAATATATATATTGTTTAAGTTTAAATTCAATTTAAATGTATATTATAACTTGTATAGGTCGTAACTTTATCATACTTGATCAGAAATTTACGAAACAAGATCCGTTGGGATCGTATGGATGGACACTACCTAATGGAGCTGACTGGAAGTGAATCCGAGCTCGTTACAATTTATGGCGAAATAAATTGTCCGACTGAATCAAATAACGCAAACCGTTATTTAACGGCTAACGCGCAAATGTGAGTAAATCTCACCAACTCTGAACAGTTTATAATTTCATGTTGTATTTTTAGAACTGTTAGAAATTGTCAGTTTGATTGTATGTTGACTGTTTGATTGAACTGCTCGTCAGTTAATGAAATATTAAATATATATATATATAAATATATATATAATATAAACAGTTAGATAGTTATATATATTGATTCTGTTTATTAGAATAATTCATATTGAACTGAAAGTGATGACAATCATGTTGTGTAACATCTGTGGATGCAGGGAAACAGGTTGGAGGAATCCGACTGGATTCCTCAACGGTTATTTTATTGTTTTTCATATATTTTAATATATGATGTGAATTATAACCTGTTGTTGATTGTGTGTGTATGGACGATATTGGACATAGAAATTTGATATGTGAAACACCATGACATACCGGAAGGTTGATAAGGGAATTTTCAAAGTGATAGTGAAAATAAAATATTTATGAATGGAATATTTATAAATAAGAGATATTTATAAATTTGAATATTTATAAATAAGGAATATTTATAAATTGGAATATTTATAAATACGAGATATTCAGAAAGGAAATAATTTCAAAACATTTTTCTTTTTGAATAGAAAGGCCTGTGTGGCGGGTTTGGGGATTTTCCCGATGCTCCCGGTACAAAGGAGGTTATGGCGAATTTTCCCGGGGATATAAGGAGTTAGAATATTTTTCAGAAATCAAAATGAAATAGAAATGTTTGTAAAACCTTTACAAATGAAATTGAAAAGGAATATATTTGAAATCAAATATAAAGGAAATTTATTTGAAAGCAAATATAAAGGGATATATTGGTAGAGCATAAATAAAGAGTTAAAAGAATTTATTTATTTAGCAAATAAATAAAGATTAAAGGAGATATTTATTTATTAAATAAATAGGATTTAAAAGAAATATTTATGTAGAAATATATAAATAGAATTATATAAAGGAGATATTTGTTTAGAAATAAATAAATAGGATTGTAAAGGGATTATTCATTCAGGTAATAAATAGAATTATATAAAAGGGAATTTATTTATAAAATCAAAAGATTTTATAAAGGAAATATTTATTGGAAAATAAATAAGGAGTAAATCAAATTGAATTAGTCGAGTAATCAAAACGAATTGGTTAAGTCAAACCAAAGTGAGTTAGTCGAGTAATCAAAACGAATTGGTTAAGTCAAACCAAAGTGAGTTAGTCGAGTAATCAAAACGAATTGGTTAAGTCAAACCAAAGTGAGTTAGTCGAGTAATCAAAACGAATTGGTTAAGTCAAACCAAAGTGAGTTAATCGAGTAATCAAAACGAATTGGTTAAGTCAAACCAAAGTGAGTTAGTCGAGTAATCAAAACGAATTGGTTAAGTCAAACCAAAGTGAGTTAGTCGAGTAATCAAAACGAATTGGTTAGGTCTAACCAAAGTGAGTTAGTCGAGTAATCAAAATGAATTGGTTAAGTCAAACCAAGTGAACTAGTCGAGTTAATAAGAGGGAATTTGTTAAGTTAAACCAAAGTGAATTAGTCGAGTTAAAACAAAGTGAATTAGTCGAGTTAAAACAAAGTGAACGAGTCGAGTTAATCAAGTGGGTTAGCCGAGTCGAATTAGTCAAGTGAGTTAATCGAGTCGAATTAGGCAAGTTAAGTTAATCAAATTGAGTTAGCAAGTTAGGTTAAACAATTTGAGTTATCAAGTAAGATTATCAAATTGAGTTATCAGGTTAAGTTAATCAATTTGAGTTATCAGGTTAAGTTAACCAAATTGAGTTATCGAGTTAAGATTTATCGAGCTAAGATAATCGAATTAGTTATTCGAAAGGAGTTAAATCGAATATGGTATTCGAAAGGAGTTAAATCGAATATGGTATTCGAAAGGAGTTAAATCGAATATAAGTTATTCGAAGGGAGTTAATCGAATATGGTATTCGAAAGTTAATAAATCGAATATGTTATTCGAAAAGGGTTAGTCGAGTCGAGTTGGTTGAATAGAATTAATCAGTTAGAATTAACCAGTTAGAATTAATCAGTTAGAATTAACTAGTTAGAATTAATCAGTTAGAATTAATCAGTTAGAGTAAACCAGTTAGAGTTAATCGATAGAGTTAAAAACAATGGAGTTATCGATTATAGTTAAATCGAAGGAGTTATCGATTTTTAGTTTTATCGAAGTAAGTTATCGAATATAGTTTATTCGAAGGAGTTATCGAATTTAGTTATTCGATGGGATTAATCGATATTAGTTAAATCAAAAGGAGTAAATCGAATATAGTTTATTCGAATAGAATTAAGGGGAGTTATCGAATATTAGTTATTCGAATCGAGTTAAAATGAGTTGATCGAATTTAGTTTATTCAAAAAAAGAATTAAAAGAGTAAATCGATTAGAGTTAAACAAATAGAGTTTAAAGGATTTTCGAATATAGTTTATTCGAAAGGAGTTACGTACGAAAGTGTTAAGAAGTTAAAAGATGAACTTACCCTATTTCGAGATTTGAAATGTTGTTCAGTTAAGGTTTGAGAGGTAGCTATACCCCAACTTGATTGACTGCGTTTTTAATTTAGAAATGGTTAAGGTTCGAGAGTGAAATGGTTAAGTGAATTTAGTAAATAAGTATAGTGGTGAGTGGTCGTCGCGATGTTGATTTAAACACCTGTTTAAATCCAAGTAAAGAAGATTTGGAAATGTTTTCCAAATAGAATCAGAGACGAATCAATAATATTGAAATATGAAATATGAATATATATATATATAGATATATATATGATTGATTATTGATTGATAGAATTTCCATTTGGAAATAATATCGTTGTTTGCACACGTGTTTTTCTTCGATAGTTAAATCACAGACTATCGAAGTTTTGACCATTTTAACGTTGTTAATATGGAGAGACCGGTTGGATTATTATCCAAAGAACCACTCTGTATTGGCATAAGCGTTGCGAATCATATATGCCAAAGATAATTGAAGACGGAGTAAAGTGCAAGGGCTATTGTATAAGTCTTAGATAACAGTGTCTAAGGTTGATGTACTGAATAGTGCCTTCGGTTCATCCTGTTCCTGGATGACTTGTCTGGACGGATGTCTGACAGAGTATTTCCAGACAATCACGTATATTGATTTCTCCAACCGTACCAAGAGTGGAAGCGAAGAAGGAAACTTCTTTTAGCTAACACATAATGTATTGTTGAGGACGTCAATCGGTGATTGGATGGATTTGATGATGTGGCATTCAAAGTGAATCTGATGTGATGATAAAGCATAGCTTCTAGCCTCATCATCCGGTAAATGACAGAAATCGGGCAGGCAGCATGGCTAAGTCGGTCGCACCGAAGTAGGGTGTATAATCACCTATCTAGAGAATATTCATTTGCTTCTTTAATCTATCAATGCTGTCTCATATATATACGGGAAACGGTTACTGATCCCAACCGTTGGTGATATACATTCGATACACTTAAGCAAAATGAGTGGTCGGTCATGTGTGGCTGAGTTACAAGATGTTCTTGTTGAACTCCAGTGTATCGTTCCTAGAGTACACTGATCGGAAGGTGGTTCCATACCTTGTCATAGTTGGAAATCCATTACCCAATACGTGCTTGCGGTTTTGATTGTATAGTATATGTAGAACGTGAGATGAAAGCGTTTCTGCTAGATGGTTATTATATTGTGGTTGATAGACATTATTATAATATCAAAAGGTTTTTGATATAAAGATATTTTGGATTCTCATAAGGGAAAAACCCGTTCCGTTATACGGCGTGGTCTTATGAGATATCGTTTACTTGTTCAAACTGTTTAAACTATTTTACTCATACCAATCCCATGACTGACCCGGAGTTTATTTTGTTTTGTTCTACCTAGACTCTTGGGTGCCTTAATTTGTACGGGCAGTCAAGTAGTTCAGGATTTTTCAGATCTATCTAAAGGAGCTTGGAGCAGGAGGCTTCAGCGTTAGTTATATAAAGTTTTGTTCCGCTGTGTTGTAAGTGTTGTACTCTGATAAGTGCTATTGCATACATAACTGTTATATTTCAAAGTTATGTTATCTATTATATGTTGTTCGTTCCGCTGTGAGGTTCGTGTTACTCTGATGTTGTGTTCTTCTTCTTCTTCTATTCTAAGTTTCTATCTTATCTTTCCTCACCCTCTAATTTCTTTCATTAACTATTTGGTTATTTTCGACTCTTGATGTTCGATATGTGTTGTATATCGGATAATCAAGGCCGCGATTTTCCGGGTCGTTACAGTATCGTAGACTAGAGGGCATCATTCCGATATGGAATCTGATTCGGTCGATGGTGGCAGGCTGTACGCTTACATAGCAGAGTATTGACAGATATATGCGGAACGTAACATTGTTATATAGAGATCTGTACGTCACTCCGGCGTAGGATAAGGGACTGCGCTCATTACGGTGGAGATCATGCGAGTGGGGTACCATGGGTGTATCTCAATACTGAGATATAACTACATATATTGTATTAGGTGAATCCATGGGAAAGCAAATAGGTACAATGCGTGTATAAGTCTTGAGTGCTATTAACCCAAGTAACCTAATAAAGAAAGAAAATGTAATGGAACGGTATTAGTAGGGATCATTCTACTTCTGATATACTAGTATCTGCGCGGTGCAGAGAAATGTATTTAAGAAGCACAATATATCCTATTCATCTTATCTTGCTAGTTTACACTTGTTATTGTTACTGTTATCTTGTTCTTCCAGTTTTATATATACCTGTCATGATACTTTATTTATTTATATTTAAAAATAACTGGACAAGCCAGACTTTATGTCTAACCCTTTTTGTTTCATCTTCTCTCTCTTCCATTCCCCCCTCCCCCCCCCCCAAGGTTCTCAGGGTGGAAGTTCTTTGAGTTGATTTGGATCCTTTCAGCTTAGCTTGGATTTTGGATATAGATGTATCGCTTTGACTTCTGGTCAACTCTCTAATGGCATCACAGGGAAATATGGTTTTATGCTTTTGTACTCTGATATTTTTGGCAAGGCAGATTATTAATGTAATTAGTTACTTATGATGTAAACTCAGTATTTGGTACCATGATGTTTTAATTTAA
The DNA here is from genome assembly GCA_030737875.1 of Allium sativum. NCBI lineage: Eukaryota > Viridiplantae > Streptophyta > Magnoliopsida > Asparagales > Amaryllidaceae > Allium > Allium sativum. The sequence goes on from CM060919.1 coordinate 251,836,689, forward strand.
ATAAAGTTTTTAATTCCGCTGCTATTTTACGTGTCTGTCTTGTGCTATTGTGTTCTTATTTACCTATAATGCTTCACGAAACTTAATGCACTCCCTTAGCGAGTGACACTAATGGACGTGGGGTGTCACAATATATGTATATGCATACACGCGTTGACGCACATTTATATACAGTCATAAATACAAATTTCAATAGCACAGGTTGAGAGATTTGCATAAAATTTCAACATTCAAGTCTGAAATACATGGCACCATACATGTATACACATACATGTATATATTTATACATAGATTATTTGAATTGTGCAGTCTGATGTAAAGAAATGCAAGACCAGACAAGGCAACACAATGTAAATGTATATACACATATATGTATATAAAGTATACACATAAAAGAAATGCAAGACCAGGCCAGACCAGACAAATCTCAGGTTTAAAGGCAAGACCAGACAAGACAGCACAATGTACTAGTGCAAGTGCATGTAATATGAAAAACGAGTCAGACCGCATGGCCAAGAAATGCCAAAAATTCTGGTACAACACAAATTTATATAAATTGTTTCAAGTGCAACACAAATGCCAAGTTTCAAGTGATTTTTAAGGATGCTACTGAGAGAAAGTATGCTTACAATTTCATATGATCTGTTAATATTGCTACTGAGAGAAAATATGCTTACAATTTCTTAAGTCAAAAACCAAAAAATAATTAATAAGAAAGATTAATCGTATTGGGTAGGCATATGCTGTGAAATCAATACAATCAACACTAAAGAAAGAGCTTGATAGTGCAGTAAATGAACAACCAACACTAAAGAAAATCAATACAAGTTCAATGAACTTTTCAAATTGCCCAGATTTAATTTATAATTTCAACCATCACTGAAGAAAATGGAAAACCATGCTCAAGTAAGATATATAATCTACTTAAGTATTCCCTCACAGTCCTCTCTAACATAGCTAACAACTTCATCATCCACTTTGTTTCATCTTCCACCACTAGGATATCTTCGTCGATGCAATCTGGATCCTCTAAATCAGTAAAACTTCTTGATTGTGCTTTCATTACAACATACAAATTAGAATCATCGCTCTATCTTGAATAAAATGCTTGTTTTGCTTGAGATGCGAGTAGCATGGGCCTCGTAAAAATGATGCTTGATGTAAATTAATAAGATTGAACCCATTTTCATCAACTTTTACTCATTTCCTTTGTACGTCCAACGACACTTAAAAACTAGAATATAAAACAAATGATAATCTAATAAAATTATACATGTCAATATTCCATAATAAGTGACTACATCAACCACTTTACACATATCTTTTGCACTGGCTTTACACATAGTAGCCACACCAAAAGTCACCCCCACAATTATGAGTTTGTCTCCCTAAATCTTTTACATGAAAATGTTACTCATTGATGATATATCCTTTGTAAGACATAGCATCATCCTACGGACGATAAGCAATCCATTTTAACACGTCTTTATGATCATTGGAGGTAATAGGTATCTACAAATATTTAGCATGTAAATTTTATAGTAATATTAATATTAATATTAATATTCATATTAGAATATATTTGAAATCTAACTAACCTTCCTTTTAATCCAATTAGCAAAAAAATTGTATGTGTTTCCTAATGTAAGGTCGCATTTTTTTTTCATGCGCTGGTCTGAATTTTCTAAATCCTCCAAATGCAAACTAGTATTGAACATTTGATTATAAGTTATATATATCATTACGAAAACATCAAAATAATTAAAAAAATATATAAGATAAACTTACTCTATAAATGGTTCCACCACGGCCATATTCATTAACACGGCTAAACTTTCTGTCTCATTAGCTGGCAATGTAATTCTCTTTTATATTGAAATTGGACGTCCCTAGATTATTCCACTACCTTCGTAATCTTCATTTTGAGCTCCTTTCTTCTCTATATGTCCTGATTTTTTCAAAAATTCATTGAAAAGCAACATGCATTCTGCTGCAATATACGATTCTGCAATAGATCCCTCTGATCGTGCATAGTTTTTGACATAATCTTTGAGTGTCTTCATATATCTTTCAAATGGGTACATCCAACGAAAATGATGCACTACCTAACTAATTCTAGTTTAGCGAATCTAATTATATGTTCAAATAAAAATCCGCTAGGAACAATTATAAGAGAGAAGGAAAAGAAGTGTAATGGTTACAAAGTAAAATGTTGGTTTGATAATGTCGATGCTGCAGTTCAGACTTCGTAGTTCATTTGAAGTCTTCTAAATACCAAAATGCAAGGTGGTTATTTAATTATGAGCATCATGATCGACTATCAAAAGATGTATGAACTAATTATGTCCAACACTAGTATTATCTTTGGAGAGTTGTCAATTATATTTTAAAATTCAATGTTCGATGAACCCATGCTTCTTAATGAATTGTTCTCAAATTAGCACTGAACTTTGTGTAACAGTATTATTACTTCATTACATCTACTAAAATATACTTCTCGATAATTAATGTATTCAAAACATCAGTCGGTACAAAATCCAAATTCATTTATATAAGTAGATTGACTCAATATTCATTTCTCGGTCAGGATAATAAACTTTTCTTCCATGGTTTCAAATGTGTCATTTCTTACAAAATGGATAGTAGAGAACATTAGTTGAAAAACCAAAAAAAAGTTAAGACCCAAAACACGATCTAGTAATAATTTCCAACATATTTAAGAAGTAAAAGTACTATTTCATTTAGTTGAGGCCACTCACTATTTGTAAGCATAGATAATTTGTTCATCTTAACTTGAACTCAATTAACAAAGTCTGAATACTAATAAATAGAGATATTTATTAACCTAACTTAAACTCAATTAACAAAGACTTGATAAATCTCACGTAAATGAGAGTATATGATATATAACACGTCTCCTATAACCAATTCAGATACTTTATCCTTTTTTAGTCTGAATACCAGCACCAATCAGATTGATTTGTTCCATAAATGGGGTACACTATACTATTAAAAGTTTAATCATACATATACAAAAAAATAGAACAAAGCCAACAATCTTCTTCAACCGGTATAAAAACCACAAAAATTCAACAAATTGTTCCAAAATATAATTCAGCATACAACATAAACTGTCACATGATACACAATAATAACAATCATCAATACCCTATCAGAAAAGCATTCAAATAAAGCATGAAAATCAAGCAGTTATACCATAATCGAGCCCTAGCAAAATAAGAGATGAGAAAATAAAAAAGGATGGAATGAAATAGAATAAATGATTATAATTAGGGTTAATCAGCTATACCATAACCGAAACCTAGCAAGATAGGACATAATAAAATAACAGGCATTCATTCATACACAATCTGAATAGAATCACAAAATCGATTTAAAGAATTCATACCTAAATTTACCTACGCCATGAGAAGAGATTTTCGCTAGCTTCCGCGACGTTGTTGAATGGAGTACGACGGAGTTGACGACGACACGAGGAAAGTTAATCGGTGCGATGAATTTTTTTCTGTAGAACGATTTTGGGGGAAAGGGAATTTCTTTGGCAGAGTGATTCGAGGAAGGGAACGAGGGTTAAAAATTCTAAGTATGAGCGGGAGAAAAATAGAAAAATATGAGGTTACGTTTATTTTGGACAAGGCGGACTATTTTTTCTTAGGTGGGGATGTGAATTTTTTTTGATGCATTTATATTGTGAGTGAAAACACCTTTTCTAGCATTTGCGAATAAATTCCACTGACTTCTGCAACAAAAAATCATTTTTCTTATAGAGTGGGACTGACAAAGTGATGCTGGAACAAATAGAAACTCGATTGAGGAATATTCTATCCATAAGAGTTCGAGGGGGATTTTCGACGACTATGGTTGAAGGAATGGTTATTCGAACTAGGTGATTCGTGGAAGAGTCATGAGTCCAACAATTCGTTGAAGTTTACAAGTCCAAATACTCATGCACTAGCGAGAATAAGTGAGGAGAAGAAATTAATGAGCGAAAAGCAAGGTTTGGATGAGAATTGAAGTGATTTTTTTACAAAACGAGAATTGTTTTGAAATTTTTTCTTTTATTCTTGAATTTGAAAAAAAATTTAAAGGGAAAGGAACGTTAAATTTTTACAAAAGGAAAATATGTTTTGTTTTGAAAAGAAGAAAAGTGCAAGAACTTTTTTTACATAAAAGAAACATAAGTTCAAATTCTTCTAAAAAAGATGTTTGAATGAATATTTTTGTTATTTTAAATAAAATGAAGTAAGTTTATTTTACAAATGGAAATGTTTTTTTATTTTTGACTTATTTTGTTATATATGCATGAACCTAATACAACTTAATGAATGCAAGGACTTAATCATGAATTTTCTGCCCTTAGTGACTCCTAATCCAAAATTATATATTGGCACTTTGATTAATTTCGACAAAAGATTTCTCAGACAGGTAACAGACAAGAGTTATCGGTGCATCAGGAATCACCCTAGCAATGCAACCGAAGGTTTAAGTATCTTCAGAGGAACAAACACTATGATATTTACGAATCACCATAATATTTATAAATAATTATTTCTTTACCGTAGTTGGATGCCAAAAAATAATTCATTCAAAAAATCAACTATCAAAATATAATTAAACACTTGATGAGCCCGCGACTCTCTTTAGTCCAATGTCTAACAATTATTATTAGTCAAATTCTACGATGAAATGCAATTTTATGGGCTAAGGAAGGATTATGAACTTCCCACCTTATGTGATTTTGGGTGTTCCCTTAAGAAACAAAAATAAGATAATATAAATGCAAAATAGAAATTAAACATGAATTATCAATAAAACTACAAATTGATTTTAATTTGATTTTTTATATGCAAATACAAGCTAACAACAATTCAATTACAATAAAAGGAGTTAGAATACGATACTGCAGCGTGTAGAGTTGGAATTTATTTTTTAAATAGTGATTTTTTTTAAGCAAGAGTAAAGAAAAGCACTTCAAACAAGCTATTTCTTCTCTGTTTAATTCTTAAACCTGATTATATAACCAAGGCAAGTATACTTTCTCTAAAAGAAAGAACAAAACAAAAGCAAGAGATGTTTTTAGGAGCAAAATGATAACAATCTAAATTAATGAAAACCAAACAGGCGGCTTCCAATTGTACTCGTGCTAACAAATCTGAAAATAATCCAATACCAAAGCAAAAAAAAATTAACAAGCTAAAATATTAATAGAAACACTTAATGAATTGTAAAGAGAGAAAACCGTAAAAAAACTTCTCTTGAGATTTTTCTATAAACCCATTAGCCCATGAGCCCAGGCCCATGTATACACTTCAAAAATCAATCCTCACACCTTACAAATCCCAATTCCTCTCTTCTCAATTAAAAAAACAAGAAGCGATTTCTCTAGAAAAGAAAAAAATGAAATTGAATAAAAAAAATGCGATTTACTATTGGGGTTGCAGTTTGATTTTCTGGAAGTGATGGATGGTGATGGTGGTTTAGATCAAAGGGTTATTGCAACAACCCGTAATTTTAAATATTAAAATTAAAAAATTTAAGAACACTTAATTTTTAGAAGAAGAATTAAGGGAAGTGGGTTACGCCATTGCGTTCATCTCGGAATTCTACATGAGATAGAGTCCGAGTTTGCGTAAATCAGGCTCCGTATGAAGAAGTTATGGAGCTTAGAAGATTTAAGTTTAAATCAGAATTAAATAAATAATTAATAAATCAAAATTCGAAATCAAACCAGCGAAAATAAGTGGGTGGGAAAATTCCCGCTAAAGGGTGTCGACCCCCCTTAAGGGGTGTCGACACTAGTGTTGACCCCCTCGTAGGGGCAGACCCCTGCTGACTGTTCTGGACAGTGACGATTTTCTGATTCGTAGGACTACGTGGAGACTTCTGATTGGCCTGATATGCATTTTCTTGGACTGGATGGTTTGGATGGATCCTAGGTTGATCTAAAGGCTCAAATTAATCCTATACTTCTATATAATCACATCAAACCTAAACCCTAATCAAAACTAAATTGATTCTTGAGCCACCATGCTACTGCATCCCAAACTAATCTAGCCTCCACCTTAACTATTCAAATTCAAGATTAAAGATAAAGATCAAAGCCTACATCAACGGATTAGCTTATCAACTTCAGAAATCAGATTCCAGTTCTTCTCTTCTTTCTTAATCGTTGTGAGTACATGTAGATTTCACAAGATAATTAAACTAAAGTAATTATGATATATTGTAAATTGTGATCATATGATTATTCCTATAATGGATCTTATCAAATTTGCAAGTTGTCATCTTTTTTGATTCATAGCCTATGCTTTTCTGATCAATTCTATCAGTTCATACCTGTTCGTGCTCGTATATTTATACCTATTTTGATACCATGATTCTCTTCCCTCTTCGTTTTTCCTTTTTCTTTTTTTATGAGTTAGGCTAACTTCGAGCCTAACATATTATGCGAAATTCGCGCATGTATAACGCTTAAATGATAGGGAAAAAGTTTGGGAAATGTTGAATAACATGTGGTTTGTAAAAAGGCATAAATTGGTGATGGCTATGGTTTAGGAAAAATTGTATATAATAAGAAGACGTGAGACTTGATGTAAATGGGTGTAAACTTGTGATAATTTGGTAAGTTCAGTTATTTCTCAGATTTGGAACATGTAATAGGAATCATTACTTGTAATGAATCGAATATAGAACTATGCCTAATTGTAAAATAATCAATTCTGATTCATACTCATCCTTTTTTTCAAAACTGTATTACCTATGCCTACGAGACTGTTGTGATTGAAACAATGGAACCTATCATGTTGTACACCAAATTGGTGATTCTTTTATGTTCAATTCTATCGAATCATTATGCCTATAATGTAACTTGCTCAGTTTATCCATACTTATTGTTAATGTACAACATGTCTGTTGGAAACATGATTCTTGAGTTGGGTACACATTGACATGTCTATTTTGTTCCTTATGTCAATTCTTTTGTTTCTCCTCTATCCCTCTTCGTTTTATTTTTGGACCTTGTTGTACGTGCGATTAAAACGCGGGGAATTGGGTATAACTTAATTAAGTAATTTTGGGCAAACAAGTAAATGTGGCATAGCTTGAATTGACTACACTTATGGATAATTTACATATAAATCTAGACTTAGACAGTAAATATGTAAATTGGCTAAAAGATGAACGCCTAAGACATGAGGTTAGGCTTGGTTTGCGGTATAAGATTGCCCGGAACCGCCCGGCATATCCAGTAACCGCAATTGGCAGTGTAATGTGAGAGGTCAAAGGCATAAATTAGATGCTCAGACATGAGGTTAAGTCTGGCTTGTGGTGGAAGTCTGCCCGGAACCGCCCAGCATATCCAGCGGCCACAAGTGATTGACTTAATGTGAGAGGTATGTGCATTAATAACTAATTAATGATGAATATGATACCTAAACGAGTTAGTTGGGTAGGGTTAAGTTAACATGGGTAAGGAGACAACTTAACCAATATTACATGAACAAAGTGGATAAGGTTAAGGATAGTTTAACCAGTAATACATATGGACTTGATAAGTGAAAGGGTTAAGTAAATCTTGGGTAGGTGGGTAATATTAGTATATACAGGCCCACAAAATTAACCGTTAAATAAACATGCGTGAATTAGTGGGAAGGTTAAGTACATATGGATATGTGACACTTAATCAATACAACATGTTAATTAAACAAATGGGTGGGGTTAGGTTAAATTGAGAACACTTAACCGTTATAACATGTTGGTTAGGAAACCCTAGTAACGGGGACCCATTTCAGCAGTAACCCACATAGATGTTTCACGGTACCCTGAACTAGGCAGGAGGGGGCACGATTACTGGGCTGATTATAAGCGGTCAAAATAGCGGCGGGTGGTGCGTCAATGTAGGTTCCAACGGAGTACAGGCGTGCACGTGCTCCAGAGTGGAAAAAGCAGGCACTGGGCATTAATAGTCATACACTGTGCATCTTGAATTGTGTCAGGTTGCCATCATAGGGATTGATACACCCCATGGGTGGACCAGCACAGGTATCTGCAAACAAGCAGGGCCGAATGACACAAGTAATTGAATACTTACGAGTTAAGGAGCTGATCGATTAAGCGATAAGGGGTTAGTGTAGTGACATCTAGTGTTTAGTAGGCTATCAAGGATTGTATGGGGTGGATACCTCTCACTAGATGTTACACTCGAGGGCTACCAATTGCGTGGTTGGGATCAACTTTTAGTATGAAACTAGTAACGGTGCGATATATTTAGCATTGGTGCAGTGTAGTAATTACCCTATATTGATTAGAAGCACAATTAACGTTTATCTTATTTATCATGCCAACCTTGTAATGCATGCTTATGTATAGTCATTTCTTACTTTCTGGTTTTTCTGTTACTTTAATGATTACATTGTTAAAGTTACTGGACTCACCAGACTAATGTCTGACCTAGTTTATTTCTCCTCTTTTCTTCCGTTCCCCCCTCCAGGTTCTCAGGGAGAAAATACTTAAGCTTAGTACATATGTCTCTTTCTTCCAGCTTGAGGTTGAAAGATGTATTGCTTGGCTTTGATTCTGCTTATGGCATTTTCTGTTGGGGATTATGGCTTTAAAATTTTGTACTCTTAAGGCTTTTGTACAAGACTGTTATTATGTACTTGGTTTTGTTGTTTTGAAGGTGTAACCAAACCTATTTCTATTTCTGCTGCAATAAAGTCATAAATATTTCAAGTACTACTTTATCCATCTTGTAATATTCCGTTCTGTTTACTTAGCTCCATGAAACTTAATGCATTCCCTTTGTGAGTAACATTAACGGACGTGGGGTGTCACCCTTCGTATCAGAGCTGAAGATTACCAGAACAGATAAAAGATTTTGAAAACCGTTTTCAAAAGCATTTTTATAAAGAAGTATTTTCAAAAAAAAGACATGTTTTAAAGAAGGAGTTTTCAAGAGAAAGATTTATTATGAAAAACATAATCCCCAAAAAGCTGTATATCTTGCATTCGATTCTTTGTTTCGAATCTCTTCCTTTTCCTTCTTGAGTCTCTTTCCCCGCGTGTACATGCTTTTTCTAAGATATGTAAGGATTTACGTGCGATGGGCGGAAAACCGTTTCATAGGACTGAGACGTTTGTCGAAGCTAGAATTGGCTCAAGTAAGTGGAGGACTCATTTGGTATCTTTGAGATAAACGATGGAAGGAAGGTTCAGCTAGCTGCTTGGTCGATGAGGGAGTTTAGGCTAATGAGCATAACCCAAGGATGAGGAAATTGTTGATATGGCTTTAATCCACAAAGAAGGTAAAGGAGAAAGTGGAATGAATAATTAACCCGATGACAAAAGAAGGCGTCTTTATTGTGGTATAACGGGCTATGTAATTAAGGACTGTAGGAAGAAGAAGCCTGGTTGTTTTCATTGCGATGAGGCAGGACATCTGATTAAAAACTACCCGAGGAGGCAAGGACAAGGGCAAGGGCAGAGGACAGGACCTACTTCCGGAGGACAGGTTCATGCTCTCATGGCACCAGGACAGGAGAGAGATAGAAACATTTTTTGTTGAAAGTTTGATTTTTCCTTTTTGATCATCCTGTTCGAACTTTGTTTGATTCTGGCACTTCGCATTCGTTCATATCTGCTTCGTTAGTTGAAATAGTGTACCTAAATACAAGTCTAGTTGTGGATCCCATTGTAGTCTCAAATCCTATTTGTGGTTCGGCTCATTTATCTATGGTTTGTCGAGATTTGAGAATGTTTATCTTGGGCGTTGGGTTTGAATGCAATGCCTTTGTTCTTGGTTTCATGGGCTATATCTTGATTCTAGGGATGGATTGGCTAGCCAGGCATGGTGGCATCCTCGACTGTGAAAAAAGGGTAGTTAGATTGTTAACTTGTTGTGGAAAGACCCTTGGTATTTCTTGTGACCCTAGAGGTCCGGTGACGCTTAGCTACCTAGAATCACTTGACACATCCATCGATGATTTGGAATCTGTTCGAGTAGTCCATAAGTATGGTGACGTCTTTGATGAGGTTCTAACCCCAAGGCGCGAGATAGACCTCCGTTTATACTTAGTAGATAATGCAAAGCCAGTTGCAATACCAGTACGCCACATGGCTCGGAGAGAGAGGAGGGAACTCAGTAAGCAAGTAGAAGAGCTACTTGAGGAAGTGTTCATAAGAAGAAGTATTTCGGAATGGAGTGCTCCAGTTGTTTTTGCTACTAAGGCCGATAGTTCGCTTAGATTATGCGTGCACTATAGGGAGCTGAACAAGCTCACGAAGAAGAACAGACACCCAATGCCGAGGATAGATGACTTGTTTGATCAGTTGGTTGGCGCTTCAGTTTTCTCGCAGTTGGATTTAGCTACAGGATTTCATTAGTTAAGGGTGGCTGAGGATAGCATAGATAAGATTGCATTTAGGACTCCCGACGATTTCTTCGAATGGCTCGTCATGCCTTTTGGTTTGACGAACGCACCCGCATATTTCGTAGACTTGATGAGTAGGGTGTTTAGGGAGTTTCTAAACAAGTTTGTGGTAGTCTTTGTAGATGGTATTTTGATTTTTTCTAGAAGCGAGGAAGAGCATGCCCTACATCTAAGGAAGTCTTAGAGACCTTACAAGCGCATCAACTCAAAGCTAAGTTCTCCAAATGTCATTTTTGGAGGAAAGAAGTGAGGTTCTTAGGGCACGTGGTCTTTAAGGAAGGGATAGTAGTGGACCCTGTGAAGGTGGTGGCAATCCAAGATTGGAAGGTTCCTAGAAAAGCAACGGAAGTAAGGAGTTTTCCAGGGTTGGCGGGCTACTATAGGAAGCTGGTTAAGGACTTTGCGAAGATATCAGCCCCAGTTTTGACTTTCCTAGATGAGAGCAAACAGTTTACAGTATATACCAGTGCTTGTAGGATAGGGATTGGAGCAGTTTTCGATGCAAGAGGAAAAGGTGATATGCAGAAGGTGGTACGCAGTTATGTTTGAGCATCACGTATCGTCCGCAGAAGGATGGACGGACAGAAAGGGTGAATAAAATCCTTGAAGATCTTTTGAAGTTATGTATCCTAGATTTTGGAGGGACATGAGAAGAGCACCTTCCATTTGTGGAGTTCGCTTATAACAATAGTTATTAAGCCAGTATTATGGTTTTAATGGACGACCGTGTCGATCACCAACTTGTTGGTGGGAGTCTACGGATAAGATTTTGCTTGGACCCGAGCCGATTAGAGAGAAACTTCAGAAAAGATGGACTTGATTAGAAGATGAATGAAAACGGAACAGAACCGGCAGAAGTCAAAACGCTAACAAGAGACGGACTGATTTTGGGTTTGATGTTGGGGACATGGTTTTTGTCAAAGTGTCGCCATTGAGGAACGTAGTTTGGTTTGGATCTGCAGGGAAATTAGCACCAATGTTTGTAGGACCCTTTCCCATTATAGAGATGATTGGACAGGTGGCGTACAAAATGAAGTTGCCGGAGAAGCTTAGTAGTGTTCATGACGTGTTTCACATGTCGTATTTGCAGAAGTGTTTACATGATACCGCGGAAGTAGTGGAGTCGAGCATGCTTAGAGAAGTGGAAGTGGAGCAAGATTCCACGATTACACGAGCCCCTACATGCATCCTTGGATCGGAGATCAGGAAGTTACGGAACATAGAGGTCATGTCGATTAAAATCCAATGGGGAGATGATCAAGGAAACGCGACTTGGGAGACGGAAGACATGATACGTGCGTCGTACCCTTTCCTTTTGTGAGGATATGTTCTTAACTTCTCCCTTTTCTACCGTTTTGTTTATACTTGTTCTATCGTTTAGTATGTCCTCTCATTTACATCCTCGATCTTTAGTTAGGAAAATCCTATGGTTGTAAACATGTGTTTGAGACATGTTATGTTTGGTGGATGGAAGTGGATGCAAGTGTTTGCTAGTGGTTGCTCGTGGATGCATTTACACACACATTAGGCACTAGATCGGCTCAGTTACTTTCATATTGCATATGCATATATGTATTTGTATATGGCTAAAACTTGATGTGTTATCATATGATGTTGCATTTGTATGAATGTACGATTATGCACTCATATAGAAATGGTATTTACCAATAGGGTTCCTTTGCAAACATAATAGACGCATGACACTATCATGATTTGCATTAAGGAGGTCAACTGAATCAGTAGACCGCCTGATTTTGCATTAGATAAGGACATATACACACACTATGCATATGATCATGAAAGCATTAGAAATCTTCTTAAGGACAATGGATGCCTGTGATTGAATGGTTGAGTAGATGGATGTTGAATGGTAGGATATACATTCTTCTTGACTTAGAGATTTCGGGGACGAAATCCTTTAAGAAGGGGAGAATGTAACACCCCGTAATTTTAAATATTAAAATTAACAAATTTAAGAACACTTAATTTTTAGAAGAAGAATTAAGGGAAGCGGGTTATGCAATTGCGTTCGTCTCGGAATTCTGCTTGAGATAGAGTCCGAGTTTGCGTAAATCGGGCTCCGCATGAAGAAATTATGGAGCTTAGAAGATTTAAGTTTAAATCGGAATTAAATAAATAATTAATAAATCAAAATTTGAATTCAAACCAGCGAAAATAAGTGGACGGGGAAATTCCCGCCAGAGGGTGTCGACTCCACTTAAGGGGTGTCGACACTGGTGTCAACCCCCTATAGGGGTGTCGATCCCCCTGTAGAGGTCGACTCCTGCTGACTATTCTGGACAGTGATGATTTTCTGAGTCGCAGGGCTACGTGGCGACTTCTGATTTGCCTGATGACGCATTTTCTTGGACTGGACGGTTTGGATGGATCCTAGGTTGATCTAAAGGCTCAAATTAATCATATACTTCTATATAATCACATCAAACCTAAACCCTAATCAAAACTAAATTGATTCTTGAGCCACCATGCCGCTGCATCCCAAACTAATCTAGCCTCCACCTTAACTAACCAAATTCAGCATTAAAGATAAAGATCAAAGCCTACATCAACGGATTAGCTTATCAACTTCAGAAATCAGATTCCATATCTTCTCTTCTTTCTTAATCTCTGTGAGTTCTTGTAGCTTTCACAAGATAATTAAACTAAAGTATTTATGATAAGTTGTAAATTTTGATCACATGATTATGCCTATAATGGATCTTATCAAATTTGCAAGTTGTCATCTTTTTTGCTTCATAGCCCATGCTTTACTGATCAATTTTATCAGTTCATACATGTTCATGCTCGTATATTTATGCCTATTTTGATACCATGATTCTCTTCCCTCTTCCTTCTTCCTTTTTCCTTTTTCTTTTTTTATGAGTTAGGCTAACTTCGAGCCTAACATATTATGCGAAATTCACGCACGTATAACGCTTGAATGATAAGGAAAAAGTTTGAGAAGTGTTGAATAACATGTGATTTGTAAAAAGGCATAAATTGATGATGGCTATGGTTTGGGAAAATTTGTATATAATAAGAAAACATGAGACTTGACGTAAATGGGTTTGGGTGTAAACTTATGATAATTTGGTAAGTTCAGTTATTTCTCAGATTTGGAACATGTAATAGGAATCATGACATGTAATGAATTGAATCTAGAACTATGCCTAATTGTAAGATAATCAATTCTGATTCATGCTTATCCTCTATGTCAAAACTAAATTACCTACGCCTACGAGACTATTGTGACTGAATCAATGGAACTTAAGATGTTGTACACCAAATTGGTGAATCTTTTATGTTCAATTCTATCGAATCTTTATGCCTATGATGTAACTTGCTCAGTTTAGCCATACTTATTGTTAATGTACAACATGTCTGTTGGAAACATGATTCTTGAGTTGGATACACATTTACATGCCTATTTTGTTCCTTATGTCAATTCTTTTGTTTCTCCTCTATCCCTCTCCATTTTATTTTTGGACCTTGTTGTACGTGCGATTGAAACACGGGGAATTGGGTATAACTTAATTAAGTAATTTTGGGCATAACAAGTAAATGTGGCATAGCTTGAATTGACCACACTTATGGATAATTTACATATAAATCTAGACTTGGACAGTAAATATGTAAATTGGCTAAAAGATGAATGCCTAAGACACGAGGTTAGACTTGGTTTGCAGTACAAGACTGCCCGAAACCGCCCGGCATATCCAGCCACCGCAAATGGAAGTCTAATGTGTGAGGTCAAAGGCATAAGTTAGATGCTTAGACATGAGGTTAAGTCTGGCTTATGGTGGAAGTCTGCCCGGAACCGCCCGACATATCTAACGGCCACAAGTGATCGACTTAATGTGAGAGGTATGTGCATTAATAACTAATTAATGCTGAATATGATACCTAAACGAGTTAGGTGGGTGGGGTTAAGTTTACATGGTTAAGAAGACAACTTAACCAATATTACATGAACAAAGTAGATAGGGTTAAGGCAAGCTTAGCCAATAATACATATGGACTTAATAAGTGAGAGGGTTAAGTAAATCTTGGGTAGGTGAGTAATATTAGTATATATAGGCCCACAAAGTTAACCGTTAAATAAACATGCGTGAATCAGTGGAAAGGTTAAGTGACATATGGATAGGTGACACTTAACCAATGCAACATGTTAATTAAACAAATGGGTGGGGTTAGGTTAAATTGAGAACACTTAACCGTTATAACATGTTGGTTAGGAAACCGTAATAATGGGGCCCATTTCAGCATTAACCCACAAAGATGTATCACGGTACCCTGAACTAGGCAAGGTGGGGCATGATTACTTGGCTGATTATAAGCGATCAAAATAGCGACATGTGGTGCGTCAATGTAGGTTCCGATGGAGTACAGGCGTGCACGTGCTCCGGAGTGAAAAAAGCAGGCACTGGGCATCAGTAGTCATACATTGTGCATCTTGAATTGTGTTGGGTTGCCATCATAGAGATTGATACACCCCAGGGTGGGATCAGCACAGGTATCTACAAACAAGCAGGGCCGAATGACACAAGTAATTGAATACATACGAGTTAAGGAGCCGATCGATTAAGCGATAAGGGGTAGTGTAGTGATATCTAGTATATAGTAGGCTGTCAAGGATTGTATGGGGTGGATACCTCTCACTAGATGTTACGCCTGAGGGCTACCGATTGCGGGGTTGATATCAACTTTCAGAAAGAAACTAGTAACGGTGCGATATATTTAGCATTGGTGCAGTGTAGTAATTAACCTATAGTGATTAGAAGCGCAATCAACGTTTATCTTATTCATCTTGCCTGCCTTGTCATGCATGCTTATGTACAGTCATTTCTTACTTTCCAGTTTATGTTCTTATCCTGTTACTTTAATGATTATATTGTTAAAGTTACTGGACTCACCAGACTAATGTCTGACCTAGTTTATTTCGCATCTTTTCTTCCATCCCCCCCAGAGATTCTCAGGGAGGAAATACTCAAACTTAGTTCAGATGTCTCTTTCTTCCATCTTGAAGTTGAAAGATGTATTGCTTGGCTTTGATTCTGCTTATGGCATTTTCTATTGGGGATTATGGCTTTAAAATTTTGTACACTGAAGGCTTTTGTACAAGATTAATATTATGTACTTGGTTTTGTTTTTTTGAAGGCGTAACCAAACCTATTTCTGTTTCCACTGTAATAAAGTCGTAAAATTTTCAAGTTCTACTTTATCCATCTTGTAATATTCTGTTCGGTTTACTTATAACGCTCCATGAAACTTAATGCATTCCCTTTGTGAATGACATTAACGGACATGGGGTGTTACAGTTATCGGGTGTTCAGTGATTGTAGGGTTTTTGTTGGTTGTATGAAGTGTTGTTGGATGCGATTTAGTTGAAGATTGTTGTAGATTTTGGGTGGGTTGGATATGTTGAATGATGGACAGCGAGAGGACAATTAGGATGTGTTTGAAGAGGGAAGTTGGTACTTGTGGTAGAAGTAGTTTAGCAAGGAAATTGAAGTGAGGATGGCAAGCGTAGTATTATAAGAGGAATAGAAGACATGGTGACTTATAATGTGGGTTTGAGGTTTGTTGTGTACTTGGTAGGGAAGTTGTGGACTTCAGTTATATGGTGGTATGGAGTTGGAGTTGCAAGAGCTTTTTATTGGTTATGTGAAGTGAAGGTGATGGGTGGTGATTGATGAATGACAGTTTGATATGTGCAATTATGGTTTGTAAATTTTGAAAGTTGCGTGGTTTTTTCGTGAGGCCTTGGTGGATTAATGGATATATATGAGATGAGGTTATTTGGTGCAATACAGTAGGGTGATTGTTCAGGACAGGGTTAAGAATATGGATGTTGTAGATGAGAGGTGAGTGATAATTTGGTTGATAAAAAAGCGGTGGTTTGAAGAATGTGTGAAGACGGTTGAAAGTGTCTTAGTAGTGAAGTGATGAAGAAATGGTCGTGTATATGGTAGTGACAGTTTTTGATGACCGCCATTCTAGACAACTAGATGCCACCGCACCACAACTCATCGTGTCGCCCCCTTCGAGCATCATCCACGCACCTGGACGTGACCCTCGACACTTTCCTCATCACCATGAAATCAGAGATGAAAAGAATTTTTTTTCATCTCGCGATTTCTCCACCTACCGATGTCGGTAGTACCTCAAATCACCAGTCACACCTCCCTTTAGCTCCTACGCAGTTTTTCCCTTCAGGCGCCACTACTAGGAAGTTCATCATTTGTGAAATATGGCCAAAAAACTAAAAGTAACCCATCTCAGATTTTAGCCAGATGCCAGCCACATGTAAGCTCCATTGGTCGAATGCTGACCATGGATGAACTCCATTTATCAACGCGAACAATTTTCATGTCAAGGTCTTTTCTAATTGTGGATGGATCGAATCGGTCAATTCAGGCCATTGATGAGGAAGATGGAGGCTTGAGATCTAATAAGTGAAGAGAAGGAGATGCTAATATTGCTAGGGATTGCAGAATGGATCGTTAAGGCAAAACTAACACTAGGGTGGTGAATAGTGTTTTTGCAAATAAAAAAAATTCTAAAACTTATACAATATACTATATGAATCGAACACCACAGAAACAATCACAGACACAGAATCAAACACAAACACAAAGATAAACAAGAATAAAGTGCCGAGAAGGAAAGAACACACCGGATTTTATGCTGGTTCGGAATAGCTCCTACGTCCAGTCCCACGCAATGCTGGATTGCGCAGAGTTTTATTACTATATCAATATCCAATTACAATCATCCTTCATTTCACAGCTACGAGGGATACCACCGATTCCACACACACATTTGATCAAGTATACCCTCCTTGATTTCACGGCTACAAGGGATACCACCGATTACCCATCTTTGATTTCACGGCTATAAGGGATACCATAGATTACTTACACAACCCAAACAATTAAAAACAACTCTACAACTCTTCAATAACACTTGATTCAAAGAGTAATGAGTAGACAGTGAGAAGTCAAGAAGTTTAACGAAAATAGAATTGAATTTGGAAAATGCTGACGGTAAAAAATATCGTAAACATCCAAGATTCCAATTACTACGAATTATTAATTTGGTCGTATAGACAAGAGCGGAAAAAGGTAAATAACATGAGAGATTTATAGTGGTTCGGTCTCGAGAGGGGCCTACGTTCACTTTGAAGAGTCATTGGAATATTATTGATATCACAAAGTTACAAGGCCAAGACCATCTCATGACATCCCATTACATTCATCCTTAAGCTATATGATGTCATCTCTAAGCTATATGATGTCATAATTATCATATATTAGGAAAAACACACTTTTGCCCCTTTTTTCCTTAAATGGGAGATGCCATTAAAATAACTCTCTAGAGGTCTTGAGCTCATAAATTCCAACCCCTTTGAAGTATGATGCCTTGGGGTATTTATAGGAAAGGAGTAGGTAGGGTTGGGTAGGAGTATGTGGGAGTTGGTAGGAGTAGGTGAAAATAGGGGACCACAACAAGAAATTCACACTTGGAGCCTGCACACGCCAGAATTTCGCACCCAGGCCTGGGGTGCGAATTTTTGCACCTCGTGAGGTGCAAAATTCGTACTCCCAGGGGCTGCGAAGTTCGTACCCTGTAGGGTACGAATTTTGCACCTTGCAAGCGCGAAACTCGTACCCCTCAGGGGTACGAAATTCGTACCCCAAGGGGTTCGAATTCCGTACCTCCTGGGTGCGAACTTCGCACCCCTATTAGATGCTAATTTTGCACCCTGATGCGTGCGAATTTCGCACCCTGCTCGGTGCGAATTTCGCCCCCCTTAGCGGTGCGAAATTTGCACCCCCTAGGGGTATGAAGTTCGCATTGTGAGGGCGCAACGTTCATGGGCATGGTTGTTTGGTGCTTCGAGTTTTGGGCTCGCGGCCCCTTGGAATTCGAAGTCTTAGTTCGGGAATATGCTTAGGTTGCCACGAGGTCTCTATTGGCGCGATCCCACTTCAACCTGTTTCCTTTTCTCGTTAGCGTCCCTTTCGGCTTTAGTTCCACGCGATGCATTGAGTCGAGCGTGTCCACGTACTTTTAGGAATCGGACCAAAAAGCCGGTTAACATTTGCCTCCCAAAGGACTTCTTGTCTTGACATGATGTGCTTTGCGTTGGATGAGGTAGTGGTCGAGTTGTCGACTGGTCCTGTAAGTTAAAAGAAAACATATGTTAGTTATCGGGCTCGTTCGCTGTGAAATTGCAAGCTGACCGTTGTTGGTGTGGCGCTGTGCTCACGTTGCTAAGTATTCGCTGTGTATCGCCTTCGCATGTTCGTGGTAGTTGGTGTATACATGGAATACATGTACATAAGTGCGTGGTATGACATTTCGAACCTGGGGGTTCGATTTTTTGCCTCTCTCTTTTTTCAAGAGGATACGAACTTTGGCATTTGAGGCGCAAAATTTCGAACCAGGGGGGTTCGAAATTTCGATCCGTAGATGTTCGCAATCTCGAGACCTTGAGGTCGAAACCCTAGGGGTTCAAAATTTTGAGACCTTGAGGTTCGAAATTTTGAAGCCCATGGGTTCGAAATCTTGAACCCACGGGTTCGAGATTCTCAGAAATACCAAGGGACTTTTTTTTTCATTTTTAGTTGCCCCTCACTCTCTCATTTCACTTCTTCCTTCTAATTTTCAAGGTTGACCGCCATTAAAAAGCTTCGATTCCCTAGTACTTCGAAATTCGAAGGCGACAATTAGGTGGGTTTCGAGGGTCTTGGAGGCGCGTGCGAAGGAGAGGAAGGCGCTGGGAAGTGAGCGCCAAGGGGAGCCTTAAACACTGAGATGGTTCGGGTGCTCGAACCTCCAGTGGATCAACATTCGAACTTCGATGGGGTTCAAGTATTCGAGCCCTGATGGGGTTCGAGCCTTCGAAACCTGCTGCGTTCGAACATCTGAACCCCTCGGGGGTTCGAGTTGTTGGACCCTGTTGCGGTTCGAGTGTTCGAACCTCTAGGGGGTTTGATCTTTCGAACCCTAGCGGGGTTTGATCATTCGACCCCCTAGAGAGTTCGAGCATTCAAGCCCCGGCGGGGTTCGAGCATTCGAACACTTGGGGGATTCGAGCATTCAAACCACTGGGCAGTTCGAGCTTCCAAACCCCTGGAGGGTTCGAACTTTCGAACCCTGACGGGGTTTGAGCAATCGAACCCCCTGGTGGTTCGAGCTTTTGAACCTTGTCGTAGTTCGAGCCTTCGATGCCCAGAGGGGGGTTCAAGCATTTGGACCTCACTGGGGGGCTTCGAGCCTTCGGTCTTTTGATCCTCCGCGTTGCCTAAGTACTGTGTTATTGCGTATGTTATGGCTTTCCATAAAGGATAGAGCATATATTCGAACTGTGACTAAACTATTGGACTATGTTGGGATTATTCTATGTGTCTTAATTATGCATAACACTGCATGTGCACATTAGCTTTTACCAGCACGTGGGGTACAGGTTATTCTACTTTGATGTCTGTCACTAGTTCGTTAAAGTATAGCTAGCGATGCAGACAGGTTCAAAGATTGGGAAAACTTGGAAGCTAAGGCTTCCCCGCCATCGTCAAGTACATCTGATTCCACCAACAACGGTAGCTCGAGTGGCAGCGAGCTTGAGACTACCGAAGGATCCGTTCATTCTCAAACGTCTAGTTCACGTGAAGCATTAGATCACGGGGAACAAATTGAGAGGTTACATTCTCCGGTCATAAATGAGGAGGTTGAGAACGTGGATATTATTATTGAGGATGCAAAGGCGGCTCCGGTAGCCCCGGATATGCTGCTCGATGCAGTTATCTTGGAAAATCCGATAGGTTCGGTACCGTCATGCATGGATGCTACAACAGTTAGGAAAATGGAAATGTGATTCAACACACCGGAGGATGATGTCCATGCACCGAGAGAGGGTGGCAGGACTTATGCACCGCCCGAGGCCATGACTGCCTGGAACAAGCAAGCTTATTTTGTGGGATTCGTGCCCCCAGCCAATGACTTTATTCAGGACATGCTATCCTATTTCTGCCTTGCACCTTAGCAGTTGCACCTGAATGCTTATTTCTCACCCTTAGACACTTACGTTCTCTACCGAGAGTATTTGCATATGGAACCTACCAGAGAAGACATTCGGTATTTCTTCAGTCTGAGGAGAACGTCTAGCGGATTGCCCTCCCAATGGTTCCTGGAAACGACAGCCGCCACCAAATACTTCGTCGGGACATGGCCCAAGCCGTCGGTGTTCAAATAAGATTGGTTCTTTGTGCGTTTCCCTCCTTGATATGCAAGGAGCTGGATAGAAGGGAGTAAGTACTTTCGAACTCCGTTCCCTACTATAAAGTTTTTGGATCCCGCGTCTCATTATTTTTTAATCATGGCAGGAAATCCAGTGGCGTCCACTGGTGCAAAGTATCGGCAACGCCTTAATGCTTTACGAGCGATCCCCGAAGAGTCGCGCAAAACTGATACCATGACAAGTCAGGAGCATCTTCGACACATGGGGTTGCTTCTGGATGATTGGGATATAATTAGGCCTGCCATTGTGAGCAGTGTACCGAAAGGGAAGGTGACGGAAGGTCTTGGGGCTCTTGGTTTGAAAAGAAAGTTGCCTTCTGTCGGGCCCAAACCCAAAAAGGCTGTCAAGTTCCAAGGAGATGCATGCGGAGACGAGGCTCGTGGTCAGGAGAGGTCTACCGAGGATCAGGGTTTGTCAGACATTCCAGTCCCACCTCCGATAGGAGTGGTGGGGAGAGGAACATTAGACAGACCACAGTCTCCGGTGATTCCGACCGAGACCGCCGCCTCGCTTGAGGAGGAGGGCCAGTTTTATGCCCCTAACAAACATGACTTAGAAGTATCCCTGTGGCCAGTTACGGCTAGCCTGGAAGAACTTGCTATTTCTATGGAGGCATTAATCCCTTTGAGTGCACCACAATTTGGTTTGTTAAGAGAGCACTTAGGGTTTACACTCATACACACTGCATATCCTTTAGGCTCCTCTGAAGGTGTGACTTGTCTGACTTTGCTTCTTTCTTTTGACAGGTGGTATGGCTAAAGGGCCTGGGAAATGAGGTTATGGACATGGAGGCCGCCAATGCCCTAGGAATCCTTTCTTTGAGGGATTTAGGAGAGGGACCAGCTTTTTTGATACTTGAACCCACCGAATTGCGGCAGTGAACACCAAGGAAGGGATTAATCTCGACGATCTCCAATCCCTCCTCCTCCTCCAATTCGGGTGTCCGAGGGAGACTCTCAACTTAACTTAGGGGGTTCCCGACATCCATCTTTAACAACTCCTTTACCTACAACACCATTAGTTTCCGCTCCCTTTACCACAAGGAGGGAGCCGCCATTAGGCCAACCAAGACCAGAGAGGACAACTGCAGTGTGAGGCAAGACCATGTAGAGCCCGAGAGGCGAGAGCTTTCCATGGACGAAAAGAAAGCGATACTGAAGTGTAACTTTTCTTAACGTTATTTCGAGGAGTTGAAGTTCCTCCTTGATCTCCACCCCTCCTCTATCAGGGAGTTCGGGGATATATGGATGCACATGAGGGCTGAATAACAACAGGCCGACCAGCTTCTGAGGTACTCTCGCCAACTCTCAGAATTGAATAGGAAGAAAAACCTGGACCTCATCAACCAGGGGTTGGTCGTTGATGCCGAACGGACCATCGTCAGCAATTTGAACACTGAAATATGTGAGTTTGCTATTGTTATTGTGTGTGCACTGTTGCCCATTCCTGCACCCTTAAATAATAACTTGTGGGTCTCGCTATTGCAGCATAAATGAAGCAAGCATACGGGACCTCAAGAAGGAGGTTGATTATTCCCGCTCTACTTTCGCGGAGACTGTAGCTAATCTAACCACCAAGAACACGACCCTAAAGAGGGAAAAGGCCGAGGCGGATGAAGCATGCACTGATCTGGAAAGGGATAACACGAGAGTCACCCAGCTCGAAGATGACAATAATGCTTTGATAGCGGAGAATGACAGCTTAAAGAGGCATCTCGAGGAGATAAGGAAGGCCAAGGAGGACACGGAGGCCAGCAATCGGGATGTACTGAGCATGCTGGATGGATTGAAAGCCGAACACCTGAGAGAGGTGGAGCAAGTGAGGGGACAGTTGGAGGACACAGAGTTCAGGCTAGAATCGTCTGTGGTGGATGATATTAAGAACATGTATGTTAATGTTCGGTGTTCCATGGACTCTCGTGGGTTAACGATTATTCCGAGAACTGGCTCGAACTTGGGAGAGGTTGGTCCCATATGAAGCTTATCTGTTCCAAGTGGATGTAAGTGCTTTAAATGAATGCCAACTCCTGATTGATCTTCTGACTGATGAGGACCATGAAAAGTTGGAGGAATTTAGGAGGTTTCTGCGAGAGGATGTTGAGAGGGAGAGGTTGGCGAAGCTCGCTGCTAAAAAAGGGAAGTTTGTCCTAAATGAGAGTGTGGTGGTAGCGGAGACCTTCACAGATGGAAACTCTTACCGGCCAGTAGCTATTGAATTGGCTATGGTGAGTGATACCGCGGCTTTGACTAGGGTTTCAATGGAGTACGATCCTGAGCATCCAGAGCTAGGAGAAACCGGATTCACCCTACCTACCATGACGAGTACCCTTCCCGTCCTTTCCACACCGTCCTTGACCGGAGGTAAATTCTCTCTGTCGTGTATCCCTAAGGATAACGTGGTTACCGAATTTGCAGACTAAAAGGTTGTGTTTTTACTATGCAGGCATTCCTAGACAGATCATGACTTGGGGCCCTGCCACTACAACAAAAACACCATATTACAACTTTAATTTTACAACGGTGCATAAAGCACCGTTGTAATAGATCCTTTTTTACAACGGTGGAAAACACACTGTTGTAATAAATGTTTTTTACAACGGTAAAATAATCACTGTTGTAAAGAACATATATATATATTACCATATCACAACTTTAATTTACAACGGTGCATTAAGCACCGTTGTAATAGATTCTTTTTTACAACGGTGCAATAATCACTGTTGTAAAGAACATATATATTACCATATTACAACTTTAATTTTACAACGGTGCAAAGGCACCGTTGTAATAGATCCTTTTTTACAACCTTGCAAAACGCACCGTTGTAATAAACATATATATCACAACTTTTCATTTTATTCGTTGTAATTGAGATGCCTAGTGCAAACTTCATGTTTATAATATCTATATTTAATAACTAATTATATTGATACTTAATAATAATAATTAATAATTAACTTAGGAATAAATTATATTTGTCAATTATTATTAAATAATTAATAGTTAATAAGTAATAATTACTATTAATAGTCAATTATTATTAAACAATTACATTTATATTGATTATTTATAATTAATAACTAATAATTACTATTAATACTTAGCAATTAAGAAGAATAATTAAAAAATATCGTTAATATTACATAATTACTATTAAATAATTAATAATTAAAATATACTAATTAATGCTAATCATGAATAATACATAAGTAACTAAAATTAAATTACAATATAAATAAAATTATTAAATAATTAACAACAACAATAGTAATTACTATTAGATAATGATAATGATAAGTAATTAATAATAGTAACTAATAATTAAAAAAAAATTGTTTGAAAATAAATATTAACCAAAGTTGAAAATTAATGTTAAATAATAAAAATAATCAGTAATTAAAATATAATACTAAATAATACCAAATACTCTTAATTTATAATTGATAATGTTGAAAGTTTTACCAAAACCTTTTGTCGAATATGATCCCCTACGGAGGGGGGGTCCAGGGGGTGGCAACCCCCCTAGGTGGGGGTGCGGGGGCAACGCCCCCGCTAACGGGGTTCGACCTGCCCCGTCAGGTCGCGGGGGTCCAGGGGGCAGCGCCCCGTCCGAAACGGTACATTTTGTGTACTTAAAATTTTCGTTTTGCCTCTCAAGCCCGCTTCAGTATGTACTGAAATCTAATTTCTAACTATTGTCTTTCAGAATTTTCGGTGAACTTTGGCCACGTCACAAAAATTTAGCACCAACCCGCCAAAAACGAGAAGCAGCGGAAATGATTTAATTTAAGCGGGATCTTAAAAAAATTAACCCTAAAATTAGTGGACTGGTATGGTCTTGCGCTGACAAAGTCATAATTAACTCACGCTCAGCAAATACGTTTTAATGGGAACTAGGGTTTCAGCGCCGCCATCTCTTTTCCAATCATATACATCCTCTGCTCACTTCCGCCTCCTTATCGTGCTTTTCTCCTTCCTCCTAGCTGTCCATGCTTTGATTCAGTTCGCTCTGCAGTTTCATCCGCGTCTCCCTTATCGCCACCTTGCCGAGCTTCTCATCCTCCTTAATCGCCTATCGAGACCGATTTCAGCTAACTTGGCGTTGTTCGGATGTCGTTCTGGTGATTGGGTGGATGTCGAGGTCGTCCTGGTGTACTTTGCATCGATAGCGACTTTGATTGGTGAGAAATATTTCAGTAATTTTGTGGGTTTAATTTTCTGGATTGGTGATAAAATTAGTTGACTTGCGATAATTTTGTGGACGTCGAGGTCGTCCTGGTCTATTTTTGTTGTAGGTCTGTAGTCTAGATTGGGGATTTGGTTCAAACTCATCAGATTTAGTATGTTAGGAGTGTTCAACCTGCATGTGTTCTCTGTATCCATATTAACTGTGCTAGGCTTTAGAACTAACCAACAACACAAGACAGTTCTTTGGTTTTGGAGAAGTGGTTAGAAAAAGAAGACATCTGAACTAGAACTGGTCTTGCAGAAACCACACTACTTAAAATAACAATTAGTGTACATGAGAAACTGTAAACGAATAAAATTTAAGTTGATTCCTATTAAAAAAAAAATATTGACTGTTTTTTCTAAAACCATTTAATTTGTTTTTTGTTCCAGCCTATGAAGGATTGCAGGTCATTAAGTTGGACGTGAAAGGGATCACATTGATATCCAATAGAAATTGACAGTGATGGGAATCAAATTATAGTGAAATGGGAATATGCATGAGGAGGTATGATGGTTGTTGATGCAATTAAATTTTGAGTTTGAATATATATTATGCAGGAACAAGAATTATTGATGCAATTAAATCCACAGTTTCTCCATCTACCAAAGTAGTCTACAATGAAAGCCCAGACATGCACTTCATCAAGAAAAACAAAGAAGACATTTTGTACGCAATAATTGCAGTGGGAGAAAAATCATACGCAGAAACATTCGGTGACAGTTTAAGCTTAGATTGGGGATGCTGGAGCATAAAGACTTGGTGTATGTCAATGTGTATATATATTTATACGAAAGTGCGTATGTAACTGAGTGCATTGAGTGATCAGTTTGTAGTGAGGAATGTATGTATTGTTATGACTGTATTATGTAAAAGTGAGTTGTACGATAGTGGATCGGAAAGTTGTACTAATTCAAATATTGAAATACAATATTTAATTGATTATTTCAGATCAGTGTAGTATCATTTTATTCAATATAAATATTTATTTTTATATGAAATGTAATGTGTAACGAAACAAAAATCGTATTGTTATAATTAATTGTTGCAGGAATTACTACTACAACAGTGCAAAAATGTTGTAATATGTATTACTACAACGGTGGAAAAAAGTTGTAAAATATACATATTACAACGGTGTTGCAACAGTGTAAAAATGTTGTAAAAGATATGAGTCTATTACAACTTCTTAATACACGACGGTTTGCCCACCGTTGTAAAATGTATATTACAACGGTGTTCCACCGTTGTAATAGGGTCATTTTGTTGTAGTGTGCCCCCGTGATTCCACAAACAACTAAATCTGGACCAAGGCCTGAGGAAATGCAATTTGGAGAAGGCGGCGATCATCTTGACACCTTCTCGGATATACGGATAACATTTAGTCTATATGAAGGCCTTACCGAGGAAGGGGAGACGGTTGACGGACAAAATTCTTAGGCCAGCGAACCAGTGGAAGCCGATGTGCCTTCGATGGTGGTTACGGCGGAGGCCTAAAAAGCCAAAATGGTGGCTAAGCGTGAAGAGGTGGAGGAGAAGCAGAAGCCCGATGAGGCTGCCAGTTAGGAGGTCCTAATGAAGACCAAACATGATGATGACGCGAGAGCCGCTGAGACGGTTGCGCGAAAGAAGGCCGGTAAGGAGGCGGAGAAGAAGAGGGCTACTGATGAGACCCGAAAGGAAAGGGAGGATGACACAACCTAGCAGAGGGCCACTGAGACCCTTGAGAAAATCAAGGCTAGTGATGTCACGATGCATAAGTCTCACAAGCTCGCTGAGTGACGAGCCGCTAGAAAGGCCAAGGAGAAGGCTGAGCGGGAAGGCAAGGAGATCCCGAAGAGGGGTGACATTGTGGTAGCTCTTGCTGTTAGAAGTTATCCCATGCTTATGTCGCATGTCGCTCCTACTAACGTCAAAGAGATATCTAGTGGGGATGGTGTGGATGAGAAGCGTCTCTCGGCTTCTCATGAATCGACTACCTCCCAAAAGAGCCGAGGAGGCAAGAGTGGGCCAGGAAAGAAGAGGCCTGGTGCGAAGGATGAACCGTCGAGTGTCAAATCTGCAAAAAAGAAACACAAGCACAAAAAGAAAAGAAACGATTAGTGTTAGCAACTTAAGTTGAAGTTACCACTTTTTTTGGTAGTGTAGGCGGATAGTTTACGCGAGTACGGCCCTCGCTTTTGGTTTTTAAGACATGGTGTGGTTTTCATGTACATCCGGTCATTAAAAGAGAAAGATGTTAAATACGTAGTTTGTTAAATGTGTGTGATGTGAAAATTGAATATGAATTAGTAAAAATCGCAGTTTATGTCAAGTGCTCGGATGTTCTTCTTATGTTTTCCAGTGTCCTATACTTGCATCAGCATACTTATCATTACATGTAACACAAAAGCGATTGGGGGACGTGCTCTGGGTAAATTATTCCAGAGGGGCGAGATAGAGCGCTGGTTTCAGTAAGTCCCCCTTAGCTCAAGAAACCTGCAGATTGTGAAACCAGGCTGGGCGCCTGCTGTTTTGGGTTGCCCAGGGTTGATCCCAAGTATAGCGAAGGCATAGAGCGTTGCGATTTGCGGTCCGCCCAGTGGGTGACTCTCCCATCATTTATCAGGTTGTGGCGAGCCGCAGGCATCGTTTATTCACCAGCTCGTAGGGTCCGATCATGGCCATGAGCTACCCCTTAGCCTTGAGAACTTCGGGGAAGAAAGAATTTTAGGTCGGGCTTGGTGTTGCGCCAAGATTCGACGGCACCCGTAGCTAGGGGAGAAATTTACATCACTCCTGACTGGTCGTTGGGCAACCCCAAGTCGCTTGGAACTTGGGCGTGGAATGATTTATCCTTGGTTTCGGCATGGGGCCGAGTTTCAAGTTCGTGGTTATTTATACTCGGTCGCGCCACATGCCGGTGACTCGAATAGCGTTGTCGGCTCCCGTGCTCGGGGTGTCGGTCGTAGCTAGTGATGTTTGGCCTCGATGTGGCGGTACCGGCTCCCGTGCTCGGGGGCCGATACGGCAATTGAATGATTACATGCTAGCTGATTGTTAGGACTAATCAAACATGTCATGCGCGGAATAAACACAAAGGATATAGGAAACTGAACATCATTTCTACTAATAACTTTAGCAGTAATAGCCTTTACAATGCCTTGAATTGCTAGAAAACAAAACATCGTTGGAAAGTATAAACAACTAGGGACTAAGTTATGTAAAGTAGCAGTGGAGATGTTTACTATTCCATGCCCATGGGAGTTCAGCTCCGTCCACGGTTGCAAGTTTGAAAGATCCATTGTTGAGCTTCCGTTGTATGGAGTACGGGCCTTTCCAACGAGGGGCGAGGCCGGTTGGTGGTGGAAAGACCAGTTTCCAGACGAGGTCGCCGATGTTGAGGTCCTTACAACGAACCCTAGAATCGAAGTATCAAGCTACTCGTTACTGTAGCGCAGTGGCTCTGAGGTCGGCTTCGTTCCTCTTTTCTTCTAGTAAGTCGAGTGATCCTAAAAGTAAATCCTGGTTTGTCTTCGGATCGAAATAAGTCACTCGATGAGATTGAAGCTCGAGCTCGATGGGGATAACAGCTTCAGATCCGTAGGCAAGGGTAAAAGGAGTGTGTTCGGTTGTTGTCATGTGGGTGGTTCGGTAGGCCCATAGGGCAAGAGGAAGTTCGTCTGCCCATAGGCGCCCAGCCTTTTCCAGATGTTTCTTGATGATTGATTTGATGACCTTATTAACCGCCTCGGCTTGCCCATTGGCTTGGGGATGAGCCACCGCCAAGAATCTTTTTTTGATGATGTGGCGCTGACAGAAGGATTTGAATTCGGCGCTCTCGAAATGAGTGTCGTTATCGGAAATGATAGCTTGTGGGACCCCATATTGAGTGATGATGTTGCGCACAACGAAGTTGATCATCTTCTTGGTGGTGATTGTGGCAAGAGCTTTGGCCTATGCCTATTTAGTAAAATAATCAACTGCGATGACACCATACCATGCCCTCCTTTGACCATTGGAAGAGTTCCAATGATGTCGATTCCCCACATGGAGAATGGCCATGGGCTGATCATTTGTGTCAACTCTATAGGCGGGGCCCTTGGGATCGTTGAGAAGCGCTAGCACTTGTCACACTTGCAAGCGTAGTCTGCGGCGTCTTGATCGAGCGTGGGCCAATAATAACCATGTCTAAGGATTTTTCTGGTTAGGGTTTGTCCTCCTGTATGGTCGTCGCACTTACCCTCATGTACATCAGTGAGGACTCCGATGGCATCGTCACGGGCTATGCATCTGAGCAATGGGACAGAGAAGCCTCTGTGGTAGAGCACCCCATTCATAAGAAGATAGCGAGCTGATTGACGGATGAGCGCTCGTCTTTCCTTGTAGCATCCTAGGAGGATCCCACGTTGCAAGTAATTCTTAATCGACGTCGTCCAGGATTCAGGTTTGGATTCGGTGTTCATGGTCGCCTCTATCTGTATTTGCTTGATACTTGGGGAGTTGAGCACTTCGACGGGGGCCAAACCCAAGATTTGAGGGTCCTCAGAGCTTGTTAGCTTGGCTAGTGAATATGCTTTTTCATTCTGTTCTTGAGGATTGTGTGAGATGACGAAGTGGTCAAAGTGAGTGAGTAGTTCTTGAACTTGGGTTAAATATAGGGCGGGTCGTCCCTCCATTGCTTGATATTCTCCTTGCACCTGATGAACGATATGTTGTGAATTAGAGATGATTTGGACGGTCTTTAGTTTGAGCTCAATCTCGATTCTGAGTCCGGCAATCAAGGCCTCAAACTCTGCGTCATTGTTGGTAGCAGGGAAATCCAATTTTAGTGCATTGTATATTGGGCGTTCTTCGTAGTGATGAGCACGACTCCAGCCCCGGAGCATTTGCTGTTGGAGGAGATGTCCACTAACAATTTCCATTGAGTGTCGGGAGCTTCAGCATTCTCTGTGGGAGTCTCCTCGGGAGCAGTGGGTCTATGATGAGGTTAGCGAGGGTTTGTCCGAGGATGGCTCGACGGGGGATAAAGGTTATCTCAAACTAGCTTAGTTCCATACACCACTTTAGTAGCTGTCCAGATGCTTTGGGTCATTGTAGGATCGGTCGTAATGGCTGGTCGGTGAACACCTTTATAGGATGGTACTAGAAGTATGGTCGAAGCTTCCGAGAAGAAATCAATAGGCAAAACACCAGCTTTTCCAGCTTCGGGTAGTTCTTTTCTGCCCTCACCAATCATCTTCTTATATAGTAGATGGGTCGTTGGACACGGTTCTCGATGCGTATGAGTGCCGAGCTGATTGCCTGCACAGAAACAGCCAAATAAACATATAAGTCCACGTGATCCATGGGCTAAGATAAGATAGGTGGTCGCTCTAAGTGATTCAGAAGGTCCTCAAACTCGAAAACGCATTCTTGCACCCGAAGTTGCATTTTCCTTTTTGAAGTAAATCAAAGAAAGGAATGCACTTGTCAGTGGCTTTCGAGATGAGCCGACTTAAAGCGACAACCTTTCCGTTTAGACTTTGGACATCCTTGATGTTCATGAGGATTTGGATGTCCTGAATAGCTTGGATTTTTTCTGGATTGGCTTCGATTCCCCGGGAATTGAAGATGAAACCCAAGAATTTCCCTGAAGCGACTCCGAAGGAGTACTTCAGAGGATTGAATTTCATGTCGTACTAGCGAAGGATATCGAACATTTCAAAGAGGTCGTGGACGTGCTCGCTGAACTCTTTTGATTTGACCAACATGTGGTCCACGTACACCTCCATGGACTTCCCAATTTGGTTTTTAAAGAGCCCATTAACCAAGCGTTGATAAATGGCACCGACATTCTTAAGGCCGAACGCGATAGCAGTAAAGTCCAAGGTTTGTTATGTAAAAAGTATGATCCTAGTCGCGAAGATTCATTGAGATTTGATTGTAGCCTGAGTAGGCTTCCATGAAAGATAGCAGCTAGTATCTGGCGGTTGAGTCACAAGTAAATCGATCTTCGGAAGCAGGAAGCTGTCCTTGGGACATGCCTTGTTTAAATCAGAAAAGTTGATGCATGTTCGCCATTTACCATTGGCTTTATTAACCAAACTGGATTGGAGACCCATTCGGGTAGTCGACTTCACGAATAAAGTTGTTGTTGAGTAGATGGTCTACCTCTTCCATGAGTGCTTTGGAACTTTTGGGTCCCAAGAAGCGGCGATTCTGCTTGATTGGAGGCATTGTGAGATTGATGCTTAGACAATAGCAAACGACTGCGGGATTTATGCCATTCATATCGGAGTGAGTCCATGCGAACACATCCAAATTTGTCTTCAAGAAATCTACAAGATCCACTTTGATTGCGGGATGGAGTTGCGACCCTACCTTCAGCACCCTTGATGGATCATCGGGATTAACTGGATTATATACTATGGGTTCGGCTAGAGTAGCCCTCTCTTATTCGGGTTCTTCATCCTTCCGTGGGACGAGATCATCGGAAAGACGACAGTGGCACCTGAGCCAAGGCCCAAACGTCGCTGATTGCTATGCTGAGATAGTCTTGGCACAAGAAGGTGTGGACGCAACTTTGCCCTTGTCCTT
Organism: Allium sativum; assembly: GCA_030737875.1. Taxonomy (NCBI): domain Eukaryota; kingdom Viridiplantae; phylum Streptophyta; class Magnoliopsida; order Asparagales; family Amaryllidaceae; genus Allium; species Allium sativum. The sequence continues at coordinate 251,868,225 of CM060919.1, forward strand.
ATTGCGTGCATTCTTCCATTCTATCGCATAACATTCTCTGGTGCTTGCTTGGTTGCCTCTAACTATTCCAATCCTATTTTCTATCGAAAATTTCATTAGGATAGACCATGGCGACATGCATACCAGAAACTCTATGAGAAAAGGGGGTCCAAGGAAAGTGTTGTAGGGGGGATCGATGTTTATAACCATGAAAGTGTGAATTCAGACCCGACTCCGATCTCCCTTGCCCAATTCCACAGGTAAATCGATCATTCTCACTAGGGAACTAGAAGCTCCATTGAAACCGTGGATAATGAGTGACATGGATTTTTAAGTCATTTGTTTTCGAGTTCATCTGGTCATAAGCCGCTTTGAAAATGATGTTGATTGAGGTTCCCTAGTTGATTAATACCATTCGGACAGAAGTCGCACTGATCTGAGCCGTGATAACTAGTGGATCGGTGGTCGGGATTTTCAACCCAGTAGAATCTCTTTCGTGGAAAATAATGTCGTCTCGCATGGTTTTTTAGAGCTTGGCTGGGACTGATCCGTTGGGAGTGGAGCAAGCTTCATAAGTAGAATGCTTTATGGAACTCACATACTCTTTCATTTTCCGAAAGTTGTCATGTGTGGGGTAATGTCTGCCACATATAATGTTGATCACAATTCATCGCCTTGGGTTAGATGGACTCGCAGTCGTCATAGTGGGTGCCTGAGGTGCTGGCATCAGAGGATTTGAATGTGTTTCGGGAGGAAAGGGCTCTTGGACATACTGCTCGAGTCATTTCTCATGGATAAGCCTCATGACTGTGTCCCTAAGTTAGTGGCACTCAAATCGAGCCCGTATACGTTGTCGTGGTATCGACAGTACCTCTTGGTATTTTTCTCGCGGTCAGTTGATTCTCTGGTGCGCGACTTCTTGTATGGCAACGTGTTGCTTGTCTCCAAGTAAATTGTTTCTAAGTCTTCATTTAATAGGGTGTAGGTCTCGAAGGCATGGTGAGGGCCGAGTTTTCTCAGCTCCGCCGGGGCCTGACCATTGTTTCAGCCACCCGACCTACTGTTATTTAGTTTTTGCCAGTAGGGACCTGCCCCCTTGTACTGATCAAAGGGCTCTCCGACTTGTTTTTCTCTAAGGTTGTTATTTGCGGTGTCCGCTTGGGGGTCGTTTAGGTGACTTGTGGCGGACACCCGATTCCATCTTGCCTCCTCTTGCCATAAGTACTGATCCGCCTTCTCATAGAAGGCGTCGAGGCTTTTTGGCTGCTTCCGATCGATCCATGCCCCGAATTCGGAAGTAGGAAGGACGCATTTGGCTAACTAAAAGAATATGGTGCGAGTGTCCAGATCCTTGACCTCGGCAAGAGCAATGTTGAAACGGGAGAGATAGCTTTTGAGCGAATCAATGGGTCTTTGGTATAGATTTGATAGAGTAAGGGCATTTTTCGGAGTCTAGATACGCGTCCTGAATTTCTTGACTAGATCTTTTGCTAGCTAGCCGAAGTTGTTAATGGAATCAAGTGGGAGGCGAGAGAACCAAAGTAAAGTGGTCCCTGACAGGAAGACTGAGAAGCACTTGCATTTGACCGGATCTTTGCTCCGGCTCGTGTCAATTTGCCATTCATATCAATTAAGGAAGGCACAGGGATCGATGGTGCCGTCGTAGAGTGGCATCTGTGGCATGCCGAAGCGTCGCGGCCACTCGGACTCATTTACCCTTCTTGTGAAGGGATTACACCTAATATGGGCCTCCCATGAGTCGTGTACATTCCCTCGCATTTCCTTCATGATCCTTCAGACCATGTCGGGAAGGTAAGTTAGATGGGGGTCCGCCATTTGGACCCATGGGTTTTGGTGAGGTTTCGAAGTTCTGTTGCGAGGACATATTCTATGGTGGATGTACAGGTCATCTTCTTCCATGTCCTCGGCATCAATAATCGGATCCTAGTGCGGAGCGGGTTTATGCAGATTCTGCTCTGGAAAGCTGCTGGAATGTAGGTCCATCGTCTCGATGGGCGACCATTGGGTTTTGTCCAGGAAGGGGTTGGTTGGTCACACCCGGTCTGTCATTGATGATCAAGCAAGAGCAGTCTCGGTATCGCCCCCCTCGCTATGTATGACTGTAGTTCGGTTACCGTTGTCGTTCCCATTGTCGTTGGCGTAGACATTACCGTTACTGTTGTCGAGGGCATTGGTGCAGACAGCGACGTTGTTGATGATGCTATACCTCCTTCTTTGATGGAGGCTAAACCTCCTTCTTTGATGCGGGCCCTTCGACTCGGAAGAGGAAATTTATGAGACAGTTGATCGAGGTCGAGCATTGTTCCGAGTTAGTTGAAGTCGAGCGACGATGCGCTGACTTTCTTGAATTTGTCTCATAATGTCGATGTTATTCCTTAATTTTTGATTGAGCTCGACCGTTGTGTTCTCATATTTTTCATTTAGCGTGCGGATCTACACTTGTGTTGCGGGCGCTTCGGGGTCCACGATAGGAGGGACGTTTTCATTAGTGGTCGGGACGTCTGCCGGTTGAGGTTGTTGGGATGTCCGGGCCTCAGCTGCGGTTGAAGACCCGACCATTGCATTCTTTGGTCGCTTTACCATTGTAAGCGGACTCGGCAGCAGGTTTAGCAAAGGAAACTCAAGCTCGTCGATGTCGAGACGATAACGTTCGACAAAGACGCAAATCCGAGTTTTCTCAGTGAAAGCACCAAATGTTGACGGCAAAAAATATCGTAAACACCCAAGATTCCAATTACTAGGAATTTATTATTTCGGTTGTATAGGCAAGAGCAGAAAAAGGTAAATAACACGAGAGATTTATAGTGGTTCGGCCTTGAGAGGGGCCTACGTCCACTTTGAAGAGTCGTTTGAATATTATTAATATCATAGAGTTACAAGGCCAAGACCATCTCATGACATCCCATTACATTCATCCTTAAGCTATATGATGTCATCTCTAAGCTATATGTTGTCATAATTATCATATATTAGGAAAAAGAAACTTTTGTCCTTCTTCTTCCTCGAATGGGAGATGCCATTAAAATAGCTCTCTAGAGGTAGAGCTCACAAACTCCAACCCCTTTGAAGTATGAGGCATTGGCGTATTTATAGAAAAGGAGTAGGTAGGGGTTAGGAAGGAGTAGGTGGGAGTAGGTAGGAGTAGGTAGGAGTAGGTGAAAATAGGGGACCACACCCAGAAATTCGCACCTGGAGCTTGCACATGCTAGAATTTCGCACCCAGCCCTGGGATGTGAAATTTCGCACCTCGTGAGGTGCGAAATTCGTACCCCGTAGGGTACGAATTTCGTACCTTGCAGGCGTGAAACTCGTACCCCTCGGAGGTACGAAATTCGTACCCCGAGGGGTTCTAATTTCGTACCTCCTGGGGTGCGAACTTCGCACCCCTATTGGTTGCGAATTTCTCAATTAGATGGGTGCGAATTTCGCACCCTGATGGTTGCGAATTTCGCACCACTTAGGGGTGCGAAATTGGCACCCCCAGGGGTACAAAGTTCGCATTGTGAAGGGCGCGAATTTCATAGGCAAGGTTGTTTGGTGCTTCGAGGTTCGGGCTCGCGATGCCTTAGGATTCGAAGTCTTGTTTCAGGAATATGCTTGGGGAGTTGAGAGGTCTCTGTTGGCGTGATCCCTCTTCAACCTGTTTCCTTTGCTCTAGGCGTCCCTCTCGGCTTTAGTTCCATGCGATGCGTTGAGTCAAGCATGTCCATGTACTTTTGGGAACCAAACCAAAAAGTCGGTTTACGGCAGAGTATTAGTGTGGAAATCATAAAAATGAGAAGATATAATAGTGTAAAGAAAGGAGATAATGGATAAGAAGAATTATTAAAAAAAATCGAAATCACCCCTTATTTATAACATTTGAAAGGTTGCAACGTTTTTAGAGCATCATAAAAAGTGAAAAAAAAACTTCCTTTCAATTTTCAAAAAGTGACAGTTATATGTCGACATGTAAATAAATATATGTCGACATATCATGTATTAAAATTGAATTTTGAGCATTTTTAAGTGTTTTGATATATATATATATATATGTATAATTCTGGAAATTCTTGAATTAAAACATAGTGTTATAAATGAATATTATAAAGTAGGAAATCATATGAAAACATAAATGTAAACTATATAAACATATTTATTAAATTATAGAGCTAAAACTATATAAATATAAAGTATATAAAAGTGTAAATATAAAATTTATAAAACTTGAGTTTAATAATCAACAGAAAATAAAATAGCAAAGATAGAGATTCAATATAGAATCTGAAAATAGAGTTTGAAATCAGAAATTGAAAAACAGAATTTAAATTTAAATTTGACTTTGAATTTGAACCTAGAGTGATATTCAGAGTCTTACATAATCTGGACTCTATTACTATATTTATCTTGATCTCTTGAAATCTTGAATACTCATGATTCTTGAATCATCTCTGAATTTTGAATCTCTCATATCTTTAAACTGTACAGTCTTCAGTAATAATTCCTGTATACAAATCCTACATATGTATGTATGTATGTATGAATGTATATGTATATATATATGTATATATTCTAGACAAAGGTGTTAGTATATATTTTATAATCAATCAATACTGAAATAAGGTTGTTGCCATCAAAACTCCTTTCTCCAACAATCTCACCCTTTTTGATGATGACAACCTTAGTTTATAAAATATCATACCTATATATACAGGTTTATGATGATTCTTCAAATACTTCCTCTGTCTATATGAATCCTATAAACAATGTCTATATTTTATAATTTCTTCCCATTTGGCATTATCAAAAAGAAATTCTAAAACTACTCCCCTTAAATTATATAACTATCTAAATAAAAACTACAAGTCACTAAGTAATTTCTAAATCAAAGTAGAATACTCCCCCTAAGTAAAGTATTTCCATTAATAAATCTTATATACTCCCCCTTAATTCTCGCTTACATAACAAGGTAATAGAATACTTATGTTATACAAAACAAGCAATGTATTTAATAATTGTTTTTACAAGCGATACTATAAGTACATTTTATACAAGTAATTAACAAAAAGGAACGAGAATATACAATAAGAATCGAATCAAAACCTATAATCTACTTGTCCTTAACTTTATGAGACTTGTGAGTAGGAATTTTGGATAATGAAGATAACATTCTCCATTCTTTTCAATCATATTTCCATTATGATCGTATAGGACTTCATCCACACAAACGACTTGATCCTCTTCGTTTGAAACTTCTTATTGCTCTTCCTCGGGTTCCTCTTCCTCCATTATCACTTCTTCCTCTTCTTCTGGCTCCTCCTATTCTTCCACAGGTTCATTATCATCTTCGATGATAATCGGATTAGCATGATTATCCGTTATAAACTTAAGGAGGTTTCTTATCACTTTTCCTTGCCTATTTTGTTCTTGGCTCATCCTTATTTAAAGTACTTGTATTTCATCCATCATTTGCAGAGCATACTCCATCTTTTATTCAATTTTGATCACACAAGATAGTGTAGATCATTGAAAATGACCTTCGGATGGTCCAATAGATGAATCGGGATTGATTTGGGTGTTTAAATTGGTGGAGGCCATCGTTTATTTTAGTTTAGAATTTTTACAGAAGTGGGGAATGAAAATGAAGAAGAAAAGTCAAAGTAGAAAGTTTAAATAATTAATATAACTAACTTTTAGCGGGAATTAATTTTAACTTTATGGCAGTTATATGTCGACATATACATAAATGTATGTCGCCATATTTGTCTTTTAAATTTTATTTTACTAATTTTTTATGTTATATGTATATTAGTTAATTTAATTATTCTAGCTCACTTAATGAACATATGCCTAATTCTCTTCTAAATTTAGTAAATGTTGCTTCATTTAATGGTTTTGTTAATATATCTGCTATTTGTTTACTTGTTTCCATAAATTCGAGTGAAATTTTTGCTTTACTTACATTATCTCTTAGAAGATGATGTCTTATATCGATATGTTCAGTTCATGAATGATGAGTTGGATTTTTAGACATATTTATAGCACTTGTATTATCGCAGTATATCGGTGATTTATTTATATTTAATCCAAAATTAGTTAGAGTTTGTTGTACATATTATACTTGTGAACAAGCTAAAGCAGCAGAGATATATTATGCTTCAGTTGTTGACAAAGATACAATATTTTGCTTTTTACTAAACCGCAAGACTAATAAATGTCCTAAGAAGTGACATGTTCCACTAGTACTTTTACGATCGGATTTACATCACGCATACTCAGCATCACGGTAAGAAAGATGAATCATCCTTAGGGTAAAATAATCTAAAGTCTGATGTATGCTTTACATACCTTAGAATACATTTTACGGCTTTTAAATGTGTTTCCTTAGTGTTAGGCCCAGATTTTGGTCTAACATTTTGGCGCGCCAGGAAGGGGGGTACATGACAACCTCAATTTCTAGATTGAAAGGAGACTCAATGGCGAACAAAAGGAAGAAGACTGGAACTTCTGCTCATGCCGATGATGTTGATGCTGAAGGCACAAGGAACGAGGCAAGCCAGGAAACTTCCTCTCATGGAGATCCTTCTGCATACTTGACCAGAGACGAGATGGACAGAGTTCTCACCGAACTGAGAGATCAGATGGCACGGTAAGATGATCTCCTCCAGAAACAACAGGAAATGATCAAACCAATTCTTTGATCGAATGGATGGAAGACCGAGCAACGCTCAAGTCATTGGAAATGAAGCCACAGAAGCGGCTCGGGCATCGCATGGACTCGGGGGCAACACCCTCGTTATTGGAAATGCACAGCGACCAACTTCAGCTCCAGATCGGATGGATACCAGAGCGCAAACTCTCACTCAACTGCAGCAGGGATCGGCTCATGACAGGCTACTAGCACTGGGTCGGATCGCCCCTCCTTAGTTCGCTCCCCACAAACCACGATCCGGCCTTCACGAACCTGCCTCACGAACTGACCCCCTCGAACCGGGTCGGGTCGCCACCCTCGATCCGTGATCCGCGAGCCGCGATCCCCAGGCAACAGCTCACCAACAACTTCCATCCTCTCTTGCATTCAACGCTTGGGGCACCAGCTCTGATTTTGGTAGTTTGCAACAACTTTTTGAAGGCAATCGACTCGCTGATCTAATTCAACGCCTCTCGAGAGGCCGCACCTATCAGAATGATGTGGATGACGTCAATCACAACCCATTCACTCAGGAAATCAGGAATTCCCGCAATCTCCCGGATTTCAAACTCTCACAACTGGAGCCATACAACGGCAGGACGGATCCTACCGTGCACCTGATGCACTACAAACGACATATGGAAGTTCAATCGGCGTCGGAAAACGTCATGGCTAAGTGTTTTCCCCTCTTTCTGGCTGATATAACAGCCATGTGGATTCGACAGCTAGAGACGGAATCGATCAACAGTTGGAATATGTTGGTCCTTGAACAGTTTCGGGTCCACCTCGCTCGACCCAAGAATGTCATGTCACTCACTACAATTAAGCAGAGGCCTAGAGAAATTCTGCATTCATTCCTGGAAAGATTCAACGTTGCAGCAGCATCAGTTGATCGCCCTGAACAATTGATGGTACTGATGGAAGCAGTATCTAGCGTTCTAGATAACTCGGAGTTCAAAAAATCTTTGTATCGAGACCCACCATGGAGTCTCAGCGAGTTCTACCTTGAATAGGATAGATTTCTGCGTGAGGAAGACGCAACTTCCGAGAAGAAAGTTCTCGATGTCAACATGCTCAAAGATGGAGAACTGTCTGATTCTGGAAATGGTAAAGGAAAAGTCACCATCAAGAATGACCGCAACACTCAGCCCCAGAGAGGGCCCAGATATGAAAAGTATAATGAGCTCATTGCTTCACTTTTTGACATCTACATGGACACAAACGTTGTTGTCTCCTACCCTAAGCCTCCCAGGAGGGAGCCATCGCAAAGAGAACGCGATTCTAGAAAGCACTGCTTATTCCATGATATGGACGGACATGACACGAATGAGTGCAGACATCTTCGTGATTTGATTGAGGAATGGGTTAGACGTGGAGAGCTGCAAGAGTATGTGAAACCATCAACAACACTTGCGCTTCCACCTCCTGCTCCCCGAAGAGGGAGTGACCCTGGATCGAGCCCTCGTGGGGTCATCATCAAATGATCTGGATGAGATCAGCTTTCATTTTCTGCATTTCTTAGGCTTTAAGATTTGTTTTTGCTTTCATTTGGTTTTCCGATTGGTTGAATCGGAGTACACACGTACGGGGTTAGGATGTAGCCTCAAATCGTGCTCTGGACTCGATGTCAAACCAATCAGGATTTACTTTGGTTTTGCATTTGAAATTGAATAAGGAAGGACTTTCCAAGCATGGATTATGTTTGGATAATTTAAGTATCTTGTTAGGATGTGGCAGGATCCTCAACTTCGGTTAAAGTATGGCTTATACTTATTATGGAACTCTAGGTATGGATTATGCCTAGGGACGGACTATCTTGTCAGGCTGTGGCAAGCATAGCTCTACTTCAGGTCTGAGTATGGTTTATACTCACTTTGGAATCTTAAGTATGGATTATACTTAGGAACGACAAATGGTCTTGTCAGGATATGACAAAATAAATTGGGTATGGATTATACTCGGTTTGAACTCCAGGGTATGGATTATGCCCTGCAAACGGTCTTGTCAGGATGTGACAAAATAAATCGGGTATGGATTATACTCGATTTGAACTTCTGGGTATGGATTATGCCTAGAAATGTTGGCCCTTGCCATGATTTGGCAGGATGACTCAAACGTCCCTTGAGTATGGATTATGCTCATTAGACGCCGAAGCATGGTTTATGCTCACAAAATTTGAACAATATCGCCAGGATTTGGCACGTTTGTTTTTCCTGCATCTCTTTACAGGTATGGATTATATTTGTAGCTGGCAGACCTGGCAAGGTCATGGCATTATCGAATTTCTATGGCTTATAGATTTCCTGGACTATCCAGAACACATCTTCCTTCAACCAGAAAGATATGTTCTGAGGGGAAAATTTGTTGACAAACTTTTTGGTAAAAGCTGTCACACTGGATATCTGGATAGCATCGCGCTCGGATATGGAGAACATCATCAGAAGACAGGCAGCGATTTGTTCAAAGTCGCATCATGAACAAAGAGAGGCCCGAAACTCCTATCAGACGACCTCTTTTAGGCCCAAAAATAGCAATTACGGAGCTGAGCTTTGTAACTCTTGTAGATCTCTGAATTAGCTTCAGTTTGAGCTTTGGTTTGGCTCAATCGGACTTACGGTTTGGAAGTTATTCCCGTTTTCGTAAACTGATGTAATTTGGCAATTTCCTAGATAAAGTAACGAAGCATCACACGATCGGAGTATGGCTCATGCACCCTCGGATCGCTCCTCATCGAATCGCCCCCCTCGGCTCATGGTACACCTCTTGATCACGACCCAACCGTGGACAGTAGCTTCCCACTCCAGCTAACGACCAGACTTCGGTTCGTGGAGACCCCATCACGACCCGACCCCATGACCACGAACCGACCACTGAATCAGCTAATACATGCATAGATCTTGACCTATTCTCAAGGCTATTCACACTTCTATTTTCCCGGATCGGATGCCAGGTACCTCATCACGAACCGGTCTTCCTAGAAGCTCTCCTACAGCTATAAATACACCATTTGAAGGCATTTTCAAGGAGCTTTTTGGCTCTAACACATCACGGCTTCCACCATTGCTCTCTGCAAAGCATTTTTAGCATCCAAGGAGCCAAATTCCACATTATAACACGAGGATTTCGTGTATAATCTTATGATTTCTTACCTCTTTTAATTGTAAACACGAGGATTCCATGTATAAACCGAGAGAATTGTACTTGTAACTTCTTAGGATTTAAGAAGAGATAAAGTGGACGTAGGCTTGGTTTGAGCCGAACCACTATAAAAACTTCGTGTGTCTCCTCTTTATTTACTATTTTCTACATTCTGTGATATGTGATCTGCAATTGGGTGTTAGGCCCAGATTTTGGTGTAATACTTAGGTTGCGATTGATATCTTGCACGGAGACATACACTATGCATTATATCTGGTCTACTAGCAGTTTTATATAATAATGATCCTATTATTCCTCTATATAGTTTTTGATCAATGTCTTTAGTTGTATCATCTTTACTTAATGCTATATTAGTTGTCATAGGTTAGTCTCCCATTAGCTGTTGTTAGATTATATTTATTAATTAGATCTCTTGTATATTTTTCCTGATTAATAAATATTTCATTCTTTACCGTATTTGTAATCCTAAAAAGAATGCTAGTTCTCCCATATGATTCATTTCGAATTCATGGGTCATAATATCTTAAAATTCTTTATTCATCTTATCGTTTGTTGATCCGAATATTATATCATCAACATATATTTGAACTAATTGTATGTAATGTCCCATATTTTTACGGTATAATAATTAATTTATTTAATTATTTAAAATAGTGTTTAGAGATGTAAATGGTCGTTTAATTAAATAATATTGAATATTTAATTAATATAAATAATAGAATAATATATATAATTTAGAAATAATCAAAGATAGTGGAATTCACAATATTGTGTGAATTGGATTATCTATAAGAGATAATTCAGTTTAGAATTGAATTATAATAACGAATATATTTAAATAACGACAGTTTGAACGTATAATTATATTATAATTAAAACCGAGCTCGAAATGGCACTGCAGTTCGTAATTTGGCGATTTGAACTTCAACTGGAGATACAGGGTCTGTTTTAAATCGGATTTCTATGAAACAAGAAACGTTAGGAGCTGGTGAAGTATATTTTTCTGATGGAAGAGAAAAATCAGGATTTTGTCATGTAGATTGTGAGTTGTGCCCAAATCAAATTTTAAAATAGTCGCTATAGAATCATTTATTGACCATAACGGTTTATTCGATATAACTAGATATCGGTTTCAAATTTAGACAAGATTCTTTCGTAGTGATAATTTAATTTTTAGAATTTTATTGTAATTTTTAATTAATTAAATAAGCACTTTTTATTTTGAAGTATTTTGCATCCTGTAACCAATATTTTGGGGTTTCACAATATGAGTTAACCTACCGATGTTATTATATTCATGGGATCACGACATATTACTGTGCACATTGGTATTTTTATTTTTGTCGTTAACAGTTTGGACATGAGCGGAATTTATAAAAAAAACAGATGTACATATGCCTTTGTGGTGCTCACGTGTAACAAGTGGCATATAGGGGGCTACGTCCAAAGTTAAATACACCCAGCCTTGGTACAAAACGTTTCTTCCTGGGAGCCACTCATCCCATCTCCACAAACAACAATTCCAGTGAATGTAAAAAGAAAACACTTCCATCGCTTCAAAAACACAGACCATGTGTTTCCTTCCACCTTACACCACGTACATGTATTGTCATCCATCATGAAGCAAGACCACTTAGTAGTATAGCCGACGTATGCCTATACTCCTTTGCTTCACTATGAAGGATCCAATGCTATAAATACATGTAGTTCTCCTGGATTCTTTTCTTTTCCACCGGGACCTTTAATACAGTAAAAATTGAAAATAAGATGACTTCATCCAACAAAAACAAATAACGAAATAAAACTCCACTTCAATGAATTTTAAAAAAAATCAAAGAATCAATGGAAAAGTTTGATCTTTAATTCATTAGATTCCTCTAATTTATAGCTTCGCGGTGAGATCAATTTTACACGGTTCAATCGTTTTTTCTTCTGAAGCTCGACGGCTAGGGCTGGCGTCTGTAGGTGTTGTAGGAGGAAGGAGGGTGACTCGACGGTGTAGGGTTGTTCACGGTGAAGTGGCGCTCAAATTGGTGAACTCCGGTTGAATTCGAAGATAAAAGGGGTCAGACCTGGTAATGTTTCAGCGGGGTTTGCCTGACGTCGAGTTTATAGGGAGGGATCGAGTTGGAAGTAGGTAATACGAGGTGATGTAGTTTTTGAAGTGAAGTTTAATGGTGGTTGCGATTTGAAGAAACAGTGGATGATGCAAGGTGATCGAACGGGATGAAATTGGGGAAATTGGTGGAGTGGTGTCTGGAGTACACGGTTTCAAGCTTTTGGGAAGAAAGGTATGCAGGTTCTAAAAGGAGGTTGGGCCAAGTATAAGGGTAAAGCCCATATTGAAATAAATTGAGTTGTTATTTAAATTAAATATGTATTTATTTGTAAACCCGATAACTTTTGCATACGATATCAGAATTGAGCGAAACAAGATCCAATGGGATCGTATGGACGGACACTACCCAATGGGACTGACTAGGAGTGGATTGGAGCTCGTTTGAATTTATGGAGAAATAAATTGTTTGATTCAAATCAAACAACTGTTTATCGTTCTTTAATGATGAACTTCCAATGTGAGTAAAACTCACCAACTCTGAACAGTTATACTTTTACAACATATTTTTAGAACTTATGATTATCTGTTGATTGCTGTGTGTTAACTGTTTGGTTGAATTGCTTATGTATTGGTTAAAATTATTGATAACGATATATATATAAATCGTAATCAAATATTGATTCTGTTTAGCAAAATATTTCATATTAAAATGAAGTCGATGTTAATTATGTTGTTTAACATCTGTGGATGCAGGGAAAACAGGTCGGAGAAATCCAACTAGATTTCTTAACATTTTTTTTCTTCTGTTTTTCATATATTGTAATATATGATGTGATATATAATCTGTGTTGATTACATGTGTTGAATGATGTCGATCACTGTTAATTGGGTATTTTAAATACCGTAAGAAATACTGGGATGTAGAAAAGGGGATTTTCAAAGTGTATTTTGAAAATAAATTATTTATATAAAATCAATGGATTTTATATATAAAAGAAAAAGGATTTTATAAGAGAAAATAGTTATAAAATCAAAAGTGTTTTTAAAAGGAAATATTTATGGAAAATAAATATGATATTAGAAAAGGAAATATTTATGAGAAATTAATATGATAAAATAGAAGAAGGAAAAATATTTGTAAAACAAATATAAAGGAAAATATTTGTAAAACAAATAGTAAAGGATATATTTGTAAACCATTTACAAATAGAAATGAAAAGGATATATTTGTAAACCATTTACAAATAGATTTGGAAAGGGAATATTTGTAAAACATTTACAAATAGAATTGAAATTAAAATATTTATTTGTTAAATAAATAGGATTGGAAAAGAATATTTATTTGTTAGATAAATAGAGTTATAAATGGAGATATTTATGAAGAAAATAAATAGAGTTATAAAATGAATTTATTGGAAAATGAAAAGAATGTTATATAAGGACATATTTGGCAAATAAATAGAATTGTATAAAATGAAAATTTTGCATTTGAAAGGTTTAAACCTGTGCTTCGCACACGGGTATAACATGGTATAGATTTAAAGCAAAGATTTTAAGTAGAATCTGTTCTAACCGATTGATTGAGAAGATTAATTTATAAATAATATTTTATAAATAAAATAAAATATTTATCATTTGATAAATAGAATATATAAGGAAGGACTTATATAGAGAGGTAAGAATCGATTTCAACATCGATATTTGAAACTGAATATGGACGTAGAGTTAATCAAAGGAGTTAATCGAATTATAGTTAATCGATTAGAGTTAGAATAAATCGATTAGAGTTAGAGTTAATGGATTAGAATTAATCAGTTAGAGTTAATCAGTTAGAGTTAACTAGTTAGAGTTAATTTATTAGAGTTAATCAGTTAGAGTTAATTAGTTAGAGTTAACCAATTAAAGTTAATTGATTAGAGTTAATCAGTTAGAGTTAATCAGTTAGAGTTAACCAGTTAGAGTTAATCAGTTAGAGTTAAGCAGTTAGAGTTAATCAGTTAGAATTAATCGATAGAGTTAATTAAATAGAGTTAATCGAATATTTGTTGTTCGAATAGAGTTAAAAGGAGTTAATCGAATATAGTTATTCGAAGAAAGGAGTAATCGAATATAGTTTATTCGAATAGAATAATCGAATATAAGTTATTCGAAGTGAGATAATCGAATATAAGTTATTCGAAGTGAGATAATCGAATATTAGTTATTCGAAAGAGTTAATCGAATTTAGTTATTCGAAAGAGTTAAATCGAATTAGAGTTAATCGAATATTAGTTATTCGAAGTGAGTTAATCGAATATTAGTTATTCGAAGACAGTTAATTGTCGAATTCAATTATATCGAATTCGGGAAAGTACATAAATTTTTCGGGTTTTAAATCATGATTTATTTATTAAATAAATTTATTAATTCAAATTAATAAATAAGAGTTATACCTAAGCTATTATATTTCGGAAGCATGGAATTATAACACCATAGTCATAATCAAATGGTTTCTGTAAAAGAAGTGTATTCGTAAATAGAATCCGAGAGTTACGTAAGGAAGTTTGTCAAAGGTTTAAAAGATAAACTTTGCCTATTCCGAAGTTAAAACGTTGTTCAGTTAAGGTCTGAGAGGTCATTATACCCCAACTTGATTGACTTCCTTCTTGAATAAGGAATGGCTAAGGTTTGATAGTAAAGGATGGTTAAGTGAATTTAGTGAATGAGTGAAATGGTTTGAGTTGGCATAGCGATGTTTGATTTAAACATCAGTTTAAATCCAGTGAAGGAGTTTTGGAAATGTTTTCCAAATAAGAATCAGAAATGTTTTCCGATAATAGAAAATAAGATTTTAGAATATATGGAAATAGGAGATAAGTAAATTAATGAACTAAGGAGATAAATGTTAAATGATGGTTGATCGATATAATTTCCATCTGGAAATAATATCGTTGTTTGCACACGTGTTTTTCTTTGATAGTTAAATCACAGACTATCAAAGTTTTGACCATTTTTCTATCGTCAATACGGAGAGACCGGTTGGATATTTATCCGAGAACCACTCCGTATGGGCGTTAGCGTTTTGAATCAAATAGGTCGAAGACAAATTGAAGACGGAGTTATGCAAGGGCTATCCTGTTTACATAATAGTGCCTTCGGTTTGTCCAGTCCCAGGACAACCTGTACGGAAGAATGTTTGACAGAGTATATCTGGTGGATCACGTGAGTTGATCATTTCAAACGTATTTACGTTGGTGTCGGGGGAATTCGTTCCTCTTAGCTTATACCCATGGTATTTTTGGGGAAATCAATATGTGGTTTGGCCGGTATGACGATGTGGCATTCAAAGTAAATGAATGAGTAATCTGTTGAAAGATACGTTATGACCTCCAGCCTCATCAAATCGGAAATGACAGAAACCGGGCAGGCAGCATGGCTAAGTGGGCCGCACCCAAGTAGGGTATATTGTCACCATCTAGAGAATATTCATATTTGTTACTTCTTTCAATTATGTAACTCCCGGGAATGGTTATGTTGGTTTACCAACTGTAAGGTGACAATATATTCGATACACTCAAGCGAAATGAGTGGTCGGTCATGTGTGGCCGAGTTACAAGATGTTCTTGTTGAACTCCACTGTATCGCTTCTGGAGTACACTGAGCGGAAGGTGGATCCATACCTTGTCATAGTTGGAATCCATTCCCCAAATAAGAGCCCGCGGTTTTGATTGTATGTTGTATATGTAGAACGTTAGATGCAAGCGTTCTACTAGATTAATATTACTTGTGTTAGACATTATTATAATATCAGAATAATATTGTTTTACAAATGATTTGGGTTATCGTAATGTAAAAACCATCCGTGTTTATGTGTGGATCGGGCTTACGATTATTCCTTCTTTGAAAGGATCTTTAAAGTTAAACAAATGATTTGAGTTTACTCACACCAGTCACATGACTGACCCGGAGTTTTATTTTGTTTTGTTTTCCCTAAACTCTTGGGTGCCCAATTTTGTACGGGCAGTCAAGTAGTCGGGATTTACAGATATATTTGGAGAGCTTGAGCAGGAGGCTTCAGAATTATATAGCTATGGTTATTTCCGTTGTGTTGTAAGTGTTGTACTTTGGAAATGATATGTATATTCAAGTACAGATTTATATTTCAAAGTTATGTTATATTTTACATGTTATTTGTTCCGCTGTGAGGTACGTGTTTGTAACAACCCTGAATTTTGGGGTAAATTTAAAATTTTATTCTAATTAATTTTAATGGGTTTTGATGTTTAAAATAATTTATTTAAAATAATAATGATTAAAAATTTATTTAAATCGAAGTTAGGATGAATAATTTAATTTTAATTATAAAAGGAGTTAGAAATAGCGCGGTAGTTTGAAAAGTCAAACTTGAACTTTGACTGATCGTACAGGATGCAAAATTTAACGGATTTTGGTGAAACCAAAAATATTATAATCTCTTTTAAAATATCTTTCCAACAAATCCGAAAAATCGAAATTTTATAGCGGGAATCAAAAGCTATGTCCAGTTTAAATTTCAGAATAGTCGCTGTAGGATTTATATATATATTTTAACATTAAAAATAGCCATTTTTCAAACGACCTCTGTTTTCGATGAAACCACTTTTGTTGGATTCGGAATGTCAAATTATTGCTAAGTTTAATTTTTAGAATTAATTTGTGACAGTGGCAAAAAGATTTCAGTTTGGTCAATTTCGGTCAATTTTAATCGACTTGAAAAAGGCCATTTTTCAAATAGGCTCAGAATTGAACGAAATTAATTTTTCTAGGTCCGCAGCGTCAAAACATAGCTAAATATATTTTTTGGGATTTTTCGAAGTTAATTTGTGGCCTCGGTGAATTTATTCGTACGGTTTAATTAAAAATAAAAATAAAAATATTTTAAAATAAAGAAAACTGGGTCAAGACAGTCGTTTAGGCCTACAGGATATAGTAAGATGAGTCCGGAATAGAGGTTAATGGGTAAGAACGACAGTCGTTGGGCTGAAATCGGACAAAGTTGATAAACGTGCCTTAATTGGGTAATTAGTGAATATAATAATATAAATATTAAGACAAATTAGAACCCTAACCCTAATCTAATATGACTAGCCGCCACTTGCAATTTCCATGGCCTAGAATGGTCGATCCTTCCTTCCTCAAATTGTCCCAATCCACAAAGAATTAACGCCTCATTCTTTAGACAATATTGGAGAGATTTTCGAGACCTTCGTTTCCATACGGATATGATTGGATTTCATGAAGTAAAATGCCTGGATTTCACCTCCAAACCCGCGCCCAAATCAGCCCCGCCGCCCCCTGTAGGGCCCACTGCGGCCACCCATACTCCTGGCGCCCGTAGCCCTCTCCTCCCTCTCTGATATGACACCTCTCGATCGTCTTCAAGCCTCACCAATCTCGAGTTATTTTCAACCCTTGTTTGGAAGCCTATGGGTTCATATGACGACTTGGTTTGTAAGAAGGAGGAAGTTGACTTTTCAACCTTTAATTATCTAATTACTTTAATTCAAATTTGACCGATCTTAATTTAATCGTAACTAATGCGAACGGACTCGAATTTGAACGATTTCAGGTGCGCCACGATCGTAAGACCGAGATCTTCGCGATGGAACTGACTAGACCTGATTCTGAACAAGTTGAATTTTTGAGAAATTTTGGATCTGAACAGCACAGTACTTAATAACGATGTGAGATTTCTGAATTTTATTATTAAAAATTTAATTATTTCTTGCGATATGAATTCCATCTATGCACGTTATGAAATCTGTATTGTTTGTGGTTGGGAAATTTGAATTTATTGATGTTGTGATGTAAACTGGTTGATACTGTGATATTGGTGTTTGAAACAAAATTTTTGAATCCAGATATGTAATTTTTTTGAAAATAAAAGATTAAATTTTCACTATAATGTTGATTGTCATAAAAAGATATCATTTTGTTGATTATTATAAAAAGTTATTATTTTTAAAAGAAGAAGTAACACTAGTTTCATTGTTTTGTAAAAACAAAGATTTCACTTTTGTTTTGTTAAATATAAAGATTTTGCCTTTTGTTTAATAATATAAATATTACTTTTCGTTTGTTTATAAAATAAAAAAGTTTTCATTTTTGTTTGTTAAAAAAATAAAAAGTTTACTTTTGTTTATATGAACAAAGATTTCAACTTTGTAATACAAAGTTGTAACCTTGTTTGTAACTCAAAGTTGTAACTTTGTTTCGTTAAATAAATGTTGTAACTTGGTTTGTCAATCAAAAACTTTTCATTTTCTTTGTTTTTATAAATAAAAAGATGTTAACTTTATTAATAAAAAGATTGCAACTTTATTGTAACTTTGTTAATAAAAAGGGTATGACTTTGTTGTGTAAACTTTAAAAAAATATAGATATTTTCTTTTATTATGTTGTAATGCAAGAACACAAACAAAAGATTTCAAACATTATTTAAATTGTTTGTAAACAAAAAAAGAATAGTGACAATATTTACATTTGTTTTGTAAATAGAAATTTGACATTTGTTTGTAGAGCATGAAATTCACTTTTGTTTGTAAGTACATGAAATTCACTTTTGTTTGTAGATATAAAGAAAAGAAATTACCTTTGTGCATTAATGAATAGAAATCACTTTTGATTATTAATGAAAATTTTCATTTTTGTGTATAATGAAAATAAGACAAAAAGTTTCATTTTTGTGTGTAATGAAAATAAAAACAAAAGTATCATTTTTGTTAAAAAGAAAGTAATGACATTAACGTTGATTTTAGTTGAAATAATAAAAATTACATTTTTCATTGATTTTAGTTGAAAGAAAAAAATTACAAGACATCATTTTGTCATTATTTTGTTAATATATAAAGACATCATTTTGTCATTATTTGTAAATGTACAAAGTTATCATTTTTGTCTTTGTTTTGTTAAATGTAAAAAGATAATTTGTTTGTTTATAAAAAGAAATTTACATGTTGTTAGAAAATGAATATTACACCATCATGTGTTAATCAGAAGATGAATATTTGCTCCATTATGTATTACATTAGAAATGACAATATTTGCACCGTTATGTATTAAATTAGAAATGACGTTATGTGTTAAATTAGAAATGAACATGATTGACATCGCAATTAAAAAACTACATTTTTATGTAATTAAAAAGATAAAATTTTGTCATTGAAATTAAAATTACATTCTTATGTAATTAAAAGATTAAATTTTGACGCTGCAAAATTATTTACATTTTAATGTAATAAGAAGAAATAGAATTTACATGGTAACCTTAATTACATCTTTAATGTAATAAAAAGGAAAGATTTTGACATTATAATGTTAATTACAATTTTTAATGTAATTAAAAAGATAAGATTTTACATTGTAATTAAAGATAGGAATTTTACATTATAATGTTAATTACAATTTACGTTGTAATTAAAAAGGAGATTTTACAGTGTAACTAAAAGAGTAAATATAATTTACATTTTTCTAATGTAAATAAAAGAAACAAAAGGAAGAATTCATCATGAAAAGAAAAGTTACATTTTTAATGTAATTTAGATTAAAAAGAAAAGTTACATTTTTAATGTAATTTAGATTAAAAAAAATTACATTTTTATGTAATTTAGATTAAACAGAAAAGTTACATTTTTAATGTAATTAGATCAAAAAGAAAAATTACATTTTCATGAATTAGATTAAGAAGGAAATTTACATTTTTATTGTATTAATATTTAAGGAGGAAAATTTCATTTTCATGTAATTAGATTTAAAGTAAGTGAAATTTACATTTTAATGTAAATATATTTTCATTAAAAAAAAATAAAAGTGAAATTTTCAGAATTAAGAAGAAAATTACATTTTTATGTAATTGGATTTTCATTAAAAAGATTAAAGATATGGAATTTACATTTTTATGTAAATAGGTTTTCAATGAAAGTCATGACAATGGGAATTTACATTTTAATGAATTTGGTTTCATTAAAAAGAGTAACGGTATGAAATTTACATTTTCATGTGAAAAAAATTAAAACACAATATCATCATTTTGTTTGTATAGAAAAGATTGACACAAAATTATCATTTTAGTTTTGCATTGAAAGAGATAAACAAAATTATTATTATTGTTTTGCGTTGAAAGAATAACAAAGCTATTATTTTTATTACATTGGAATTAAACAAACAAAAATTATATTCATTTTTGTAGAATTGAGGTTGACACCAAAATATATTACATTTTTGTTAGAAAATTTAAAAGACACAAAAATCTTCATTTTTTTTAAATTGGAATGATACACGAAAAATACATTTTTGTGTGAATTGGAGGGTAAAAGAAAAATATACATTGTTATGTTTAGGATGTGTATGTGAATTAAAATAAATTAAACATTGTAGTGTGTTATGTTATATATAAAAATGTTATGAAACCAAGTGTTCTTTACTTGTTACGATAATCACAATAATGAAATGGCTGGAGAAATTGTATGTATATATAATTATATATATAAGTAAATTATAATTAAACGAATTACGTGCGGTAGTTCGCGATTCGAAAATCGTAACTTTAAATAGTTATGCTGAAATATCCAACCGTCAGATTTTCCCAAGACTTAAACCATTAGGTTCGCCTTAGGAAGATCTTTCCAATGATATCAATTTTGTTAAAATCCAACGGTTAGATTTAGAGAAATTTGTAAAACAAATTTGGATGAAAACAGCGCCAAGGTCGCCTATTGACATGAAGTGTTGTTAAATAAAATTCAATTATTTTTATATAAATAGAAATAGAGATTAATCGTTATAAATTAATATTAATGATAAGAAATGATTTGAAATGATATATACCCGAGAATCATTTGAAAGGTCCGAGTTCAATCTCATTTCAAATGATTATTCGTCGATCTAAGTCGAAGAGTTGAAGACAGTGATTGAAGACCGACGGTCTTCACGTCGGATGGATGAGTTACCGTTGACGCCCATGATTGGAGTAGCTACCTTGAAGGGGCTGCAATAGTGGCCTTCCAGACTACTTGTTGATTGTTCGGATATGCGAGGTATAAGGTGCCTCCGGTTTCGTTCATAACCAGAACGAACTTGAAAATGGATTGTATGTCTGACGTTGTATTCCTTTATTCGGCACTCGTTGATCTCTGCTAAATATATATCTGTTTGGTTTTTAACACCCTTCTCTAAGACGTATGAGCTTAGAGGTTATATTTTGGTAGGAATCAATGGTATGGTATGGATTGACAATGTGGCATGCTAAGATGCATGGATCAAGGTTTTGTTGAAAAGCAGGCCTTGTGGATGATGATCAAAGTACAGCTTGAAAAGCATAGCTTTGTGTATTACGTAGCTTCACGAGCCTCACAACCCGGTTGAGTCTAAAACGAAGCAAGGGAACGCAGGGAGAGCAGCACGTTTCTTTCTAGCTAGAACTGGTGTTTGGGTTTTACATGCCCCGACATTTTACTTATGTGGATGATGGAATAAGGCGCCTCGGATATTAGGTCCTATAGGACCAGGAAACGTGTGTTCAGGAATAACTAATCCGCAAAATCGTATGTGTGGACCGACCCTGCAGCTTTCCAAGGGTTCACTGCGGGGAATCCCGAGACATTAGCTAGAGTGTCTCGAATAGGTAAGGAGATCGTTCCTAGCCTTGTCTCATGATGGAAACCCAATTCCCTATACGACCCTACGGACTTGACTGTATTACTAGTATGGAGGCATAGTATATGGTAGCTATGCTTCCTGGGATTGGTACATTTGCTTTGAAATGTTTTTGAAACATATATACACTAATAATAATATCAAATTTGTTTTAATCGTACCAAGCATGTTTAATCATCATAAGGTAAAACTCTATCCTCTGGTTTGCGTTGCATTGTGTGATGGGACTTGAGTCTTATGATGATTCCATTTTTCTAAAAAGCATTCAGTTGTTTAACAATTTACTTTAATTTATGCACCGGCAATCCATTGGAATAAAACCCGTTCCGCGTTAGCGGCGTGGTCCTTGGATTTGCCTTATTGCTGTTAGTTATGTTAATTAAGAATTCTCACACCAGTCCCATGACTGACTCGTAGTTTGTTTCACTTTGCAAACTCGGGTTCCCTCTTTTCCACACGGGCAGTCGAGTAGATTTTTGCAGATATTTATCTCTTGAGCAGGATTCTGGATTAAAGCCTAAAGCTGTGTCCAGAGCATAGAAGTCTTCCGCTGTTTACTGTATTCAATTTGTTGAAATTTATCTTCCGCTGTAATTTTATTCAATGTACTCTGATATTCTGTACTCTGATGTAACATTATTATGATGTTTTATAAAAGTCTGCTATTGTTGTTCTAATGTGTTGTATTCCCAGAGTTAACGTATTCGGAATTTGAACGGTCTTAGTCGATTTTGCGATCGATTAGGTCCGGGCAAACCCGAGCCGTTACAGTTGGTATCAGAGCTCTGGTTAGCTCAAATCTTTGGGGTACAACTCATTAGAAATGAACAAAAGACTCATCAGAGATTGGATTAGTTATATCCAATAAGAAAACTCATTAGAGATAGGATCGGTAGTATCCTAGAATCAGAAAATTCATTAGAGATGGGGTTAGTAATGCCCTAGAATGAGTTGAGAGTGCCCAGTTTATAATTAACGTATTTTTGATTATATATAATCTGATCTTTGGAAATATGATTTTTGAATATATAAAGTTATATATTTTAAAAGTTAATCAACAATTAAAATTATTTAAGATAGGATACTTAAACAACTTTTAACTTCGTTCCTTTTCGAGGACGAAAAGTTTTTAAGTGGGGGAGACTGTAACAACCCTGAATTTTGGGATAAATTTAAAAATTTATTTTAACTAATTTAATGGGTTTTGATATTTAAAATAATCTATCTAAAATAATAATGATTAAAAATTTATTTAAATCAAAGTTAGGATGAATAATTTAATTTTAATTATAAAAGGAGTTAGAAATAGTGCGGTAGTTTGAAAAGTCAAACTTGAACTTTGACTGACCGTACAGGATGCAAAATTTAACGGATTTTAAAATATCTTTCCAACGAATCCAAATAATTGAAATTTTATAGCGGGAATCAAAAGTTATGCCCAGTTTAAATTTCAGAATAGTCGTTGTAGGATTTTTACATATATATTTTTATATTAAAAATAGCTATTTTTCAATCGACCTCTGTTTTCGACAAAACCACTTTTGTTGGATTCGGAATGTCAAATTATTGCTAAGTTTAATTTTTCATAATTTTTAGAATTAATTTGTGACCGTGCCAAAAAGATTTTAGTTTGGTCAATTTCGGTCAATTTTAATCGACTAGAAAAAGGCCATTTTTCAAATAGGCTCAGAATTGAATGAAATTAATTTTTCTAGGTCCGCAACGTCAAAACATAGCTAAATATATTATTCGGGATTTTTCAAAGTTAATTTGTGGCCCCGGTTAATTTATTCGTACGATTGAATTAAAAATAAAAGTAAAAATATTTTAAAATAAAGAAAAATGGGTCAAGACAGTCGTTTGGGCCTGCGGGACATAGCTAGATGAGTCCGAAATAGGGGTTAATGGGTAAGAATGACAGTCATTGGGCTGAAATCGGACAAAGTTGATAAACGGGCCTTAATTGGGTAATTAGTGAATATAACAATATAAATATTAAGACAAATTAGAACCCTAACCCTAATATAATATGACCAGCCACCACTTGCAATTTCCATGGCCTAGAATGGCTGATCCTTCCTTCCTCAAATTCTCCCAATCCACAAAGAATTAACACCTCATTTTTTAGACAATATTGGAGATATTTTCGAGACCTTCGTTTCCATACGGATATGATTGGATCTCATAAAGTAAAATGCCCGGATTTCACCTCCAAACCCGCACCCAACTCAGCCCCTCCGCCCCTTGTAGGGCCCACCGCGGCCACCCATACTCCCGGCGCCCGTAGCCCTCTCTTCCCTCTCCGATATGCCACCTCCCGATCGTTTTCAAGCCTCACCAATCTCGAGTTATTTTCAACCCTAGTTTGGAAGCCTATAGGTTCATATGACGGCTTGGTTTGGAAGAAGGAGGAAGATTGACTTTTTCAACCTTTAATTATCTAATTACTTTAATTCAAATTTGACCGATCTTAATTTAATCATAACTAATGCGTACGGACTCGGATTTGAATGATTTCAGGTGCGCCACGATCGTGAGACCGAGATCTTCACGATGGAACTGACTAGACCTGATTCTGAATAAGTTGAATTTTTGATGAATTTTGGATCTGAACAGCGCAGAACTCAATAACGATGTGAGATTTCTGAATTTAATTATTAAAAATTTAATTATTTCTTGCGATATGAATTCCATCTATGTACATTATGAAATCTGTATTGTTTGTGGTTGGGAAATTTGAATTTATTGATGTTGTGATGTGAATTGGTTGATGCTGTGATATTGGTGTTTGAACCAAAATCATTGAATCCAGATATGTAATCTTGTTGAAAATAAAAGATTAAATTTTCACTGTAATGTTGATTACCATAAAAAGATATCATTTTGTTGATTATTATAAAAAGTTATTATTTTTAAAAGAAAAAGTAACACTAATTTCATTGTTTTGTAAAGAGAAAGATTTCACTTTTGTTTTGTTAAATATAAAGATTTCTCCTTTTGCTTAATAATATAAAGATTACTTTTTGTTCGTTTATAAAATAAAAAAAGTTTTCATTTTTGTTTGTTAAAAAAAATAAAAAGTTTACTTTTGTTTAAATGAACAAAGATTTCAACTTTTTAATACAAAGTTGTAACCTTGTTTGTAACTCAAAGTTGTAACTTTGTTTTGTTAAATAAATGTTGTTACTTGGTTTGTTAATCAAAAACTTTTCATTTTCTTTGTTTTTATAAATAAAAAGATGTTAACTTTATTAATAAAAAGATTGCAACTTTATTGTAACTTTGTTAATAAAAAGGGTATGACTTTGTTGTGTAAACTTAAAAAAAAATAGATATTTTCTTTTATTATATTGTAATGCATGAACACAAACAAAAGATTTCAGATATTATTTACATTGTTTGTAAATAAAAACAGAAAAGTGACAATATTTACATTTGTTTTGTAAATAGAAATTTGACATTTGTTTGTAGAGCATGAAATTCACTTTTGTTTGTAAGTACATGAAATTCACTTTTGTTTGTAAATATAATAAAAAGAAATTACTTTGTGTATTAATGAATAGAAATCACTTTTCTTTATTAATGAAAAGTTTCATTTTTGTGTATAATGAAAATAAGACAAAAAGTTTCATTTTTGTGTGTAATGAAAATAAGAAGAAAAGTACCATTTTTGTTAAAAAGAAAGTAATGATATTAACGTTGATTTTAGTTGAAATAATAAAAAATACATTTTTCATTGATTTTAGTTGAAAGAAAAAAATTACAAGGCATCATTTTGTCATTATTTTGTAAATACACAAAGACATCATTTTGTCATTATTTGTAAATGTACAAAGTTATCATTTTTGTCTTTGTTTTGTTAAATATAAAAAGATAATTTGTTTGTTTATAAAAAGAAATTTACATCTTGTTAGAAAATGAATATTACACCATCATGTGTTAATCAGAAGATGAATATTTGCTCCGTTATGTATTACATTAGAAATGACAATATTTGCACCGTTATGTATTAAATTAGAAATGACGTCATGTGTTAAATTAGAAATGAACATGATTGACACCGCAATTAAAAAACTACATTTTTATGTAATTAAAAAGAGAAGATTTTGTCATTGAAATTAAAATTACATTCTTATGTAATTAAAAGATTAGATTTTGACGCTGCAATATTATTTACATTTTAATGTAATAAGAAGAAATAGAATTTACATGGTAACCTTAATTAAATCTTTAATGTAATAAAAAGGAAAGATTTTGACATTGTAATGTTAATTACAATTTTTAATGTGATTAAAAAGATAAAATTTTACATTGTAATTAAACATAGGAATTTTACATTATAATGTTAATTACAATTTACATTGTAACTAAAAAGGAGATTTTACAGTGTAACTAAAAGAGTAGAATTCAACATTGAAATAGAATTTACATTTTTCTAATGTAAATAAAAGAAATAAAAGGAAGATTTCATCATGAAAAGAAAAGTTACATTTTTAATGTAATTTAGATTAAGAAGAAAAGTTACATTTTTAATGTAATTTAGATTAAAAAAAGTTACATTTTTAATGTAGTTTAGATTAAAAAGAAAAGTTACATTTTTAATGTAATTAGATCAAAAAGAAAATTTACATTTTTATGTATTAGATTAAGAAGGAAATTTACATTTTTATTATATTAAGATTTAAGGAGGAAAAATACATTTTCATGTAATTAGATTTAAAGTAAGTGAAATTTACATTTTAATGTAAATAGATTTTCATTAAAAGAATTTAGAAGTGAAATTTACAGAATTAAGTAGAAAATTACATTTCTATGTAATTGGATTTTCATTAAAAAGATTAAAGATATGGAATTTACATTTTTATGTAAATAGGTTTTCAATGAAAGTCATGACAATGGGAATTTACATTTTAATGAATTTGATTTCATTAAAAAAAAGTAACGGTATGAAATTTACATTTTCATGTGAAAAAATTAAAACACAAGATCATCATTTTGTTTGTATAGAAAAGATTGACACAAAATTATCATTTTCGATTTGCATTGAAAGAGATAAACAATTTATTTTTATTTTTTTGCGTTGCAAGAATAACAAAGCTAATATTTTTGTTACATTGGAATTAAACAAACAAAAATATATTCATTTTTGTGGAATTGAGGTTGACACCAAAATATATTACATTTTTGTTAGAAAATTTAAAAGACACAAAAATCTTCATTTTTGTTAAATTGGAATGATACACGAAAAATACATTTTTGTGTGAATTGGAGGGTAAAAGTAAAATATACATTGTTATGTTTAGGATGTGTATGTGAATTAAAATAAAATAAACATTGTTGTGTGTTATGTTATATATCAAAATGTTATGAAACCAAGTGTTCTTTACTTGTTATGATAATCACAATAATGAAATGGCCGGAGAAATTGTATGTATATATAATTATATATATAAGTAAATTATAATTAAACGAATCGCGCGCGGTAGTTCGCGATTTGACAATCGTAACTTTAAATAGTTATGCTGAAATATCCGACCGTCAGATTTTCCTAAGACTGAAACAGTTAGGTTCGCCTTGGCAAGATCTTTCCAACGATATGAATTATGTTAAAATCCAACGGTTAGATTTAGAGAAAATTGTAAAACAAATTTGGGTGAAAACAGCGCCAAGGTCGCCTATTGACATGAAGTGTTGTTAAATAAAATTTAATTATTTTTATATAAATAAAAATAGAGATTAATCGTTATAAATTAATATTAACGATAAGAAATGATTTGAAATGATATATACGCGAGAATCATTTGAAAGGTCCGAGTTCAATCTCATTTCAAATGATTATTCGTCGATCTAAGTCGAAGAGTCGAAGACGGTGATTGAAGACCGACGATCTTCACGTCGGATGGATGAGTTACCATTGACGCCCATGATTGGAGTAGCTACCTTGAAGGGGCTATAATGGTGGCTGTCCAAACTACTTGTTGATTGTTCGGATATGCGAGGTATAAGGTGCCTCCGGTTTCGTTCAGACCCAAAACGGACTTGAAAATGGATTGTATGTCTGACATTGTATTCCTTTATACGGTATTCGTTGATCTCTGCTAAATATATATCTGTTTGGTGTTTAACACCCTTCTCTAAGACGTACGAGCTTAGAGGTTATATATTGGTAGGGATCAATGGTATGGTATGGATTGACAATGTGGCATGCTAAGATGCATGGATCAAGGTTTTGTTGAAAAGCAGGCCTTGTGGATGATGATCAAAGCACAGCTTGAAAAGCATAGCTTTGTGTATTACGTAGCTTCACGAGCCTCACAACCCGGTTGAGTCTAAAACAGAGCAAGGGAACGCAGGGAGAGCAGCACGTTTCTTTCTAGCTAGAAGTGGTGTTTGGGTTTTACACAGCCAAACATTTTACTTATGTGGATGATGGAATGAGGCGCCTCAGATATTAGGTCCTATAGGACCAGGAAACGTGTGTTCAGGAATAACTAATCCGCAAAATCGTATGTGTGGACCGGCCCTGCAGCTTTCCAAGGGTTCACTGCGGGGAATCCTGAGACATTAGCTAGAGTGTCTCGAATCGGTAAGGAGATCGTTCCTAGCCTTGACTCATGATGGAAAGCCAATTCCCAATACGACCCTACGGACTTGATTGTATTACTAGTATGGAGACATAGTATATGGTAGCTATGCTTCCTAGGATTGATACATTTACTTTGAAATGTTTTTGAAACATATATACACTAATAATAATATCAAATTCGTTTTTATCGTACCAAGCATGTTTAATCATCATAAGGTAAAACTCTGTCCTCTGGTTTGCGTTGCATTGTGTGATGGGACTTGAGTCTTATGATGATTCCATTTTTCTAAAAAGCATTGCGTTGTTTAACGATTTACTTTAATTTATGCACCGGCAATCCATTGGAATAAAACCCGTTCCGCGTTAGCGGCGTGTTCCTTGGATTTGCCTTATTGCTATTAGTTATGTTAGTTAAGAATTCTCACACCAGTCCCATGACAAACTCGTAGTTTGTTTCACTTTGCAAACTCGGGTGCCCTCTTTTCCACACGGGTGGTCGAGTAGCTTTTTGCAGATATTTATCTCTTGAGCAGGATTTTGGATCGAAGCCTAAAGCTGTGTCCAGAGCATAGAAGTCTTCCGTTGTTTATTGTATTCAATTTATTGAAATTTATCTTCGGTTGTAATTTTATTCATTGTACTCTGATAATCTGTACTCTGATGTAACATTATTATGATGTTTTATAAAAGTATGTTGTTGTTGTTCTTATGTGTTGTATTCCCAGAGTTAACGTATTCGGAATTTGAACGGTCTTAGTCGATTTTGCGATCAATTAGGTCCGGGTAAACCCGAACCGTTACAGTGTTACTCTGAACAATTTGTGTTCTTCTTCTTCTATTCTAAGTTTCTATCTTATCTATTCTCACCCTCTAATTTCTTTCATGGACTATCCAGTGTTTCCGATGCTTGAATAGTCGACATAGTGTTGTATGCCGATATCCAGGATCGCAAAAACCCCGGGTCGTTACAGTGGTATCAGAGCTTAAGGTTAAGTTATTACCTTGGCTCTGTGGCATGACCCAGTAGAGATGGGGTTAGTAATGCCCCAGATTGAGTTGAGTGTATATATACGAGCGCGTATTTGTTATTTATATTAAAAAATTGTTTTATATTGTGGAGATTTATTGGTTGAGTCGTTTATGGGTTCTGGTCGATCAATTTGATCCACTGTATCGGTAGGGGTTTGTAAGCACTTAAATACGGTGGACCGGCATGGTATGTTTTGAAAAGAGGGTAAATGAAATAATTTTACCCAAAATATATTTTGATATAAAAGTGAATATATATTGAAATTATTATATTTTATGTGTTGGTCATTATTATAATCGAGTAAGATTATAAATTAAATGGTTATGTAAATAACCAATCAGAATTCATATAAGTGAAATACATGAAATCAGATGAATTAAATATGAAGTTAAAATCAGAATTGAAATTAAAACCCTGGAAATTTGAATAAGTATTTGTAAATGAATATGGATTGGATATAAGAGAATTTTAAAATTGTAGGAGATTTTAAATTGTTTTAAAGCATTGTAAATGTTATTTTGAAATGAATTTCAAAATGGAAGTGTTTAGATATGGTTTTGAAAGTGATATAGTATTGAACTCACTTCAATAGCTGGAAATAGATTCCGATGATGATCATGACATCATCGATATTCATTTTCGAGTTGTAAGTGATGAATTACTACCAAGGATTTTGTTTTTGAATTGTTTTGATAAAACAAGTTGTTTTGAATCCTGAAAAGGGAAGTTAGATTTTTGAGAAAAACAAAGCTGTTTAAAAATATCAGGAAT
The DNA here is from genome assembly GCA_030737875.1 of Allium sativum. Classification (NCBI taxonomy): domain Eukaryota; kingdom Viridiplantae; phylum Streptophyta; class Magnoliopsida; order Asparagales; family Amaryllidaceae; genus Allium; species Allium sativum. Next base: position 251,898,172 of record CM060919.1, read on the forward strand.
AGACTGTTTGAATTAAAAACAAATTAAAAAGGGATTTGCGAAAGCAAATAGGAATTGAATTAAAGCCGGTAAACTGGAAATTGAATTAGAATGATATCGAGAAAATTGGATTTGTGACATAGGAATCCGAAACGATATTAGATTGATGAGTTAAGAATTTAAAAATCGAGAAGGGAACTTTGATTTGAAATTGAATACGACTTAGGTATAAGCGAATGGTTGGATTTGTGGATAAAAACAGATTGGAATTTGATAGGGATGATATAGGTATATGCTGAATTAACAGCAGATGGAAAGGATATAATGATATACCGACAAAAAGGTACAAGTTTATATTTCTATTGGATATGAGATTTATGAACCGAATTGGCAAACCGCTTGCCTATTTGAATTTCTTTTGGGATGGAGAAGGCCCAGAGAGGCGAGTTGGAGTTTGAGCTATTGACCAGTACAAAGGTGGTGCTGGCGAAATTTTTCGAAAAGTTATGATGTTAGAAAATTTTCAAGATTTTTAAAATTTTATTTGATAAGAATTAATTAATATTTTAATTAAAATAAATTGGTTCAGTTGAAACTGAAATTAAGAAGTGAACAAATGAGTTCTAACCAGTCAATAGGGTTAGTTTTCTACCTAAGCAATTTTGAGGACGAAATTATTTTACGGGGGGAAGAATGTAATGTCCCGTATTTTTACGGTATAATAATTAATTTATTTAATTATTTAAAATAGTGTTTAGAGATTTAAATGGTCGTTTAATTAAATAATATTGAATATTTAATTAATATAAATAATAGAATAGTATATATATATAATTCAGAAATAATTAAAGATAGTGGAATTCACAATATTGTGTGAATTGGACTATTCATAAGAGATAATTCAGTTTAGAATTGAATTATAATAACGAATATATTTAAATAACGACAGTTTGAACGTATAATTATATTATAATTAAAACCGAGCTCGAAATGGCGCTGCAGTTCGTAATTTGGCGATTTGAACTTCAACTGGATATATAGGGTACGGTTTAAATCGGATTTCTGTGAAACAAGAAATGTTAGGAGCTAGTGAAGTATATTTTTCTGATGGAAGAGAAAAATCAGGATTTCCTCGTGTAGATTGTGAGTTGTGTCCAAATCAAACTTTAAAATAGTCGTTATAGAATCGTTAATCGACCGTAATGGTTTATTCGATATAACTAGATACTGGTTTCGAATTTAGACAAGATTCTTTTGAGACATAGTAAAAATTTAATTTTTAGAATTTATTGTAATCTTTAATTAATTAAATAAAAACTTTTTATTTTGAAGTATTTTGCACCCTATAATCAATATTTTGGGGTTTCACAATATGAGTTAACCTACCGATGTTATTATATTCTTGGGATCATGAAATATTACTGTGCACATTGGTATTTTCATTTTTGTTGGTTAACAGTTTGGATGTGAGCACAATTTATAAAAAAAACAGATGTATGTATGCCTTTGTGGTGCTCACGTGTAACAAGTGGCATACAGGGGGGCTACGTCCAAAGTTATATGCACCCAGCCTTAGTACAAAACGTTTCTTCCCGGGAGCCACTCATCCCATCTCCACAAACAACAATTCCAATAAAAATAAAACTAAAACACTCCCATCGCTTCAAAAACACAGATCATGTGTTTCCTTCCACCTTACACCACGTACATGTATTGTCATCCATCATGAAGCAAGACCACTCAGTAGCATAGCCGACGTATGCCTATACTCCTTTGCTTCACCATGAAGGATCCAATGCTACAAATACATGCAGTTCTCCTGGATTCTTTTCTTCTCCACCAAGACCTTTAATACAGTAAAAATTGAAAACAAGATGACTTCATCCAACAAAAACAAATAACGAAACAAAACTCCACTTCAATGAATTTTTAAAAATCAAAGAATCAATGAAAAAGTTTGATTTTTAATTCATTGGATTCCTCTAATTTATAGCTTCGCGATGAGATCAATTTTATACAGTTCGATCGTTTTTTCTTTTGAAGCTCGGCAACTAGGGCTGGCGTCTGTAGGTGTTGTAGGAGGAAGGAGGGTGACTCGACGGTGTGGGGTTGTTCACAGTGAAGTGGCACTCAAATTGGTGAACTCCGGTTGAATTCGAAGATAAAAGGGGTCGGACCTAGTAATGTTTCAGCGGGATTTGCCTGACGTCGAGTTTATAGGGAGGGGTTGTAACACCCCACACCCGCTATGGTCACTCTTTAAGGGAATGCCATAACATCGGTGGAGTATTTTGAGTGAATATAGAACAGAAAAATTACAACAAGACAGATATAAGTAATACTTGAAAATGTAAAACATCATTTCATTGCAGCGGAAAGTAAAACATGTTTGGTTACATCACAAAAACCATAACAAGAGTCAAGTACAAAATATCCATCCTGATAAATAAAAATACATAATCCCAATACATGAACTGATAGCCATAAAAGAAAAGGATAAGCTGAGCTTTACTCCTACGGTCCAAGCTCCAAAAGAGAATAAAGCAGCCCGATCAAAGCCCACTCGTACTGGGCCCACTCTGAGAACTTGAGGGTTGGGAAAAAGATAAAAACAACGGGGTCAGACATAAGTCTGAGCGAGTCCTATAACTTTAACAATACAATCATTAAGTAACCAGAGAAGACATAAGCTTGATATACGGTAACGTCTGGGGATGAATGGCTACACTAAGCAGCTTGGTAGACTTAGGATAAACTAAGATAACCGTAAAGACGCATCTACCCACCCAAGGATAATTACTACACTGCACCACACCAGTCATTCCTAATTTTAAAGGTTGATCCCACTTAGTGTACTTAGTAAATCTTAATGGTAGTTTCATGTACCCCTAACTGACTATATAGGTGTCGTCTGCCCCTATCTCCGCTAGGTGTACCCACTACCGCCCCATTTGATCGGCTCCCTAACGTAGATATCCGTGCTGGTCCCACAGTGGGGTGTATCATTCCCCAAAGTGGCAACCTGATAACAACACTGATGCACGGTTTATACCTACACGATGCAACAACATCTTAGCTACCAGCCCGGGCCCACACACGCATATGAAACCCGTTGGACTTGCGTTGCCACCGCTAACCCGTTTTGGCCTCTTATAGACAAACCCAGTATGCGTGTCCCGTCCTCGGCATGAGCCGAGCTCACAAAGATACGTATGGGATACCGGTTGTAATGGGCCCCCACAAGCTACCCACCTAAGCTTGTCTCTCTATCTAGTGTATCCCACTTAACCCATTTAGTTATCATGTCCACTTACATGTTTAAAATTTGGTTAAGTCATCTAATCGTATTTCAATTGCCACACAAGGCCCCTACTAGATTTCCTCATGCCCCCTAAGGCACCCACTTAACCCCTCATGTCCATCTACATGCTAATATGGTTAAGTGTTTCTTAATTAATTAAGACCGTGATCCTCATAAAGACCTCTCACATTAGACTATCTTTTATGACCGCTGGTTAAGCCGGTTGGGTCCGGGCAGCCTTATGTCATAACCGAGTCTAACCTCGTGTCTTTACATTAATCACGTATTTAGTTTGTGCCTAAGACCTCTCACATTGGGCTAACATTTGTAGCAACTGGTTAAGCCGGTTGGGTCCGGGCAGTTTTACGCTACAACTGAGTCCAACCTCGTGTCTTAGTCGATTAATTACACCTAATTAATCACCCTCATAATTCATATTAATTATCCCTAATTAATGTTCAAGTTTTCAAGAATATGGGTAGACCTAACTCAATAGGTAAATTCCCAATTCCATAATATGGGTAGACCTAACTTAATAGGTAAATTCCCAATTATGTTAATCCACTTAATGGTATTTTTACACAATTTTATTAAGTGTATATTAACCCCATCGTTCCCCACGTACTATGCTAACATGACATATTTTATAAGGGAAGATTCATCACAAATATCATGGGTTTCACTTAGCATACTTTAGCGTTAACATGGGTTTAAGGGGTGTCAATTTGCATCATGATATTAAACCCAACTAGCATCATTAAATAACCCAACTTGCATGAATACACATATGTCATATAAAGGTAACTTGCATAAGTGTTCATAGGTTATACAAAGGGTGAACTTGCATATGTGACTTGCATCATAAATAGGGTAAACATGCATATGTATGCATAGCATACAAAGGTGTCATCTTGCATATGTATGCATCTTATTTAAAAAGGGTAAACTTGCATGTCATAATGTATGCATAAAACCAAACACTTAGCATGCATAAAATCAAATACTTAGCATGCATAAAACCAAACACTTAGCATGCATAAAACCAAACACTTAGCATGCATAAAATCAAATACTTAGCATGCATAAAATCAAATACTTAGCATGCATAAAACCAAACACTTAGCATGCATAAAATCAAATACTTAGCATGCATAAAACCCAATACTTAGCATGCATAAGATCAAGTACTTAGCATGCATAAAACCCAATACTTGGCATGCATAAAACCCACCACTTAACTTGCATAAACCCACATACTTAACTTGCATAAACCCATATACTTAACTTGCATAAACCCATATACTTAACTTGCATAAACACATACTTAACTTGCATAAACCCACATACTTAACTTGCATAAACATAGGGTTAACATTAAACATGGATTAGCAAACTAACATCATATCATATGACTTAAAACCCATTTATCCACAAGCAAGACCATAGATCTCATCATACCTCATCTACTTAATTTAGCAATTGGTTATTAAAGTGATAGAAACTCACCAAAACCAAGATTAGCAAACTTATGAAGTAGAACTAGTTGCTATATTTGAAGAAGATGATGATTAGAGGTTGATTAGCTTGCAACTTTCTTCATAAACTAGTGGAGGCTCCTCCTAAGTTTGATTTTGGCGGCATGATGGCATCAATTCTATTTTTAGTATGGATTAGGCTTGCATTAGGGTGTATTTATAGGATTAGGGTGTGTTTTAGGCCATAGGATTAACCCTAGGTTAGATTAGGTCCGTCAGATTTAGGAAGTTTCCAGAACACAGCCCAGCCCTAGCCAGAAAACAAGACCTGGTGCACCCAGGCCAACTGGCCCGACACACTGTGTCGACAGGCAAGTCGACATGCAAATCGACTTGGCTGTCGACAGGCCTGTCGACAGCCCTGTCGACATGGCTAGGGCGGGAAGTTTCCCGCCTGGCCCCGCTGGTTCCAATTTCAAAATCTGAATTTGAATTTTAAATCTGTTTTTAACTTTGAATTTTTTGCAAACCTCATTGGGCCATAACTGGGCCATACAGACTCCGATTTACAAAATTTCGGACTCTATTCTGCGTATTTTTCCGAGACGAACGCAATGACATAGCTTTTTTCCCCCAATTCTCACATCTGAGATTATTTATTCTGCAATTAGTGAATTTTAGCATTAACTGAAATACGGGGTGTTACATTCTCCCCTCCTTAAAGGATTTCGTCCCCGAAATCTCTAAGCTAAGGAGAATGCATATCCTACCATCCAAACAACCATCTACTCAATCCATCAAACACGGGCATCCATTGTCCTTAAAACAATTTCTAATGATGTATGAGCTTATGCAAAAAGTGTGTGTATATGTTCCCTATCTAATGTATGAACATATGCAAACCATGATAGTGCCATGCATCCATTATGTATGCGAGAGAACCCTATCGACACATACAATATCTACATGAGTGCACAATCATTCACCAAAATGCATCATCCATATGATAACACAATCATTATACATCCATAAATATAGCTTCCTACACACAATTATATGCAATATGAAGTGACTGAGCCGATCTAGTGTCTAGAGTGTGTGTATATGCATCCACGAGCAACCACTAGCAAACACTTGCATCCACATGCATCCATCAACCATAACATGTCTCAAACACATGTTTCAACCATAGGTTTACCCTATCTAAAGGTCAAAAGTACTAACGAGAGGACATACTAAAGATAAGATAAGTACTAGACAAACGATAAAGGAGAAGTTAAAAGACATACCCTCAAAAAGGAATGGGTACAATGAACGCATCTTCGCTTCCGTCTCCCAAGTAGCATTGCCCTCATCTTCTCCCCAATGTACTTTGACTAGTTGAACCTCTCGATTCCTCAATTTCCTAGTCTCTGACCCAAGGATGCGAGTAGGAGCTCGTCGAATAGTTGCATCACGCTCTACCTCCACTTATCTAAGCAAGCTTGGCTCTACCACCTCAGCGGTCTCATGTAGGCACTTCCTCAAATGTGACACATGGAATACATCATGTACACCACTAAGTCTGTCGGGCAACTCCACTCTATATGCCATCCGTCCAATCCTTTCCTTAATAGGAAACGGCCCAACAAATCTTGGAGCTAACTTCCCAACGGACCCAAAGCGAACTACATTCAGTAATGGAGACACTTTGACAAGGACCATGTCCCCAACTTCAAACTCAAGATCCGTCCTCCTCTTGTCCGCATAAGATTTTTGCCTATCCTGCGCTTCTTTCATCCTTCTTCGAATCAAGTCAATCTTCTCAGAAGTCTCCCTAACCATATCTGGCCCAAGCATGATCTTATCCGTAGATTCCCACCAACATGTAGGTGGTCGACAAGGCCTTCCATAAAGAGCTTCGAAAGGAGCCATACCAATACTGGACTGAAAGCTGTTATTATATGCGAACTCCACCAATGGAAGATGCTCTTCCCATGTACCTCCAAAATCTAAGATACAAAGCCTCAAAAGGTCTTCTAGGACACGATTCACCCTCTCAGTCTGGCCGTCCGTCTGAGGGTGATATGCGGTGCTCAGACATAATTGAGTCCCCACTGCTTCTTGCAAACTTTTCCAGAACTCGCTAGTGAAGATAGGGTCTCGATCACTCACTATGCTAGAGGGTACCCCATGCAATCGAACTATCTCTCGAAGATATACTGAAGCTAGCCATGGAGCAGTTCTCTTGCTCTTCACAAGTATGAAATGGGCGCTTTTAGTAAGTCTGTCTACTACAACCCAAATTCCCGTATTACCCTTTCTTGATCTGGGTAACCCGTCAATAAAATCCATCGAGACGCTATCCCACTTCCATTGCGGAACTTCCAATGGGTGAAGCAACCCACCTGGTTTCTTCTGCTCCGCTTTCACCTGTTGGCACACCAAGCATCGAGCGACATACTCGGCCACATCTTTCTTTATACCGGCCCAGAAGAAAACCCGCTTCATGTCTTGGTACATCTTGTCCCCACCGGGATGAATGGTCATCCTAGAACGGTGTGCATCATCAAGAATAGCCTTCCTCAAACCCTCGTCTTACGGTACACAAAGTCTACCGTCTCTACGCAAGCACCCCCTATCGTCTAGGGTGTAACTACTCAAATGGCTGGACGACTCCCCCCTTATGAGCTTCTCTACCAACTCAACCAACTGTGGGTCGTCCCTCTGTGCTTCTCCAATCCGCCCCAAAAGAGTAGGTCTGACCTCCAAGGATGCTAGCAAACCGGGTATATAGTCAATGGAAGGTTTGAAATCAAACATCGAGATAAATTCCAAGCTTCGTTGTTCCACGAACAATGGACTCAAGGACAACCTTTTTCTGCTCAAGGCGTCCGCCACCACGTTACCCTTGCCAGGGGTATACGCTATCTCGAAATCATAGGATGCTAAGATCTCCATCCACCTTTGCTATCTCAAATTCAAATCCTTCTGAGAAAATAAGTACTTCAATGATTTGTGGTCAGTGAACAATTCGAATCTCTCACCAAGAAGATAATGGCGCCAAATCTTAAGTGCAAAAACAATAGCGGCCAACTCTAAATCATGGGTAGTGTAATTTTTCTCATGTGCCGTCAACTGCCTTCCACCATAGGCTATTACCCTTCCCTCTTGCATTAAGACTGCGCCCAGCCCTGTCCCACAAGCATCGGTATAGACAACAAATGGTTTACTCCCATCTGGCAACACTAAAACTGGAGCAGTGGTTAAAGCTCTCTTTAACCGTCGGAACGCATCATCACAATCTACGTCCCATGTGAAAACAAGATTCTTCTTCATTAAGCGGGTTAATGGGGCTGATATCTTCGCGAAGTCTTTGATAAACTTCCTATAATAACCCGCCAATCCTAAGAAACTTCTTACCTCGGTAGCATTCTTCGGAACCTTCCAATCTTGAATTGATACTACCTTCGCGGGATCCACAGCTATCCCTTCCTTGGAGACCACGTGCCCCAAGAACCGCACTTCCTTCCTCCAAAAGTGACATTTAGAGAATTTAGCCTTAAGGCTATGTGCTCGAAGAGTCTCCAACACCTCCCCAAGATGTAGGGCATGCTATTCTTCACTCTTAGAAAATACTAAGATATCATCTACAAAGACCACCACAAATTTATTAAGGAACTCCCTGAACACCCTACTCATCAAATCAACAAAGTATGCAGGGGCGTTCGTCAACCCAAATGGCATCACCAGCCACTCATAGAAACCATCCGGAGTCCTAAAGGCAGTCTTGTCTATGCTGTCCTCGGCCACCCTCAACTGATGAAACCCCGTGGCTAAGTCCAATTGAGAAAATACCGAAGCGCCAACCAACTGATCGAAAAGATCATCAATCCTCGGCAATGGGTGTCTATTCTTCTTTGTGAGCTTGTTGAGTTCTCTATAGTCTACACAAAGTCTGAGGGACCCATCCGCCTTCGTAGCAAAAACTACTGGAGCACCCCACTCCGATATACTTCGTCTTATGAACCCCTTCTCAAGCAACTCCCCTACTTGCTTATGGAGTTCCCTCCTCTCACGAGGAGCCATGTAGCGCACTGGTAAAGATACAGGTTTAGCATTATCCACCAGATATATTCGGAAGTCAATCTCCCGCTTCGGAGGTAAGCCCTTCACCTCCTCAAACACATCCGAGTATTCCCGGACCACTCTAACAGATTGCAAACTCTCGACCGAAGCGTCAAGCGATTCAAGATAACTTAGCATAACAGAATCCATGGGATTACATGAGATCTCGAGAGTGTTACCCAAGCGGGTCATGTGCCTAACAACTCTCCTTTCGCAATCAAGAACGGCACCATTACTGGATAACAGTCCATGCCCAAAATCAACCCATAGCCCGTGAAGCCCAAAACGAAAGCATCACATCTAAACTCAATGCTTAGTATAGAAATCTTCAAACCCAAATATATCATGGACAAATAAGTGGAGCCCCCAATTGGGTTTGAAACAACCAAGGGATCATCTACCAGACTGGTGTCTAAGTGCAGTAACTCAACTAATGATGATGAGATAAACGAATGCGATGCGCCAGAATCAAACAATGTACGGACAGGATGATCAAATAGAAAAACCAGACTTTCCACGGAAATAGTTCTACCTCTTTCTCGAATCGGTGGAGCTGCGAGAGCCTGAACTTGCCCCCTTGCCTGAGCTGGTGCCACAAGAGCTTGCACCTGTCCTCCTGAGGTAGACCCCGTCCTTTGCTCTTTCTTAGGACAGTCTTTCACTAGATGTCCTGCTTCGCCACAGTGGAAGCAGCCAGTCTTCTTCATCTTGCGACAATCCTTGCTTAGGTGGCCAGGTGTCCCACAATTGAAGCACTTCTTCTTTCCCTTGCCACCGCTGCCTTTCCCACATTTGTTTTGCTGTTGTTGCTGAGGTCTCTTTTGATCTCCCTTCTTCTCGGGTGCCTTATTAGCATTGGGACCCTTTTCTTCTTCATGCATGAGTGCCATGCCAACTAGCTTCTCGAAGGTGGCCCCCATAGGGATATGAGTCATAGCCAACCCATGCATTGGTTCATTCAAGCCTTTCACGAACCTCAAAGCCTTCTTCTCCGGTGTATTCACCATGTCTAGGCCAAACCTTGCCAATTGATTAAACTTATTGACATATTCCTTCACTGAGAGATTTCCTTGCTTTAGAGTCAAGAATCTTTCCATATACAAGTTTTCCTCCGCCCTTGAGAGAAACTTTGCCACAAATCTTTGCCTAAAATCCGCCCAAGAGTCAACGGGGCGTTCTCCATTAGTGACCTCCCACCAGAATGAGGCCTCTCCCTTCATTAACCAAGCAGCTAACTTGACTTTCTTTCCTTCTTCCATCTCAAAGATATCCATCAACTCTTCCACCTCCTTAAGCCAATCTCTAGCCTCCACAAAAGTTTCTGATCCTTGAAAAGGTTTCCCTCCCATAGCTTTAAATTCCTTGCAAGTCTTAGCAAAAGTATCCGTGCGAGGAGGAGGGGGAGGAGGAAGATCGGGTGCTACGGTTGGTGGAGGAACATTTGCTGGACCCGCAGTGGTGGCCCTAGCCTCCATTAATCTCCTATACCATACTGGTATCGTCACACCCTCTGGAAAGTTAAGATCCTCAGCCATGCTGAAACGAAAAAGGAAAGATTCAAAACGGAGAATTCGAAAGATAAAGATATGGCTATTGGGGATTATGCTTTTCTTTCAAAAACTTTTCTCTTTAAAGACATGTTTTTGAAAATATCTCTTCCAAAAATGTTTTTAAAAAAATAGTTTTCTAAAAATTTTATCTGTTCCAGTAACCTTTGCTCTGATACCACGTGTAACACCCCACACCCGCTATGGTCACTCTCTAAGGGAATGCCATAACATCGGTGGAGTATTTTGAGTGAATATAGAACAGAAAAATTACAACAAGACAGATATAAGTAATACTTGAAAATGTAAAACATCATTTCATTGCAGCGGAAAGTAAAACATGTTTGGTTACATCACAAAAACCATAACAAGAGTCAAGTACAAAATATCCATCCTGATAAATAAAAATACATAATCCCAATACATGAACTGATAGCCATAAAAGAAAAGGATAAGCTGAGCTTTACTCCTACGGTCCAAGCTCCAAAAGAGAATAAAGCAGCCCGATCAAAGCCCACTCGTACTGGGCCCACTCTGAGAACCTGAGGGTTGGGAAAAAGATAAAAACAACGGGGTCAGACATAAGTCTGAGTGTAACACCCCACCTCCGCTAGGATCACTCACAAAGGGAATGCCCTAGTTTTGGAGAGGTATTATCGAGATAACATCACAGAATTATCACAAGACAGAACATAAATAAATAGTTAAGTAAACAGCGGAAGAATTTCTGAGCAAAACAGAACTTCATTTCATTCCAAAATAAACCATGTCTTTTACAAACATTTCAAGTAACTTCATTACAACTGTCTTGTAATAATAGCCAAAGAAGCAATAATTTAAAAAAACAGTAAAACAACTTATTCCCCAAGTGCAGTAAAAAGAAGCAGCCTTAGCAAACCGTACATGCTGAGCCAAAGCAAGTGATATCCAAGCTAAGAGCTAGTTATTCCTCCCTGAGAACCTGGGGGGGGGGACGAAAGAAAAAGAGGCGAAAGGAAAAGGGGTCAGTCATAAAGACTGAGTAAGTTCTAGTGACTTTCATTGTAAAAACGGTTAAAACAACCTGTCATGTATGGACTGGAACTAGACTTAAGAATAGTGTCAAGGTGAATAAGATAGACTAAGGTGATCAGGATAAGTCAAGACAAGTCAAGTAAAGCATCACATGTTCGAGATCCGTTGCATCGACTTCACTGGTATACTAAGCCCGTGTCACAAGTTAATCACGGAATAAATCCCACGGCCCAATATCATGAAATGACCCTGAAACGGGGTCTGACCCAAGTACGGGGTCCTACGGAGCGATTATCTAGTCGATCGACTCCTTACAAGTTCTAGCTCGTCAAGTGTCCGTGTCATACGGCTAATCACGGATGTAGTCACCTGTGCTGGGTCCACCTTCGGGTGTATCAGCCCTAGGGTGTCAACCCCTGACACGATTCAAGATGCACAGATAAATCTACGGATACCCAGTGTCTGCCCCGGATACGTGCACGATCGTAGTCCACCGAACTTACACTGGCATACCCCACTGCCGTCGTTCACCTCTTACAATCAGCCCAGTAATCGTGCCCCCACCCGGCCTAGCCCCAGGGTACCTTGATACTTCTAGAGGGTTACTGCTGAAAGGGGTCGTGTCTAGGGTTTCGCCTAATAGATTAGGTCATGTAATTCGTGACCTAACCCGCCTAACAGATTAAGTCATGTAATTCGTGACTCAATCCTTTTCTAGTTTAGTCATGTCAAGATGGTTAAGCATGCCATTTCAGTTCACGTGTCATGTCAAGTTGGCTAAGTGTTGTCGTTTTCAAGTTCATGACTTAGCCCTACAAATCGTGTTCAAGTTGGTTAAGTTGTCTTTTCATGTTCATGACTTAACCCTACTTGGCATTAATTGATTCGTTAATGCACCGAACCACTCACATTGGATCCTGTTGTTCGTAGCCACTGGATTTGCTGGGCGGTTCCGGGCAGGTTTACGCTACGAACTCAACCCAACCTCGGGTTTCAAGCGCGATGTGACCAACTACCCACATTGGATCCTATTGTTTGTAGCAACTGGATTTGTCGGGCGGTTCCCGGCAGATTTACACTACAAACTCAACCCAACCTCGAGTTGGCCACTTTCTTGTTTTCTAAAGTCATGCCCATGTTCTTATCAGATTTTGCTATCATGTTCATATGTCAACTTCGTGCCCAACTAAGGCATGTTTTAAAGTCAAAATATGGCATGTTCAAGTCAAGTTTTCGTGCCATATTTCATGTTCTACTTATGCCAAATTTCACCGTTTATGCGTATAATTAATTTAAGTTTTTGCCTATTCTACCCAATCGTATCCCCAACGTATATAAACGTACTTCGTTCTCAATCATAAACAGTTTAAGAAATAGAGGGGAATAACACCAAACATGTGATAGGAATATGTAATGATTCCAACCTCACTTGCATAATAAATAGACTATAACATATCACATAGTTGCAATACTAGTATGGTGATAACTTGGCATAGTGATGATTCCAACTTAATTTAACATGATGTTTTCAACTTTGCATCATAGGCATAATAATCATTGCGGCCTCATAATAATTTTATTATAAACATGAAACATTAAAGGCATAGTAATACTAATAGGCATAGTGGATTCCAATTTAGCATTTTTACATAATAATTCTCATAGACATAATGATTCCAATTTATCATAATGATTCTCATCTAATATTATAAACATAATGGTTCCAACTTAGCATTTTTAACATGATTAACATGATAGACATAATGATTCCTATTTAGCGTTTTTAACATAATGATTCTCAATTAACAAGATAGACATAATGATCCTAATTTAGCGTTTTTAACATGAGAGACATAATGATTCCAAATGTGGCGTTTTAACATAATTAACATATCTAACATTATAAAAATAATAATCCCAACTTTTCATCATAACCTAGCAATACCCTATTTTTCATAAATCATGATGGGTATAATAACACCACAGGCATAATTCCATCAATATTCATAGCCATGGTCTAATTAGCATCATAGGCATGGTTTAATCAACATAAATATTTCAATAAACATAGCGATTCCATGGACATGTATTAGTCCAACTTTGCAAACAATTAAGCCCAAGTGATTCATAACAATATCAAAATCATGACAAGTTTAACTTGCAACGTTGCCATAGCAATATCCCCAAATTATAATTCAACGATAAATAATATAACCAATGGATTAGCAATAGTTCATAAATTTCGGTTTCAATTCATCGCATGTCCATATTGTTTTAGCGATTTTGCCTAAAAAGTAACATAGAACTTACAATATGAAGCAAATAACCCAAATCAAATAGTCCCAAATTCGTTGTCTAAAGCGTCGTAGTTGTTGTAGCTTCTAGTTGTAGCCTTCAAGAATCATCCTCCATCTTCTATAATCTTATTCTTTGTATTTTTAATTTAGAGCTCTAGGTTTAATGGCGGCGGCCTGAGGCTAAAATGAAATAGTATGATTTAGGCTAGGTCTTAGGTCCTTTTTATAATGTTTGAGAGTTGTTTTAGACCATCGATGGAGCTTGATTCAACAATAGCCGTTCGTTTGAAGGAGAGGCCAATCCGGAGCTGCCACCTAGCCCTAGTGACAAAGCAGGCCTTTGAAAATCGACCAAACATAGACTAGGCTAGCCAGGGTGGGCTGGGTTCGACCTGGCTCTGGGGCCAGGTCGACAGCCCTGTCGACATGGCTAGCCCAGGTCGACAGCCCAGTCGACCTGGGTGCCTTAGGCGGGAATTTCCCCGCCCTGGCCAGTTGGGCCCGATTTTGAATTTTAAACTTGTTTTTCTTCTGTTTGAATTTTAAACTGAATTCTGAAACTTCCGGAGGCCGTATCTTCTTCATACGGACTCCGTTTTTCGAAAACTCGGACTCTATTTCGCGTATTTTTCCGAGTCGAACACAATGGCGTATCCCGTTTCCCTTAATTCTTTGATTTGAAATTAATTATACTTTAATTTGTGAATTTCACGGTTATAGAATTCACGGGGTGTTACATTCTCCCCCACTTAAAAGGATTTCGTCCCCGAAATCTTCAAGTTAGGAGGAATGTAAATCCTAACATCCAATCATCCATCAAACACGAGTATCCATTGTCCATAAAAGACTTCTAATGCTTTATGATCATATGCGAAGTGTGTGTATATGTTCCTTAGCTAATGCTAATGATCAGGCCTGATTGATCTTCTAAATGCAAAATATGTTTAGTGAAATGAATCCAATATGTATGCAAATTTTTCCTACTATAATTCACAATTTCTACATGAGTGCTCAAACATTCAATCATATGCAACAACCAAATGATACCACAACCAAGTTTCCAAAATAAACACTCATGCATATGCAATATGAAAATGTGCCTGAGCCGATCTAGTGCCTAATGTGTATTCATGCATCCACGAGCAACCACTTGCGACCACTTGCAACCATTTTGCAATCATAACATGTTTCAATTACATGTTTACATCCAAAAAGATTCTACCTATGGTTCTCAAGATAGGGTCGAGGAGGGAAATAGGATAAAACAAAGCATCTAGAATAAGTTAACGATGTACCGCCAGAAGGTCCGGTCTGCTTCTCAGGGCAGTCTTTGCTGATGTGTCCAGTCTTCCCACAATGAAAACATTCACCTTGCTTTCTCTTCCTCTTTCTACAATCCTTGGCTATGTGCCCTTCCGTACCACAGTAATTGCATTTCCTTTTATCGCGTGAGTTGTTGTTCTTGCCTCCCTTCTCGGAGTTTACCTTCTTATTCTTAGAATCGGCAGGCTTGACCTCTTTCTTCCCTGGAGAGTTTTCTGCCTCTGTCTCCTTCTTGCCCTTATCTTCCTCATTCAGCAATGCCATCTGCACCAACCTTTCGTACGTAGCTCCCATGGGTATATGGGTCATGGCCAAACTGTGTAATGGCTCATTCAACCCTTTGACAAAGCGGAGGGCCTTTTTGTGCGGGGTGTTGACTAGGTCTAGTCCGAACCTAGCCAGCTCGTCGAACTGATTAACGTACTCTTTGACTGTCATATCTCCTTGCTTAAGAAATAAAAATTTCTCCAACTGCAAACTCCTTTCGGCTTCTGAGAGAAATTTAGCCTCAAACCTTGCCCTAAAGTCCTCCCATGTTTCCACTGGTCTTTCTGCATTAGTGACTTCCCACCAGTAGGAAGCCTCGCCCTTTAGTAGCCACACTACCAGTTGTATTTTCTGCCTATCTTCTACCTCAAAGAAGACGAATAAGTCCTCGGTTTCTTTCAGCCAATTTCTAGCTGCCACGAAGGACTCAGTTCCATGAAAGTCCTTTCCTCCCATAGCCTTAAAATCTTTACATATCTTAGCAAAAGTGTTTCCTCGTGGAGGAGGTGGAGGAAGAGGTGCTGCTGCAGCTGGATGATTTCCTGTAGCTGGGGGAGGGGGAACGGTAGGACCTGGCTGGGTGGCCCTTGATTCTAAGAATCGTCTAAACCGACCAGGTATTGGTACACCCTCTGGCAAGTTAAATTCTTCGGACATGATGCTGAAACAAGAAGGATAGATTCAAAACGAAGGATAAGAGATAGTGCCTATGGCTTTTGGGGAATAGCCTTTAAAAACTTTTTCTTGGAAAATGCTTCTTTGTAAATGGTTTTGAAAAAAAAATTCAAAAGGTTTTCAAAACTTTTGCCCAGTCTTGGTAACCTCCTGCTCTGATACCAAGTGTAACACCCCACCTCCGCTAGGATCACTCACAAAGGGAATGCCCTAGTTTTGGAGAGGTATTATCGAGATAACATCACAGAATTATCACAAGACAGAACATAAATAAATAATTAAGTAAACAGCGGAAGAATTTCTGAGCAAAACAGAACTTCATTTCATTCCAAAATAAACCATGTCTTTTACAAACATTTCAAGTAACTTCATTACAACTGTCTTGTAATAATAGCCAAAGAAGCAATAATTTAAAAAAACAGTAAAACAGCTTATTCCCCAAGTACAGTAAAAAGAAGCAGCCTTAGCAAACCGTACATGCTGAGCCAAAGCAAGTGATATCCAAGCTAAGAGCCAGTTATTCCTCCCTGAGAACCTGGGGGGGGGGGGACGAAAGAAAAAGAGGCGAAAGGAAAAGGGGTCAGTCATAAAGACTGAGTAAGTTCTAGTGACTTTCAGTGTAAAAACGGTAAAAACAACCTGTCATGTATGGACTGGAACTAGACTTAAGAATAGTGTCAAGGTGAATAAGATAGACTAAGGTGATCAGGATAAGTCAAGACAAGTCATGTAAAGCATCACATGTTCGAGATCCGTTGCATCGACTTCACTAGTATACTAAGCCCGTGTCACAAGTTAATCACGGAATAAATCCCACGGCCCAATATCATGAAATGACCCTGAAACGGGGTCTGACCCAAGTATGGGGTCCTACGGAGCGATTATCTAGTCGATCGGCTCCTTACAAGTTCTTGCTCGTCAAGTGTCCGTGTCATACGGCTAATCACAGATGTAGTCACCTGTGCTGGGTCCACCTTCGGGTGTATCAGCCCTAGGGTGTCAACCCCTGACACGATTCAAGATGCACAGATAAATCTACGGATACCCAGTGTCTGCCCCGGATACGTGCACGATCGTAGTCCACCGAACCTACACTGGCATACCCCACTGCCGTCGTTCACCTCTTACAATCAGCCCAGTAATCGTGCCCCCACCCGGCCTAGCCCCAGGGTACCTTGATACTTCTAGAGGGTTACTGCTGAAAGGGGTCGTGTCTAGGGTTTCGCCTAATAGATTAGGTCATGTAATTCGTAACCTAACCCGCCTAACAGATTAAGTCATGTAATTCGTGACTCAATCCTTTTCTAGTCTAGTCATGTCAAGAAGGTTAAGCATGCCATTTCAGTTCACGTGTCATGTCAAGTTGGCTAAGTGTTATCGTTTTCAAGTTCATGACTTAGCCCTACAAATCGTGTTCAAGTTGGTTAAGTTGTCTTTTCATGTTCATGACTTAACCCTACTTGGCATTAATTGATTCGTTAATGCACCGAACCACTCACATTGGATCCTGTTGTTCGTAGCCACTGGATTTGCCGGGCGGTTCCGGGCAGGTTTACGCTACGAACTCAACCCAACCTCGGGTTTCAAGCGCGATGTGACCAACTACCCACATTGGATCCTATTGTTTGTAGCAACTGGATTTGCCGGGCGGTTCCGGGCAGATTTACACTACAAACTCAACCCAACCTCGAGTTGGCCACTTTCTTGTTTTCTAAAGTCATGCCCATGTTCTTATCAGATTTTGCTATCATGTTCATATGTCAACTTCGTGCCCAACTAAGGAATGTTTTAAAGTCAAAATATGGCATGTTCAAATCAAGTTTTCGTGCCATATTTTATGTTCTACTTATGCCAAATTTCACCATTTATGCGTATAATTAATTCTAGTTTTTGCCTATTCTACCCAATCGTATCCCCAACGTATATAAACGTACTTCGTTCTCAAGCATAAACAATTTAAGAAATAGAGGGGAATAACACCAAACATGTGATAGGCATATGTAATAATTCCAACCTCACTTGCATAATAAATAGACTATAACATATCACATAGTTGCAATACTACTATGGTGATAACTTGGCATAGTGATGATTCCAACTTAATTTAACATGATGTTTTCAACTTTGCATCATAGGCATAATAATCATTGCGGCATCATAATAATTTTATTATAAACATGAAACATTAAAGGCATAGTAATACTAATAGGCATAGTGGATTCCAATTTAGCATTTTTACATAATAATTCTCATAGACATAATGATTCCAATTTATCATAATGATTCTCATCTAATATTATAAACATAATGGTTCCAACTTAGCATTTTTAACATGATTAACATGATAGACATAATGATTCCTATTTAGCGTTTTTAACATAATGATTCTCAATTAACAAGATAGACATAATGATCCTAATTTAGCGTTTTTAACATGATAGACATAATGATTCCAAATGTGGCGTTTTTAACATAATTAACATATCTAACAGTATAAAAATAATAATCCCAACTTTTCATCATAACCTATCAATACCCTATTTTTCATAAATCATGATGGGTATAATAACACCAAAGGCATAATTCCATCAATATTCATAGCCATGGTCTAATTAGCATCATAGGCATGGTTTAATCAACATAAATATTTCAATAAACATAGCGATTCCATGGACATGTATTAGTCCAACTTGCCAAACAATTAAGCCCAAGTGATTCATAACAACATCAAAATCATGACAAGTTTAACTTGCAACGTTGCCATAGCAATATCCCCAAATTATAATTCAACGATAAATAATATAACCAATGGATTAGCAATAGTTCATAAATTTCGGTTTCAATTCATCGCATGTCCATATTGTTTTAGCGTTTTTGCCTAAAAAGTAACATAGAACTTACAATATGAAGCAAATAACCCAAATCAAATAGTCCAAAATTCGTTGTCTAAAGCGTCGTAGTTGTTGTAGCTTCTAGTTGTAGCCTTCAAGAATCATCCTCCATCTTCTATAATCTTATTCTTTGTATTTTTAATTTAGAGCTCTAGGTTTAATGGCGGCGGCCTGAGGCTAAAATGAAATAGTATGATTTAGGCTAGGTCTTAGGTCCTTTTTATAATGTTTGAGAGTTGTTTTAGACCGTCGATGGAGCTTGATTCAACAATAGCCGTTTGTTTGAAGGAGAGGCCAATCCGGAGCTGCCATCTAGCCCTAGTGACAAAGCAGGCCTCTGAAAATCGACCAAACATAGACTAGGCCAGCCAGGGTGGGCTGGGTTCGACCTGGCTCTGGGGCCAGGTCGACAGCCCTGTCGACAGCCCTGTCGACATGGCTAGCCCAAGTCGATAGCCTAGTCGACCTGGGTGCCTTAGGCGGGAATTTCCCCGCCCTGGCCAATTGGGCCCGATTTTGAATTTTAAACTTGTTTTTCTTCTGTTTGAATTTTAAACGGAATTCTGAAACTTCCGGAGGCCATATCTTCTTCATACGGACTCCATTTTTCGAAAACTCGACTCTATTTCGCGTATTTTTCCGAGACGAACACAATGGCGTATCCCGTTTCCCTTAATTCTTTGATTTGAAATTAATTATACTTTAATTTGTGAATTTCACGGTTATAGAATTCACGGGGTGTTACACTGAGCGAGTCCTATAACTTTAACAATACCATCATTAAAGTAACCAGAGAAGACATAAGCTTGATATACGGTAACGTCTGGGGATGAATGGCTAGACTAAGCAGCTTAGTAGACTTAGGATAAACTAAGATAACCGTAAGGACGCATCTACCCACCCAAGGATAATTACTACACTGCAACACACCAGTCATTCCTAATTTTAAAGGTTGATCCCACTAAGTGTACTTAGTAAATCTTAATGGTAGTTTCATGTACCCCTAACTGACTATATAGGTGCCGTCTGCCCCTATCTCCGCTAGGTGTACCCACTACCCCCCCATTTGATCGGCTCCCTAACGTAGATATCCGTGCTGGTCCCACAGTGGGGTGTATCATTCCCCAAAGTGGCAACCTGATAACAACACTGATGCACGGTTTATACCTACACGATGCAACAACGTCTTAGCTACCAGCCCGGGCCCACACACGCATATGAAACCCGTTGGACTTGCGTTGCCACCGCTAACCCGTTTTGGCCTCTTATAGACAAACCCAGTATGCGTGTCCCATCCTCGGCATGGGCCGAGCTCACAAAGATACGTATGGGATACCGGTTGTAATGGGCCCCCACAAGCTACCCACCTAAGCTTGTCTCTCTATCTAGTGTATCCCACTTAACCCATTTAGTTATCATGTCCACTTACATGTTTAAAATTTGGTTAAGTCATCTAATCGTGTTTCAATTGCCACACAAGGCCCCCACTAGATTTCCTCATGCCCCCTAAGGCACCCACTTAACCCCTCATGTCCATCTACATGCTAATATGGTTAAGTGTTTCTTAATTAATTAAGACCGTGATCCTCATAAAGACCTCTCACATTAGACTATCTTTTATGACCGCTGGTTAAGCCGGTTGGGTCCGGGCAGCCTTATGTCATAACCGAGTCTAACCTCGTGTCTTTACATTAATCACGTATTTAGTTTGTGCCTAAGACCTCTCACATTGGGCTAACATTTGTAGCAACTGGTTAAGCCGGTTGGGTCCGGGCAGTTTTACGCTACAACTGAGTCCAACCTCGTGTCTTAGTCGATTAATTACACCTAATTAATCACCCTCATAATTCATATTAATTATCACTAATTAATGTTCAAGTTTTCAAGAATATGGGTAGACCTAACTCAATAGGTAAATTCCCAATTCCATAATATGGGTAGACCTAACTTAATAGGTAAATTCCCAATTATGTTAATCCACTTAATGGTATTTTTACACAATCTTATTAAGTGTATATTAACCCCATCGTTCCCCACGTACTATGCTAACATGACATAGTTTATAAGGGAAGATTCATCACAAATATCATGGGTTTCACTTAGCATACTTTAGCGTTAACATGGGTTTAAGGGGTGTCAATTTGCATCATGATATTAAACCCAACTAGCATCATTAAATAACCCAACTTGCATGAATACACATATGCCATATAAAGGTAACTTGCATAAGTGTTCATAGGTTATACAAAGGGTGAACTTGCATATGTGACTTGCATCATAAATAGGGTAAACATGCATATGTATGCATAGCATACAAAGGTGTCATCTTGCATATGTATGCATCTTATTTAAAAAGGGTAAACTTGCATGTCATAATGTATGCATAAAACCAAACACTTAGCATGCATAAAATCAAATACTTAGCATGCATAAAACCAAACACTTAGCATACATAAAATCAAATACTTAGCATGCATAAAATCAAATACTTAGCATGCATAAAACCAAACACTTAGCATGCATAAAATCAAATACTTAGCATGCATAAAACCCAATACTTAGCATGCATAAGATCAAATACTTAGCATGTATAAAACCCAATACTTGGCATGCATAAAAACCCACCACTTAACTTGCATAAACCCACATACTTAACTTGCATAAACCCATATACTTAACTTGCATAAACCCATATACTTAACTTGCATAAACACATACTTAACTTGCATAAACCCACATACTTAACTTGCATAAACATAGGGTTAACATTAAACATGGATTAGCAAACTAACATCATATCATATGACTTAAAACCCATTTATCCACAAGCAAGACCATAGATCTCATCATACCTCATCTACTTAATTTAGCAATTGGTTATTAAAGTGATAGAAACTCACCAAAACCAAGATTAGCAAACTTATGAAGTAGAACTAGTTGCTATATTTGAAGAAGATGATGATTAGAGGTTGATTAGCTTGCAACTTTCTTCATAAACTAGTGGAGGCTCCTCCTAAGTTTGATTTTGGCGGCATGATGGCATCAATTCTATTTTTAGTATGGATTAGGCTTGCATTAGGGTGTATTTATAGGATTAGGGTGTGTTTTAGGCCATAGGATTAACCCTAGGTTAGATTAGGTCCGTCAGATTTAGGAAGTTTCCAGAACACAGCCCAGCCCTAGCCAGAAAACAAGACCTGGTGCACCCAGGCCAACTGGCCCGACACACTGTGTCGACAGGCAAGTCGACAGGCAAATCGACTTGGCTGTCGACAGGCCTGTCGACAGCCCTGTCGACATGGCTAGGGCGGGAAGTTTCCCGCCTGGCCCTGCTGGTTCCAATTTCAAAATCTGAATTTGAATTTTAAATCTGTTTTTAACTTTGAATTTTCTGCAAACCTCATTGGGCCATAACTGGGCCATACGGACTCCGATTTACAAAATTTCGGACTCTATTCTGCGTGTATTTCCGAGACGAACGCAATGACACAGCTCGTTTCCCCAATTCTCACATCTGAGATTATTTATTCTGCAATTAGTGAATTTTAGCATTAACTGAAATACGGGGTGTTACAGGGATCGAGTTGGAAGTAGGTAATACGAGGTGATGTAGTTTTTGAAGTGAAG
The DNA here is from genome assembly GCA_030737875.1 of Allium sativum. NCBI lineage: Eukaryota > Viridiplantae > Streptophyta > Magnoliopsida > Asparagales > Amaryllidaceae > Allium > Allium sativum. The sequence continues at coordinate 251,920,675 of CM060919.1, forward strand.
TTTAATGGTGGTTGCGATTTGAAGAAACGGTGGATGATGGAAGGTGATCGAACGGGATGAAATCGGGGAAATTGGTGGATTGACGTTTGGAGTATACGGTTTTATGCTTTTGGGAAGAAAGGTATGCGGGTTCTAAAAGGAGGTTGGGCCAAGTATAAGGGTAAAGCCCATATTGAAATAAATTGAGTTTTTATTTAATTTAAATATGTATTTATTTGTAAACTCTATAACTTTTGCATACTAATATCAGAATTGAGAGAAACAAGATCCAATGGGACCGTATGGACGGACACAACCCAATGGGACTGACTGGGAGTGGATTGGAGCTCGTTTGAATTTATGGCAAAATAAATTGTTTGATTCAAATCAAACAACAGTTTATCGTTCTTTAACGATGAACTGCCAATGTGAGTAAAACTCACCAACTCTGAACAGTTATATTTGCACAACATATTTTTAGAACTGATGATTATCTGTAGATTACTGTGTGTTAACTGTTTGGTTGAATTGCTTATGTATTGATTGAAATTATAGATAACGATATATATATAAATCGTTAATCAAATATTGATTCTGTTTAGTAGAATATTTCATATTAAAATGAAATAGATGTTAATTATGTTGTTTAACATCTGTGGATGTAGGGAAAATAGGTCGGAGTAATACAACTGGATTTCTCAACATTTATTTTTCTGTTTTTCATATATTGTAATATATGATGTGATATGTAATTTGTGTTGATTACGTGTGTTGAATGATATCGATCATTGTTAATTCGGTATTTTAAATACTGTAAGAAATACTGGGATGTAGAAAAGGGGATTTTCAAAGTGTATTTTGAAAATAAATTATTTATATAAAATCAATGGATTTTATATATAAAAGAAAAAGGATTTTATAAGAGAAAATAGTTATAAAATCAAAAGGGTTTTGAAAAGGAAATATTTATGGAAAATAAATATGATATTAGAAAAGGAAATATTTATGAGAAATTAATATGATGAAATCAAAGAAGGAAAAATATTTGTAAAATAAATATAAAGGAAAATATTTGTAAAACAATTAGAAAAGGATATATTTGTAAACCATTTACAAATAGAAATGAAGAGGAAGTATTTGTAAACCATTTACAAATAGATTTGGAAAGGGAATATTTGTAAAACATTTACAAATAGAAATGAAATGAAAATATTTATTTGTTAAATAAATAGGATTGGAAAAGAATATTTATTTGTTAAATAAATAGAGTTATAAAAGGAGATTTTTATGTAGAAAATAAATAGAGTTATAAAATGAATTTATTGGAAAATGAAAAGAATGTTATATAAGGAAATATTTGGCACATAAATAGAATTGTATAAAAAGAAAATTTTGCGTTTGAAAGGTTTAAACCCGTGCTTCGCACATGGGTATAACATGGTATAGATTTAAAGTAAAGATTTTAAGTAGAATCTGTTCTAACCGATAGATTGAGAAGATTAATGTATAAATAATATTTTATAAATTAAATAAAATATTAATTGTTGGATAAATAGAATATATAAGTCAGGACTTATATAGAGAAGTAAGAATTGATTTCAACATCGATATTTGAAACTGAATATGGACGTAGAGTTAATCAAAGGAGTTAATCGAATTATAGTTAATCGATTAGAGTTAGAATAAATCGATTAGAGTTAGAGTTAATCGATTAGAGTTAATCAGTTAGAGTTAATCGGTTAGAGTTAACCAGTTAGAGTTAATTGATTAGAGTTAATCAGTTAGAGTTAATTAGTTAGAGTTAACCAGTTAGAGTTAACTGACTAGAGTTAATCAGTTAGAGTTAATCAGTTAGAGCTAACCAGTTAGAGTTAATCAGTTAGAATTAATCGATAGAGTTAATTAAATAGATTTAATCGAATATTAGTTATTCGAATAGAGTTAAAAGGAGTTAATCGAATATAGTTATTCGAAGAAAGGAGTAATCGAATATAGTTTATTCAAATAGAATAATCGAATATAAATTATTCGAAGTGAGATAATCGAATATAAGTTATTCGAAGTGAGATAATCGAATATTAGTTATTCGAAAGAGTTTTAGTTATTCGAAAGAGTTAAATCGAATTAGAGTTAATCGAATATTTGTTATTCGAAGTGAGTTAATCAAATATTAGTTATTCGAAGAGAGTTAATTGTTGAATTCGATTATATTGAATTCGGGAAAGTACATAAACTTTCCGGTTTTAAATCAAGATTTATTTATTAAACAAATTTATTAATTCAAAATAATAAATAAGAGTTATACCTAAGTTATTATATTTCGGAAGCATGGAATTATAACACCTTAGTTATAATCAAATGGTTTCTTTAAAAGAAGTAGATTCGTAAATAGAATCTGAGAGTTACGTAAGGAAGTTTGTCAAAGGTTTGAAAGATAAACTTTGTCTATTCCGAAGTTAAAACGTTGTTCAGTTAAGGTCTGAGAGGTAATTATACCCCAACTTGATTGACTTCCTTCTTGACTAAGGAATGGCTAATGTTTGATAGTAAAGGATGGTTAAGTGAATTTAGTTAATGAGTGAAATGGTTTGAGTTGGCATGGCGATGTTTGATTTAAACATCAGTTTAAATCCGGTGAAGGAGTTTTGGAAATGTTTTCCAAATAAGAATCAGAAATGTTTCCTGATAATAGAAAATAAGAATTTAGAATATATGAAAACAGGAGATAAATAAATTAATGAACTAAGGAGATAAATGTTAAATGATGATTGATCGATATAATTTCCATCTGGAAATAATATCGTTGTTTGCACACGTGTTTTTCTTTGATAGTTAAATCACAGATGTAACGATCTAAGATTTTTGAAAATTAAATTTTTAATTTTTTTTTATAAAATTTAGAAGGTTTAAATAAATGTTGAATCAAATTCTAAGGCGATAATAGTATTTTTAATGATTAAAAATTTAGAATTTTATTGTGAAATTTAGTTAAACCAATGTTGTTTCGATAGAGCGTTTCGTCGCTAGGTGAATTATTAAAGCGAGTTGTAATTTAGTCGTCGAAACGATTAGAATTTTGAAATTAAATTATAATTAAATTTTTCTTTCAAATTTTTTTTCAGTTTCAGTTTGCGTCATCTTAAAATATTTTATTTAATTTTTCTGTAATTTTTATTTCGAAAAATAAGCATATTTTGGGGTAACTGTGGTCCCTTTTGACACTTTACAGAAACAATCAACCGACCGATTTTATTACTGTTCTAGGATCGTGACACATTATTATGCACGATTATATGGTTAGTTCGGTGTTGATGGTTATCGATAATTAAAAATGAAAGAAATTGGAAAAGGAAAAAAAATTTGGGTATGAATTGCAAATAAAAAAGGGGAAGAAACACATGTACATATGTGTAAGGTGGCAGGCATATGAATGTGGAAAACTTGCATGCGTTCAGCCCCTCATCCCAAACTCCTCCCCTCACGTTTCTCTCCCCTCTCCCATTTTAGCTTCCAACATACTAACTATTAAAATAAAAACAAAAATAACTTAAAACGTGGCAGCAAAATAAGGTGAAGTTGGACAAGTGGCACATTGTTCTACATGTGCTAGGCATTTCTCTTCACCGTTTAAACCTATACAAGTTGCTTCTCCTTCCAACCTTTCTTCTTCCCTACTGTAGAACCTTCTCCTATCCCCTTACGAAATAGGTTCCACTATTAACCAGAAAGAAAAGAAAAAAAAAGTCTACAACACGAGGAAAAGTAGACTTAATCACTAATTTGATGCATGCAAAATGTATAGAAAAAGAAACAGAAACGTGTAAGCAAATGAATTATAGAAGGGGACGCTTGGTCCATTGTTTCACACGTGTTGCCTAGGGATAAAGAAAAGCATGCTGCATGTTTCGAAATTGGCTCCTTCTCTCCCATTTTTATTTTACTCTCCGTCACTCTTTAGTTGGCTCCTTCTCCAAGTTTCGCCATTCTCTTGAAAAAAAAAAGAGAAGAAGAAAGAGAGAAATAAGCAACTTGTGTTCATGCAAGCATCAGGAAGGAGGGGGAACACTATTTCTCTTCTTCCCAGGCAAAAAAATCGTTTTGCCATTTCTCCTTTATGCAAGCAACACTTTGCTCTTCTTCCCCTCAACCCGTAGCCGCCTTCTACTCCTCTTCTATTTTATAACAGTTGTGCCTCCCCTATTTTCTCTCTCTCCGCCGCTCATATGCCGTTTTCCCGGTTAGCTGTTGCATACTCTAACATCCGTTCCAATGCATGTGCATGTTTCACATGCATACGCATGTAGTTGTTGGCAGTAAAAAGCTTTTGCTTTATGATAAAAAAAAAAAAATTGGAAAGGAGCATGCGAAAGGAGAAGATGGGAGGGGAGACACGGTTGGGAAAGTGGGGTTGAAGTGGAAGGATGTAAATGACTTAAGCAGGCACTTCTTTTTGGACATATGCATGATGGAAATGGAAAAATATGAGTGACAGTCTAAGGAACATTAGGGAATTTTGGTTTTGCATTAACAGTATACAAGAATACATGAGCGGATTGAAAAAAAAAAAGCCAAGAGAAATTGTGATGTGAGGAAAACAAGAAGAGAGAGAGAAAACAAGAAGAGGGAGAGACGCAGGAGCATATACATACAACGTAACTTTAGAGGAACAATTCTGGAAGGCAATTTAAGGTGAGAACAATTTAATTTAACTTTATTTAATTTAAATTTTACATGCATGGTTAATTAATCTGATATGTGCGGTTACATGAATGGCTAATTAATTGTTGTTAATGTGTGATGGTTGCCAAATAAATGTATGTGAGACGCGTTAGTGTATAACGCGAATTTGGAATTTTATTGGTTGATTGTATATAGAAATTGATAGTGTGTGATGGTTGCTAAAATAAATGCAATTAAGGCGTGTTAGTGTAACGCGTATTTGGAATTTTTTTTCTCGTTGATTGCATGTAGAAAGTGAATGTATAAAATGGTGGTTGAATGCATATATGATATATATGTACTCACTACATGCTTATATGAATTGTCAGCGGAAAATTTCCTAAATTTAATTAAGAAATGATTTATTGGTTAAATGACAAATTAGTGAATATGTAGTGTTTTATTAACTTAATAATGTGATTGACTTACTAATATCAACATTCTTTGGTTCGATAACATTTGCTAATTTAAGTAATAATTGATTTCACGAATAATTTTCCCAAATTAACATTTTATGATAGGGAATACAGTCGATAATGTTAATTTAAATTATATTGTGCCATTAAAAGCGATTTATTAACCAAGTTATGTTATTAACATTGTTAAATATGAATGAAATAATGGTTGAGTAATACTTGGAAACTTGTAAATTTGATAGTATAAATAAATTCCATTTTTGAAAACCAATTAACATGCTATCATCAACAATAAGTGATATTATAATGTATTTGATTTTTGATTTTGATTTGATGTAGCTTAAATCAAATTTTGAGTTGAGTGTAATTACTGCTTGTGTTAATGATATTTGTGAAAAGAAAATATAAAGTGAGTATTAAGAAATGTTAATTATTTTGTGAGTTAAATCTTTAGTTAATGATAATCATCTTGCGATTCAGGTGCGGTGCATAATGTGAATTTGGAACCTGGATTTTTATTCAAATTATAATTTGATGCGGTGTTATAATCTGTTTTTCTTCAAATGACCCGAATTTGTATCATTTGATCTTGGGTTCAAATGAAATTTTAAAATTGATTCTATTGGATGGAAGTGATCTTCAGATATTTAATATAAGTTCTGTAGATGATGACTAATACTATTTGAGGAATTAAACAATGGAAATATTGTAATTCCCCTTATAGTGTCGGTTTAATATGGAGATATATATTGGATATAAGAAGTTCGAATTCTAACCAATTGTATGTATATACATCTAGTATGTATCGTTTGGAATAAGTTGAATGATATGGTAATAACATCGTTTTAACCGAGTGAGGTTTGAGTTAATTTTGGAAGTTAATATGGGTCTAAGTGAATGAAAGAGAAAGTGAATGTCTTTGAATCAATTAGATTAACTCAAGATTTTTCAGAACTAGCATACTCTTCGAGTACGAATATGAATGCAAGTCATTGGCATGGAAATAAACAATTCTAATTTAAAGTATTTATATATTTATATAGGCTTCAAACTATTTAAACATGATATGTTAATTTCAAAAATATTTAAACAAAAAAAATTATATGTTTAAAGTATTATACTTGTATACTTCTTCAAAGTTAAATATATGTTAAGTAATTATTTAAACATTTCTATTTTAAAATTAGTACATATTTATATAATCAGTTTATAACAAATGTAGTATTTTCAAATATTTTATTTAATTAAAATTGGAATTGTTTTTCGATCCTAAATCCTTTGATTTGAATATAATGAATCTGTTTTGAATGATTTCAATGAATATGAATTAAGGAAATATTGAAATCGTAATCCTTGGTTTATATTGATTGATAAGAAGTACGGCATTAAAAAGACTATTTATAAATGATCATCTCTCAACAATCATTTCTAGATTTAGAAAAGAATTAAGAGATGCATGTGTGTATATAAATATGAAGGAAAGAACTTGTAACACCCCACGCCCGCTATGGTCACTCTCTAAGGGAATGCCATAACATCGATGGAGTATTTTGAGTGAATATAGAACAGAGTAATTACAGCAAGACAGATATAAGTAATACTTGAAAATTTAAAACATCATTTAACTTGCAGCGGAAAATAAAACATGTCTGGTTACATCACAAAACCATAATAGGAGTCAAGTACAAATATCCATCATGATAAATAAAAATACATAATCCCAATACATGAACTGATAGCCATAAAAGAAAAAGGGTAAGCTGAGCTCTACATCTAGGGTCCAAGCTCCAAGAGAGTAATAAAAGCAGCCTGATCAAAGCCCACTCGTGCTGGGCCCACTCTGAGAACCTGAGGGTTGGGAAAAAGATAAAAACAACGGGGTCAGACATAAGTCTGAGCGAGTCCTATAACTTTAACAATGTAATCATTAAAGTAATAAGGATATGATATAACTTGGTACGGTGTGACTGGGGATAAAGGACTACACTCAGTAGCCAATCAGACTTAGAATGAACTAAGATAATGATAAGGACGCATCCACCCACCCAAGGATAATTACTACACTGCACCACACCAGTCATTCCTACTTAAAGGTTGATCCCTCCCAAGGACTTAGAAAAATTTACCCAGTAGTTTCGTATACCCCTAGCTGACTACATAGGTGTCGTCTGCCCCTATCTCCACTAGGTGTACCCACTACTCCCAAGTGATCGGCTCTCTACCATAGATACCCGTGCCGGCCCCACAGTGGGGTGTATCGCTTCCCAAAGTGGCAACCCGATATAATTAACGGTGCACGGCTTATATCTACACGATGCAACAACGTCTTACCTACCAGCCCGGGTCCACACACGCATATGAAACCCGTTGGACTTGCGTTGCCACCGCTAACCCGTTTTGGCCTCTTATAGTCAATCCCAGTACGCGTGTCCCGTCCTCGACATGGGTCGAGCCCAACAAGATACATATGGGTTACTGGTTGAAATGGGCCCCCACAAGCTACCCACCTAAGCTTGTCCTTTTTTTTCTAGTGCATCCCACTTAACCCTTTAATCATGTTTTAATTACATGTTCCACTTGGTTAAGTATTCTAATCGTATTTTCTATTGCCACCCAAGGCAACCCACTAGATTTCCACATGCCACCCAAGGCACCCACTTAACCCCTCATGTCCCTCTACATGCTAATATGGTTAAGTGTTTCTTAATTAATTAATTAAGATCATGACCTCATAAAGACCTCTCACATTAGACTGTCTTTTATGACTGCTGGATATGCCGGTCGGTTCCGGGCAGACTTCTGTCATCAAAAGGGTCTAACCTCGTGTCTTTACTTTAATCACGTATTTAATTTATGACTAAGACCTCTCACATTGGGCCAATCATTTGTAGCCGCTGGATGGCCGGTCGGCTCCGGGCAGACTTCCGCTACAAAAGGGTCCAACCTCGTGTCTTAGTTGATTAATTACACCTAATTAATCACCCCCATAATTAATTATCCCTAATTAATTACACATTTTTAAGAATATGGGTAGACCTAACTCAATAGGTAAATCCCAATTCCATAGTGTGGGTAGACCTAACTTAATAGGTAAATTCCCAACTCCATAATGTGGGTAGACCTAACTTAATAGGTAAATTCCCAATTATGTCCATTCATTTTATGTTCTGCTTAATCATAACAACTTTACAACTTTTTATAATCATGCATATTAACCCCATCGTTTCCCACGTAATTCGTTTACATAACATGTCATACATAGGGGCAACCTTGCATATGTTATGCACATCATAAAAAGAGAAAAACTTGCATATGAACTTGCATATAAACTTGCATAAAACTTGCATATGAACTTGCATATGAACTTGCATAAAACTTGCATATGAACTTGCATATCAACTTGCATATCATGTCATATCACAAAGGCAAACTTGCATATGTTATGCATATCATAAAAAGAGACTAACTTGCACATGAATCATGTCATATCACAAAGGCAAACTTGCATATGTTATGCATATCATAAAAAGAGACTAACTTGCACATGAATCATGTCATATCACAAAGGCAAACTCGCATATGTTATGCATATCATAAAAAGAGACTAACTTGCATATGATCTTACATATAAACTTGCATAAAACTTGCATATGAACTTGCATATCAACTTGCATATCATGTCATATCACAAAGGCAAACTTGCATATGTTATGCATATCATAAAAAGAGACTAACTTGCACATGAATCATGTCATATCACAAAGGCAAACTCGCATATGTTATGCATATCATAAAAAGAGACTAACTTGCATATGATCTTACATATAAACTTGCATAAAACTTGCATATGAACTTACATGACACATCATATCATAAAAGAGGCAAGTTTACATAAGAACTTATAACATATGACAACCACAACTTGCATAATCCACATTTACTTCCATAGCCTCCTAATATCCTATCCTAATTAGTTTAGCAATTACTTGCTAAATGCATAGGAACTCACCAAAACCAAGATTAGCAAACTTATGAAGTAAAACTAGTTGCAATATTTAAAGGAGATGATGATTAGAGGTTGATTAGCTTGCAACTTCCTTCATAAACTAGTGGAGGCTCCTCCTAAGTTTTATTTTGGCGGCATGATGCCATCATTTCTATTTTTAGTATGGATTAGGCTTGCATTAGGGTATATTTATAGGATTAGGGTGTGTTTTAGACCATAGGATTAACCCTAGGCTAGATTAGGTCCGTTAGATTTAGGAAGTCTCTAGAACACAGCCCAGCCCTAGCCAGAAAACTAGATCTGGTGCACCCAAGCCAACTGGCTCGACACCCTGTGTCGACAGGCAAGTCGACAGGGCAGTCGACTCCCCAGTCGACAGGCCTGTCGACAGCCCTGTCGACATAGGCAGGGCGGGAAGTTTCCCGCCTGGCCCCCTGCTGGCTCCAATTTCGAAATCTGATTTTTAATTTTTAAATCTGTTTTTAACTTTGAATTTTCTGCAAACTTCATTGGGCCATAACTGGGCCATACGGACTCCGATTTACAAAATTTCGGACTCTATTCTGCGTATTTTTACTAGACGAACGCAATGACGCAGCCCGTTTCCCCCAATTCTCACATTTGAGATTATTTATTCTGCAATTAGTGAATTTTAGCATTAACCGAAATTCGGGGTGTTACAGCACTTGTTTTTGAAATATGAAGCGTTGGTTATTTGGAAAGACCGGGACCGGAATTTATTTCCGGAAACCATTCCAAATAACTGTGCGACGTAATAAATGAAGATGTAGAAGTGACGATTGAAGACCGTGGCTCTTCACATCAAGCGGACTGCCTGCCGATTGGTTTCTTTACTGATAGCTACAGTAGAGAGATGCCCCTATTACCGGAGTGGCAGAAAGTCCGAACGTATCTGGAGAATTTTCGGATTTTGTTCCGTTTAGACCCAAAATGGACTTGTATGGATGGTGTGTCTGACATTGTAATTGACGGCATAACATTGATTTCCGTTGATATGTATCTGGTTTGTGACGTATGAGCTCGAAGTGGTTATGTATGGATGGAAATCAGTGGTCATGTGGTGAACGGACAATGTGACATACTTAAGAAATGAAATGAGCTTGTACGATCAGGGCATTTCTTTTCTAGGCATGCTTTGTGTATGACGTGATATCGACAAACCTCACACCCCGGATGATGAGAAACTGGCGGTTAGGTTGTGTATATATTTATGAATTGATGATGACCGCTGCAGCCGTGGGAAACCACTTATGACTTATGGAATATAGTATGTTCGGGGGGCCGTGTCTGGTCGAAAACCGTTGATCTACCTCGCGATTTGTATTGGTGTCCGCGTCTGGATGAAAAACCCGTGATTACATTTCGTTTGTGTTCTGATTGATCTTTCGTGCCAGGAATCATCAAGTTGGAAACCCAATCTCCAATACGAGCCATACGGTTTTGGTTTGTATATACATATATGGCGACATAATATTATGGGTATTATGCCGTCTAGGATTAATACATTTATTTGCGAAATGGTTTTCCGCACGATATATTATAATAAGAAAAGAGGATTTTCACGTATGAAAGCATGTTTGGTTATCATAAGATAAAACTCGCCCATCTGGTGTGCGCTTGCATTGTGTTATGTGGGACGGGCTTATGATAGCTTCATTTTTCGAAAGTCATGGCGTATTCATATGCACGGGCATTCACATGGAGTAAACCCGTTCCGCGTTAGCGGCGTGGTCCGGTGAAATTCCCAACTTTAAAACAAACCTTAAAGCAAATGTTTTTATGTTCTCACACCAGTCTCATGACTGACTTGGAGTTTATTGTTCCTTCCTAAACTCTGGGTGCCCACTAATTTTACATGGGCAGCTAGTAGTTTAGTTTTACAGTTATAGATCGTTGGAGCAAGATTCGAAGCGCTTTCTGGATTGAAGTTCACACTAGAGTTTGGAGCTTCCGCTATATCATACTGTTTCTTCCTCTGAGAGTATATTTACTTTTCTTCCGCTGTATAAGTTGTACTCTGACATTCTATGTAACTCTGATGTAATATTGTATTATGCAATGAAAAGTTCTATTATTTTGTTCAATATATGTAAGTACCCATAACAATTCGTCTTTCTGAACGATTTAAGTTGGTTTAATTACCGATGAGAATCGGGCAAAAAGATGGGTCGTTACAGTTGGTATCAGAGCTTGGGTTATACAAAGCTTTGGGTTCGACATATTTTGAACAAAAGACAGAACTCATAATCTCATTAGAGATTGGATTAGAAATACTCTAGAATGAGATTTTTGAATATCCCGTTGAGAGAGCGTATTTTGAAATCCATATAAATTATTTTGAAACTCGTAAATCATTTTGAAAATGGAAATTATTTTGAAATATAATTGAAGATGAGGGTTTTTGAGTATTGTATTCGACGTCACGACGGGACTATCGAGTATGTAAGGATTTTAAATATACGTCTGATCAACGTATATACGAAGTCCAATATATACTAGATAGATATAGAATCACACTCTAGTCACTCGGGGATGATTCTATTGATGACTGCAGCACCATCGACATTCATTTTCATGTTTCGAAAGTGTGATGACTATATAATTCCAGTTTAAACGTCGAGGAATACTTAAAGTCATCAGGCTAGGTATTTTAATGAATAATCCTTAATAAAATGGTTTGGTAAATTAATATAGAAATTTAATTCAAGAAAACAAACTAGAGGTCTTGAAGGGAAAAGCCGAGACTGGCTTAAGAATACTTAAAGACCTTGAAGCCTTAAAACTTTGAATAGGTTAAACAACAAGTACTTGAGAAATTAGAAAGTTATATCTTAAGAGTAAAATCTCACTTAAGAATTGGGTAATGTATCGTTGAAAATGCACGAAAGGAGGATAATTTACCATATCTTAGATTTACAAGAATAATGGATCAAGGTATAACTAACATTTGAATCTGAATTTTGTAATTCAATAGGTAGTAATCAGAGAAGATATCATATTCCTCGATGAGTGTCAAACAATAGAATTTAACCTATACCTAACAGGAATGGTGAACGGTAAATTACACGTTGAATTAATTTGCTTGGAAGTATAATCCTAGCAAAGCAAACCCTTAAGAAAAGTTTAAAGGTAATTTTAGCTTAAGTAGGAATTTGTGTAAAAATCGATTTTAGAATATAACTAACGTCTTAAGTGGAGGAGAAAATACTCTTCCCTATTGAGACGATATAAGGAAGTCAACTGGAAATTTCTTAACAAGCAATTGCTTAAGACGCAAAAGGAAATATTAAAGTAAGATTTGTCTTAAGTGAACTGTCCATAATCGTATCGCTAAGTGCACTCGTTTTTCTATCTTGACCTACGTTAGTTACTTTTCTGTACCGATGGTTCTTGAAAACATTATTCATATCCTTTTGTCTTGTAAACTTGGTCAAGTAATTTGATTCGAACCCTCACTCTGATAATGAACTTTTATTTACAACCCGATTCGAGTACATGCATTTTGATTTGTCAAACAAAGCCAAGTTTAAATTCAAAATAGGAATAGTGATATATTCTAATAATATGTTAATGAATTCAAATAAACAAAGGTTGCGTAGTAACTGAGAGCATTTGAAATAAAAGTTCTAACTTAGGTAGGGAATTGGATTTATAAATATTTGTTGATTTTAAAATTTTAACTTGAATGCTTGAATAAATGTTTGAAACAATACTAGTTAAGATATGTCGAATCAGAGTAGCGTAGCAGAAGCGTGGTAAAAATGAGTTTTTGACTAGTTGAGTAAAGAAATTTTTCCTTAATAAGTTTCAAGATTTGAGAAAGGGAGAGAAATCAAATCTTTTGGATTTCAAGTCGATTAAAAGGAAAGGGTTTATTCGATTTTCGGAAATACGACAACTGAAATATGACTTAAAAATAAAAGAAATTTCGACGACTAGAATCCTGATATTTTGAATTGTTAGAAAACAATGCGTATTTGTAAATTTTGATTTCGAAAAGGATTTACAACTTCGGGATATGAAATGATTTGGTTGTTCGAGTAACCGTGACTAAAACTGGGTTGTTGGGTTTGATTTTTATGCGATGGGTGATACTCAGTTGCCCTGTCATGAGGATGAATTTCTCGAGCTAATAATATATAGATTTTGTCATAGTATATTTGAAATTTTGAAAGAAAATTTGGTTTTGGAGATCCCGAAGCAAAGTATGATTTTCTATATGAAAGGAATATGTAGTATTTCAGTGATCTGAAATGAAATGGGATTCATAGTCGGAGAAATCATTTTGAAGTGCTTTGCAAACTATGATTTGTAGTAATAATTAAAACTCAAATTTTTTTTTAAATCGACCTTCTAAAAATTTTACCTTTTTAATATAACAATTTAAGTTTGTTTTAATAAGCTTTCTTATAGAAGTTTTGGCGAATTTAATCATATGAAAATTTCCTATAAGTCGCATTTATAAATTTAGATTTAATATAAGAATTGAAGTTTAACGAATTTTATATGTAAAATTTATTTTGCTTAAGTATAATTTCACGAGCTCTCCTTTTCGAGGACGAAAAACCTTACGTGGGGGAGAATGTAACGATCTAAGATTTTTGAAAATTAAATTTTTAATTTTTTTTATAAAATTTAGAAGGTTTAAATAAATGTTGAATCAAATTCTAAGGCGATAATAGTATTTTTAATGATTAAAAATTTAGAATTTTATTGTGAAATTTAGTTAAACCAATGTTGTTTCGATAGAGCGTTTCGTCGCTAGGTGAATTATTAAAGCGAGTTGTAATTTAGTCGTCGAAACGATTAGAATTTTGAAATTAAATTATAATTAAATTTTTCTTTCAAATTTTTGTTCAGTTTCAGTTTGCGTCGTCTTAAAATATTTTATTTAATTTTTCTGTAATTTTTATTTCGAAAAATAATCATATGTTTTTCTAGCATATTTTGGGGTAACTGTGGTCCCTTTTGACACTTTACAGAAACAATCAACCGACCGATTTTATTACTGTTCTAGGATCGTGAGACATTATTATGCACGATTATATGGTTAGTTCGGTGTTGATGGTTATCGATAATTAAAAATGAAAGAAATTGGAAAAGGAAAAAAATTTGGGTATGAATTGCAAATAAAAAAGGGGAAGAAACACATGTACATATGTGAAGGTGGCAGGCATATGAATGTGGAAAACTTGCATGTGTTCAGCCCCTCATCCCAAACTCCTCCCCTCACGTTTCTCTCCCCTCTCCCATTTTAGCTTCCAACATACTAACTATTAAAATAAAAACAAAAATAACTTAAAACGTGGCAGCAAAATAAGGTGAAGTTGGACAAGTGGCACATTGTTCTACATGTGCTAGGCATTTCTCTTCACCGTTTAAACCTATACAAGTTGCTTCTCCTTCCAACCTTTCTTCTTCCCTACTGTAGAACCTTCTCCTATCCCCTTACGAAATAGGTTCCACTATTAACCAGAAAGAAAAGAAAAGAAAAAGTCTACAACACGAGAAAAAGTAGACTTTATCACTAATTTGATGCATGCAAAATGTATAGAAAAAGAAACAGAAACGTCTAAGCAAATGAATTATAGAAGGGGACACTTGGTCCATTGTTTCACACGTGTTGCCTAGGGATAAAGAAAAGCATGCTGCATGTTTCGAAATTGGCTCCTTCTCTCCCACTTTTATTTTACTCTCCGTCACTCTTTAGTTGGCTCCTTCTCCAAGTTCCGCCATTCTCTTGAAAAAAAAAGAGAAGAAGAAAGAGAGAAATAAGCAACTTGTGTTCATGCAAGCATTAGGAAGGAGGGGGAACACTATTTCTCTTCTTCCCAGGCAAAAAAATCGTTTTGCCATTTCTCCTTTTTGCAAGCAACACCTTTGCTCTTCTTCCCCTCAACCCGTAGCCGCCTTCTACTCCTCTTCTATTTTATAACAGTTGTGCCTCCTCTATTTTCTCTCTCTCCGCCGCTCATATGTCGTTTTCCCGGTTAGCTGTTGCATACTCTAACATCCGTTCCAATGCATGTGCATGTTTCACATGCATACGAATGTAGTTGTTGGCAGTAAAAAGCTTTTGCTTTATGATAAAAAAATGGAAAGGAGCATGCGAAAGGAGAAGATGGGAGGGGAGACACGGTTGGGAAAGTGGGGTTGAAGTGGAAGGATGTAAATGACTTAAGCAGGCACTTCTTTTTGTACATATGCATGATGGAAATGGAAAAATATGAGTGGCAGTCTAAGGAACATTAGGGAATTTTGGTTTTGCATTAACAGTATACAAGAATACATGAGCGGATTGAAAAAAAAAAGCCAAGAGAAATTGTGACGTGAGGAAAACAAGAAGAGAGAGAGAAAACAAGAAGAGGGAGAGACGCAGGAGCATATACATACAACGTAACTTTAGAGGAACAATTCTGGAAGGCAATTTAAGGTGAGAACAATTTAATTTAACTTTATTTAATTTAAATTTTACATGCATGGTTAATTAATTTGATATGTGCGGTTACATGAATGGCTAATTAATTGTTGTTAATGTGTGATGGTTGCCAAATAAATGTATGTGAGACGCGTTAGTGTATAACGCGAATTTGGAATTTTATTGGTTGATTGTATATAGAAATTGATAGTGTGTGATGGTTGCTAAAATAAATGCAATTAAGGCGTGTTAGTGTAACGCGTATTTGGAATTTTTTTTCTCGTTGATTGCATGTAGAAAGTGAATGTATAAAATGGTGGTTGAATGCATATATGATATATATGTACTCACTACATGCTTATATGAATTGTCAGCGGAAAATTTCCTAAATTTAATTAAGAAATGATTTATTGGTTAAATGACAAATTAGTGAATATGTAGTGTTTTATTAACTTAATAATGTGATTGACTTACTAATATCAACATTCTTTGGTTCGATAACATTTGCTAATTTAAGTAATAATTGATTTCACGAATAATTTTCCCAAATTAACATTTTATGATAGGGAATACAGTCGATAATGTTAATTTAAATTATATTGTGCCATTAAAAGCGATTTATTAACCAAGTTATGTTATTAACATTGTTAAATATGAATGAAATAATGGTTGAGTAATACTTGGAAACTTGTAAATTTGATAGTGTAAATAAATCCCATTTTTGAAAACCAATTAACATGCTATCATCAACAATAAGTGATATTATAATGTATTTGATTTTTGATTTTGATTTGATGTAGCTTAAATCAAATTTTGAGTTGAGTGTAATTACTGCTTGTGTTAATGATATTTGTGAAAAGAAAATATAAAGTGAGTATTAAGAAATGTTAATTATTTTGTGAGTTAAATCTTTAGTTAATGATAATCATCTTGCGATTCAGGTGCGGTGCATAATGTGAATTTGGAACCTGGATTTTTATTCAAATTATAATTTGATGCGGTGTTATAATCTGTTTTTCTTCAAATGACCCGAATTTGTATCATTTGATCTTGGGTTCAAATGAAATTTTAAATTTGATTCAATTGGATGGAAGTGATCTTCAGATATTTAATATAAGTTCTGTAGATGATGACTAATGCTATTTGAGGAATTAAACAATGGAAATATTGTAATTCCCCTTATAGTGTCGGTTTAATATGGAGATATATATTGGATATAAGAAGTTCGAATTCTAACCAATTGTATGTATATACATCTAGTATGTATCGTTTGGAATAAGTTGAATGATATGGTAATAACATCGTTTTAACCGAGTGAGGTTTGAGTTAATTTTGGAAGTTAATATGGGTCTAAGTGAATGAAAGAGAAAGTGAATGTCTTTGAATCAATTAGATTAACTCAAGATTTTTCAGAACTAGCATACTCTTCGAGTACGAATATGAATGCAAGTCATTGGCATGGAAATAAACAATTCTAATTTAAAGTATTTATATATTTATATAGGCTTCCAACTATTTAAACATGATATGTTAATTTCAAAAATATTTAAACAAAAAAAAATTATATGTTTAAAGTATTATACTTGTATACTTCTTCAAAGTTAAATATATGTTAAGTAATTATTTAAACATTTCTATTTTAAAATTAGTACATATTTATATAATCAGTTTATAACAAATGTAGTATTTTCAAATATTTTATTTAATTAAAATTGGAATTGTTTTTTGATCCTAAATCCTTTGATTTGAATATAATGAATCTGTTTTGAATGATTTCAATGAATATGAATTAAGGAAATATTGAAATCGTAATCCTTGGTTTATATTGATTGATAAGAAGTACGGCATTAAAAAGACTATTTATAAATGATCATCTCTCAACAATCATTTCTAGATTTAGAAAAGAATTAAGAGATGCATGTGTGTATATAAATATGAAGGAAAGCACTTGTTTTTTAAATATGAAGCGTTGGTTATTTGGAAAGACCGGGACCGGAATTTATTTCCGGAAACCATTCCAAATAACTGTGCGACGTAATAAATGAAGATGTAGAAGTGACGATTGAAGACCGTGGCTCTTCACATCGAGCGGACTGCCTGCCGATTGGTTTCTTTACTGATAGCTACAGTAGAGAGATGCCCCTATTACCGGAGTGGCAGAAAGTCCGAACGTATCTGGAGAATTTTCGGATTTTGTTCCGTTCAGACCCAAAATGGACTTGTATGGATGGTGTGTCTGACATTGTAATTGACGGCGTAACACTGATTTCCGTTGATATGTATCTGATTTGTGACGTATGAGCTCGAAGTGGTTATGTATGGATGGAAATCAGTGGTCATGTGGTGAACGGACAATGTGACATACTTAAGAAATGAAATGAGCTTGTACGATCAGGGCATTGCTTTTCTAGGCATGCTTTGTGTATGACGTGATATCGACAAACCTCACACCCCGGATGATGAGAAACTGGCGGTTAGGTTGTGTATATATTTATGAATTGATGATGACCGCTGCAGCCGTGGGAAACCACTTATGACTTATGGAATATGGTATGTTCGGGGGGCCGTGTCTGGTCGAAAACCGTTGATCTACCTCGCGATTTGTATTGGTGTCCGCGTCTGGATGAAAAACCCGTGATTACATTTCGTTTGTGTTCTGATTGATCTTTCGTGCCAGGAATCATCAAGTTGGAAACCCAATTTCCAATACGAGCCATACGGTTTTGGTTTGTATATACATATATGGCGACATAATATTATGGGTATTATGCCGTCTAGGATTAATACATTTATTTGCGAAATGGTTTTCCGCACGATATATTATAATAAGAAAAGAGGATTTTCTCATATGAAAGCATGTTTGGTTATCATAAGATAAAACTCGCCCATCTGGTGTGCGCTTGCATTGTGTTATGTGGACGGGCTTATGATAGCTTCATTTTTCGAAAGTCATGGCGTATTCATATGCACGGGCATTCACATGGAGTAAACCCGTTCCGCGTTAGCGGCGTGGTCCGGTGAAATTCCCAACTTTAAAACAAACCTTAAAGCAAATGTTTTTATGTTCTCACACCAGTCTCATGACTGACTTGGAGTTTATTGTTCCTTCCTAAACTCTGGGTGCCCACTAATTTTACATGGGCAGCTAGTAGTTTAGTTTTACAGTTATAGATCGTTGGAGCAAGATTCGAAGCGCTTTCTGGATTGAAGTTCACGCTAGAGTTTGGAGCTTCCGCTATATCATACTGTTTCTTCCTCTAAGAGTATATTTACTTTTCTTCCGCTGTATAAGTTGTACTCTGACATTCTATGTAACTCTGATGCAATATTGTATTATGCAATGAAAAGTTCTATTATTTTGTTCAATATATGTAAGTACCCATAACAATTCGCCTTTGTGAACGATTTAAGTTGGTTTAATTACCGATGAGAATCGGGCAAAAAAGATGGGTCATTACAACAGACTATCAAAATTTTGACCATTTTTTCGTCGTCAATACGGAGAGGCCGGTTGGATATTTATCCGAGAACCACTCCGTATGGGCGTAAGCGTTTTGAATCAAATATATCGAAGACAAATTGAAGACGGAGTTATGCAAGGGCTATCCTGTTTACAGAATAGTGCCTTCGGTTTGTCCAGTCCCAGGACAACCTGTATGGAAGAATGTTTGACAGAGTATATCTGGTGGATCATGTGAGTTTATCGTTTCAAACGTATTTACGTTGGTGGCGGAGGAATTCGTTTCTCTTAGCTTATACCCGTGGTATTTTTGTGGAAATCAATTTGTGGTTTGACGGGTATGACGATGTGACATTCAAAGTAAATGAATGAGTAATTTGTTGAAAGATACGTTATGACTTCCAGCCTCATCAACTGGGAAATGACAGAAATTGGGCAGGTAGCATGGCTAAGTGCGCCGCACCCAAGTAGGGTATATTGTCACCATCTAGAGTATTTTCATATTTGTTACTTCTTTTAACTTTGTATCTCCCGGAAATGGTTATGTTGCATTACCAACTATAAGGTGACAATATATTCGATACACTCAAGCGAAATGAGTGGTCGGTTATGTGTGGTCGGGTCACAAGATATTCTTGTTGAACTCCCGTGTATCGCTTCTAGAGTACACTGAGCGGAAAGTGGATCCATACCTTATCATAGTTGGAATCCGTTCCCCAAATAAGAGCCCGCGGTTTTGATTGTATATTATATATGTAGAACGTTAGATGTGAGCGTTCTACTAGATTAATATTACTTGTGTTAGACATTATTATAATATCAGAATAATATTGTTTTACAAATGATTTGGGCTATCGTAAGGTAAAATCCATCAGTGTTTATGTGTGGATCGGTTTTACGGTTATTATTTCTTTGAAAGGATCTTTAAAGTTAAACAAATGATTTGAGTTTACTCACACCAATCACATGACTGATCTGGAGTTTTATTTTGTTTTGTTTTCCCTAAACTCTTGGGTGCCCAATTTTGTACTGGCAGTCAGGTAGTCGAGATTTCCAGATATATTTGCAGAGCTGGAGCAGGAGGCTTCAGAATTATATAGCTATGGTTATTTCCGTTGTGTTGTAAGTGCTGTACTTTGGAAATGATATGTATATTCAAGTACAGATTTATATTTCAAAGTTATGTTATATATTATATGGTATTTGTTCCGCAGTGAGGTTCGTGCTACTCTGATGTTGTGTTGTTCTTCTTGAAGCGACCCTAACTTCCCTGGTCTTCGAAGAGAAGAGAAAGAACGAATTACTTTGAGAACAACACAAAAAAGAGTGCAAACAGAAGAACATTTCATTGCTTAATACAACAATTACATCAGAATACAAGAATATACAGAGTTTGAATGAAAAAAATACATTCAATAAATATCACAGATTTACAATACATTATATAGCAGCGGAAAATAATGCAAAACACAACCAGAAGTAATACACGGATACAGAGCTTTCCGAGTATCGTTCCAGCTGTAAATCAGGATCCTGCGAATATAAATCTGCAAAACCAAAACTACTAGATGCCCGTATAAAAAATTATGGCACCCAGAGTTTAGGTTAAAATAATAAACTCCAGGCCAGTCATGTGACTGGTGTGAGAACTAAAACATTATTAATATTGTTTTTTTTTTAAGTTTGGTAAATCAAGGGACCACGCCGTATAACACGGAACGGGTTTCCTCCCAAGAATACCAGTGCATAAAACAAATAGCACAATGCTAAGTAAAGAAAAATGAAGCTGTTATAAGACCCAGGTCCCATCACACAATGCAACGCAAGCCGGAGGATAGGGTTTTACCTTATAACAGCCAAAGAATGCTTGACACACGAAATTTTATCTTTTGATTCTTAATCAGACTCCAACCGTAAATTAGTAAGAGAACGATTCCCTAAGTATTAACCCCGAAGGCCGAAACCAACATCAGAACAATACCCAGGAAACCACCCATCTTAGCTCGTTTCCAGTTA
The DNA here is from genome assembly GCA_030737875.1 of Allium sativum. Taxonomy (NCBI): domain Eukaryota; kingdom Viridiplantae; phylum Streptophyta; class Magnoliopsida; order Asparagales; family Amaryllidaceae; genus Allium; species Allium sativum. The sequence continues at coordinate 251,941,710 of CM060919.1, forward strand.
GTTTCTAAATTTATATACAATCATAAATATCAATCATAGACGGCATGAGCGCCCCATCCCACCATGTCGCCATATATAGGATTACAACTAAAACCGAAACGTCACGTATTGGAAGTTGGATTTCCATCTGTGAACCAAGGCAAAAGATAGTCCTCTACCGATTTGAGACTGTCTAGCCCGAGTCTCAGGACCCAGACTCAGGTGGGCCCTTGGATCGTCAGGGCCGGTCCACCGATGTGGATTAAAATGCCTAAACACTGTGTTTCCCCGCCCTTTGGGGGCGTAAATGGGCCAATGAATGACTCCATCGGCTTCACATAGTCACCGATATATCTGAGGCGCCTCGCAACAGCAACAACCACATAAGTCAAACTCGTCAGGGCATGTAAAACCACTGACGCCATTTCTAGCTAGAAAGAAACGCATGTCCTCCCTGAGGTCCTCTCCCGTTTCTGGTTCACAACCGGGGTGTGAGGTTCGCGAATCAACGCTACACAAAGCTATGCCACACAGGCTGTGCTTTGATCATCAACCACAAGACTCTGCTTTTCAACAGGAGCCTTGATTATTTGCATCTTAGCATGCCACACAGGCAAAACACTCCATGCAACCGATATCCATCAATCACACAGAATGATATCCAATGTCAGACACACAGTCAATTTACAAGTCCGTTCTAGGTCTGAACGAAACCGGAGCCACCTTGTACCTCGCATATCCATCGATCTCCAAGTACGTCTGGACGACCACTAACTGATTCCCTCCTCTTGGGTGTACGGCCCAATCAAGATCATTAGTAATCACCCAAACGACGTGAAGACCTCCGGTCTTCCACCACCATCTTCATCCTCGACACTACGTCGAATCAGTTATTCAGAATGGGATAAACCCGGTCTTTCTAAACAACTCACGTATATAATAAACAAGTGTTACACAAACGCGACATACGCCTCATTCCAGTTCATCAGTCACTAACCGTGAATTAGTAAGGGAAATATTCCCCAAATATTAACCCTGAAGGCTGAAACCAACATCAGATCAATACACAGGAAATCATTCTTCTTAACTAACCTACAGTTAGTTTCTAAATTTCACATTCTTAGGGAAAGGTTCCCATTAATTTTATCAAATATAAATTCTTTAAATTTATTCTTTAATCTTCCTTTGAATATCAATTCAAACCAAATTATGTTTTATCCAAACTAGCCGGGATTAACGAACCTTACCGAAGTAATCATTTGTTTTAGTTTCCCAATCCCAACCTATTCATCCCATGAAGTAAAACTGGTAATACTTCATATCTAACACCACGGTGTTATCGGTAAATTCAATTACCATTTCACGTTCAAATCTAATTAAAGATTTAACTATCGCCTGGAATAAAACTGGTGATACTCCATTCTCAACCTTTTCAATCTAATTAAAGATTCATTAAAACTCCACTTAGTCTTAATCTTTAACTGGGTTAAAGAACTGATGTCATTTAAAACACGGTTCACGATAAACCCCAAAATCGCATCACATTTCAATCAATCCCTAACCGTAAAATAGCAAGTGAGCAATTCCCTAAATATTTACCCCGAAGGTCGAAACCAACATCAGATCAATACCCAAGAAACCATTCAACTTAACTAATCTCCAGTTAGTTTCAGATTTTCTTAACTCCGTTGGGCCTATGAACAGTATTATTAAAGATACCATTCATGACAACCCAAATCACATTCCATTAATTATCGGGTTAAAGAACAAATGTTATTTAAAACACCATTCACGATAAACCCAAAAATCAATTTCAATTCAATTCCAATTAAATATTATTTAATTGGTACACTTCATTAAATCCAAATAAAAAGATTTAATCTTTTTCTCAACTGGGTTTAAGAACAGTGTTAATGAAGACACCATTCACGACAAACCCAAATCCCATTTGACATTAAATGCAAGGCTCTGAATAGAAAATATATCGGCTTATATTCAATATCAAATTCTACGACCAACAAATATCGTATTGGAAATAACGATATAAATATATCTTTCAAATTTCCATAACAATATCTGTATAATCACAAAATCTCACATCGAAATATTCCGAAGACAATTTCGATTCAAATCCATTTCCAATCTATATATAGGAAATCCTGGTTATTTTTAAAACCCTTTCAAATCCAGTTTATTTATTTAAAAAATAAATGGATTATAATTCTAGTTCAAAACTAGTTCATTTCGATAAAAATCTATTTTTATCTTTTCAAATATGGAGTTTTTCATCCCAATTCTTTCCAAATCATTTCTTATGGTTTTACACTAATTATTGATATTTTTAATAATTTTATCAAGGCCCGTACAGTCGATTTCCATCAACGGTCATCGAATTGCACTTACAACAACCTTTTCCAAATTCGTATTGGACATAATTCCAAATCCAACCGTTAGATTTCAAATTTCAAATATTCGTTAAAAAGCTCTTTTCGATACGAATCCAACGGTTCTGGTTTTAGGAGAATCCGACGTCGGATCTCCCGTAATACCCATTCAAAGTCAATGGTCGAAATTTGCGAACTGCCGCGGCGCGACGCGTTCTATTCAGGCCATTATATTATATATATAATATGCACTTCGTCGATTTCCTTTCGAAACGAATTTTATAAATCATTTTAAATTCGTTTTCAAAACGATTTCAACTTCATATTCAATTTCTAATCAAAATTGAATTTTTCCTTATAAATTCGTTTTAAATTCTTTTCGGTTCAATTCAAATTCAATTCGATTTCAATTCGATTCAATTCAATTTCAATTTGATTTGAATTCTATTCAATTCAATTTTAATTCGATTTGAATTCGTTTCCTATTCAATTTCAATTCGATTTAAATTCGTTTTCTATTCAATTTAATTCGAATTCATTTTCTATTCAGTTCAATTCGAATTCATTTTCTATTCAATTCAATTCGAATTCATTTTCTATTCAATTCAATTCGAATTCATTTTCTATTCAATTCAATTCGAATTCATTTTCTATTCAATTCAATTCGAATTCATTTTCTAAAATATTCGATTATTGAAATCACTTTTCAATATTCATTAAAAACAAATAAGATCGACAAAGTTCCCGTTCGTGTTAAAATGGAGTTTAACTACTTAACACGGCTTCTCATTTCAATATTCACTGAATATTATTTTAAAATATTTGATAATTCTGAACTGGAATCTGACACAGTCAATATAACAGTCTGTCAATCAATCGATCGACATATAACTAATTATTGGGATTAGTGTATGTCATATATCATCCCAATACCCGTGTGGGTTTCAAACAATCAAACACGGATTTTATTTGTGCAGCTGGGCGATGTGTAAAATTTATCGTCCCAATCAATATCAGTCAAATGTGTGTATATAAACAAATCGTTCGATTTGTTTATAACTATTTATTTTATTTCCTTTTATATACACATTAAAAATTCCTTTTTTAACTATATAAATATTTTATTCCATTCCACATCACACAATCAACTACACATCAAAATCAAACAAACAAACAAGTCGTCCATGGTCTGTGGATGACGGGTGTCGGGTGCTACTAAACACCGTTTGCATCCTAGTATATATTTTAACTAGAAAATTAAATTAAAGGTGAGAAGTTCTCACCTTGGAGTTCCACTCCGCCATTCTATATTTCTGAACGTTTTGGATTCCGATTTGATTTCAGTCAGATCCATCGTCATATGTTTCACGCAGTTGATTATTAAAAATCACATTTTTATACTGCTACTATATAAATAAAAATCATATTTTTATTTCCACTTCATATATATAAAAATTAAACATTTCTTCTTTTAAAAAAATCAAAACTTTCCTCCATTAACAATCTCATCTTTGCGCCATTAGAAATCATATCTTTTTATAGTTAAAAATCTCGTCTATTTATATTTTTCTTTTCTAGCCAAAGTATATTCTTCTTTTTTAAACAAAGTATAATTTTCTTTTTAATCAAAGTATGTTTTCTTTTAAAATAAAGTATATTTTTCTTTTTAAACAAAGTATATTTTTCTTTTTAAACAAAGTATGTTTTTCAAATCTAATGCGGTATATTTTTTCAAAACAAATGCGATATATTTCAAAACAATTTCTTTATATATATATATATTAAAATAATTTCTATTTATATATATTTTAAACAATGATTTTATTTATGCAATTATATACCTAAAAAAACTGATTTTAAAAAAAACTGTTAAAATAAATAAAAACCAAAAGTAATTAAATTGTTAAACCTTGCTTTCCCGTCGTCCATGGTCTAAAGCAGAAAACCCATCTTCGATTGCTAGGTCATCAAATTTCCGCCTCCAGAGCCGCCGTGCTGACGATCGGGGTTTGCCACCTGAGGTGCCTCCGCGCCCGCCACCAACACCCCTGAGCGCCGCCAGTTCGATCAACCACAGACGCCGGGATTTGACTGCGACCGGCGCAACTTTGTGGAAGGAGTTCGCTCTCGAAGGTTGATGGAATCCAATCTCGGTTGTTTGAAATTGAAGAGTGGATGTAGCACTCCAATTTTCATTCATGCATCCCTGAATTTCATAGAACAAATTCTTCGAAAAATGAGGAGGAAGAAAGCAGCGATTTTCCGCCGTGGGTTTTGAGAGCATGGAGGCGCGATACTAGGTTTGACCGCGGGGTTTGACTTTTGACTAGGGTTTGGTATTTGGGGTGTATATATATAATTATTTAATTCATTTAATTCTTATTTAGTGCCACGAACTCTAATTTGAATCCAACGACTGTCGCCCCTAGCCAGATACCCATATTCCGAACACAATGGGATATGTTTCGCTAGCCAATTCGATCGTTTCGATCAGTTCCCGTTTGAATTAAAATTTAAATCTATATATTCTATTTTAAACGTACATTTCAATTTACTGGGACCACATACGAACTCTAAAAGTTCCAGAAAAATTATTTCTAGCTTCGACGATACAGTCCTAACAAAACTAATTTCATCAAATTCTGAGACCGTTTGAAAAATGGCCATTTTCCAGTCGATTAAAATCAACTAAAACTAGTCAAACACGTTTTCCTTTGCCACGCTCACATATTAATTCGAAAAATTACGAATTTTGAAATCTAGCAATAACCTGACATCACGGATACAACAAAAGTGGTTTCGTCGAAATCCGAGGTTATTTACAAAATTTCCAATTTCAAAGGCCTTTATATATATTAAAATATATATAAATTCCACAGCGACTTTTCTGTATTTTAAACTGGCATATCTTTCAACTTCTAAAGCGAAATCTCAGTTTCTTAGATTTGTTAAAAAGATATCATCAAACAGATTCAGATATTTCTTGTTTCGTCCAATTCCAACTTAAAACAAATCATGTATATTCATTTGAACTTTGAAATCGAATTTTCGAACTACCACGCAATTTCAGGCTCGTTATATAATTAAAATAAATTTATTCGTTTTAACTTCTTCGAAAATAAATTTATCGTCGTTATTATTTAAAATAATTCATTTTAAATAATCAAAATCCGTCAAAATCGCCAAAATAAAAAATTTAAATTGGCTCAGAATTTCCGGATTGTTACAATCTTCCCCACTTAAAACTTTTCGTCCCCGAAAAGGAACGAAGCCGAAAGTTGTTTAACAAATCAACTCAACTTTCACTATTTTCATTATGGCTTAAGTTCTTCAACTTTTCAGTTTCTAAGAACTTTTCAAATTTTTCAAAAATTTGGCTAACACCCTAAATTTTCGAAAAATTTCGCCATAACCTCCCCTGCACCGGGAACTTCGGGATATTTCATATAGCCTCCTATGGCCTTCTTCAACTCAAAAGAAAAAGAAAAAGCCAATCGACTAGCCAATCGGCTCATAAAATCATCATCACCCAAACAATACAGTAAATTATGGTAAACATGTACCTATTTGTCAGGCAAACAATTTTATTCTTCTGCTCTAGCCTCCTTGCTATGACCTGTTCAATGTAAGTACATGTACATGCATGCAAATGTGACAAATTTTCGATACAATTCACTATTTGATTCAATTTGGTTATAGGTTCAACATTTAATTAATCAAACAATAATCAAACAACACAACCAGCAATCAATCAGTTGATTAGCTTTTCAAATTCATAATTTTGATATATAGTCAAAAAATCAGATTTTTGATGCCAAATCACAACAATAAGCCCTATCTAATTTTGGTTCTCACACCAGTCAATTGGAATCATATAGAAATCCCACTTTCGAAACTCGAATATAAATTCTGATGATGTATGTTCTATAGCGATCATCAGAACCATCTTCGGGCGACTAGAGTGTGATTCTATATCTATCCAGTATATTAAAACTTTGAATACACGCGGATCAGACGTATACGTAAAATCTTTATATACTGGACTGTCCAAATCCAATACAAAGAAATATTCAAATATGTATAAAACGATTTAAATTTCAAAACAAAATTTGTTTTCATTTTCAAAAATATACTCTTCACACTCGTCCTAGGATACTACTGATCCCATCTCTAACGAGTCATTCCCATTGGATATTACTAATCCAATATCTGATGAATTCTTTCACTTGGTTCTAACGTGTCTTGTTCTCCAGCTTTGTAAACCAAAGCTCTGATACCAAATGAAGCGACCTGAACTTCCCCAGTTTCCGAAGAGAAGAGAAAGAACGAATTACTTTGAGAACAACACACAAAAGAACGCAAACATAACAACATTTCATTGCTTATTACAACAATTACATCGGAATACAAGAATATACAGAGTTTGAATGAATAAAATACATTCAATAAATATCATAGATTTACAATACATTACATAGCAGCGGAAAATAATACAAAACACAACCAGAAGTAATACACGGATACAGAGCTTTTCGAGTATCATTCCAGCTGTAAATCAGGATCCTGCGAATATAAATTTGCAAAACCAAAACTACTAGCTGCCCATGTCAAAAATTGGGGCACCCAGAGTTTAGGTTAAAACAATAAACTCCAGGTCAGCCATGTGACTGGTGTGAGAACTAAAACAGTTATTAATATTGGTTTTTTTTAAAGTTCGATAAATCAAGGGACCACGCCGTATAACACGGAACGGGTTTCCTCCCAAGAATACCAGTGCATAAAACAAACAACGCAATGCTAAGTAAAGAAAAATGAAGTTGTTATAAGACCTAGGTCCCATCACACAATGCAACGCAAGCCGGAGGATAGGGTTTTACCTTATAATAGCCAAAGAATGCTTGATACGCGAAATTTTATCTTTTGATTCTTAATCAGACTCCAATCGTAAATTAGTAAGAGAACGATTCACTAAGTATTAACCCCGAAGGCCGAAACCAACATCAGACCAATACCCAGGAAACCACCCATCTTAGCTCGTTTCTAGTTAGTTTCTGAATTTATATACAATCAAAAATATCAATCATAGACGGCATGAGTGCCCCATCCCACTATGTCGCCATATATAGGATTACAACTAAAACCGAAACGTCACGTATTGGAAGTTGGATTTCCATCTGTGAACCGAGGAAAAAGATAATCTCTACCGATTCGAGACTGTCTAGCCCGAATCTCAGGACCCAGACTCAGGTGCGCCCTTGGATCATCAGGGCCGGTCCACAGATGTGGATTAAAATGCTTGAACAATGCGTTTCCCCGCCCTTTGGGGCGTAAATGAGCCAACGAATGACTCCATCGGCTTCACATAGTCACCGATATATCCGAGGCGCCTCGCAATAGCAAAACCACATAAGTCAAACTCGTCAGGGTGTATAAAACCACTGATGCCACTTCTAGATAGAAAGAAACGCATGTCCTCCCCGAGGTCCTCTCCCGTTTCTGGTTCACAACCGGGGTGTGAGGTTCGCGAATCAACGCTACACAAAGCTATGCCACACAGGCTGTGCTTTGATCATCAACCACAAGACTCTGCTTTTCAACAGGAGCCTTGATCATTTGCATCTTAGCATGCCACACAGGCAAACCACTCCATGCAACCGATATCCATCAATCACACAGAATGATATCCAATGTCAGACACACAGTCCATTTACAAGTCTGTTCTGGGTCTGAACGAAACCGGAGGCACCTTGTACCTCGCATATCCGTCGAACTCCAAGTACGTCTGGACGACCACTAACTGATTCCCTCCTCTTGGGTGTACGGCCCAATCAAGATCATCAGTAATCACCCAAACGACGTGAAGACCTCCGGTCTTCGACCACCGTCTTCATCCTCGACACCACATCGAATCAGTTATTCAGAATGGGATAAACCCGGTCTTTCTGAATAACTCACGTGTATAATAAACAAGTGTTACACAAACACAACATACGCCTCATTCCAATTCATCAATCACTAACCGTAAATTAGTAAGGGAACAATTCCCCAAATATTAACCCCGAAGGCCGAAACCAACATCATATCAATACACAGGAAACCATTCTTCTTAACTAACCTACAGTTAGTTTCTAAATTTCACATTCTTAGGGAAAGGTTCCCATTAATTTTATCAAAGATAAATTCTTTAAATTTATTCTTTAATCCTCCTTTGAATATCAATTCAAACCAAATTAGTTTATCCAAACTAGCCGGGATTAACGAACCTTACCGAAGTAATCATTTGTTTTAATTTCCCAGTCCCAACCTATTCATCCCATGAAGTAAAACTGGTAATACTTCATATCTAACACCACAGTGTTATCGGTAAATTCAATTACCATTTCACGTTTAAATCAAATTAAAGATTTAACTATCGGCTGGAGCAAAACTGGTGATACTCCATTCTCGATCTTTTCAATCTAATTAAAGATTCACTAAAACTCCACTTAGTTTTAATCTTTAACTGGGTTAAAGAACTGATGTCATTTAAAACACGGTTCACAATAAACCCCAAAATCACATTACATTTCAATCAGCCCCTAACTGTAAAATGGCAAGTGAGCAATTCCCTAAATATTAACCTCGAACGCCGAAACCAACATCAGATCAATACCCAAGAAACCATTCAACTTAACTAATCTCCAGTTAGTTTCTGATTTTCTTAACTCCGTTGGGCCTAAGAACAGTATTATTAAAGATACCATTCACGACAACCTGAATCACATTCCATTAATTATCGGGTTAAAGAACAAATGTTATTTAAAACACTGTTCACGATAAACCCAAAAATCAATTTCAATTCAATTCCAATTAAATATTATTTAATTGGTATACTTCATTAAATCCAAATAAAAAGATTTAATCTTTTTCTCAACTGGGTTTAAGAACTGTGTTAATGAAGACACCATTCACGACAAACCCAAATCCCATATGATATTAAATACAAGGCTCTGAATAGAAAATATATCGGCTTATATTCAATATCAAATTCTACGACCAACAAATATCGTATTGGAAATAACCATATAAATATATCTTTCAAATTTCCATAACAATATCTGTATAACCATAAAATCCCACATCGAAATATTTCGAAGACAATTTCGATTCAAATCCATTTCCAGTCTATATATTGGAAATCCTGTTTATTTTTAAAACCCTTTCAAATCCAATTTATTTATTTAAAAAATAAATGGATTATAATTCTAGTTCAAAACTAGTTCATTTCGATAAAAATCTGTTTTTATCTTTTCGAATATGGAGTTTTTCTTCCCAATTCTTTCCAAACCATTTCTTATGGTTTTACACTAATTATTGATATTTTTAATAATTTTATCAAGGCCTGTACAGTCGATTTCTATCAATGGTCATCGAACTGCACTTACAGCGACCTTTTCCAAATTTGATTTGGACATAATTCCAAATCAACTATTATATTTCAAATTTCCAATATTCGTTAGAAAGCTCTTTTCGATATGAACCCAACGGTTCCCGTTTTAGGAGAATCCGATGGTCGGGTCTCCCGTAATACCCATTCGAAGTCAATGGTCGAAATTCAAGAACTGCCGCGGTGCGGCGCGTTCTATTCAGGCCATTATATTATATACATAATATATATAATATACACTTCGTAGATTTCCTTTCGAAACGAATTTTATAAATCGTTTTAAATTCGTTTTCAAAACGATTTCAACTTCATATTCAATTTCTAATCAAAATTGAATTTTTCCTTATAAATTCGTTTTAAATTCATTTCGGTTCAATTCAAATTCAATTCAATTCAATTTGAATTCAATTCAATTCAATTTTAATTCGATTTGAATTCGATTTAAATTCGTTTTTTATTCAATTTAATTCGAATTCATTTTCTATTCAATTCAATTCGAATTCATTTTCTATTCAATTTAATTCGAATTCATTTTCTATTCAATTCAATTTGAATTAATTTTCTATTCAATTCAATTCGAATTCATTTTCTATTCAATTCAATTCGAATTCATTTTCTATTCAATTCAATTTGAACTCATTTTCTATTCAATTCAATTCGAGTTCATTTTTTATTCAATTTAATTCGAATTCATTTTCTAATATATTCGATTATTGAAATCACTTTTCAATATTCATTAAAAACAAATAAAATCAACAAAGTTCCCATTCGTGTTAAAATGGCGTTTAACTACTTAACACGACTTCTCATTTCAATATTCACTGAATATTATTTTAAAATATTTGATAATTCTGAACTGGAATTAGACACAGTCAATTACCATATAATTTCATTTATATGGATTTCATCCAACTCATGCATACAGCAATGACAACAAACAATCAACGATCATCCAAAGTGCATTCTACACTGTATAAGCATCAAATATAAATATTGAACGCTTATAACAGTCTACCAATCAATCGATCGACATACAACTAATTATTGGGATTAGTGTATGTCATATATAATCCCAATACCCGTGTGGGGTTTCAAACAATCAAACACAGATTTTATTTGTGCAGTTGGGCGATGTGTAAAATTTATCGTCCCAATCAATATCAGTCAAATGTGTGTATATAAACAAATCGTTCGATTTGTTTATAACTATTTTTTTATTTCCTTTTATTTACACGTTAAAAATTCTATTTTTAACTATATAAATATTTTATTCCATTCCACATCACACAATCAACTACACATCAAAATCAAACAAACAAACAAGCCGTCCATGGTCTGTGGACGACGGGTGTCGGGTGCTACTAAACACCGTCTGCATCCTAGTATATATTTTAACTAGAAAATTAAATTAAAGGTGGGAAGTTCTCACCTTTGAGTTCCACTCCGCCATTCTATATTTCTGAACGGTTTGGATTCCGATTTGATTTCAATCAGATCCATCGTCATCTGTTTCACGCTGTTGATTATTAAAAATCACATTTTTATACTGCTACTATATAAATAAAAATCATATTTTTATTTCCACTTCATATATATAAAAATCAAACATTTCTTATTTAAAAAAAATCAAAACTTTCTGCCATTAACAATCTCATCTTTGCGCCATTAGAAATCATATCTTTTTATAGTTAAAAATCTCATCTATTTACATTTTTCTTTTCTAGCCAAGGTATATTCTTCCTTTTTAAATAAAGTATAATTTTCTTTTTAATCAAATTATGTTTTTCTTTTAAAACAAAGTATATTTTTCTTTTTAAACAAAGTATATTTTTCAAATCTAATGCGGTATATTTTAAAACAATTTCTTTATATATATATATATATGTATGTATATTTTAAAATAATTTCTATTTATATATATTTTAAACAGTGATTTTGTTTATGCAATTATATACCTAAAAAAACTGATTTTAAAAAAACTGTTAAAATAAATAAAAACCGAAAGTAATTAAATTGTTAAACCTTTCTTTCTCGTTGTCCATGGTCTGAAGCAGAAAACCCATCTTCGATTGCTAGGTCATCAACTTTCCGCCTCCAGAGCCGCCGCGCTGACGATCGGGGTTCGCCACCTGAGGCGCCTCCGCGCCCGCTACCAACACCCCTGAGCGCCGCCAGTTCGATAAACCACAGACGCCGGGATTTGACTGCGAGTGGCGCAACTTTGTGGAAGGAGTTCGCTCTTGAAGGTTGATGAAATCCAATCTCGGTTGTTTGAAATTGAAGAGTGGATGTAGCACTCCAATTTTCGTTCATACATCCCTGAATTTCATAGAACGGATTCTTCGAAAAATGAGGAGGAAGAAAGCAGCGATTTTCCGCCGTGAGTTTTGAGAGCGTGGAGGCGCGATATTAGGTTTGACCGCGGGGTTTGACTTTTGACTAGGGTTTGGTATTTGGGGTATATATATAATTATTTAATTCGTTTAATTCTTATTTAGTGCCACAAACTCATATTTGAACCCAACGACTATCATCCCTAGCCAAATACCGACATTCCAAACACAATGGGATATGTTTCGCTAGCCAATTCGATCGTTTCGATCAGTTCCCGTTTGAATTAAAATTTAAATCTATATATTCTATTTTAAACGTACATTTCAATTTACTGGGACCATATACGAACTCTAAAAATTCCAGAAAAATTATTTCTAGCTTCTTATTGACGATACGGTCCTAACGAAACTAATTTCGTCAAATTCTGAGACCGTTTGAAAAATGGCCATTTTCCAGTCGATTAAAATCAACTAAAACTAGTCAAACACATTTTTCCTTTGCCGCGCTCACATATTGATTCGAAAAATTACGAATTTTGAAACCTAGCAATAACCTGACATCACGGATCCAACAAAAGTGGCTTCATCGAAATCCGAGGTCGTTTGCAAAATTTCCAATTTCAAAGGCCTTTATATATATTAAAATATATATAAATTCCACAGCGACTTTTCTGAATTTTAAACTGGGCATATCTTTCAACTTCTAAAGCAAAATCTCAGTTTCTTAGATTCGTTAGAAAGATATCATCAAACAGATTCAGATATTTCTTGTTTCGTCCAATTCCAACTTAAAATGAATCCTGTATATTCATTTGAACTTTGAAATCGAATTTTCGAACTACCGCGCCATTTCAGGCTCGTTATATAATTAAAATAAATTTATTCGTTTTAACTTCGTCGAAAATAAATTTTTTGTTGTTATTATTTAAAACAATTCATTTTAAATAATCAAAATCCGTCAAAATCGCCAAAATAAAAATTTTTAATTGGCTTAGAATTTCCGGGTTGTTACACTTCTTCTTCTATTCTAAGTTTCTATCTTATCTATTCTCACCCTCTAATTTCTTTCATGGACTATCCGGTGTTTCCGATGCTTGAATAGTCGACATAGTGTTGTATGCCAATACCCAGGATCGCAAAAACCCCGGGTCATTACATTGTATATCTTTATTCTTCTTCTTAATAAATAAAGTATTATTTAATTTTCCTATTTCATAATTTGGTTGTAACAAATAATTTCTTAATCAATCATACTAAGCACTAGGAGTCTGTTTTAATTCATATAACTCTTTCTTTAACTTATATTCGTGATCTGGCAATTTTTTCGTCTTCAAATAGAGGTGGTTGCTCTACATATACGTCTTCTTTAACAAATCCATTTAGAAAAGCACTTTTGACATCCATTTGATATAATTTGAAATTATTATGGTTTGCAAAGGCTAGTAAAATCCTAATGGCTTCTAGTCTTGCTACAGGGGCAATTTTTTATTTTAATCTATTCCAACTTCTTGAGTATAACCCTATGCTACTAGTCGTTCCTTATTTCTTACAGTCTCACCATGTTTATTCATTTTATTTTTTTAAACCCATTTGGTTCCTATTATAATCTTATCCTCTGGTCTAGGAACAAGTACCCATACATCATTCCTAGTAAAGTGATTTAGTTCTTCTTGCATAGCAAGTATCCATGAATCATCAGAAGATGCTTCATTTGAATTCTTAGGTTCAATAGTTGTAACAAATGCAGTATTACTCATATTATTTAATTGATATGGGTTTTAACAACAGATTCATTATCTCCTAAGATATTTTCTGTAGGATGGTCTCTAAGTAGTATAATTCGTTTATTTGGTTGATTATCTTCATGGCTTATTTCATTAATTTCATTTTCACATTATTCTTCATTGTTTCGATTTATACTCTTATAGTTTTCGTTGAAAGATACGTTTAAGGTTTCTTCTATGGTATTGGTTCGAGTATTGAAAACTCTATACGCTTTACTGCTTTCTGAATATCCAATAGATATTCCTTAATCAGATTTCGAGTCAAACTTGTTTAAATTATCTTTAGCATTAAGTATAAAACATTTACTTCCAAATATTTTAAAATATGATACTTTTGGTTTCTTATTATACAAAAGTTCATATGGGGTTTTATGAGTTAAAGGTCTAATTGAAATTCTATTTATAATACAGCAAGTTGTTGCAACTGCTTCAACCCAAAAATTTCATGGTAGATTACTATCAGATAACATAGTTCTTGCACACTCTTGTATCGTCCTATTTTTACGTTCGACTACTCCATTTTGTTGAGGGGTTCTCGAAATTGAAAAATTATGGGTTATTCCCTTTTTATTACAATATTTTTCAAAATTTTCATTTTCAAATTCTCCGCCAAGATCACTTCGTATTGTTTTGATTTTTAGTGATAATAAATTTTTAATTCTTGTAGAAAAAGTTTTAAATTGACCAAAAGCATCACTTTTATATTTAAGAAACAAAGTCCAAGTAAATCTAGAAAAATCATCGACTATTATGTAAACATATCTATTATGATTTATCAACTAAACTTGTGAGGGACCAAATAAATCCATGTGAATTAATTCTAATGGTTTTGAGGTAGTAATTTCCTCTTCTGATTAAAATGAACTTCTCTTTAATTTTCCGAACTGACAAGTGTTGCATAAGTTATTAACTTTAAATTTAATTCTGGGTAACCCTCTAATTGAATCTAGTTTAGAATTCTTAGAGATGTGTTTGAAATTTATATGACCAAATCTCTTATGCCAAATCCAGGGGTCACTTGTATTGGCCATAAGACATAGATTATCGCTGGAGATTTTCATACTCAACATATTGATATTTTTCTTTCTATCTCCTTCGAATACTACTTTTGAATTCCTATCCTCTATAAAACATGTATTTTTTTCAATGTTTATTTTATAACCCTTATCGCAAACTTGACTTATACTTAGCAAGTTGTGTTTTAAATTCCTAACTAATAAAACATCAAAAATAGTAGGAGTTTCATAATTACCGACATTGTCGATTCCAATAATGTATCTTTTAGAGTTATCTCCAAAGTTCACCATTCCACCAACTTCATATTTCAGATTATTGAGTAATTCAGGATTTCCCGTCAAATGTCTCAAATTGCCACTATCTAGTATCCATTTGTCCTTTTTTATTTCCACCAACTACTTTCTAGAATTTGAATTCTCAACAGCCATGTAACACACCAGTTCAGAATTTGAATTTCCAACAGCCACCTTTTCAGAATTTGAATTTTCAAAAGCCACCATTTCAGAATTTGAATTGCCGACGGCCACTTCATTCATATTTTCAACTTTTGAAATTTTGGAAGTCATAAAACAAATCTTTTCCTGGAGTGAACAATATTTCAGTATATCACATGACTTTTCAACATGATTATATGCAAACTCTTTCAACATTGATACAATGCATGAATTGACACTAGTTTTAATAGATATTTCAAAATTTTCGAAAATCAAATTATGAACTTTTTGAAAGACCTTTCCCTGATACCAATTGTTAGGGATTGCGAAATGGATCGTTCAGGCAAAACTAACAATATAGGTGTAATGAATAGTGTTTTTGCAAATTTAAACAAAATCTAAAACTTATATGATATACTATATGAATCAAACACCACAGAAACAATCACAGACACAGAATTAAACACAAACACAAAGATAAACAAAAATAAAGTGCAGAAAAGGAAAGAACACACCGGATTTTATACTGATTCATAATTGCTCCTACGTCCAGTCCCATGCAACGCTGGATTGTGCAGAGTTTTATTACTATATCAATATCCAATTACAATCCTCCTTGATTTCACGGCCACAAGGGATACCACTGATTCCACACACACTTGATCAAATATACCCTCCTTGATTTCACAGCTACAAAGGACACCACTGATTACCCGTTCTTGATTTCACGGCTATAAGGGATACCACCGATTACTTACACAACCCAAACAATTACAAACAGCCCTACAACTCTTCAATAGCACTTGATTCAGAGAGTAATGAGTAGAGAGTGAGAAGATAAGAAATTTAATGAAAACAGAATTGAATTCGGTAAAGTATAAGTGTAGAAATCATAAAAATGAGAAGATATAATGGTGTAAAGAAAGGAGATGAAGATGGAGAAGAAGAATTATTTAAAAATTTGAAATCATCCCCTATTTATAACATTTGAAAGGTTGCAACGTTTCTAGAGCGTTTCACAAAAAGTGAAAAGACACTTCCTTTCAATTTTCAAAAAGTGACAATTATATGTCGACATGTATATAAATGTACGTCGACATATCATGTATTAAAATTGAATTTTGAGCATCTTACAAGTGATTTTGATATATATATATATATATATAAAATTCTGGAAATTCTTGAATTAAAACATAGTATTATAAATGAATTTTATAAAGTAGGAAATCATATGAAAACATAAATATAAACTATATAAACATATTTATAAAATTATAAAGGTAAAACTATATAAATATAAAGTATATAAAAATGTAAATATATGATTTATAAAAATTGAGTCTAAAAATCAAAAGAAAATAATATAGAGAAGATTGAGATTGAAGATAGAATTTGAAAATAGAGTTTGAAATCAGAAATTGAAAAACAGAATTTGAATTTGAACCTGGAGTGCTATTCAGAGTCTTACATAATCTAGACTCTATTACTATATTTATCTTGAACTCTTGAAATCTTGAATACTCATGAGTCTTGAATCATCTCTGAATTCTGAATCTCTAATATCTTTAAACTGTACAGTCTTCAGTAATAATTCCTATATACAAATTCGGCATATG
The DNA here is from genome assembly GCA_030737875.1 of Allium sativum. NCBI lineage: Eukaryota > Viridiplantae > Streptophyta > Magnoliopsida > Asparagales > Amaryllidaceae > Allium > Allium sativum. Next base: position 251,958,683 of record CM060919.1, read on the forward strand.
TATACACACACACACACACACATATATATATATATACACATATATATACATATATTCTAAACAAAGGTGTTAGTATATATTTTATAATCAATTAATATTGGAATAAGGTTGTTTTCATCAAAACTCCATTCTCCAACATATATAACCACCTTCAAAAGATATTCACCAAGGCTAAAGATTCCCAAACCCTAAACGTGTAGAACCTTATACTCAAAAGAATTCTAGAAGTCATTCTGAAGCTATTGGAAAAGGTTTCAGGACCGAGTTCCATCAAACGAAAAAGTTAGCTTTTTGGATCGACTCACAAATCTATCCCAGGCTACCAGACAAATGTCCAATAGTCCGAACATATCAATACTTACGATCTAATAGGTTCAACCATCAATTCAGACCCAATGGAAATGGTCTCAAGTTCTGATTCGGTCGTATTGAAAAGTCACATTTTGGAACCATCACTTAATTAACAACTAATATTTAAATAAAACAATTTAAGTATTCAATCATTAAAATACGGGTTGTTACATTCTCCCTTACTTAAAAGATTTTTTCCTCGAAATCCTAAAGGACTAGATAACACAACTTGGCACTCCAGAATAATTGATGATACAAGGCGAACCATCACTTAGCACTCTCTCGAACAACCACTAAAAGAGATCACAACTACGGAAATAGACTCAAAATTTGGCATGGCCGATATTCCCATTTCTAAGTATAACCGTAATCAAAATTGGGATCGATGCATACAAGCTAAACACCTAAGTCACACACTTATTTTCCAAATTAACGGACAATGGAAAATAAAGATGACAATTCACAAGATGGAAGTCAATTCAACTTAGCATCGCTTATTGAATTTCCTTCCAATTTTGGTCAAACTCACAGAAAATTTATGTAGCACCTCCTTTGCACGGCTCGATCTGGAAAAACCACAAATTGTCGTGCAAGGCCCAAACAAGAAAAGAAAACAAAAGCAAAAAGTGCTACCATATCTGGGGAATAAAATCACCAAATTGGACCAAATAGCAAAACCACACCTCTACTTTTACTACATACCTCTTTCAAGCAAACTAAACATGTACATATAAATAAAAGCAAATTTGCATCCAAACAATAAAATCTTGCTTCTGTGTACTTGAACATGTAATCAACAAAGAGGATTAGACACAATATTAGAAATAGTGACAAGGGAATAAATAAGCATGTTAAATAAACTGAAGTTATCTAACGTAAACATGTCAAGTCATGCACGGAATTTATCTCAGAAAATGAATGATACAACAATACAACTATCCTGCATGCCTGACAATCTAACAAACATATACAATCATATCAAACATGAATAATAAAAAAATGCATGGAAAAATAATAGCGATCAGAAGATAACATCGATGCAAAACCTAGCATGTAGGATACTAATCCGAGACATCTAATATTAAATTCAATCCATATATGACTCGGCATCTATTCCCGCTTCCATTTGGGAATCTCAAGTAGTCTTGGAAACTATTTGATTCTTCCAATTCAGTTATAGCTAGCCGACATCACATTTAACAAGAAATGAATCTTCAACCAACCCATTCCATTGATGCCGGGAACAGACAACACATCTTCTATACGGAACCAAACATCATGGTCGAGTCCGTACTACATCACCTTGGGTTATGGAATTATAACTAGTAATAAACACAAGTGATGTTAACTAAAGGAGTATCTCTTCCGAACTAATACAATTCCCACTTGACACACATAAGCAACTGCATTCGCTATATGTACATACAGGAAATTTCAAAGACGTAGGAGGCCCAAAACTCCAACCGTTTTTTCCAGTAAAGGTCAAAATCTTTCACGGAGAAGAAACTTCAGTGATACAACATCACTAAACCACTTTAACTCCTTTTCTTGTAAATAATGCCTCCAACTCACCAAAGCGAACCTTGTCACCATTGATCCCAGATTAGGAGCCGACTACTGCTTGTGCGCTTTTGGCTATCGACTTAAATACAACAACCTTCCATTCGAAAACACACCGCACTAAATAATGAAACACAACCAAATGTGTTTTATCGACAAATCGTTCCTACTCGGAAAGCGAATTCAAAACACACATAGGTCAACTACAACTTTCAACAAACCGTAATTTTCGTAGAACTCATAGTAACATCCTACACAAGACGGCATGACTTGAGCATTCCACTTTTCTCACCGAAAAGTGAAACTCCAACAAACTGACCACAAAATATGCTCACTCACTAGTTGGCCCGGATAGCCTAACCAACCAATCAAGATCAAAGCAGCGTGTCAAATCCTGTAATCAGCACACCCTAACCAACTGCCCACAATTGTTAGAATCCCCTCGGAATTCCTAGCCGAAAGAACATTTATAACCGGACCGATACGGAACTCGACTCAACTATGGTGACAATCTGGCTACCTAATCGAATGTATCCAGGTATTCTCAAGCTACAAGCTCAGGTAACGTCTTGCTACTAGATAACTATCTCAGCCTGCTATCTTCTAATCATAAGCGACTCGTCTAATAAATATTTATATCTCAGCCCACTATCACTAAATCAGGGATGACTCATTACTGAAGCGATAAATGTCCTAGCCCTCTATCGTCACCAACAACCTCCCACTACCACCGATTCTGTATGCTCTAGGTATATGTACTACTAGACTCAGATATAAAATCTAGTTAAGATTAGTAATCAACAACGAGCAAACAAATTTGCAATCATGACTTGATGAGATTTGAGTTTTAACCAACCATGTATACTGCTAAGTATAAACTAGCTGTGTCATAACAATTCCCACTCTTGAGGCCATGAATGAATCGCTATGGATGCTTCAGTCATCCATAGTATTAATTTCCAGCGACCAAAAAGGGATGTTACACACATATATATTTAACCAATCCCTTAAGTCGTTAAGTCGCAATCAAGAAAAAAGCCAATTATCACGAGTGTTAATCCTGTTTCATCTATCGAATCGCAAGATCAAATGGGATGATGAAACAACGATCTCAAACTAAATAACGCATGGAAACACGATTAATGGAAACATATACCAAGTGGTGATGTCACTTCCTTTCTCTTTCATTAAGGGAGCACTCAATGAAATAGAAACAACGATCAGTACATGTATCCACGATTTGTCCCAACAAGGTAGGACCACAATTTCTATAATGGGCACAAGCTCAAACATTGCAAGCTTACCTAATCCACTCCTCCAAAACATCATTACCATGGAATGAAATAATCACTCTTCGAGTTGATTACTCAACCAAACCACAAACTCCAAACTTCAAAGTGACAACAGAGAAAGTAACTACACTTTGACTACATGTCGAATCGCTCATACCCTCCAACACCGACATATCGCCTAAATCGATAAGCTCTCATCGACTTCTAAGGAGTCGATACAAAACCTCTTCGAAGTGAACTGGTCTCGAGTGGATTAATTTTGGGAACCCAAAATGACAATGACTCATGACTAGTTCGGGCTCAACTTTGGAGTCTCTTTGGAGTAAACTCCTAATCTATTTAACTTTGACCGAAGTCATTGAAGAAACCATTATGAGAACTCAAACAACTCTCACACCAAAACAGTTGATTTTGTTCCAAAGAATGGTGTGCTATATGAACATATAAGCATCCACACAATGAGGCCTAGTTGACCCGCTACACTTAGGAACCATTACCAACTAGATATATAAGAGCATGACAGATAATGGATCATACCACTACTGAAAACATAAATTGTAACTCGAGACTAGGAGTTATCGATTATGCCCGACTCTCACCTCCAAAGATGGAGTAATTAGTAGTATTTCCCATTTGCAAGATCATCTAAAACTATGACGATCGATCGTTAATAAAAAAAAACAATTCCTATAGCACTCGTGTGCAAAACAGCATATACTATATATTACTAATATGTAGATTTGAAAACCAAAACATATACAAATATGTCCTCTCTCGTATATATTAACTCTTGAATTCAACATTGCTTCGGTTAAGCAGCGCAACCTAAGCTTTGATACTAAATGTGAAAACCGTTATTCTGGACCACCAGATGTTATCGTACCCTGACAACCGTAGTGCCCCCTTTGAGCAGCACCCACGTGTCCTAGCGCAACCCCTAACGCCACCTCCATTACAACGAAATTCGAGATGAATGGAAATCATTCATCTCAGGACTTCTCTGCTTACCGGCATCATAGTAGCTCTGACTACATCCATGCCTCCCTCTAGCTCCTACGCAGCTTTTCCCTTCAAGAGCCCCTACCTGAAAGTTTGATGTTGGTGAATTATGGTGAGAAAACCGAAAGTAACCCATCTAGGTTTTGGCTAGATTCCGTCCACATGCGAGCTCCGTTGGTCGAGGGCCGATAATGGATGAACTACATTCATAAACACGATCAACTTTCATGTTGTAGTATTTTATAATTATGGATGGATCGAATTAGGCAATTTTGGCTATTGATGAGGAAGATGGAGGCTTGCGATCTGAGGAGTGAAGAGAAGGAGATGCATATATAGCCTGCTTTAAAACACTATTCACCAAGTCCAAAATATCCCAAACCCCAAACATGTCGAACCTTATACTCAAAAGGATTTTGGAAACCATTCCGAGACCACTGGGAAAGGTTTCAGGACCTAATTTCTTCACATGCAAAAGTTAAGCATTTTAGATCGATTCACGAATCGATCACAAGCTACCAATTAAAAATCCAATAGTCAAAACATATCGATGCTTATAGTCTAATAAATTCTAATCACCAATTAGGACTCAATGGAGATGGTCTTGAGTCATGGTTTGGTCATATGTGAAAAATCACATTTTGGAACCATCGCTCAATTAACGATTAATATTTAAATAAAAATATTTGAATGTCCAATTGCCAAAATACGGGTCATTACACTATTTGTGTTTATATAAGTGCAATGCATCGAATAAGAATAGAGAAGGTATTTGTGATAGAAAGTAGTTTGTAAGGGATGTAAATGCGAATTGTAAACAGTTTGAAATAGAATCAAATGTGATGAAACGATTTGAAATGCACTGTGAGCATTTTTTTTCAATGAAGAGAGAATTGTGAGAATGCAAATGAAAACAGAACAGAGTATACAATAACAATGTAAATCTAATACAGCCAAAATCACTAATGGAAAGACGAAATTTGAAGATGCTAGCAAAACTTAAAAGCAATAAAATCAACCTGCCATAAAATGTACATATAAAAGAGAGTTCTCTAAAACAAAATGAAATGCTGCAAAAAAATTATATGTGGAAGAAACTAACAAAATAAATTCTCAAACCAGACAAACAAAAATGCACAAAACAATGCAAATAAAAAACAATGGAATGCTCTTTTTTAATAAAACTATGCAAAATCAAATGCAGAAGTTGTTTGTCTCTGTTTTTTTTTTTTTGGAAAAAACACACGAAATGACACTGAATAAAACAAAACAAAATTAAACCATACACAACTAAATGAAAACATGTAAATAAACACACACACTAAATCATGTGAACAATGAATAAAAAAACAAGTAACACAAATGCTACAAGTGATTAACATAAAATCTAACAATAAATGGACAATTTTTTTAACAAGAAAAATAAAAATTAATCCGAAGAGTAAAATTAAAAACAAACACTCCCCTTCAACGACTCCAAGATTTTAGAATATACACATATAATAAACTGCAACATGTAATAAACCACATTAGAAATCCATCACAACATGTAATAAATCGCAAGCGCATGGCGCAAGATTTTAATATATGGTAAGTATGGGTCGATCCACGGGGAAATAACTAATTTTAAAAATCATAATAAAGTTAAACCAATTTTAAATTGTGATTAACAAAAAGCTAGAAATAAAAGTGAGAAAATGTTAAAAAGTATGGTATTAAAATCAAATTTAGAGGTAAATTCATTTTCATCTTTCTTAACATTGATCAACACAAAATCACATAATAATATCTTTTTAATCTAAGTAGGACTAGTGATGTGCCTATTTGCGTTATTAGTTAACACAAATTGAGCCATCAAACTATAATACACATCTAATCGCTACTTTTTCACATTCATGAAACAAAAATCTTGTTTACGTACGATCTATTTTGTAGCAACCCACCTGGAATGGGCCTAAATTTCGACCCAGAAAAGGCCCATCGAAACTTAGAGCCATTTTAAACGGGTCGTTAGTTCCTATAAGGATTACACTTTCACAAAATATATACATGCACAAATACTTCGAATGGAAATCTCACATAGCGGAAAGATAAAATATAATACTAAAATTATTTGTACCATTTATTTCAAAACCACATAAATACAACAGTCACTGTTACATCTGTTCAATGGGTACATCAAATAGCTCATTCTCACAAGTTTCCAAAAGAAGTAAAGAAATATCTACTAATAATAGCATAACAACTTCATCTTCTTCATCGGCTTCAATCATCACTTCATCCATGGCTTTTACCCAATCCGCTGACATGTTGGATATGTTGAGGAGAGGGGTCAAAATATAAAGTTATGTTTTTTTTTTGAAGGAAAAGGTAGTGAATCAGCATGATTCACACCTAATATATATTAGCATCCATAAAGTAGCATAAAGTAGCAGTATGTGTATTTACAACATATATACAGCCAAAAAACAGGCCATCGCTACAACCCAGCGACAATATACCGCCTGACAAAAAGAAACTAAGCATCATAATCATAATTTACATAACAGCAAAAGACAAAGCCAATGAAAATCCCCATCAAGTGTGTGGACCAGTAATGCACCGCATCCGCTTGCGCACACGGTCAGCAATGCTTTCAATCTGCTCCTTGTGCTCCATGCCTGCCCAGTTATAGACAAAATTGAGAATAGAGTAAATGATACTGTTAGGGGCTTTCAGTTTGTGGTTAAATTTTCTGGAATTGCGTTCATGCCAAAGCAACCAAATGTAAGCAAAGTTCAACAAAGCAAAAAGAAAACTATCATGAGAAGCATGCAAGGTCGGGTAAATGTTGTGCCAAAAATCAAATTGGTCAGCAATGAAGTCGCTCCAGTGAAAATCAAGGCTAAGCGCAACCAAACATTTCGTCCAAATGTAAAAAGCAAAATCACAAGCCAAAAAGAGATGATGATAGTCCTCGTCGTCGCAACCACAAAATACACAGCCACCCGTAACGTACACGCCTCTCTGACGAATTCTGCTAACCGTGTTCAATCTACCATGTATCACAATCCACATGTGAATTTTAACTTTGTCAGGGACTTTGAACCGCCACATATGTTCGAACCCCTGCCTCCTAATCCCAGCAAAGTTGAACAACTTGTAAATGCTTCGAAGGCTAAACAGCTTTCTTTCTCCTTCCAACATCCAAATAAACTTATCCCTCTCATTAGTTAAAGTCACCCCTTCAAGCAAAACAAACAAGCTGCATAACTGAGTCAGTGCATTACCAGCCACCAGCCTTGAAAAAGACAATCTCCATTTGCAGCCCGCTGCTTCATTATCATACATCTCTCTAACTGTGAAATTTTTGTTGCGTGCAATACAAAAAAGCTCAGGAAACTCCGCACAGAAAGGGACATTAGTTAGCTAGCTGTCTAACCAAAATGATGTGTTGCGTCCATTCTTCACAACAATCTTAGTACCCAGCTTCATCCATTGTGCATGAGCCATAACGTTGCGCCAAAACACGGAGCACAATGAGAAATCAGAATTCCAGCTAAAATTGCCATTATAACATGTATTGATAATCCATTCTTTCCATAAAGCGTGCTTGTCAGAGATCATTAACCATAGCCACTTACAAAGTAAAGCACGATTCATTGTCTTCAAGTTAATGACATCGAGTCCCCCTTGCTCTTTAGACTTGCAAACTTGATCCCAAGAAATCAAACAACTAAGTTTCTTCGTCTCTTTAGTACCAGTCCAAAAAAAATATAAAGTTATGTTTGACTGAAATATAGTGTCACTTAATGTCCATACCCTATATTTTTAGCAGGCTACATATGTCAAGGTATGTCTACGTAACACACAACAAGCACTAAGTTTCTAACCAATAGGGTGGATATCCAAGTCAATCGCCCATTAGTGTTTTTAGGGTAAAGACCCAACGAGGTGACATTCTCAGTCACTTATGGCCCTATTAAAGGTGGATTCTTATGATTTCACATAACCTTGAGGCGGACCCCTAGCCCTTTAAGACCCCATCCTAATACGTTAACGTTCTTGAGTATATACTCTCATTCGTAATATGAGAAGTAGTATTGTGAATGTTACTACTTAACTGATGTTACTTGGTAAGACACCTATGTCGCTTAAGACTGCCCTTAGACAGTTAGTAAGCATGTAATGGACACATATCTTTCAATTACCAGTTTGTCCCTAGTTGAGCCCTTACAAGCTTCTAGAGGAAGTGGACATCCCCGTGAACTACCCTACTCCGTTACTGTTTTATGCCTAATCACTTTTAGAGAAGGAGGACCCAAAGACCTACTTCAAATCTAATAAGGGTGGGTCCCATGACTTTGGTTCCTCTCCAAGGAATAAACCTTCGAAAGGATCCTAGTCCTAATCACTTAAGACCCACACTAGATAAAAAGTGAGTCAGCCACTTAATACTTTCTCAAGGAATAGTAAACCTGCCTATTTTCACACAATAGACTTATATATATAGTTATATATCTATATACACTAGACCTCTCACACTAAACTGTAAACTTGTAGATGCTGGATATGCAGGTCGGTTGTGGGCAGACTTCTTCTACAAGTTGGTTTAACCATGTTGACACACTTTTTGGTAAAAGCTGTCACACTAAATATATGGATAGCATCGCGCTCGGATATGGAGAACAATATCAGAAGATAGGCAGCGATTTGGTCAAAGTCGCATCACGAACAAAGAAAGGCCTGAAACTCCTATCAGAAGACCTTTTTTGGGCCAAAAAACAGCAATTATGAACTGAGCTCTGTAAGTCTTGTAGATCTCTGAATTAGCTTCAGTTTGAACTTTGGTTTGGCTCAATCGGACTTACGGTTTGAAAGTTACGCCCATTTCTGTGAATGGGTGTAATCTGGCAATTTCCTGGATAAAGCGACGAAGCGTCACACGATCGGAGTACGGCTCGTGCATCCTCTCTGGCTCGTGTGCACCCTCGGTTCGCCCTTCATCGGATCGCCCCTCCTCGGATCGTGGAGCACCTTCAGACCATGACCTGTTCGTGGTACACCTCCTGATCACGACCCACTCGTGACATTCCAGCTTCACCATACAGTTCACGATCAGACCTCGGTTCATGGAGCCCATATCACGATCCGATCCCATGACCATGAACCGACCCCCTGCACCTGCTAATACACACACTGTTTTGACCTGTTCTCGTGCCACATCTTGCTCCTACTTTTCCGGATCGGGTGCCACGTACCCCATCACGAACCAGTCCTCCCAGAAGCTCTCCTACAGCTATAAATACACCTCTACATGGAACATTAAGGGGATTTCTCTCTGACTTTTTAGCTGAGACTTTCTCCTACATCTAGACAGCCTCTGCCATTACCGATTGCAAGGACTTTGCACCTTTCTACACATAAATTCTCCTCTTGTAATCTCAATTAACACACAGATTGTGTGTCTGTATATAACTGATTCTTGTAATCTGTCAGTATAACAATAAGTTTATAAAGTGGAGTAGGCTACATTACAGCCGAACCACTATAAAAACTTCGTGTGTCTCCTCTTATTTATCATTTTCTGCATTCTGTGATCTGTGATCTGCATTTGAGTGTTAGGCCCAGATTTTGGTCTAACAAACCACAGGTCTAGTTTACTAAGTTTATGAACGACCCATGGCACCTAGACATCTCACACTAGTTGGGCCCACTTGTGGTTGCTGGATTTGCTGGACGGTTCCGAGCAAACTTCTACCAAAATTGGCAACTAACCTCGTGTTTGTGTTTCAGTATTTATATATATTTAAAGCTATTCTACGCACACACATAAAGCAATCAAATATATTTATTAAGGGGACATTTCAAATTCGATTTCTAACCTAATCGCATTTATTTCGCTGATACAACGTTAATTACATTGATTATGTTTATATAAGTATAATAATAGTAACGCCTAAATAACATAAATATTCGTATAAATGGTGAAATGTTCTAACGAGGTGGCAATTGTCAAATTTTCCAATTCAAGGTATACAAGTTTGATTTTCCATACTTTTACCGTTATAACATAGGCATGATAGCATAATGACAAGATAACAAATAGTAGTGGATGGAAAAATACATACAATTTCAACTTGCATCCTAGGCATGTAGAAATGATTTCAATATTGAATTAAAAATAGAGTATTATATACACTTACACGTATATGTTTATAATTCACATTTTATCCAATTCACCCTGTTTGGTGTAATGCACATAAAAATGTTTACATTTAACCTATTTCAATTGTGAAGGCATTTAGATCCAAAATAGTATCCAAATCCAAATTAAATTACGAAACAATCAAATCTAAACATTTTTAGGTTACAGTCAAATGATAAATAAAGGTGAATTACATAAAATAGAAATAATAGTAGAAGCACCCTTTTCCATCTTTAATCCCGTATCAAAGCCAAAAGTCCACAAAACCTAAATAATCATGACAATTCATATGTAACTACAAGGTCGAGGATTTGGGGGTTTTAATGTTTATATTATCGACTTCCAAATCCTCCTAGGCATATCTTTCAACATGATAAACTAATAAAAATATGAATATGCCTAAGTAAACTAGATTCCACTCACAGTCCAGGCGGAATATAGAGAAATATGTAGTAGACCTAGATCTACGCTTTAATCTTTGCAGTCAAACATGCTCTAATAATCCTTCTAATTATATACATAAGAGAAATGTATTAGATTCTCTCTCATATATATATATATATATATATAATAAGTTTATACTAAATTCCAGAATACTAAACTTATGTAAATTAGAATAGAGAGATTAAGATTAGAGTTGGAGAAATTAGAAGAAAACATGAACCTTATTCTTTTATTTTTCTCTGGAATTTAGCAATGGTGGAGAGGCAGCATGGAGGCAAGGATAGAGAATGGTTAGGGTTTCATAGTATAATAGAAGGGGCTATATATAGATGCCCGTGTGTGTATAGACCGTTGGATTAATTAGAATTAATCAAGGCCTTTTGTTTATATATATCCTCTATGAAAAGCCCTAACCAGCTAAATTTATTGGGTTATCCAGCCGTCAAGCGGTCGACTCTTAGCGGTCAACCGGCAGACGACCCCTTTGGGGCTGGAAGGCCCAATAAAGTTGCGTTGCTGAGTTGTTTATTTTATTTAATACGTTTCTTAATCTTTTAATCTTATTCCATATATACACTATACTATGTCCCCCTGATCTTATCTTCAATTCAAAATTTGAATCTCCCTCTTTATTTTTAATTTTTTATTTGGACACAATATATATTATCCATTTAATTATATATATATATATATATATATATATATATATATTCTGCATTTACGGTCCAAATTAATTTATTCATAACTTCTTCATACATTATCCGTTTTTAGCATATTATATATGAAAACGATTCAGAATTTTGCCAAGAATCCAAATAAAAGAATTTCGTAGCCAAATTCCTAAAGCTATAAAATATCATTTTCCAGCCACATTATTTAATTGCTTATTTTTATTTATTTATTATAAATACTTATAAATTTTATGGGGTTTTACATTCTGCCCCCTGAAAAGTGGATTTCTTCCTGAAATCTTTTTAAGGGGCGAAAAATACAACTCGCTCGAAACATCCATGTTGCACACCCATGTTATTTATAATTCATCCATAAACATCCATGACTCGTAGTGATTATGGACTGCAGACCCACTAAAGTTAGCTTTACCCTAGCATGTAGGTGTAATAAGTGATGCAATATGCATGCAAACAACCTAAATATGCATATATTTCTACATGAGTGTCCGATGCAATGGTGGTGCATCCATTTCCTAACATCCAATTTGGTAATCACGATGCATCCATAAACATTATTTTGAGGAAAAATTACCCAGGAAAAGCTCTGGGTGAGTCTGCCTCATCTTATCCTCGGTCTCCCATGTGCTTTCCGCCAAATCATTTCCCCATTGTACTCGGATGAGGCGAATGGTTTTATTGCGGAGTCTCTTGATTCTATGCTCTACAATTTTTGCTGTGGAACGAAGCACCCTGAACTACAACTCGAGTTTTTCTATGTCCCCAATTTCATCAAGCTCGAGTCTGATAGTAGAATCATGAAGGAATTTCCTTAGATGAGATACATGAAAAACATTATGGATTCCCGATAGCCGCTCTAGGAGATCCACTCGATAAGCTAAAGATCCTATCTTCTCGATAACATGAAAAGGCCCAACAAATCTGGGAGCCAACTTCCCAATCTTCCCAAACCGAACAGTTTTCTTAAGAGGGGATAATTTTATGAATACCAAGTCTCCAAAATCAAACTCAAGTTCCCTCCTTCGTTTATTGGCATACGATTTCTGACAGCCTTGGGCTGCCTTTATTCTTTGCCTAATCAAAGATATCTTCTCCATGGAATCACAGACGAAGTTTGGTCCGAGTATAACCTTGTTGGTAGTTTCCCACTAATAAGTTGGCGATTTGCATAGCCTTCCATAAAGCGCTTCAAAAGGGGCTATACCAATCGTCGTCTAAAAACTATTATTATACGTGAACTCCACAAGTGGTAAGTGCTGCTCCCAAAATCCTCCAAAGTCGATGATGCAAGATCTAAGCAAGTCTTCTAAGATTCAATTTACTCTTTATGTCCGTCTGTAGGTCTGTGGATGGTAAGTTGTGCTAAAGTTAAGGGTCGTTCCCAATGCTACTTGTAGGCTTCTCCAAAATTCACTTGTGAAAAGGGGTCTCTACCACTCACGATACTTGATGGAATACCATGTAGTATGGAAAACTCTTTGACATATAATTGGGCTAACGAGGCTGCATTCCTTGTCTTATTGACTGGTAAAAAATGGGCTCTTTTGGTTAAATAATTTACCATAACCCAAATGGCCACATTCCCTTCTTGGATTCTAGGAAGTCCATCAACAAAGTCCATGAATATATGTTCCCATTTCCACTTGGGATCTCTAAAGGTAATAAAAATCTTCCGGGCTTCCCTTGCTCCGCTTTAACTTTTTGGCATATTAAACATTTGGTCACGAACTCGGTTACATCTCTCTTCATTCCTTCCCAACGGAGATTCCTCTTCATATCGTTGTACATTTTATACCCACCAGGATGTATGGTCAATTTTGACCTATGACACTCCTCTAGAATTTCTTTCCTCAACCCTTCATCCTTAGGGACATAAAGTCATCCATCCCAAAGTAAACTCATCGTTGATCGAATACCTAACCGAATGAGGAAATGTCTCTCTCTTTCCCACTTTTTCTTTTATGCTTCTTATTCCTCGTCAAGGTATTATGCGTTTTTTATCCTTCCCCTTAGGGTAGGTATAATTGTCATAGCCCTAAGGAAACCATTAGAAGTGGTTGGTGAGGGTTGCAAATTAAAATTAGCAAGGAACTATAATTGCTTCCATTATGTTATCGCATTCAAAGTCGCATGTTTCCTAGTTAAAGCATCTGCCGCAACATTTCGCTTTCCCGAGGTATATTGAATCGCGAAATCGAATGAGGCAATATATTCCATCCATCATTCTTGTCTCAAGTTGAGGTCACACTGAGAAAATAAATACTTTAGGGACTTATGGTCAGTAAAGAGTTCAAACTTCTCTCCTAAAAGATAATGCCTCCACGTCTCAAGGGCGAACACTACTACGATTAACTCAAGGTCATGAACTACGTATCTTTTCTCTGGATCCTTGAGTTGTCTACTAGCAAAGGAAAATGAAAAATCGGTGTGTACGACTTAAGCATGATCTATATGGATATAACGGAAATGTAGATGATATTCTAACTTGTTAATATGCAATAGCTATGCAGGTAAAACCTAAGTTATAGAGATATATCACAAGTAAATAAATGCGGTAATTAAAGTAAAGTGACACCAAGAATTTTATACTGGTTCGGACTTCCCGCCCTACGTCCAGTCCCAATGCTCCTCTTCGGAATTCATTAAAAATGCCTACTCTTAACGCGGAGGAATAGTTCAGTACATCCGAGCCCCAACAAAGATGCCTCTCGCCTGAGCAACTACACAGGACTTCAACAATTACAAATGTTTGACTTCTGCTTTATGTTCTTGAAGCAACACGGATATTCAACGATTTAAGTACACCCTTCCTATAATTTGATCCTCGAGTATACTATGATTTGAATGCGAAGATTTAAGGAAGAAAATTGCTTGTTGAATCAAGTGATATTAAAATCAAATTAAGGATTCAACAAGTATTTGAATTAGGAGAGATTTTGTTTACAAAGAATGTAAATGGGGAGAATAGAATGATGATTAGTAAAATCGGTAAAATCGGTAAAATTCGGTGATTGTAAAATATGTTTGAAGTTGTTTATATAATAGTATAAGAGTAGAAATCCTTCATGAAGAGTTTCTACAAAAAGTTATGTCCATTTCCTTTGATTAATGAAGAGGAATCTCTTCATCAAAGATGGTGACACTTCACAAAATAGTTTCTGGGTCGAATCAGTTGACTGGTTGAAATATGTCGTATATATAAAAAAATACAAAATTAGCCGTTATATACAAAAACAGGCTGACCAATCGACTGGTCCTCTTTCCACCAGTCGACTAGTGGGCTAGTTTTTGTATATATCTGGCTTTTAAAGGCTTATAAATATATATATATATATAACACTTTGTTTTGCACATTTGTGTATACTTAAGGATAGATTTTAACATAATTCTAACACGACTCAATGTGTGTGTGTGTGTATATATATAACCTTATTTCTATGATATTATTCCCACTGCAACTTCATTTGTTGGCATCAATCAAAATCTTGTTATCAAGATTCTCCCCCTTTTTGACTTATGACAACACTTTGGATTTTCTCCCCCTGAATGTTTAGCTCCCCCTGAATTTCTGCAATATTTTGTTAGTTCATAATTTTTATAACCTTACCATTTGATTCCTACATTAACATATGTTAGCACAAATTTTCCAATAGCGTGGAAACATAAATATATTATCAAGGAACAAATATAGCATGAGCGATATTTCTCCCTCTTTGTCATCGATTAAAAAGAAAGTAAGATACCATATATAACACCCCACCTCCGCTAGGGTCACTCACAAAGGGAATGCACTAGGTTTGGTGAAGTATTATCGAGGTAAACATGCACAGAAACATTACAAGACAGAACATATATAAAACAGCGGAAGTAAAACAAATTTCATTAACTTATGAAATAAGGTCTAAAGCCTTTTACATCAGAACACATCAAAACCTGTCTTGCAATAGTAAAGAAGCATAAAACCTTTTCATAAATTATTCCCCAAAATAAAGCGGTGAAGCAGCCATAGCCAAGAGAAGACCAAGCTATACATGATGACCTTCAAGCATAAGAGGTCTGAACTAAACAACATCATTTCCTCCCTGAAAACCTAGGGGGGGGAACGGAAGACAAAGAGGCGAAGCAAAACGGGGTCAGCCATAAAGACTGGTAAGTCCTATCTACTTCCAGTATAAAAACAGGTAACGGTAAAATGAGATGCATAAACTGAAAGTAAACATAAGGATGACGACAAGATAGATAAGCTAAACCAAGATAACTGGATGAACTACTGTAGCAAGATAAACTAAGGTATCATGGTAAACTACGGTGTCAAGATAAATCACGGTATCACATCGTCAGGTTTCTATCAAGTATACTATCCCAAGGTATCTATCATGTATAACATCCCACGGTACCTATCATGTATAACATCCCAAGGTATTTATCATGTATATTTACTCTGCACCTCTCGTACTATTGTCCCAACCCGCGTCATGTGTTAACTATGAATGTCCCTTGCCCAATGTCATGTAATGGTCCATGTCAACCTAATATATAGCATATGTAGGTTCTCCCAACTCGTATGTTTCTTTCCATGTATAAGTTCAGTCCTTTGCCGTAGGCCGTATGGGCTTTCCCATGTAAATCTATACCACCTCAACGTAGTACAATTTTATCCTTGAAGTTGTTTTGGACTGCTTCCCTTGATCTGGTTATGTTTTCTTACCATGAACTATCGCGTGTTCACTTAGGATTTATGCCACCTAGGACTACTAGGGATTATGCTACCTAATGAACGTATTCGTAACTTGGTTTGGGTTTTAGCCACCTAGGACCACTAGGGATTATGCCACCTGTCAACCGCACCCTTTATCCCACATATGTATCGTGAATCATTTTCCATGTCTAGACGCACATGTTCCTCAATGTGCCATCCGAGTTCCGTGCCAGGGCAAATCAAGAAATACGGAACTCGGTCGGGAGCTTTAAGTCGTCTGCTGATGCAGATATCAAGGTCTGTTTTTGTATCCGTGGCTATGGTCCCACGTGACCCCTCCCTCAACTACTGAAAGGCAATCCAAGAAAAATCGTGTATGAGAACTACATCCCGGCCCCACTTTAGCCCCACTTTCCTATGGGCCAACCTCACCCATAACTCGATAGCAAGTATATGGTCTGTTGGGAGTTCTCTGCCTTTCCGTACGTACACGATTGACTAAAGATGGTAGGTAGTCGACGATGTGCTATCCAGGGCAAAAATCAAGTATCGTCGACTCCACGCTAATCCCTCCCCGTCTTTAGGTTGCTCGCACAGCAACCAAGGCATACCCTTGGCTCTTCTACCGCAGACCTTAACCTCTGTGAGGCCAGGTTTCATGGACCATCTGCCACCTCACAGAGGGATACCAAGAGTACCCTCACGTCCCCCGAAGCTACCACTTCGCCACCCAATTCGTTGGAGCCTTTATCTAAGTCAGATAATTCGCTCCTCCACGTGTGTTTAAGCGATGACCTACCGTATCGGGTTACTCATCTATCTGTGAACTGGTCCAAATCCCTCGACTAAGAATTACTACTTAGTTTCCTAAACTAAGGTTTACCACTTAGTCTCCTTTCCCGTTATCCTTGTTAATCCCGGATTTCCACCTAGTCCCCTGAACTAGGGTTTTGTCTAATGGGTTAAGTATTGTCATTTAAGTTCATGACTTAACCTGCCTACGAATCATGTCAAGATTTGGCTAAGTATTCAAGTCCAAGACCTAGCCCTACAAGTTGGTTAAGTATACCAAGAAGCTCATGACTTAACCCTATTCAATCATCAAGTCAATTTGGTTAAGTATTTGTTTATCTTAACCCTATCAGGTTATCGTGTTAGATTGGTTAAGCATAGATTATCTTAACCTTATCGGATTATCGAGTCGGATTGGTTAAGTATAGGTTAACTTAACCCCATCCACTAATCGTATTATAATGGTTAAGTATATTTAAACGGTCTCGTGACTTAACCCTATCAAGCTCTCATATTAGATTGGTTAAGTATGGTTGCTTAACCCCATCAAATCATCATGTATAATTGGTTAAGTATAAGTTACTTAACCTCATTGAATTACCAAGTTTAGATTGGTTAAGGGTTTAACTTAACCCCATCGAATTACCGTGTTTAGATTAGTTAAGTGTAGGTTACTTAACCCCATCTAATTACTGTATTTAGATTAGTTAAGTGTAGGTTACTTAACCCCATCTAATTACCGTGTTTAGATTAGTTAAGTGTAGGTTACTTAACCCCATCTAATTACCGTGTTTAGATTAGTTAAGTGTAGGTTACTTAACCCCATCTAATTACCGTGTTTAGATTAGTTAAGTCTAAGTTACTTAACCCCATCTAATTACCAAGTCGGATTAGTTAAGTGTAAATTACTTAACCCCATCCCCTAATTGTCTTGTTTGGTTAAGTGTCATTAAGAAATCAAGTCCGGTTCCACTTAACCTACCCATTCGTGTCATATCGGTTAAGTGTCATTAGTCAAAATTACTTAACCTTTTCATGTGGCATTAATTAGATTAATGCACCCCAACCTCTCACATTAGACTTTGTTGTGGTTACTAGTTAAGCCGGGCGGGTCCGGGTAGATTTACACCACAACCTAGTCTAACCTCGGGTTTTAAGTGCTATATGACCAACTAATCACATTGGGTCCTATTGTTTGTAGCCACTAGTTAAGCCGGGCGGGTCCGGGTAGATTTATGCTACAAATTCAACCCAACCTCGAGTTGGCCACTTTCATGTTTGGTCTAGTGTCATATTACACTTACAACCCATACGTGTCTAGTTTCAAGTCTCATGTTTACCCCACATGTCATGTCCCCATTTAGGTGTATCATGAGTGTCATATTTTCATGAAATCCCATGTCAAATTATCATGTCATAATCACGCTCGTCTATCCTACCCCAAATCGTGTTTCCAACCCAAGTAAAAGCGAGTCAACATAGTAAGGATACTATGCTACATATTGGCCTCAAGCCATGTACGATGCCAAAAAGGGGTTGGCCACAAATATGCATGGTATCATAAGGGGGTTTGGCCTCAAAATATGCATAGCATCATAAGGGGTTTTTGGCCACAAACATGCATAGTATCATAAGGGAATTCGGCCACAAACATGCATAGTATCATAAGGGTATTTGGCCACAAACATGCATAGTATCATAAGGGAATTTGGCCACAAACATGCATGATAACATAAGGGGTTTGGGTTCATTTACACGCATAAGCCCCAAAGTCAAATCTTTGCCAATGTTTCACAAGTCAAATGGTTCCTAAAGGTTCATGCTAGCATTCCATAGATAAAGATTCAAACTTGCAAGATAAACTAGGTTAAGCATAACATGAGTGGCATGATTAAGTCGCTAAAACTTAGCCCAAGGTCATAGATCATAGAAAAGGGGCAAAGTTAGGTTTACATAGGCTAGCATACTTATGTTTCATCGCATTTTATTCCATGTCACATTAGAACCACCGTTAGAATCTACAAGTAGCTAGAACTTACATAGCGAGGCTTAGGGAAGGATCATGCATCGTCTTGACGAAGAAAGGTGGCTCCTTTGTTGAAGAATCGTCATAAACTTGCATAGCAACGTTGATTCACTCCCTTGATTTGATGTAGCAAGCTAGCACCTTTGATTCGGATCCGATTTGAATGCATGAGCTCTTGGAGTTGGAGATGGAGGCCATGATCAAGATAGATTTTGGCGGCACTTCGTGGCATGAGTGATTTGTGAGGGTTTAGGGTAGGCTTAGGGGTCTTTTTATAGAGATTAGGAGTAGTTTAGGCCCTTAGATTAACCCTAGGATATATCTGAGCCTTTAAAATCCGTCACAAACCTCCAACCATGTCTTGAGGAACAAGTCAGGTGCACCCAAGCCAAACTGGCCGACCACCCAAGTCGACAGGGGTGTCGACTGGGCAGTCGACACCCCCTGGGGTGTGTCGACTCCCAAGTCGACTCCCCAGTCGACTTGGGGGTGGCGGGAATTTTTCCCGCCTCTTCTGCTTGGCTGAATTTGAAATCTGAATTTAAATTTGAACTTGTTTTTGAACTTGAAATTTTCTGAAAACTTTGACGGGCCATAACTTGGTCATACGGACTCCGATTTTCAAAAACTCGGACTCTATTTCGCGTATTTTTCCGAGACGAAAGCAATGGCATAGCCCGTTTCCCTCGATTCAGATGTTATAATTAAATTCTGCCTTGATTCTCATCTTAGCATGTTGTAAAAATTCGGGTTGTTACATCCTCCCCAACTTAAAGGATTTCGTCCCCGAAATCTCCAAGTTAGGAAGAACGTATCCTACCATCCATCATCCATCTACCCAAAACATCATCCACAGGCAACCATGGTCCTTAAAAGACTCCTAATGCTTTATGAACACATGCAAAAAGTGTGTGTATATGTTCCTTAGCTAATGCTAATGATCAGGCCTGAATGATCTTTCTAATGCAAGATATGTTTAGTGCCATGAGTCCAACATGTATGCAAGTAGTCCTAGTCATATAAACACTACATGTGTGCACAAACATTCATTCATATGCAACATCCGCATGACAACACATTAACTTCCAAACAAGTATAAATACTCGTGCATATGCAATGCAAAATGTGAGTGCGTCGATCTAGTATCTAACGTGTATTCGCGC
The DNA here is from genome assembly GCA_030737875.1 of Allium sativum. NCBI lineage: Eukaryota > Viridiplantae > Streptophyta > Magnoliopsida > Asparagales > Amaryllidaceae > Allium > Allium sativum. The sequence goes on from CM060919.1 coordinate 251,978,885, forward strand.
ATCCACGAGCAACCACTTGCAACCATTTGCAACCACATCAATCATAACATGTTTCAAATACATGTTTACATCCATAGAGTTCTACCTAAGGCTCCCAAGATAGGATCGAGAAGATAAACAAGACAAACTCCTTATGGGGTTTGCAACAGAAACAGGACCGAGAGGATATCCACCAAGCGATAGCATGCAAGCAAGCTCTACAGGAGAACCAGGGATCAACGATATACTCTTAAAAAGAGACATGATGCGCGCGTCTAAGCCGCATTTCCTTGAGCTTAATTCCATTGTGCCTTGACCGCCTTTGACTTCATGATTTCGTAGCTCCTTGATTCCTATTTCCAAGGTATGAGTCGGAACTCATTTCACTATCGCCTCTCGTTTCACTTCCACTTATTCTTTCCCTAGTATGCTCGGCCCAAACATATCTGCGTACTCATGCAAGCTCTCCAAAATTCACTAGTGAATTCTGGATCTCGTTTACCGATGCCAATCCATGTTACCACGTGCACTTACTAGGGTGATTCCTATAACCCATGCTTAAGCGGAATGAACCATCCGCCTTATTGGCGAACGTTACTTGATCGGATCGGAGATTTCCGATAAATACATCAAGTGATTCTAGGTAACTAACCATGACAAAGCCCAAAAGGTTACACGAGACTTCGAGGGTATTACCAAAGCAAGCCAAGAGTCTGACTACCCTCTTTTCAAAACTGAGAATGGTATCCCTTACTGGATAACCACTTTACCCCTAGAATCCATCCATAGCCCAACAATAGAAGAATTGCTTCTAATCTCAACACTTGGCATAGACGTTCTCAAATCCAAACAAGTCATGAATAAATGGACCTACTCTCCAACCAGATTTTGGGACTAAAGTGGGATCTTCTACCATGCCAGTACTAAGGTGCAGAGACTTAACTATCGAAGCAAACTTAAATGATGCGATGATCAAAACAAGGTATGGATAGGATGATAGAAAAGAAAGGATAAACCTTTAACATAAACGATACCATCCCTCTTAGGTACGCTAGGAGTGAGAGCATACAATTGCCCTCTCGCTGATCTTGTCCTTGCCTTCCTTCGTGGACTAATCCATACCAACAAATTGTTTATCCTTATGTCCGTGTCCTTGCCCTTACTACCCTTCCTTGTAACACGGTAACAGGTCTCTCGAGAACTTCCTCCATCGCACGGGAAAACACTTACGTAGCTAGACAAGGATTAGTCGCAGTTAAAACTACTGTGACTACGGATGGAGGAAAGAAAGGAAAAGGGATTCGATCAAGGAAACAAAGGATAGTGTTAATGGCTTTTGGGGAATAGCCTTTAAAACCTTTTCTTGAAAAATGCTTCCTTGTAAACGGTTTCTCAAATAGTTTTCAGAAGGTTTTAAAAACTCTTGCCTAGTCTGGTAACCTTCTGCTCTGATACCAAATATAACACCCCACCTCCGCTAGGGTCACTCACAAAGGGAATGCACTAGGTTTGGTGAAGTATTATCGAGGTAAACATGCATAGAAATATTACAAGACAGAACATATATAAAACAGCGGAAGTAAAACAAATTTCATAAACTTATGAAATAAGGTCTAAAGCCTTTTACATCAGAATACATCAAAACCTGTCTTGCAATAGTAAAGAAGCATAAAACCTTTTCATAAATTATTCCCCAAAATAAAGCGGTGAAGCAGCCATAGCCAAGAGAAGACCAAGCTATACATGATGACCTTCAAGCATAAGAGGTCTGAACTAAACAACATCATTTCCTCCCTGAAAACCTTGGGGGGGGGAAACGAAAGACAAAGAGGCGAAGCAAAACGGGGTCAGTCATAAAGACTGGTAAGTCCTATCTACTTCCAGTATAAAAACAAGTAAAGGTAAAATGACATGTATAAACTGAAAGTAAACATAAGGATGACGACAAGATAGATAAGCTAAACCAAGATAACTGGATGAACTACTATAGCAAGATAAACTAAGGTATCATGGTAAACTATGGTGTCAAGATAAATCACGGTATCACATTGTCAGGTTTCTATCAAGTATACTATCCCAAGGTATCTATCATGTATAACATCCCACGGTACCTATCATGTATAACATCCCAAGGTATTTATCATGTATATTTACTCTGCACCTCTCGTACTATTGTCCCAACCCGCGTCATGTGTTAACTATGAATGTCCCTTGCCCAATGTCATGTAATGGTCCATGTCAACCTAATATATAGCATATGTTGGTTTTACCAACTCGTATGTTTCTTTCCATGTATAAGTTCAGTCCTTTGCCGTAGGCCGTACGGGCTTTCCCATGTAAATCTATACAACCTCAACGTAGTACCATTTTATCCTTGAAGTTGTTTTGGACTACTTCCCTTGATCTGGTTATGTTTTCTTACCATGAACTATCGCGTGTTCACTTAGGATTTATGCCACCTAGGACCACTAGGGATTATGCTACCTAATGAACGTATTCGTAACTTGGTTTGGGTTTTAGCCACCTAGGACCACTAGGGATTATGCCACCTGTCAACCGCGCCCTTTATCCCGCGTATGTATCGTGAATCGTTTTCCATGTCTAGACGCACATGTTCCTCAATGTGCCATCCGAGTTCCGTGCCAGGGCAAATCAAGAAATACGGAACTCGGTCGGGAGCTTTAAGTTGTCTGCTGATGCAGATATCAAGGTCTGTTTTTGTATCCGTGGCTATGGTCCCACGTGACCCCTCCCTCAACTACTGAAAGGCAATCCAAGAAAAATCGTGTATGAGAACTACATCCCGGTCCCACTATAGCCCCACTTTCCTATGGGCCAACCTCACCCATAACTCGATAGCAAGTATATGGTCTGTTGGGAGTTCTCTGCCTTTCCGTACGTACACGATTGACTAAAGATGGTAGGTAGTCGACGATGTGCTATCCAGGGCAAAAATCAAGTATCGTCGACTCCACGCTAATCCATCCCCGTCTTTAGGTTGCTCGCACAGCTACCAAGGCATACCCTTGGCTCTTCTACCGCAGACCTTAACCTCTGTGAGGCCAGGTTTCATGGACCATCTGCCACCTCACAGAGGGATACCAAGAGTACCCTCACGTCCCCCGAAGCTACCGCTTCGCCACCCAGTTCGTTGGAGCCTTTATCTAAGTCAGATAATTCGCTCCTCCACGTGTGTTTAAGCGATGACCTACCGTATCGGGTTACTCATCTATCTGTGAACTGGTCCAAATCCCTCGACTAAGAATTACTACTTAGTTTCCTAAACTAAGGTTTACCACTTAGTCTCCTTTCCCGTTATCCTTGTTAATCCCGGTTTTTCACCTAGTCCCCTGAACTAGGGTTTTGTCTAATGGGTTAAGTATTGTCATTTAAGTTCATGACTTAACCTGCCTACGAATCATGTCAAGATTTGGCTAAGTATTCAAGTCCAAGACCTAGCCCTACAAGTTGGTTAAGTATACCAAGAAGCTCATGACTTAACGCTATTCAATCATCAAGTCAATTTGGTTAAGTATTTGTTTATCTTAACCCTATCAGGTTATCGTGTTAGATTGGTTAAGCATAGATTATCTTAACCTTATCGGATTATCGAGTCGGATTGGTTAAGTATAGGTTAACTTAACCCCATCCACTAATCGTATTATAATGGTTAAGTATATTTAAACGGTCTCGTGACTTAACCCTATCAAGCTCTCATATTAGATTGGTTAAGTATGGTTGCTTAACCCCATCAAATCATCATGTATAATTGGTTAAGTATAAGTTACTTAACCTCATTGAATTACCAAGTTTAGATTGGTTAAGGGTTTAACTTAACCCCATCGAATTACCGTGTTTAGATTAGTTAAGTGTAGGTTACTTAACCCCATCTAATTACCGCCGTGTTTAGATTAGTTAAGTGTAGGTTACTTAACCCCATCTAATTACCGTGTTTAGATTAGTTAAGTGTAGGTTACTTAACCCCATATAATTACCGTGTTTAGATTAGTTAAGTCTAAGTTACTTAACCCCATCTAATTACCAAGTCGGATTAGTTAAGTGTAAATTACTTAACCCCATCCCCTAATTGTCTTGTTTGGTTAAGTGTCATTAAGAAATCAAGTCCGGTTCCACTTAACCTACCCATTCGTGTCATATCGGTTAAGTGTCATTAGTCAAAATTACTTAACCTTTTCATGTGGCATTAATTAGATTAATGCACCCAACCTCTCACATTAGACTTTGTTGTGGTTACTAGTTAAGCCGGGCGGGTCCGGGTAGATTTACACCACAACCTAGTCTAACCTCGGGTTTTAAGTGCTATATGACCAACTACTCACATTGCGTCCTATTGTTTGTAGCCACTAGTTAAGCCGGGCGGGTCCGGGTAGATTTATGCTACAAACTCAACCCAACCTCGAGTTGGCCACTTTCATGTTTGGTCTAGTGTCATATTACACTTACAACCCATACGTGTCTAGTTTCAAGTCCCATGTTTACCCCACATGTCATGTCCCCATTTAGGTGTATCATGAGTGTCATATTTTCATGAAATCCCATGTCAAATTATCATGTCATAATCACGCTCGTCTATCCTACCCTAAATCGTGTTTCCAACCCAAGTAAAAGCGAGTCAAGATAGTAAGGATACTATGCTACATATTGGCCTCAAGACATGCACGATGCCAAAAAAGGGTTGGCCACAAATATGCATGGTATCATAAGGGGGTTTGGCCTCAAAATATGCATAGCATCATAAGGGGTTTTTGGCCACAAACATGCATAGTATCATAAGGGAATTCAGCCACAAACATGCATAGTATCATAAGGGTATTTGGCCACAAACATGCATAGTATCATAAGGGAATTTGACCACAAACATGCATGATAACATAAGGGGTTTGGGTTCATTTACATGCATAAGCCCCAAAGTCAAATCTTTGCCAATGTTTCACAAGTCAAATGGTTCCTAAAGGTTCATGCTAGCATTCCATAGATAAAGATTCAAACTTGCAAGATAAACTGGTTAAGCATAACATGAGTGGCATGATTAAGTCGCTAAAACTTAGCCTAAGGTCATAGATCATAGAAAAGGGGGCAAAGTTAGGTTCACATAGGCTAGCATACTTATGTTTCATCGCATTTTATTCCATGTCACATTAGAACCACCGTTAGAATCTACAAGTAGCTAGAACTTACATAGCAAGGCTTAGGGAAGGATCATGCATCGTCTTGACGAAGAAAGGTGGCTCCTTTGTTGAAGAATCGTCATGAAACTTGCATAGCAACGTTGATTCACTCCCTTGATTTGATGTAGCAAGCTAGCACCTTTGATACGGATCCGATTTGAATGCATGAGCTCTTGGGGTTGGAGATGGAGGCCATGATCAAGATAGATTTTGGCGGCACTTCGTGGCATGAGTGATTTGTGAGGGTTTAGGGTAGGCTTAGGAGTCTTTTTATAGAGATTAGGAGTAGTTTAGGCCCTTAGATTAACCTTAGGATAGATCTGAGCCTTTAAAATCCGTCACAAGCCTCCAACCATGTCTTGAGGAACAAGTCAGGTGCACCCAAGCCAAACTGGCCGACCACCCAAGTCGACAGGGGTGTCGACTGGGCAGTCGACAGGGGTGTCGACTGGGCAGTCGACACCCCCTGGGGTGTGTCGACTCCCAAGTCGACTCCCCAGTCGACTTGGGGGTGGCGGGAATTTTTCCCGCCTCTTCTGCTTGGCTGAATTTGAAATCTGAATTCAAATTTGAACTTGTTTTTGAACTTGAAATTTTCTGAAAACTTTGACGGGCCATAACTTGGTCATACGGACTCCGATTTTCGAAAACTCGGACTCTATTTCGCGTATTTTTCCGAGACGAACGCAATGGCATAGCCCATTTCCCTCGATTCAGATTTTATAATTAAATTCTGCCTTGATTCTCGTCTTAGCATGTTGTAAAAATCCGGGTTGTTACACCATAAACATAATATAATTGAATAACATTTTAGAGATCTTACCTAACTCTCGTCAGAGTTTTACAAATGAGTTCTCTAAAAGGGGTTTGGTAAATATATCAGCGATTTGATTTTCTGAGTTTATAAACTCTAAGCTAATTGTTTGTCTTTCAATATTGTCTCTTAAGAAATGATGTTTGGTATCGATATGTTTTGTTTTGGAATGGTTCACCGGATTTTTAGACAAATTTATTGCGCTTATATTGTCATAATAAATTGTAGAGTTAGATAAATTTACGTTAAAATCCTTTAGTATTTGTTGCATATATATTACTTGAGCACATGCTAGTGCAGCAAATATGTATTCAGCTTCGCATGTTGATAATGAAACACAACTTTGTTTCTTGCTGAACCAAGATATAAGCGATTTACCGATAAAGTGACCCGTTCTGCTTGTACTTTTACGATACGTTCGTGATCCTCCAAAATCAGCATCGCTATATGAAACTAATTCAAAGGAATAATCTTTCAGATAAAAAAGTCCAAAATCTTTAGTACTACTAAGATAACGTAATATACGTTTAACTGCTCTCAAATGTGATTCTTTCGGATTAGCCTGAAAACGAGCACATAGACAAACACTCATCATAATATCCGGTCTACTTGCAGTTAAATATAAAAGTGAACCTATCATGCTACATTATAGCTTTTGATCGACACGTTTTCCATTTTCATCTTTATCTAAATGTGTTGATGTACTCACTGGTGTAGGTTTACTTGACGTATTTTCCATTCCAAAACATTTTATTAAATTAGTACAATATTTTCCTTGATTTATGAAAATTACATCTGGCAATTGCTTAATTTGTAATCCAAAAAAGTAAGAAAGTTCTCCCATATGTGACATTTCAAATTCGTTGGTCATTATTTTTTAAAATTATTGACATAATTGATCATTTGTTGATCCAAAGATAATGTCATCTACATATATCTGTACTATTAAAATATCTTTATTATCCTTTTTGAAAAAAAATTGTTTGATCAACCTTTCCTATTTGAAATCCTGAATCTAATAAATAAGTTTTTGGCATTCATACCAAGCATAAGGTGCTTGTTTCAAACCATATAATGCCTTTTTCAATTTAAAAACATGATCGGGAGATTTTTCATGAGCAAATAGTGGAGGTTGTTTAACATATACTCGTTCTTTAATAAATCCATTTAAGAAAGCTCTTTTAACGTCCATTTGATATAGTTTAAAATTATGATGACAAGCATATGCTAATAGTATTTGAATTGCTTCTAATCATGCGACTGGAGCAAAAGTTTCTTCATAATCTATGCCTTCTTCTTGATTGTAACCTTGTGCAACAAGTCTAGCTTTATTTCTAGTGATATTAATCAATTCATCTGCTTTATTTTTATAAACCCATTTTTTTCCAATAACAGTTTGATCACTCGGTCTTGGAACTAGTTCTCATACTTCATTACGTTCAAACTGATTTAATTCTTCTTCCATAGTGATTATCCAATTTTCATCTATAGGTGCTTCTTTAGGATTTTTGGGTTCGATATTTGATAAGAAGGCTACATTACTTAACAAATTAAGTTGACTTCTTGTCCTTATGTTTGAAGTTATTTCTCCAATAATATTTTGAGTTTGATGATCTCTTAATATTCTTGGTGGAGATCTAACTTCATTAATAGGAGTATTTTGATTATTGATATTATCTTGTGTTTCTGTAGCATTATTCTCTATGTTATTATGAATAGTGTTTTCATTTTCTCTATATATTTCAATATCATCATTATGTGAAGAATTATTTTTTAGTGAATTTAAAGAATTTTGAATAATATTTTTGTCAAATGATACATGAAGTGATTCTTCGATCTTACCGGCTCTTTTATTAAAAATAAGATATGCCTTGCTACGCTCAGAATATCCTAAGAATATTCCTTCGTCGGATTTTGAATCAAATTTTCCAAGCTGATCTTTTGTATTTAAAACAAAACATTTTGAACTAAAAACTTTGAAATAAGATATATTTGGTTTTCTACCAGTAAAATGCTCATATGGAGTGTTTTTGGTAAGTGGTTGGATAGAAATACAATTCAAAACATAGCAAGCTGTTGCGACAGCTTCAGTCCAAAAATGTTTTGGCAATGTACTTCCATTTATTAATGTTCTTGCACATTCTTGTAAAGTTCCTATTTTTATGTTCTACAACTCCATTTTGTTGTGGAGTTCTAGGAAAAAAGAATTATGAAAAATTCCTTTCTTTTGACACAATAAATAAATTTCTCATTTTCAAATTCTCCTCCATGATCACTACGTATGTTCGTTATTTTTAAATAAGTTAAAATTTGAATTTGTTTGATGAAAATTTTAAATAAATCAAAAGTATCGCCTTTATTCTTTAAAAATATAGTCCAAGTGTATCTTGGGAAACCATCAACAATTACAAACGCATATCTACTATGATTTATGGATTGTACTTGAGTTGGTCCGAATAAATCCATGTGTAGTAATTCAATTGGTTGTAAGGTGGATATAACCTTTTTAGATTTAAAAGAAGACTTAGTTAACTTTCCAAGTTGACAAGCGTCACATAAATTTTCTGTTTTGAATTTTCTTTTGGGTAATCCTCTTACAAGATCATTTTTAGATATCTTGTTGATAGTCTTGAAATTAATATGGCAAAATTGTTTGTGCCATAACCAAGGATCATTGTCTTTGGCTAATAAACACATACTTGGATTATTATTAATGGTCATATTTAAAATATAGATATTTTTGTCTTGATATTCTTCAAAAATTGGGTTTTGATTTAAATCAAAAATACTACACTTATTTTCAGAAAATGATATTTTAAAACATTTATCATATAATTGACTAATACTTAATAAATTGTGTTTTAAATTCTTAACTAATAAAACTTCTGAAATAAGAGGTGAATTAGATATACCGTAATTGCTCACATTGCCTTTTCCAATGATGTATCCTTCGGAATTATCTCCAAATGTGACAGTTCCTCCTTTTGAGTAAATGATATTTGTTAGCATTTCCTTGTCTCTTGTCATGTGTTTTAAGCAACCACTGTCTAGTATCCATTTTCCTCTATTTTGTCGAGTGGGGCCTGCAAAAAATAATTTATCATTTTCATTGGTACCACTTCCTCCGTTAGGGTCCTAAGGGTTAAATCTTAGGAAGAAAAACCCAAGATGGCTTAGGTTCCTTTTTAAAAAAATAATTACTATTATAATGAATAGAATCTAAGAAGTTTTTAATATAATTATTCCTAATAAGAATATTATTTGTCTTTGGAATCCATATACTAATATTTTCTGAATATTTTTTCTTAGTACAAATGTTTATTTTACTACTAGAAATTTTCGGTTTAATATTATAATTTTTTAAATTGGATTTCCTTTTTGAATTAATTTCTTCATTATACCCAAGTCCTTTTTTACTAAAGGGGGTTGAGAGTTTTCTAATATTTTAGATAAATTCTCTCTACTCTTGTTAAAATTATTTACATTTTTAGAAATACTTTCTAATTTAACTTTTAAACTAGAATTTTCTAAATCTATAATTTTAACTTTAGTATTTAAATTATGATTTTCAGAAGTTAATAAATCATTTTTATTCTTTTGAGTCTCGATTTCTTGACTCAACATAGAAATTTGAGAATTTGGTATTGAAAAAGACTCTTGTAATTTTCTAATTTCTTCTTCTAAAATTTCTTTTTCATCTTTTACAAGACCTCTTTCAAATTCTGCTTTATTTTTATCTCCATTAGTTTGTTTAAATTTTTGTCTAAACATTTTACTATACTCTAAAATTTCAGTATTAATTTCTACTAATTCATCAAAAGTAAAATTACATACATCATTATCCTTAGCCATGAAGCACACGTTTGCTTGCTCATTATCACCTTCACGATCACTTTCAAGAGATGATTCCGAGTTGTCCCAAGTGAGTGAAAATGCTCGTCTCTTTGATTTCTCATTTTTGCGATTTCTCTTTAGCTCTAGACAATTCTTTTGATAGTGTCCAGTCTTGTGACAGTTGAGACATTCTACTAGAGCAGGGTCAAGTTCTTTTGATGAATTCTTTTTAATACTCTTGCTCTGACCTTTTCTGTATTTTAGAAATTTTCTAAAATTCTTAGCAACAAATGCAATATCTTCTTCATCTGAATCAGAATCTTTTTTCAGCATGGAAAGCTAAATTTTTCTTATATTGTGCCTGTGCTTTCTTTGCCTGTAAATTAACTTCATAAGACATTAGATTACTGATCAATTCTTCTGGTTTCATGGCAGAGAGATCATTAGCTTCTTCTATTGCTCCCATTCGTCCGTTAAAGAATTCAAAATTTTTGATACTATATCAAAGTCGGAATACTTTTCTCCTAATCCTAGTAATGAATGATAAATGTTATGAAAACGTGAATCCATGTCATTTATGGATACAATTTCATTCATCTTAAAATTTTGAAACTGATTTTTGAGCATAGATATTTTTCTTTGTTCAACTATGTTAGTACCCTCATTAGTAATTTTAAGTGTTCTCGAAATTACATATGTAGTATTGCACATACAAATCCTATTGAATTCATTTCTATCTAGAGCACACTGTAACATGTTCATGGCCTTAGCATTTGTAGTAGCTTCATTTTTCTCAGTACTTGACCATTCAATGTATGCAATAGTAAGTGATGTGTACTCGTTTTGAGTAATATTCCATGCATCATAACTACTTGCTTGCATGTATATTCTCATTTGTGTAGGCCAGTAACTATAATTCATACCATTAAAGAAAGGTGGTCTAGCGGTAGATTGGCCTTCAGAACATCCGGTGTTATTGCTAGTGCTAATGTAACTATCCATAATGTTTATGTATCAATTAACGATTTTACGGTTAAATGATTGTCTAGCTCTGATACCAATTGAAAAATCAGTGTGTACGACTTAAGCAAGACCTATATGGATATAGTGGAAATATAGATGACATACTAACTTGTTAATATGCAATAATTACGCAGGTAAAATCTAAGTTATGGAGATATAGCACAAGTAAATAAATGTGGTAAATAAAGTAAAGTGACACCCGCAATGTTATACTGGTTCATACTTCCCGCCCTACATCCAGCCCCCAAGCTCCTCTTCGGAATTCACTAACAACGCCCTCTCTTAACCCAAAGGAATAGGTCAGTACACCTGAGCCCTAACAAGGATGCCTCTCGCTTGAGCAACTACACAGGACTTCAACAATTATAAGTGTTTAACTTCTGCTTTATGTTCTTGAATCAACACGGATAGTCAACGGTTTAAGTACACCCTTCCTATAATCTGATCCTTGAGTATATGATTTGAATGCGAAGATTTCAGGAAGAAAATTGCTTGTTGAATCAAATGGTATTAAAATCAAATCAAGGATACACCAAGTGTTTGAATTAGGAGTGCTTTTGTTTGAAAGAATGTAAATAGAGAGAATAGAAAGATGATTAGTAAAATCGGTAAAATCCGGTGATTGTAAAACATATTTGAAGTTGTTTATATAATAATATAAGAGTAGCAATCCTTCATGAAGAGTTTCTATAAAAAGTTATGTCCATTTCTTTTGATTTATGAATAGGAATCTCTTTATGAAAGACGATGACTCTTCACAAAATGGTTCCAGGGTCGAATCAGTCGACTAGTTAAAAATCATCAGTTGACTGGTTGAAATATATCGTATATATAAAAAAAAAACTAGCCATTATATACAAAAACAGGCTGACCATTCGACTGGTCCTTTTTCTACCAGTCGACTGGTAGGCCATTTTCTATATATATATATATGTATATATCAGGCTTTTAAAGGCTTATAAATATATATATATATATTGTTTTGCACATTCATGTATACTTAAGGATAGATTTTAACATAATTCTAACACGACTAATGTATATGTATATATAAAACTTATCTTTATGATATTATTCCCATTGCAACTTCAGAAACTACTCTTCCTTCTTGCATAAGGACTTCACCTAAACCGGTCCCACATGCGTCGGTGTAAACGGTAAACAATTTTGAATCATCGGCATGATTAGGACAGGTGCGCTAGTTAATGCGTCCTTTAATTTCTTAAAGGCTATATCACATTTTTACTCCAAGCGAACACCAAATTCTTTTTCATTAATTAGGTTAATGGAGTAGCAATCTTTGCGAAGTCATTAATGAATTTCCTATAGTATCTTCTTACTTCCATAGCATTTTGAGGTATCCTTCACTCCTTGATTGCCTCGATCTTCGCTGGGTCTACGGCCAAGCCTTCACTTGACATAATATGTCCTAAAAATCTTACTTCTTCCCTCCAAAAATGGCACTTCGAGAATTTTTCTTTCAGTTGGTTCTTCCTTAATATCCTTAACACTTGTCTCGAGTGTTTTTCATGCTCTTCACGATTTTTTTAGAATATAAGGATGTCATCTACGAAGACTAGCACAATTTTGTTTAGAATTCCCCTAAACACCCTACACGTGAGGTCAACAAAGAAGGCGGGTTCTTTCGAATAAATTCCCATTGTAATAATCCGTATGGTGTCCTAAACGTAGTTTAATCCTTGCTGTCTTCAGCAATTCTTGATTGGTGAAATCCAATAGAAAGATCTAGTTGAGAAAATACTCGGGCTTCTCCCAAGTGGTCAAAAAGGTCATCAATTCTAGGTAAAGGGTTCCTATTGTTCTTGGTCAATTTATTGAGCTCCCTATAGTCCTCACAAAGTCTCAAAGATCTGTCTGCTTTGGTGGCAAATACAATAGGTGCACTCCATTCTGAGGTATTTCGACGAATGAAACCTTTTGCAACAACTCTGAAACCTGCATATCTAGTTCCCTTCTTTCCTTAGGCGCCATATGCCACAAGGGTGGTGCTACAGGTCTAGCATCCTTCTGTAGGTCAATACGAAAAGGGATTTCTCTATGGGGCGGATGAAACGACCCAAACTTCCCAGTAAAGGAAAGGCTGGATTGCTTTGAGAACAACACACATCAGAACATAAACTGAAGAACATTTTATTGCTGATTACAACAATTACATCAGAGTACAAGAAAATCACAGAGTATGAATACTTATGACACAATAGAAATACAATAATAGCAGAGATTTAAATTACACTTAAATAGCAGCGGAAAAATATTACAAATATACAACTGAAAGGAATACACGGATACAGAGCTTTCCGAATACCGCTTCAGCTATAAACCAGGATCCTGTAAATATATCTACAAAAAACTACTCGACTGCCTGTGTGGAAAATATGGGCACCCGAGTTTGCCAGTGAAACAAACTACAGGTCAGTCATTGGACTAGTATGAGAAATCTTAACTTAACTTATCTACTAATAAGGCTAATCACAGGACCACGCCACTAACGCGGAACGGGTTTACTCCATTGGATTGCCAGTGCATGAAATAAAGTAAAACGTTACACAACGCAATACTCTTTAGAAAAATGAAACCATTATAAGACTCAAGTCCCATCACACAATGCAGCGCAAACCGGAGGATAGAATTTTAACTTATAATGGTCAAAAATGCTTGATACGATAAAAACGGATTTGATATTATCATTCATGTATATATATTTTCAAAAACAATTTCAATCATAATGTATTAATCATAGACGGCATGGGTACCATATATCATGTCGCCATACTAGTTCTAAAATCAAAACCGCATGGAGTCGTATTGGAAGTTGGTTTTCCTTCATGAAATCGAGGCTAGGGATCGTCCTCTCCGATTCGAGACACTCTAGCAAATGCCTCAGGATCACACCTATGGGCAACCCTTGGAGCGGTAAGGCCGGTCTCCACCTAACGGTAGTGGGTTGGCAATTCCTGAACACACGATTCCCGGTTCCTTTGAACCTATAGTATGACCACTAACGGCCTATTAAAATCCGTGGTACCTCAAAATCCATCATCCACATAAGTAAAGTGCCAGCCAGTTTAAGCACTGACACTACCACTAACTAGAAAGAAACGTGTGCACTCCCTACGGTCCATATCCCATTTTTGACTCATACCGTGGTGTGAGGCTCGCGAAGTCACGCTATACGAAAAGCTAGGCCGTAATAGGCTATACTTTGATCATCCCACAAGGACCTGCTTTTCAACAAAAGCCTTGATCAATTTCATCTTGGCGTGCCACATTGACAATTCATGCCCTGCGATCAATCACTATTAATATATACCGGGATGTTAAGCAGAGAATAAATTCTCCACCACCAATCAGACATACATTAATAAAAATCAATTTAATTCACATGGAATGAAATCCAATGTCAGACACGCATCCATTTACTAGCTTACGCTCTGGGTTTGAGCGAAAACCAAATCCGAACAATCAACAATAGTCCGGACGGCCACCACTGAAGCCCCTTCAAGGTAGCTACTTCGTCTCTGTAGCAACACATCCATTCGATGTGAAGATCGTTGGTCTTCAACTACCGTCTTCATCTTCGACTCTTCATTGTCGTAGTATTTATTCGGAATGGTTTAAACCCGGTCTTTCCGAATAACTCTCGTATTTTTATAATTAATAATCAAGCGCTATAAAAACACATCCAACGCCTCACTCCAATTCAGGATATTCTTTTAAATAAAATATTCGTATTATCTTAACAAAGATAAATTCTTCAAATTTATTCTTAAATCTTACTTTTAAAGATTTATTAAGAACCCAATTTGGTTTTAAATGTCACGAATCATTATTTAATGATTAATTAAATTTAAGAAATTTATCTTATCTTTAACTGGGTTAAAGAACTGATGTCATTTAAAACATAGTTCACGGTAAACCCAAAATCATCTTCCACAAAATATGGAATCTTCACAGAAATCAAATTAATATATAATCGTTATAAATTTCTGTATCCAACTGATAATATAAATGGAATAACGGCAAAGCCTCTTAAATTCCATACGTAGTATCAGTCTTCTTTTACAGAAGCTTATCTCGGTTATTATTAATTCGAATTCCATTCAACTCCAATTTAACATATTAAATTGGAAAACTTGGCTTTGGAAAATTCTCATTTAAATCTTAATAAAAGATTTATAAATTCCAAACCATAATTTTCACTGTCAGTTGGGTCAAAGAACAAATGTCACTTAAAAACACAGTTCACAATAAACCCAACTCACATTTTACCTTATTTCAATTATTAAACATAATTGAAAACTGTAATAATCTTAATTAAAAGATTTATTCTTTTCATACGGGGTTTAAGAACAGTGTTATTTAAGACACTATTCACGACAAACCCGAAATGCAATTTATTTAATTTAATTTCAATTAAAATATTAACAAATTGGAAAAACTTCATTAAATCTAAATTTAATGATTTATTCTAGATGATAACTAGTTCATTTCAATAAAAATATATTCTTCTAATATATATTCTTTTTCTAGAATATTCTTTATTGGAATGTGACTCAATCAACAACCATATACTGCATGAAATCAACAATCATGATGAATAATTATCAAACATCCAAATAACAACCAAAGTGGATTCTACACTAAATATTGGGACTAGTGTAGGTCAAATATCATCCCAACACCCGTGTGGGGTATCATCCAACAATCAAATAATAAATTATTTGTGCACTTGGGCGATGTGTAAAAAAATAATCGTCCCAATCACATAAACAAGTCGGATAACTTGTAAATGGAAGTGTAATATTCAATTTGAATATTCTAACTTTATCTGTAATATGTTTAACACTTCAACATCGCAGACATATATTTCACACATATAAATGACTTGGTTTTTAATTCTTCTTACAATAAAATTTAAATTCTATTACTAACATTTTTGTAGCAAAATGTTATTTTTTTTCATATGACATTTTATGACCAAAAATGTATCAAAATTTCACTGCGACATTTTATGCATATTTTATTTGTAATGCAAATAAAAATGTGACTTTTCATTTCTAGTTTTATTTGCAACAAGGAATGCAAATAAAAATATAACTTTTTCTAACGAAAATGTCCTTTTTACTCTAATTTACATTTTCTAACAAAAATGTATATTTTGCTTCGCTAACATGTTTTAACATAAAAATGAATATTTTCTTCGCTAACATGTTTTAACATAAAAATGAATATTTTCTTCGCTAACATGTTTTAACATAAAAATGAATATTTTCTTCGCTAACATGTTCTAACATAAAAATGAATATTTTCAAATTTCACTAATAATATTTTGTTTACATTGAAAATTGTAAATTTCCATTCATATTTTATTTACATTGAAAAGTGTAAACTCCTAATCATATTTTATTTACATTGAAAAATGTAAATTCGTAATCATATTTTATTTACATTGAAAAATGTAAATTTCCGTTCCAATATATGATTAAATAGAAAAATGAATTTTTTTATTTCAATATATATTTCCATAAAAAAAATGAAATTTCCTATTTGGTTTACATTGAGAATGTAACTTCTATTTCCTACTTTGCTTACATTGAAAATACAACCTTCTATTTCAATATGCTATTTACATTGATAATGAAAAGCTTTTTTTATATATTTCAATAAAATCTTTTCTTACATTCAAGATGTGAATTTTCTATGTAATCTCATTTTATATAACAAAGGTCACTTTTAAATGTTTCATTTATAGTAAAATGTAAATTTCAAAGAAAAGCCATTTTATATGACAATGGACAATCTTAATGTTTGATTTACGTTAAAGAGGTAAAATTCCATGTAAATACATTTTTATTTTTAATGTTACATTTACATTAAAAATGTAAGTCTGAATATTAATACATTTCTATTTGAAAAAGTTGATTTTGTCCCTTATAATCTAATTAACAAAAATGTTAATTCCGTTCTTATTTACAAAAATGTTAATTTTGTTCTTATTAACAACAAGTGCTAATCTTGTTCTTATAATCATATTTGACAAAATTGTTATTTTTAATTAAACAAATTTTGACAAAATTGACATGTTGTTCTAATTAAACAAGTTTGACAAAATTGACATTTTATTCACTAATCATTCTTATGACAAAAATTGTCATTTTATTCGCTAATCATTCTTTCCAATGTTCGTGTGTCAAAATAGAAGAAGAACTCTATTATGAACTAAATTAATACAGGTCTAAAATTAAAAAAAAAAAAAAATTCGGATCAAGATCTAACCAAACACATACATCACAGTCATCATCATCAACAACCACAATTCAAATATCATACATCGCAGAACTGAATAAATTAACATACATACAAGGAACTTAAATGGCGAGAAAATAATTAATATTTTAATTAATTTTAAACATAGAAATCTCACATTTCTTTATAATTTTTAATTTCCAACATGCTCTAAACCAGTTCCAGTCCGTACCATCATGTAGAGTTCGTTCATGCGATCCCAACGCACCTGAAATCGTTTGATTTCATCGCTGTTTGAATGAGTTACACAGTTTTAAATTTCTAAACTTTTATACACTAATAATTAATTAAAATAATTAATAAAATACTGATTACTTTGATTAACAAACAAGGCTGCCGCGTTTCCTTTCTTCGTTTTTTTTCTGAAACGAGAGCTCATTCTTCACGATCAAACTCCTCCAAACCCACCCCCCTACTTCGAGCACAGAATTCCAGAGATCTACAGCATCATTTCAGATCATGGCCATTGGTTAGAACGGTCTTAGTGTGTCGAACAATTTTGCAGAGGTTACTTTTTGAATTTGGTTGATGGATTAGAAGAGAAAAAGAGGAGAAAGATCATTGTGTTTCAGTCGTTGAAAGATAGAAGGGGCGGCGGCTGTTTTAGGTTGTTTAGAGGATTAGGGTTCGAGTAGGCTAAGTATTTATAAATTTATTTTATCCTGCTTTTTATTTTTAATAAATTTAATTACTACTTATCTTTATTTAGATATGAAACTTCCCATTTCCATTCGTTTAATTAATGTAGTCAATTAATGAGGGTAGTTAAAGAAGGAAAACTTCATTTTCTTTCTTTAAAATATTTAATTAATAGGGAGAATATTATCTGCATAGAGAGAGAAACCTTTCATTTATTGGTTTATTATCAATTTGATTTAACAAACATGTGACATATATGCGAGAACAAACAAATGTATGATAATAATTTTTTTTTGTAAGTGCAACATGTGGTACGGGCAATAAATGATAGGAAGGTATAGACATATAATTTAAATCAGTAGATGGCCAATTATATAAATAAAATGAGAAATAAATAAAAGTTAACATATATAATTAATTATATTCCTCATTAGGATACAACATATAAATGAAATTAACCAACATCATGATACAAGTATATATATATATAGCCAATATTCAAAACATGTGTTTAATTCTTTTCCTCTTTTAACTTTTAATGAAAATAAACTATTTCTATTATCAAGACTTGAAATAAATAGTGAATTTTATATGAAAACTATATGTATGTATGAGTTAAATTCAATCAAAACCCCCCAATAATACAAATCACATAATTACAACAATCAGTCCTAAAATGTTTGTGTGTTGACAAAATTCCCTTTTTTTTAAAATCCAAATACCTAATTGAAAACATTATTTATATATAAAAACTTTCAAGTCTAATGTTACACTTAGTTTTGAAAGATAACAATCTAACATTTTACTAACTGAGTATAAAGTTCAAATTAACCTTTAAGATATAATTTAATCCATTAACATGAACATAGAATTTTAGATCGAAAGTTAGACTCTAAATTAAATTTGTAAAACCAATGATCTAAAATGAATCATTGTACTACAACTTATATTGATTTAGTTTTAATTTAACATATTGAAGAAAATGATATGTTACTTAAACAAGAAAGCTATTAGATCCAAACAATTACATTTATATTGAATATTTAGAAACAAATCTATATTTGAACATTTTAAAGCACAACAAAAATTAAATTATTTGATTCATCAAATAAACAAAACAATCAACTATTCAACAAACAACGTCATCTTCATTAGCAGTCATCAATTTGAACCAGGCAATGATGCATACTTAGAAATTAGGATAACCATATTATTTTTCAACAATAGTTTAAAGTTAGCTAGCCCAAATGCGTAATTTAATAATTTCCATTATTATCAATCTCAAATTATAAATTGTTGTCTATCACAAATAAAATTTTAAATTGTTCATTAATAACGTCATAATTTTATTTAGAAGCCTTTTTAAATTCAATAATTTAATTTTAAAAAAAAATAGATTTTTTTTTAAATTCTGGCACCTTTTCTAATAAAATTTCCTTAAAATAAATTATTAAATTAGCCCCAAAATTCCGGGTTGTTACAATCTCCCCCACTTAAAATCTTTTCGTCCTCGAAAAGGAACGGAGCTAAAAGTTGTTAAATTAACTAATTAAATTAAATTTTTATTTATTGTTTCAATAATTTTATTAGTTAAATTAAAAATCAAACATCACAACCAGCAATCAATTAGGTGATCAACTTTTAAAAATATATACAACTTTTATATATAGTCAAAAATCATATTTTAGTGCAAATCACAACAACATATCCTATCTAATTTTTGGTTCTCATACCAGTCAATGGAAATATATAGATATACCACTTTCGAAACTCGAACATAATTTCTGATGATGTTTTGAACCACCATCAGAACATCTCCGGGTGACTAGAGTTTGATTCTATATCCATCCAGTATATTAAAACTTCGAATATCCGTTAATTACTCGTATATCCAAAATCTTTATATACTCGATTGTCCACATTAAAATATAATAATATATCCAAATACGTAATTTAAGATAAATTTTTCAAAACTAAATTTGTTTTTATTTTTTTATTTTTTAAAAAATATATAATACTCTTCACACTCGTTTTAGTATACTACTGATCATATCTCTAACGAGTCATTCTTATTAGATATTACTAATACAACCTCTGATGAATTCTTTCGTTCGGTTCTAATGTGTCTTGTTCTAGAGCTCTGCAAACCAAAGCTCTGATACCAAATGAAACGACCCAAACTTCTCAGTAAAGGAAAGGCTGGATTGCTTTGAGAACAACACACATCAGAATATAAACTGAAGAACATTTTATTGCTAATCACAACAATTACATCAGAGTACAAGAAAATCACAGAGTATGAATACTTATTACACAATAGAAATACAATAATAGCAGTGATTTAAATTACACTTAAATAGCAGCGGAAAAATATTACAAATATACAACTGAAAGGAATACACGGATACAGAGCTTTCCGAATACCGCTTCAGCTGTAAACCAGGATCCTGTAAATATATCTGCAAAAAGCTACTCAACTGCCCGTGTGGAAAATATGGGCACCCGAGTTTGCCAGTGAAACAAACTACAGGTCAGTCATGGGACTGGTATGAGAAATCTTAACTTAACTTATATACTAATAAGGCTAATCACAGGACCACGCCGCTAACGCGAAACGGGTTTACTCCATTGGATTGCCAGTGCATGAAATAAAGTAAAACGTTAAACAACGCAATGCTCTTTAGAAAAATGAAACCATTATAAGAATCAAGTCCCATCACACAATGCAACGCAAACCAGAGGATAGAGTTTTACCTTATAATGGTCAAAAATGCTTGATACGATAAAAACGGATTTGATATTATCATTCGTGTATATATGTTTTCAAAAACAATTTCAATCATAATGTATTAATCATAGATGGCATGGGTACCATATATCATGTCGCCATACTAGTTCTAAAATCAAAACCGCATGGAGTCGTATTGGTAGTTGGTTTTCCATCATGAAATCGAGGCTAGGGATCGTCCTCTCCGATTCGAGACACTCTAGCAAATGCCTCAGGATCACACCTATGGGCATACCTTGGAGCGGTAGGGTCGGTCCCCACCTAACGGTAGTGGATTGGCAATTCCTGAACACACGCTTCCCGGTTCCTTTGAACCTATAGTACGACCACTAACGGCCTATAAAAATCCGAGGCGCCTCAAAATCCATCATCCACATAAGTAAAATGCCAGCCAGTTTAAGCACTGACTATACCACTAGCTAGAAAGAAACGTGTGCACTCCCTACGGTCCATATCCCGTTTTTGACTCATACCGGGGTGTGAGGCTCGCGAAGTCACGCTATACGCAAAGCTATGCCGTAATAGGCTATACTTTGATCATCCCACAAGGCCCTGCTTTTCAACAAAAGCCTTGATCAATTTCATCTTGGCGTGCGACGTTGACAATTCACGCCCTGCGATCAATCACTATTAATATATACCGGGGTGTTAAGCAGAGAATAAATTCTCCACCACCAATCAGACATACATTAATAAAAATCAATTTAATTCACATGGAACGAAATCCAATGTCAGACACGCATCCATTTACTAGCTTACGCTCTGGGTCTTAGCGAAAACCAAATCCGAACAATCAACAATAGTCCGGACGGCCACCACTGAAGCCCCTTCAAGGTAGCTACTTCCATCAAGGGTCTCTATAGCAACACATCCATTCGATGTGAAGATCGTCGGTCTTCAACCACCGTCTTCATCTTCGACTCTTCATCGTCGTAGTAATTATTCGGAATGGGTTAAACCCGGTCTTTCCGAATAACTCTCGTATTTTTATAATTAATAATCAAGCGCTATAAAAACACATCCAACGCCTCACTCCAATTCAGAATATTCTTTTAAATAAAATATTCACATTATCTTAACAAAGATAAATTCTTCAAATTTATTCTTAAATCTTACTTTTAAAGATTTATTAAGAACCCAATTTGGTTTTAAATATCACGAATCATTATTCAATGATTAATTAAATTTAAGAAATTTATCTTATCTTTAACAGGGTTAAAGAACTAATGTCATTTAAAACATAGTTCATGGTAAACCCAAAATCATCTTCCACAAAATATGGAATCTTCACAGAAATCAAATTAATATATAATTGTTATAAATTTCTGTATCCGACCGATAATATAAATGGAATAACGGCAAAGCCTCTTAAATTCCATACATAGTATCAGTCTTCTTTTACAGAAGCTTATCTCGGTTATTATTAATTCGAATTCCATTCAACTCCAAATTAACATATTAAATTGGAAAACTTGGCTTTGG
The DNA here is from genome assembly GCA_030737875.1 of Allium sativum. Lineage (NCBI taxonomy): Eukaryota > Viridiplantae > Streptophyta > Magnoliopsida > Asparagales > Amaryllidaceae > Allium > Allium sativum. The sequence goes on from CM060919.1 coordinate 252,000,960, forward strand.
AAATTTCTCATTTAAATCTTAATAAAAGATTTATAAATTCCAAATCATAATTTTCACTGTCAGTTGGGTTAAAGAACAAATGTCACTTAAAAACACAGTTCACAATAAACCCAACTCACATTTTACCTTATTTCAATTATTAAATATAATTGAAAACTGTAATAATCTTATTTAAAAGATTTATTCTTTTCATACGGGGTTTAAGAACAGTGTTATTTAAGACACTATTCACGACAAACCCGAAATGCAATTTATTTAATTTAATTTCAATTAAACATATTAACAAATTGGAAAAACTTCATTAAATCTAAATTTAATGATTTATTCTATATGATAACTAGTTCATTTCAATAAAAATATATTCTTCTAATATATATTCTTTTTCTAGAATATTCTTTATTGGAATGTGACTCAATCAACAACCATATACTGCATGAAATCAACAATCATGATGAATAATTATCAAACATCCAAATAACAACCAAAGTGGATTCTACACTAAATATTGGGACTAGTGTAGGTCAAATATCATCCCAACACCCGTGTGCGGCTTCATCCAACAACCAAATAATAAATTATTTGTGCACTTGGGCGATGTGTAAAAAAATAATCGTCCCTATCACATAAACAAGTCAGATAACTTGTAAATGGAAGTGTAATATTCAATTTGAATATTCTAACATTATCTGTAATATGTTTAACACTTCAACATCGCAGACATATATTTCACACATATGAATGACATGGTTTTTAATTCTTCTTACAATAAAATGTAAATTCTATTACTAACGTTTTTGTAGCAAAATGTTATTTTATTTTCATACGACGTTTTATGACCAAAATTGTATCAAAATTTCAGTGCGACATTTTATGCATATTTTATTTGCAACAAGGAATGCAAATAAAAATGTGACTTTTCATTTCTAGTTTTATTTGCAACAAGAAATGAAAATAAAAATATAACTTTTTCTAACAAAAATGTCCTTTTTATTCCAATTTACATTTTCTAACAAAAATGTATATTCTGCTTCGCTAACATGTTTTAACATAAAAATGAATATTTTCTTCGCTAAGATGTTTTAACATAAAAATGAATATTTTCTTCGCTAACATGTTTTAACATAAAAATGAATATTTTCTTCGCTAACATGTTTTAACATAAAAATGAATATTTTCAAATTTCACTAATCATATTTTGTTTACATTGAAAATTGTAAATTTCCATTCATATTTTATTTACATTGGAAAGTGTAAACTCCTAATCATATTTTATTTACATAGAAAAATGTAAATTCCTAATCATATTTTATTTACATTGAAAAATATAAATTTCCGTTCCAGTATATGATTAAATAGAAAAATGAATTTTTTTATTTCAATATATATTTCCATAAAAAAAATGAAATTTCCTATTTGGTTTACATTGAGAATGTAACTTCTATTTCCTACTTTGCTTACATTGAAAATACAACTTTCTATTTCAATATGCTATTTACATTGATAATGAAAAGCTTTTTTTTTATATTTCATTGAAATCTTTTCTTACATTCAAGATGTGAATTTTCTATGTAATCTCATTTTATATAACAAAGGTCACTTTTAAATGTTTCATTTATAGTAAAATGTAAATTTCAAAGAAAAGCCATTTTATATGACAATGGACAATCTTAATGTTTGATTTACGTTAAAGAGGTAAAATTCCATGTAAATACATTTTTATTTTTAATGTTACATTTACATTAAAAATGTAAGTCTGAATATTAATAAATTTCTATTTGAAAATGTTGATTTTGTCCCTTATAATCTAATTAACAAAAAATGTTAATTTTGTTCTTATTAACAAAAATGTTAATTTCGTTCTTATTAACAAAAAGTGCTAATCTTGTTCTTATAATCATATTTGACAAAATTGTTATTTTTAATTAAACAAATTTTGACAAAATTGATATGTTATTCTAATTAAACAAGTTTGACAAAATTGACATTTTATTCACTAATCATTCTTATGACAAAAATTGTCATTTTATTCGCTAATCAATCTTTCCAATGTTCGTGTGTCAAAATAGAAGAAGAACTCTATTATGAACTAAATCAATGCAGGTCTAAAATTTAAAAAAAAATTACTTCAAATCAAGATCTAACCAAACACATACATCACAGTCATCATCATCAATAAACACAATTCAAATATCATACATCGCAGAACTGAATAAATTAACATACATACAAGGAACTTAAATGGCGAGAAAATAATTAATATTTTAATTAATTTTAAACATAGAAATCTCACATTTCTTTATAATTCTGAATTTCCAACATGCTCTAAACCAGTTCCAGTCCGTACCATCATGTAGAGTTCGTTCATGCGATCCCAACGCACCTGAAATCGTCTGATTTCATCGCTGTTTGAATGAGTTACACAGTTTTAAATTTCTAAACTTTTATATACTAATAATTAATTAAAATAATTAACAAAATACTGATTACTTTGATTAACAAACAAGGCCTCCGTGTTTCCTTTCTTCATTCTTTTTCTGGAACGAGAGCCCATTCTTCACGATCAAACTCCTCCAAACCCGCCCCCCTACTTCGAGCGCAGAATTCCAGAGATCCACAGCATCATTTCAGATCATGGCCGTTGGTTAGAAGGGTCTTGGTGTGTCGAATGATTTTGCAGATGTTACTTTTTGAATTTGGTTGATGGATTAGAAGAGAAAAAGAGGAGAAAGATCATTGTGTTTCAGCCATTGAAAGATAGAAGGGGCGGCGGCTGTTTTAGGTTGTTTAGAGGATTAGGGTTCGAATAGGCTAAGTATTTATAAATTTATTTAATCCTCCTTTTTATTTTTAATAAATTTAATTACTACTTATCTTTATTTAGAGATGAAACTTCCCATTTCCATTCGTTTAATTAATGTAGTCAATTAATGAGGGTAGTTAAAGAAGGAAAACTTCATTTCCTTTCTTTAAATTATTTAATTAATAGGGAGAATATTATCTGCATAAAGAGAGAAACCTTTCATTTATTGGTTTATTATCAATTTGATTTAACAAACATGTGACATATATGCAAGTACAAACAAATGTATGATAATAATTTTTTTTTGTAAGTGCAACATGGGGTACGGGCAATAAATGATAGGAAGATATAGACATATAATTCAAATCAGTAGATGGTCAATTATATAAATAAATTGAGAAATAAATAAAAGTTAACATATATAATTAATTAGATTCCTCATTAGGATACAACATATAAATGAAATTAACCAACATCATGATACAAGTATATATATATAGCCAATATTCAAAGCATGTGTTTAATTCTTTTCCTCTTTTAACTTTTAATGAAAATAAACTATTTCTATTATCAAGACTTGAAATAAATAGTGAATTTTATATGAAAACTATATGTATGTATGAGTTAAATTCAATCAAAACCCCCCAATAATACAAATCACATAATTACAACAATCAGTCCTAAAATGTTTGTGTGTTGACAAAAATCCCTTTTTTTTTAAAATCCAAATACCTAATTGAAAACATTATTTATATATATAAACTTTCAAGTCTAATGTTACACTTAGTTATGAAAGATATTAATCTAACATTTTACTAACTGAGTATAAAGTTCAAATTAACCTTTAAGATATAATTTAATCCATTAACATGAACATAGAATTTTAGATTGAAAGTTAGACTCTAAATTAAATTTATAAAACCAATGATCTAAAATGAATCATTGTACTACAACTTATATTGATTTAGTTTTAATTTAACATAATAAAGAAAACGATATGTTACTTGAACAAGAAAGCTATTAGATCCAAACAATTACAAATTTATTGAATATTTAGAAACAAATCTATATTTGAACATTTTAAAGCACCACAAAAATTAAATTATTTGATTCATCAAATAAACAAAACAATCAACTATTCAACAAACAACGTCATCTTCATTAGCAGTCATCAATTTGAACCAGGCAATGATGCATACTTAGAAATTAGGATAACCATATTACTTTTCAACAATAGTTTAAAGTTAGCTAGCCCAAATGCGTAATTTAATAATTTCCATTATTATCAATCTCAAATTATAAATTGTTCTCTATCACAAATAAAATTTTAAATTGTTCATTAATAACGTCATAATTTTATTTAGAAGCCTTTTTAAATTCAATAATTTAATTTAAAAAAATAGATTTTTTTTTAAATTCTGACACCTTTTCTAACAAAATTTCCTTAAAATAAATTATTAAATTGACCCCAAAATTTCGGGTTGTTACAGCGGAAGTCCCATGACTTCCTCAAAGACATCCAAGAACTCACAAACCATAGGGACCGAAGATGGTTCTTCAGAACTAGGAGATAAGGAATATAATAAAGCTTTATCTTTGTTTCTAACATTACAAGGGAAAACTTAGGTTACGTCCTCCTCGGCTCCAAAGACGAACGAGTCTCTTACCGCAATCTAGGACGACCCCATAAAATAATAGCCAGTCTATACCTAGGATAAGGTCATACCCGATGAAATCTAATGCATACGCTTCGCAATGGAACTCGACATTGTCGACCTCCAATTCTAGGTCTTTGCAAAACAGCTCAGGATATTTTGATCCTTTGATAGTGTTGGCCACCTCTATCAGACTGTCCAAGATAGATACGGAAGGATTCAATAGATTTGTTAATCGCTTGGAGATAAAAGAATGGGTCACTCCAGAATCGAACAAGGTGTATACTAAATTTCCTAAAACAAGGGTTATACCTTCAAGTGCGGGTTGCCCTTAGTCTCTTGGGTGTCGGCTTTGAATTGGTGCTACTTTTATCGCATAGTTCTAGCCATTCTTGACAACTTTGGGCATTGAGCAGTCTTTAGACATGTGCCCTTCTTCATGGAAGTTGTAACATTTTCCCTTGAACTCGTTTTTCGCCAACGAGGTCCAATAATCTTTGGCCTCATGGCCTTTGCGATTGCAACACGCACAAGTCTTTGCATCCTTTTTGAATTTATTCTTCTTCTTCTTGTTTTTCCACCATTCCTTCTTCTTATTTCTGTTGGAGCTTCCTTCTCCTTTCTCTCCTTCTTTATCCTCCTTGGCGCCTTCCGCCTTGCATAAGATAGTTGTCTCTACTAGGGTTTCAAAAGTCGCCCCAAACATTACTTGGATAATAGGGTTTTGTTCAACGGAGAGTTCAGTCCTTTAACAAATCTCAGGGATTTTTTTCATAGGGGTTTCTACCAATCCTCTTCCAAACTTACATAATTCAGTAAATTTGGATACATACTGTTGCAGGCTCAAGCTTCCTCACTTGAGGTAGATAAATTTCTCTAGCTGGATAGTCATTTTTTTCCTTAGCAAAAACTTTTCTTTGAAACGGGTTTTGAATTCGGCCCACGTAAATATACCTCCCTCATTTTCCACCAATATTAAGTTCCACTATTCAAGGGCCTCATCCTTCAAATGACAGGCTGCAATTCTTCTCTTCACCTCATCAGACCAGCCAGTATCTTTGAAAATTCTTTCATAGTCCATTAGCCAAGACTGGGCACTAGTAAAGCTTTCTTTTCCAGAAAACAATTCCACTCCAAGATGCGTGAAAGTCTTACAAAGGCGGGAAAAGTCAAAGGCAACCTCAATGGCAGGAGCTGCAGGTGCCACCAGGGAAGGATCGGCAACATGGACTTATTCAACAGTACGGAGATACTGTTGAAACCATTCTAGCAAGTATCTAGGCCTTCCCGGTGACCTTTCTCAGTTGGGTTTTCAACCACTCTACTATCTAAAAAGAGAAGGAAGAATCCCTTAGTGGATACTCCTGAGATAGTATACAAGTTGAAAGGGAAGAAAAACGATAAAGATGCCTAGTATAAATGCGTATGCTTATTGGGCTAAATATATATATTATATATACAAATAGTTTGAAAATTCTTTTTCAAATTACAAATACGTCCCTCATACATATAATTCCTTTATAATCGGGTAACCTATGCTCTGATACCACATGTAACAACCCGCCCAGAACGAGCCTAAATTTCGACCCAGAGAAGGCCCATCGAAAATTAGAGCCATTCAAAATGGGTCATTGGTTCTTGTAAGTATTACATTTGCACAGAATATATACATACACAGATACTTCGAATGGAAATCTCAAACAGTGGAAAGACAAAATATAACACTAAAATAAAATGAACTATTTATTTCAAAAACACATAAATACAACAATCACAGTTACAATTGTTCAATGGGTACATCAAACAGTTAATTCTCATAAGTTTCCAACAGAAGTAAAGCAATAACTACTAATAATAGCATAACAACTTTGTCTTCTTAATCGGCTTCAATCATCACTTCGTTTATGGCTTTTACCTCATCTACTAACCTGTTGAATATGTTGAGGAGAGGGGCCAGAACATAAAGTTCTATGTGACTGAAATATAATGTTACTTAATGTCTATACCCTATATTTTTTGTAGGTTACATATGTCAAGGTATGTCTACACAACACACAACAAGTTCCAAGTTTCTAACTAATGGGGTGGATATCCAAGTCAATCGCCCATTAGTGTTTTAGGGTAAAGACCCAACGAGGTGGCATTCTCGATCACTTATGACCCTATTAAAGGTGGATTCTTATGATCTCCTATAACCCTGAGGTGGACCCTAGCCCTTTAAGACCCTGTCCTAATATGTGAACGTTCTTAAGTCTATACTCTCATTCGTAATATGAGAAGTAGTTACTGCGAACGTTACTACTTAAATGATATTACCTGGTAGGACACCTATGTCGCTTAAGACTTCTCTTAGATAGTTAGTGAGCATGCAATGGACACATATCTTTCAATTACCAATCTGTCCCTAGTAGAGTCCTTACAAGCTTCTAGAGGAAATGGACATCCCCGTGAACTGCCCTACTTCGTTACCGTTTTATGCCTAACCACTTTTACAGAAGGAGGACTTAAAGACCTGCTTCAATTCTAATAAGGGTAGGTCCCATGACTTTGGATCCTCTCCAAGGAATAAACCTTCGGAGGGATCCTAGTCCCAATCACTTAATATCCAAACTAGATAAAAAGTGAGTCAGTCAATTAAGACCTTATTAAGGCATAGTATCCAGCCTATTTTCACATAATAGACTTATATATATAGTTATATATATACACTAGACCTCTCACATTAAACCGTACACTTGTAGATGTTGGATATTCTAGTCAGTTTCGGGAATACTTCTTCTTCAAGTTTTTTTAACCTCGTGTCTAGTGTACTAAGTTTATGAATGGCCCATGGCACCTTTATATCTCACATTAGTTGGGCCCATTTGTGGTTGTTGGATTTGTCAGTCGGTTCCGAGCAGACTTCTACCACAATTGGCAACTAACCTCATATCTATATGTCACTATTTATATATATATATAAAGCTATTCTGCATACAAACAAGAAATCAAATATATTTATTATGGGGACTTTTCAAATTCGAAAGCTAACCTAACCGCATTTATTTCGCTAATTCAACGTTTAATTACGTTTATTTAAATATAATAATAATGCCTAAATAACGTAAATATTCATATAAATGGTGAAACATTCTAACGAGGTGGCAATTGTTAATTTGTCAAATTCAAGGTATACAAGTTTGGTTTCCATACTTTTACTGTTACAACATAGGCATGATAGCTTAATGACAAGATAACAAATAGTGGTGGATGGAAAAACATACATACAATTTCAACTTGCATCCTAGGCACGTAGAAATGATTTCAATACTGAATTAAAAATAGAGTATTACATACACCTACACATGTATGTTTATAATTTATATCTTATCTAATTCACCTTGTTATGCACATAAAAATATTTACATTTGACCTATTTCAATTGTGAATGCTTTTAGATCCAAAATAGGGTCCAAACCCAAATCAAATTATGAAACAATCAAATCTAAACATTTTTAGGTTACAATCAAATGATAAATAAAGGTGAATTACATAAAATAGAAATAATAGTAGAAACACCCTTTTTCATCTTTAATCCAGTATTAAAGCCAAAAGTCCACAAAACCCAAATAATCATGACAATTCATACGCAATTACAAGATAGAGGATTTGGGGGTTTTAATGTTTATATTATCGACTTCCAAATCCACCTAGGCATATCTTTCAACATGATAAACTAATAAAAATATGAATATTCCTAAGTAAACTAGATTCCACTTATAGATCTAGGCGGAATAGAGAGAAATATGCAGTAGATCTAGATCTACACTTTAATCTTTGCAGTCAAACATGCTATAATAATCCTTATAATTGTATACATATGAGACATATATTAGATTCTCTCATATATATATATATATATATATGTGTGTGTGTGTGTGTGTGTGTTTGTGTATGTGTGTGTGTGTGTGTTTTTGTGCCAAATTCCAAAATACTAAACTTATGTAAATTAGAATAGAGGGATTAAGAATAGAGTTGGAGAAATTAGAAGAAAACCTTAACCTTATTCTTTTATTTTTTCTCTGGAATTTAGCAATGGTGGAGAGGTAGCATGGAGGCAGGGATAGAGAATGGTAAAGGTTTCATAGTGTAATAGGAGGGGCTATATATAGTTTCCCGTGTGAGCATAGACAGTTGGATTAACTAAAATTAATCTAGGCCTTTTATTTATATATATCCTTTAAGAAAATCTCTAACCAGCTAAATTTATTGGGCTGTCCAGCCACCGAGCGGTCGACACCCCTTAAGGGGGCGGTCGATCCCTTCGGGGATAGAACGCCCAACAAAGCGGCATTGATGAATTGTTTATTTTATTTAGTATATTTCTTAATCTCTTATTCTTATTCCATATATACAATATACCTTGTCCCCCTGATCTTATCTTCAATTCAAAATTTGAATCTCCTCTTTATTTTGAATTTATAATTTGGACATATATATATTATCCATTTAATTAATTGTATATATATATACACATTATATGTTTACGGTCCAAATTCATTTGTTCATAACTTCTTCATACATTAACCGTTTTCAACATATTATATATTAAAACGATTTAGAATTTCGCCATGAATCCAAATAAAAGAATTTCGTAGCCAAATTCCTAATGCTGAAAAATCTCATTTTCCAGCCATATTATTTAATTGTTTATTTTTAATTTTTAATTTTTTATTAATATTTATGAATTTTACGATGTGTTACATATTTACTACTAATTAATAACATAGATAATCAAATTTTAATTAAAACTTCATTTTATTGCCATTATCATATTTTAGATGAAGAGGCAATTTGCCATTTATGAGATAAATATAGACTCTGTCATGAACAAAAGCGGTTATCAAATGCAACATGAATCAAAAATAAACCAAAAATCCATTCTTATGAAGCATAAAGAGAATAAAAAAAATAACGTTGAATCTACATTAACAAGAGGAAGCTTTATTACCCCTATATTTTAGCGTATTGCTTCTCATTGTGTTGCCATTTCAACAAATAGAGATATCAACATAAAGACGAAAATAGTAGAGACTAAACAGAGAAAGAATAGAGATTAACTACTAAACTAATTGCATAAAACTGAAATTTTGCATGAAAGTAAATCTAATCTACTAACAATAAAAAGAAAGCATGTAAATCGAAACGAAAACAAAAGAGAACATGTACAGAAAAGAGAAGGCTTAAGAAGTCATTTTTATTTCCTTGATTTTTATTTTCACTTGAACATATATTAATATAAGGTAAATGGTATCTACGTGAAACATAAGCGGTATGTATACATGATCAAAACCCTAATCCTCTTTTTTGGGAACTTCCCAAATTACCCTCTTCATGGGGTAGAAGCTTCTTGTCCTTCATTCAATATGCATGACACTTTTATTCCCGGTTAACTTTATCTATTAGCTCCTAATTGTAGCCTAAAGGAAAATGGGTTATGTGGATAGGTGGGGTCCTCCATTATCCATGAGATGAATTATTTTTCTCTTCTCTTTATGATTATGCATACATTTTCTTGAAAGCCTCTTCAGGTTTTATCCTTAATTCATACAAAAATAATTAAAAGGCATATGTAAATTTTATCAAAAATTAGCCATGCACAAACGTGAAATAATCAATCATATGCATAAATCTAGTGTATATCTACATGTTGATGAATCTAAACTCGTCATTTTAATCCATTTTCACTAATTATATTATCCCTAAGATTTCAAAGTTGGAAATAAAATAAATGATCATGATTTGGTGTAGTCTAACATGTAAATGATATTAAAACACCTGATCTAAGCAAATGATATAACATAGCATAGTAAGAGATCTAAATCACTCACTAAATCAATGAATATTATGAAAATCAATATTAAAATGATTTGGGAAGATAGGAAATGACTATAGAAAACTTCTAAATGATGTAAAATTTGTAGATCAATGAAAATCAAATCTCTACAATGTATTTAGGGGGATTAGAAGTGACATGGAACATGTTTTGCGTTTTGGGAGGAAGAACTAGATAATCATAGTTCTTATGGTTGCTAAGAAAACAAGGGGAATATGTTAACCTAATCCTTTTAGTCCCTATTTATACAACATGTCAATAACCCTAGTGTTTAACCTATTCAGTCCATTAGGTGCTAACTAAATCCACCAAACGATCCAAAAAGTATAAAACTGTTTAACTCCTTAACCAAATGTTAATGTAATCACTCTACAGAATGGTCATTTATCAAAAAATTCAATGGAGCGGATTTGAGTATCTAATTCTTCACCAATCAAAAGAAACGTCCAAAGCAAGATACCCAAGGGTAAAATGGTCACAAAACGATCCGACAAAAAAATCATAGATGTGTAAAATGTCCTAACTAACCGTAAATCAAAATATGAGAATGATATGTCCTCATGTGAATTAAATTAAATTATTTTACGATCCTCCGATACGTAAAGTACGGGTCATTACATTCTCTCTTTTTAAGATTTTGCCCTTGAAATCCTAAACAAGCACAAAGAATCAAAGTATCCTACAGACCCACCGACCATACCCAATCAATCTAACACACAATACAGAATCCAACAATCTATGCAAGCAATGTCCTAATCTAGCATGCTGAATCTAATAGTATAAAATACGATGATGCAAGTCAATGCGAACAAATAGAACATACCATTTGAAGAGTTTTGTATATGCCCCCCTCATACTCTCTTCTGTCTCCCATGTACAATTGCCATCATCCTCGCCCTATTGTACCTTAACTAGCTTAGCTACCATCCTCTTTAGCTTCTTCATATCGTTCCATACGATCCGAAGTAGCTTACGAGATCTTGAAACTTTTGGATCAACCTCTAAGTTTTAAAGTTGATGTAGTGCCACTATAATACCGGTGTCATGCACAAACTTCCATAGAAAAGGTACATCAAACACATTGTGTGCACCGGCCATCTTTAAAAGTAGATCTACATTGTATGCCATGTTCCCAATCCTCTCAACAATTGGAAGTGGTCCGACAAATCTCGGAGCTAACTAACCCTTCTCTCCAAATGGACTGCATTCCTAAGAGAAGAAACCTTAATGAATACTATATCGCCAACTGAGAATTACCAATCTTGCCTTCACTTGTCTGCATAGCTCTTCTAACGATCTTGAGTTGCTTTCATTGTCGACGAATGATATCTATCTTATCTGAATCCTCTCGAATCATCTCTAGCCCAAGTTGTTAATACCCAAGGTATTAATTTTGATGACAACGACCATATAAACATTACTAATAACATATATTCGAGTTGTTCTATTACATCAGATATATTATGGAGACATTTATAGAGAAAAACAAAGGCACAAAAGAAAAATTATAAAAGAATGTTAATAAGAATAATGGAAGAATTATAAAAGAAGGACAATCAAAGCAATTGAAGACCAAAACCTATTAGAGAAGAATGTTGAAGGACAAAGGTATTAAAGTGATAAGGAGTTGGTTGAACCTTATAATATCTTGTTAAAGATCCTATGACAATTACATTTGAAGCTCATCAACCATTGACCTCAATGGAATCACCAAAATCCTCAAATATAAGGAAATTTGAGTAGCTGAAAATTTGCAACACTTGTTAGTGTTGTTGTTGATTTTTGCAACACCCCATGTCGACATGGGGGTAGGGCATGTCAACATACTAGTCGTTTTAACTTTTTCAAAATAAAGATACATTTCCATCCATCTCTTCATCGAAAGATATGCCTCTTCAACCACTATATAAAGGCCTCTGAAAACGAATTTTGACATAAGGATTTCTCATTTTCTTTTACTCCTTTTTCGCCAAACATTTGCAATACAAGTCCATTGAATATTTTCCAGTTATCTTAGCAAATCCACTCTCTTTCACTCCGACTGTTCAAGGATTTGCAAACCATAATCAGAGAGTTGTACTTGAATTCAAATCTCTCTCTGTTTTCACCTTATTTCCTCAAAGAATTTAAAGATATATTGCCATTGGAGGTCTATAGGATCATTGTATCAAATCTGCAAGAAGCTGTATTGAAGATACGACTATTATGCATAGTTTGATGTTAGGGATAAGGAGAAGGTGTTCTTATAGCCAATGAAATCAAGATTGTAAAGGTATCCTTGCCACCTATGGAAAGCAAGCGGTTATAGTGAATTCTGCATGGTGGAGTGCAGGACTGGATATAGAATTGGTTAATCCAAACCAACATAAAATATGGGTAAAACGAACCAGACTTCCCGGATCCCCGAAGAGACGGAGAGCCCGGATTGCTTTGAGAACACGACGTGTCAAAACACAAACAATAGAACATTTCATTGCTATTAGAACAATTTACATCTGAGTACACAATATCAGAGTATGAATAAGTATTACATAGCAGAAATAAAATAATATCAGAGATTAAAATACATAGCAGCGGAAATTAAAGGTATATATACAATGTACAGCGGAAAATACATCAACTAGCACAACTGAAAGAAATATACGGATACATAACTTTCCGAATATAGCTCCAGCTATAAATCTAGGATCAAGTGTAAAGAAATATCTATGAAAATCAAAACTACTAGCTGCCCGTATGGAAAATATGGGCACCTAGAGTTTAGGTGAAAACAATAAACTCCGAGTCAGTCATGGGACTGGTGTGAGAACTAAAACGGTAATTAAATCTTTACTTTAAAAGTTTGAAAATCATGGGACCATGCTGTATAACATGGAACAGGTTTACTCCACATGAATCTCAGTTTAAAATAAAACAATGCTATGCTTTTTTGGAAAATGAAGCTATTATAAGACCCAGGTCCCATCACACAATGCAACGTAAGCAGGAGGATAGAGTTTTCCCTTATAATAGCCAAACATGCTTAGTACATTTAAAATGAATCATTTTATATTACTATGAGTGCATAGTATCAAAATCAACTTCAAAAATAAATGTATCAATCATAGACGACATAGGTTGTAACGACCCGGGATTTTGTTGACTTTGGTTATCGCCATAAACTCACTGATGACTAACCAAACATCAAAAAATACCGGTCATTAATGAAAGAAATTAGAGGGTGAGGAAAGATAAGATAGAAACTTAGAATAGAAGAAGAAGAAGAACACAACATCAGAGTAACACGAATCTCACAGCGGAACGAATAACATATAATATATATAACATAACTTGAAATATACATCTGTACTTGAATATACATCATTATAAAAGTACAACACTTACAACACAGCGGAAATAACTATAGCTATATAATCCTGAAGCCTCCTGCTCCAAGCTCTTCCAGTATATCTGTAAATCCCGACTACTTGACTGCCCGTACAAATTTATGCACCCAAGAGTTTAGGTAGAACAAAACAAAATAAACTCCGGGTCAGTCATGGGACTGGTATGAGTAAAACAGTTTAAAACAGTTGAACATGTAAACGATATCTCATAAGACCACGCCGTATAATGGAATGGCTTTTTCCCTTATGAGAATCTAAAATATCTTTATATCAAAACCTTTGATATTATAATATGTCTATCAACCACAATATAATAATCATCTAGCAGAAACGCTTTCATCTCACGTTCTACATATATAGTATACAATCAAAACCGCAAGCATGTATTGGGTAATGGATTTCCACCTATGACAAGGTATGGAACCACCTTTCGCTAGTGTACCTCTAGAGAGGAATACACTGGGTTCAACAAGAACATCTTGCAACCCGGCCACACATGACCGACCACTCATTCCGCTTGAGTGTATCGAATGTATATCACCAATGGTTGGGATCAGCAACCGTTTCCCGAATGGGACAACATCAACAATAGATTTTTAGAAGTAAATGAAACTCAGGATCAGGTGATTATACACCCTACTTCGGTGCGACCGACTTAGCCATGCTGCCTGTCCGATTTCTGCCATTTACCGGATGTGAGGCTAGAAGCTATGCTTTATCATCACACCAGATTCACTTTGAATGCCACATCGTCAAATCCATCAAATCACCGATTGACGTCCTCAACCATACATTATGTGTTAGCTAAAAGAAGTTTCCTTCTCCGCTTCCACTCTTGGTACGGTTGGAGAAATCAATATACATGATCGTCTGGAAATACTCTGTCAAACATCCGTCCATTTAAGTCATCCAGGAACAGGATGAACCGAAGGCACTATTCTGTAAACAGGATAGCCCTTGCATAACTCCGTCTTCAATTTCCTTTGGCATATATGATTCGCAACGCTTATGCCAATACAGAGTGGTTCTTTGGATAATAATCCAACCGGTCTCTCCATATTAACAACGTTAAAATGGTCAATACTTCGATAGTCTGTGATTTAACTATCGAAGAAAAACAGGTGTGCAAACAACGATATGATTTCCAAATGGAAATTTATATCGATCAAACATCATTCAACATTTATCTCTTTATTTCATTAATTTACTTATCTTCTGTTTCCCTATATTCAATATTTCTTATTTTCTAAATTTGGAAAATATACGTTATTAACAATGGAAAACATTTCCATTTCTTGTTTTCTTTATTTGAAAACATTTCTGGTTTCTTATTTGGAAAATATTTCCAAAGCTTCTTCATTGGACTTAGACAGATGTTTAAACAAACCATCGCAATGCCAACTCAAACCATTTCCTTTAATTACTAAATTCACTTAACCGTCCTTTACTATAGAACCTTAACCATTCCTTAGTTAAAAATGAAGTCAATCAAGTTGGGGTAATACTACCTCTCAGACCTTAACTGAACAATGTTTCTAACCTTGAAATAGACAAAGTTCACCCTTCTAATTCTTTAACAAACTTCCTTACGTAACTATCTTTCAAATCTTTTTTATTCGATAATTCTTTCCTTCGATAAGGTATATTCGATAACTCTATTCAATTTATTCTATTCACTTAACTCTTTTGATTTAACTCTAACTCTATTTGATTTACTCTATTTGATTTACTCTATTCACTTAACTCCTGTCGAATAAACTATATTCGATAACTCCTCTAACTCTATTCGAATAAACTATATTCGATTAACTCCTCTAATTCCATTCGAATAAACTATATTCGATTTATTCCTTTTTCTCTATTCGAATAAACTATATTCGATTAACTCCTTTATTCTATTTGAATAAACTATATATTCGATTAACTCATTTTACTCTATTCGAATAAACTATATTCGATTAACTCCTTTATTCTATTTGAATAAACTATATATTCGATTAACTCATTTTACTCTATTTGAATAAACTATATTCGATTAACTCCTTTATTCTATTTGAATAAACTATATATTCGATTAACTCCTTTACTTTAACTCTAATCGATTAAACCAACATCGATTAACTCCTTTTACTTTATTCGAATAAACTATATTCGATTAACTCATTTGCTTTATCTCTAATCGATTAAACTAACATCGATTAACTCCTTTATTCTATTAAACTAACATCGATTAACTCATTTTAACTCGATTAAACTATTCATTTATAAAGATTTACTTTTAGTAACGGTTCTTCACTTTACAAATGATTTCCTTCTTATAACAGTTCCCATTTTATAACGTTTATTCATTTTCTAAATATCTCCTATTTATAAATATTCCAATTTATAAATATTTCTTATTTATAAATATTCCATTTATAAATATTTTATTTTCAAATATCACTTTGAAAATATTCCCTTATCAACATTTCGGTATGTTATGGTATTCAACATATCAAATCACGGTGATCAGTATCGTCCAAACACATATAATCGACAACAGATTATGTAACACATCATATATCACAATATATGAAAAACAATAAAATAACTGCTGAGGAATCCAGTCGGATTCCTCCAACCTGTTTCCCTACATCACAGATGTTAAACAATACAGATAACATCACTTTGAGTTCCATATGATATATTCTGTTAAACAGAATCAATATAGAAATTCAACTAACTGACTAGCAGTTCAATCAAACAGTCAACACACAGTCAATCAGCCATTATTTTAACAGTTCTAAAAATACAACATGAATTTATAAACTGTTCAGAGTTAGTGAGATTTACTCACATTGGTAGTTCATCGTTAAAGAACGATAAAATGTTGTTTGATTTGAATCAAACAATTTATTTCACCATAAATTCAAATGAGCTCCAATTCACTCCTAGTCAGTCCCATGGTGTTGCCCTCGGCCATACGATCCCAACGCAACTGACGGTTCTCGATTTCGACTCCGTATGAGCTAGATACCGTGTAAGCAAGTTAACACATTTTAATTTAAATTAAAAACTTGAATTTCTATTTCTTATTGGGCTTTACCCCCTTCAACGGCCCATCCTCCTTCTTAAATCCATGGCCCATCTTCTTTCCTTCTTCCCGGATTCAAGCTCCAGGTCGCGACTTCATTCACTGCCATTTCCGATTCCACAAACTACCACCGCGATACCATCCTTCACCAAATTCAAAAACCCACTACACCATTGAACTTCTCTTCTACTACTCATCATCCCCAACACCGAAGTACCATTCTCGAGCTCATCCCAAAACCCCGTCGGACCTACTCGTCCTCGACATCATCGAACCAAAATACCACCGAAACCCTCAAAAAAATCACAACCGAACCCAAATCCTACAACAAACCCCACTACGATAACCAAAAATCAATTCGACGCTTGAAGACCCCAAATCTCGGAACCCTAAGGTGACGCTGTACGATTTTGAGCTCGACAATAACAGGACCGAACCCACTCAAACCAGTACAGAATAGAAGAGGATCATCTCAGTAACACAAATATACGTATATTTTTAATTATAGATTTTCTATGAATTGATTTTGGATTTTTAAAAGGAAGATATTTTACTGTAAAATGGAAAGTGACGGCGCACCAAATTTTGAACAGAGAGATGGAGTTGAAATTAGGTTTAGGCAAATGTTGGACTATTTATAGAAAGAAATAATATCTAGATATTTTATAGAAGGAATATTCCCAATATATTCTCATTTCCGTATTCATTTTGCTTTTTCTAAAAATTCTTGTGATTGCATACGATACCCAAAAATCACAAAACTGGACATGCAGCTACAGTTCGACAGTACGGTCCCAACGAAACTGGTTTCGTCGAATTCCAACTTCGTATGCTCACACAGCGTATTTTTAACTGTTAGAATACTGTCTGTTTTTCACTCTAAAAATCCGTATGGCCACACAATGACTCTAAAAATCACGAAACTGGAAATCTAACAACTATTTGACATTGCGGATCCAACAAAATTAGTTTCGTTGAATTCAGACTTCGTTTGCAAAAGTGGCTTATTTTTACATCTTTGAACGACCCATTTAAATATATAAATATATTTAAATATAATTACATTAAATATTTATAAATAAATATTAACGTCTATATTCACAGTGGAATACCATACAGCTTCAGAAAAATCCTATGTTGATTTCTAACTCGATATTTCAATCTGGGTCAACCCGATATTCGATTTATATTGAAATTCCCTTTTAAAATATAAATAATTCCTTTATAATTATAAAGGAATTCCACAGCGACTTCTATAAAATTTGATTTGGACGTGAATCAAAATCTACATGACGAAATCCCAATTTTTCTCTTCCACTAGAAAGATATACTCCACTAGCTCCACACGTTTCTTATTTCACAGAAATCCGGCTTAAAACGAACCATGTACATTCAGTTAAAGTTCGAATCGCCAATTTACGAACTACAGCGCCATTTCGAGCTTGATTATAATTAAATTATAAACTATACGTTCAACTGTCGACGATTGAATATATTCATTACTATAATTCAAGTTTAAACTGAATTATATAATTCGAATTTGCCCAATTCACACATATCGCCAATTCAGCCAATTCTAATTATTTCAGAATTAAATATATTATTTAATTTATTATTTTAATTAAATATTCACCATTATTTAATTCCACGATCATTAAATCCTTAAATTCACTATATCACTATTTATATAATTAAATAAATTAATTATAATACCTCTGCCAATGCAGGTCATTACAATCTTTCCCACTTAAAATAATTTCGTTCTCGAAATTACTAAAAGGTAGAGGACGACCCTTGTAACAACCCGGAAAAAGCGAGCCAATTTAAAAAAATTTATTTTGGCAATTTTAGTGAATTTTGAACATTTGAAATGAATTATTTTAAATAATATCGACAAGAAATTTATTCTGAATAGAATTCGAACGTATATATTTATATACGTCATCGTTAGAATATAATTAATTATACATAATTATAAAAGGAATTGAAAATGGCACGGTAGTTCGATAATTCGATTTCAAATTTCAATTGAACATACCGGGTGCAAAATAAACCGGATTTTAGCGAAACCAAAAATATTTTAATCTATTTGAGAATATCTTTCCAACGAATCCGAAAAATCAAAATTTCATAGTGGGGGTAAAAAGATATGTCCAGTTGAAAATTCAGAATAGTCGCTATGGAATTCCGGCCCTTAAAAATAGCCATTTTGCAAACGACCTCGGATTTCGACGAAACCACTTTTGTTGGATTCGTGATGTCAAGTTATTGCTAGATTTCAAATTTCGTAATTTTTGGAATCAATATGGGAGCGTGGAAAAGGAAAACGTGTTTGACCAGTTTTAGTTGATTTTAATCGACTGGAAAATGACCATTTTTCAAACGGTCTCGGAATTTAACGAAACTAGTTTTGTTAGGACCGTATCATCAATACGAAGCTAGAAATAATTTTTCTGGAATTTTTAGGGACCATATGTGGCCCGGTGATTTGAAATGTGCGTTTAAATTAAATATGTATAGATTTATATTTTAATTTAAGCGAAAACATATCAAAACAGCCGAACTGGTTTACGATACATATCCCATTATGTTCGGAATGAGGGTAAAATGCTAGGGAAGACAGTCGGCGGGTCCGATTTCGAGTTCGAATGGAAAAGGTACTTTGAATTCAAAATTTAAAAATAAATTAATATAAAACTCCCCCTCTTTTTCTCCTACTCAGTCAACTCCCTCCCCCTTCTTTCTAATCCGTCGTCCATTTAAAAAAAAACCTTGAACGTTCGTCGCCCCCCTACAGGCTGCGCCACCCGCCGCCGTGCCCAGCGCCCCTCCCCAACGCCTCCGCCTCCCTCCTCATCTGCTCGAGAAACCCCCCCTGTCGATCGCTAGGCTCGAGAAAACTCCCCCCTTGTCAGCCTGGACCCCCCTCCTTCGCGACGTCCTTCTTCTCCTCTTCCTCCAGCCGGCAAGCGAGCCTCCCCCATCGTCATCGAAGACCGCATTTCTCCTAGTTCCACCGCTACTTGGAAACCCCCATCACCGCGAGCGCAGGCGCGCGTCTCCCTCACCCCAGTCCCCAATTCGATTTCGCCTCCCCCCCCCAATTGTGAGTTTTCTATATTTTGTTTTATTTTATTATATAAAACCCTGATTTTAAACGCTGAAAGTTTATATTTTTATACATAGGAAAAACCCGAGAATTTTATTTATAGATTAAATTTTTACATACGAAAAGTTAAGATTTTTATATATGAAAAGTTCATATTTATATGCATAAAAAGATTATATTTTTAATACAACGAAAACATCGGATTTTGAAAAATAGAAAGGCTAGATTTTTGAAAATATAAACATATGGTTTTTAAGAATAAAAATATAATTTTTATTATATGTAGAAGTTAAAAATATAATTTTTATAATATAGAAAGGTTAAAAATATAATTTTTATACTAGTGGCATATTAAAAATATGATTTTTATATAATGTAGATAATAAAAATATGATTTTTACTTAGGTAGAGTATTAAAAATATGGTTTTTATTAAAGTAGAAATATAAAAATATAATTTTTATATAGATATGTTAATAAAAATTCGATCTTTATATAAGAAGTAGAAATATGAAAATATAATTTTTATATATAAAGAAGCGTTGTAAATATATTAAGTGAAATAAAAATCTGAACTTTATTTTATCGTGAAGTAAAGAGAATATAAAAATGTGATTTTTATATATGTAGTGAATACGGGCAACGAAAGTGATAAAAGACGAAAAGGTGAAGATTTCCTACATATGAAGAGTCGAGGCGTTTGGTTTAGCTTGGGTGAGAACTTCTCACATTAAATTTCCCTTTCTAGTTATAAAAATATATACTAGGATGCAGACAGTGTTTAGCAGCATCCGACACCCGTCGTCCACAGACCATGGACGGCTTGTATGCTTGTTTGTCTGATTTTGATGTGTAGTTGATTGTGTGATGTGATGTGAAATGAAATAAAATATTTATATAGTTAAAAATATTTTATCGTTAAAAATATAATTTTAACGTGAATGTGAATAAATAAATATCCATTTACAAACCGGACGGTTTGTTTATGTACACCTATTTGAAGGACATGGATTGGGACGATAAATTTTACACATCGCCCAACTGCACAAATAAAATCTGTGTTGGATTGTTTGAAACCCCACACGGGTATTGGGATGATATTTGGCGTACACTAATCCCAATTATTTAGTTGTATGTCGATCGATTGGTCGACAGACTGTGTAAGCGTTAATTATTTATATTCAATGCTTATGCAGTTGTGTAGTGCACTTTGGATGATGATTGATTGTTTATCGTTGCTATTATATACATGTGTTGTATGGAATCCATATAATTAACATTATATGGTAATTGATTGGGCCTCATTCCAATTGGGAAGATAAAGAATATTATAAAATAAAGGTTCATGTGTTGACAGTACTCATCCGTTGAGATTAGTCATGTGTTGACAGTACTCATCCGTTGAGATTAGTCATGTGTTGAACGAAATATTTTAACAATAAAATTTACATCTTTATCATATATAAAATTAGAAACTAACTGGAAAATAAATAGGATGAGCGGTTTCGTGGATATTGATCTGATGTTGGTTTCGGCCTTCGGGGTTAATATTTAGGGAATCGTTCTCTTACTAATTTATGGTTGGAGTCTGATTAGAAATTAAACGATAAAAATCATAATTTTATAAAATATATTGAATAACAAAAACAGTCACACGTGGACAGTACTCATTCGTTGAGATTAGTCTTGTGTTGAAAAAAATATAGATTCATGTGTTGAATAGGATAAATATTCATTTGTTGGATAGAATAACGGAATTATTGAAAAATATAAAGCCATGTTGATTAGAGATGCGTTATTTTGACGCGAACGATATTTATATCGATTATATTCATTTTTATAATGAAAATTGAAAAGAAAATGAATTCGAATTGAATTGAATTGAATAGAAAACGAATTTGATTTGAATTGAATAGAAAACGAAATTGATTTGAATTGAATAGAAAACGAATTTGATTTGAATTGAATAGAAAACGAATTTGATTTGAATTGAATAGAAAATGAATTTGAATTGAATTGAACAGAAAATGAATTCGAATTGAAATGAATTTGAAATTTGAATTGAATAGAAATGAATTTAAAACGAAATTATAAGGGAAAACTCAATTTTGATTTGAATTTGAAATGAAGGTTGAAATTGTTTTAGAAACAAATTTGAAACTATTTATAAAATTTGTTTTAAATAGAAATCAACGAAATATATATTATATATATTATATATATAATATAATGGCCTGAATAGAACGCGTCGCGCCGCGGCAGTTCGTTAATTTCGACCATTGGCTTCGAACGGACATTACGGGAGATCCGGCCATCGGATTCTCCTAAAACTGGAACCGTTGGGTTTGTATCGTAAAGAGCTTTCTAGCGAATATTAGAAATTTGAAATCTAACGGTTGGATTTGGAGATTCGTCCAAATCAAATTTGGAAAAGGTCGTTGTAAGTGCAGTTCGATGGCCGTTGTTGGAAATCGACTGTACAGGCCTCGATAAAATTATTAAAAATAGTAATAATTTTTGTATAATCATAAGAAATGATTTGTGAAGAGCTGGGATGAAAAATCCCACATTTGTAAAAGTAAAAATGGATTTTTGTCGAAATGAACTAGTTTTGAACTAAATTTAAAACCCAATTATTTTTAAATATATAAATTGGATTTGAAAGGGGTTTTAAATAATCGGAATTTCTAATATATTTGATTGTAATTGAATTAGAATTGATTTGTAGGTTTATCGTGAACAGTGTTTTAAATAATACTTGTTCTTTAACCCGATAATAAATAGAATGTAATTTGGGTTTATCGTGACCTGTGTTTTAAATGATATTAGTTCTTTAACCCAGTAAAAGGAGTTTTAATGAATCTATAATTAGATTGAAATGTGAATTGATAATGAAAATTATCAAATTTGGAAAGTGAGCGAGAATGGAGTATCACCAGTTTTGCTCCAAAGCGATAGTTAAATCTTTAATTAGATTTGAACGTGAAATGGTAATTAATTTTACCAATAACACCGTGGTGTTAGATATGGAGTATTACCAGTTTTGCTTCATGGGATGAATAGGTTGGGATGGGGAAATAAAATAAAATAATTACTTCGGTGTGGTTCGCTAATCCCGACTAGTTTGGAAAACCATAATTTGGTTTGCAATGATATCCAAAGGAAGATTAAAGAATAAATTTAAAAGAATTTATCTTTGATAAAATTAATGGGAACCTTTCCCTAAGAATGTGAAATTTAGAAACTAATTGTAGGTTAGCTAAGAAGGATGGTTTCCTGGGTATTGATCTGATGTTGGTTTCGGCCTTCGGGGTTAATATTTGGGGAATTGTTCTCTTGCTACTGTACGGTTAGTGACTGATGAATTGGAATGAGGCGTATGTTGTGTTTTTGTAACATTTGTTTATTATATACGCGGGTTATTCAGAAGGGCCGGGTTTATACCCATTCTGAATAACCGATTCGACGATATGTCGAAGATGAAGACGGTGGTGGAAGACCGGAAGTCTTCACATCGTCTCGGTGATTACTGATGATCTTGATTGGGCTGTACACCCAAGATGAGGGAATCAGTTAGTGGTCGTCCAGACGTACTTGGAGATCGATGGATATACGAGGAAAGTGCCTCCGGTTTCGTTCAGATCCAGAACGAACTTGTAAATGGACTGTGTGTCTAACATTGGATTTTATTCTATGTCGATTGATCTCTATTAAATATACATCTGTTTGTCGGTGGAGAATTTATTCTCTTGTTTAACGCCCTTCTCTGAGACGTACGAGCTCAGAGGTTGTATATCGATGGACATCAGTCGCATGGCATGAATTGCCTGTGTGGCACGCCTAAGTGGCAAATGATCAAGACTTTTGTTGAAAAGCAAAGTCTTGTGATTGATAATCAAAGCACGGCCTTTGTGGCATCGCTTTGTGTAGCGTTGATTCGCGAGCCTCACACACCGGTATGGTGGTAAACTGATGGTTTGATTAGTATACTTTTTTAGAGGATAGACGTCTTAGTGGTGTCATGGATTCGTTCGACCGAGATGAGCTTAGTTCTCAGAGGGATAGAGTAAGCGGTATTTTGTCTCGCTGGGACGTAAGCCGCGGTGATACTCGAGTACCAATAGTGCGGATGTGGGTTACGGTGTTTTCTCTTGCTGGGACATAAGCCTTGGGGAATTGCACTACGCGATCGATCTTTCGAATCAGGAGCCACCATGATGGAAATCCAACATTCCAATATGTGTATTTCGGTTTTATTTGTAGAGCCTAGTATGGCGACATGATAGATGGTACCCATGCTGCCTAGGATTGATATTTACGATTGAAATTGTTTTGACACTATACACTCATAATAGTATCAAATGATTTGTTTTAAACGTACCAAGCATGTTTGGCTATTATAACGGAAAACCCTATCCTCCGGCTTGCGTTGCATTGTGTGATGGGACCTGGGTCTTATAATAGCTTCATTTTTTGAAAAATCATTGCGTTGTTTATTCTAAGCACTGGTATTCTTGGGAGGAAACCCGTTCCGTGTTATACGGCGTGGTCCCTTGAATTACTCTCTTTTAAAGTAAAGTTTAAATAACTGTTTTAGTTCTCACACCAGTCACATGACTGACCTGGAGTTTATTGTTTTAACCTAAACTCTGGGTGCCCCTATTTTCGACATGGGCAGCTAGTAGTTTTGGTTTTGCAGATTTATATTCAAAGGATCCTGATTTACAGCTGGAACGATACTCGGAAGGCTCTGTATCCGTGTATTACTTTCAGTTGTGTTTTGTATTATTTTTCCGCTGTAGTACTGTATTTAAATCTCTGATATTTATCGAATGTAATTTATTCATTTATACTCTGTATGTTCTTGTATCTGATGGAATTGTTGTAATAAACAATGAAATGTTCTTCTGTTTGCGTTCCAATTTGTCCTGTTCTCAAAACGATCAGGGGTTTTGAAAGGTCTTAGTCGGTTTAACAATCGATTCGGATTGAGCGAAATTCCTTACCATCACATTTGGTATCAGAGCTTTGGTTTACAAAGCTAAGAGAACAAGACACATTAGAACCATACGAAAGAATTCATCAGATATTGGATTAGTAATATCCAATTAGAATTACTCGTTAGAGATAGGATCAGTAGTATCCTAGAACGAGTGTGAAGAGTATGTTTTTAAATAAAACAAACTTTGTTTTGAAAATTTAAATCGTTTTACATGTATTTGAATATTTATTTATTTTGAATTTGGACAATCCAGTATATAAAGATTTTGCATATACGCGTCATGAACGTATATTCGAAGTTTTAATATACTAGATAGATATAGAATCACACTCTAGTCGCCCGAAGATGATTCTGCTGATGACTATATAACATCAATAGTGTGTGTTCGAGTTTCGAAGGTGTGATTTTCTATATATTTCCATTAGACTGGTGTGAGAACCAAAACTATATAAATTTATTGTGTGATTTGGCATCAAAAACATGATTTTCTGTATATGTATCAAAATTATGAATTTGAAACGTTAATCCGCTAATTGATTGCTGGTTGTGTTATTTGTTTATTTGGTTGATAATTTTGAACCATTTAGCCTAATTGAACCGAATATTGAACTGTATTGAAAATTGGTCACATTTGCATGCGTATACATGTATATAATTGAACAGGTCATAGCAAGGAGGCTAGAGCAGAGAAATAAAATTGTTTGCCCGACAAATAGGTACATGTTTATCATAATTTACTGTTTTGTTTGGGTGATGAATATTTTAGGAGCCGCTTGGCTTTTTCTTTTTGATTGAAGAAGGCCATAGGAGGCTATATGAAATATCCCGAAGTCCCCGGTGCAGGGGAGGTTATGGCGAAATTTTTCGGAAATTTAGGGTGTTAGCCCAAATTTTGAAATTTTGAAAAGTTCTTAGAAACTGAAAAGTTGAAGAACTTAAGCCGTAAAGCAAATAGTGAAAGTTGAGTTGATTAGTTAAACAACTTTCGGCTTCGTTCCTTTTCGGGGATGAAAAGTTTTAAGTAGGGGAGATTGTAACAACCCGAAAAATGCGAGCCAATTTAAAAATTTTATTTTGGCAATTTTAGTGAATTTTGAACATTTGAAATGAATTATTTTAAATAATATCGATGAGAAATTTATTCTGAATAGAATTCGAACGTATATATTTATATACGTCGTCGTTAGAATATAAATAATTATATATAATTATAAAAGGAATTGAAAATGGCGTGGTAGTTCGATAATTCGATTTCAAATTTCAATTGAACATACCGGGTGCAAAATAAACCGGATTTTAGCCAAACCAAAAATATTTTAATCTATTTGAGAATATCTTTCCAGCGAATCCGAAAATCAAAATTTCATAGCAGGGGTAAAAAGATATGTCCAGTTGAAAATTCAGAATAGTCGCTATGGAATTCCGGCCCTTAAAAATAGACATTTTGCAAACGACCTCGGATTTCGATGAAACCACTTTTGTTGGATCCGTGATGTCAAGTTATTGCTAGATTTCAAATTTCGTAATTTTTCGAATCAATATGGGAGCGTGGAAAAGGAAAATGTGTTTGACCAGTTTCAGTTGATTTTAATCGACTGGAAAATGACCATTTTTCAAACGGTCTCGGAATTTGACGAAACTAGTTTTGTTAGGACCGTATCATCAACACGAAGCTAGAAATAATTTTTCTGGAATTTTTAGGGACCGTATGTGGCCCCAGTGATTTGAAATGTGCGTTTAAATTAAATATATATAGATTTATATTTTAATTTAAGCGAAAACCTATCGAAACATCCGAACTGGCTTACGATACATATCCCATTATGTTCGGAATGGGGGTAAAATGCTAGGGGAGACAGTCGGCGGGTCCGATTTCGAGTTAGAATGGAAAAGGTACTTTGAATTCAAAATTTAAAAATAAATTAATATAAAACTCCCCCTCTTTTTCTCCTACTCAGTCAACTCCCTCCCCCTTCTTTCTAATCCGTCGTCCATTCAAAAAAAAAACCTTGAACGTTCGTCGCCCTCCTATAGGCTGCGCCACCCGCCGCCGTGCCCGGCGCCCCTCCCCAACGCCTCCGCCTCCCTCCTCATCTGCTCGAGAAACCCCCCCTGTCGATCGCTAGGCTCGAGAAAACTCCCCCCTTGTCAGCCTGGACCCCCCTCCTTCGCGACATCCTTCTTCCCCTCTTCCTCCAGCCGGCAAGCGAGCCTCCCCCATCGTCATCGAAGACCGCATTTCTCCTAGTTCCACCGCTACTTGGAAACCCCCATCACCGCGAGCGCAGGCGCGCGTCTCCCTCACCCCAGTCCCCAATTCGATTTCGCCTTCCCCCCTCAACTGTGAGTTTTCTATATTTTGTTTTATTTTATTATACAAAACCCTGATTCTAAACGTTGAAAGTTTATATTTTTATACATAGGAAAAACCCGAGAATTTTATTTATAGATTAAATTTTTACATACGTAAAGTTAAGATTTTTATATATGAAAAGTTCATATTTATATGCATAAAAGATTATATTTTTAATACAACGAAAACATCGGATTTTGAAAAATAGAAAGGCTAGATTTTTGAAAATATAAACATATGGTTTTTAAGAATAAAAATATAATTTTTATTATATGTAGAAGTTAAAAATATAATTTTTATAATATAGAAAGGTTAAAAATATAATTTTTATACTAGTGGCATATTAAAAATATGATTTTTATATAATGTAATAAAAATATGATTTTTACTTAGGTAGAGTATTAAAAATATGGTTTTTATTAAAGTAGAAATATAAAAATATAATTTTTATATAGATATGTTAATAAAAATTCGATCTTTATATAAGAAGTAGAAATATGAAAATATAATTTTTATATATAAAGAAGCGTTGTAAATATATGAAGTGAAATAAAAATCTGAACTTTATTTTATCGTGAAGTAAAGAGAATATAAAAATGTGATTTTTATATATGTAGTGAATACGGGCAACGAAAGTGATAAAAGACGAAAAGGTGAAGATTTCCTACATATGAAGAGTCGAGGCGTTTGGTTTAGCTTGGGTGAGAACTTCTCACTTTAAATTTCCCTTTCTAGTTATAAAAATGTATACTAGGATGCAGACGGTGTTTAGCAGCACCCGACACCCGTCGTCCACAGACCATGGATGGCTTGTATGCTTGTTTGTCTGATTTTGATGTGTAGTTGATTGTGTGATGTGATGTGAAATGAAATAAAATATTTATATAGTTAAAAATATTTTATCGTTAAAAATATAATTTTAACGTGAATGTGAATAAATAAATATCCATTTACAAACCGGACGGTTTGTTTATGTACACCTATTTGAAGGACATGGATTGGGACGATAAATTTTACACATCGCCCAACTGCACAAATAAAATCTGTGTTGGATTGTTTGAAACCCCACACGGGTATTGGGATGATATTTGGCATACACTAATCCCAATTATTTAGTTGTATGTCGATCGATTGGTCGACAGACTGTGTAAGCGTTAATTATTTATATTCAATGCTTATGCAGTTGTGTAGTGCACTTTGGATGATGATTGATTGTTTATCGTTGCTATTATATACATGTGTTGTATGGAATCCATATAATTAACATTATATGGTAATTGATTGTGCCTCATTCCAATTGGGAAGATAAAGAATATTATAAAATAAAGGTTCATGTGTTGACAGTACTCATCCGTTGAGATTAGTCATGTGTTGACAGTACTCATCCGTTGAGATAAGTCATGTGTTGAACGAAATATTTTAACAATAAAATTTACATCTTTATCATATATAAAATTAGAAACTAACTGGAAAATAGATAGGATGAGTGGTTTCCTGGATATTGATCTGATGTTGGTTTCGGCCTTCGGGGTTAATATTTAGGGAATCGTTCTCTTACTAATTTATGGTTGGAGTCTGATTAGAAATTAAACGATAAAAATCATAATTTTATAAAATATATTGAATAACAAAAACAGTCACACGTGGACAGTACTCATTCGTTGAGATTAGCCTTGTGTTGACAAAAATATAGATTCATGTGTTGAATAGGATAAATATTCATTTGTTGGATAGAATAACGGAATTATTGAAAAATATAAAGCCGTGTTGATTAGAGATGCGCTATTTTGACGCAAACGATATTTATATCGATTATATTCATTTTTATAATGAAAATTGAAAAGAAAATGAATTCGAATTGAATTGAATTGAATAGAAAACGAATTTAATTTGAATTGAATAGAAAACGAAATTGATTTGAATTGAATAGAAAACGAATTTGATTTGAATTGAATAGAAAACGAATTTGATTTGAATTGAATAGAAAATGAATTTGAATTGAATTGAACAGAAAATGAATTCGAATTGAAATGAATTTGAAATTTGAATTGAATTGAAATGAATTTAAAACGAAATTATAAGGGAAAATTCAATTTTGATTTGAATTTGAAATGAAGGTTGAAATTGTTTTAGAAACAAATTTGAAACTATTTATAAAATTTGTTTTAAATAGAAATCGACGAAATATATATTATATATATAATATAATGGCCTGAATAGAACGCGTCGCGCCGCGACAGTTCGTGAATTTCGACCATTGGCTTCGAACGGACGTTACGGGAGATCCGACCGTCGGATTCTCCTAAAACTGGAACCGTTGGGTTTGTATCGTAAAGAGCTTTCTAGCGAATATTAGAAATTTGAAATCTAACGGTTGGATTTGGAGATTCGTCCAAATCAAATTTGGAAAAGGTCGTTGTAAGTGCAGTTCGATGGCCGTTGTTGGAAATCGACTGTACAGGCCTCGATAAAATTATTAAAAATAGTAATAATTTTTGTATAATCATAAGAAATGATTTGTGAAGAGCTGGGATGAAAAATCCCACATTTGTAAAGGTAAAAATGGATTTTTATCGAAATGAACTAGTTTTGAACTAAATTTAAAACCCAATTATTTTTAAATAAATAAATTGGATTTGAAAGGGGTTTTAAATAATCGGAATTTCTAATATATTTGATTG
The DNA here is from genome assembly GCA_030737875.1 of Allium sativum. Taxonomy (NCBI): domain Eukaryota; kingdom Viridiplantae; phylum Streptophyta; class Magnoliopsida; order Asparagales; family Amaryllidaceae; genus Allium; species Allium sativum. The sequence goes on from CM060919.1 coordinate 252,030,893, forward strand.
GAATTGAATTAGAATTGATTTGTAGGTTTATCGTGAATAGTGTTTCAAATAATACTTGTTCTTTAACCCGATAATAAATAGAATGTAATTTGGGTTTATCGTGACCTGTGTTTTAAATGATATTAGTTCTTTAACCCAGTAAAAGGAGTTTTAATGAATCTATAATTAGATTGAAATGTGAATTGATAATGAAAATTATCAAATTTGGAAAGTGAGCGAGAATGGAGTATCACCAGTTTTGCTCCAAAGCGATAGTTAAATCTTTAATTAGATTTGAACGTGAAATGGTAATTAATTTTACCAATAACACCGTGGTGTTAGATATGGAGTATTACCAGTTTTGCTTCATGGGATGAATAGGTTGGGATGGGGAAATAAAATAAAATAATTACTTCGGTGTGGTTCGCTAATCCCGACTAGTTTGGAAAACCATAATTTGGTTTGCAATGATATCCAAAGGAAGATTAAAGAATAAATTTAAAAGAATTTATCTTTGATAAAATTAATGGGAACCTTTCCCTAAGAATGTGAAATTTAGAAACTAATTGTAGGTTAGCTAAGAAGGATGGTTTCCTGGGTATTGATCTGATGTTGGTTTCGGCCTTCGGGGTTAATATTTGGGGAATTGTTCTCTTGCTACTCTGCGGTTAGTGACTGATGAATTGGAATGAGGCGTATGTTGTGTTTTTGTAACATTTGTTTATTATATACGCGGGTTATTCAGAAGGGCCGGGTTTATACAAATTCTGAATAACCGATTCGACGATATGTCGAAGGTGAAGACGGTGGTGGAAGACCGGAAGTCTTCACATCGTCTGGGTGATTACTGATGATCTTGATTGGGCTGTACACCCAAGATGAGGGAATCAATTAGTGGTCGTCCAGACGTACTTGGAGATCGATGGGTATGCGAGGAAAGTGCCTCCGGTTTCGTTCAGATCCAGAACGAACTTGTAAATGGACTGTGTGTCTAACATTGGATTTTATTCTATGTCGATTGATCTCTATTAAATATACATCTGTTTGGCGGCGTAGAATTTATTCTCTTGCTTAACGCCCTTCTCTGAGACGTACGAGCTCAGAGGTTGTATATCGATGGACATCAGTCGCATGGCATGAATTGCCTGTGTGGCACGCCTAAGTGGCAAATGATCAAGGCTTTTGTTGAAAAGCAAAGTCTTGAGGTTGATGATCAAAGCATGGCCTTTGTGGCATCTTTGTGTAGCGTTGATTCGCGAGCCTCACACACCGGTATGGTGGTAAACTGATGGTTTGATTAGTAGCTTTTTTAGAGGATAGACGTCTTAGTGGTGTCATGGATTCGTTCGACCGAGATGAGCTTAGTGCTCAGCGGGATAGAGTGAGCGGTGTTTTGTCTCGCTGGGATGTAAGCCGCGGTGATACTCGAGTACCAATAGTGCGGATGTGGGTTACGGTGTTTTCTCTTGCTGGGACGTAAGCCTTGGGGAATTGCACTACGCGATCGATCTTTCGAATCAGGAGCCACCATGATGGAAATCCAACTTTCCAATACGTGTATTTCAGTTTTATTTGTAGAGCCTAGTATGGCGACATGATAGATGGTACCCATGCTGCCTAGGATTGATATATACAATTGAAATTGTTTTGACACTATACACTCATAATAGTATCAAATGATTTGTTTTAAACGTACCAAGCATGTTTGGCTATTATAAGGGAAAACCCTATCCTCTGGCTTGCGTTGCATTGTGTGATGGGACCTGGGTCTTATAATAGCTTCATTTTTTGAAAAATCATTGCGTTGTTTATTCTAAGCACTGGTATTCTTAGGAGGAAACCCGTTCCGTGTTATACGGCGTGGTCCCTTGAATTACTCTCTTTTAAAGTAAAGTTTAAATAACTGTTTTAGTTCTCACACCAGTCACATGACTGACCTGGAGTTTATTGTTTTAACCTAAACTCTGGGTGCCCCTATTTTCAACATGGGCAGCTAGTAGTTTTGGTTTTGCAGATTTATATTCACAGGATCCTGATTTACATCTGGAACGATACTCGGAAGGCTCTGTATCCGTGTATTACTTTCAGTTGTGTTTTGTATTATTTTTCCGCTGTAGTACTGTATTTAAATCTCTGATATTTATCGAATGTAATTTATTCATTTATACTCTGTATGTTCTTGTATCTGATGGAATTGTTGTAATAAACAATGAAATGTTCTTCTGTTTGCGTTCCAATTTGTCCTGTTCTCAAAACGATCAGGGGTTTCAAACGGTCTTGGTCGGTTTAACGATCGATTCGGATCGAGCGAAATTCCTTACCATCACATTTGGTATCAGAGCTTTGGTTTACAGAGCTCAGAGAACAAGACACATTAGAACCATACGAAAGGATTCATCAGATATTGGATTAGTAATATCCAATTAAAATTACTCGTTAGAGATAGGATCAGTAGTATCCTAGAACGAGTGTGAAGAGTATGTTTTTAAATAAAACAAACTTTGTTTTGAAAATTTAAATCATTTTACATGTATTTGAATATTTATTTATTTTGAATTTGGACAATCCAGTATATAAAGATTTTGCATATACGCGTCATGAACGTATATTCGAAGTTTTAATATACTAGATAGATATAGAATCACACTCTAGTCGCCCGAAGATGATTCTGCTGATGACTATATAGCATCAATAGTGTGTGTTCGAGTTTCGAAGGTGTGATTTTCTATATATTTCCATTAGACTGGTGTGAGAACCAAAACTATATAAATTTATTGTGTGATTTGGCATCAAAAACATGATTTTCTGTATATGTATCAAAATTATGAATTTGAAACGTTAATCCACTAATTGATTGCTGGTTGTGTTATTTGTTTATTTGTTTGATAATTTTGAACCATTTAGCCTAATTGAACCGAATATTGAACTGTATTGAAAATTGGTCACATTTGCATGCATATACATGTATATACATTGAACAGGTCATAGCAAGGAGGCTAGAGCAGAGAAATAAAATTGTTTGCCCGACAAATAGGTACATGTTTATCATAATTTACTGTTTTGTTTGGGTGATGAATATTTTAGGAGCCGCTTGGCTTTTTCTTTTTCTTTTTGATTGAAGAAGGCCATGGGAGGCTATATGAAATATCCCGAAGTCCCCGGTGCAGGGGAGGTTATGGCGAAATTTTTCGGAAATTTAGGGTGTTAGCCAAATTTTTGAAAATTTGAAAAGTTCTTAGAAACTGAAAAGTTGAAGAACTTAAGCCGTAATGAAAATAGTGAAAGTTGAGTTGATTAGTTAAACAACTTTCGGCTTCGTTCCTTTTCGGAGATGAAAAGTTTTAAGTTGGGGAGATTGTAACAACCCGAAAAATGCGAGCCAATTTAAAAATTTTATTTTGGCAATTTTAGTGAATTTTGAACATTTTAAATGAATTATTTTAAATAATATCGATGAGAAATTTATTCTGAATAGAATTCGAACGTATATATTTATATATGTCATCGTTAGAATATAAATAATTATATATAATTATAAAAGGAATTGAAAATGGCGCGTTAGTTCAATAATTCGATTTCAAATTTCAATTGAACGTAACGGGTGCAAAATAAACCGGATTTTAGTGAAACCAAAAATATTTTAATCTGTTTGATAATATCTTTCCAACGAATCCGAAAAATCAAAATTTCATAGCGGGGGTAAAAAGATATGTCCAGTTGAAAATTCAGAATAGTCGCTATGGAATTCCGGCCCTTAAAAATAGTCATTTTGCAAACGACCTCGGATTTTGACGAAACCACTTTTGTTGGATCCGTGATGTCAAGTTATTGCTAGGTTTCAAATTTTGTAATTTTTCGAATCAATATGTGAGCGTGGCAAAGGAAAACGCGTTTGACCAGTTTTAGTTGGTTTTAATCGATTGGAAAATGACCATTTTTCAAACAGTCTCGGAATTTGACGAAACTAGTTTTGTTAGGACCATATCGTCAATACGAAGCTAGAAATATTTTTTCTGGAATTTTTAGGGACAGTATGTGGCCCCGGTGATTTGAAATGTGCGTTTAAATTAAATATATATATATAGATTTATATTTCAATTTAAGCGAAAACCTATCGAAACAGCCGAATTTGCTTACGATACATATCCCATTGTGTTCGGAATGGGGGTAAAACGCTAGGGAAGACAGTCGGCGGGACCGATTTCGAGTTCGAATGGAAAAGGTACTTTGAATTCAAAATTTAAAAATAAATTAATATATAAAATTATATAAAACTCCCCCTCTTTTTCTCCTACTCAGTCAACTCCCTCCCCCTTCTTTCTAATCCGTCGTCCATTCAAAAAAAAAACCTAGAACGTTCGTCGCCCCCCTCCCCCACAGGCTGTGCCCCTCCTCAACGCCTCCGCCTCCCTCCTCATCTGCTCGAGAAAACCCCCCCTTTCGATCGCTATGCTCGAGAAAACTCCCCCCTTGTCATCCTGGACCCCCCCTTCCTTCGCGACGTCCTTCTTCCCCTCTTCCTCCAGCCGGCGAGCGAGCCTCCCCCATCGTCATCGAAGACCGCGTTTCTCCTAGTTCCACCGCTACTTGGAAACCCCCATCACCGCGAGCGCAGGCGCGCGTCTCCCTCTCCCCAGTCCCCAATTCGATTTCGCCTTCCCCCCTCAACTGTGAGTTTTCTATATTTTGTTTTATTTTATTATATAAAACCCTGATTTTTAAACGCTGAAAGTTTATATTTTTATACATAGGAAAAACCCGAGATTTTTATTTATAGATTAAATTTTTACATACGAAAAGTTAAGATTTTTAGATATGAAAAGTTCATGTTTATATGCATGAAAAGATTATATTTTTAATACAACGAAAAGATCGGATTTTTAAAAATAGAAAGGCTAGATTTTTGAAAATATAAACATATGGTTTTTAAGAATAAAAATATAATTTTTATTATATGTAGAAGTTAAAAATATAATTTTTATAATATAGAAAGGTTAAAAATATAATTTTTATACTAGTGGCATATTAAAAATATGATTTTTATATAATGTAGATAATAAAAATATGATTTTTACTTAGGTAGAGTATTAAAAATATGGTTTTTATTAAAGTAGAAATATAAAAATATAATTTTTATATAGATATGATAATAAAAATTCGATCTTTATATAAGAAGTAGAAATATGAAAATATATTTTTATATATAAAGAAGCGTTGTAAATATATGAAGTGAAATAAAAATCTGAACTTTATTTTATCGTGAAGTAAAGAGAATATAAAAATGTGATTTTTATATATGTGGTGAATACGGGCAACGAAAGTGATAAAAGACGAAAAGGTGAAGATTTCCTACATATGAAGAGTCGAGGCGTTTGGTTTAGCTTGGGTGAGAACTATTCACTTCAAATTTCCCTTTCTAAATATAAAAATATATACTAGGATGCAGACGGTGTTTAGCAGCACCCGACACCCGTCGTCCACAGACCATGGATGGCTTGTATGCTTGTTTGTCTGATTTTGATGTGTAGTTGATTGTGTGATGTGAAATGAAATAAAATATTTATATAGTTAAAAATATTTTATCGTTAAGAAAATAATTTTAACGTGAATGTGAATAAATAAATATTCATTTACAAACCGGACGGTTTGTTTATGTACACCTATTTGAAGGACATGGATTGGGACAATAAATTTTACACATCACCCAACTGCACAAATAAAATCTGTGTTGGATTGTTTGAAACCCCACACGGGTATTGGGATGATATTTGGCGTACACTAATCCCAATTATTTAGTTGTAAGTCGATCGATTGGTCGACAGACTGTGCAAGCGTTAATTATTTATATTCAATGCTTATGCAGTTGTGTGGTGCACTTTGGATGATGAATGATTGTTTATCGTTGCTATTATATACATGTGTTGTATGGAATCCATATAATTAACATTATATGGTAATTGATTGGGACTCATTCCAATTGGGAAGATAAAGAATATTATAAAATAAAGGTTCATGTGTTGACAATACTCATCCGTTTAGATTAGTCATGTATTGAACGAAATATTTTAACAATAAAGTTTACATCTTTATCATATATAAAATTAGAAACTAACTGGAAAATAGATAGGATGAGTGGTTTCCTGGATATTGATCTAATGTTGGTTTCGGCCTTCGGGGTTAATATTTAGGGAATCGTTCTCTTACTAATTTATGGTTGGAGTCTGATTAGAAATTAAATGATAAAAATCATAATTTTATAAAATATATTGAATAACAAAAACAGTCACACATGGACAGTACTCATTCGTTGAGATTAGTCATGTGTTGACAAAAATATAGATTCATGTGTTGAATAGGATAAATATTCATTTGTTGGATAGAATAACGGAATTATTGAAAAATATAAAGCCGTGTTGATTAGAGATGCGCTATTTTGACGCGAACGATATTTATATCGATGAATTCCAATTGAATTGAATTGAATAGAAAACGAATTTGATTTGAATTGAATAGAAAACAAATTTGATTTGAATTGAATAGAAAACGAATTTGATTTGAATTGAATAGAAAACGAATTTGAATTGAATTGAATAGAAAATGAATTCGAATTGAAATGAATTTGAAATTTGAATTGAATTGAAATGAATTTAAAACGAATTTATAAGGGAAAATTCAATTTTGATTTGAATTTGAAATGAAGGTTGAAATTGTTTTAGAAACAAATTTGAAACTATTTATAAAATTTGTTTTAAATAGAAATCGACGAAATATATATTATATATATTATATATATAATATAATGGACTGAATAGAATGCGCCGCGCCATGGCAGTTCGTGAATTTCGACCATTGGCTTCGAACGGATATTACGGGAGATCCGACCGTCGGATTATCCTTAAACCGGAACCGTTGGGTTCGTATCGTAAAGAGCTTTCTAGCGAATATTAGAAAATTGAAATCTAACGGTTGGATTTGGAGATTCGTCCAAATCAAATTTGGAAAAGGTCGTTGTAAGTGCAGTTCGATGGCCGTTGTTGGAAATCGACTGTACAGGCCTCGATAAAATTATTAAAAATAGTAATAATTTGTGTAAAATCATAAGAATTGATTTCTGAAGAACTGGGATGAAAATCCCACAATTGTAAAGGTAAAAATGGATTTTTATCGTAATGAACTAGTTTTGAACTAAATTTAAAACCCAATTATTTTTAAATAAATAAATTGGATTTAAAATGGGTTTTAAATAATCGGAATTTCTAATATATTTGATTGGAATTGAATTAGAATTGATTTGTGGGTTTATCGTGAACAGTGTTTTAAATAACACTTGTTCTTTAACCCGATAATAAATAGAATGTGATTTGGGTTTATCGTGAACTGTGTTTTAAATGATATTAGTTCTTTAACCCAGTAAAAGGAGTTTTAATGAATCTGTAATTAGATTGATATGTGAATTGATAATGAAAATTATCAAATTTGGAAAGTGAGCGAGAATGGAGTATCACTAATTTTGCTCCAAAGCGATAGTTAAATCTTTAATTAGATTTGAACGTGAAATGTAATTAATTTTACCAATAACACCGTGGTGTTAGATATAGAGTATTACCAGTTTTGCTTCATGGGATGAATAGGTTGGGATGGGGAAATAAAATAAAATAATTACTTCGGTGTGGTTCGCTAATCCCGACTAGTTTAGAAAACCTTAATTTGGTTTGAAATGATATCCAAAGGAAGATTAAAGAATAAATTTAAAAGAATTTATCTTTGATAAAATTAATGGGAACCTTTCCCTAAGAATGTGAAATTTAGAAACTAATTGTAGGTTAGCTAAGAAGGATGGTTTCCTGGGTATGGATCTGATGTTGGTTTCGGCCTTCGGGGTTAATATTTGGGGAATTGTTCTCTTGCTACTCTACGGTTAGTGACTGATGAACTGGAATGAGGCGTATGTTGTGTTTTTGTAACATTTGTTTATTATATACGCGGGTTATTCAGAAGGCCGGGTTTATACCCATTCTGAATAACCGATTCAACGATATGTCGAAGATGAAGACGGTGGTGGGAGACCGGAAGTCTTCACATCATCTGGGTGATTACTGATGATCTTGATTGGGCTGTACACCCAAGATGAGGGAATCAGTTAGTGGTCGTCCAGACGTACTTGGAGATCGATGGATATGCGAGGAAAGTGCCTCTGGTTTCGTTCAGACCCAGAATGAAATTGTAAATGGATTGTGTGTCTGACATTGGATTTTATTCTATGTCGATTGATCTCTATTAAATATACATCTGTTTGGCGGTGGAGAATTTATTCTCTTGCTTAACGCCCTTCTCTGAGACGTACGAGCTCAGAGGTTGTATATCGATGGACATCAGTCGCATGACATGAATTGCCTGTGTGGCACGCCTAAGTGGCAAATGATCAAGGCTTTTGTTGAAAAGCAAAGTCTTGTGGTTGATGATCAAAGCACGGCCTTTGTGGCATCGCTTTGTGTAGCGTTGATTCGCGAGCCTCACACACCGGTATGGTGGTAAACTGATGGTTTGATTAGTATACTTTTTTAGAGGATAGACGCCTTAGTGGTGTCGTGGATTCGGTCGACCGAGATGAGCTTAGTGCTCAGAGGGATAGAGTAAGCGGCGTTTTCTCTCGCTGGGACGTAAGCCGCGGTGATACTCGAGTCCCAAAAGTGCGGATGTGGGTTACGGTGTTTTCTCTTGCTGGGACGTAAGCCGTGGGGAATTGCACTACGCGATCGATCTTTCGAATCAGGAGCCACCATGATGGAAATCTAACTTTCCAATATGTGTATTTCGGTTTTATTTATAGAGCCTAGTATGGAGACATGATAGATGGTACCCATGCCGCCTAGGATTGAAATTTATGATTGAAATTGTTTTGACACTATACACTCATAATAGTATCAAATGATTTGTTTTAAACATACCAAGCATGTTTGGCTATTATAAGGGAAAACCCTATCCTCCGGCTTGCGTTGCATTGTGTGATGGGACCTGGGTCTTATAATAGCTTCACTTTTTGAAAAAGCATTGCGTTGTTTATTCTAAGCACTGGTATTCTCGGGAGGAAACCCGTTCCGTGTTATACGGCGTGGTCCCTTGAATTACTCTCTTTTAAAGTAAAGTTTAAATAACTGTTTTAGTTCTCACACCAGTCACATGACTGACCTGGAGTTTATTGTTTTAACCTAAACTCTGGGTGCCCCTATTTTTTACACGGGCAGTTAGTAGTTTTGGTTTTGCAGATTTATATTCACAGGATCCTGATTTACAGCTGGAACGATACTCGGAAAGCTATGTATCCGTGTATTACTTTCAGTTGTGTTTTGTATTATTTTTCCGCTGCAGTACTGTATTTAAATCTCTGATATTTATTGAATGTAATTTATTCATTTATACTCTGTATGTTCTTGTATATGATGGAATTGTTGTAATAAATAATGAAATGTTCTTCTGTTTGCGTTCCAATTTGTCCTGTTCTCAAAACGATCAGGGGTTTCGAACGGTCTTGGTCAGTTTAACGATCGATTCAGATCGAGCGAAATTCCTTGCCGTCACCCTATCGACTGGTTAGAACATATTTGTTCACTTCATAACATCAGTTTCAACTGAACCAATTTAATTTCAATTAAATTATTAATTCATTCTTATCAACGAAATTTTCCAAAAAATCCTGAAAATTTTGTAACGCCTTAACTCTTCGAAAAAATTTCGCCAGCACCTCCTTTGTACTGGTCAATCGGTCAAACTCCAAATCGCCTCTCTGGGCCATCTCCAACCCAAAAGAAAATCAAACAGCCAAGCGGCTTGCCAATTCGGCTTATCAAAATCTCATACTGTATGAAATATAAACTTGTACCTTTTTGTCGGGCATATCAACTCTATCACTTCCACATGCTATCAACTCAGCATATGCCAATGTTATCCCAATCAAATTCTAAAATCACTTTCATCTCCAACACAACCATTCGCTTTTTACCAAGCCAAATATCATTTCAACACGAGTTTCTTCTCAATTCCCAACTCTTAACCTGATTATCACATTACACTTCAAATTTGAATCTCACAATCCAATTTGTCTTGATATCATTCTAATTCAATCTCAGTTACCACTTTACTGGCTTTACTTTAATTCAATTTTTCTTTCACAAATTTCTGTTAAATTTGTTTTTAATTCAAACAGTCTTTCCCTGGGAGTTTTTAAATAGTTTACTCTTTTCAAAAAATCAAATTTTCCTTTTGAACATGTCATTGAGCCCCTAATTAATATTCCATTAGTTAAATCACTTCTCTATTTCTTTATCAATATTTGTTAACCAAATATTTTCAATAACCATATTGGCCTTTTACGTTATTTGTAAAACATTTCTGAATATCGCCTTCCTTTATTTTCTAAACTTTAGAAAATATATGCTATTTATAATTGGAAAATATTCCAATTACTTATCTCTTTTCCGATCTCGCTTATTTCTATACTTAGGAAATATTCTTTATTATATTTCCAAGCTTACACTCATTTGGGTTAAAACGGATGTTGTGTAAGGCGTCGTTACGACAACCCAAATACTATATTCAACTAACTCTTATTCAACATTGATCTTCGAGCCGGAAATTTTACTATTTTTTGTTAATAATGAAATCAATCAAGTTGGGGTATAACTACCTCTCAGACCTTGACTGAATAACATTTATGACATCAAAACTGATATGACTACTTACTCGAATAATCAATACCAAACAACTACTTATTCACTTTTAAACACGTCTACACTTCCTCTTTCTATTCTTACTAGATTTTATTTTTAGTCTTCCTTTTTGATTTTACTATTCTATTTCTAAGTTCGTTTCCTTATCGACTTCTATATATATATATATATATCGATATGTTGATCTCTAACTATCAAATTATCTTAAAAATATTCTAATTCCTTATATTCCCGGAAAAATTCGCCATAACCTCCTTTGTACTAGGAGCATCGGGATATTTCAAATAGCCTCCCATGGCCCTCACCAATCCAAAAGAAAAACAAAGTGGTTAGCCGATACGGGGCATAAAATCTCATATATGAATTAAATACATACCTTTTTGCCGAGCATTCTATTTATATACCTTCATACCTTATCCATACCTATCTCATGTATATTTATACCTTCCCAATCTATTTTAACTATACCTGATCGTTTTAACTCAATTCGTTAATTAATTTGTTAATTAAGTCTTTAGTCTATTTCACTTTTATATTTGAACATGACATGTTCAAATATATTTTAACTTGCTTATTAACTAATTTGAATCCAAATTTCAAATTTAAGTTCTATATTCGATTTCGAATATCCATTTACAAATCCAATTCACCTTTCAATGTTCAACTTCAAATTCAAAACTCGATTAACTAATTCTTCTTCGACTTAGTTAATTCTATTATATTTCTATTCAAATTTTATTCAAATCTATATATCAAATTCTATTATATAAATCCCATTTGAATTTCTATATTCAAATTCTATATCACTTCCATTGAATTTCATATATTCAAACTCCCTTTGAATTTCTATATTCAATTTCTATTTCAACTTTCTTTATTATAAATCCCATTTTGAAATTCAACACAACTTGTCTTTCCCAAAACAAATTCAAAACAGTATCTCTGGTAGTAATTCGTCACTTACAACTCGAAAATGAATACTGATGATGCAGCTGTCATCATCAGAATCTATTTTCCAGCGGTCGAAGTGAGTTCAATACTATAAAACCATTTCTAAACATTCCCCCTTTGAAATTCATTTCAAAATATAATTCACACGGCTTGTAAAACAATTTAAAATCTCCCAGGATCTTAAATTTTCCTTATTTTTAATCCAAATCCATTTACAAATACTTGTCCAATTCTCCAGAGTTTTAATTCAATTTCTGGTTTGAATTTCAGATTTAACCCATCTAGTTTCACGTATTTCACTTATATGAATTCTGATTGGTTATTTACATAACCATTAAATTTATAATCTTACTCGATTATAATAACAACCAATATATCCAATATATTAAAATCATTTCAATATAAATCCTTTATATCAAAAATATAATTTGGGTAAAATTATTTCGTTTACCCTCTTTTCAAAACATACCATGACGGTTCATCGTATTCGAGTGTTTACAAAATCCCTACCGATATAGTGGATCAAACTGATCGACCAGAACTCATAAATGACTCAACCAATGAATCTCCACAATATAAAACAATTTTTATATCAATAACAAATATGCTCACTCGTATATATACACTCAACTCAATCTAGGGTATTACTAACTCTATCTCTACCGAGTCACGCCACAGAGCCAAGGTAATTCACTTAACTTAAGCTCTGATACCAACTGTAATGACCCGACTTCACAACCAACCCTCATTTTCGGGACATGTAGGGGTAAGAGTCTCCCGTTCGTCACCTAACGAAAAGAGAGAACCCCCTATCATGCGACACATGCCCCAAGCACGCAACATGGACTGGTATGAGTAAAACAGTTTAAAACAGTTGAACATGTAAACTATATCTCATAAGACCACACCGTATAACAGAACAGGTTTTTCCCATATGAGAATCTAAAATATCTTTATATCAAAACCTTTGATATTATAATAATGTCTATCAACCACAATATAATAATCATCTAGCGGAAACGCTTTCATCTCACGTTCTACATATATAGTATACAATCAAAACCGCAAGCACGGATTGGGTAATGGATTTCCAACTATGACAAGGTATGGAACCACCTTTCGCTAGTGTACCTCTAGAGAGGAATACACTGGGTTCAACAAGAACATCTTGCAACCCAGCCACACATGACCGACCACTCATTTCGCTTGAGTGTATCGAATGTATATCACCAACGGTTGGGATCAGCAACCGTTTCCCGAATGGGACAGCATCAACAATAGATTTTTAGAAGTAAATGAAACTCTAGATCAAGTGATTATACACCCTATTTCGGTGCGACCGACTTAGCCATGCTGCCTGTCCAATTTCTGCCATTTACCGGATGTGAGGCTAGAAGCTATGCTTTATCATCACACCAGATTCACTTTGAATGCCACATCGTCAAATCCATCAAGTCACCGATTGACGTCCTCAAACATACATTATGTATTAGCTAAAAGAAGTTTCCTTCTCCGCTTCCACTCTTGGTACGGTTGGAGAAATCAATATACGTGATCGTCTGGAAATACTCTGTCAGACATCCGTCCATTTAAGTCATCTAGGAACAGGATGAACCGAAGGCACTATTCTGTAAACAGGATAGCCCTTGCATAACTCCGTCTTCAATTTCCTTTGGCATATATGATTCACAACGCTTATGCCAATACAGAGTGGTTCTTTGGATAATAATCCAACCGGTCTCTCCATATTAACAACGTTAAAATGGTCAAAACTTCGATAGTCTGTGATTTAACTATCGAAGAAAAACGGGTGTGCAAACAACGATATTATTTCCAAATGGAAATTTATATCGATCAAACATCATTCAACATTTATCTCTTTATTTCATTAATTTACTTATCTCCTGTTTCCCTAAATTCAATATTTCTTATTTTCTAAATTTGGAAAATATATGTTATTAACAATGGAAAACATTTCCATTTCTTGTTTTCTTTATTTGAAAACATTTCTGGTCTCTTATTTGGAAAACATTTCCAAAGCTTCTTTATTGGACTTAGACAGATGTTTAAACAAACCATCGCGATGCCAACTCAAACCATTTCCTTTAATTACTAAATTCACTTAACCATCCTTTACTATCGAACCTTAATCATTCCTTAGTTAAAAATGAAGTCAATCAAGTTGGGGTAATACTACCTCTCAGACCTTAACTGAACAACGTTTCTAACCTTGAAATAGACAAAGTTCACCCTTCTAATTCTTTAACAAACTTCCTTACGTAACTCTCTTTCAAATCTTTTCTATTTGATAATTCTTTCCTTCGATAAGGTATATTCGATAAATCTATTCAATTTATTCTATTCACTTAACTCTTTTGATTTAACTCTAACTCTATTTGATTTACTCTATTCACTTAACTCCTGTCGAATAAACTATATTCAATAACTCCTCTAACTCTATTCGAATAAACTATATTCGATTAACTCCTCTAATTCCATTCGAATAAACTATATTCGATTTATTCCTTTTACTCTATTCGAATAAACTATATTCGATTAACTCCTTTATTCTATTTGAATAAACTATATATTCGATTAACTCATTTTACTCTATTCGAATAAACTATATTCGATTAACTCCTTTATTCTATTTGAATAAACTATATATTAGATTAACTCATTTTACTCTATTTGAATAAACTATATTCGATTAACTCCTTTATTCTATTTGAATAAACTATATATTCGATCAACTCCTTTACTTTAACTCTAATCGATTAAACTAACATCGATTAACTCTTTTTACTTTATTCGAATAAACTATATTCGATTAACTCATTTGCTTTAACTCTAATCGATTAAACTAACATCGATTAACTCCTATATTCTATTAAACTAACATCGATTAACTCCTTTTAACTCGATTAAACTATTCATTTATAAAGATTTACTTTTAGTAACGGTTCTTCACTTTACAAATGATTTCCTTCTTATAACAGTTCCCATTTTATAACGTTTATTCATTTTCTAAATATCTCCTATTTATAAATATTCCAATTTATAAATATTTCTTATTTATAAATATCCCATTTATAAATATTTTATTTTCAAATATCACTTTGAAAATATTCCCTTATCAACATTTCGGTATGTTATGGTATTCAACATATCAAATCACGATGATCAGTATCGTCCAAACACATATAATCGACAACAGATTATGTATCACATCATATATCACAATATATGAAAACAATAAAATAACTGTTGAGGAATCCAGTCAGATTCCTCTAAGCTGTTTCCCTGCATCACAGATGTTAAACAATATAGATAACATAACTTTCAGTTCCATATGATATATTCTGTTAAACAGAATCAATATAGAAATCCAACTAACTGACTAGCAGTTCAATCAAACAGTCAACACACAGTCAATCAGCCAATATTTAACAGTTCTAAAAATACAACATGAATTTATAAACTGTTCAGAGTTAGTGAGATTTACTCACATTGGCAGTTCATCGTTAAAGAACAATAAACTGTTGTTTGATTTAAATCAAACAATTTATTTCGCCATAAATTCAAACGAGCTCCAATCCACTCCTAGTCAGTCCCATGGTATTGCCCTCGGCCATACGATCCCAACGCAACTGACGGTTCTCGATTTCGACTCCGTATGAGCTAGATACCGCGTAAACAAGTTAAAACATTTTAATTTTAATTAAAAACTTGAATTTCTATTTCTTATTGGGCTTTACCCCTTTCAATGGCCCATCCTCCTTCTTAAATCCATGGCCCATCTTCTTTCCTTCTTCCCCGATTCAAGCTCCAGGTCGCGACTTCATTCACTACCATTTCCGATTCTACAAACTCCCACCGCGATACCATCCTTCACCGAATTCAAAAACCCACTACACCATTGAACTTCTCTTCTACTACTCATCATCCCCAACACCGAAGTACCATTCTCGAGCTCATCCCATAACCCCGTCGGACCTGCTCGTCCTCGACATCATCGAACCAAAATACCACCGAAACCCTCAAAAAAATCACAACCGAACCCAAATCCTACAACAAACCCCACCACGATAACCAAAAACCAATTCGACGCTTGAAGACCCCAAATCTCGGAACCCTAAGGCGACGCTGTGCGATTTTGAGCTCGACAATAACAGGACCGAACCCACTCAAACCAGTACAGAATAGAAGAGGATCATCTCAGCAACACAAATATACGTATATTTTTATTTATAGATTTTCTATGAATAGATTTTGGATTTTTAAAAGGAAGATATTTTACTGTAAAATGGAAAGTGACGGCGCACCAAATTTTGAACAGAGAGATGGAGTTGAAATTAGGTTTAGGCAAATGTTAGGCTATTTATAGAAAGAAATAATATCTAGATATTTTATAGAAGGAATATTCCCGGTATATTCTCATTTCTATATTCATTTTGCTTTTTCTAAAAATTCTTGTGATTGCATACGATACCCAAAAATCACCAAACTGGACATGCAGCTACAGTTCGACATTACGGTCCCAACGAAACTGGTTTCATCGAATTCCGACTTCGTATGCTCACACAGCGTATTTTTAACTGTTAGAATATTGTCTGTTTTTCACTCTAAAAATCCGTACGGCCATACAATGACTCTAAAAATCACGAAACTGGAAATCTAACAACTATTTGACATTGCGGATCCAACAAAATTAGTTTCGTTGAATTCCGACTTCGTTTGCAAAAGTGGCTTATTTTTACAGCTCTGAACGACCCATTTAAATATATTTAAATATAATTACATTAAATATTTATAAATAAATATTAATGTCTATATTCACAGTGGAATACCATACAGCTTCAGAAAAATCCTATATTGATTTCTAACTCGATATTTCAATCTGGGCCAACCCTATATTCGATTTATATCGAAATTCCCTTTTAAAATATAAATAATTCCTTTATAAATTATAAAGGAATTCCACAGCGACTTTTCTAAAATTTGATTTGGACGTGAATCAAAATCTACACGACGAAATCCCAATTTTTCTCTTCCACTAGAAAGATATACTCCACCAGCTCCACACGTTTCTTATTTCACAGAAATCCGGCTTAAAACGAACCCTGTACATTCAGTTGAAGTTCGAATCGCCAATTTACGAACTGCAGCTCCATTTCGAGCTCGATTATAATTAAATTATAAACTATACGTTCAACTATCGATGATTGAATATATTCGTTACTATAATTCAACTTTAAACTGAATTATATAATTCGAATTTTCCCAATTCACACATATCGCCATTTCAGCCAATTCTGATTATTTCAGAATTAAATATATTATTTAATTTATTATTTTAATTAAATATTCACCATTATTTAATTCCACGATCATTAAATCCTTAAATTCACTATATCACTATTTATATAATTAAATAAATTAATTATAATACCTCTGCCAATGCGGGTCATTACATAGGTACCATATATTATGCCGCCATACATAGGTTTACAACTAAAACTGAAAAGTCACATATTGGAAATTTGATTTCCATCTATTAGTCAAGGTAAGGGATGGCTCTTTACCGATTCAAGACACTCTAGCAAATGCCTCAGGATCACACCTATGGGCAACCCTATGAACAGTAGGGCCAGTCCACACTTACTTTAGTGGATTAATTATTCCTGAACAATACGTTTTCCGGTCCTATTGAACCTCCAAAATGGTTAGTACGTCGACCAATCATATCTGAGGCGCCTCGCAATCCATTATCCACATAAGTAAAAATGTCTGGGCTCCATACCATGACACCATTTCTAGCTAGAAAGAAACGCAAGTTCTCAGTTCTCCCTACAGTCACTATCCCATTTTTGACTCATACTGGATGTGAGGCTCGCGGATTAATGCTATACACAAAGTTATGCTATTTAAAACCGTGCTTTAATCATCAACCACAAGACTTTGCTTTTCAACAAAAGCCTTGATCATTTGCATCTTAGCATGTCGCATTGACAATTCATGCCATACAACTGATGTCTATCAATATATAACCTCTAAACTCGTATGTCTCAGAGAAGAGCGTTAAGCAAGAGAATAAATTCTCCGCCACCAAACAGATATATATTTAATAGAAATCAATCAACACATAATGAAATTCAATGTCAGACACATATTCATTTTCAACTCCATTCTGGGTCTGAACGAAACCAAAGGCACCTTATTCCTCGTCCTATATGTCCAATACAGGAGAGAGGCCCCCGCATATTCGGTCGATCTCCAAGTACGTCAGGACGACCAACACTTATTACCTTGTCTTGGGTGTACAGCTCAATCAAGACATCAGTAATCATCCAAACGATGTAATGATCTCTGGTCTTTAACCACCATCTTCATCGTCGACTTTTAGTCATCGTATTAGTTGTTCAGAATGGGTTAAACCCAATCTTTCTGAATCACTCGCGTATTTTATAATAATTAATCAAGTGCTGAAAAACACATCATACGCCTCATTCCAATTTAGAATATTCTTTTATTCAAATATTCACATTTTTGGGGAAAGGTTCCCATTAATTTTATCAAAGATAAATTCTTTTAAACATATTCTTTAATCTTCCTTTGGATATCAATTTCAAAATATTTTATTCTTTAACAATTCTAAATCAAATTAAGGTTTATAAAACTAGTCGGGATTATCGAGCCTTACCGAACTAATCATTTATTTTATTTCCCAATCCTAGTTTATTCATCCCATGGAGAAAAATTGGTAGTACTCCATGTCTAACACCCACTATGTTATTGGTAAAATTAATTACCATTTCACGTTCAAATCTATTTAAAGATTTAACTATCATATGGAGTAAAACTGGTGGTACTCCATTCTTGATCATTTCCTGAATTAGGTAAATTTAGTTACCTCATTCATATTCCAATCTAATTAAAGATTCATTAAAAATATAGTTCAGTTTTAATCTCAAAAATCAATATTTTATTATTATTCAACTTTAGGAAATTAATCTTGTCTTTAACTAGGTTAAAGAACCAATGTTATTAAAAACACAGTTCACGATAAACCCAAATAATCTTCCATCAAAATTGGAACCTCCACGGAAATTTGATCAGTATACAATTGGTATAAGTTTCCGTATTTGACTAATACTATAAATAGAATAACGACAAAGCCTTTTAAATTCCACATATAGTAACGGTCTTCCTTTACAGAAGGTCATCTCGATTATCACCAATCCATTCAATTCCAATTTAATATATTAAATTGGAAAACTTTACTTTGGAAAATTTCCATTAATCTTATTTAAAAGATTATAAATTCCAAATCATAACTTCATTGTTAATTGGGTTAAAGAACAAATGTTATTTAAAACATTGTTCACGATAAACCCAAAATCCAATTTGATATTAAATACAAGGCTTGAATAGAAATTAATATCGGCTTAATATCGAATTCTGAAACCAACGGATATTGTACTAGGAATAACGATATATGTATCTTCCAAATTCCTCAACCATATCCGTATAATCATGGAATCCAATATCGAAATGTTTCGAAGATTATTTCCATTCCAAATTCATTCCAATTTATGAATTGGAAAACTCCAGTTATTTTAAAACCCATTTTCAAATCTAATTTATTTATTTATTAACATTGGATTATTATTCTAGTTAATAACTAGTTCATTTCGATAAAAATACTTTTTAATCTTTTCAAAACTTGTAATTTTTCATCCTAAATCTTTCCAAATCATTTATTACGATTTTACATAATTTTTCCATATTTTTATTAATTTTATTAAGGCCTTTACAGTCGATTTCCAATAACGGCCATCGAACTGCATTCATAGCGACCTTTTTCCAAAATTGATTTGGACATAATTTAAAATCCAACCGTTCAAATTTAAATCTCTTATATTCATTGAAAATATCTTTTCGATATGAACCAAATGGTTCAGGTTTTAGAAGAATCCGACGGTTGGATATCCCGTAATATCAATTTGAAGTCAATGGTTGAAATTAGTGAATGGTCGCTGCGCGGCGCGTTCTATTCAAACCATTTTTATATATATATAATATTTCATCAATTTCCTTCTAAAACGTATTTTATAAAATATTTATAAACTCATTTTAAAATGATTTAAACTTCATTTTCAATTTTAAATCAAAACTGAATATTCTATATCATTATAATATTAAAAAGATAATATTTTCAAAATATCTTATTTTGAAATCCATTTCCCTTTTGTATTCATTATAAAACGAATAAAATCGAATAAATCCGATCGAGTTAAAATGGTACTTAACTACTTAACTCGGCTTCACGTTTCAATGTTTTTGTGCCCATCCAAAATCGGACATCAAAATCACAATTCAATTCTTCGCTGAATATTGTTTTAAAATATTCGTTATTTCTGAATTGAAATGCAACTCAATCAACTACAATATAATTTCAGTTATATGGATTTCATACATCGCATGTATTCAACTATAATGATAAATAATCATTCAACATTCAAGCATCATTAAAAGTGCACTCTATAACCGTATAAGAATTAAAATAAATAAATAACGCTTACAACAGTCTGTCAATCGATTGATCGACAGACAACTAAATATTTGGTTTAGTGTATGTCAAATATCATCCCAAACCCGTGTAGGGTTTTCAAACAACAACATCCTATTTAAATAAATCATTGGTTAATAAATTTAACCAATTCTAATTCGGTTTGAATTATTTGTCTACTTAATAAATTTTCACTATTCAAATTATAAATGGATATTTATGTCACATTTCAATAACCACAAAGTTTATCCATATTGTTTGAAATATGAGTGTCAGATATTAAAACAGTGCATCTTATGCAGATGAGTTGTGAATAGTTCATGCGTTGAACTCAAGCAATGTCACATACAACGGATAAAAATCAATACTACCAATTTCTATATATTTACAGTTATAAAATAATTAATAACTGTTCAAATATTTTAGTGAGAGAATTCTCACTTTGGGTTCCACTCCGTCATTCTTTATTGGATAATCGTTTTAACAAAATTAAACAGCCATTTAAATTTGTCAAAAATTTTTACTTCCTCCGTTTTTGCTCTGGTCTGTTCCATTCCGTAGATCTTGATTTTACAGCTCTAGAGCCGGGTTTGCTGAATTCTTTTGCTATATGACTAAGATATGTCCGCTTAAACATTAATTACATAATGAGATAATTAAAATAATTAATTTACTTTAATTTCCCCTTACCCTTAATTATCTCCCTCTAGAAAATCGACCGAAGTTGCTCCCTCCCTCAACGTGACTCGTGATGCCACTGGAGACCATCGGACGATGATTAGAGATGCCCACCATGCGCGTCGTTCGATGCTCCTTTGATTCCACTCCATTCCAGACTCCATCGTTCACCAGTGCTCCCCGATTTTGCCTGAAACCACGCATCCTTTAAACCATCGCCACACCCACGCCAGACCACCGGAGGTCGAGCACCATCGGCCACTTGAAGATCTCTCTAAGGCGAACCCTTTTCTCGTTGAACCCTCCCCTTCCGTTGAGTTGTTGAGTAGATCGGACGTGATTTTGTTTGGAGTATTGTGGTCGTCAATTTCAAAATCTCGGTTGGGAAGCGTTGACCATAAATGAAATAATTTTAGGGTTTTGACCGTGAATTATATATATATATATATATATATTATAATTATAAATATTTTAATTCAGAAATTACTTGTTTAACACACCGAACTCCAAATCAAACCCAACGATTATTGCCCTAGCTAAATACCCCCATTCCTGACAAATGAGATATGTTTCGTAAGCCA
Organism: Allium sativum; assembly: GCA_030737875.1. Lineage (NCBI taxonomy): Eukaryota > Viridiplantae > Streptophyta > Magnoliopsida > Asparagales > Amaryllidaceae > Allium > Allium sativum. The sequence goes on from CM060919.1 coordinate 252,052,381, forward strand.
ATTCGACTGTTTTGATCAATTTTCATCAAAATTAAAATATAAATCAATATATATTGAATTTGAAGGCACATTTTAATTTATCAAGGCCACATACTGACTCCAAGAAATACAGATTTTTTATCTAGCTATGTGTTGACAATACGGTCCTAGTAAAACTAATTTCATCGAATTTGGAGACTGTTTGAAAAATGGTCTTTTTCTAGTCGATTAAATTTAAACTGAATTGACAAAACTCGTTTAAATTCACCACGCTAACATACTAATTCCAAAAATTATGAAATTTGAAACCTAACTATAATTTGACATTCCGGAACCAACAAAAGTTGTTTCATCGAAAATAGAGACCGTTTGCAAAATGGTTATTTTTAAGGGCTGTATATAATTAAAAATATATATATAATCCATAGCGACTATTTTAAATTTTAAACTGGACATAACTTACAATTTATAAAGTGAAATCTCAGTTTATTACATTTGTTAGAAAATTACAGATCAAAATATTCCAACGTTTCTTGTTTACTGAAATCCGATTTATTTTGAATCCTATACACTTAATTGAAATTAAAAATCACATTTTCAAACTATCGCGCCATTACAAGCTCGTTTTATAATTAAAATAAATTTATGCATTCTAACTTCGATTTAAATAAATTTTTAGTCGTTATTACTTAAAATAAATCATTTTAAATAATCACATCCTTTAAAATAGCTAAAATTAAAATTTTAAATTGGTTCAGAAATTCCGGGTTGTTACAAAGGTGTTGTTTACTTTTCTGCATTTTTACTTTATTACATACTTATTATCTGATTGCTTGTTTCTTGTTGCAATTTGAGTAAATACTATTTTTTATTCATAAATAAGTAGTTAATACACATTTCACCATTTCTACTGTTTTAATAGCCTTAAGATCCATCCAACATTATTGACGATAAAGACATTGATCAAGCGTAAATTACACTTCTTTCTCCTCTTTTCTTTTAAATAATTAATTTTATTTTAATATATAGTATAAATAAAGTTTGATTACACTAAGTGGATGTAGGCCTGATTGCTGAACCACTATATATACCTTGCGTGTTTCCTTTATTTTGTTGCTTTTTGAGATTGTGACTTTTTAATTATTCTGTGCTTTGTTGTGACGTTATGAATTTGGGTGTTGGGCGTTGAAAGACACTTTTTGACATCAATACTTTGGCTACTCAGAAAGGGGGCACACAACTATATTCTTTGCAAAATTCGGACAACTCTCATTTTCAACCCACAAAGATTGTCAAAAGAAAGAGGGATGAAACATTTTTGCATACGGAAGATGCTGGAGATGTAGTGCCTAGATATAAGGTAAATCAGGAGTCTTCCTCTACAAGCGACCCTTCAAGTCAACCTAGTTGGGAGGAGATGGGCGATGTGGATAAGGAATTGAGATCGCGTACGAAGTATCAAAATGAGCTCCTAGGAAAGCAAGAAGAAATGATGAATATGTTCTTATCGCGACTTGATGGATCAAGAGGACAGTAAGGACAAGGAGTAAATGTTGGTGCAAAAATCCAATGGGGTAGCGACTTTTGCGACAATTAGAATAGCGCTAGGGGGCACAGCCGACTCGACACTTCCTCCGGTTCGACCAAACATGAACATCAAACTGGGCAGGCCAGGGGAAACCCAGTGTGATACCCAACATCTGTTAGTGTCACACTTTATCAAAATGCATTAAGTTTCTTGAAGCGTTATAGGTAAACAGAAACATTACAAGACAGATATAAAATAAATAGCATAATTTAAAACTTTATTAAATGGAAAACATAGTGTTTCAAAACATGGTTACATCAAAAGTTTGAAATACGCAAAACCCAATACATCAACTTAAAAATTCTGCCTTGTACTAAAATCATCAGAGTATAATAAACATAAAAAGAGCATAATCCCCAAAACAAAGCCATAGTAGAGAAGATACGAAATCGAGCGGTACATCTAAGTAGCTCCAAGCAGAATGAAAGAAGAATCTTGATCAAGCATGAGTATTCCTATCATGAGAACCGGGGGGGACGGAAGAGAAAGAAGAGGAAACAAAACAGGTCAGACATAAGTCTGGCGAGTGTAGTTACTTTTAGCATATAAATAAGTAAAAGCATCATGACAGACATATAAACTGGATAAGAGAGATACAACATATAAGGTAGGTATGACAAGGTAAACAGGATAAACCGAATAGAATAAATAGCCTTCCCTAACACTTCTCTTTCTCCACACCAATACTAGTATAACCAGAACAAGATGATCCCAATAATTACAAGATGGTAGACTTAGGTGTACTTCTAGTGAGAGGTTTTACCCCATACAATAATAGGTAGCCCAACAGAACTGACGGGGGTTACCCCCAACGATAATAACGGGATCCTAAACATGGGAGAGTAGATGTACCCTGATTTCTACCCCAATCGATCGGCTCCCTAACCCGTAGATGCCCGTGCTGGCCCCACAGTAGGATGTATCACTTCCTAAAGTGGCAATCCCGTTATTTCCAAGATGAACAACTATGTCTACTGATGTCAAGCGTCTTATCTTCCCGAGTAGGCGGACCCATGCATGCACATGAGCCCGATGGAAAGCGTCGTCAGACACCTTTCTCCTAAGTGACCTATTATAACCAGCTCAGTAAGCATGCCCTGACCCCGACCTAGTTTGGGGTTCTCCGTTTGATACCGATATAGGTTACTAACTGATACGGGTCCCACATACAAGATGATACAGGCTTCCCCCTAAGCTTGCATTCCCGCTACTAGGATTTCAACAGGTTATGCCTCCTAGTTTAACAAGATCACATAACCCCAACTGGTTAAGTTTGTATATGAACCCGTCCACATATATTTAACAAGATTAACTTAACCCTCCCACTAGTTCAAGTAAATCTACTTAACCCCTGCTTAAGTTAACAGGTTCATGCAATCCTTATGGATTCATACTTGTTAAGTATTACTAGTTCATTACCATACATTCATTTATGGTTATAATGCGCTAGACCTCCCACGTTAAGTCTACCACTTGTGGATGCTGGATATGTCGGTTGGGTCCGGGAAGACTTCTTCCATAAGTCGGACTTAACCGTGTGCCTTAGCACTGTCACATGTTTATGCACTTAGACCCCTCACATTAGATTTACCACTTGTGGATGCTGGATATGCCGGGAGGTTCCGGGCAGGCTTCTACCACAAGTGTAATCTAACCTCATGTCTAAGCACGGTTATAGTTTCTAATTACTGTAAATCTTGGCGTATTCATTCTTTAATAATTATTCCTATTTCTTTATAGGTTTTCATGCCCTTTTCCCAAGTCATATTCATCATGTACCATATGCCCCAAATTAAGATCTTTATTCACAGTTTGGTTTATGCCCAAATCCATATTCATGTTTTCAATTCAAGTTATTCCCAAATTTCCCAATACAATTTATGCCCCAATTTTAACATTTTCCCCTCATTCCCAATTTCACGCGTTCGCATATTTCAGCGGTATGCCTAGGCTCGAAGGTAGACTGGTTATAAAATAAAAAGGAAAAAGAAGAAGGGAAGAGAACAGAAATAAGCATAATAACACAATAAACATATGATGGTAGAAGTAGGCATAACAACTGAATAAGCATATAGTGACAAAATTGAGCATAATGACAAGATAGGCATATAAGAACAAATTTAATGAACATGTGATAATAGAATTGATTAGGCATAGTTTTAGATCCAAATTCATATATATGTCAAGATTACATTTTAGGTGTTTATATCTAAAAGCAACATAAACTCATAAAGAATGGATCAAAGAAAACTGAGAAAAGCATGTGTTGATTTTAAATCAGCGATCTTTGAGTATGATTGAAACGTCGTTGCTGGAGAAAAGGCTAATTTAATCTGAGTTGGAGCAGCATCTCGTCGTTGCCATTGATTTAGAAATAAAACAATGGGTATAGGATCCTTTATATAGCCATCAGCTGACGAAAAAAGACAGAAAAACTTCCAGGTGCGCCCAGAGGGTCGACCCTGGGGTCGACACCCCTGTTGAGGGATCGACCCATGGGTCGACACCTTGAGGGGATAGGATCGACCCCCAACGGGCCGATTTCCCGCGTCCTCTCGCCTCATTTGATTTTCGAATTAAATTGATTTTCTGGATTAATTTGTTTATATATATATATTTCTCTTATGCGTATACAAACTTCTAACCTTAATAACTTCTTCATACGATGTCTGTTTTATGCAAACCAGGTGGCTATTTTGACCAGAATTCGGAGAAGAATGCAAAGGCGAAGTTCGTTTCACTTAATTCTAAATATTTATTCAAGTATTCCTTAATTTATTGTTAACTGTGTGTTTTAAAATACGGGGTGTTACACAACCCCTTTAGAGACGTTGGCCTCGGTCTAAATTCTATGACCCCATGATGCTCGACATGGCAATATGAGAAATGTTGGAAGAATCCAACCACACTCAACTTTGAATGGAGAAGGTGCGGTAGAACTAGAATCCCAGTTCAGTAATGTTGAACCGGCCCAGTTCGACAATGTCGAAAAGGGTACCAGGGTCACTACCTAACCAAACTTGAATGCTATGAATAGGCATGGAGGACCAACAGGAAGATTTTCCGAAATGCAACCTAAATAATGCATTCCGTAATTTTTTTCAAGGCTTGATAGACAAGCTTTTCAACTCACTTCTGATGGAGATTGGATGGCAGAAATTATACGATGCGTAACTAGAGATAAAGTGCCTAGCCATGGATAGGAGGATGTAAACCGAAGTCCATTTACTTCTAATATTCTAGGATGTAAGATCCCCATCAGACTTAAGTTACATGTGATAACGACTTATAATGAGAGATCATATCCTAACTCACATTTGACACATTATACCAGGCATATGGATGTGTTGAGGGAATCTTCCAAGCTTATGGCGAAGTGTTTTCCATTATTCCTAACAAATTTGCCTGCACTTTGGTTTAGGAAGCTTAACAACGAGTCGGTCGGTTCCTGGAACGAACTTGTGGATAGATCATAGGATAGTTAGAGTTTATATAGCTCGTTCAAAAAATGTGATGACATTGACGATGATAAAGTAAAGGCTGGAGGAGATGCTGAGAAGTTTCCTCGAAAGGTTTAATGTTGCATTGGCTATAGTGGATAAGCCAGAGACCTCAATATTCCTGATGGTCATCGTGTCTGGAGTGGCTGAGAAATCTGAGTTTAAAGATAGTTTGCCAAGGGATTCCCCAAGGGATCACGACGAGTTTTATTTTGAAGCTGATTGGTATTTGCTCAGAGAGAATGCGCAAGCACCGAGTTGGAATGAAATCAATGTTCTAAACGATTAAGAAGCACTTGAAGCTGGAGACGAGCGCGATAATGGGAAAAGCAAGATTGAGAATGAGCGAGAAAGCTCAAAGAAGAGTAGGATGGGGCTGAAGTATTCCTCCTACACAAAGCTGAATGTGACTCTAGAGAAGATTTACCTGGATACACGAGGATTTATCCTATATCGAAAACCAGCTCCCAGAGAACCTTCCAAAAGGGATAGGAGGACTGGAAAGTACTGCCTATTCCATGAATTGAGTGGGCATACCACGTCATAGTGTAGGCATTTCAAGGATGAGATAGAGCGAAATGTCAGGAGTGGAATACTATCGATTATGTTGATGCTAAAGTAGTGGTACCTAAGAGTGGGTAATCCTTCGTGACCTAAAATCAAGGAGTTCTTCGATCCATAGCGTGAATCATCATCTCTTCATGGGTAAGATGATAGCGGAGCCCGGAGAGGCTTCCCCTGATTTGATTTCCCCTTATTGGAAATTCATTTATGTTTTTTGCTTTGACTCGTCCTTAGCGACGAATGAAATAAATTATGTATTTGCTTCATTCGAAGAGATGAAGTCGGAGACCCTGATCGCGACCTTCTATCAATAGATAGTGATTGGATGGGTTCGTGTGACTTAACTACTAGTCCCTTTCGTCGGATGGTGATCGGATGGACTAGTAAGTATTCACTGTGGATTCCTTTCGCCTATGGTGGACGGATGAATCCATATGAGGAACAATGAACTCCGTCACTGGAGAGCAATAGGATGAGTTCTGTCATCGAAGAATGATAGGATGAACTTATGAACTATGAGCTCCATCGTCGGAGAGCGATAGGATGAGCTCATATCTACGAACTACAGACTTCGTCACTGGAGAGTGGTAGGACGAGTTCGTATAGATGAGTTCCATCACCGGAGAGTGATAGGATGAACACATGAACTATGATCCCGCCACCGAAGTGTGATAGGAAGGACTCATATCGATGAGCTATGGGTCCCATCGCTAAAGAGCGACAGGATGGACTCATAACGATGAGCTGCAGATTCCTTCACCGGAGCATGATTGGATGAATTTGTATCAATAAGCGGTGGATTCCTGCACAAGAAAATGACGAGATTGCCTAATCATTGCTCAAATATGGATTATAATCTTACTGGACCAGGCCCGGCGAGGCCATGGAGGTGGATTTCCTTTATATTATGATTATTGTGATCGCCAGATTCCTTTGAAGTTCAAGGTTTTCTATTTTCCCTTGATACGATCTGGAGTGATCATGGCTTTCTATTATTATGGTCTGATGCGACCATAGGTTTATGGTTCTCTGTTAATATGATCCAGAGTGACCATAAGTTTCCATAATATGATCCAAAGCGATTGTGGTTTTCATGTTTTCTATGAGTAGTATGATCCAGTGCAATCGTGGTTTTCTGGTCTTCGGATATTGGATTTCTATGGGTTTTTGGATTATGCAAAACACATCTTCCATAAAAAGACATGCTTTGGGGAGAAAAGTGTTGACCTACCTTTTAGCAAGGCAGCCACATTACGGGTTTCCAGCAACCGTAGTGCTTAGGATTTCAATATGAACTTAGATAAGCTCGAATGCACATAATTGAAGTGATGAAGCATTCAAAGACATGGACTTTATAAACTTGTATTTTGGATCTATGAGGGTCGGTTCGACCAACTTCAACAAGTTAGCGTATATTGGATCGAATAACATCGATTCAATGTTCGTGGATCAATGGAGCTAGACTTGGTCCTACGTCACTGCCATGATTGGTTCAACTTGGATTTGGAGGAAATAAAAGTTATACACCTGACTCAACTATATCGAACCGGTTCGGTTCGATTATGTCGAGTCGGGTGCAGGCACGATTATTTGACCTTTTCTCATACTTGGATGTATTCAACTCCACTACGCTACTACTCCGGAGGGAACAACACGTGTCCAGATCGATCTGAGATGGACATTTCCCACTACCTAAAGACATGTTCCACAGCCTCCTATCGAACCAGATCTAAAGCCATGTGTCCTTGTCAAACTGGATATTACGGACACCTATAAATACACCATTTTTGGACAGAAAGAAGGATCGAACATCTGAAACTGCTGAACTAGGTAAGGACATTGCTCAAGAGGAAATTACACTTCTTTCTACACTTTTCTTCCAAATAATCAACTGTATTGTAATATATAGTATAAATAAAGTTTGATTACATTATGTGAACATAGGCTTGATTATCGAACCTGTGTGTTTCCTTTATTTTGTTGCTTTCTGAGATTGTGACTATGTAACTGTTCTATAATTTATTGTGACGTTGTGAATTTTGGTGTTGGGCATTGAAAGACCACTTTTTAACGTCAGTAAACACTGTGTTGTAGACAACCCTATTTTCGACAATGGGTATTAGAGTACTGGTTTACAAAAATTCATAACTTGGTTTTTTAAAAGTAGAAATAGCTAATGACACTAATAACACAATCTTTATTTCTTTTGTAGAAGGGAAATATACCTCTAGACTCTCTCTATATGATGAAAGCAATTATGCTTATTGGGCTTGTAGGATGAAATTTTATTTGCAGTCTAATGGTTTAGATATTTGGAACGTTACCCAATAGACTACATAAAACCTCAAACTGAATATTCGAAATGGACGCTATACCAAAAGACACAAGCGCTTAATAATTCTAAGGCCCTGAACATTTTATTTTCCTCCTTAGATAGAAATGAATTTAATCGAGTGTATATTTATAATTATGCATATGAAATTTGGAGAAAACTGCAAGTCACATATGAAGGCATCAGTATTGTAAAACATACAAAGATATCTTTGCTAACTCACCAGTTTCAACTCTTTTAAATGAAACTAAATGAGTTTATTTTTGATATGTATTCTCGATTCAAAGATATAGTACATGCCTTAATATCACTAGAAAAGAAAATTACCAAAGAAGGTCAAGTCGGAAAGATCTTGAATTCACTTCCTAGTGAAGGGATTAGAAGACTATGGCAATCAAAGAAGCCAATGATTTGTATATAGAAATAGAAGATTTAATTGGTAATCTAATGTCCTATAAAGTAAAATTACAGATTAGAAAAGAGAATTAGGGAAATGAGAAGAAATCACTAGCACTTAATGCTAAGATCGATAACGATGAACCAGATGATGTTGTTGATGATATCGATTTTAGTATACCAAGAAGATCAAGAAACTATTGAAGTATTACATAATGAACAAACTTCAAAAGGCTAACAATAATAATTTCAGAAGTGGAAATATTGTTAAATGTTTTGAATGCGATAAACCAGGTCATTTGAAAAGAGACTATCCTAACTTGCAGAAACCAAAGTACTTTTCAAACACTTTCAATAAGGAGAAGAAATAGGCGTTCAATGCAACACGGGATGGTTCAGATACTTAATCAACCGATAGTGATTCATAAACGGAAAAGGCCAACATATGCTTCTTGGCAATGGATGACAAGGTATGGAATTTTGATAAAGAAATAACTAATGTTTTGAATATTTTGCATCGGGGATATAAAAAACTCAGCAAAGAGGTCAACAATAGTTTGGCAGAAATAGATATACTAAATTTTTTTAATGAAAAGTTAGGTAAAGAAAAACAATGTCTATAAGATAAATTTGGAAGATCTAATGGTCATAAAAATGGAAAGTATTTAATGCTCGGAAGTTTTGAAAAACTAAAAGGTGAAAAATGAGCCCTTAAAATCAAAAAAAAATCTTTCAATGAAGTCACAAATCACTGATTTGAATAACAAAATAACATCTCTAGACAATGTTATTCTTAATAGTAGTAAGGATTTTGAAAAAATGAAAACTGATGTTAATAAATTTAATAAAGGGAAGGATAATATAGAAAAAAAATCTGCATCTAAACACATTTGAAATAAACATTAACTTAGATACACTCTTAAGGTTAAATCAAAGGAAAATAGTACTCAAAGTACTAAGTATGTTAAGGCTACCAAGTTCAAACTAGAACCTAGGATATTATAGCGAAAACCTCAAAATATGTTCATTAATCTATGGATTCCAAGAAGGCTAGATAATATTGAAAAAGAAAACTATATTGATAATTTTATTAATAAGGTTCATTAATCTAATGATTATATTTTAAAACAACGTTCAAGCACTTCATGAGTTAGGCATCCCAAAACTTAACATCATGGATCCCAAAATAAAAAGGATACCAATACGCATATTTTATCATTTTTGAAGTAGCAAATAGTGGATGCTCAAAGCATGTGATAGGAAATCTATTGAACCTTAGATAAATGTGAAAAGGATTTGTTATTGGCATTGACAAATCGATAAGTCTAATATTCATCTAATTATTTGATAAAGTTTATTTCATATTTTAAATTTATTTGGTTTTCCTTCTTGTGTTTTATTTATATGCATTTATCTTTGAATGCAAACTCTACATATTGTCTAGCAGTGAGTTAAACAACTATGTTTGTCATTTTTGTTGATTTCAAAGGGGAGGGGAAAAGTATAAATATACTAGACAAAATGATGGAGGGTGCATAGAGTTAGGTGGAGTCAAATATATAAGTATTATATGTTATCTCTCAAATATTTATATGGTTGTTATCATTACAAGGGGGGATTGTTAATACCATAGTTATTGATTTTGATGACAACAACCATGCAAACATTACTACTAACATTCTTTGAGTTGTGCGGTTACTTTAAATATATTATGGATATTTATATAGATAAATAAGAGTATAAAAGAAGAATTATAAAAGAAGGTTAATCATAACAATAGAAGATTTACAGAAGAAGGATAATTAGAGCAATTGAAGAACAAAACCTATCAAAGAAGAACGCTGAAGGACAGAGGTATTTAAAGTGATGAGGAGTTGGTTGAACCAATCCGATGGCAATTATATTTTAAGCTCATCAACCATTGACCTCAACTGAATAACCAAAATCCAAAAATATTAGAAAACTTGCAACACTTATTATTGTTGTTGTTCATTTTTGTAACACCTCATGTCGATGAGAGGTAGAGCATGTCGACATACTAGCTGTTTTTCATGTTTTTAAATTTTAAATAAAGAGACATTTCCCTTTATCTCTTCACCGAAAGACATGTCTCTTCAACCACATATAAAGGCCTATGAAAACAAATTTTGACATCAAGAATTTTCATTTTCTCCTACTCCTTCTACAAACATTTGCAATACAAATCAATTGAATATTTTTTGATTATCTTTGCAAATCCACTCTCTTTCACTCCAATTCTTTAAGGAATTTCAAATAACACAATATCAGGGAGTTGTATTTGAATTCGCATCATTTTCTTTCTGATGTTATCTAATTTCCCCAAAGAATTCAAAGATATATTGCCATTGGATGTCTATAGGATCATTGTACCGAATCTGCAAGAATCTGTATTGAAAATATGACTACTTTCCATAGTTTGATGTTAGTAATAAGGAGAAGGTGTTCTTTTAGTCCATGAAATTAAGATTGTAAAGGTGTCCTTGACACCCACGGAAAGCAAGCAGTTATAGTGAAATTCTGCATGGTCGACTGGATGTAGGATTGGTTAATCTAAACCAGTATAAAAATTTGGGTGTTATTTACTTTTTTTTCCATTTTCCTTTATTACTTACTGTTCTCTAATTACTTGTTTCATTTTGAAATTTGAGTAAATAATGTCTTATATTCATAAGTAAGTAGTTAATACACATTTCACCATTTCTAGTGTCTTAATAGCCTTAAGATTCATCCGATATTGTGTTGTAGACACCAAGTTTCCAACATAAGTATTGCCTTCTCTCCTGCTTCCCACCAATACAAAGGTTCCTTATAGGGTCTTCTATACAGTGCCTTATAAGGTGTCATGTCGCTTGATAGCTATTTTACAAGCGAACTCTACAAAATAGAGATGATCGCTCCAAGACCCCCCCCCCCAATGCAGAATACATGCTATAAGGAGATCTTCCAAAACTTGATTCACCCTCTCAAACTATCCATATTTCTGAGGATGATAAGTTGTACTCAAATGTTGTTGGATGCCCAACATCTCTTGTGGATTTTTCCAGAATCCACTAGTAAAAAAATGATCTTTGTCACTAACTATTCCTTTTGGACCACTATTGAATCGAACAATCCATTTTATATACAATTTAACTAACTTCGAGGCGATCCTAGTAGACTTGACATGTATGAATCTCGTGCTCTTAGTCAAGCGATCCACTACAACCCAAACACTATCATAACTTGACCTAGTCCGAGGTGATCCACTAATAAAGTCCATAGATACTTGTTTCCATTTCCATTTTGGGACTTCTAATGTTGAAGAAACTCACTCGGCTTCTTCTACTCATCTTTCACTAACTGACAGTTCATGCACTTAGAGATGAGCTCGCCCACATCACCCTTTATACCTTCCTAGTAGTAAGTCATTCTCATGTATTAATACATCTGTTACCACTAGGATCGATAGTCAGTCAAGAATGATGACACTCTCTAGAAATTTCCTCTTGAAGACCATTGATATCTGGAACAAAAAATCATCCATACTTGCAAACCCAAACATCTCGATCGATCTCATATCGCTTCTAATCTAATGAGCTAACTCTCGTATCGATCTTACCTAAAATATTTACAAGCTTAGCATTCAGCTTATGGCCAGTTCCAATTCTTTCGATGAGAGTAGGTGTGAAAGATAAACTAGCTAAGATTTCAGGCTCTAACTCACAATTGGGTCTGAAACCAAATCCAGCTAAATACTTTAGTCGTTTCTACTCTATAAACATAACTCTAAGTCTGACATGAATCCTGCTTAATACATTCGCCACTGGGTTACCCTTTCCTTGAGTATAGAAAATACTGAATTCATATGGGGCCAGAAACTCTAACCATCTCTACTGTCAAAGGTTAAGATCTTTCTGAGAGAAAAGGTATTACAATGACTTATGACCTATAAATAGCTAAAACCTTTCTCCCAAAAAGTTGTGCCTCCATATCTTCAAAGCAAAGACCATGTCATCAAATCCAAATCATGAGTAGGATAATTCCTTTCGTGCGACTTTAGTTGTCGACTAGCATAAGCAATAACTCTTCGTTTTTGCATCAATATAACACCAAGGCCTATACTACAAGCATCGGTCATTTCTTTATTCTCACTAGGAAACCAATATTGGTGTACTCATCAGTCTCTCTTTAAGAACCATAAAGCATGCTCACACCGTGCATCCTAATAAAAAACCTAATTTTTCTTTGTCAAGTGAGAGCATGTGCAACTATCTTGAGCAAATTCTTGATAAATCGTCTATAATATCTAGCTAGACTTTCCTAATCCTCGTAGAGTTCTTAGGTCGATTCCAATCCTGAATCGCTACTACCTTTGCAGGATTCACTGCCATCCTCTGTCCAGATACTACATGACCCAAGAATCTAATCATTCCCATCAGAAGTGACAACTAGAAAATTTGGTCCTTAGCATGTGCCTTCTCAGCACATCAAGAACAATCCTCAAGTAAGTCTTGTGTTCCTCTTCTGCCTTAGAGTAGACAATAATGTCATCTAAGAAAATAAAAACAAAATTGTTTAGGTAATCTCTAACTAACCCATTCTTAAGATCCAAAAAATATGCCGATTCATTAGTCAATCCAAACGGCATCAGTAACTACTCAGAGAAACCCGACGGTAACCTAAGTGCAGTCTTTTAGCACACTGTCAAGTGTCACTCACAACTAGTGAAATCTCATAGCCAAATCCATCTGGGTGAACACCTTTGCCTCATGCATCTGATCGAAAAAGTCATCAATCCTTTGTAATGGACACTTGTTCTTATTAGTCACTTTATTCAGATTATAATAATCCATGCATAGTCCAACGAGCCATCTACCTTAGTTGTGAATACAACCGATTTACCCCATTCAGATATGCTCCTCCGAATAAATTCATTCGTCAATAGTTCTCTAACCTACACCTCTAACTTCTTCTGATCTCTCAGCGCAATCTGTCTCAGTGGAATAACAATGGGTCTGGCTCCTTTTACCAAATCGATCCTAAACTCGATCCCATGATGCGACCGCAATCCAACACCTTCCTTGAAGATATATGGATATTCACAAATAATAGGCGCAAGTGACAACACATCCTGTGGAGTCATCAGAAAATATGAATAGCTGACCATTACATCATCTCCCCATAAATAGTCAATCACAACTCCTCGCCTCTCCACTTTCCGGATGGTCGCCTTAATCCTCTCACAATCCACAAAGGCTGCAAACTTTCTCAGCCTGTCCATACCTAAGAGAATCCCCAACCCCACAAAGTTCAAGACAAAACAATCACAAACAAAAAACATCTATGACTCGATAAAACAAGACAACAAAAAATCATACAAAGACTAGTAGAACCTCCTACTGGGATAGTCACAACCATGGGCTTATCTCCAATTCAAGGTGCAAATCCATTCTACACACTAAATTGTTGTATATGACGTAGTTGTATACACAATTATATGATTTTTGTTTGATGATAAAAACTAAATAAATATTATTTTAAATGTGTTTGTTACTGTATTATTCTATATATACATCATAGACAGGAATATAATATTTATTAAAATAGAATACGACTGTACAGACATTAGTAATTTATTTAAATTAAATATTATATTTCAAACATTCAAATAGTACAAATATTTATAACTCCACTATTTATTCAATTCACATAAGATTGTACTTGTAAATAAACTGAATACGAGAAACAAGTTTGTTTGACAACAACAAAATAATATTTTATTTCAATCAAATTTGTTTATTACATATATCAGTACAATTCTCTCACATCTTGTAACGACCCGGATTTTTAAACCGTTAATTTTAAATATTTAATACGGATTTTAAATATTTAGTTGATAATACAAATTAATTTTTATATTGAGTTATCGATTTAATAATTGATTTTGATTTAATATCGAATATATAAAATTATTGTAATACAAAAAATAATTCAATTCAAGATTTTAAAACTTGAAAACAATTCAGATGATCAATATATCTTCTATTCGAATATAGACGACGATAATAATAAATTTATTTTCGAAGAATTTATTTGTTTTGAATTTAAATATTTTTATATCAATTTAATATGGTTATTTTATATATACGTTTGAATAAAATTTTATAGTATATTCTGTTGAATCCAGAATAATGTAAATATGTTGAAATGGTGGTCGGTAGGTTAAACTAGCGGTTCGTGATTTAAATGAATGGGCCTCGAGATTTTTTGATTGTGGATAGGTTCGAAATCAAATCGATATCTATTTAAAAAGAAATAAAAATCTCTTTATTTCAAATCAAATTAAATCGAAATCAAATCGCTATTTAATTTATTGTACCTTAACCTATAACCTATATTGTGCTATACACAGCTAAATTCCTTAATACCAAAGTCTTCTTCATCTATAAATCTACACGATGTTTTCTTTCACTTCAATTTCCTTTGGAATCTCAAATCAAAAAGGCTTCAGGAATTCAAGGAAAATGGCCACTTCATTCCTCTGTTCAAAATCAATTTGGGTGAATTACATCGCAACCCTTCTTCTCATTTTGTTCACGTCATTTAAAAATTAGAAATAGCGATCCCTAAAAGAAGTCGTGCCCCTCTTCAACTCCAAAAATCAAAATTTGAATCCGAGGTTGGAAATCGCAAGGGTGGTTGAAGGTCGACGTCAAGATAGAGGTGCGATCAAACCTGGGAGGCTCGAACTCGAACGCTACTTTATATAGGGCTTGACGTTGAACTCCAAGAGCTAGAAAGAAGTCGCATTGTGATTTATAAGGACAGGGTTTGTTTAGCGTGAGGATTGGAGGTTGCGATTATGGAGAAAGAGAGGACTTCGGTTCACAGAGTATTGGGATGCTCGCGATGAGAAGGAGGAAGTGGGACTAGCTGGAGATCCTTGCAATGGTCAGTAGATGCTCAGGATAGGAGCAGTGTTTGTTGGTTATTTGTGAAGTAGTATCGATGATTTAGGGTATTTCGTGGATCTGGGGATTCGCGTTTTTTTTGTGAAGTTGTGAGATGCGATGGTGAAGCAGGGTAGCGGTTATAGTACGATGGGATGCGAAGTTGAAATGATTTGCTGTTTTCCTTTAACAGTGTGGGGATGGGTTCGTCGATGATACAAAGGAGGAGTTGGTGGCCGGGAGTGTTGAAACCGGGAAGAATGGGGAAGAGAAGATCATTGGCAGTAGGTATTTGCTTGAATGGCGAGATATTGAGTGTTGGTCAAAATGACAGTTGCTGTTGGGGTATACAGTGAGGGTTCGAGTACGGAAATGATGAACGAGGAGGATCTGGGGTTCGGCTATTGAATTGGTGAGGGTGGAATGGTGAAACCGGGATTTAGCCGGATCACCGTAGCTTGGCAGTGGCGAAGCCTTGGGTTATAGATTTTTGCAGTGGTTCGGGTGACAGTGAACTGAGAGATGATAAGTTGGTTTCATGGATTAGTCGAATAAATGCAAGGCAGTAAGGTACTGTTTTTAGAAAATTTAAATTTCACAGATTTATTTATTTACTTTAGTTAATTTAAATAAATATTTAATCATTAATTAAAAATAAATTATCATAGGTGAAATAAATTTATTCAAGATAACTCGAGTTGATTTGTGGCTTTGAAGATTCGACATCTAATCGGATGTTTAGAAATAAAGATCACAGTGAGTAAATCTCACTCACCTGTTATTTAGAATTATTTTCATTCGGTAAAAATAATTGTTGTTGCTTGTTTGAATGCTTTCTGGTTGATTTAAATATATTAATTATTTAGGGCAGACTATTATATATATATATATATATTGGGTTGATGATTGGCTTGTTCCCGCAGTCTCGTTAGCGGATGCCCGCGGTACCATTAGCGGATGATTTCCTTATGCGCCCCACAAATGTATATTAGTGGATGACCTTCATACCGCGATATCCTGCCTCGAAGCAGGATGGTATTATCTGTTGCTAACGTCTGTGGATGCAGGAAAACAGGTTGTAGGGATCCAACTGGATTCCTCAAATTTATTTATTGTTTGTTTTCATATATATTACCATATATGCTATGTTAGAAAACTTGTGATTGTTGAATTGGGTGTTTTGTGTATTCAACATACCACTGGGCCTAAATGTTGATATTTAAAAATATCATGAAATGGATTTTTTCAGATTTAAAAAGGGAAATTCTATTTTTAATAAAATAGAATTTGAAATTCAAATAGAATAGAAATATTAACTTGTTTTAAAGAATAAAAACAAGTATTTCATTTATAAACGAAGTTTATAAATAAAGTTAAATGAATTATCATTGGATAGTTCAAAAAATAGAAATACAAGTGTGACTTTGGGAAGGGAAATATATTTTTCCAAAGAAGAAATATTTTATTTGAAAACCAGACTTGTTTAATAATGGTGTTTGTAAATAGAAAGGTGAAAAAATTATCATTTGTATAATTTAAATATTTTAAATTCAAATGTGTATTTAAAATAAGAACTTAGAATCGTTTTAAATAATAAACGATTAACTTTATTTGGATATCTGGAATATAAGTGAAGTTGAATTAATCCTTAGGATTTATGTTTAAAATTCGACTATTTCAGATTTATAAAAAAAGATTATTCCCAGAATAGATATTTAAATTTAATTTAAAGAGACAGGACATGAAAATAGGTTCTATATTTATATAGATAAGTTAAATAAAGGGAATACTCCAAAATGAGATTTTGGTATTAAATAGATTTCGAAATAGACTTGTTTAAATTAAACAAGGAAATTTATGAAATGGTGTTTATAAATAAAATGAATAAATTATCAAGAGATAATTTGAATATAGAAATTCAAATGGAATTCAAATATAGAAATAGAATATAGAAAATTCAAATGGAATTTGAATATAGAAAATTCAAATAGAATTGAACATAGAATTTGAAAATAGAAAGTTGGAATCATTTCGAAATGGGAACGACGAATTATATTTCAGAATGCGGGTTTTTAAACAGAATAGAAATAAATCTAAAGGATTCATAATTTGAAAAAGTAATTGGAATTTAATATAGAAGATTGAAGTAAATAAATTTATAATCGGTTAAGGAAAAATCGACAATTATAGATAATTGGAAATGTTAAGTTGAATTGGGAAAATTAGTTTGATATATATTAAAAATATATTAGAATGGAGCTGAATTTATTATAAATGAAGTTTAAACGTTTATATATAAATATAATTAAAATGAACTCGCCGCAGCGCGGTAGTTCGTAATTTGGTGTTTAGAACTTCAATTGAGTATATAGAACTCAAATTAAGTCAGAATTCTTTGAAACAAGAATCGTCAGGACCGGTAGGATAATAGTTTTCTAATGGAAGAGACAATTCTGAATTTCGTCGTATACATTTTGAGTTAGGTCAAAATCAAATTTTCAGAAAAACAACGCCATAACGATTTAAAAACCATAACGGTTTATTTAATTTTATAAAAGGATTTTAAACGAATAAAATCTGAATTTCTATTTAGAAAATTCAGATTTGAGTTGTAAATTATACGTGAACTCAAGTGGAGTAATGAATTGATTTCTAAAACCAAAATCAAATTTTAATTATTGAATAGAATTAACTAATTTGA
This sequence comes from Allium sativum, assembly GCA_030737875.1. NCBI lineage: Eukaryota > Viridiplantae > Streptophyta > Magnoliopsida > Asparagales > Amaryllidaceae > Allium > Allium sativum. The sequence continues at coordinate 252,070,391 of CM060919.1, forward strand.
ATAGTAATTAGTTAATGAGATTTTGAATTGATATTGGGCTTTGAATTAGTGAATTCGATTTGGAAATTTATATTCGAAATCGAAAAGGGAACTAGAATTGAAATTGGAATTCAATTTGGTTATAAGCAAATTAAATATTTTATTTGAACATGTTATGTTCGAACAAAGAAGTGAAATAGGCAAAATAGCTAATTAAAGAATAAATGGGTGAAACTGAATTCGAACGATTGGATTGAGTTGAATTGAATTAAAAACAGGTGAACATGTGTTAAGAAGGTTTGGAATGAAGTATATGAAGAGATATAAATTGAAATTCCCGACAAAAAGGTACACGTTTAAATTCCATATGAGATTTTATGCACCGAATCGGCAAGCCGCTTGGCTTTTAAATTTTCTTTTTGATTGGAGAGGACTGTGTGGCGATTTTAGGATTTTCCCGATGCTCCCGGTACAAAGGAGGTTATGGCGAATTTTTACGGAAATTTAAGGAGTTAGAATATTTTTAAGACAATTTTGATAGTTAGAAATCAATATATCAATATATATAGAATTCGATAAGGAAACGAACTAAAAGTAGAATATTATAAACATAAAGAAAATCTGTGAATTTAAATCGAGTAAGAATAGAAAGGGAAAAGTTTATATGTTTTTAGAAATGAGAAATTAGTTTAATATGGTGTTGATTTTTCGAGTTAGCAGTCTTGTCTGTTTTGAAGTTAAATGATGTTTTCAGTCAAGGTCTGAGAGGTAGTTATACCCCAACTTGATTGTTTTCATTTTTAACCGATAAATAGCAAGATTCGGTCTCGAAGATCAATGGTTGAATAAAAATGGTTGAATGAAATATTTTGGGTTGTTTGTAACGATGTTTTACACAACATTCGTTTTAGCCAAATAAGTGGAATTTTGGAAATATAATAAATAAATATTTCCTGAGAGTAGAATTAAATGAGTCGAGCAAGAAATAAATAATTGGAATGTTCTCCAATTATAAATAGAAAATATTTTCCAAGTGTAGAAAATAAAAGATGACGAAATATGGAAATGCTTTCCAAATAGCGTAAGATGGCAAGATGATTATTGAAAATATTTGGTTAACAAATATTGACAAGGAAATGGAGAAGTGATTTAATTAATAAAATATTAATTAAGGGGCCGAGTGAATGTTTGATATTATGGATGAATGTTTGTTTGTTTTTCTTCAATAGTTGAATAACCGACTATCGAAGTGTTTGCCAATATCGTTGTCAATATGGAGAGACCGGTTGGATTATTATCCGTGAACCACTTCGCATTGGCAGTAACGCTGAGAATCAGATTATATGAAGATAATCGAAGATGGAGTAAAATGCAAGGGCTTTTTATATTAATGGAAATTGTGCCTTTGGTTTCGTTCAATCCCAGAACGAATGTAAATGGACGAATGTCTGACAGAGTATTTCTAATGATCGCATATGTAGGTATGTATAGATATATATATATATATATATATATATAGTGGCAACGGATTTATTCCCTTAGCATAATATCTAGAATATATTTGTGCAAATCAATTAGTGATTAACGAATCTGATGATGTGGCATTCAAAGTGATTGTGCTATCAATGAATGATAAATAACTGTAGCCTCAGGCCTCAACAACTAGGAAATGACAAAAATCGGGCAGGCAACATGGCTATGTGGGTCGCTCTCGTTAGAGTGTATAATCACCTATCTAGAGAAATTCATTTAATTCCTTATTCTATTTGATGCTGTCCCATTCGGGAAACAGTTGCTAATCCCAACCGTTGGTGATATACATTCGATACACTCATGCAAAATGAGTGGTCGGTCATGTGTGGGCCGGGTTGCAAGACGTTCTTGTTGAACCTAGTGTATTCCTCTCTAGAGATACACTATCGGAAGGTGGTTCCATACCTTGTCATGTTGGAAATCCAATCTCCAATAAGCGCAATGCTGTTTTTGAGATTATATTATATATGGAGCGTGAGATGCAAGTGTTCTGCTAGATTCTACTTATTTGTTGTAGACATTATTATAATATCACTGGATTTAATATCAAAAATATTTTTGGTTATCGTAAGGTAAAAACCATCTGTATTTATGTGTGGATCAGTCTTACGATTATCATTTCTTTCGAAAGGATTTTTAAAGTTAAACAAATGATTGGAGTTTACTCACACCAGTCCCATGACTGACCCAGAGTTTATTTTGTTTTTGTTTTCCCTAAACTCTTAGGTGCCTAAATTTGTACGGGCAGTCAAGTAGTCAGGATTTTTCAGATTCACTTGGAAGAGATGAAAGCAGGAGGCTTCACCAGTTAGCTATAGACTATCATATTTCCGCTGTGTACTATGTTGTATCTGGAAACAGGTGTTTATAACTGTTCCAGGAATAACTATTGTGCTCTGATAATGGTATGTATATCTAGTTACTGATTTGTATTTCAAAAGCTATGTTATATAATATATTTTATTTGTTCCGTTGTGAGTATGTGATCTTCGTTTTCTTCTATTCTAATATTTCTTTCTTTCTATTTCTCATCCTTTAACTTTTTCTAATAATGATTCGTATTTCTATGCAATTTGGGTTGGACGTGTGGTGTTATTAGTTGACTCAAATAGTACGGATTTGCGGGCCGTTACAGTTGGTATCAGAGCCAGGTTGAGCGAATACCTAGGCTTTGGTGGGGATGTGCTCATTAGAGATAAGGTCAGTAGTACCTTAGAATGAGTTGAGTATATTATACGAGAGAGCGTATTTATTAATTGATATAAAAATTATTTTATATTGTGTTGGCTAGTCTGTTAAGTGGTTTATGAATTCTGGTCGAATCGTGGGACGCCACGACGTCGATAAGAGTTTGTAAATACTTGAACAGAAGATTGAACACGATATTGTTTTAAAATGGGTAAATAAAATAATTTTACCCAAAACTATAATTTTACATAGAAAGAAATAATTTTCTAGAATTATTATAATATATGGATGTGTTGGTTATTATTAATATAATCAAATGAGATTATAAATTTGGAATGGTTATCTAAAACCAAATATAACTTGTATATGAATGAAATATACAAATGAGATGAATTAAAAATTAATTCAAACCAGAATTTGGATTTTTAAATCCTGGGAAGTTGGAGAATATTTTGAAGTATATTAAAATTATATAGCTTTGTTTTGAATGGGATTTTTGAAAAAAAATCATTTTGAATGGATTTTGAAAGTGATAAATCACTGAACTCACTTTAGTGGCTTGAAAGTAATTCTGATGAGGACTGCAGCTTCATCAGTGTTCATTTTCGAGTTTCTAAGTGATGGATTGCTACCTTAGATAAGTTTTTGATAGAAATTTGTTTGAAAGAGAACAAGTTAGTTTGAAAATTCAAATGTTTTGAATTTGAAATGGAAATATATATGTGTGTGTGTGTGTGTGTATTTATTTAAGTGATTTTAGACGGATTTGAAATGAAAACCTTAGGGATTTGGATTCTGGAATTGAAATTTAACTCAAGCTAGTTAAATGAATCGAGGTAAATAAATTGACTAGAATCAATTTGAATGAGATTGAATGCGTATGAGTGGAATATAAATTGGATGTGAATGTATGTGTAACGACCCGTATTCTACACATCATAGGATTGTAGAATATTTATTTCTTTCCCATGTGAAGTCGTATGGTCATGTAACTTTGGGAAACATCTATTCGAGTCATTTTCCACGTTCATGATTTTTGTCGATTTTTAAATGACCATTTTGCCCCTAGTTGGTACTGTTTTGGCTATAACTTTTGATTGGAAAGGAATTTTGACCTGAAACCACTTCCATTAGATTCGTTTGATGGTTTACCTTTCCGTAGAGTGGTCATAATAGCCAAACGGACTTACCGTTTGGAAGATATGGCTGAAATAAGGTTTGGAGGGTGAAAAACTGCTTAACCGGGCCAAATCGGGTGATTAGTGGATAGGCCCATAACCCATTTCGGGATTAGGTTTATGGCGAGGCTGAAATGAGATAGAGGATCATTCCATTTCAGTTTTCTAGCCTCCACTTATCACCAAGGAACCCTAAAAATGGCCTCTAACCTCTAAATCACCTCCAAATCATCTTTTGGTCAAGGATTAAGCTTAGCAACCCCTAATCAAGGAAGATCTTCACCAAAGCAACATAGGAGCTGCTGTTTGGCATTGAGATTCACATCAAATCAGAGAATTATTTCAGATCTTAGTTTATTTGTGGCTAAGATGAGTGATTTGCATAGTTTTACACTAATTATGGCTAATTAGGGGTGATTAGTGTTAATTAGCGAATTTAAACATGATAAAATTCGAGAAAAATGTTCATAAATTCCTAAATGATGTTTTAGACCTCTGATATGAATTTGGGTTAATTTGGTTAAGTTTTGTTAATCCTACCATTAGTTTCACCTAAATATGCTTAGGGAAAATATGGGGTTTTGGGTATGTTTGATCCATTTTAACCTATCATGTTGATGTTTTGATGTTTGTGGTTGATTATGCATGTTGCTATGACTGTATGAAATGCTTTGTGATTGATTTCAATAGTTAGAATGGTCGAAAACGTCGTCGAATGGCGTAAACACTTGCTGGAACAGTTTCAGAAAACAGTGCAGGGTTCGGATCGGATCGGATATGGGGCTCGGATCGGATATGTTGAACTGGGCAAGGAATCCGATCGGATCGGAACCTGACACTTGGGAAAAATGGCAAAAAGGAAGGCCACGCTAACTGAACTGGGATCGGATCGGATTAGGGAGGACGGATCGGAGCGGAGGCATGAGGACGGATCGGATAGGAGCATGTGAAGGACGAGGGACGGATCGGAACGGAGGCACGAGCTGGAGGGGAGATGACACCCGACCCGACCCGAGGTGAAGCACCCGACCCGAACCGATGGAGTGGCACCCGAACCGATGGAGTGGCACCCGACCCGAACCGCACCAGAAGGAGACCCGACCCGAACCGATGGAGTGGCACCCGACCCGAACCGCACCAGAAGGAACCCGACCCGACCCAGTATTGACCAATAACCCGAGATGCAAAGGTAGTCCAATATGGGAAGTTAGAGCTCAGGATCCAGTTGGGAACCGATGAGTTCACTTCATGGTTGGACTTTGTTGCGGGACGTGTGCTAAGGAGTTGTCGACGTTCATAACTTCGATTCACCACTAAGAATGAATGATGGGCTACTTATCAGGGCAGTAGGGTCATTATGACCTGAGGGGCAAGGTGATGGTAGCAAGACTACGTTATCAGTGCAGTAGGGTCATTATGACCTGAGGGGCAAGGTGATGCGTAGTAAGACTATGAGCCAGTGCAGTGGGGTCATTGCGACTCCATGGGGCAGAGTGGACATAGTAAGGATGAGTAAGACTATGAGCCAGTGCAGTGGGGTCGTTGCGACTCCATGGGGCAGAGTGGACATAGTAAGGATGAGTAAGGCTATGAGCCAGTGCAGTGGGGTTCTTGTGACTCCATGGGGCAAAGTGGACATAGCAAAGGATTTGTGGCTACGTTATCAGTGCAGTGAAGCCATTTATGACTTCATGGGGCAAAGTGATCGTAGCAAGGTATGTTGGGTGATCGAAGTGGTGAATATCGTATGCTTTACACACTGAGTGAGAGATGTGAGGATGGATGCTATGTTTGATTGTTTGCCATCCCTATGACATGCACACCTCCCCCACCTCCGTATCTTTACACTGTTTGATATGGTACCTTAGAGCGTTGTACAGTATGTAGTGCTAACTCTTTGGTTGCAGGTCCAGGTTCAGGTATGTTTTAGTCTACCTGTTATTGTTCACTTTAGATGCTTATCGCTCATACCAGGCTTTATGTCTGACCCAAAGTTTTATGTATCCTCTTATTACTCTGGGTGCTCACACGAGCAGACTAGAGGCAGGTTAGCTGGTGATGCGCGAGTAGCTGATTCGGAGGCGGGCAGGAGGCTTCCACGTATGATATATATATACACATTCTCCCTGTTTCGTTGGTGGTCGCTACTTGGGCATTAGTAGTGTACCTCCTTTATCTTACTTTTGCTTTGAGACAGTTTCAAAGTTGTAATAAGCTGTATTTTGGATTTCCGCTGCTATGATGTTTAGTTCTGATTTTCAGCTTATGCACTGTCTCTCCTGTTTTATGTCAAGTATGTTATTATTATATTTTGTTCTATGCGTTGTGAGACATTCTACAGGTTCTTTGTATGTTCATTTCCTTCTTCCCTTTCCTTCTCACGACCCGTTCCGTGCTAACTGGACATGTGTACAGCGCACTTTTGGAGTAAGTGTCGGTTGGTGTGGGACGGGCCGTCACACTTGGTATCAGAGCTCTAGGTTGCGTAGTTAACCTAGGGAAAGACACTAGGGAGAGTTAGTACGTATATGAGAGCGCGTATTTGTGATTACTTTGGTTTTCAAAAGCTATGTATATATATATACTATTAGTAGTATAAGGATGAAGTCGCACTGCACTAGCACCACTATGGGGTCGTTAATCGTTTCCCTTTTTTAGATTGACGATGAGCCGAGACACAAGGGGTGCTGGTAGAGGGACCAACCAAGGGAATGCCGCTGACATGAGGGCAATGTTTACTAACCTCATGAGAGACATGCTTAGAGAAGTGCAAGGGGCAGTTCCCAATCCCGGAGTTGGTGTTGGCCCAGTAGTGCAGGCGCCTAGGGTCGATTTTGCCAAGTTGTGCAAGGATTACACTAATCTTGGTGGAAAGTCGTTCCATGGAACGGAGTCGGCCACAGATGTTCAGGACTGGATGGATAGATGTGACCGTATCTTCGATGACTTGGGTCTTGAGGATGCAATGAAGAGAAGGCTAGCGTCTCGTCAGCTGCAAGGGCGAGCGATGAATTGGTGGAATGCCATTAGAACAGCTACTCCAGAGGACCAGGTTACTTGGGTTCAGTTCAAGGCTCACTTTAGCGAGAAGTTTATTCCAGCTGCCCAGAAGTCAGTATTGTTTAAGAGGTTCTTGGAACTCAAGCAGAATGGGAGGGCAGTTTCTAATTATATTGCTGAGTTCGACACTTTGTCGAAGTATGGACTGTCTCTCATTGATACTCCTGAAAAGAAGAATGAGAAGTTCATTACTGGTTTGGATGGGTACTTAGGGGAAAGGCTTATCAACCACATCGATGAGACTTTTGAATCGATCGTGGGGAAAGCTTTGAGATCAGAGAGCCTTTACCCTAAGTCAAAGACTGAGGCTGCATCTGCAGAAGGGCCAAAGCCGCAAGCAGGCGGTGGAGGTAAGAATAACTCTCAGAATAAGAGGAAGCAGGACCAATCTAAAGGTGGTCAGAAAAAGAGCAAGAAGGATGTTGAGTGCTTCAGCTGTGGAAAGAAGGGCCATTATGCTAAAGAATGTCGGGCCAAGCTAGCGGAAAGGAAGTGCTACAACTGTGGTCAAGTGGGACATCAGAAGGATAAGTGTCCGCAACCTCTTAAGGAGAAGCAGATTGTGAAAGCATATGCTATTGATGCTGTTCCTTCTTCGTCGAATGCCCCAACTGCGGCGGAGAAAGGAAAGAATGTTGTTATTCAAGGTATGCTTTCTATTTATGATGTACCAGTACGAGTTTTGTTTGATACTGGGGCTTCCCGTTCCTTCATATCTAGTGACCTGGTAGATAGATTGGGACTGGAACCCGAGATAGTCGATAGACCGTTGGTTGTGACGAACCCGATTGGTGGTTCAACTAGCCTTAGTATGATTTGCAGGAATTTGGTCTTATCGAGTCATGGATGTATGTTTGTTTGTGATTGCTTTGTTTTGGGCTTTACTGGGTATGGCATTATATTGGGAGTCGATTGGCTCCAAAGATACGGGGTGGTGGTAGACTGTGAGGGCTTTTTGGTGACAGTGAGGGCGGATGATGGGCGGAGGGTAGTGTTTGGTAGTCTATCTAGTGATGGGGTTATGGCTAGTTTTGTAAATTCCCTCGACATCCCGCAGGATGAGTTGTCAGATGTGCCCGTGGTTGGCCAGTATCCGGACGTCTTCGAGGAGGTGACCGGGCTTCCACCACACCGAGAGATTGAGTTCCGTATCGATTTAGTGAAAGATGCCAGACCTATAGTGATGCCACTTCGTCGTATGGCACCAAGGGAGCAGCGAGAGCTCGGGGTGCAAGTCAGCAATCTTTTGAAGAAGGGATTTATTAGAAGGAGTGTCTCCGAGTGGGGAGCACCAGTTGTGTTTGCCACTAAGGCAGATGGTTCCCTTCATTTGTGTGTGGACTATCGCGAGTTGAATAAGGTGACGAGGAAGAATAAGTATCCTCTACCGCGGATAGATGATTTGTTTGATCAGCTGGAAGGAGCAAGAGTGTTCTCCCAGTTGGACCTCGCGACAGGATTTCATCAGCTTCGAGTAGCGGATGAGAGTGTTCCGAAAACGGCATTTAGGACGCCGTCTGGATTTTATGAGTGGTTGGTCATGCCGTTTGGGTTGACCAATGCACCAGCCTATATTGTGGATCTCATGAATCGAGTATTCAGAGATCAGTTGAATAAGTTTGTTCTTGTGTTCGTGGATGATATCCTTGTTTATTCAAGGACAGAGGAGGAACACAAGGGACACTTGAGGACAGAGATGGAGGTGTTGAGGAAACACCAATTGAAAGCGAAATTCTCTAAGTGTCATTTTTGGAGAAGGGAAGTAAGATTCTTGGGTCATGTTGTTTCAGAGAGTGGTATTGCCATGGACCCTGCGAAGGTGGCTACGGTACAGGATTGGCCTACGCCCAAGAATGCTACAGATGTAAGAAGTTTCTTGGGATTAGCTGGATATTATCGTAAGTTTATCCAGGACTTCTCCAAGATAGCAGCACCGTTGACTCAGTTGACTAAGAAGAATCAGTCCTTCGTCTGGGACGAAGTGTGTGAGGATGCCTTCAAGAGTCTAAAGGAGAAGTTGACGCGTGCGCCAGTGTTAGTCATTCCTAAAGGGAATGAAGAGATGACGGTATACACGGATGCTTGTGGTACCGGACTGGGTGCTGTATTGATGCAAGAAGGTAGGGTTGTAGCTTATGCTAGTCGACAGCTAAAGCCGCATGAGAAGAAGTATCCTACCCATGATTTGGAATTGGCAGCGATTGTATTTGCACTAAAGATGTGGAGACACTATCTCTTGGGAGAAAGGTTTGAGTTGTTTACCGATCATAAATCGTTAAAGTATCTCTTCTCTTAGAAAGATCTGAATCTCCGTCAGCAGAGATGGTTAGAGTTCTTGTCTTCGTATGATTTTGATATCGCATACACACCTGGGAAAGGTAATGCGGTAGTCGATGCCTTGAGTAGGAGACATGCCAGCTTAGGGGCAATGTTTCTTGAATGGAAGCAACTGGAGTATATCGCGGGGTTTGATTTCAGACAAAAGTGCGAATTGGGTCCAGTTATGCTAACCAGTTTGACGATCAGACCCACTTTGATAGAGCGGATTGGTTCTAGTCAGAGGGACGATCCTAATCTATTAGAAATCATCTCCAAGTTAGAGATGGGTATCGATGAGGAGATGAATGTGTATGGGCTTGATCGAGATGGATGGCTTCGGAAGAATGGAAGTCTAGTTGTACCCGATGTGAATGGATTGAGAGATGAAGTGCTTAGAGAATGTCATCACTCAAAACTAAATATACATCCCGGTGGTAATAAGATGTATCGAGACATGAGACAGACTTACTACTGGGAAGGGATGAAAAGAGACGTTGGGAAGTTTATATCCAAATGCATGAATTGCCAGCTAGTTAAAGCCGAGCAAAAGAAGCCTAGTCGGTTGTTGCAACCATTAGAAATTCCCGAATGGAAATGGGAGCAAGTCTCGATGGATTTCATCGATGGTTTACCAAGGACTAGATCGGGATATGATAGCATTTGGGTAATTGTGGATCGATTGACTAAAAGCGCAAGATTTATACCAGTCAAATCGACCAAAACGGTAGCCAAGTTGGCAGAATTGTATATGAAGTGGGTAGTGAGATTTCATGGAGTACCCAAAAGCATTGTGAGTGACCGAGACCCGTTGTTCACTAGTGGGTTTTGGAAGAGTTTACAAGAGGCTCTAGGGTCAGGATTACATCTTAGTACCGCATATCATCCTCAGACCGACGGTCAGACGGAGAGGGTGAATCGTATATTAGAAGACCTCTTGAGAGCTTGTATATTGGATTTTGGTGGATCATGGGAAGACCATTTGCATCTAGTAGAGTTTGCATAAAATAATAGCTACCAATCCAGTATCGGTATGGCTCCATATGAAGCTTTGTACGGAAGACCATGCAACTCACCATCATGTTGGATAGAGACTGGCGAGAAGTTTGTGCTTGGACCAGATGTGGTGAGAGAAACTTCCGATAAGATCAAGATCATTCAGCAACGAATGAAAGTTGCCCAAGATAGGCAGAAGAGTTATGCTGATAAGAGGAGAAGAGACTTGAAATTCTCCGTTGGTGACTTTGTGTTTGTCAAGATCTCTCCGTTGAAGAGCGTGATACGATTTGGCAGGAGAGGCAAGTTGGCACCAAGATTTGTTGGCCCATTCCCTGTTCTTGAACTAGTCGGGAATTTGGCATATAGAGTTGGCTTACCAGAGAAAATGGCGGGAGTTCACAATGTATTTCATGTTTCCCAACTAAGGAAGTTTGTTCACGACTCAGATATGACTATTCCACCTGATCAGTTAGAGGACTTCGAAGTAAAACCCGAGGCGGTTGGGAACCGCAAGCCGATTCGTATTGTGGGGCATGATACGAAGCAACTTCGAAGGAAGGCGGTGAAGCTAGTCAAGGTTCAGTGAGGCGAGGACGAGAATGATTGTACTTGGGAGACAGAGGAGAGCATTAGGAAGGCATATCCAGAACTCTTTGCCTGGTAAGATTTACTTTGCGATTTAGTTATTCCGCATGCTAGGATAGACTTATTTTACTTGTTTTGCATGTTTGATGGTTGTTTTATGGTTGATAGGCATGCGGGACCTTTGTGTGTGTTTTGATTAGGGAATTTCGGGGGCGAAATTTCTTAAGGGGGGAGAGTGTAACGACCCGTATTCTACACATCATAGGATTGTAGAATATTTATTTCTTTCCCATGTGAAGTCGTATGGTCATGTAACTTTGGGAAACATCTATTCGAGTCATTTCCCATGTTCATGATTTTTGTCGATTTTTAAATGACCATTTTGCCCCTAGTTGGTACTGTTTTGGCCATAACTTTTGATTGGAAAGGAATTTTGACCTGAAACCACTTCCATTAGATTCGTTTGATGGTTTACCTTTCCGTAGAGTGGTCATAATAACCAAACGGACTTACCGTTTGGGAGATATGGCTGAAATAAGGTTTGGAGGGTGAAAAACTGCTTAACCGGGCCAAATCGGGTGATTAGTGGATGGCCCATAACCCATTTCGGGATTAGGGTTATGAGGAGGCTGAAATGAGATAGAGGATCACTCCATTTCAGTTTTCTAGCCTCTACTTATCACCAAGGAACCCTAAAAAATGACCTCTAAATCACCTCCAAATCATCTTTTGGTCAAGGATTAAGCTTAGCAACCCCTAATCAAGGAAGATCTTCACCAAAGCAACATAGGAGCTGCTGTTTGGCATTGAGATTCACATCAAATTAGAGAATTATTTCAGATCTTAGTTTATTTGTGGCTAAGGTGAGTGATTTGCATAGTTTTACACTAATTATGGCTAACTAGGGGTGATTAGTGTTAATTAGCGAATTTAAACATGATAAAATTCGGGGAAAATGTTCATAAATTCCTAAATGATGTTTTAGACCTCTTATATGAATTTGGGTTAATTTGGTTAAGTTTTGTTAATCCTATCATTAGTTTCACCTAAATATGCTTAGGGGAAATATGGGGTTTTGTGTATGTTTGATCCATTTTAACCTATCATGTTGATGTTTTGATGTTTGTGGTTGATTATGCATGTTGCTATGACTGTATGAAATGCTTTGTGATTGATTTCAATAGTTAGAATGGTCGAAAACGTCGTCGAATGGCGTAAACACTTGCTGGAACAGTTTCAGAAAACAGTGCAGGGTTCGGATCGGATCGGATATGGGGCTCGGATCGGATATGTTGAACTGGGCAAGGAATCCGATCGGATCGAAACCCGACACTTAGGAAAAATGGCAAAAAGGAAGGCCACGCTAACTGAACTGGGATCGGATCGGATTAGGGAGGACGGATCGGAGAGGAGGCATGAGGACGGATCGGATAGGAGCATGTGAAGGACGAGGAGACGGATCGGAACGGAGGCACGAGCTGGAGGGGAGATGACACCCGACCCGACCCGAGGTGAAGCACCCGACCAGAACCGATGGAGTGGCACCCGACCCGAACCGCACCAGAAGGAGACCCGACCCGAACCGATGGAGTGGCACCCAACCCGAACCGCACCAGAAGGAACCCGACCCGACCCAGTATTGACCAATAACCCGAGATGCAAAGCTAGTCCAATATGGGAAGTTAGAGCTCAGGATCCAGTTGGGAACCGATGAGTTCACTTCATGGTTGGACTTTACTGCAGAACGTGTGCTAAGGAGTTGTCGACGTTCATAACTTCGATTCACCACTAAGAATGAATGATGGGCTACTTATCAGTGCAGTAGGGTCATTATGACCTGAGGGGCAAGGTGATGGTAGCAAGACTACGTTATCAGTGCAGTAGGGTCATTATGACCTGAGGGGCAAGGTGATGCGTAGTAAGACTATGAGCCAGTGCAGTGGGGTCATTGCGACTCCATGGGGCAGAGTGGACATAGTAAGGATGAGTAAGACTATGAGCCAGTGCAGTGGGGTCATTGCGACTCCATGGGGCAGAGTGGACATAGTAAGGATGAGTAAGGCTATGAGCCAGTGCAGTGGGGTTCTTGTGACTCCATGGGGCAAAGTGGACATAGAAAAGGATTTGGGGCTATGTTATCAGTGCAGTGAAGCCATTTATGACTTCATGGGGCAAAGTGATCGTAGCAAGGTATGTTGGGTGATCGAAGTGGTGAATATCTTATGCTTTACGCACTGAGTGAGAGATGTGAGGATGGATGCTATGTTTGATTGTTTGCCATCCCTATGACATGCACACCTCCCCCACCTCCGTATCTTTACACTGTTTGATATGGTACCTTAGAGTGTTGTACAGTATGTAGTGCTAACTCTTTGGTTGCAGGTCCAGGTTCAGGTATGTTTTAGTCTACCTGTTATTGTTCACTTTAGATGCTTATCGCTCATACCAGGCTTTATGTATGACCCAGAGTTTTATGTCTCCTCTTATTACTCTGGGTGCTCACACGAGCAGACTAGAGGCAGGTTAGCTGGTGATGCGCGAGTAGCTGATTCGGAGGCGGGCAGGAGGCTTCCACGTATGATATATATACACACATTCTCCCTGTGTCGTTGGTGGTCGCTACTTGGGCATTAGTAGTGTACCTCCTTTATCTTACTTTTGCTTTGAGACAGTTTGGAAGTTGTAATAAGCAGTATTTTGGATTTCCGCTGCTATGATGTTTAGTTCTGATTTTCAGCTTATGCACTGTCTCTCCTGTTTTATGTCAAGTGTGTTATTATTATATTTTGTTCTATGCGCTGTGAGACATTCTACAGGTTCTTTGTATGTTCATTTCCTTCTTCCCTTTCCTTCTCACGACCCGTTCCATGCTAACTGGACATGTGTACAGCGCACTTTTGGAGTAAGTGTCGGTTGGTGTGGGGCGGGCCGTCACAGTATGGTTTGTAAATCATTCAGATTAATGAATGTGGGTATATTTGAGATGTAATATAATCGAGAACCAAAAGTTTTGGTAAAATTAAATTTGTGGAAATAAGAAATGTTTAAGTTTCAACATCAATGGGTTTTTGTAAAGTTAATAGGTTTGTAGCATTTTTCTACCTTAGTAATTTCGAGGACAAAATTCTTTTAAGGAGGGAAGAATATAACGACCCGAATTTTTAAATCGTTAATTTTAAATATTTAATACGGATTTTTAATATAGATAAAATAAATTAATTTTTATATTGAGTTATCTATTTAATAATCGATTTCGATTTAATATCGAATATATTAAATTATTGTAATACAAAAAATAATTCAATTCAAGATTTTAAAACTTGAAAACAATACAGATGATCAATATATATTCTATTCGAATATAGACGACGATAATAATAAATTTATTTTCAAAGAATTTATTTGTTTTGAATTTAAATATTTTTATATCAATTTAATATGGTTATTTTATATATACGTTCGAATAAAATTTTATAGTATATTCTGTTGAGTCCAGAATAATGTAAATACGTTGAAATGGCGGTCGGTAGGTTAAAATAGTGGTTCATGATTTAAATGAATGGACCCCGAGATTTTTTGATTGTGGATAGGTTCGAAATCAAGTCGATATCTATTTAAAAAGAAATAAAAATCTCTTTATTTCAAATCAAATTAAATCGAAGTCAAATCATTATTTAATTTATCGTACTGTAACCTATAACCTGTATTGTACTATACACAGATAAATTCCTTAATACCAAAGTCTTCTTCGTCTATAAATTTGCACGCTATTTTCTTTCACTTCGATTTCCTTTGGAAACTCAAATAAAAAAGGCTTCAGGAATTCAAGGAAAATGGCCACTTCATTCCTCTGTTCAAAATCAATTTGGGTGAATTACATCGCACCCCCTTTTTCTCATTTTGTTTACGTCATTTTAAAATCAGAAATAGCGATCCCTAAAAGAAGTTGTGCCCCTCTTCAACTCCAAAAAACAAAATTTGAATCCACGGTTGGAAATTGCAAGGGTGGTTGAAGGTCGACGTCAAGATAGAGGTGCGATCGAACCAGGGAGGCTCGAACTCGAACGCGACTTTATGTAGGACTCGACGATGAACTCCAAGAGCTAGGAAGAAGCCGCGTTGTGATTTATGAGGACACAGTTTGTTTAGCGTGAGGATTGGAGGTTGCGATTATGGAGAAAGATAGGACTTCGGTTCACAGAGTACTGGGATGCTCGCGATGAGAAGGAGGAATTGGGACTAGATGGAGATCCTTGCAATGGTCAGTAGATGCTCAGGATAGGAGCAGTGTTTGTTGGTTATTCGTGAAGTATTATCGATGATTTAGAGTATTTTGTGGATATGGGGATTCACATTTATTTCCCTTTTGTGAAGCTGTGAGATGCGATGGTGAAGCAGGGTAGGGGTTATAGTACGATGGGATGCGAAGTTGAAATGATTCGCTGTTTCCCTTTAACAACATGGGGATGGGTTCGTCGATGATACGAAGGAGGAGTTGATGGTCGGGATTGTTGAAACAGGGAAGAATGGGGATGAGAAGATCATTGTCAGCGGGTATTTGCTTGAATGGTGAGATATTGAGTACTGGTCAAAATGAGAGTTGTTGTTGGGGTATACAGTGAGGGTTCGAGTACGGAAATGATGAACGAGGAGGATTCGGGGTTCGGCTATTGAATTGGTGAAAGCGGAATGGTGTAACTGGGATTTAGCCGGATCACCGTAGCTTGGCAGTGGCGAAGCCTTGGGTTATAGATTTTTGCAGTGGTTCGGGTGACAGTGAACTGAGAGACAATAAGTTGGTTTCACGGATTAGTCGAATAAATGCAAGGCAGTAAGGTATTGTTTTTAGAAAATTTAAATTTCATAGATTTATTTATTTACTTTAGTTAATTTAAATAAATATTTAATCATTAATTAAAAATAAATTATCATAGGTGAGATAAATGTATTCGAGATAATTCGAGTTGATTTGTGGCTTTAAAGATTTGACATCTAATCGGATGTTCAGAAATAAAGATCATGGTGAGTAAATCTCACTCACCTGTTATTTAGAATTATTTTTATTCAGTAAAAATAATTGTTGTTACTTGTTTGAATGCTTTCTGGTTGATTTAAATATATTAGTTATTTAGGGTAGACTATTATATATATATATTGGGTTGATGATTGGCTTGTTCCCGCAGTCTCGTTAGCGGATGCCCGCGGTACCATTAGCGTATGATTTCCCTATGTGCCCCCACAAATATATATTAGTTGATGACCTTCATACCGCGGTGTCCTGCCTCGAAGCAGGATGGTATTATTTATGTGTTAACGTCTGTGGATGCAGGAAAACAGGTTGGAGGGATCCAACTGGATTCCTCAAATTTATTTATTTTTTGTTTTCATATATATTACCATATATGCTGTGTTAGAAAACTTGCGATTGTTGAATTGGGTGTTTTTGTGTTTAACATACCACTGGGCCTAAATGTTGGTACTTAAAAATATCATGAAAAGGAATTTTTCAGATTTAAAAAGGGAAATTCTATTTTAAATAAAATAGAATTTGAAATTCAAATTGAATAGAAATATTAACTTGTTTTAAAGAATAAAAACAAGTAGTTCATTTATAAACGAAGTTTATAAATAAAGGGAAATGAATTATCATTGGATAATTCAGAAAATAGAAATACAAGTGTGACTTTGGGAAGGGAAATATATTTTTCCAAAGAAGAAATACTTTATTTGAAAACCACACTTGTTTAATAATGGTGTTTGTAAATAGAAAGGTGAAAAAATTATCATTTGGATAATTTAAATATTTTAAATTCAAATGTGAATTTAAAATAAAAACTTAGAATCGTTTTAAATAATAAACGATTAACTTTATTTGGATATCTGGAATATAAGTGAAGTTGAATAAATCCTTAGGATTTATGTTTAAAATTCGACTATGTCAGATTTATAAAAAAAGATTATTCCCAAACGAGATATTTAAATTTAATTTAAATAGAAACTGAGACAGGACATGAAAATAGGTTCTATATTTGTATAGACAAGTTAAATAAAGGGAATACTCCAAATTGAGATTTTGGTATTAAATAGATTACGAAATAGACTTGTTTGAATAAAACAAGGAAATTTATAAAATGGTGTTTATAAATAAAATGAATAAATTATCAAGAGATAATTTGAATATAGAAATTCAAATGGAATTCAAATATCGAATTTGAATATAGAAAATTCAAATGGAATTTGAATATAGAAAATTCAAATAGAATTGAAAATAGAAATTGAAAATAAATAGTTGAAATCATTCCGAAATGGGAACGACGAAATATATTTCATAATGCGGCTTTTTAAACAGAATAGAAATAAATCCAAAGGATTCATAATTTGAAAAAGGAATTGGAATTTAATGTAGAAGATTGAAGTAAATAATTTTTTTACCGGTTAAGGAAAAATCGACAATTATAGATAATTGGAAATGTTAAGTTGAATTGGGAAAATTAGTTTGATATATATTAAAAATATGTTAGAATGGAGCTGAATTTATTATAAACGAAGTTTAAACATTTATATATAAACATAATTAAAACGAACTCGCCGCAGCGCGGTAGTACGTAAATTGGCGTTTCGAACTTCAATTGAGCATATAGAACTCAAATTAAGTCAGAATTCTTTGAAACAAGAATCGTTAGGACCAGTAATAGTTTTCTAATGGAAGAGAAAATTATGAATTTCGTCGTATATATTTTGAGTTAGATCAAAATCAAATTTTCAGAAAAACAGCGCCATAACCATTTAAAAACCATAACGGTTTATTTAATTTTATAAAAGGATTTTAAACGAATAAAATCCGAATTTCTATTTAGAAATTTCATATTTGAGTTGTAAATTATATGTGAACTCAAGTGGAGTGATGAATTGATTTTTGAAACAAAAATCAGATTTTTAATTATTGAATAGAATTAACTAATTTGAATAGTAATTAGTTAATGAGATTTTGAATTGATATTGGGCTTTGAATAAGTGAATTCGATTTAGAAATTTATATTCGAAATCGAAAAGGGAACTAGAATTGAAATTGGAATTCAATTTGGTTATAAGCAAGTTAAATATTTTATTTGAACATGTTATGTTCAAACAAAGAAGTGAAATAGGTAAAATAGCTAACTAAAGAATAAATGGGCGAAACTGAATTCGAATGATTGGATTGAGTTGAATTGAATTGAAAACAGGTGAACATGTGTTAAGCAGGTTTGGAATGAAGTATATGAAGAGATATAAATTGAAATACCCGACAAAAAGGTACACGTTAAATTCCATATGAGATTTTATGCGCCGAATCGGCAAGCCGCATGGATTTTTAATTTTCTTTTTGATTGGAGAGGCCTGTGTGGCGGTTTGGGGATTTTCTCGATGCTCCCGGTACAAAGGAGGTTATGGCGAATTTTTTTGGAAATTTAAGGAGTTAGAATATTTTTTAGATAATTTTGATAGTTAGAAATCAATATATATAGAATTCGATAAGGAAACGAACTAAAAATAGAATATTATAAACAGAAAGAAAATCTGTGAATTTAAATTGATTAAGAATAGAAAGAGAAAAGTATATACATTTTAGAAATCGGAAATTTGTTTAATATGGTGTTGATTTTTCGAGCTAGCAGTCTTGTCTGTTTATAAGTTAAATGATGTTTTCAGTCAAGGTCTGAGAGGTAGTTATACCCCAACTTGATTGTTTTCATTTTTAACCGATAAATAGCAAGATTCAGTCTCGAAGATTAATGGTTGAATAAAAGATGGTTGAATGAAATTTGTTGGGTTGTTTGTAACGATGTTTTACACAACATTCGTTTTAGCCAAATAAGTGGAATTTTGGAAATATAATAAATAAATATTACCTGAGAGTAGAATTAAATGAGTCGAGCAAGAAATAAATAATTGGAATGTTCTCCAATTATAAATAGAAAATATTTTCTAAGTGTAGAAAATAAAAGATGACGAAATATGGAAATGATTTCCAAATAGCGTAAGATGGCAAGATGATTATTGAAAATATTTGGTTAACAAATATTGACAGGGAAATGGAGAAGTGATTTAATTAATAAAATATTAATTAAGGGGCCCAGTGAATGTTTGATATTATGGATGAATGTTTGTTTGTTTTTCTTCGATAGTTAAATAACCGACTATCGAAGTGTTTACCAATATCGTTGTCAACATGGAGAGACCGGTTGGATTATTATCCGTGAACCACTTCGTATTAGCAGTAACGCTGAGAATCAGATTATATGAAGATAATCGAAGATGGAGTAAAATGCAAGGGCTTTTAATATTAATGGAAATTGTGCCTTTGGTTTCGTTCAATCCCAGAACGAATGTAAATGGACGAATGTCTGATAGAGTATTTCCAATGATCGCATATGTAGGTATGTATAGATATATATATGGTGGCAACGGATTTGTTCCCTTAGCATAATATCTAGAATATATTTGTCCAAATCAATTAGTAATTAACGGATCTGATGATGTGGCATTCAAATTGATTGTGCTATCAATGAATGATAAATAACCGTAGCCTCAGGCCTCAACAACTGGGAAATGACAAAAGTCGGGCAGGCAGCATGGCTATGTGGGTCGCTCTCGTTAGGGTGTATAATCACCTATCTAGAGAAATTCATTTAATTCCTTATTCTATTCGATGTTGTCCCATTCGGGAAACGATTTCTGATCCCAACCGTTGGTGATATACATTCGATACACTCAAGCGAAATGAGTGGTCGGTCATGTGTGGGCCGGGTTGCAAGACGTTCTTGTTGAACCCAGTGTATTCCTCTCTAGAGATACACTATCGGAAGGTGGTTCCATACCTTGCCATGTTGGAAATCCAATCTCCAATAAGCGCCATGCTGTTTTTGATTTTATATTATATGTGGAGCGTGAGATGCAAGCGTTCCGCTAGATTCTATTTATTTGCTGTAGACATTATTATAATATCACTGGATTTAATATCAAAAATATTTTTGGTTATCGTAAGGTAAAAAACATCCGTGTTTTTGTGCGGATCGGTCTTACGATTATCATTTCTTTCGAAAGGATTTTTAAAGTTAAACAAATGATTGGAGTTTACTCACACCAGTCCCATGACTGACCCAGAGTTTATTTTGTTTTTGTTTTCCCTAAACTCTTGGGTGCCTAAATTTGTACGGGCAGTCAAGTAGTCAGGATTTTTCAGATTCACTTGGAAGAGATGGAAGAAGGAGGCTTCACCAGTTAGCTATAGACTATCATATTTCCGCTGTGTACTATGTTGTATCTTGAAATAGGTGTTTATAATTGTTCCAGGAATAATTGTTGTGCTCTGATAATGGTATGTATATCTAGTTAATGATTTGTATTTCAAAAGTTATGTTGTATAATATATTTTATTCGTTCCGCTGTGAGTTTGTGATCTTCGTTTTCTTCTATTCTAATATTTCTTTCTTTCTATTTCTCATCCTCTAACTTCTTTCTAATTATGATTCGTATTTTTGTGCAATTTGGGTTGGGTGTGTGGTGTTATAAGTCGACTCAGATAGTACGGATTTGCGGCCCGTTACACAGCTCCTCACTACAGTTCATTCATCACTTAGTGCATTTTCATATACACTACACTTAGTTTACAGAATCTCTCATATACAGATATTGTTATATATTTTTCTCTGTCATCTTCAGTCTTCTGTCTTCACAGCTTTCAGTCTGTCCAATTTGCTTACCTGTCACAAATAGAAAAACACACACAATAGACTGCAATAGAAATAAATTTAAAAACAAGCAGATACAAAATTATTTAAATTTTATTTGCCTCAGAATTTCGGTGTGTTTCTCATCATTTTTCTAGACTTGGTCTAATATGCAGGAATAGGAAAACTTGTCTGGATGGCGGCATATACACACATGTATATACATACACGTGTGCACTGCCTCGCCAGTCCAGTGTGCAACTGAAAAGTAGCCACGTCGGCCTTCTCGACTCAGTGCAAATGGTCTAGCCAAAAGTGCAAATAAAAAAATAAAAAGCCAAAATGGTCGAAAAAATTCAAAGGTGATGCAAGTATACAAAAGCGCCGAGCACCAAGTCAGGTTCAAATTTGAACAACATAGATGTACAAGTCAGGCATGTAAGGGTGTGGTGCATGATACAACTGGTAAACAAGAATGATCGAGCAACAAGGAACATTCGACATGAATGTGACGACAGCAAATCATGTAAAAATTATGGATAAACAAATATGCCGTGAAATAAAGTCAGGGACATGATGCAAAAGTGGACAGAACAAACGGCATGTGTGGAGTGTACATATGGATACATAACACAAGTATGAATTTATGGTACAAGATAGAAGCACAAGCACAAGTGAGGGGTCAGGTTATACAGTTTTGGAAATATTGTCTATACAGCATAATTCAAGTGGAACTACATGGTGCAAGTAACATGACACAAAATAAGGTTCAGGATATATGTAAACATGACACAAAATAGTGTCAATGAACCAAGCATGAACAAATCAATGTCATGAACCAAGCATGACAGGTCAAGGAACTATATGGTTCAAATTGGTACATGCAAAACAGACTAACTCATAGTAATATACAATGTGCATAAGTCAAGTACAAACTAGTGTTGCATGAATACAAATGGTCTAGTTCATATTTTCTATATAATCGAGCATAGTGCATGTCAAGTGGGCATGTACAGTGGAGCAGCTGAAATAAAGTGGGTTACATGTGCAGGAGGGAACTTATTACATAACAACAATATGCACAATAATGTACACAACAATGACCAAGCATGGAGCAACTATCAATAATAGCATTACATTGTAAAATCGACACAAAAACCAATACAGTTTTTTTTAACAAGTCTAGGATCAGTTCAAATCTGGAGTAAGCACATGAATGCTGAGTACAAATGCAAATAAAGTCGACCAGGAGATTTTCAAGATATTTCTCCAGAAATGTTCATGCAAGAAATGATTTCTAGGTTTCATTATGTTTTCCAGTTTTAGACAAACGTTTTTGGAAAGTATTAATTATAGCAATACATGAAGGATGATCATACAGCTTCAACAATGTCAACAAGTTCAAGTGTTCATTTGTTCAAAATCAGCTCCAAGCAGTTCAACATAAAACGTGTCGAGAGTATCAATGTATCATCTGCTCATACCAATTTTTTTTAAGTAATCAATCCAAGGATTCAAAATAAATTCAGTTCAAACCAGCCGTGGCAAAACAGAGCATCTGTTCTAGATCAGTTTATATTTCAGAAAATCACAATTTGGAATTCAGAAAAATATGGACTCAAGTTCAAATAATAATACAAAGGATGAGTATGAGTTCTTATTTTTAGGAAGACAAAATCAAGTGCATCAGTTTTTTTATATACCAGAAATAGTTCAATATATTTAGCAATGATTAAATGGTCAAAAATTCAACACGCAATGTTGAATTTACAAATTGGTTTTATATCAAGATTTTCTAGACAGAAGACTAAATCAAAAAAATCAAAAAAAAATTCACGCAAGGTATTATCTCCAGAAAGTATGAAGAATTCAAACTCTACAAATTCAAGGCCAGAGATTTCCAAAACCCCAAAATATATGAAAATTTCAAGCCGAAAGTTCACGCTAAAATCATTACCTAGTCTCAGCACCGAAATCAGAGAAAATATCTAATTTTTAATCCTATATAAACACCCAATCCTCATCGGTAATAAGTTATCCAAGTTCAAGCACTAATTCAAAACCAAAACTCAAATTAAAATTCATACCAGAAAAGGAGTAAGCTTGGATCAAATTCAACGTTCAATCGAAGAAGAAAGCCACTAGCAATTTGAGATCATCACACGAGAAGAAGCGGCGGCCTGGAATTCAGGTAAAATGAAATCCTAGATCAGATCGCCAGTCCACCATTTTTTATTTCAAAGAGAAAAGAGATCAGTCCAAACAAAATGATGGGTGAAGCATAAATGGAAGAGGGCCGGCCAAGTTTGATTAAAAGGGACAAGATGCAAAGGAGTTAAAGGGATTTATTACTTAGTTTTTTTAAAGAAACTAGGGTTTGGTTTTGGTTAAGGGTTTATTTTAATTTGTTTTTAGTTTTTAAATTTGTAATCGACTTTATAGTTTTCTAGTTTGTCTCAATAAATAGGGAGATGAATTACAGGATTTGTAATTCGGGGAAATCTGGTTTCGGGAATAGAAACTAGTGTAGGGTTTTGAGCGTAGGGTTAAGAACAGTTTGGAGCGTGTGTTGCGAGTTTACAGGGGATTGTAAGCGTAGAGATTGTTTTAACTTTTAGTAGAAACCATGGGGAATGCAGCAGTAGGTAGGGTTTTCCGAAGCTGGGTATATCTGTGTGTTATTTATTTTCCGCATTTATTCTGATTATTATCTGTGCTGTAATTATTTAATTACTATGTGAAAATATGCGATAAACGCTATTCAACCCCTCCCTCTTGGGTTAATTTAGATCCTACAAGTGGTATCAGAGCAGGTATTTTTTATTTTATTTTAACTCTAGAGTCATGAATCTGCCTAAAAACGCTTTTTCTAAGGTTCAGTCCATAGCTAGGCCACCAATGTTTAATGGAACTGATTATGCCTATTGGAAAGCTAGGATGAAAATTTATTAGAGTTCAATCAATTATGATGTGTGGGATATTATTGAAACGGGTTATAGATCTCCCACTGTTATTGTTAATGGTGCTGAAATTCCTAAATCAAAAGACAAGTGGGATGCTAATGATAAAAAATTATTTTCAACTAATGTCAAAGCGATGAATGCTTTAATATGTGCTCTTGATAAAACAGAATTTAATCGAATTTCTCATTGTGAAACTGCATAGGAAATATGGCATACATTGGAGGTCACACATGAAGGTACATCTCAAGTTAAGGAATTTCGTCTTGCTCTACTCAGCAACGAATATGAAAATTTCTCTATGCATAAGGACGAAGATATAAAAGAGATGTATGGACGTTTCTCATCACTAGTCTACAATGCAAAAGCTCTTGGCAAAACTTATACTGAAGTGGAATTAATCAGAAAAATATTGAGAGTTCTACCTATGAATTTTAAAGATAAGGTGATGGCGATTCAAGAATCAAAAGATCTGAATAAAATAAGCATGAAGGAGTTGATTGGAAATCTCATCACTTACGAGATGGAGTTAAAAGCAAGAGAAGAACGAAAGAATTCTGAATCAAAGAAAAAGACGATCGCTCTAAATAATACAGTTGAAAGTGATGATGAAGATCCCGCTGAAGAGCTGGCCATGGTTCTGAGAAAGTGGGCCAAAGGAAATTACAAACCACAAAAGAAGAATTCAAAAACTGATAAGTCCAAAAGCTCAGAAAGTTCAGACAATGAAGTGTTTTGCTACAATTGCAAGAAACACGGATATATCAAACCAAATTGCCCACAGCTTAAAAATGAAAAGAAAATGAATTTCAGAAGAAAGAAGAAGGCTTTTGCTGCTACATGGGATAACGAGGAAGGAGAAGAAGTTTCTGAAAGTGATGAAGAGGAAGCTAATTTGTGTCTTATGGCTCAATCTGATTTGGAAGGCAGTGAAGAGGATTCAAATGAGGTATCGAATTTTACCTATAAATAATTATTTTTAATGTGTCACGCCTTCACAAAAACCATTGATTCTCTTGAACTAAAAGTTAAGAAATTGAAATCTGATAGGTTAAAATTAGTTCAAGAAAATAACGGTTTAGAAAGAAAACTTGAAAAAGTTAAGAATTCAGCGTTTTCAGAATGCGAAAATTGTCAATTTTTGAGTCATGATCCTTTGAAATTCCAAACTGATTTTGAGTTACTTAAAAGTGAAAACGTGAATTTGAAGAACGAAAATCGTGATTTTGAGAAGGAGATTGAAAAGCTTAGAGAATCTGAAAAACTTGATTTTGAAAAGCGAAAACAATTTGAAATTGAAATTTCTAAGTCCAATGCTAAAATCAAAGCACTTGGAAACAAAATTTTGGTTTTGAAACAAACTAATGATGAAAAGAGGAAAATCGCTATTAATCATTGTTCAAATTTAATGAAAGAAATTAGCGATCTTAAATTTAAAATTCATCGACTAGAGTCAACTTTGACTAAATTTTCTAAAGGAGAGAAATAATTGAATATGTTGTTAAGAAACCAATTTTTTGTTCAGAATAAAAAGGGATTTGGTTATGGATCTGATCAAGTTGAAAAAAAATCCTAATGATTTTAAAAATCCTTTAAATGGCTTTCAAAACGATCAAATTGGAATTTTGAAATCTAATAATTTCAAAGGGTTTTTAAATCATGAACAAAATGATAACTCATTTAAAAACAATTCATTTAAACCTGTTTGGATTCCAAAAAATAACAAAATGAATTTGAATAAGTCTAAACGAATTTGGGTTCCAAAGGGTACGCTAGTGGATAGTGATGGATTGTTATATAAACGAGTTTGGGTACCAAAACGTGTAAACGAAGATAAAAGTTGTAAAACAGTCGTTGTTAGACCACTCAATGTTATAAACATTTAGATACCAAGGATATGCTAGGGAACAACTGTGTTTAAGAGATAAAAATTCAAATTGTTCCATTTTATTGAATTGGTTGAAGTTCCTTAGCCATAGATTCAGAGTTGTAGATTCATCGGATCACGTCGATTATGGTAAGTCATGTATGATCTCTAAACTCATATTTTTTATTTTAATTCCTTCTTAGTTTATTTTCCTTCTTTAGTTTTTTATTTCTTTTATTTTCTTTATTTTTTATTTGGTCGATTTTGAAATCATTCGTTATTGATTATTGAAATTCTTGGATTATAAAAATTTGATTTTTTTTAAGTGATTTCAAATAATTATCTTCAGATTTGATCGTTGAATGTTTCTTATGCTTGTCTAAAAATTCTTTGAGAATGTCACTTGTGATTCGTGCTTTAAAAATGATCTTGTGCTGCTCTGATAAGGAAACTGATTTGATTTGTTTGAATATTTCGATGATTGGACAATGAGTTGAAAAACCAGTGATAAGATTTCTTTAAAAATTACAAGTATCTTTTAAAATTGTCTATGAGCAATCGGTAGCAGAAATATTAGAAAAATTCCATATTCTACTGATTGATTTTTAAAACTGATTTTCAAACTTGCATTGATATTTTTCAAAACTCCTCTTGAAATTGATATTTTCAATTTTAAAATTATTTTTGATTATTTATTCAAAAATTGAAATTATTGATTAATTTGAACCGTTTTGTGACTTATCAAAATTATTAATAGATTTATGAATTTGTGATGAGTAGTGACTATGGTATAATTCATAACAAGAGGAGATGTTATTTTAAATCTCATGATGATTGGGCAGATTTTATAATATCTTTGAATTGGAGCTTATTTCACGACCATCTTCTATATCTACCATATTTCTGTCATTCATCATGGTTTTATTTAATTTGGGGAGTTCTAATTATTCTTGGAAATAAAAATAAAAATAAAAAATATATAAAAGAATTAAAAATAAAATAAATAAATAATTTATCCTTGGTATTCACTCCCATTTAAAGGTCCACGCGGTTATGCGTCGGTGAATTACCTTAATCTCTATGTGCTTCCATTCTCACTTAAAAGACCTTTGGGCTGTGCATGGATGGAACTCATTAGAGAGGATAAAGTTAAGTTACTACTAACCCCATTTAAAAGACCTTTGGTCTATGCGTGGTTAGCAAGTGCTTAACACATTTTGAGCATATTTAAAATCTTCAACATTCATGTTCAAATATTCAATTGTTATTGGACTCTCCTCGTTCTATAAATCCATCATAAATCCATTCATTCTAAAAGTGAAATTTTCTTCTGATTTAAAGATTATTATGATTTTTGTTGGATTAAATGGGTTTTACGATATATATTCTCTCTCTTAATCTGAATTTATATTTTAGTCTATATTCATCACTGTTTCGATTTCTATTATCCTTTTGGCGATAACAAAAGGGGGAGAATTGTCAAGATTTTGATTGATGAGTATTTAATTCAAAAATATTTGAAGATTGAAAATTAAATATCTAGCGGCAGAGCGGTCAATTGGATTACATCATTCATATTTTCCACATATATAGGGGGAGTTCAGTTGTGGGGAAGCTAATAAATAGGGGGAGTTCAATATTCACTGTCAAACATATTTATTATGCCCAAAATCTTTTATTTATTTGTCATGATCAAAAGGGGGAGATTGTTGTATATGACGTAGTTGTATACACAATTATATGATTTTTGTTTGATGATAACAACTAAATAAATATTATTTTAAATGTGTTTGTTACTGTATTGTTCTATATAAACATCACAGACAGGAATATAATATTTATATTTAAATAGAATACGACTGTATAGACATTCATATATTCATACAGTAAAATATAAATTAAATATTATATTTCAAACATTCAAACAGTACAACTATTTATAACTCCACTATTTCTTCAATTCACATGAGATTGTACTTGTAAATAAACTGAATACGATAGACAAGTTTGTTTGACAACAATAAAATAATATTTTATTTCAATCAAATTTGTTTATTACATATATCAGTACAATTCTCTCACAACTCCTCACTACAGCTCATTCATCACTCAATACATTTTCATATACACTACACTCAGTTTACAGACTCTATCATATTCAGATATTCCTATATATTTTTCTCTGTCGTCTTCAGTCTTCACAGCTTTCAGTCTGTCTAGTCTGCTTACCTGTCACAAATAGAAAAACACACACAGTAGACTGCAATAGAAATAAAATTGAAAACAAGCAAATACAAATTTATTTAAATTTTATTTGCCTCAGAGTTTCGGTGTGTTTCTCATCATTTTTCTAGACTTGGTCTGATATGCAGGAACAGGAAAACTTGTCTGGAAGGCTGCATATACACACGTGTATATACATACACATGTGCACTGCCTCGCCAGTCCAGTGTGCAACTGAGGAGTTGCCACGTGGACCTTCTCGACTCAGTGCAAATCAGTGTAAATGGTCGAGCCAAAAGTGCAAATAAAAAAAATAAAAAGCCAAAATGATCGAAAAAAATTCAAAGGTAAGGCAAGTATACAAAAGAGCCGAGCACCAAGTCATGTTCAAATTAGAGCAACATAGATGTACAAGTCAGGCATGCAAGGGTGTGATGCATGATACAATTGTTAAACAAGAATGATCGAGCAGCAAGGAAAACTCAACATGAATGTGACGACAGCAAATCATGCAAAAATTATGGATAAACAAATATGTCGTGAAATAAAGTCAAAGACATGATGCAAAAGTAGACAGAACAAATGGCATGTATAGAGTGTACATATGGATACATAACACAAGTATGAATTTATGGTACAAGATAGAAGCACAAGCACAAGTGAGGGGCCAGGTTATACAGTTTTGGAAATATTGTCTATACAACATAATTCAAGTGGAACTGTATGGTGCAAGTAACATGACACAAAATAAGGTTCAGGACATATGTAAACATGACATAAAATGGTGTCACTGAACCAAGCATGAACAAATCAATGTCATGAACTAAGCATGACAGGTCAGGGAACTATATGGTACAAATTGGTACATGCAAAATAGACTGACTCATAGTAATATACAGTGCACGTAAGTCAAGTACAAACTAGTGTTGCATGAATACAAATGTTCTAGTTCAGATTGTCTATATGATCGAGCATAGTGCATGTCAAGTGGGCATGCACAATGGAGCAGCTGAAATGAAGTGGGTTACATGTGCAGGTGGGAACTTATTACATAACAACAATATGCACAATAATGTACACAGCAATGATCACGCATGGAGAAACTATCAATAATAGCAGAACATTGCAAAATCAACACAAAAGCCAATACATTTATTTTTTTACAGGTCTAGTATCGGTTCAAAACTGGAGTAAGCACATGAATATTGAAGTACAAATGCAAATAAAGTCGACCAGGAGATTTTTAAGATATTTTTCCGGAAATGTTCATGCAAGAAATGATTTCTAGGTTTCATTATGTTTTCCAGTTTTAGACAAACATTTTTGGAAAGTATTAATTACAGCAATACATGAAGGGTGATCATACAGCTTCAATAATGTCAACAAGTTCAAGTGTTCATCTGTTCAAAATCAGCTCTAAGCAGTTCAACATAAAACGTGTCGAGATTATCAATGTAGCATCTGTTCATACCATTTTTTTTAAGTAGTCAATCCAAGGATTCAAATTAAATTCAGCTCAAATCAGCCGTGGCAAAATAGAGCATCTGTTCTAGATCAGTTATATTTCAGAAAATCACAATCTGGATTTCAGAAAAATATGGACTCAAGCTCAAATAATAATACAAAGGATGAGTATGAGTTCTTATTTTTAGGAAGAAAAAATCAAGTGCATCAATTTTTTTATATACCAGAAATAGTTCAATATATTTGGCAATGACTAAATGGTCAAAAATTCAACATGCAACTTTGAATTTACCAATTGATTTGTATCAAGATTTTCTAGACAAAAGACTAAATCAAAAAAAAATCAAACAATCTTCACACAAGATATTATTTCCAGAAAGTTTGAAGAATTCAAACTCTACTAATTCAAAGCCAGAGATTTCCAAAACCACAAAATATATGAAAATTTCAAGCCCAAAGTTCATGCTAATATCATGACCTAGTCTCAGCATCGAAATCGGAGAAAATATCGGATTTTTAATCCTATATAAACATCCAATCCTCATCGGCAGTAAATTATCCAAGTTCAAGCACTAATTCAAAACCGAAACCCAAATTAAAATTCATACCAGAAAAGGAGTAAGCTTGGATCAAATTCAACATTCAATCGAAGAAGAAAGCTACTAGCAATTCGAGATCATCACACGAGAAGAAGCAGCGACCTCGAATTCAAGTAAAACGAAACCCTAGATTAGATCGCTAGTCTGCCACTTTTTATTTCAGAGAGAAAAGAGATCAGGCCAAACAAAATGATGGGTGAAGCACATATGGAAGAGGGCTGGCCAAGTTTGATTAAAAAGGACAAGATACAAAGGAGTTAAAGGGATTTATTACTTAGTTTTTTAAAGAAACTAGGGTTTGGATTTGGTTAAGGGTTTTATTTTAATTTGTTTTTAGTTTTTTAATTTGTAATCAACTTTAGAGTTTTCTAGTTTGTCTCTAAAACTAGGGAGATAAATTACGGGATTTGTAATTCGGGGAAATCTTGTTTCGGGGATAGAAACCAATGCAGGGTTTTGAGCGTAGGGTTAAGAACAGTTGGGAGCATGTGTCGCGAGTTTACATGGGATTGTAAGCATAGAGATTGTTTTAACTCCTAGTAGAAACCTTGGGGAATGCATCAGTAGGCAGGGTTTTGCCGAAGCTGGGTATATCTGTGTGTTATTTATTTTCTGCATTTACTCTTATTATTATCTATGCTGTTATTATTTAATTACTGTGTGAAAATCTCCGGTAAACCCTATTCACCCCCCCCCCCTCCTCTAGGTTTAATTTAGATCCTACATAAATCAATATTGATAAAAGAATGTATAACTCTAGTATCAGACCAAATTCTAACAAAAATATCTCTAATAGAAAGCAGATCGTGCACCACGATGTTCTTCCACTTTTCCTTAGCAGTCGACACACTGGAAGAGGTAGGAAATTCATGCGAAGAATAATGCTTCACAACTTTCTTATCCCTCACCGGCTCTAGACAATATTTCTTTAGGTGACCCACCTTGACACAATTAAAACACTTCTTTTCACTCGTATTAGCTGGACACCTACTAGCATAGTGCATTTTCTGGTGGTAAGTGGAGCAGATGACTTCACCTACGCCTTTATTCTTATTAGGCACATCCTTGTCTTGCTGCTGCTTTCTCTTTTCGTTATATTTCTTCTTATTACCTCCACTGCCTTGTTGTAGATTTGGTACCTCTGCAATCTCACAAGCAGCTTTCTTTAGGAACATACCCCCACGCCTAAGGGCTTTCTCAATCAACTTCTCGAATCGATCCTCAATATGATTTATAAGCTTCTCTCCAATATACTAGTCAATTGCAAAATGAACTTCTCATTCTTATGATATGGGGATTTGATAAAAGAGCGTTCACATTTGGAGAGAGATTCAAACTCAACGGCATACTCTGAGACTCTGTTATCCCCCTGTTTCAGCACGACGAACTTCTTAAACAAGATAGACTTCTGGACCGTAGGGATAAACATGTTCTCAAACCTAGTCTTAAAGTCATTCCAAATAATCTAATCCTTTGGGGTGATAAGAATGATAGAGTTCCACCAACTCATAGCTCTACCTAAAGCTATTGAGAAGCGAGCGTCCTCTTCATAGAATCATAAATCCCTAAGTCTCCAAAAATAAGATCATAAGTGTCCAACTATTCCTGGACCTCAATAGTGGATTCAAATCCAATGAATAGCTTGCCTCCTAAAGTAGAAATATCCTTTCATAGCTTGGAAAAATTCATTTGTGGTGCCGGAACAGGAGCACCATCTCCACCTACTATCGCTCCAAAGACATATTGAACCTCCCACGATCAACACTATCATGGCATCAAACATAGATTGGTAGTCAGGAGCTCCTATCCTCAATCCACCTTCACCAACTACCCTTGATACAAAATTATTCCTAGATGTGTTTCTAACAGTCCAGCTAATCTTGAATCTGTAACAAAATAGTCAATCCTAACTCAAAAATTATAGCAACAATTCTAAAGTGCAAAATACTATATATACTAATAATATACTATAGATTCAATAATCTACAAATACGTCTCTCTAACATGTATACATTCCAATTCTTTGTTTAAATCACATAATCAAAGCTCTAATAGTAAATGTGCCAATTGCCCTATATCACTTGCATGGAAATAGGTAAAATAACACACTGTATGCATGTTAAGCTGATATGAGCCGACCATCGAGAGTGATAACCAAAACCAGACCTATCGAGTATCTCACAACGCATGGATAAATTATAATAAGAAATATAGACAGTGATGTAGCGAGAGATGACAAAACACAAAGCAATTGAAATACCATCAAAAATACAAAGTCATGTACATGAATCTAGTAGTATATGAATATATACATGTAATCCTCACTACAACCATCGAAGTACAGTCATAATAGCAGAAAGAAAATATGTACAAGCATGTATGCACTATAACTCCTCCAAGCACGTCTTTGGCTTGGCATCTTGTATAACATGACCTGCTATCTAGTCCACTAATCATTAGCATCTTGTCTAACCTGACATGCTATCTATTCTACTAATCATCTTCATCGTTGAGTACCCAAGATAATAAGAAGAGACATAAAACCTTGGGTTAGATTAAGTCTCATACCTGACCTGTCCCTACAATCAAAGAGTCAGCACATAATAACACGATAATATAAGTAATAACAGAAGAAGTCGACAAAGTCATAAGATAAGAGAATCTGTCTAGCCTCCACATCTCTCATTCCCTATTTCCTTTTCTAAGCCCTATAGTGATAGTCTAAGCACGAAGTGAAGGTGTGAATGACAAAGTAACCATAGCAACCATCGTCCAAATCCTTATTATCACCTTCTAAGCCATAAATACATTGATACTCATTTGACAACCCCATCCGAGGACTAAGGAAAATCTCAATTCCATTAGAAACTCCATGTTTCACCAACATGTGCCCTCCTAGCCTAGGTTCACCGCCCAGGTTACATGATCCTACCGATGCTAATAGGTGTCCACATGATTCCGCTACTTTGAGTTCCACTAGAACACTCCAACCTATCAATGATTCCTTAGCAGTCACTAGTAGAATTATTCCTCTCTGTCAATCTTAAGCTTGAGTCTCCTTCGACAATTCCATAACCGTCAAGCTTTGTTACAACACGGATCACTACATTCCTTTCAACATCGTTCGCCAAAAGCTGTGTCGATAATCTCATTCTCTATGAGTCAATCCTGCAGTGTCGTTCTCAATGAATTGACTTACTATCATATAGCTACTTTCTCCATGTACTAACAATAGTCCCTTCGAACCACTCCCCATCCAAGTCTACATCGAAGAGTTAATTACTTGATTATGGTGTAACTATAAAACCAGAGCAATAACTGTCAAATTGTAATAACCCGAATTTCGACAGACCGAATTCTTTTCAAAATTCTAATCCATCGAAACCCGTGTTGGTTGCTCTGGTATCCTGCAGAAAAGGCAGAGATATAAAATATATCAGAGCTCAGAAAATATCTTATAGCAGAATGGATAAAGTATAATATAACCAAAGTATAGCCTTACCGTATGAATAATACTGCCTAACCAGTATACAAAGCTATCATTTCTCTGCCACAAATCTAACCTCCGAGTATGTTATGAGGAGGGGGGTCAGAACACAAGTTCTGGTGATTGGATTTATACTATACATTTTGGATAACCCTGCATATACCGTTCAATAACATTTTCTTATTTATTAGGTTGCTTGGGTTAATAGCACTCAAGGCTTACACACACGTCGTACCCATTTACTTCTTAGTGGATTAACCTAATGCATTATATATATGTAGTTACCCCCAATATTAAGGTACGCCCCATGGTACCCCACTCGCACGGTCTCCACCGTAAAGCCACAGAAATGTACGCAGTCCCTCTTCCTACGCCGGAGTGACATACGGATCTCTATATAATAGTGTTATGTTCCGCATATATTTGTCAGTACTATGCTCCATAGGCGTATAGACTGCCGGCTTTGATCGAATCAGATTCCATTACAGAATAATGCCCTCAAGTCTACGATAAACCACCTAGAGCAGACATGCATGTATCTAGACTTTCCCACGTACGTAACGCCAATCGTACTCGATGCTTTAACCACACATAACCTCTAATGTGCACCAAGTTCCGTGGCATGGCTATACAAGAAACACGGAACTCGGTCGGGAGCTTTTCCATATCTGTACAGGCCCACCTTTAAGGGCCTTAAAATACAGATATCCCTGGGTCTGTTTTTCATGGTGGCAATGGCCTCACCTCAGCCCCTCCCTCAACTAATAAAGTCTAGAAGAGCTAAGCAACTTTCCCCTAACAAACAATATAAACATCCAGTTGGCATCTCCCCTCAACCACTGTACCTCTATAGTGAAAGGTGAATGGTATCTTGGGTTTACCTCTAGTCTTTCTGCATCCCACTGACTACCGATGACGGGTACCTGACGATCCACTACCTAGTTGGTCCTGACCTCACCACCCGTTAAGGAGATCGCTGAATCACCCTAGTGTCACCTCATCACAACATTCTGACTGCAAAGCTACTTTTGCAATCAAGTCCCAGCCGCCTGGTAGTAACGCACAGCCTCTGCGAGCACAACCTAAACATCTGCCACTGCACAAAGGACTACCAGAAGCACCTTATGTATCTCAGGAAGCCGTGTGCTTCCCCTTCCAGTCCTTCAGATCCGACTAGAATAATCAGATGAATGTGTTCTCCCCTCGTGCCTCATGACACCACGATGATCTACTCTGTTGGGTTATTCACCCTCAAACGTGTGGACCGGTCCAAGTGACTTATTTTAATATGTTATTAGACCCTATGTCTAAACATTCCTTTATGCCCTTGCTTTACCTCATTAGGTTTCCATTTAACTTTGTTATTCCCATTCACATTAACTTCTTGTTCAAGTTACCAAGTTCCTCTTGCTTATAAATTTCGGTCTTATAACTTAACCCATTTAAGCCTATTAATAATCCCACAACATTTTATTCTCTATATTGTGATCCAAGTTCTGTAATCCACAATCTCTTTATATTCTTGTTGATTTCATAGTTACCATAACTTGTTCTACATAATATGTAATCAAGTATATCTCAATTCACATGTTTTCTGTTTAATATGTCAGTCATTATTTATGATTAAATATAACTTATTTCATTTCAAAAGTTTGCCTCATTCTTTCTTATTTAAACATAATTCCATCTTATACTGTCACTACAACTTATCGTTGCTTACTTATTAACTTAGTTCTCTTATCTAAGGTTTACTAGTAAGTTCCCTTTTCATAAATAAAACTTATGTTGTCCTTATCAGCATATCTCAGATTCTCGTTCTCACATATAATTTAATTTACAATTAAGTACAACTTGTCTTATTACATAAGTTATTCCAATTTCCTTATTGTTTATTATAACATAAGTTATAATTTCCACTTGTCCCTAGGACAAGCCTACCTCTTATATAACATTCTCATTAATGTAATTTCTTTATAATAGGTTATTGTCATTCCCCGTTCATTTCATTCCTTTTACTGTTGTAACTTCCATTCATTTCCATTTATTTCCATTAATCACAATTAGTGCCATTTATCTCTATCCTTTTATGTTCATGTATTTATATATATGCTTATGTTCCAGGCAGATTTCTTCCACAAGTTGACATAACCTCGTGTTTAGCACTGTTACATGTTTATTTACGCACTAGACCTCTCACATTAAATTAACAACTTGTGGACGCTGGATTTGCTAGGAAGTTCCGGGCAGACTTCTTCCATAAGTTGAATTTAACTTCGTGTCTAGGTGCGTTACAATTTTCTATCTACTGCAAATTTAGACATATTATTCTTTCCACATTTTTACTGCAACCTATCTTACATGTCATCATATTAAGCCCATTTTATGTCATATGTTCTTCCTAACATGTAATTAATTTCATCTCAAAATAACATGTGATCATCAAATCATGTAATTATTTTAATTTAACATGTGATCATTTAATCATGTAACTGTTCAAATCTAACAAATTAACATGTCATTTTCTCAATTCTACAACTAATAATTCAAGTACATAATGTGCCATAAGTGAATCATGTAATTACAATAGTAATCGTTACAAATATTTTAACAAGTTCGCATTTCGACAAATGAACATTTTAGCATATTAAACATTTCAACATATGAATTTTCCAACATATTAATATTTCAACATGTCATATTAGCATTTCATCACTTTACATGGCATAATAATGGGGAATGTTAAATGGAAATATATCATTATCAAAAATGATATAACTTAAATCCACTCACCTGAATTGCTTTCCAATTCCTGAACCTGGTCCAGATCTAGCATTCCATGGTTTTTCCCTAATTGGATTTAGAACCTAAAAACCAAGGATCCACAATTCTTACTAAAAGAAAAAGGGAAGAAAGAGTGAGAAAATTGAATAGACCAGATCTAAGAATTTACCTTACTTCGCATATGATTCTGAACATCTTCTTATTAATTTTCATTCTTTTCCTCTAGATCTTGATTCAGAATTTTCCTAAACTAATTATCTTATTTTTCTATAGAGATTTGAGGAAGAGGAAGAATGGCAGAGCTTAGAAATTGTCTCAGAGAATGTGAGATTTAGGCTAGGCTTTGCTAGCCTATTTATAGGTGTTCAGGATCTTATCGTATACGCAGTGCTGAGTCAGCATTGACCCATTTAACAAAACAGTCCAGATACGCTGATGAATCTGCCCGGATCTGGAGCGTGTCGACCCCAGTGTTGACCCCCCTACAGGGGTATTGACCCAGTTGTTGACCCCGGTGTCGAACCCCTACAGGGGTGTCGACCCCCATGGGTCCCACGAGTTGTTTTGGCGTAGAAATTTGATTTTTAAATTTTTGGAATTTACTTATCTATCATATTCACATGTAATCTTCTTATGTGTACAAAAATCTTCTAATGACCATTTTACGCGTACATATATACACATAACTTTTGTTTCGTTTTCAAAATTCAAACGGTGTTGCACCGGTATTTGACTCTTGCCATATTTCTTTAATTACAGCCTTATCTTGAACTTTATCTCTTGTATATGTATATTTTTGCACATATATACATATATATTCTCATATATATATATATATACATATATTTTCTTTACTTTCTTATATGTATATTTTTCCCTATATGTATGTTTATAAATATTTTCTCTTATGAACATGTGTTATCTTGGCTATTCTCTTAAAACAAAAATATGATGACTATGGGGATCGAACTCTGTACCTCTTATATGCAAGTCACATGCTCTAACCAACTGGACTGCTAAGGCTACTATTAACAAGGCTTAGAACAATGGTAGTTATTGTTCTCTTCTTATTCCTCTTTTTCATGTTTGTTACAATATTTCATTGCATGAATCTTTTATTTCTCATTTATTATTAATGCATAATCATTGCATGCAACATATTTACACCACATGCAACCAATCCATTTTTTCTTTTAATGCATGCATTACATTTTTTTATTTGCATTAATCTTTACTTTATTCATCATATATACATTTATGTCTGTGCATATATATATAATATACATATGCATTAGTTAATTATTAAATTGTCGTAAAATGCGGGTTGTTACACAAACCAAGACCACCAACACAATTCCTGAAGCACCATCTTCCTTTGCTATGGACCTCACATCCATACACATCAACATGATGGACCGGTACTAGTCCATAGGCAATAGATTGGTACTGGTTCATGTACTTCGGACCTTTAAAGTACATCTCCCCTAGATTTCAACTTCATATCGGTACACCTCCTACCAGTCCATTATAGCTTCCTACTGGCTGATGATATATAAAAATTCTTCAAGTTGCATGCCAATTCCTTTTGACTTCAAACTTGACTGGTAGCCTTCTATTGACCCAAGGAATCCAATAAAAAAGTTTAAGAGATGAAATATCGTTTCCCCATGGACCAGTATCAATCCATAGGTTATAGACAAGTACCAATCCATGTACTTAGCGTATTTCGACCCAAATTTTTCGGGCACCTCCCCAACTGATCTCCAGAGCCTAATGCCCATTTTCTTGCAATTCCGATGAACTTTAATCTAGTTGTGATCAAATCTTTATTCCAAGTCCTAATTTTAATGATTTTAACATACAAAATCACGTATAGCATCCAAATGACGATTTGAACAATTCAACAACAATCATATGAATCAACAATCATATTCGAACATCCTAATTCATATAAAACATGAAACAATTATTCATATGCATAAATTTAGCATATATCTACATATTAATGAATATAAACTCGTCATTTTAATCCATTTTTCACTAGTTATATTATCACTAAGATTTCAAAACTGAAATAAACATAAATGATCATGATTTGGTGTGATCTAACATGTAAATTTGATAAAAACACCTAATCTAAGCATATGATGTAACATAACATAGTGGGAGATCTAAATCACTCACTAGCAAGGAAATGAATATAGACAACTTTTAAATGATGTAAAATGTGTACATTAACGAAGGTCTAATCTCTAGAATGTGTTTAGAGGAGATTAGAAGTGATTTGGAATGTATTTTTAGGTTTTGCGGTGAAGAGCTAGAGAACTATATTTCTTGTGGCTGCTAGGAAAATGATGAGAAGAGGTTAACCTAATCTCTTTAGTCCATATTTATACTACAGGTCATTAACCCTAATGGCCTAACCTAATCAGTAAATTAGTTGCTAATTAAATCTGCCAACCTTCCAAAAAATGTAAAATTGCTATATATCCCTAGCCTCTTAACCAAATCATTAATGTAACCATTCTACAGAATGCCCAACTATCAAATATTTCCAATGGAGCAAGTTTGAGCTTTTACTTTTGCATCAATCCAAAGATACAGCCAGAACAAGATATTCAAGGGTAAAATGGTCACAAAACGATCTAACAAAAATCATAGATGTATAAAACATCTTAACAAACTATATACCAAAATATGAGAGTATTACGATGATGTGTGAATTAAATAGAATTATTTTACGATCCTCAGATACGTAAAATATGAGTCGTTACACATAAACATATAATAATGTGTTCAAGAGATGGTTTGATATAACTATAATGAAATATATGGTACACATTAATAATTCTCAATATTTAAGTTTGAATTAAATTTAAACTATATAGGAATCCTTCATAATCTAATTTCTATACGTTTATTTGGTTTAGTATACGGTCACATCCCTAAGATGAAGATTAATTCAAAGCAGCTCCTCCTATAACTTTCAATGTAAAGCAAGTCCCTATTTTAATGTAGCTATATACTTCCGTTCTTTTTTACGCTGCTACTTAGAAAAGTTCAAAAAAAATTAATATCAATGGAAAATTACTGGAATTTAAAAAAGTTGCAAAACGTATGCACTTATGCTGAATAAGTGCAGAAATATCTATAATTATTCACATAGTTTATTGCATGTAATAAAAAAAGAAAAATCATGGCAGAAATGTCAGCACTTATTATCAATAAGTGCAGACATGTCTGCAATTAACTACATAGTGTATTACATGTAATAAAAAAGGAAAAATATGTACAGAAGTTTCTGTGGTTATTGTGAACAAGTGTAGACATATATGTAGCTATTCTATAGTGTATTGCAGACATGTCAATGTATAGAAAAACCGCAGACATGTATGCAACTTTTATGTATAGTTGCTTCTTTTTCTGCAATTTTACTAGAGGTGGTATATTTTTCAATTGTATGTAATCTTCGTCAATTTTTGAATGATTTTTCTATAATAATGTGATGTTTGAATAAGCATAGGCATTGAATTTGAAAGTTTGAAGCAATGAGAAAAAAATTGTATAAAATCATGTAATATTTTGATATAATTGTTGCGATATTTGTTGTTTTTACGAAAAATTGCAGGTTTTATTGCATTTTTGCAGAAACATAATTTTTTTTGTTTTTGAACCATTTTTTGTGCTTTTCTTACATGAATACAAAGATGGTTATATACCAAACTATGTTTTGAAGACTAGTAATTTTTTACGTTGATTTTTGATGCTTTTTAATGATTTTTAATAAAAAGGGGCCTAATTTATAAAGTTTTAAGACAGAGAGCTTTTGTGTATTTTGGAACTTAACAGGAACCTTAGCCAAGCTATCCCCTAGTAAAATTACAAAATATATCGATAAATTTTTTCTGGAGATATCTAGCATTACTTCTTCTATAATGTTACATTTATCTTAAAGAAATAAGTTATATGCAGTGCTTTAGGGATGTCATATTGATACATAATATCATTTCCTATATGATTTACATAATTTCTACTTTTATGAGAGCATAAAATATCAATATTAGAGGTCTTTTTTGTAATCACTTTTGAAACGCTATACAAAAATTTAAATGCAATAACAAAAATAGATATGATAAATAAAAATAAATGCAAGTGATAAAAACACAGATTTTAAAGTATAAC
Organism: Allium sativum; assembly: GCA_030737875.1. Taxonomy (NCBI): domain Eukaryota; kingdom Viridiplantae; phylum Streptophyta; class Magnoliopsida; order Asparagales; family Amaryllidaceae; genus Allium; species Allium sativum. The sequence goes on from CM060919.1 coordinate 252,110,502, forward strand.
ATTGCAATATAATATCTCTTTTGGGGATGGACTGATATCATTGCCACTAGAGCATAGTATTGGCATATAATATCTCTTTTGAAGATGAGTTATTATCGCTACTTCTAGAATTTCATATGGTTCCTTCAACGAATATAACGCTTCTCTTGTATAAATTACATTTAATACAAATAAAATATCTAAAACATCTCTTCTAGGATATTGGATTTCATAGTATGAATATGACACTCACTCTGAGACCCATACTAACAAAGAGTATTACTAGGTAATACTATCTGCTGGAGTAAAGAATAAGACTGTTTAGGAGCAACCATTCGTGATCCCTGTATTAAATAAATATCAAGTATGTCAATAAAGTGCTCTCTTTTTTTCCTCACCACAAGAGGATTAACATACTTAATTCTTGCTTAACACAATACTATGGTGACTAACGGATCTATTCAAAACAAAGTGTAATACCAATATGTACACAGATCACAAAACAGAAAACCCAGCTATATACACAGATACAACCACAATACAATACGTAATGTCACATGAGTAAGTGGTTATGTTGAAACATATATACATCGAGTACAAAAAATGAATTTGGTACATATTAGAGTACACAAACTAGAACAACTAAATGAACCCAAAATACACATAAGCATCCAAAAAGTAATGGAGAATAAGTTGAAGCTGAATAGCAAGAATCTATATCTGGAACTAAGGGCAAATCCAACAAAGACTTGGATATGTGAAAATCTGATATCCACACTCATTTTCGCCTCCAACAAAGATTAGATTTTTTCTAAAGTGTGGATTTTGGGGGAAAAGTTCCAGAATGTGCAAACTCGTCTAGCGCTTGTTGAACAAAAGCCTGCTTCCAGGCGTTTGTTCAACAAACGCCTAGATTTTTTTATATTTTCCCCCTAAAATCCGCTGCATACTTTTCTTCTTTTGTTCACTCTTTCGCGTTTCCAGACTTCTCTCCCAAAACAGCTTCTTTCCCCAAAAGAGTTTCTCTCCTCAATCTGCTGCATCACCTCCAATCTACCCAGAACAGTCCTTCGTCACAACTCCACCATGACTTTCTTTTACCCATTCCTTCATCACAACTCCACCGCGTGTTTGCCTCGTTTCCAGGAGCTCCGCAGTGGACCCGAGAAGAGAAGATGAGGAGCTCCGCAATGGATGAGATGATGAGGAATTTAACGTGAACATAGGAAGTGAGAAGGACCTGAGAAGGGAAGATGAGGAATTAAATGTGAAGGAAGGAATTTAACGTGAAGGTAGGAAGAGAGAAGTGATTTCACTGACCCAATTTTGCTGACACGTGCGTCCTTAAACAAATGCATACCCACTTTTTTTTAGGCGTTTGTTCAACAAACGCTTGATTTCAGGCGCTTATTGAACAAACGCCTACTGTTGGGAAATTTCACCGTTCCGATTATTCGGAGTGTGGAAAATTGAATTTTCACACCCGATTTGTTGGAGTTGCTTTAACAGGTCACAACTCGGTCTAACCCAAAAATAAAATACACAGGTCAGACTAGTTTAAACAAGATCATTAGAACATGATAGATTAAGGTTTACAATGTAAGGGGATAATTCTACTCAGGGAACTAAGGGAGATTCTTGGAACAATCTATAGGCCATGGGATTAATGCAACTAAATATTTATACAATAATCACATGAAGTAAACATCAATAATAAGATATAAATGTTTCCGTCAACATCATGTCGTTAAAGCTCCTAAGCTAAGTTGTGTAAATAAAACCCTTAAGTACATAAAGCAAAAGGAAGGAAACAAGCACAACATCAACATCTAGAGCTCGTTCAAGAATTCATAACAACATAATGTAATTACCATAAATATATATTGTTTACGTGATAGTCCTATGGCTATCTAAAATCAACATCATCAATAATGGTGAAAACATTTATAAATCAACGAAATCTAGAAATCAAAAACACTAAAATCTAGAACAGATAAAAGCATATAATCCTTACCAACAGCGGGGATGTGATTCTACGCTTCACGTGCATAATACTACGACTGACTAGATTACCTAAATATCACGTTGACCCGAAGGTCTGAAAGCTACAGGAGACCCGGAGGTCAATATACTACGGTTGACCCGGAGGTCAATATACTACGGTCGACCCCTGAAGATCTAAATTCTATGTTCGACCTGAAGGTTTATACATTATGTTAGACCCAAAGGTCTTTATATTACATTCGACCATACGGTCTGGAGAATGTGTCACCAACTTTCAAATAGGAACCCGAATAATAGTAACGGTGCAACCCATACTACACGTTCTCATTTATTAGTTTACTGTGTGTTATTCAATTTCACACTGAAAATAACTTTAATCAAACGAGCCTGGAATTAACCTATATAATTGACCTACATGTCCCATATAAGGTTCGTTATATCATTTAAATCACTTCTGTGTTACCTCAAGGAGTGCAAAAACGTGTGATTTTATATAATGAAAATACTTAGTTTGAGAAAACAAGTTCATAGATGACTTTGTAAATAATTTGAAACTTTTCTTTTAAAATCTCTATATAATGGAAAATATTGTATATTATATAGCATGGAGACGATTTTATTTTTAAAAATCTAGAAAACAATAATTTCAAAGCGATAATTTATGTATAGAAAACCCTTTAAAAATCGGTTTATAAAAACGTGCACAATATCACAAATTCATGAAATGGAAAAAGCACAAAATTAACGTTAAACGTCACCAATTTGACGTACAGCTTAGTGGTAGTATCATCTTTTCGGTTGTAGGAATAAGTCTATCAAATCATAATTTAATTTCAAAATCACCAAATTTACTTAATAAAACGTTTAAAAATCAACAACCATGAATGAAATATGCAAGAATAATTTCTTGTGCATAGTACAGTATATGGGTCAGCCTCCCTTAAGCTTTAGGTCGATTTAAGGGTCGACGTGTCATGGCTATGGGTCAATCTGCAGGTCCTCACATAGGAGGTCAGGGTCAACCAATACGGATGCGACTTCCAGGTAATTTTTACCAATTGCAAACACATTTTCCGATGCATTTTTGACTTTGTTTCAGGTCGATTCAAGATATGAAAATTAGTATACTACAAGTTCCATAAACAAGTTACAAATTGAAAAAAACTTTTGTAATTAAGATTCTGGCATAAGATGAAGGGGCTACTTGCTTTCAAAGTAGCACAGACACACAGATTTACTCTGTGAACTATTGAAGAATATAAACTGTCGGCTACTGTTATTTACTCTAGCAATCTGGAATATACGTGTGTATTATAACCGTATGGGGCTCGGTTTCTTTTGTACAAATGGGCTCTTTTCTCAGCCCACAAATAAATAGCTGCTGCTATAAATGGATACACTTGTAATGTAATAACAACATATCAATAAAAACATATTACAAGTTTTTTACAGTCTATTCTTTCTTTACATTCAACAGACTCTCATATTTCCTCACTCAATTCAAATCTTGTTTTGGTATCAGAGCTTGAAGCTCAACAGCAATCGCTTCTGCTTCTTGAATTTGCATTGCAGATCTTGGAGCTTGCGGCTTAACAACGATCACTTTGCTTCTTGAATTTGCATTGCAGATCTTGGGTGTAATATCAATCAGATTATATTCTCATCATTTGGATATTTGAACTCATCAGAGAAAACTCTCTTCATCTGAGTTCAGAGATTTTTCAATTAACAACTGTGTCGTGCCTGACATTAAAGTTGCTGCATCAGTTGTTAACTATAAATCTCTAACAGGAAATCATCAACTCCAGAGTCGATCAAGAAAATAAAAAGGCTGTTACAGTCAAGAAGTTTCTTTCAGAAAACTCTATTCTTGTCATATATTTTCCGTGTTCCTCATCATCAAGAATCTTCAAGACTGAAAAAGGATTTTGAAGATCTCAATACTAAACTACATAGTCTTGATTTTACCAGTTTTCTGATCTTGTTTTTCCATATGGTCAATCCAACAGCATCCGAAGGAGATGATTCTGCATCTTCCAAAATCAACAGCTCGTCACATGCAACTGAACAGCTCATCAAGACCACCATTAGTCCTCAAAGCAAACTCATCACTGTCAAGCTTGATGAGAATAACTATCTTCTTTGGAAACTTCAAGTTGAAACCGCGATACAAGGCTACGGTCTTGTTGGTTACATCAATGGAACCTTGCCAACACCACCCCAATTTATCACTGATAAGGATAATAAAATTGTCAGTAATGAAGATTACATTCAATTTCATAAGCAAGAAAGACTGATTAGCGCATGACGTTTATCCTCGATTAGCCCCAATCTGCTATCACAAGTAATTGGCTGTAAACTGCAAATGATATATGGCTTACCGTTGAAAAGAACTTTAATGCTCAATCATCGGCCAAATCTCTATATTATAAAATACAATTACAGAATTGCAGGAAAGAAAATCTTAGCATGAGAGAATATATAGCCAAAGTAAAGAACCTATGTGATATGCTTCTTGCATCTGGCAGCAAAATAGATGAATCTGAACAAGTTTTATCATTACTAAATGGGTTAGGAAATGAGTATGAAGCCGTAATTGATGCTCTAACCTCACAAAAAGTAACACCACTGCTTGATGATGTGTATCAATTCTTCTCTCACATGAAGCGAGATTAGATATCAAGAACACCCATGATTCAGAATATTCATTAAATTTAGCTGTTAATAATAGAGGGCAGGGTCAATCTTATTGTGGAAATAACTCAAATCAAAGAGGAGGCTACCCTAACCGTGGAAGAGGAAGGGGTAGATGGAATTCTAGCAACAAACCGAAGTGTCAAATATGCGAAAAAGTTAGGCACACTGCATTTAAATGTTATTTCAAATTTAACTCTGGATTTGTGCCTAATCAGAATGACAGCAATCAAAGAAATGTTAATCCAAATGTCAACATGGCACACTCCCAAAATGACACATCTATCTCAATTAACAATATAAAAAATAACAGTTAAGGTGAAAGCTCAAGGGCTGACAATGTTCAAGACGACAACTGGTACCCTAATTCAGGTGCAACCAACCACATGACAAACACCCTCGACAGTCTCAACCAAGGCAATAAAGAATACAGAGGTAAACAGTGCATAATCATGGGAAATGGTAAGTGCATCAATATTACTCACACTGGTAGTACTATTATTAATGGTAAAAGGCAACTATATTTACACAATCTTCTTAGAGTGCCAAAAATCAAGAAGAACTTAATAAGTGTATCACAGTTCGCTAAAGATAACAATGTATATTTCGAGTTCTTTCCTAAGTATTGCCTAGTTAAAGATATACTTACTAGAAAAATTCTTTTGCGGGGTGATGCAGTTAATGGTTTGTATAAATTCAGAACCAACACCAAAGGAAGGACTGTGGAACAAAATTCATGTTACGCATCTGAGATGCAGGATAATAACAATAGTACTTCTGTTTTTGATATTTGGCACTATAAACTAGGTCATCCTAGTGTAAAAATAGTTAAGAACATTCTCAGTGAAAATAATATTGCTTGCAATGATGTGTCTTTACCATATGTTTGTACCTACTACCAAATGGGAAAAATCACAAGTTACCATTCAGTGATTCTTTAACTAAATACACTAAACCATTTGATCTAGTGGCTACAGATTTATGGGGCCCTGCTCCAATACACACTGATTATGGTTATGTTAACCCTCTTTTTGGCAAGAGTCTCAACAAGCAGGACCGAAGTCCAAACGCGCAAATCATATGCAAGTCATGCTTCAGGAGGCCCAGCAGGGGCGCAACCTAAAGCAATGACACATCGGCCCAAGTCCAACTCAGTCGGATTGACTGTGCATTATCAGAAGGATCGCTCACCAGGAAGTCCGAGTTTTCCGCCTCTAGAAAGAACTCGTGGACCGATTATCTCGGGCCAGCGTAGAAAATTTCTGCTGAGCTAGTCCAAATAACATCCTGACTTTCAAGGCAATAAAGGCGGTCAAACCATATATGGATAAAGCTCTACTTTTAATGAAACTCTCCGTAGATGCCACGTCAGCCACAACTTCCGAGGATACTATTTATGAACAGTGGAATCAGTCCTTCAGCCGCAATTCAAGCCAATAGATGGATTCCACATGTCCACGCTTTCCCGAAATGGCCAGACCATACCGCAACAACTCAAGCTGCATTCTCCACCTATAAATACCCCCAAGCTTAAAGAGGAAAGAGGACTTTTGGGGACTTTTGGCCAAACGGCTTTCTCCATGCTTTTCATCTCTACGCTTCTCCTTAACTTCAATCTCTCTAAAAGAAAGAAGAAGGGAGCACAGTCATTTTCTTTCTCTTCTTCAAACAGAAAAAACATTGTACTTGTAATTAAAAAAAGAGAAATAATATATAATGTGGACGTAGGCATCATCTTTGCCGAACCATTATAAAAATTCTATGTGTGCTCCCTGCTCTTTTACTTTTTATTGCATTTTTAATCTTTACTCATGTGTTGACCACGCGATTGGGGGTTGATCGTCACTAGTAACCAACTTTTGACGTCAACACTTTGGCGCGCCAGGTAGGGGTAGCGCACCGACATCGCCATCGAACTCCTGCTTATCTCAGGTCATGGCAAACAAATGAAAGAAAGATGCAACATCCTCTCGTCTCGCAAACGCCGATGCAGCCGATACCGATGCTGCGGAAGTAAGCCACGAAGTTTCCTCTCATGACGACATGTCTCGATTCCTTACCCGGGACGACATGAATAAAATCGTAGTCGAACTCAGAGACCATATGACATCTCAGGGTAAAGTCCTCGAACGACAACACTAGTTGATGGATCACCTTCTCGGTTGATTGGAAATAGGGTTGAACGCTTCAACATCAATTCCTCCACAGGCCGAGATTGGGACAACAACTGACCCTCAGTTTACCCGAAATCAGGCCACCGATCGGGATACGCCTTTATTTCATCCTGATTTGGTCCCACCAACCAAACAAGCCTGGCCGGGAGTATCGCTTCCAGCAACCAGCGCGGTTGTGGCCACAGAACATCAGGAGACGGACGATCAAGATCTAGGTCGTCTGGCAAATATGCCTCCGCTCTTTGGAACGTCTTGACCTGTCGAATCAGTCGAGCTACCACCGGGTCCCTCAGAATCAACGCCATTCCCATTACAACCCGGGATCTTGCCATAGGCCAGTCTAACCACTCTTCCTTTTTAACGAAGAGTTGGAGTAGCCTTCCCTTCGAACGAGGGAAGCCAGCCTACCATGTTGGCCCTCACCGTAGCAGAAGAAAACGCTACCATAAACCCTCCTAACCTAGCTTCAAGCGGGGGCAACCCTGGCCTCCAAACATCACATGCTATGCTGGATCAGCCCAGACCCTTTGTTACAAGCATGGATCGACCCACGACTCATCAGGTTCAAGAGGGGCCATTCTTCCCAGAACCACCCGCCAGATCTCACCTTCCCTCACACCTTCACTCAAATCTCGGATGTCGAGCCCAGCCAACGGCCACCCTTCCGAGCATGCTTTTGCCAGATCCTCGTGAAGAACCCTCTCAGGATGCAGAACTAAGTTCATGGCAACGACTCCTCGGAGATGGGAGGCAGCTTGCAAGCATCGTCCGACGCTTCACTTGGGGAAACTCTTCGCAGCAAGACATAGACAATGTCAATCGCAGCCCCTTCACTAGAGAAATCAGAAATTCTCAAAATCCTCTAGACTTCAGGTTCCCAGCCATCGAGCCATACAACGGTCGCACTGGCCCGACCATTCACCTCATGCGATACATACGACATATGGAAGTACTTGGTGCATCGGCCAGCTTTATGGCTAAGTGCTTTCCTCTCTTTCTCACAGATATACCCAGTATGTGGTTTCGGCAGCTAACAACGGAGTCAATCAGTAGCTGGAATACTCTGGTCACCCGCTTCATCAAACAGTTTCGAGTGCATATCTCTCGACCGAAAAGTGTCATGTTTTTATCTACCATCAAGCAGTGATCCGGAAAGACGCTAAGATCCTTTCTCGAAAGATTCAACGCAGCTGCAGCATCTATCGATCGGCCCGAGCCATCGATGGTGCTGATGGCAGCCATCGCGGGAGTTCAGAAGAGATCAGAATTCTCAAACTTCTTAACCAGAGATCCCCCCAAAGATATAGATGATTTTTATTCCTAGGTCGAGAGATTCCTCCGACAAGAGGATGTCAGCCTTGAAATGGAGAGCCTTGAAGTTTTAGTAGCCAAAAAACAAGGTCCACTCAACGGCAATGGCCAGAATAAAGGAGGAGGAAAGGCCCTGAAAAAGGATGAACGCAATGTGCGACCTCGAAATGAAAACAAATATGATCGATACACCAAGCTCAATTCTTATTTGCTCGATATCTACCTCGATATACGCGAGTCCTTGCCTACTCCAAGACCACCTCGACGAAAACCGACCCAGATAGAACTCGATTCTGGCAAGCATTGTATATTCCACAACATAGTTGGACATAATACAAATGATTGCTGACATCTGCGTGATCTCATCGAAGGACGAATCAGGAAAGGGGAACTCACTGAATATGTCAAAGATCGGCCCTAGCCATGCCGCCGCGACCCTCTGCTCAAGCTCCTCAGGCTGGTCCGCGAGCTCCTAGAAACGGAAAGGACCCTGAGACTAGCACTTGCGGTATTATCATTAATTAGATTTTTTATCTTTTCTTTTGATGTATTTCTTTCAATAACAAGGATGCCTTGATTTTAGCTCTTGAGAATGCTCTGTAATCAATCGCTGTCCTTGTAGAATTTCTTTTCTTTAGTTGCTTAGCAGTTATGAATTTTAGTTTTTGTAAAAGTAGATCATGTTGCGAAATCTTTAAGCCAAGCATGGATAATGCTCACCCCATGTTTTGTGTGGTCAGTGTGAAAGCCCACCACCATTTTAAACAACTACTCCTTCAAGTGAGTGAGGTCATATTTTCTAAATACGAGTGTGGACAACTCTTTCTTCTTTACACCACGAGCATGCATAGCTCGCTAAACTAACCAACCTAGCATGAGTCGAGCATAAGAAACACTTGCCCTAAGCCGAGCATGGTTTATGCTTGCCCCTAAGCCGAGTATGGTTAATACTCGTCCTCCCTAAGCCGAGCATGGTTTATGCTCGCCCCTAAGCCGAGTATGGTTAATACTCGCCCTCTCTAAGCCGAGCATGGTTTATGCTCGCCCCTAAGCCGAGCATGGTTTATGCTTGCCCCTAAGCCGAGTAGGTTAATACTCTCCCTCCCTAAGTCGAGCATGGTTTATGCTCGCCCCTAAGCCGAGTATGGTTAATACTCGCCCTCTCTAAGTCAAGCATGGTATATGCTCGCCACTAAGCCGAGTATGGTTAATACTCGCCCTCTCTAAGCCGAGCATGGTTTATGCTCGCCCCTAAGCCGAGCATGGTTTATGCTCGCCCTCTCTAAGCCGAGCATGGTTTATGCTCGCCCCTAAGCCGAGCATGGTTTATGCTTGCCCCTAAGCCAAGTATGGTTAATACTCGCCCTCTCCAAGATGAGCATGGTTTATGCTCGCCCCTAAGCCGAGTATGGTTAATACTCGCCCTCTCTAAGTCGATCATGGTTTATACTCGCCCCTAAGCCGAGTATGGTTAATACTCGCCCTCTCTAAGCAGAGCATGGTTTATGCTCGCCCCTAAGCTGAGCATGGTTGATGCTCGCCACCCTCTAAAGCCAAGTAGGATAAAATGCTCGACCCATCGCCTTCCTCCAAAACGAGGATAGTTTGTTTTGTATTTGCAGGAACCAACTCTCGTACAAATGGCAATCATCATCTCGGCCTTAATACGGTTCCCGATGGTTGTAGGTTTTCTGGCCTTAATACGACCTGGCATGGTCGTCGGGATTCCGGCCTTAATACAACATCGGACCGTCGGTTTTCTAGCCTCAATATGGTATGGCGCGACCATAGTAGTTTGAGCGTTTGTGCTTCGGTTCGGATTTCAGAACACACCTCCCTCTGTCGATGAAGATACATTTTGAGGGGCAAAGTGTTAACCCTCTTTTTGGCAAGAGTCTCGACGAGCAAGACCGAAGTCCAAACGCGCAAATCATATGCAAGTCACGCTTCAGGAGGCCCAGCAGGGGCGCAACCTAAAGCAATGGCACATCGGCCCAAGTCCAACTCAGTCAGATTGACTGTGCATTACTGGAAGGATCGCTCACTAGGACAATCGAGTTTTCCGCCTCCAGAAAGAACTCGTCGACCGATTATCTCGGGCCAGCGTAGAAGATTTCTGCAGAGCTAGTCCAAATAATATCCCGACTTTCAAGGCAATAAAGGCGGTCAAACCATATACGGATAAATCTCTACTTTTAATGAACCTCTCCGTGGATGCCACGTCAGCCACAACTTCCGAGGATACTATTTATGAACAGTGGAATCAGTCCTTCAGCCGCAATTCAAGCCAATAGATGGATTCCACGTGTCCAGGCTTTCCCGAAATGGCCGGACCATACCGCAACAACCCAAGCTGCATTCTCCACCTATAAATACCCCTAAGCTTAAAGAGGAAAGAGGACTTTTGGGGACTTTTGGCCAGACGGCTTTCTCCAAGCTTTTCATCTATACGCTTCTTCTTAACTTCAATCTCTCTAAAAGAAAGAAGAAGGGAGGATAGTCATTTTCTTTCTCTTCATCAAACAGAAAAAACATTGTACTTGTAATTAAAAAAGAGAAATAATATATAAAGTGGACGTAGGCATCGTCTTTGCCGAACCACTATAAAAATTTTGTGTGTGCTCTCTGCTCTTTTACTTTTTATTGCATTTTTAATCTTTATTTGTATGTTGATCACGCGATTGGGGGCTGATCGTCACTAGTAACCAACTTTTGATGTCAACGGGTTATAAATATTATGTGTCTTTTGTAGATGCTTATACACGATACACTTGGATATACTTCCTAAAATCCAAATTTGATACTCGTGATACTGCTATTAGATTCATGAATATGATTGAGAATCAATTTAGTACTGCTGTTAAAATAATGCAATCGGATGGAGGTTCTAAGTATAAAACCTTGGATAATTTCTTTAAATCCAAAGGTATCATTCGTAGGAAAACCTGTCCATACACATCTGAACAAAATGGACTTGTTGAAAGAAAATATCGACATATGGTAGAATCTGGTTTGACTTTGTTAGCACATACCTCTCTGCCCATCAAATTTTGGTTAGAATCATTCAATACTGCTGTGTATATGATAAACAGAATGCCAACAGTAGTATTAAATGACAAGAGTCCCCTTGAAGGGTTATACAAAGTCAAACCAGATTATTTAAGTCTAAAAACATTCGGTTTTCTATGTTTTCCCTATCTCAGGCCTTACAACTCAAATAAATTAAATTTCAGGTCCAAACCCTGTACATTTCTAGGTTATGCCGTTAGACAGAAAGGCTACAGATGCATAGATGAAAATGGGAGAATTTTCATCAGTAGACACGTTATATTTAATGAACTAATCTTCCCATATAGCAAAAGAGATATCAAAACTTCTAATAAAGTATATAACAACAAGGTTGATATACCTGATATTCCAATTTATACTGATATTTTACCATCCTCCGATAATGGAAAGTCTGCTGATGCTCAACACATCAATAATACAACTGGTGATCAGCATAATACTGACACTAGTGAGCCACCCAGCCACGCCATTCCAGAGCAAAGACAACATTGATTACAATCAAAGCCCCCATATTACACCTACAAGATCAGGTGAACATGAAACCACAATACCAGAGGATGCAAGCAATACTCTTCGGGATACAAGTAGTCCACATGCAGCTATAGGCCATCCAATGATAACCAGAGCCAAAAGCGGGATATTCAAGCCAAAGATGTATGTTTCCACTGCCAGTAATGATGAACCATGCACCTTTGAACAAGCAGTCAAAAACGAGCAGTGGAAAGCAGCCAGGGATGAGGAGTTCAATGCAATCATCAAAAACAAAACATGGGAATTAGTCTAAAAGCCAGACAATAAAAACTTGATTGGGTGCAAATGGACATATAGAATTAAGAGAAACCCCGATGGCACAATAAATAAATACAAAGCAAGACTCGTTGCTAAAGGATACACTCAGGAATATGGATTTGACTACAACGAGACATTTTCTCCTGTAGTCAAACCAGCTACTATAAGACTAGTATTTACCATTGCTTTAAATAATCAATGGAATACAATACATCTTGATGTGAATAATGCATTTTTAAATGGAGTTTTACAGGAAGAAATCTACATGATACAGCCACAGGGGTACATCAAACAAGCAGACCGTGTATGCAAGCTAAAGAAGGCAATATATGGTCTGAAACAATCTCCAATGGTCTGGTTTGAGAGGCTAAGATCAACCCTAACATCTTTTGGGCAATCAATATGCAAAATCAGACAACTCACTTTTCTTTAAGATTAATGATAACATTGTCACTTATATTCTAATTTACGTTGATGATCTAATTGTGACAGGCAACAACAGTGCTGAAATAAAGAAGCTATTTCATTATTTAAATAAATAATTCTCCACCAAAGACCTTGGAGAAGTTTCATACTTTCTAGGAACAGAGGTTCAGAGAAAATCAAAAACTGAAATCACTATGTGTCAAAGGAAATACATAGCTAAGTTGCTAATAAAGACCAACATGAATGAAGCAAAAGCTCAACCTACCCCTATGATTTCAAACCAACAATATTCTAAAATAGGGGAGAAGCCATGATTAATATCAAACAGTATAGAAGTGTTGTAGGTGCATTACAATATGCAACTATAACACGGCCCGATATTTCATTCAGTGTTAACAAGGTCTCTCAATTTCTACAGGCACCTAAATAGGAGCATTGGAAAGCCGTAAAGAGGATTTTAAGGTATCTAAAGGGCACTATTGACTTCGGGCTAACATTCAGAGGGGGAAAGGAGCTAAGCATCACAGGATACACAGATTCAGACTGGGCAGCAGATCCGGACGACAGGAAATCAGTCACCGGGTACTGTATCTATGTTGGAAATAACCTAATTTCTTGGAATTCGAAGAAACAAACAACGGTATCTAAGTCAAGAGCTGAAGCTGAATACAGAAGTATCGCTAGCGCAACTGCAGAAATGATATGGCTGCGATCTATACTGAAAGAGCTAGAACTACTAAAAAACTCAAAAGCAACTATCTGGTGTGATAATCAAAGCTCAATCTATATGTTTGCTAATCCTATTCAACACGCTCGCACTAAGCATATAGAAATTGACATTTACTTTGTAAGAGGACAAGTTAAAGATGGAAAATTGCAAGTCAATTACATACCATCTTACCACCAGGAGGCTGATATCCTTATAAAGGCACTGTCAGCGAAGAACTACACCAGACTTCGTGATAAGCTGAAGATCCAGAGGGTATACACGCATGAATATCTAACAAATATTTGTCTCCAGCCATCGTTACCACCAATCAAGGGACAGGAAACCGGATCGAGTCACAAAAGCCCCAACTCCAGCGATTTACATGACGTCAAAGCCCAAGTTTGCTTCATACCAGCAAGTACACTTCTCCAGTCATCATTATCGTCAATCAAGGGACAACTAACAGGATCCAATCACAAAAGCCACAACTTGAGCGCTTCACATGAAGTCAAAATCCTCAAAGAGAAATCGAAGTAAAATCAGCCCAAGTATGCTTCGTGCTAGTTACACAAGGCCAATTGAAGCACAAAAATCACCAATTTTATCTTCTTAAAGCAAATCTGGCGTTTACTGCCCAAACCCTAGATTTGAGAGGGGGTATTGAAGAATATAAATTGTCGGCTATTGTTATGTACTCTAGCAATCTGGAATATACGTGTGTATTATAACCGTATGCGGGCTCGGTTTCTTTTGTATAAATGGGCTCTGTTCTCAGCCCACAAATAAATAGTTGCTTCTATAAATGGATACACTTGTAATGTAATAACAATGTATCAATAAAAACAGTTTATAAGTTTTTTACAGTCTATTCTTTCTTTACATTCAACAGACTCTCATATTTCCTCACTCAATTCAAATCTTGTTTAAACAGAAATAAAAAAAGAGTTTACAGTAACATAAATTCATCCTAATCAACAATATTTCAAAAAAAAACATCTTGTTTTGGCTAGAAGGTGTGAGAATACTCGCCTTTATGATGAATTCAAGTATTGCAGTAAGAGTTTGAATGGAAAATGGTCAATTTTGGAGTTGGCAAGGCTCTGCAATACCTCTAGAGTAGCTTACCGTAACATGTAAGCTTAAAAATATAAGATATAATAACAAAATGAGGAATTGATGGAAGATATTTTTTATTTTTACCGAGATTACCTGTAGCAACTGAGATTTATAACTTTCTTCTAATTTTGTTGAGATTTAGAGTTTTAGTTTTACATTTTTGGGAGTAAATGGCAAATTCCGTTTTATTGTAGGTATATAGAAGAAAAAGATGATTTACCTGGAGAATGTACCATACGTGCTAAACTTGTGCATCCAGAAATCTCTATTCTTAATTAACTTAATTTGGGCCATGGTACATCAAGGCTAAACGGTGACTAGTTTGGGCTAAATGACACTATTACTTTGTTTTAAGCCATTTTAACACTATATTATCTTGCCTTAGCTTTCAACTTGTAATTTTAGCATTGCACAACTTTTATAAAAACTATACAAACATGTTTAAAATCATTTTAAAATTTAGCACTAGTTTTTACCATGTTAACCTCAAATTTACATTATGAAATAAATTGTTCATTTTTATACTTTTCTTGAACAAATCTTACATTTTAATACTAAATATGTACAAATCATATTATTTTGATACAAATAATTTTGCAATCACATTGAAAGCTATTTTGACACATAAATATTAGTTTTAAATTAATATTTATATTTTATTTTCAACTCAAATACATTTAAAACACACAATTTTCACATTAAAATACATTTTCCATTTTTATATTGCAATTTGACACATATAAAATCTTATAAACACATAATTTTCAGCAATTACACTTTATAAAGATTTTCCAACTTTATTCTCCATATTTAAATTTATTTACTTCAATTAACCACAAATATCATATATTCTCGTAAAAACTCCTTATTTAATCATTTAAATGATTAATTATTTTCTCCAATTTCCACATGTTAACAACAACCCAAATTTTGAATTCACCTTAGATAATTATTTAAATTATCTTTCCTAAGTCGTATTTACTTATCAATTGATAAATTATGATCTTCATTATAATTTATTACTATTATTACAAGTAATCGCAGAACCAAGGTTGTTACTGACTGCCTCCCCTCTTATAAAAATTGCGTCCTCGCAATTTTCTTATAGAAGAACTGCATTCGAATGGATTTATTTCATCAATAAAAGAAATAAACAAGGAAATATATAGCCTGATTTTATACCTCTGATGACAGAAGATAGAAAGGCAAGATAGGATAGCTCGATGAATTCTCTAGTTTTTCAAGTGCAATCATTAGGACTGTCTGATAGGGATGAGCATGGTACGGTTTGGTGCGGTTTTGACTTAAAACCGCACTTGGAACCGCTAGGGTGCGGTTTTTAAAAGTACGAACTGGAACCGAACCAAGAACCGTTGGTGCGGTTCGGTTTTAAAAGTGCAGGTTTGGTTTTTAAAAGTGCGGTTTTGGTTTTAAAACCGATTAATAAAAAAAGGAGTTGTTCCCTAACCAATCATCATGAACATAACATCATTACACATAAACACAACCTAGTCACAACAATCAATATCTGCCCAAAAATGTAACCTGCGATAAATACAACCTTGTCCATTTCTCAATCCAAGTAAACTATATATTTTCTTATGTTTGTAGCTAAAGTGGAGTAAAATGTAAGCATTTAAATGGATACAAGACAAAGTGTTGTTGGAATGCAAATAGCGAAGGCTTGAAAAAAGATACTAGACAAAGTGCTGTTGGAATGCAAGCATTCAAAAACTATATCGGTGCAGTTTCAGTTTTGCGGTTTGAGAAAAGATAAAAACCGAAACCAGACCATACTAACGGTGCGGTTTCATCGATTTTATTTCAATGTGGTTTTTTAAGATGCAGTTTTATGCGGTTTCGGTTCGGTTCTGGTTTGTAATCGGTTTTCCTACTCATCCCTACTGTCTAACCATTGAATATTCACAAGCTGTATATTCTTATTCCGAAGGTGCTTAACCACTGAAGCAAGTATACATATGGGTTGTAGCACAATAAATAAATTACGTGAGATCTCAAGCTCCTCTGAAGTACGAGAATTAATAATAGAATCTGTATCACTCAGACACTTTCGCAGCTGAGAGATGTGAAACACACTATGAGCACCAGAAAACTGGGTCGGGAGTGCTACTCGACAAACAATAGGACCGATAAGCTCAATGATAGGAAATGGCCTTATGTATCAGGGAGCTAATTTGTTAGTCTACCTGATGTGTACCACTCCTTTCTAAAGAGATACACGAATATAAGCATCATCACCAACTGATAACTCAAGAAGATTCCTATGGTTGTTCGAATATGATTTCTGACAATTCTATGCGCCTTATATTCTCTTTCAAATAAGAATAATATATTTTGAGGCTTCACGAATGAAGTCGGGGTCCAATATTGACTTTTCCCTAAACTCTAACCGATACATGAGTGATCGACATGTCCTTCCATATAAGTCTTTGAAAGGAGTTATACCAATACTGGATTGATAGCCATTGTTATATGTAAACTTGACAAGAGGAAGGTGGTCTTCCCAACTAGTACCAAAATCCAAGATACATGCATAAAGTAAGTCTTTCAAGATACAATTCACCAGAATAGTCTATCCATTAGACTATAGGTGGTATGAGGTGCTGAAGTTAAGCTTTGTCCCAAAACTTTTTGTAGACTTTACCAGAAATGACTAGTGAAGAGCAGGTAACGATTACATACAATGGAGCTTAGAATATCATGCAGTTTCACGATTTCCTTAATATAAATCTTTGATCACTACAAGAATTTTCTGATCTACGCTGCACCTACGCCAAATCTGACATCGGAAAATCAAGCGTGTCAAAAATATTATCTACGTCCTTCCTACGCCAGCCATTGTACGGTTTTCAATGCCCTTCCTACACCAGATATGTTTTATATGCCATTCCTATGCCAGATATGTTTCCTACGCCATTCCTACGCCAGATATGTTTCCTATGCCATTCCTACGCCAGATGTTTCCTATAAAATTCCCTACGCCTTGCCTATGCCCTAATTTCCTATGTGTTGCCCACGGCTTATACATTCCTATCTCATTCTTACATCCTAATTCCTAAGCGTTAGCTACGTCGTGCATACGTTGTACAAACAAATACATTTTTAAATTTCCGTACGCTATAGCTATAACATTTTTATTAATTTCTACTATACTACTACTGTATTTTAAATCACTTGAATCAATGCGAGGGAATCATATAGAACCAAATCAGCAATATTATTAATATATAGTGCAATTGCACACTCATTAAACATGACAAACAATACTTTATAACATATATTTAGGTGAACTCAAATACTGCTACATCCATAAGTCAAAATGGCATTAATAAACAATACATATGCTTAAAAGAAAGCATACATAACATAAAACAATTATGAATCTCCATCTAATTACTGACACATTAGATATTTAAACAATGAAAAAGAATTCAAGTGCGGCACTTGACGATTTCAACACCGCCCTTGTAACAACCCGTATTTTTGAATAACATGTTATAACATAAATGGAGGCAGAATTAAACTGTAAAATCTGAATCAAGGGAAACGGGCTATGCCATTGCGTTCGTCTCGGAAAAATACGTGAAATAGAGTCCGAGTTTTCGAAAATCGGAGTCCGTATGACCAAGATATGGCCTCGCGAAGTTTCACGAAAAATTCACAAATTAAAGTATACTTAATTAAGTGAAATGGGTTGCGCAGAGAAATATATATATATATATTGATATATATATATATATAATTGAAAATTAAATAAATAAATATGCAAAAATGTTCAAAACAGCGAATTGGGAGAGGGGAATAACCGAATCGGCCGATTTTTGAGGTCGACCCAAGCTCGCTGGTCGACTAGGGGTTAATCCAGGGTGTTTGGCTGTCAACCCGTGGGCCGATTCGCTCAAATGCAGATTTTGCATTTGAATGGTTCTCATGGTTCAGCTTTAATCTAAAGGCCCTAGATGGTTCCTACACTTGACTTCTTCCCCAAGACATGCTTTGATGGCTTGGATTGAATCTAAGGTTAATCCTATGGCTAATACTATCCTAATCCTCTATAAAAAGACCCCAAACCTAGCCTAAATCACCATTATTCAATCCTACAACTAAACTATGTCAAATTTGTTCCTCTCATGGCCTCCACTCTCATGCTAAAATTTCTAAGTTAATTTCTATGAGAGATTTTGAGTTCATACAAGTGTTTTCAAGCTTGTATGAGTGTTCTTAGTTTGCATTCAAGTCAAGTTGCAACATTTCTATTTCAAAGCAAGGGTTTTTATTGATTTGGCTCAAGGGTTTTTCATTTGGAGCTTGCATATTTGTGTTTATGGTGCTTGCATAAGGGCTTCGTCTCAATCTTTATAATAACTATTTATTTGTGTCTTCATAGCATTGTAAGCCCTTTTCTACTTTCTTTCTTTGAACTCTAAAGTTAAATGAATGATGCAAGTTTGGGGTTGATCATTATATGCAAGTTTGGTTGGTCATTATATGCAAGTTTGGTTGGTCATTATATGCAAGTTTGGTTGATCATTATATGCAAGTTTGGATGATCATTATGCAAGTTGGTTTAATCATTATGTACGACACATGTTGCTATGTTATGCAAGTTTGGGTTGATCATGTTATCATGTTATGCAAGTTAAACTTGAGGTTTTGAGCATAAAGCTCCAAGCTTTATATTAAAGGTTGCATTTTGGCAACATGAAAGTTATCATATCCCTTATGATAACTTGCATGTGAGGCAAAATGCGAACTTCTAGCAACTTCTACATGTCATTTATCACCATGTATCACTCATATGCTAAGTTTGGTTTTATGCATGCTTTTGAAGCCTAATAATGCAATATGCAAGTATATGAACATATGTACATTTCATATGCCACCATGTTAAACTTGTGGCTTCAACACCTTTATGTCATGGTTATGCCAAGTTCCCTATTTTATCCTTTATGCGTTGTTGCGATTATGTAAACGATGGGATTACGTTGGGGTTGGGTAACATAATGACATGAACATGATTTTTGTAACATGACGTGATATGTTAACTTGTAATTATGTTTTGGAAACATAATGGACATGACACTTAGAAAATATGAGTGTGGCCAACTCGAGGTTGGGTTGAGTTTGTAGCATAAATCTACCCGGACCCGCCCAGCTTAACTAGTGGCTACAAACAATAGGAACCAATGTGAGAAGTTGGTCATGTTGTGCTCGAACCCGAGGTTAGACCTAGTTGTGGTGTAAAGCTACCCGGACCCGCCCGGCTTAACTAGTAACCACAACAAAGTCTAATGTGAGAGGTTAAAGCGCATTAAGTTAATTAATGCCTCCTGATTAGGGTTAAGTCATGGTCCACTTAATACTTAACCAATTTGGGCTTGATGGATTAATCGGGGTTAAGTCAGGAGCCTTTGGTACTCTTAACCAATTTAATCCACGTTTGGATCGGGTTAACCACATTTAACCCATTAAGAAACCCTAGTTGCGTGGTCCTTTTCAGCAGTAACCTTCTTGGTAGTATCATAAGACCCTAGGACTAGGCTAGGGTGGGGCACGATTACTGGGCTGATGGTAAGAGACCAAAAGAGACGGCTGAATGATGCCCCGGTTGTTCAGGCGGACCATGGTCGTGCACATCAAGTCCGGAGTTGAACACGGGCAACGGTAGGTTTGGACTGTGCATCATGGTATGGTGTCAGAGGGTTACACCATAGGGCCTGATACACCCTAGGGTGGACCCTGAACAGTCAACTACATTACATGATTAAGCCGCATGACACCGACACCTGACGAGTTAGGCTTATAGGGAGCCGATCGACTAGACCGTGTAGTTGGACCTTGATTTAGGTCATCTCATGATGTTGGGCCAAGCTTGGGCCAAGGGATCAATTCTTGTTTTTACTTGACATGTTAGAATGCTAGTACACCCGTGGTGCAAAACTTAACCTTAATTATGCGATGACACCTTTATATATCTTGTTAGTTAATCATCATGCCAGTATGTTGTTATCCTTATGTTCATCTCAGCTTCTCATGCCAGTTAACTTTACTAGTTCATAGACAGATAGTAGTAGGGCTTACCAGTCTTTTTGACTGACCTGTTTTCTTTCGCCTCTTTTCTTCTGTTTCCCCCCCCCCCCTTAGGTCCTCAGGGTGGGAACATTGGAGCTTAGCTTGGATCTTTATAGCTTGCTAACTGGATTTGCTCATGTACGCTTTTGAGCATTGAGCTAGCTATGGTTTATCACTTCACTTTGGGGATAGTACTTTATGTATTTCAGTTTATGCTTTTGTCTAGACTTTGTTTGTTGGAAAATAATGATCAAGTACTTTATTGTAACTTAACTATGGTTTTGGAAATGCAAGTTTTATCCGCTGCTTTACTACTCTGTTTTACTTATATGTTCTGTCTTGTGATATCTGCATGCATGTTTACCTTGTCTAAACGCCCCTCTGAAGCTAGTGTCCTTGCAAGAGTGGCACTGGCGGAGGTGGGGTGTTACATTTAGTATCAGAGCATAAGGTTTACAAGATTTGAGCAAAAGTGTTTTTGAAACTTACCTTTTGAAAAACTATTTTCAAAACCAATTAAGTATTTTCCAAGAAAAGTCTAGTTTATTTTAAAAGGCTATTCCCCAAAAGCCATAGCACTATCCTTCGTTTCTTCGTTTTGAATCTATCCTTTTCTTCGTTTTAGTATGGCCGATCGCTTTAACATTCCGGAAGGCGTACAAGTACCCGTCTGGTTCCGAAGATTTATGGAGGCAAGGGCGAATGAAGCCGGCCCCGCGAACATTCCTCCTCCTTTCCCCGTCATTAACATTTCTCCTCCTCCCGTAGCTGAGGTTCCTCCTCCCCCTCAGCATCCGCAAGCGGATTTCGCAAAAGTTTGCAAAGACTTTAAGGCGATGGGTTGCAAGAATTTTGTCGGAACGGAGACTCCCGTGGAGGCAAGAAACTGGTTAAAGGAAACTGAAGACCTCTTTGCTATCTTTGATGTGGAAGATCGTAGGAAAGTTATGTTGGCGGTATGGCTATTGAAAGGGGAAGCTGCTTATTGGTGGGTAGTCACCACCACTACTAGACCCATTGAGACTTGGGATGACTATAGGAGAAGGTTTGGACTAAAGTTTCTATCATCGACAGAAGAGAACCTTCAGCTAGAGAGGTTCCTATCACTAAAGCAAGGGGACATGACCGTTAGAGAATACGTGGATAAGTTTAATCAACTTGCTCAGTTCGGTCTAGAATGGGTTAACACCGCTCGGAAGAAGGCCCTACGCTTTGCTCTAGGATTAAATGATCCCTTGCGCGGTTTGGCCATATCTCATATACCCCTGGGGGCGACCTTCAAGAGTTTGGTGAATATGACCCTACTTCAAGAGGAAGATAAGAGTGGCAAGAAGGAGGTCAAGGAAAATGAGTCCCAAGGCAAGAAGGAGGATACCGAGAAAAGAGATAAGAACAACAACAAGGCAAGAAAGACAAGAAAGTGCAATTTCTGTAGGATCACTGGGCACATAGCCAAGGATTGCAGGAAGAAGAAGAGGAAGTTAGGCAAGTGTTTTCATTGCAGAGAATCTGGACATCTTAGCAAGGATTGTCCCAAGAAGCATGGACAAGGGCAAGGGCAAACTCAGCAAGTAGGACCCTCTGGAGGGCAATTGCAGGCTCTCCTCGCTCTTCCAGCTTTTGATCGAGGTAGAGTTTTTATAGAAATTCATGTTTACATTTCTGATTTTCCTGTTCGCACCTTATTTGATTCTGGCGCATCACATAGTTTTATCTCTTCTGATATTGTTGAAAGTTTGCACCTAAGTACTAGCTTAGTTGAGGATCCCGTTTGTGTTTCAAATCCAATTGGGGGTTCTGCCCGTCTGTCTATGATTTGTGTGGATTTGAAAATTTCTATCTTGGCCGTAGAATTCACGTGTAGTGCTTATGTTCTCGGGGTCATGGGATATGGGTTGGTCTTGGGCATTTTTTGGTTGTCCAGTTATGGAGCCATCCTCGATTGTGAGCATAGGGTGGAGAGGCTCATGACTCGCCTCGGTAACACCCTAGGAATTTCTTGTAACCCTAGAGGTCCCGTCATGTTATGTTATCTTGAATCTCTCGACTCGTCCACCGATGATCTGCAATCTGTAAGGGTGGTCCGAGACTATCCCGATGTCTTTGAAGAAGTTAAGGGGTTACCCCCTAAACGAGAGATAGATTTCCGCATTTATCTAGTTGATAATGCCAAGCCAGTATCATTGCCCGTTAGGCACATGGCCCCTCGTGAAAGAAGGGAGCTCAGTAAGCAAATCAAGGAGTTGCTTGAGAAGAATTTTATTAGGCGAAGCATTTCTGAATGGGGTGCTCCGGTGGTATTCGCTACTAAGGCGGATGGTTCTCTTTGTCTATGTGTTGATTATCGAGAGTTGAACAAGCTGATAAAGAAGAATAGGCACCCGTTACCGAGAATTGATCTCTTTGACCAGCTTGTAGGTGCTTCTGTTTCTCTCAGCTCGATCTAGCCACCGGATTCCATCAGCTTAGAGTGGCTGAGGATAGCATTGATAAAACTGCGTTTAGGACTCCAGATGGATTCTTTGAATGGCTTGTCATGCCATTCTGTTTGACTAATGCACCCGCCTACTTCATAGATTTGATGAGTAGGGTGTTCAGGGAGTTCCTTAACAAGTTTGTTGTTGTCTTCGTGGAAGATATTCTGATCTTCTCAAAGGATGAGGAAGAGCATGCTAGGCATCTCAAGGAAGTGATGAATACGCTTAGAGCGCATCAGTTGAAAGCCAAGTTCTCCAAATGTCATTTCTGGAGAAGGGAAGTTCGGTTTCTTGGACATATAGTTTCTAAGCAAGGCATAGCGGTGGATCCCGCGAAAGTGGCTGTGGAAGACTCCTAGGAGTGCAACCGAAGTAAGAAGCTTTCTCGGTTTGGCGGGCTACTATAGGAAGTTCATCAGGGACTTCGCTAAGATTTCAGCCCCTCTTACTAAGTTGACGAAGAAGAACTTAGTCTGTGCATGGGACTTGGAGTGTGAGCTTGCTTTTCAAAGGCTCAAGAGAGCCCTTACCTCAGCTCCAGTTTGGCAACGTGGATTGGCACTGTTTTCAAGAGATAGTTTTCTGCGTGGGATACCGTATAGTATGTAAATGAGATCCAAGATTCACTAACGAATCTTGGAAAGCTTGCATGAACCATGAGCACGCAGTTATGTTTAAGCCGAGTATTTTAGGCAAAGAATAAGTGGAAGTGGAACGAGAAGCAACGGTGAAATGAGTTCTAACTCATATTTTGGGAACAAGAATTAAGAACTACGGAATTGCGAAGATAAAAGACGGTCAGGGCACGATGGGATTAAGCACAAGAAAATGCGGCTTAGAAGATTGAAGTCTAGATACGCGCATTTAATCTCTTTCTAAGAGTATATCCTTGATCCCTATTGTTCCGTAGAGCTTACTCGCATGCTACCTTTTAAGTATATCCTCTCAGTCCTATCCTCAATCTTAGTTCTGTTACAAACCCCCTAAGGAGTATGGCTAGCCTATTTGTGATATATGGTTGGGGTGAAGAAGTTCGCCACCAAACTATTTGGGCTTTATGGGATATGGGTAATAATTGATAGATTTACAAAGAGAGCCCATTTTATTCCGGTGAAAAACCAAGAGGACCGTATCACAGCTAGCATCCGTTTATCTTCAAAAGATAGTGCGGCTGCATGGAGTTCCTTCTAGCATAGTTAGCGATCGTGACCCAATTTTCACTAACCAGTTCTGGAACAGTTTGCAAGAAGCAATGGGTACGCGATTGAATCTGAGTACAGCCTATCACCCCCGGACGGATGGCCAAACCGAAAGGGTGAATAGAGTGCTAGAAGATCTTTTGAGGTTTTGTGTTCTCGACTTCGGTGGTACTTGGGAAGACCACCTTCCTCTTGTAGAGTTTGCTTATAATAATAACTATCAAGCCAGCATAGGGATGGCACCATTTGAAGCTTCGTATGGGAGGCCGTGCAAGCCACCAACATGTTGGTAGGAAGACGACGGATAAGCTTATAATTGAGTCCGACATGATAAGGGACACATCCGATAGGGTTGAATTGATTCGAAGACGGATAAGAACGGCCCAAGAAAGACAGAAATCCTATGCAGACAAGCGAAGGACAGACTTGGAATTTAAAATTGGAGATATGGTCTTTGTGAAGATTTCTCCTTTGCAAAATATGGTTCGCTGACATCAAGGATCGTAGGACCCTTCCCTACTATAGAAAGAGTCGGGAAGATGACTTATAAGGTGGAATTGCCGAGAAGCTGGCCGGATTGCATAATGTCTTTCATGTCTCGCATCTCCGGAAGTGTTTGCACAGACCCGCCAAAGTGGTTGAACCAAGTATTCTTGAAGACATGGAGGTAGAGGATGAAGCAACCCTGAGACGAGCTCCGATTCGTATCATGGAAATGAAGACAAAGAAGCTAAGAAGCAAAGAAGTTAAGTTTGTTAAGGCGCAATGGAGTGAAACAGAGGGAGATGCAACTTGGGAAACCAAGGAGAAGAGGCACGTGCTTTATCCATTTCTCTTGGAGGATACATTTTGTAATAACCCGGAAAATCTGGGCTAGTTTAAAATTTTTGTTTTGGCAATTTTAGCGAATTTTGAATATTTAAAATAGATTATTTTAAATAATATTGACGAGAAATTTATTTTGAATGTAATTCGAACGTATATTTTTATATACGTCGTCGTTAGAATATAAATAATTATATATAATTATAAATAGAATTGAAAATGGCGCGGTAGTTCGATAATTCGATTTCAAACTTCAATTGGATGTACCGGGTGCAAAACAATCCGGATTTTAGTGAAACCAAAAACATTAGGATCTATTTGATAATATCTTTCCAACGAATCCGAAAAATCAAAATTTCATAGCGGGAATCAAAAGATATGTCCAGTTGAAAATTCTGAATAGTCGCTATGGAATTCAGGCCCTTGAAAATTGAAATTTTGCAAACGACCTCGGATTTCGACGAAACCACTTTTGTTAGGTCCGTGATGTCAAATTATTGCTAGATTCCAAATTTCCTAATTTTTCGAATCAATATGTGAGTGTGGCGAAGGAAAACGCGTTTGACCAGTTTCAATTGATTTTAATCGACTGGAAATTGGCCATTTTTCAAACGGTCTCAGAATTCGACGAAACTAGTTTTGTTAGGACCGTATCGTCAATACGAAGCTAGAAAATATTTTTCTAGAATTTTTCAAGTTAGTATGTGACCCCGGTAAATTGAAATACGCGTTCAAATTCAATATATAGAGTTATATGTTGATTTTAACGGAAACTGATTGTAACGATCGAATCAGCTTGCGATACATATCCCATTGTGTTCGGAATGGGGGTAAAACGCTGTGGACGACAGGCGGTGGGCCTCGTTTCGAGTTCGTATGTAAAAGTCAACTCTTTGCAAAATAAAATAATTAAATAAATTAAAAAAGTAAACTTTCTCTCCCTCCTCCCCTTATAAACTGCTGGGCCCCCCGTTACAGATCAAAATTCAGAAAACAAGAAAAAGAAAAAAAAAGAACCCTAACTACCGCCCATCGCCCCTCTTCTACAACCACCACCTCGCGCCTCTAGCGATGGCGCCTCCGCCCAGACCTCCCCCTCCTGCTCCTCCGTCCTTCTCCTTCCCGCTTAGACCCCCGCGCCAGACGAACCCCAAGCCCTCGATTTCAGCCGCGCCCAGCTTCCACCGCCTCCGTCGAGCACGGCTCCGTCACCTCCGACCCGCCGCGACGCTCCGACATTCCCCCCTCTGAAGCGCCGACGATGAAGAGTCCCTGCCCCTGTTCAGTTCAAATACAGTGAGTCTAAACCTGATTTTTAATTTAGTTTAAACCTAAATTTTGTTGGCTTTAAAAACTGATTTTTTAATTTAGTTTAAACCTGATTTTTTGTTAGCTTTAAAAACTGATTTTTGTATAGTTTAGAACTGTAGATTTGATTTTTATCGCTTAAAAAGAATTTGATTTTTATATTTAAAAAGATTTGATTTTTTTTCTTCGTAAAAGATTAGATTTTTAATTCTTGAAAGATCGGATTTTTTTTTATGGTATAAAGTTGTGACCTTTATTCATATAAAGTTCGGATTTTTAATGTGTGAAAGCTGCGATTTTTATAAAGAGTAGAAAATAAAATATAATTTTTATATGATGTGTAGAATAAAAATCGAATTATTTATATATGAAAAATAGAAAAAAAATTAGATTTTTAAAATAGAAAAGACGAGATTTTTAAAATAGAAAAGACGAGATTTTCAAAATAGAAAAGACGAGATTTTTAAAATAGAAAAGACGAGATTTTGAAATAGAAAAAGATTAGATTTTTAAAGGAAGAAAGACGATATTTTTAAATGGAGGAAGATGTGATTTTTACATATGTTGTGGGTTAAAAATATGATTTTAACATAGTAGGAACTATAAAAATGTAATCTTTATGAGATAGAGAATATAAAAATATCATCTTTGTATATGTAGCGAAATAAAAATCTGATTTTTATTATATATACGTTGAAATAAAGTGGTATTTTTATAAAGGCGAAATCTATATTTTTATAAAGGCGAAATCTATATTTTTGAAAAGGCGAAATCTTTATGTAGAGTATAGCGAAGTAAAAATGGGATTTTTATATATTGAATAGCGAAGTAAAAATTCGATTTTTTTTATATATTGAATAACAAGGTAAAAATTCGATTTTTACATAAGTAGTGGCTACAGCAACGAAGATGATAAATATGCGATAACGATGAAGATTTCTATCAAAAGAAGAGTCAAGATGATTGGATAGCTATTGGCGAGAATTTCTCACCTTTCAATTTTATTTTCTAGTTATATATATATATACTAGGATGCAGACGGTGCTTAGTAGCACCCGACACAATCGTCCACAGACCATGGACTTGTTTGTTTGATTGCAAAAATTAGTTAGATTATTTGGTTGAAATTTGAGTTGTTTGGTGAGATGGAATGGATTTGATTGATGTGTGAATGGCGTGGGCCTTCGCTAGACCGGGGATAAGGCTAGGCCTCGTCCCGTTTCTAGTATCGTGCCGTTATGCCGCCGAAATTTTCTAAAATAAGTTAGAAAAATGAAAATATCATTTTATTTAAAGAATGAACTGAATAGAAATTCATGTGTTAAAATAAAATGTTTTATCGTTAAAAATATAATTTTTAACGTGGAAGTGAATAAAATAAAATATTCATTTACAAGCCGGACGGTTTGTTTATGCACACCTATTTGAATGACACTGATTGGGACGATAAATTTTACACATCGCCCAACTGCACAAATAAAAATCTGTGTTTGATTGTTTGAAACCTCACACGGGTGTTGGGATGAAATTTGAAGTTCACTCATCCTGATTGATTGGATATGTCGATCGATTGATTGACAGGCTGTTATAAGCGTTAGATATCTATATTTGATGCTTATACAGTGTAGTGCACTTTGGTTGATGGTTGATTATTTTTCAATGCTATTACATACGTGTGATGTATGAAAATCCATATAATTAACATTATATGGTGATTGATTGGGCCTCATTCCAATTTATAAAATAAAGAATATTATAAAATAAAGGTTCATGTGTTGATTGTACTCATCCGTTGAGATTAGTCATGTGTTGAACGAAATATTTTAATAATAAAATTTACATCTTTGTCAATATAATATAAAGGTTAATGTGTTGACTGTACTCATCCATTGAGATTAGTCATGTGTTGAACGAAATATTTTAATAATAAAATTTACATCTTTGTCAATATAATATAAAGGTTCATGTGTTGACTGTACTCATCCGTTGAGATTAGTCATGTGTTGAACGAAATATTTTAATAATAAAATTTACATCTTTGTCAATATAATATAAAGGTTCATGTGTTGACTGTACTCATCCGTTGAGATTAGTCATGTGTTGAACGAAATATTTTAATAATAAAATTTACATCTTTGTCAATATAATATAAAGGTTCATGTGTTGACTGTACTCATCCGTTGAGATTAGTCATGTGTTGAACGAAATATTTTAATAATAAAATTTACATCTTTGTCAATATAATATAAAGGTTCATGTGTTGACTATACTCATCCGTTGAGATTAGTCATGTGTTGAACGAAATATTTTAATAATAAAATTTACATCTTTGTCAATATAATATAAAGGTTCATGTGTTGACTATACTCATCCGTTGAGATTAGTCATGTGTTGAACGAAATATTTTAATAATAGAAATATTTGAAATAGAATATTTGAAAGAGAAATATTTGAAATAGAATATTTGAAAGAGAAATATTTGAAATAGAATATTTGAAAGAGAAATATTTGAAATAGAATATTTGAAAATAGAAATATATGGAGCCGTATTGATTAGATTGACGCCATTTTGACATGAACGATATTTATATCGATTTTATTCATTTTGAAATGAATATTGAAAAGTGATTTCGAAATCGAATATTTTGAAATGAAATTTGAATTAAATTGAATTGAAAACCAATTCGAATGGCAAACGAATTTGATTTCAATTGAATATATAACGAATTCGAATTGAATTGAATATATAACGAATTCGAATTGAATTGAATATAAAACGATTTCGAAATGAATTGAATATAAAACGATTTCGAAATGAATTGAATTGTAAACGAATTGAATTCGAATTGAATATATAATGGATTTGATTCCAATTGAATATATAATGAATTTGATTCAAATAGAAAACAAAACGAATTTGATATGAATAGAAAACCAATTTGAATTGAATCGAATAGAAAACGACTTTGAAATTGAATTGAAAACGAATTCAAACTGAATTGAAAACAAATTGAAATGAATTCAAATTGAATTGGAATTTGAATTGAATAGAAATGAATTTTAAAACGAATTTATAAGGAAAAATTCAATTTTGATTTGAATTGAAATGGAAGTTGAAATGTTTTTGAAACGAATTCAAAACTATTTATAAAATTCGTTTTAAATAGAAATCGACGAAATATATATATAATATATATATTATATATATAATGGCCTGAATAGAACGCGCCGCGCCGCGGCAGTTCGTGAATTTCGACCATTTATTTCAAACGGACATTACGGGAGATCCGATCGTCGGATTCTCCTAAAACCGGAACCGTTGGGTTCGTATCGAAAAGAGCTTTCTAACGAATATTTGGAATTTGAAATCTAACGGTTGGATTTGGAGATACGTCCAAATCAAATTTGGAAAAGGTCGTTGTAAGTGCAGTTCGATGGCCGTTGATGGAAATCGACTGTACGGGCCTTGATAAAAATTATTAAAAATATCAATAATTTGTGTAAAATCATAAGAAATGATTTGAGAAAAATTGGGGTGAAAAACTCCATATTTGAAAAGATAAAAATGGATTTTTATCGAAATGAACTAGTTCTGAACTAAATTTAAAACCCAATTATTTTTAAATAAATAAATTAGATTTAAAAAGGGGTTTTAAATAATCGGAATTTCTAATATAATTGATTGGATTTGAAATGGGTTTATCGTGAACTGTGTTTTAAATAACACTAGTTCTTTAACCCGATAATAAATAGAATGTGATTTGGGTTTGTCGTGAACTGTGTTTTAAATAACACTAGTTCTTTAACCCAGTAAAAGGAGTTTTAACGAATCTGCAATTAAATTGAAATGTGAATGGATAATCTAAATTATCAAATTTAGAAATGAGCGAGAATGGAGTAACGCCAGTTTTGCTCCAAAGTGATAGTTAAATCTTTAATTAGATTTGAACGTGAAATGGTAATTAATCTTACCGATAACACCATAGTATTAGATATGGAGTATTACCAGTTTTGCTTCATGGGATGAATAGGTTGGGATTGGGAAATAAAATAAATACTTACTTCGGTGTGGTTCGCTAATCTCGACTAGTTCAGAAAACCATAATTTGGTTTGAAACGACATCCAAAGGAAGATTAAAGGATAAATTTTAAAGAATTTATCTTGGATAAAATTAATGGGAACCTTTCCCTAAAAATGTGTTTTTAGTGAATAAAAGAATATTCTGAATTGGAACGAGGCGTATGTTGTGTTTGTGTAACATTTGTTTTAATATACGCGGGTTGTTCGGAAAGTCCGGGTTTACACCCATTCTGAATAACCGATTCGACGATAAGTCGAAGATGAAGACGGTGGTCGAAGACCGAAAGTCTTCACATCGTTTGGATAATTACTGACGATCCTGATTGGGCTGTACACCCAAGAGGATGGAAATAGTTGGTGGTCGTCCAGACGTACTTGGTGACCGATGGATATGCGAGGAAAGTGCCTCCGGTTTCGTTCAGACCTAGAACGGACTTGTAAATGGATGGTATGTCTGATATTGTATTCCTTTATATTGTATTTGTTGATCTCTGCTAAATATATATCTGTTTGGCGGCGGAGAATTTATTCTCTTGCTTAACGCCCTTCTCTGAGACATATGAGCTCAGAGGTTATATATTGGCAGAAATCAGTGGTACGATATGGATTGATAGTGTGGCATGCTGAGATGCAGTGATCCAGACTTTTGTTGAAAAGAAAAGTTTGGTGGTTGATGATCAAAGTGCAGCTGATATAGCATGGCTTTGTGTGTAGCGTTGATCCGCGAGCCTCACACCCCGGTATGGTGGTAAACTGGTGGTTTGATCAGTATGCTTTTAGTGGATGGGCACCTTAGTGGTGTCGTGGATTCGGTCGATCGAGATGAGCCTAGTGCTCAGGGATATATAGAGTAGGCGGTGTTTTCTCTCGCCGGGACGTAAGCCGCGGTGGTACTCTGGTCCCAAATGTGCGGATGTGCAGACGGTGTTTTCTCTTGTTGGGACGTAAGCCGTGGTGAATTGCATTACGCGATCGATCTTTCGAATCGGGAGCCACCATGATGGAAATCCAATTTCCAATACGTGTATTTCGGTTTTATTTGTAGAGCCTAGTATGGCGACATAGTGGGATGGGGCACTTATGCCGTCTATGATTGATACTTATGATTTGAAGATATTTTATACAATATGCACTTATTATAGTATCAAATGATTTGTTTTAAACATATCAAGCATTCTTGGCTATTATAAGGTAAAAACCCTATCCTCTGGCTTGCATTGCATTGTGTGATGGGACCTGGGTCTTATAATAGCTTCATTTTTCTTTATTTAGCATTGCGCTGTTGTTTTATGCACTGGTGTTCTTGGGAGGAAACCTGTTCCGTTTTATGCGGCGTGGTCCCTTGATTTACCTAACTTTAAAAATAAAGATCAATAACTGTTTTAGTTCTCACACCAGTCACATGACTGACCTGGAGTTTATTGTTTTAACCTAAACTCTGGGTGCCCTTATTTTTGACACGGGTAGCTAGTAGTTTTGGTTTTGCAGATTTATATTCACAGGATCCTGGTTTACAGCTGGAACGATATCCGGAAAGCTTTGTATCCGTATATCTCCTTCAGTTGTGTATCGTATTATTTTCCGCTGCTATGTATTTAAATGTAATTTAAATCTCTGATATTTCTGTGTAATATTCATTTATACTCTGTATATTCTTGTATCTGATGGAATTGTTGTAATAATAATGAAATGTTCTTCCGTCTGCGTTCATTTGTGTGTTGTTCTCAAAGTATCCGCTCTTTCCTTAACGGGGAAGAAACGGGTCCTCACAGTTGGTATCAGAGCTTTGGTTTACAGAGCTCGAGAACAAGACACATTAGAACCATACGAAAGAATTCATCAGATATTGGGTTAGTAATATCCAATTAGAATGACTCGTTAGAGATGGGATCAGTAGTATCCTAGAACAAGTGTGAAGAGTATATTTTTCAAATGAAAACAATTTTGTTTTGAAAATTTAAACCATTTTATATGTATTTGAATATTTATTTATTTTGAATATGGACAATCCAATATATAAAGGTTTTGTATATACGCGTCATGAACGTATATTCGAAGTTTTAATATACTGGATAGATATAGAATCGCACTCTAGTCGCCCGGACCTGATTCTGATGATTGACGCGTCATCATCAGTAATTATTTTCGTGTTTCGAAGGTGTGATATTTATATATTTCCATTAGACTGGTGTGAGAACCAAAACTTATATAGATAGATTTGTTTGTTGTGATTTGGCATCAAAAACATGATTTTTTGTATATGTATCAAAATTATGAATTTGAAACTCTAATTCACTAATTGATTGATGTTTGTGTTGTTTGTTTATTTGTTTGATAATTTTGAACCATTTAGCCTAATTGAATCAAATATTGAACTGTATTGAAAATTGGTCGCATTTGCTTGCATATACATGTACTTACATTGAACAGGTCATAGCAAGGAGGCTAGAGCAGAGAATAAAATTTGTTTGCCCGACAAATAGGTACATGTTTACTATATTTTACGGTTTTGTTTGGGTGTTGATGATTTTATGAGCCTATTGGCTAGCCGCTTGGCTTTTTCTTTTTCTTTTAGAGACCAGAAGGCCTATATGGCAATTTCGGGATTTTCCCGTGGCTCCCGGTGCAGGGGAGGTTATGGCGAAATTTTTCGAAAATTTAGGGTGTTAGCCAAATTTTTGAAAATTTGAAAATTCTCAGAAACTGAAAAGTTGGAGAATGGAAGCCAGATCGAACGTAGAGTTGATTAATCAAACCACTTTCGACTTCGTTCCTTTTCGGGACGAAAAGTTTTAAGTGGGGGAGATTGTAATAACCCGGAAAATCTGGGCCAGTTTAAAATTTTTGTTTTGGCAATTTTAGCGAATTTTGAATATTTAAAATAGATTATTTAAAATAATATTGACGAGAAATTTATTTTGAATGTAATTCGAACGTATATTTTTATATACATCGTCGTTAGAATATAAATAATTATATATAATTATAAATAGAATTGAAAATGGCGTGGTAGTTCGATAATTCGATTTCAAACTTCAATTGGATGTACCGGGTGCAAAACAATCCGGATTTTAGTGAAACCAAAAACATTAGGATCTATTTGATAATATCTTTCCAACGAATCTGAAAAATCAAAATTTCATAGCGGGAATCAAAAGATATGTCCAGTTGAAAATTCTGAATAGTCGCTATGGAATTCAGGCCCTTGAAAATTGAAATTTTGCAAACGACCTCGGATTTC
The DNA here is from genome assembly GCA_030737875.1 of Allium sativum. Classification (NCBI taxonomy): domain Eukaryota; kingdom Viridiplantae; phylum Streptophyta; class Magnoliopsida; order Asparagales; family Amaryllidaceae; genus Allium; species Allium sativum. The sequence goes on from CM060919.1 coordinate 252,143,997, forward strand.
GACGAAACCACTTTTGTTAGGTCCATGATGTCAAATTATTGCTAGATTCCAAATTTCATAATTTTTCGAATCAATATGTGAACGTGGCGAAGGAAAACGCGTTTGACCAGTTTCAGTTGATTTTAATCGACTGGAAATTGGCCATTTTTCAAACGGTCTCAGAATTCGACGAAACTAGTTTTGTTAGGACCATATCGTCAATACGAAGCTAGAAAATATTTTTTGGAATTTTTCAAGTTAGTATGTGACCCCGGTAAATTGAAATACGCATTCAAATTCAATATATAGAGTTATATGTTGATTTTAACGGAAACTGATTGTAACGATCGAATCAGCTTGCGATACATATCCCATTGTGTTCGGAATGGGGGTAAAACGCTGTGGACGACAGGCGGTGGGCCTCGTTTCGAGTTCGTATGTAAAAGTCAACTCTTTGCAAAATAAAATAATTAAATAAATTAAAAAAGTAAACTTTCTCTCCCTCCTCCCCTTATAAACTGCTGGGCCCCCCGTTACAAATCAAAATTCAGAAAACAAAAAAAAAGAAAAAAAAAAGAACCCTAACTACCGCCCATCGCCCCTCTTCTACAACCACCACCTCGCGCCTCTAGCGATGGCGCCTCCGCCCAGACCTCCCCCTCCTGCTCCTCCGTCCTTCTCCTTCCCGCTTAGACCCCCACGCCAGACGAACCCCAAGCCCTCGATTTCAGCCGCGCCCAGCTTCCACCGCCTCCGTCGAGCACGGCTCCGTCACCTCCGACCCGCCGCAACGCTCCGACATTCCCCCCTCTGAAGCGCCGACGATGAAGAGTCCCTTCCCCTGTTCAGTTCAAATACAGTGAGTCTAAACCTGATTTTTAATTTAGTTTAAACCTGAATTTTGTTGGCTTTGAAAACTGATTTTTTAATTTAGTTTAAACCTGATTTTTTGTTAGCTTTAAAAACTGATTTTTGTATAGTTTAGAACTGTAGATTTTATTTTTATCGCTTAAAAAGAATTTGATTTTTATATTTAAAAAGATTTGATTTTTTTTTCTTCGTAAAAGATTAGATTTTTTATTCTTGAAAGATCGGATTTTTTTTATGGTATAAAGCTGTGATCTTTATTCATATAAAGATCGGATTTTTAATGTGTGAAAGCTGCGATTTTTATAAAGAGTAGAAAATAAAATATAATTTTTATATGATGTGTAGAATAAAAATCGAATTATTTATATATGAAAAATAGAAAAAAATTAAATTTTTAAAATAGAAAAGACGAGATTTTTAAAATAGAAAAGACGAGATTTTGAAATAGAAAAAGATTAGATTTTTAAAGGAAGAAAGACGATATTTTTAAATGGAGGAAGATGTGATTTTTACATATGTTGTGGGTTAAAAATATGATTTTTACATAGTAGGAACTATAAAAATGTAATCTTTGTGAGATAGAGAATATAAAAATATCATCTTTGTATATGTAGCGAAATAAAAATCTGATTTTTATTATATATACGTTGAAATAAAGTGGTATTTTTATAAAGGCGAAATCTATATTTTTATAAATGCGAAATCTATATTTTTATAAAGGCGAAATCTATATTTTTGAAAAGGCGAAATCTTTATGTAGAGTATAGCGAAGTAAAAATGGGATTTTTATATATTGAATAGCGAAGTAAAAATTCGATTTTTTTTTATATATTGAATAACAAGGTAAAAATTCGATTTTTACATATGTAGTGGCTACAGCAACGAAGATGACAAAAATGCGATAACGATGAAGATTTCTATCAAAAGAAGAGTCAAGATGATTGGATAGCTATTGGTGGGAATTTCTCACCTTTCAATTTTATTTTCTAGTTATACATATATACTAGGATGCAGACGGTGCTTAGTAGCACCCGACACAATCGTCCACAGACCATGGACTTGTTTGTTTGATTGCAAAAATTAGTTAGATTATTTGGTTGAAATTTGAGTTGTTTGGTGAGATGGAATGGATTTGATTGATGTGTGAATGGCGTGGGCCTTCGCTAGAACGAGGATGAGGCTAGGCCTCGTCCCGTTTCTAGTATCGTGCCGTTATGCCGCCGAAATTTTCTAAAATAAGTTAGAAAAATGAAAATATCATTTTATTTAAAGAATGAACTGAATAGAAATTCATGTGTTAAAATAAAATGTTTTATCGTTAAAAATATAATTTTTAACGTGGAAGTGAATAAAATAAAATATTCATTTACAAGCCGGACGGTTTGTTTATGCACACCTATTTGAATGACATTGATTGGGACGATAAATTTTACACATTGCCCAACTGCACAAATAAAAATCTGTGTTTGATTATTTGAAACCTCACACGGGTGTTGGGATGAAATTTGAAGTTCACTCATCCTGATTGATTGAATATGTCGATCGATTGATTGACAGGCTGTTATAAGCGTTAGATATATATATTTGATGCTTATACAGTGTAGTGCACTTTGGTTGATGGTTGATTATTTTTCAATGCTATTACATACGTGTGATGTTTGAAAATCCATATAATTAACATTATATGGTGATTGATTAGGCCTCATTCCAATTTAGAAAATAAAGAATATTATAAAATAAAGGTTCATGTGTTGACTGTACTCATCCGTTGAGATTAGTCATGTGTTGAACGAAATATTTTAATAATAAAATTTACATCTTTGTCAATATAATATAAAGGTTCATGTGTTGACTGTACTCATCCATTGAGATTAGTCATGTGTTGAACGAAATATTTTAATAATAAAATTTACATCTTTGTCAATTTAATATAAAGGTTCATGTGTTGACTGTACTCATCCGTTGAGATTAGTCATGTGTTGAACGAAATATTTTAATAATAAAATTTACATCTTTGTCAATATAATATAAAGGTTCATGTGTTGACTGTACTCATCCGTTGAGATTAGTCATGTGTTAAACGAAATATTTTAATAATAAAATTTACATCTTTGTCAATATAATATAAAGGTTCATGTGTTGACTGTACTCATCCGTTGAGATTAGTCATGTGTTGAACGAAATATTTTAATAATAAAATTTACATCTTTGTCAATATAATATAAAGGTTCATGTGTTGACTGTACTCATCCGTTGAGATTAGTCATGTGTTGAACGAAATATTTTAATAATAGAAATATTTGAAATAGAATATTTGAAAGAGAAATATTTGAAATAGAATATTTGAAAGAGAAATATTTGAAATAGAATATTTGAAAATAGAAATATATGGAGCCGTATTGATTAGATTGACGCCATTTTGACGTGAACGATATTTATATCGATTTTATTCATTTTGAAATGAATATTGAAAAGTGATTTCGAAATCGAATATTTTGAAATGAAATTTGAATTAAATTGAATTGAAAACCAATTCGAATGGCAAACGAATTTGATTTCAATTGAATATATAACGAATTCGAATTGAATTGAATATATAACGAATTTGAATTGAATTGAATATAAAACGATTTTGAAATGAATTGAATATAAAACGATTTCGAAATGAATTGAATTGTAAACGAATTGAATTCGAATTGAATATATAACGGATTTGATTCCAATTGAATATATAATGAATTTGATTCAAATAGAAAACAAAACGAATTTGATATGAATAGAAAACCAATTTGAATTGAATCGAATAGAAAACGACTTTGAAATTGAATTGAAAACGAATTCAAACTGAATTGAAAACAAATTGAAATGAATTCAAATTGAATTGGAATTTGAATTGAATAGAAATGAATTTTAAAACGAATTTATAAGGAAAAATTCAATTTTGATTTGAATTGAAATGGAAGTTGAAATGTTTTTGAAACGAATTCAAAACTATTTATAAAATTCGTTTTAAATAGAAATCGACGAAATATATATATAATATATATATATTTTATATATATAATGGCCTGAACAGAATGCGCCGCGCCGCGGCAGTTCGTGAATTTCGACCATTTATTTCAAAAGGACATTACGGGAGATCCGACCATCGGATTCTCCTAAAACCGGAACCGTTGGGTTCGTATCGAAAAGAGCTTTCTAACGAATATTTGGAATTTGATATCTAACGGTTGGATTTGGAGATACGTCCAAATCAAATTTGGAAAAGGTCGTTGTAAGTGCAGTTCGATGGCCGTTGATGGAAATCGACTGTACGGGCCTTGATAAAAATTATTAAAAATATCAATAATTTGTGTAAAATCATAAGAAATGATTTGAGAAAAATTGGGGTGAAAAACTCCATATTTGAAAAGATAAAAATGGATTTTTATCGAAATGAACTAGTTATGAACTAAATTTAAAACCCAATTATTTTTAAATAAATAAATTAGATTTAAAAAGGGGTTTTAAATAATCGGAATTCCTAATATATTTGATTGGATTTGAAATGGGTTTATCGTGGACTGTGTTTTATATAACACTAGTTCTTTAACCCGATAATAAATAGAATGTGATTTGGGTTTGTCGTGAACTGTGTTTTAAATAACACTAGTTCTTTAACCCAGTAAAAGGAGTTTTAACGAATCTGCAATTAAATTGAAATGTGAATGGATAATCTAAATTATCAAATTTAGAAATGAGCGAGAATGGAGTATCGCCAGTTTTGCTCCAAAGCGATAGTTAAATCTTTAATTAGATTTGAACGTGAAATGGTAATTAATCTTACCGATAACACCATAGTATTAGATATGGAGTATTACCAGTTTTGCTTCATGGGATGAATAGGTTGGGATTGGGAAATAAAATAAATACTTACTTCGGTGTGGTTCGCTAATCTCGACTAGTTCAGAAAACCATAATTTGGTTTGAAACGACATCCAAAGGAAGATTAAAGGATAAATTTTAAAGAATTTATCTTGGATAAAATTAATGAGAACCTTTCCCTAAAAATGTGTTTTTAGTGAATAAAAGAATATTCTGAATTGGAATGAGGCGTATGTTGTGTTTGTGTAACATTTGTTTTAATATACGCGGGTTGTTCGGAAAGTCCGGGTTTACACCCATTCTGAATAACCGATTCGACGATAAGTCGAAGATGAAGACGGTGGTCGAAGACCGGAAGTCTTCACATCGTTTGGATAATTACTGACGATCCTGATTGGGCTGTACACCCAAGAGGATGGAAATAGTTGGTGGTCGTCCAGACGTACTTGGAGATGGATGGATATGCGAGGAAAGTGCCTCCGGTTTCGTTCAGACCTAGAACGGACTTGTAAATGGATGGTGTGTCTGACATTGTATTTGTTGATCTCTGCTAAATATATATCTGTTTGGCGGCGGAGAATTTATTCTCTTGCTTAACGCCCTTCTCTGAGACATATGAGCTCAGAGGTTATATATTGGCAGAAATCAGTGGTACGATATGGATTGATAGTGTGGCATGCTGAGATGCAGTGATCCAGACTTTTGTTGAAAAGAAAAGTTTGGTGGTTGATGATCAAAGTGCAGCTGATATAGCATGGCTTTGTGTATAGCGTTGATCCGCGAGCCTCACACCCCGGTATGGTGGTAAACTGGTGGTTTGATCAGTATGCTTTTAGTGGATGGGCACCTTAGTGGTGTCGTGGATTCGGTCGACCGAGATGAGCCTAGTGCTCAGGGATATATAGAGTAGGCGGTGTTTTCTCTCGCCGGGACGTAAGCCGCGGTGGTACTCTGGTCCCAAATGTGCGGATGTGCAGACGGTGTTTTCTCTTGTTGGGACGTAAGCCGTGGTGAATTGCATTACGCAATCGATCTTTCGAATCAGGAGCCACCATGATGGAAATCCAATTTCCAATACGTGTATTTCGGTTTTATTTGTAGAGCCTAGTATGGCGACATAGTGGGATGGGGCACTTATGCCGTCTATGATTGATACTTATGATTTGAAGATATTTTATACAATATGCACTTATTATAGTATCAAATGATTTGTTTTAAACGTATCAAGCATTCTTGGCTATTATAAGGTAAAAACCCTATCCTCTGGCTTGCGTTGCATTGTGTGATGGGACCTGGGTCTTATAATAGCTTCATTTTTCTTTATTTAGCATTGCGCTGTTGTTTTATGCACTGGTGTTCTTGGGAGGAAACCTGTTCCGTTTTATGCAGCGTGGTCCCTTGATTTATCTAACTTTAAAAATAAAGATCAATAACTGTTTTAGTTCTCACACCAGTCACATGACTGACCTGGAGTTTATTGTTTTAACCTAAACTCTGGGTGCCCTTATTTTTGACACGGTCTGCTAGTAGTTTTGGTTTTGCAGATTTATATTCACAGGATCCTGGTTTACAGCTGGAACGATATCCGGAAAGCTTTGTATCCGTATATCTCCTTCAGTTGTGTATCGTATTATTTTCCGCTGCTATGTATTTAAATATAATTTAAATCTCTGATATTTCTGTGTAATATTCATTTATACTCTGTATATTCTTGTATCTGATGGAATTGTTGTAATAATAATGAAATGCTCTTTCCTTAACGGGGAAGAAACGGGTCCTCGCACATTTTCAATCTCTTTTCCTAGATTGGTATATCTTCCCTTTGCTATCCATGCTTATCTAGTTTATCTTGTTTCGTAAATCTTGTCATGAGAACCTTAGGTAGAAACCCTTGGTTGAAACATGTATTTGAAACATGTTATGTTTGATGTTTGCAAGTGGTTGCAAGTGTTTGCAAGTGGATACTCGTGGATGCATAATACACGTTAGGCACTAAGATCGGCTCACACACTTTCATACCGCATATGCATGAGTGTTTATGCTTATTCATGGATGAAAACTTGTTATGCTACCACGTGGATGTTGCATATGGATGAATGTTATGTGCACTCATGTAGAGATTATAAATTATGTTAGGAATTTGCATACATATGGACTCATTTCACTAACATATTTTGCATTAAGGGGGTTTACTGAATCAGTAACCTCCTGATTTTTGCATTAGATAAGTACATATACACACACCTTTGCATATGATCATACAGCATTTAGAACCTTTTAATTACAATGATTGCTCGTGGATGATGTTTTGAGTAGATGGATGATGGATGGTAGGATACGATCTTCCTAACTTGGAGATTTCGGGGACGAAATCCTTTAAGGAGGGGAGAATGTAACAACCCGTATTTTTGAATAACATGTTATAACATAAATGGAGGCAGAATTAAACTGTAAAATCTGAATCAAGGGAAACGCGCTGTGCCATTGCGTTCGTCTCGGAAAAATACGCGAAATAGAGTCTGAGTTTTCGAAAATCGGAGTCCGTATGACCAAGATATGGCCTCGCGAAGTTTCACGAAAAATTCACAAATTAAAGTATACTTAATTAAGTGAAATGGGTTGCGCAGAGAAATATATATATATATATATTGATATATATATATAATTGAAAATTAAATAAATAAATATGCAAAAATGTTCAAAACAGCGAATTGGGAGAGGGGAATTGTTGTATATAACAGCGTTGTATACACAATTACATGATTTTTGTTTGATGATAACAACCAAATATATATTATTTTAAATGTGTTTGTTGCTGTACTGTTTCATATATTTATCACAGACTAGAATATAATATTTATATTTAAATCGAATACGACTGTACAGACATTCGTATATTCATACAGTATTGTATTTAAATATAATATTATATTTAAAACACTCAAATAGTACAACTATTTATAACTCCACTATTTATACATTCACAGAATATTGTACTTGTATATAAACAGAATATAATAGACAAGTTTTGTTTGACATCAATAAAATGATATTTTATTTCAGACAAATTTGTTTATTACAAATAAACAGTACAATCTCTTTCATATACACAGCTCCTTTACTACTGACTCACTACAACATTCACACTCGATATTTTTTTTTCATTCACTCATACATAGTCTTCTGCCAGTCCAGTCCAGTCTTCACTGCTCAGTCAATCCAGTCCAGTTATCCAGTCAGTCCAGTCTTCATACCTGTCATTCACAGGAACACACACACAGTATCCAGAACAGAAATATATTCTAATGCACGCAAATATAAATTTTATTTTAAAAAAAAATTATTTGCCTCAGTTTTCTGGTGTGTTTCTCATCATTTTTTTTCATGACTTGATCTGAATTATAAAACCATCAATTTGTGTCTAGACAGCTTGTGATATTCACAGTGATACACTGTAAATACCACAAGGCAGACAACACATATATTTCAATGCAGGGACAGGGACAACTCGTCTGATGGCTGCATGTACACACGTGTATACACGTGTGCACTGTCACGCCGATCAGCGTGCAACTGAGGAGTAGTCACAAGGACCTTCTCGACTCAGTGCACAATCCTCGATGGGAAAATCAAATCAAAGAAGAAAGATGAAAATCAGTTCAGCAATGATGAGACAAGTCAACATAAACATGGTGGTCAAGCATGCATTACATAGTGCTCAGCATACAAGGATCAAAGCAATGTGGCAAAAGTGAAAATAAGCAACTACAAAGTGGAGCATCATCTACAAACAGTGTGCATGCATGAGTATAATGAAATTCAAACAGCAACACATGATAAAAGTCAAGGTAACATGGATGAAGTAGAAGCATCTACTAGTGAAGCACGCAGCCCATGTGTCGTGCTACAGTCAAGCATGAACAATGGAAACAGCATAGTACAAGTGCCAACACAAAGACAACATTGCATGGCAAAGCTAACATGGTGCAGTAAACAAATGCAAGACAAATACTAGAAGCATGCATTCATGAGTCTGGATACAAGCATGGTGGCACAACCAAGTTAAGTGGACTAGCCCAAATACGAGCCAAAATGTACAGAAGAATATAGTCGAGCTATGCTCAAATGCACAAGGTCAACAACATAGACAATACAGCTAAAAAATGGCAAGGCAGATCACTTATAATATGGTGAAGTTCTAGTCAATGTGAAGTCACAAATCAGCATGAGATTAGCATGTGTGATATGGCAGTTGCATGCATTAACATAGCAGGAGAAAACATCTCAGCATTATTTCAAAATGGACAAGAAGGTCAAACCAAAGTACAAGCCAGAATGGAGCAAGGGTGCATGGTTCAGCAAACACATGAAAATGCAGCAAGTGTGTGGTCGAGACAGTTCAAATGTGATACAAGTACTTGTGTACATGACAGAACAGGTCAAAACAGTTCAGTTCTGTGTGATGATGATCATAAAGTTTAAGTGATCAAGTAAATGCCGCAATGATCACAATGTGGAGTAATAAGGATGCAAATATACAGTGCAATTGCCAAAGCAGTTTACAGAGTTAAATTGTAGAACATCAGCATGTTCTCAAGGTCAAGTCAAAGTGAATGGTGCATAAACAAACATTTGTGCCAAGAAAATCATTAAATGTGCTTCCAGAAATGCTCATACGGTTTTTAAAGAAATCAGAATTTTATTTCCAGAAATGTTTCAATCACACAAGGAATTCCAGGATCAAAATCACGTAAGGAAAATTCACTGAAGGGTCAATTCCAAGACCAGGTGCATCATTTTAAATCAAGGCTGAATTAAATCAAATGTGTCAAAAGAGGAAACAAAATTGAAAGTCATATTAAATCAAGGCCAAGAATTTACAGAATTGCCATAATCAATCAAGTCAATTCTATCAAGGATTCAAAAGAGGAAATCGTGGAAAACCAGGCAACAAAAGCAAAAGGGGAAACCACGAGCCAAATCACCCAAGGCAACTGTTCCAGAAATTAAGGTGTCCAAATTTATTCAAAGCCGATTTTATTCAAGGCCACAAATTCAATCATGCGGTCAAAAAAAGGGAAAGCACCACAACAAATCAGGCAGTCAATATTAGCGAAATCAGAGTGTTAAGGTTTTTATTTTACCCTATATTACACACAGATTCATCACAGGCAAAGACACAGAAAATCGAAAACAAAATTCACAATTCAAAAGAGCAGAAATCAAATTCAGAAATACTCACATAGTTTTTCGATAGAGATCAACCCAAATCGTTGACGAGCAAGAACAGAGACACACGAAGTTCATCAGAGAACCAATTTTCATCAGCCAACGAAGTCACGATTTGAGGATTTCAAAAACCCTAGTGTTAGCCGCCGCCATTAATCTTTCCCAGAGCAAAGAGGAAATGAGATCGGGCTAAATGAAAAAGGGGCCGGTCTAGTTCATTTGGGCTAGGCCAATTTATGAAGACAAAAGGGAGATGCTTTTCTATTCTAAAGACTAGGGTTTATTTGATTTTAAATTCATTGTTTTTAGTTTTTATTTGTATTGTTGTAAATTCTCAAAACAGTTTCTAGAGTTCTGTAAAAAATCTAGGTGAATTCAGTCAGAGTGTTGACTGTCAGTTTCAGAGTCTGTAAAATCTAGGTTACGAGTTACAGGGTTTGTAATTCGGGAAATCTGATCGAGTGAATATCAATCAGTCTAGGGTTTTGAGCGTAGGGTTAGGACAGGAGCAGGCGCTGCGAGTGTACATGGTCTTGTATGCGGGATCTGTTTATAACACCTAGTAGAAACCTTAGGAATGCAGCAGTAGGCAGGATTTTGCCGAAGCTGGGTATATCTGTGTGTGATTTACTTTCTGCACTTTTATTTTCTGTTGCACTCTGTGATCTGTTTATTATTCACCCCCCCCCCCTCTAGGGTTAATCTAGATCCAACATTTGGTATCAGAGCAGGTATTTTCTTTAACTCTAGAGACATGGGTAATCCTAGTTGTCAGTTTAGTAAGAGTCAGTCCAGTTCATCTCCAACTATTTTCACTGGAACAGATTTTTTGAACTGGAAATCCAGAATGGAATTTTATTTAAAATCTGTTAATATTAAATGTTGGGATGTTATTATCAATGGGTATGATATGGTAGATAAAGTTTTTAATTCTCGTGCTACACATATTCTATATTCTTATCTTGATAATGATCAATACAGTCTGATCTCACATTGTTTATCTGCACAGGAAATCTGGGATACTCTCAATACGAAGTATGGAAAATCTGACAACAACTCAAAACTCCAGAATGTCAACTCAGATTCAGAAATCTGTCTCACAGGATTTACAAATGAAAATTCAGAAGGATCAGATGATGGAGAATCAACGGATGCTGAAGTCGAAAATTTCTCATATGAAGATTTGGTTTATATGTGTGTTGATTTAACTAAATCTGTTGATAAACTCAAATCTAAAAACAAATCTCTAAAATCTAGGAATTCTGAGTTGACCAGCAAAATTGATGATTTGGAATCACAGCTTGAATATTTTAAAAATTCTTCAAATTCTGATTGCAAAAATTGTTTGAAATTGGAAACCAATCTTGTTTATCTCAATAAAATTATTCAAAAATTTGAAAATGAAATTCTGATCTTAAAAAACAACAAGATTGAGTTATCAAGTTTGAACAATCATCTGCAAAAGGAATTTGAAATTTTTAAAACTAATATTCATTCCAAACTTGAAATTGCTGAAAAGGAAAATTTGTTGAAATCGAATTCGATTTTGAAAGAACTTGAAAACAAGATTGAAAATTTCAAGAAATTTGAGTATGAAAGTCAAAAACATTTTGAGTTTGAAATTGCTGAATCCCAAACCAAAATTAAATCACTTGAATCTGAAAATTTGTTTCTGAAACAATATGATGCTGAAAGGAAGATCATTGATAACCGCTGTTTAGATTTAATAAAAGAGAACGGTGATCTTAAATGCAAAATTCAACGACTAGAGTCAATTTTGACTAAATTTTCTAATAGTGAAAAGTCGTTGAATATGTTGTTGCAAAACCAAAATTCTATTGGAAATAAACATGGTCTTGGTTTTGGAAAATCAGATGCTTTTGTAAATTCGAATTCAAATCCCTCAAACTGCTTTGGTAAAAATCGTTTTGAAAATTTAAACTCTAAAAATTTCAAAGGATTTTTGAATCATAATCAAAGTGAAAATTCGTTTGATAATAAACCATTTAAACAATCTTGGATCCCAAATAAAAGTAAAATGACTCCGACTAAATTCAAACAGTTTTGGGTCCCGAAGGGTACAAAGGTAAATTCGAATGGTTTGTTATATAAACAGGTTTGGATACCAAAACGAACAAATACAACTGTGAGTGGTTTTACTGCTTTTGTTAGACCACTCAATCCTCTAAACAGTTAGCTACCAAAGGAGGCTGAGGAACAACTGTACTGAAAAGAGAAACTGATTCAAACTGCTTTACATCATTGAATCATCTATTGTTCCTTAGCCAAGTCTGATGAGTTAGAGATCCACAACGTCTTCTGTGAATCAGGTATGATTTCTAACCTCATCCTTGTAAATATTTTTTTTACTGTTTATTTCTGCTTCTTCTACCCCTTTCTATTTTATTTTCTTCTATTTTTTTATTTGATTTGTCACTGCCATATCTCTTTGTTTATTCTGTGCTTCTTAAACTTCCAATTGCAGTTCTCATGATTTTCTGGAAATTCGTTTTATTTGAATAAAACTCTCTTGTTTATAATCATTTCCAGATTCTGAATTTAATCTTGTAATTATCTGCAATTGTTTAGAAGTTTATTTTATTCTTGAATTCATAACAGTGCTGAAGCATTTATGTCATATCTTGAACACTGTTAATTTGAATTCTAAATTTTTTTTGAAGATCTGAATATTTAATGAAATTTCACACACCTTTGCTGTTCTGAGTTTATTCTAATTCATTTTAGAAGAACTGAAAATATTATACTCATTACAGCACTCTATTATTTATCAGTTGTGATAATTTCATTGATGTTCAGATTGGCTTGAATCAGTGATACATCCTGAATTCCATCTTTATTCATGATCATTATGGTTAGAATATGTCTGTTTGAAATCATCTGAAATTCCTGATATTTTGAATATCACACACCTCTTGAATTTGAAATAATAAATCTTGTGTGAATAATTCATTATATCTCAAACTTGACATTGATTCAAGTGATTTCAAATAAATTATTTATGGATCATGAATATCTCTTAATTATTTGATGTAAATGATCTGAAATCTTTCTTAGAAATTTTGTGAAAAATTCCTATGAAAATCTGGTCTTGAAATTCACTCCTATTTCATGATTATTTGATCTAATTACTTGTTTGTTTAAAATCATTTGAAATTATTGACTTATTGAATCTCACACATATCTCAAATCAAAAATTTATAATCTGGTGTGATTGATTCATTAAATTCTGATATTTTCATATTCCTCCAATGATTTCAAGTAAACAGTATTTTAATCATTAGATCATGAATCATCATATGTGGCCATCATCTTGACAAGTATGATTTGAAACTATGTTCTGTGTTGCTCTGATACTGTTTTTGAAAAATGTTTGTTTTGGAATCACACGCTTGCTGCTCTGATACATGTGCATAATCTATTATCTGTCTGTTTGGGCTTGGCACTTAATATTTTTTTTCTATGACATTCTTGTTCAGTATCATGTTAAAATTCCTCGTAAATAGAGACACCAAGTGGTATCAGAAGTGCTTATTTTTTTTGTTTCACTTATCTGTACTGAGACTCAAATTTTCACATTGTATAGATCCACACATTTTTTTTTTGCCTTATACAAATAAATGTGCTAAATTTGTCTGGCTGAGTTTGTGTTTAAAGTTCTTTGGTGTGAGATGTCCATGATAGTCCATCAGGGTGTAATTAAATTCCTCAATAAGCGAGAACATTTGGTATCAGTCTTTTTCACTCATCTGTCTTTTGAATTATCACCCTGTATAGATTCAATTTTTTTTATAAATCTGTTTAATTTCTTTTTGTAATTGTTTTTCAACTTTAAAATTATCTATTTTTTATTCATTCAGAAATTGAAATCAATATCCAATTTATGTTGTGTTTATAATTCATCAAAATTATTATCAGTTTTTGAAATTATGATGAACCATGACTGCAGTATATTTCACAACAAGAGGAGATCTTATTTAGTTCTTTTCATGATGGTTGAATAATTATTATAATATCTTTGAATTGGTAATTATTTCACGATCATTTCTTTTATCTATCATCGTTCTAACATCCATCATGATTTTATATTAATATGGAGAGTTTATTTTTAAATCATCGTGTATAAACAGTGGAAATTTGTGATAGAAATGGGACTACAATGTTTTTTCAGAATTAGTGATAATTGAAAATTTTCAATAATCCCGGTACAGTCGAGCATATTTCATAATATAATTAATTTAGAAATTTATTTCACAGTCCATCTCTGTACCTACCATCTTTCTATCATTCATTTTGGTTTTATATTCCGAGGAGTTTTTCCTTTTGAAGCTGAAAATGATGAAAATATAATTAATATATAAGTGTGTCTCTAACCTCATTTAAAAATCCAAGCTCTGGTCATGCTTGGTTATGAGACAACTTATAATTTAAGTTGCGACTGACTTCATTTAAAAATCCAAGCTCTGGTTATGCGTAGTCAGTGTGCTCTTAAATAAAATTTAAAAAAAAAATATGTGCTATGAATAGAAATTAATTTGAAATTTTCCTTGGTGTGTAAAAACCAGCCTATCAATCCATCTTCTTATTTGTGAAATGTGTTGAAATATTATGACGTATTATGATTTGTTGATTGATAGGTATTGGGATTTGAGATTATTTTTTTTTCACTTAAATTGAATTATTGATTATAGTCCAAATCCATCACTGTTTTTGTGCTCATTTTTATAAAATTCGTTTGAAAATAATTGGAAAATGTTCATATTTTTAAACTCTCTCCATTTTTAAAAAATTCATCGTAAATCCGTCATTCTCTACAATGTGAAATATGCCACCAGTTCTTAGCTTATTATGATTTTTGTGTTTGACTGATTGAGATTTATGATGACTGTTCTTCCTCTTAAGCTGAAACTATATTATTTAGTCATTTTTTCATCTATATTTTAATTTCTGTATCTTTTTGATGATAACAAAAGGGGGAGAATGGATTGAGATTTTGATTTATGTGTGAATATTTTATAAATATTTTTAATTTTGATTAATGAAAATTTATTGATTTCATTTCTTTTCACTAAAGCATAGTTATAGGGGGAGTTTCTGTTGTAGGGGGAGCTAACAAATAGGGGGAGTTAAATATTCACGTCAAACACATTTAATATATTCAAAATCTCATATTTGTTTGTCATCATCAAAAGGGGGAGATTGTTGTATATAACAGCGTTGTATACACAAATATATGATTTTTGTTTGATGATAACAACCAAATATATATTATTTTAAATGTGTTTGTTGCTGTACTGTTTCATATATTTATCACAGACTAGAATATAATATTTATATTTAAATCGAATACGACTGTACAGACATTCGTATATTCATACAGTATTGTATTTAAATATAATATTATATTTAAAACACTCAAACAGTACAACTATTTATAACTCCACTATTTATACATTCACAGAATATTGTACTTGTATATAAACAGAATATAATAGACAAGTTTTGTTTGACATCAATAAAATGATATTTTATTTCAGACAAATTTGTTTATTACAAATAAACAGTACAATCTCTTTCATATACACAGCTCCTTTACTACTGACTCACTACAACATTCACACTCGATATTTTTTTTTCATTCACTCATACATAGTCTTCTGCCAGTCCAGTCCAGTCTTCACTGCTCAGTCAATCCAGTCCAGTTATCCAGTCAGTCCAGTCTTCATACCTGTCATTCACAGGAACACACACACAGTATCCAGAACAGAAATATATTCTAATGCACGCAAATATAAATTTTATTTAAAAAAAAATTATTTGCCTCAGTTTTCTGGTGTGTTTCTCATCATTTTTTTTCATGACTTGATCTGAATTATAAAACCATCAATTTGTGTCTAGACAGCTTGTGATATTCACAGTGATACACTGTAAATACCACAAGGCAGACAACACATATATTTCAATGCAGGGACAGGGACAACTCGTCTGATGGCTGCATGTACACACGTGTATACACGTGTGCACTGTCACGCC
The DNA here is from genome assembly GCA_030737875.1 of Allium sativum. NCBI lineage: Eukaryota > Viridiplantae > Streptophyta > Magnoliopsida > Asparagales > Amaryllidaceae > Allium > Allium sativum. Next base: position 252,159,990 of record CM060919.1, read on the forward strand.
GATCAGCGAGCAACTGAGGAGTAGCCACAAGGACCTTCTCGACTCAGTGCACAATCCTCGATGGGAAAATCAAATCAAAGAAGAAAGATGAAAATCAGTTCAGCAATGATGAGACAAGTCAACATAAACATGGTGGTCAAGCATGCATTACATAGTGCTCAGCATACAAGGATCAAAGCAATGTGGCAAAAGTGAAAATAAGCAACTACAAAGTGGAGCATCATCTACAAACAGTGTGCATGCATGAGTATAATGAAATTCAAACAGCAACACATGATAAAAGTCAAGGTAACATGGATGAAGTAGAAGCATCTACTAGTGAAGCACGCAGCCCATGTGTCGTGCTACAGTCAAGCATGAACAATGGAAACAGCATAGTACAAGTGCCAACACAAAGACAACATTGCATGGCAAAGCTAACATGGTGCAGTAAACAAATGCAAGACAAATACTAGAAGCATGCATTCATGAGTCTGGATACAAGCATGGTGGCACAACCAAGTTAAGTGGACTAGCCCAAATACGAGCCAAAATGTACAGAAGAATATAGTCGAGCTATGCTCAAATGCACAAGGTCAACAACATAGACAATACAGCTAAAAAATGGCAAGGCAGATCACTTATAATATGGTGAAGTTCTAGTCAATGTGAAGTCACAAATCAGCATGAGATTAGCATGTGTGATATGGCAGTTGCATGCATTAACATAGCAGGAGAAAACATCTCAGCATTATTTCAAAATGGACAAGAAGGTCAAACCAAAGTACAAGCCAGAATGGAGCAAGGGTGCATGGTTCAGCAAACACATGAAAATGCAGCAAGTGTGTGGTCGAGACAGTTCAAATGTGATACAAGTACTTGTGTACATGACAGAACAGGTCAAAACAGTTCAGTTCTGTGTGATGATGATCATAAAGTTTAAGTGATCAAGTAAATGCCGCAATGATCACAATGTGGAGTAATAAGGATGCAAATATACAGTGCAATTGCCAAAGCAGTTTACAGAGTTAAATTGTAGAACATCAGCATGTTCTCAAGGTCAAGTCAAAGTGAATGGTGCATAAACAAACATTTGTGCCAAGAAAATCATTAAATGTGCTTCCAGAAATGCTCATACGGTTTTTAAAGAAATCAGAATTTTATTTCCAGAAATGTTTCAATCACACAAGGAATTCCAGGATCAAAATCACGCAAGGAAAATTCACTGAAGGGTCAATTCCAAGACCAGGTGCATCATTTTAAATCAAGGCCGAATTAAATCAAATGTGTCAAAAGAGGAAACCAAATTGAAAGTCATATTAAATCAAGGCCAAGAATTTACAGAATTGCCATAATCAATCAAGTCAATTCTATCAAGGATTCAAAAGAGGAAATCGTGGAAAACCAGGCAACAAAAGCAAAAGGGGAAAACACGAGCCAAATCACTCAAGGCAACTGTTCCAGAAATTAAGGTGTCCAAATTTATTCAAAGCCGATTTTATTCAAGGCCACAAATTCAATCATGCGGTCAAAAAAAGGGAAAGCACCACAACAAATCAGGCAGTCAATATTAGCGAAATCAGAGTGTTAAGGGTTTTATTTTACCCTATATTACACACAGATTCATCACAGGCAAAGACACAGAAAATCGAAAACAAAATTCACAATTCAAAAGAGCAGAAATCAAATTCAGAAATACTCACATAGTTTTTCGATAGAGATCAACCCAAATCGTTGACGAGCAAGAACAGAGACACACGAAGTTCATCAGTGAACCAATTTTCATCAGCCAACGAAGTCACGATTTGAGTATTTCAAAAACCCTAGTGTTAGCCGCCGCCATTAATCTTTCCCAGAGCAAAGAGGAAATGAGATCGGGCTAAATGAAAAAGGGGCCGGTCTAGTTCATTTGGGCTAAGCCAATTTATGAAGACAAAAGGGAGATGTTTTTCTATTCTAAAGCCTAGGGTTTATTTGATTTTAAATTCATTGTTTTTAGTTTTTATTTGTATTGTTGTAAATTCTCAAAACAGTTTCTAGAGTTCTGTAAAAAATCTAGGTGAATTCAGTCAGAGTGTTGACTGTCAGTTTCAGAGTCTGTAAAATCTGGGTTACGAGTTACAGGGTTTGTAATTCGGGAAATCTGATCGAGTGAATATCAATCAGTCTAGGGTTTTGAGCGTAGGGTTAGGACAGGAGCAGGCGCTGCGAGTGTACATGGTCTTGTATGCGGGATCTGTTTATAACACCTAGTAGAAACCTAAGGAATGCAGCAGTAGGCAGGATTTTGCCGAAGCTGGGTATATCTGTGTGTGATTTACTTTCTGCACTTTTATTTTCTGCTGCACTCTGTGATCTGTTTATTATTTTAATATCCTGTCAGTTTTTCAATTCAGTTTAAAAACTGTGATAAACCCTATTCACCCCCCCCCCCTCTAGGGTTAATCTAGGTCCAACAGGAATAACCGAACTGGCCGATTTTTGAGGTCGACCCGAGTCCGCTGGGTCGACTAGGGGTTAATCCAGGGTGTTTGGCTGTCAACCCGTGGGCCGATTCGCTCAAATGCAGATTTTGCATTTGAATGGTTCTCATGGTTCAGCTTTAATCTAAAGGCCCTAGATGGTTCCTACACTTGACTTCTTCCCCAAGACATGCTTTGATGGCTTGGATTGAATCTAGGGTTAATCCTATGGCTAATACTATCCTAATCCTCTATAAAAAGACCCCAAACCTAGCCTAAATCACCATTATTCAATCCTACAACTAAACTATGTCAAATTTGTTCCTCTCATGGCCTCCACTCTCATGCTAAAATTTCTAAGTTAATTTCTATGAGAGATTTTGAGTTCATACAAGTGTTTTCAAGCTTGTATGAGTGTTCTTAGTTTGCATTCAAGTCAAGTTGTAACATTTCTATTTCAAAGCAAGGGTTTTTATTGATTTGGCTCAAGGGTTTTTCATTTGGAGCTTGCATATTTGGGTTTTTGGTGCTTGCATAAGGGCTTCGTCTCAATCTTTATAATAACTATTTATTTGTGTCTTCATAGCATTGTAAGCCCTTTTCTACTTTCTTTCTTTGAACTCTAAAGTTAAATGAATGATGCAAGTTTGGGGTTGATCATTATATGCAAGTTTGGTTGGTCATTATATGCAAGTTTGGTTGGTCATTATATGCAAGTTTGGTTGATCATTATATGCAAGTTTGGTTGATCATTATATGCAAGTTTGGATGATCATTATGCAAGTTGGTTTAATCATTATGTATGACACATGTTGCTATGTTATGCAAGTTTGGGTTGATCATGTTATCATGTTATGCAAGTTAAACTTGAGGTTTTGAGCATAAAGCTCCAAGCTTTATATTAAAGGTTGCATTTTGGCAACATGAAAGTTATCATATCCCTTATGATAACTTGCATGTGAGGCAAAATGCGAACTTCTAGCAACTTCTACATGTCATTTATCACCATGTATCACTCGTATGCTAAGTTTGGTTTTATGCATGCTTTTGAAGCCTAATAATGCAATATGCAAGTATATGAACATATGTACATTTCATATGCCACCATGTTAAACTTGTGGCTTCAACACCTTTATGTCATGGTTATGCCAAGTTCCCTATTTTATCCTTTATGCGTTGTTGCGATTATGTAAACGATGGGATTACGTTGGGGTTGGGTAACATAATGACATGAACATGATTTTTGTAACATGACGTGATATGTTAACTTGTAATTATGTTTTGGAAACATAATGGACATGACACTTAGAAAATATGAGTGTGGCCAACTCGAGGTTGGGTTGAGTTTGTAGCATAAATCTACTCGGACCCGCCTGGCTTAACTAGTGGCTACAAACAATAGGACCCAATGTGAGAAGTTGGTCATGTTGTGCTCGAACCCGATGTTAGACCTAGTTGTGGTGTAAAGCTACCCGAACCCGCCCGGCTTAACTAGTAACCACAACAAAGTCTAATGTGAGAGGTTAAAGCGCATTAATTAATTAACGCCTCCTGATTAGGGTTAAGTCATGGTCCACTTAATACTTAACCAATTTGGGCTTGATGGATTAATCGGGGTTAAGTCAGGAGCCTTGGGTACTCTTAACCAATTTAATCCATGTTTGGATCGGGTTAACCACACTTAACCCGTTAAGAAACCCAAGTTGCGTGGTCCTTTTTAGCAGTAACCTTCTTGGTAGTATCATAAGACCCTAGGACTAGGCTAGGGTGGGGCACGATTACTGGGCTGATTGTAAGAGACCAAAAGAGACGGCTGAATGATGCACCGGTTGTTCAGGCGGACCATGGTCGTGCACATCAAGTCCGGAGTTGAACACGGGCAACGGTAGGTTTGGACTGTGCATCATGGTATGGTGTCAGAGGGTTACACCATAGGGCCTGATACACCCTAGGGTGGACCCTGCACAGTCAACTACATTACATGATTAAGCCGCATGACACCGACACCTGACGAGTTAGGCTTATAGGGAGCCGATCGACTAGACCGTGTAGTTGGACCTTGATTTAGGTCATCTCATGATGCTGGGCCAAGCTTGGGCCAAGGGATCATTTCTTGTTTTTACTTGACATGTTAGAATGCTAGTACACCCGTGGTGCAAAACTTAACCTTAATTATGCGATGACACCTTTATCTATTTTGTTAGTTAATCATCATGCCAGTATGTTGTTATCCTTATGTTCATCTCAGCTTCTCATGCCAGTTAACTTTACTAGTTCATAGACAGATAGTAGTAGGGCTTACCAGTCTTTTTGACTGACCTGTTTTCTTTCGCCTCTTTTCTTCCGTTCCCCCCCCCCCCCTCAGGTCCTCAGGGTGGAAACATTGGAGCTTAGCTTGGATCTTTATAGCTTGCTTACTGGATTTGCTCATGTACGCTTTTGGGCATTGAGCTAGCTATGGTTTATCACTTCACTTTGGGGATAGTACTTTATGTATTTCAGTTTTTCAGTTTATGCTTTTGTCTAGACTTTGTTTGTAGGAAAATAATGATCTAGTACTTTATTGTAACTTAACTATGGTTTTGGAAATGCAAGTTTTATCCGCTGCTTTACTACTCTGTTTTACTTATATGTTCTATCTTGTGATATCTGCATGCATGTTTACCTTGTCTAAATGCCCCTCCGAAGCTAGTGTCCTTGCAAGAGTGGCACTGGCGGAGGTGGGGTGTTACTGCCCTCAAGTTGAAGAAGATGTTGGCACTCTAGAGAAGTTTCCGATGTGCTAACAAAAGTGAGCGACTGTAGCAGTTGGTCTTTATGGCGGTAAAAATCTGTTCTCCGAATTCTTTTGTGAATCTTTCATGAACTTTAAGGTCCCATTTGCTGACAGTTGGTCTTTGTCTAGCTAGTACATTATCAAAATCTGTTCTGCTTATCAATGGCGGTAAAATCTGAAACAAGTTTAATGACTTAGAAATGATTCAGAATAGATTACTATTTGTTTACACTAGCACCAGAAAGATCGTATATGCAGTTGCTAAATTTATACCATCACATTTTACTTCAGCATAATGTTAAAGTCTGAAATTTGATGACAGTGTGTCAATCATGCAATATAACCATATAAGTGAAAAGACAGAAGCTTACAATAATTTACACAAAGCTCGCATCCAAATTAAAATATTTGAGCATTAGTTGTACAAGATCAACTAAACATGCGTACTGATAAAGTAAGAAGTTGAATTCTATTCTCCCCAAAAATATACAAGGGGCAAAGAATTTAGAAGACAGAGCTACAACTTGAAACGATAGTTTAACTGAGCTTGAAGCTAGAAGACCACATTTTCAATAAATAAAAGGCAGTAGTAGTAGGAGAAGAGTTCAACTTCATCTATGATTACTTTTCAGGTGCTAACATCACTTTAAACAAATACAACATTGTAGGAGGCACGTACCTTGGAAGCAAGGCCTTTCAAAGCAAGCTCTTCCATAGTGGTCTGTACAGCCCCTGGTTCTTTAGGGCCACTTGGCATTAACATGTCATCAGCAATCTTTATGAAAAACATGGCATCTTGAGTTTTTTTACACAAATTCAAATAATACATCTTTGACCTAAATGAAGATACAAAAGGATTCAAATTCTGTACATTACCATTTGTGACAACAAGTTATCAAACTTGCACAAACAAATATATCAGAACCAGAGAAGCCTTCTGTTTTCCAAGCCAATATTTCAAAATCGCTTTCTTTTAAGTTGTGAGGTGTATCTCCCAAGTGCACCTATTTATGCGATTAACATGATATGTTAAATAATAATGTACCTAACAATATATACAGTATAGAAACATAAAAACTGATAAGTTTAAGCTTCCATCTGATACTACTGCTTAAAAATGTAAAAATATACAAGGAAAATTCCTCTCTTCTCGAAATAAATATGTAGAGTATTTGTTATTTTAGAATGGGGTTACAACTGCACATAGAGATGAAGCCTTCACATGTTGTTCGCTTCTTTGATAGTCCATTGTCAAATTTCCAGACTAAATACCAAAGACACATGAAGCTGTTCTAAATATGGAGAGAGAAATTTAAGATAGAACCAAAAATAAAATATTAAGACATGTGGCACACCAATGTACTCATAGTTTGGTTTGTCATGTAAATCTCAATGTGTTCCATATTTTAGACAATAATGTAGAACATTAATATTCATGCATGTACAGGAAATTGCAAAGAGATACCTTTATATTGGATAAACATCATCAACTCTGCTCTACTGCTAGTAGCATTTATATCTGCAACAGAGTTAAATGAAATTTAGTTAGCTAATATGTTTTAGAAAAATAACTGAAGGACAAAGAAAAATAAATCAAACAAATCAATATGGATAATCGCAAGGATTAACATGACAAAATGCTACCACTACGACCCCTACTCTCACCATTGAACCAATTTAGGCATAGTTCACAGAGTACCCAAAATTTCCAGACTTAATACCAAAGATGCATATGTAAAAAAAATTATATGAAGAGAAAAATAATGCATAGCAAAAAAGGGAAAGCTAAAATCGTAATGCATATATATCTGGGAAGTTAATGCATATTAACCAAACTACAGTGTTACCTAAACCTATGTATGTTCCAATATCCAGACAATAATGTAACACAGGTTTTGTAGCTAAAATGACAGTATTAGCGAATAGTTACTAAAGGCACTGAACGTTTCTTCACTTCAACGTTAATACATGTACATGTAGTTAAACAGAAATATACTAAACACAACACTACCTCTTGGTGTGTTGGCAAAATTTCTAAAATCACTAAGAAAATTCTACTATGTTCTTGAGCCTTAACTCCTTTTCATGGCCAATACGTCATTTACATCTGTATCATAATTGAATGAAGTTATCTAACATTTTGTCTGTTGCTTTTTTTGGGGGGTAAAAAGAGGAAAGCTGAAAGGGGGTACATTAGACAAAGCTAATATGACATAATACTATCACCATATTCATCACCTCCACCCCTTTATTGAACCAATTTTATGCAAAAAAAAAAATCACAAAGAAGCTAAAAATTAATACTACCAGAATAACAAACACCTCACCTATTAAAACAACCAATACATCCACATATAAACCAATGCAAATACCTAGCTAAACCTCAACTCAATCTCATCAATTCAAAATTCAAGAAAGAAAAATCAAGCTAGAGAGCACATACCTTCCAACCATGAACACATTACTTGCAACCATTCTTTAAGCACTAGCCCTCAGTTTCAATGTTAAAGCAGACAATCAATCAGATTCCACTAACGTTAAGTTGCATCCAAGTCGATATACCATGTGTTTCGTTACTCACAGGCTATGAGATCAAACCCGTTGATCCATGTTTTGATGGGGTGAGAAGGGTTAAGGATATGATAATCAATACTGCTGATATCAGGCTGCATCTAAGTGTGTGAAGGTTGTAGCTACCAGTTCCGCTGGTCTTAAGGATGAGTAGCTTCCCAGCTTACTGGCCAGTGTAAAGTTCCTTTTCCCTTCTCTTTAACTCTAACATCGACTACAACGGTTTTTATTCAAACTAATAAATACTTTTGACTGGAATCCCTGATAATTTAGTAATTCACAATATTTTGATTGAACAGTAAAGATATCCGACAGCAAAATAGAAATCTTTGTGTAGAAATATTCAGATCAAACAATAAAAACAGGAAGTAGCAAAAGAGAAATAACTGCCTACATAAAAGGAGAATGATAAGTACCTTAAATAAGCAAATAAGCCAAGAAGAGTGGATATTGCAGTAAGTCGAGGGTTTCTCCTCGTCTTCTTCATATTTTTTTTATTCCCGTGCATTTCTTCTTCTTGCCCAGGAGCCAACTCAAGAATTTTGAAACTATGGCTTTTTAAAAATCTATAGAGTCTTTGGGCGTTTTGGTTCGGGAGCAGAAGAAGAGGAAGGATCGGGAGCCGCCGATGGGATGTTGCGAAGAGGGAAGGATCGTATAAAATCAATTAGGAAATTAGGGTTTTTTTGATTGGGAATGTCGCGATGTGTAGGTACGAAGCATTTGCTAATAAAGATCTTCGTTGCTTTTCATATCGACAGCTCTTGATGCTGCTAATATCAACATGCGGATCGCTAGTATTAGACGTTGGATTATTCTGTTTGAACCATTCAGATGGCATTTAAAATAAGGATATAGATTGCTAATCTTCATGGTCTTTCCTACGCCCTTCCTACGCCTTCACATATTCCTACTCATTTCCTACGCCCTGCTTTGTGGCGTAGGGATGGCGTAGGAAATTTGACGTCTGAAATTGAATTGTTTTCTTGTAGTGGATAAAAGAGAAATTGTCATACTAGGTTTAATAAGAATGAATTGTGCAGACTTAGTCATATGATCCACTATCACCATAATGCTACTATAGCCCTACCTTGAACAAGGTAAGTTATTAATAAAGTCCATCAAAATCTAATTCCAATTTCATAATAGGATATCTAAAGGCCAAAGAAGACCACTAGGTCATTGATATTCGGCCTTAACGAGCTGATAAGTCATGCAGTACTTACTCACATAACTTGCCACATCTTGCTTTATGTCGTCCCAGTAATATAGGCGATGCATATTCACATACATCTTGTTGCTACCAGGATGAATAGTATTCTTATAATGGTTACAATCAGCTAGAATGTCCTTGCCTAAGATCAGAAATAGAAGGCACAACAAAACGGTTCTTATTACAAAGACAACCATGCATATCGTTGTTGAAGTCCCTCAACTCTTCATCATAAGACTCTGACTTACACCGATGAATAAGAGATACAAGATCTGGATCTTCTTGCTGTGATTCAGTAACACGATCCAATGGATTGGGTCATGCATTCATGCTAAATAATAGGATAGAACAATATAAAGATAGAGCACAATCTCAAATGTCACAATAAGAAAGAGTTTCTAAGACGTCCTATTCTGCAAGCATCATGGAAACTATAGCTGACCGCTTATGACTCAATGCATCAACAACTTGATTCCTTTTCTATAAGTGTACTAGATATCAAAGTAATAAGGAGCGAGGAATTCGACCCAACGTTGCCATCACATATTGATCTCCTTCTAGGTGAATAGATACTTCAGAGAACAAAATGCTCTTACAATAAATAATACTAATATACCTTTAAAGAAAAGGCAATGGTGGCTACCTCCAAGTCAAAGGTAGCGTGCCGAAACTCATTCGAATACAATTGCCTAGAAGTACAAGCAACTACCCGATCTCACTGCATAAGCACGACACCAAGGCCGTAGCGATTGAAATCCGTCTAAAGAATAAGGTCTTGATTCCCTTTGGGAACCACTAGACTATGTGCATGAGTAATAAGGTCCTTTAATTTTTTAAAGGAAGCTTCGTTGTCGGACCAAATAAAACTAACGCCTTTTCTTGTAAGGCTAGTGGGAGGAAGCATGATATGGGAAAAGTTCTAAGTGAATTGGTGGTAAAAACCCACCAATTGAAGGAAAGTACTGATCTCTAAGACGTTCTTGAGCCTCTTTCAATTACGAATGGATTTAATCTTTGAGGATCGACCAAAATTTCCATTAGAGGATACTACATCACCGAGAAACTTTACTTTATTCTTCCATAAATGGCACTTGGAGAATTCATCCTCGAGTTGGTGCTGACCAAGGGTACTCCATACAATTTTCAAGTGTCGAGCTTGATCGGCTTCTGACTTAGAATACACAAGAATATTGCTGACGAATACTAGAACAAACTTATCAAGTTTTTCCTAGAACACTCAATTTATGGGATCAATGAAATAGGCTAAAAGATTTGTCAAACCGAATTGCTTGACCAGCCAATCATATGAGACATATTGAGTGCGGAATGTTGTGAGAGGTATGTTGTCCTCTACAACTCGCAACTGATGAAAGCTCGTGGCAATGTCAAGCTGAGAAAAGACCTTAGCGCCATTCAACTGATCAACGTGTCATCGATCCTAGGCAACAGATAACGGTTCTCGATGGTCAACTTGTTAAGCTTGCGCTAATTGATGCAAAGCATAAGAGTGCCACCGGACTTTTTCATCACTATGGCATCTAACTAGATTGGATAAGCTTCAAGCTCCAATAGTTTCTTCTTGAGTTCCTCATTTTCTTTAGTAGAAATCGTTGTAAAAGGTCGGCAAACTGACTGTGCATATGGACCTAGATCTATGCAGAACTTAATCGCCCGCTTGGGTAGCAAATCTGAAACACGCTCAAATTTATTTGCAAAGTAGCAAATGATCGGAATTTGAGATATGTCATCCTTATCTTGAGACTTAAGAGCAAAAGATAGTTGAACAAGTGATATAAAATTCTCTTAAAACATAAAACTCTGGCTTTGTAATGAACTAGCTAGTCCATAATTATCATATCACATCCAAGATAATGTATGACATGCAGATTTGCACAGAAAGAAAACCCATATAAAATAATATCAATGTTCACATAACTTGCTAAGTGTTGTAAATCCCCTATTAGGGTTCGCAATCCTCAATGAAGTAACCAGACAAGTAACAACCAAAGGAATATTATCTACAAATTTCTTTGATGTGAATATAAATGAGTGTGATGACCCATACCAAAAGAACTCATATGGAACAATCATGAATAATATAAAGGAGTGGCTCGAGACTAAGAAGATCAGCCAGAAGCATTCGCTACATTAAGTTTTCTAGCATTAGGGCCTTGGAAGCTTTGGGACATGAGGTGGACCAATTCCCCTCTTTCTTTCATATGAGACAAATGAGAGGCCTAGAACCATCTTAAAGGAAAGAGATCAGGCGATCCACAATTAAAACACACCTTTTGGGTAGGAGATGTTGCGCTAGGCTGAGAACTAGAACTAGCTTGCTTCTTCTTCTTGTATGGAAAGGACTTGAACCTAGAGAGAAGGAACTTTTTCTTATTTTTGGTCCATGCAGAGCTCGATCTCATTGCTATTATCCTTATTCTCGACTGCTTCGAGATGATGGGTCGCATCAACAAGCTCCTAAAAGGAAATTTGAGTTGCAACATCAAAGATTTCTTCAAATACTTCTTAAGGCCCATAATGAATTCAAGAGTCTTCTTGTAGCAAGTGCTAATATGTTCAAGACCGTATTTGGAAAAGGCTTAAAAAGATGTTACATACTCGGAAACAGTCGACTACCCTTGCCTCAAGTCAAGGAAACATCAAGCTAGGATTTCCATCTCAGACTCAGGCACGAACTTGAGCTCGAAACACTCTTTAAATTGCTTCTGCTCTAAGGTGGGCTCATCAATCTCTGCTACAAGGAACTCATTCAATGCAAGTTCTTGCAAATGCCCGATGCGACAAGAATGCGGTGATGGCCCGATGTCTCCAATCCAGTAAAAATATCCTTGCATGTACAAAGCCAAGCTAGAACCTCAAGAACTTAATATGAGCCTTTAAATGTCTAGCCTTTAAGATAGGTAAAGTCATTACACATACAAATGAGGACTACCACGAAGGAGAAAAACGAGCAGGAGATGGGGGCTGAATGCTCCAGATAATCCCCAAGATCTGATCAATAGACGTATATACTCCCTCTTGGTATAGGTCGCTAGTCTGCCTAGCACCGAAGACGTCTCCGCTATTATTTTCAGCCATTAGCTTAAAATATAAATAAGATAAGGATTAGTCATAGGGGAAAGATATTTATTAATTGAGTTCAACATATGGAATACTAAGGAATTTAAAATACATTCCTAGATGTATCACTACTTATATTCACTCCAAAAGGACCCATTAAGGACATGATTAAGGTTGACTTCAGTTAAGGATAAGGATGCTTAGGATTTATGTGATCACTTATGTTGTACTTCAATGTACTATATTGCTCGTATATTGTTTTGTGTTTATCACATTAGTTCTGAATTCATATCTGATACAAAGTTATGACGCCCTACAATGAGACTCACTCTAACAAAGAGTATTACTGGGTAATATCATCTACTAGGGAAGAGAATAAGGCTGGTTAGGAGTGGCCATCCATGAGTCTTATATTAAATAAGCATCAAGTACATCGATAAAGTGCTCTTTTCAACATACTTAGTTCTTTTCTAATATAATACTTTGGTGGCTGACGGATCTATCCAGAACAAAATGTAATATCAACATGTACAAGATTGCAGAACAACAAACGCGGCTGTATACACAGATACATCCATATTACAATACATAGTGTCACATAAGTAAGCGTTTCTACATACCACATATATACATCGAGCCCAAAAATGAATATAATATGTATCAGAGTATGCAAACTAGAACAACCAAGTGACTAGCCCAAAATACGCCTAAGCGTCCATAAAGTGATAGAGAAACCATAAACTGAAGCTGAATAAGCAAGAATCTACATCTGTAACTAACCTATGACAACTCAGTCTAACTCGAGTATATATACACAGGTAAGTCTAGCTTAAACAAGATCATTAGACCATGATAGATTAAGGCTTACAATATGTGGGAATAACTCTACTCAAGAGAGTAATAAAGATTTCTACTTGGAACAATCTATGGGTCATGAGATAAATGCAACTAAATATATATATACAATAATCCCATGAAGTAAATATTTGGTTATGCAACTTTTTTGCTGCTAACTTTCTAAGAGGAATTTTCCATGTATAAGCTCCAATGTCAGATTTTGCCTTTGTTTCAGGCTTGCTATTTTCTTATGCTTTTGCCTTAGTTGGTGGAACATTTGTTTGTCTGCGTAAGTGGTCAGTGGTTGTGCTACTACTTGCTGAAGAGGACTGCTTTGCAGCCTTTGGGGGGCGATTGTTTGCTGCTGCTGCAACTAGTGATGGTGCAGTGCTTCAGAGGTGGAGGTTGCTTGGAACTACTCATAAGTCTTGATAGGGGTTTGAATTTAACACTTTGTGTTGTGCGACTGCTTTGGCAGGATGGACACCTTCAATAAGTTATTTTGGAAATGGATGCACTCTCATGTTTTGAACAGTTATTTAACTTTCTTTTTCCATGTTCTGGATTAACTTGTATGTGTGCAATGTAATAGTAGTTCGAGAGTTTTCTCGACTCATATGCTATAATCTAGTGAGATTTAGTGGACGGTCCACTTCAAAACCATTTGTAACTAATAGAATAACTACCTATCACCTGTGCTCCAACATATCATTACTAGTTATAATGAAAGTGGCACGGTCCATGATATACACGTAAATGTGTATCTGCTTATTTATCTTATTTTATATTTAAAATAATTGATATTGTGTATTTATAGTTGTGTTTTCAGATTATTTATGATGAATGGATCAATGCACTTAATTGTTGAAAAGCTTGAAAAATTGTTGTATGAAGAGTGTTAATTTTGAGAGCTAGATTAAAGCTTGAAGAAATGTTGCTGTTCAACCATCTTCGGCCATATATTTTAATGATTCAATGCCTTTTCATAAAGATAGTTTGTCGCAGATGTTATGGAGTTCCTATTCATGCTCAAAACAATTGAATTTGATGTCATTTGATGCCCGCAAGCTATGCCAATTGCAAATCCATTCACATTTCGTTCACACTAGCTCAATTGCAAGGCCTCTCATTCATGTTGCGTTCACACTGGTTTATGTGTTATTTTAGAAAAGGAATTTTGTCCCACATTGTGTAATGAGCCTCTTAGCCTTGGCCAATACAACTATAAATACATTATATCTCATTCATGTAAAAACACTTAGTTTTATTTTGTAATTCTCTTCTTGGAATAAAACTGTTCTTCTCCCTTTCTCTCAGTTGTTATTTTATTTTATTTATGTTCATGTTATTTATATTATGTTTCTCTTCTTCTTTAGCTATGTCTAGCTAATCCCCTTTGATTAGGGGGTGATGACGTTAATAGATATGATTCAACATGAATCACATAGCCAAAAGACTGAGGACTTTATACATGTAGATCTGGATCTGAATAAGGGTTAGATCTGAACCTTCATATTATGTGTCGTTTAAGAGCTATGCTCCTTCACAGGGGATATTCGTGTTCGATCTAACAATTATCAGATTTAGATCTAATTTTAGGGTTTTAGAAATTAATTAGTGAATCTGTCCTGATAGTCTATGGTTGTTTAAGAGCTCGGCTCCTGCATAGGCTATGCTTGTCGTTATTTACTTATTTGTTTCTAAGAACCTAATTATCGTTGATTCATGTGTGTGACAAAAACATGAACTAGATCTATATTTATTTGTTGGCTATTGATGAGTGTGAATCCAATCTATGTCATCATCCCCTAATTGCTTTCTCTTATTATATTAATCTCTCTTTTTATTTAATTGTTGTTATTTTTTGTGTTTTTCAATCAACCAAAATCCTAGAATAACTTGATTGGATTTATTAATTAAAATATTTTTGGTCCCAGAGTTCGACACCCTCTACAATAATCCTTGTTGTTTAGGAAAGCCGAATGGATTTTACAGTTGTTTACAATTGTTTAATTTGTTCGCAAACAAATTTTGGCGCCATTGCCGGGGACCAAAATATTTTTTATTTTTAAATCCTTCGGGTAATAGTTTTATTTTATTTTATTATTTAAAAAAAGCATAAAAATATTTTTATTTTATTTCTTTTTCTTTTGTTTTCATATATTGAAAAACATACCTCTTGATTAGTTGTTGATTTGGTACCGCTGATTAAGAGAGAAAAAAAACTTGCATTTTTTTTAGATTTCTTTCCTTTCTTTTCCTCATTATCTTTCTTTTACAATTTGATTTCATTCTACAAATAAAAAAACCTTCTGCAAATTCTTTAATTCTTCTATAAATTCAGACTTCTCATCACACGTCCAAATCCTCTTCCCCTTCAACCATTTTCAGTACATCAGCCCCCACTGCAAAAATCTGCAACCATCCCACAAATCTCCACTCCCAGATCCACGTCCACATCTGCCCTCCCATACAACCACCATTATACACTTCCATACAATTCAACCATATTTCATCATCTTCCCGGATCAAACACCCTTCAATCCATACTGCACAAAATCCGCATATCACAACCTGATGCACCCCTCCCCCACTCCACTGTCACACCCTTACATCATCAAAGAATAACCACTACCTTCTATCCCCGCAAATCCTACCTCTTCTTACAAACAGATCCACAACTTCATCTCCTTCCAAATACCAAAAACCTTTCAGCGAAAAAAAAAACAAAAATTGATAATAACCACAATAGACCTTCAAACCAGCCTCGCTCAAACCACCACTTCCCTGAAACTCCACTTTTGCACTGCTGCAGATCAACAACCGCCACATCACTCCACAATCTCCTCCCCATAATCGTAAACCATAGGCCATCTTCTTGCGCTTCGGTTGAAATTCATTCTCCTAGTACCAAACTAACAAATCCCATCACCTCCTCTGATCATCACCAACTCCAGAACCGAATTCACTCTGTTCATCACCGCGAAACCAATTCTATTGCCAAAACTTCACCCAGCACCATCCCCTGCCACAAACTCCTGCTTCAAGCCAGTGCACAAATAAGTAACCACCCCTGCACAACAGTCATTCCACTGCCAAACCACCAGTTCACCAACTCTATAAAACATCCCTCTTCTGTAACAACCCAGAATTTGGGGTCAATTTAAAATTTTCATTTTAGAGATTTTAAGGGTGTTTAAACATTTGAAATAAATTATTTCAAATAAAAATGGATAGAAATTTATTTTGAGCAAAGCTAATACAAATATATTCGATTTAATTATAGAAGGAATTAAAAATAGCACGGTAGTTCGAAAAGTCAAAGCTGAACTTTGATTGACTGTACAGGATGCAGGATAAATCGGATTTTGATGAAACCAAAAATATTAGAATCTATTTAAAAATACCTTTCCAACGAATCCAAAAAATCAAAATTTCATAAAGTGAATTAAAAGTTATGGCCAGTTGAAATTTCAGAATAGTCGCTGTAGAATTTCTGTATATATTTTAACATTAAAAATAGTCATTTTTCAAACGACCTCTGTTTTCGACAAAACCACTTTTGTTGGATTCAGAATGCCAAATTATTGATAAGTTTAATTTTTCATAATTTTCAGAATTAATTTGTGACTATGGCAAAAAGATTTCAGTTTGGTCAATTTCGGTGAATTTTAATCGACTTGAAGAAGACCATTTTTCAAACAGTCACAAAATTCGATGAAATTAATTTTGTTAGGACTGTATCGTCATCACGAAGCCAAAAATATTTTTTCTGGATTTTTCTAAGATCATATGTATCCCCGGTAAATTAGAAGGTACGTTTGAATTTAAAATAAATGATTTATATTTTTAAAACTGAGAAATGGGGGCCAAGACGATCATTTGGGCCTGCGGGACATAGTCAGATGAGTCCGGAATATGGGTAAATAGGTAGGAATGACAGTCGTTGGGCTGAAAAAGAAGGAAATCGCTAAACGGGCTTTATTGGGTTAATTAATTATTTAATAATAAACTAACCCTATTATTTTATTATATAAATCACTGTTCCTTCATCCTCCCCGATCGTATACCGTAGCCATCGAAACCCATAACCTTTCAGAACTTCAAACTTCGATTTCTCCTTCGTTTCTCAACGAAATTCTTCGTCGGAGTACACGTTTCAAAGAGATTCTCAAGCTTTTCGATTCCATACCGAAATCACCACCCCTCGTCGCCTGTAGCTGCTGCCTCGACCCCACAAAGACCGCCGCCACCACACCAAACCGAGCCCACCACGGCCAACCGCACCCCACCCCCTTCCATGCACTGACTCCCCTCTCCAAGCTCTCCAATCTCCAACAAACCGTTCTGAAAACCATCAACCACAGCTCTCGATTTCTGGATTTAAAGTTTTGAACAAATTGAAATAAAAAGGTATGAACATTTCAGATTTTGCGACACTTATTTATGTTGCAACTGCAGTTGTAAAAAGTAAATTGTTAATTAAAAACTGATAATTAATTTATACGAACTCCAAATTGGAAATATTCAGATCCGTGTGAATCGTAACAGCAAATACATCAACTTAGAACTGATTGGAACAATTTTTGGACCTTTTTAATTTTAGATCTAGATCTGAAATCGAGGTGAGTATTCTGATTTAAATAATTAATTTTAATCTAGTTATTTCGTTTACTTATGTGTCATGTTGTGTTTGTCATTGGTTATGATCTGTGATGTTGCGAATGATTATGGACTAGTTTTGAGATGTTATATGGTTACCCCTTTAGTCATCGATTTATTTAGATCTGCAATTGTATATGCAATAGAAAGGCATGAAATTTATACCGTATATAAAATGACACCTTATATGGAATTATAGAACAAAAAAATTGACGATGTGAATAGATTCAATATTTTATTGAAAATTAAAAGTGAGAATATGACGATGTGAATAGATTCAATATTTTATTGAAAATTAAAGGTGAGAATTTGACGATGTGAATAGATTCAAATTTACATTTTTATATGTAAATTAAGAAAAGAATTTACAAGTAAAATATAAAGATGATATATTTACATTGTAAAGTAAAAGATGATATTTTTACGTGTAAAATATAAAGATGATATTTTTACATTGTAAAATATAAAGATGATATTTTTACATTGTAAAGTAAAAGATGATATTTTTACATTGTAAAGTAAAAGATGATATTTTTACATTGTAAATATAAAGATGATATTTTTACATTGTAAATATAAAGATGATATATTTACATTGTAAATATAAAGATGATATTTTTACATTGTAAATATAAAGATGATAATTTTACACTGTAAAGTAAAAGTTGAGATTTTTTGCAATGTAAATTAAAAAGTAGAAATTTGCATTGTAATGAAATTTACATTTTTACATGTAAATAAAAGTAGAAATTTGCATTGTAATGAAATTTACATTTTTAGATGTAAATAAAAGTAGAAATTTGCATTGTAATGAAATTTACATTTTTACATGTAAATAAAAGTAGAAATTTGCATTGTAATGAAATTTACATTTTCACATATAAATAAAAATAGAAATTTGCATTGTAATGAAATTTACATTTTTACATGTAAATAAAAGTAGAAATTTGCATTGTAATGAAATTTACATTTTTACATGTAAATAAAAATAGAAATTTGCATTGTAATGAAATTTACATTTTTACATGTAAATAAAAGTAGAATTTACATTATAGTTAAATTTACATTTTTACATAAAGAGTAGGAATTCGCATTGCAATTAAATTTACATTTTTATATGTAAATTTAGAATAGGATTTACATTGCAAATATAAGTTACATTTTTATTATGTAATTAAGATGAGAATTTACATGGTATATTAAATGTACACTTTTATTTGTAAACTAAGAATGAGAATTTGTATGGAAAATAAAATTTCATTTTTAATGTAATTAAAGGTAGGATTTTACCTTGGAAATTAAAGACAAAATTTGACATGTAAAATAAAATTACATTTGTAATGTAATTAAAAAGGGTAGGACTTTATAGGGAAAATAAAAAGGCAAATTAAAAGATAGAAGTCACACTGTTAGGAAAATTACATTTTTAATGTAATTTAAAAAGAAAAGCTTACATTATATTGGAAATTACATTTTAATGTAATTAAGAAAAAGAATTGGGCATTAGAATCGGAATTACATTTTTAATGTAATAAGTTAGAATTTTTCACTGTAATGTTAATTACATTTATAATGTAATTAAAAAGGGAAATTTTACAATGCAATTGAAAGGTAGGAATTTTACATTATAATGTTAATTATATTTTTAATGTAATTAAAGAAGAGATTTTACAGTGTAATCCAAGGATTAGGAATTAATCGTTATAAAATAATATGGACGATAAAGATGGATTTTCATTATATATACGAGGATTATTTGGAAAGTCCGAGTTACTCTCATTCCAAATAATCAAAACGACGTAAAGAATCGAAGTATGAAGACGGCGTATGAAGACCGTAAATCTTCCATCGAGAAGACAACGATCGAGGCCCTGATTTGACTTGCTCCCAATTCAAGGGTCATGGTCATTGTCCAAACGAACATGTTGATTGTACGGATTTGGCTTTTGCTCAGACCTAGAGTATAAGCTTATAAATGGAATGTGTGTCCGACATTGTACTCCTTTATATTGTATTTATTGATTTTCTGTCGAATGTATGAATGTTTGTTGGCGGAGAATTTATTCTCTTGCTTAACACCCTTTCATATATTTCGGCAAAGGATTGGTAGTGTGATATGGAGTGACAGTGTGGCATACTAAGATGCAATGATCAAGGTTCCTTGTTGAAAAGCGGAACCTTGTGGTGACGATCAAAGCATAGCTTGGATAAGCATAGATTTGTGTATTACGTACCTTCACGAACCTCACAACCTGGTGAAGTCTAAAACGGGAGAAAGGAACGCAGGGAGAGCAGCACGTTTCTTTCTAGTTAGAAGTAGTGTCGGTGCTTAAACTGGCTGAAATTTTACTTATGTGGATGATGGAATGAGGCGCCTCGGATGATAGGTCCTATAGGATCGGGAATCTTGTGTTCAGGAATAACTAATCCACGAAGCTATATGTGTGGACCGGCCCTGCAGCTATCCAAGGGTTCTCTGCGGGGAATCCTGAGACATTAGCTTGAGTGTCTCGAATCGGTAAGGAGCTCCTCCCTCGCCTTGACTCATGTTGGAAACCAAATTCCAAATACGACCCTACGAATTTGATTGTATTACTAGTACGGAGGCATAGTATATGGTAGCTATGCTTCCTAGGATTGATACATTTATTTTGAAATGTTTTTTTTATATACACTAATAATAATATTAGATCCGTATTTACCATATTTAGCATGTTTGATCACTATAAGGTAAAACTCTATCCTCTGGTTTGCGTTGCATTGTGTGATGGGACTTGAGTCTTATGGTGATTCCATTTTTCCAAAAGCATTGCGTTGTTTTACGTTTTACTTATTTACATGTTCAACCACTTTAAATTATGCACAACAATCCATTGAAATAAAACCCGTTCCGCGTTAGCGGCGTGGTCTTTGGATTTGCCTTATTACTAGTAGTTAAATTAGTTAAGAATTCTCACACCAGTCCCATGACTGACCTGTAGTTTGTTTTCACCTTTGCAAACTCGGGTGCCCTCTTTTCCACACGGGCAGCTAAGTAACAGGTTTGGCTTTCTTTGGAGTTGTTGTCTTTGGAGCTTTCTTGGTGTTGCTTATTTGGAGGTGCTTATGTTGGACCACGAAGACTATCTATCATTTATCTTTTGTTTACATTTTATCTTTAGACTCTGAGACATCCAAACTTATTTTATTTCCAGTTGTTCTAATTTGGAAGTTGAAACTTATTTCCTTTTTGCTGGAAACTTGATGTAATAAGTTAGTACTCTGTGACTGTGGGATTCTTGGTTTGATGACATTCATATTCCGCTGCTATGATGTTGTTATTCTATGGTTTTCCTTTGCTATGTTGTATCTGTGATCTGTATTATTGTATTTATGTTGTATTCCAAATGATTATTCCTTACTTTCATTCCGTGGAAGTTTGGGGTCATCACAGTTGGTATCAGAGCTTTGGTTAAACATAGCTTTGGAATATAACATATTTATAGCAATTCGTTAACATATAATCACTAATATTCTATGGCGAACATTTCATGAGAATACATAATAGTCAGTCATTTTATCGCCATCCTTTTATCCATCCTTCTATTCTATATCATTTCTTAAAATCACCATTACAGTTGTTCTGACTCTTTCCTAGATCGTACAGAACTAACTAAAAATGAGTACTTATGCCGCTAGAACTATTAGAGTTAGAGCAATGAGGCAAGATGATATTGGAACGGAGGAGCCTGCAGTTCAACAGCCACCACCACCACCACAGCCCTTTGACTTGGTGAGGGTAGTGAAGAATTTTAAGAATTTAGATGGAGTTCCGTTCACAGGTACGGAGACCATTATACAGGCTCAGGCATGGCTTAAGAATTGTGAAAAGATATTTAGAACGTTAGAACTGGAAGATAAAAAGAAGAGATTTGTGGCTTCATGGATGCTCCAAGGCGAAGCACATCTTTGGTGGGAAGAGGTCAATATAGGAGGTGATGAAGAAAATATGACTTGGACCAAATTTAAAGAGCTGTTTAATTAAGAGTATACTGCAAGGCAAGAGGTGGAAAGGCTTCATGATGAGTTTGCTCGTCGCTATGAAGAGAAGGACAAGAAGAGTTCACAGCAAGATAGAGAAAGGGGCTTGGCCAACAATAATAAAGGGAAGCAACCCGAGAAGAAGACTAAAGGAAGTGGTTCTGGAGCCGCTAAGACTCAAGATAAGACTAAGCTGCAATGCTACCACTGCCAGAAGTTTGGACATTATAGCAAGGACTACGGGAATCCAAAGAAGGCCAGAAGAGAGGACACTAGAAGATGCTATAACTGCCATAAAAAGGGTCACATCAAACTTAATTGTCCACTATTGAGGAGTTCCCAAGTTGCCCATGTGTACGAGGGAGCAAGTGCACCACCTTCTTCCGCACCTATTTCTTCTGAAGGAGCAGGCAAGCCTGATGTTTGAGGTGGTACTATTTCTGTTAAAAACATTCTTTGTGTTGGTTACTACTCTTTTTTTTTTCCTTTTCGAGGACGAAAAGTTCTTAAGTGGGGGAGATTGTAACAACCCAGAATTTGGGGCCAATTTAAAATTTTCATTTTAGAGATTTTAAGGGTGTTTAAGTATTTGAAATAAATTATTTCAAATAAAAATGAATAGAAATTTATTTTGAGCAAAGCTAATACAAATATATTCGATTTAATTATAAAAGGAATTAAAAATAGCACGGTAGTTCGAAAAGTCAAAGCTGAACTTTGACTGACTGTACAGGATGCAGGATAAATCGAATTTTGATGAAACCAAAAATATTAGAATCTATTTAAAAATACCTTTCCAACGAATCCGAAAAATCGAAATTTCATAACGAGAATTAAAAGTTATGGCCAGTTGAAATTTCAGAATAGTAGCTGTAGAATTTCTGTATATATTTTAACATTAAAAATAGCCATTTTTCAAACGACCTCTGTTTTCGACGAAACTACTTTTGTTGGATTCAGAATGTCAAATTATAGATAAGTTTAATTTTTCATAATTTTTAGAATTAATTTATGACTGTGGCAAAAAGATTTCAGTTTGGTCAATTTCGGTCAATTTTAATCGACTTGAAGAAGGTCATTTTTCAAACAGTCACAGAATTCGATAAAATTAATTTTATTAGGACCGTATCGTCATCACAAAGCCAAAAATATTTTTTCTGGATTTTTCTGAGATTATACGTATCCCCGGTAAATTAGAAAGTACGTTTGAATTTAAAATAAATGATTTATATTTTTAAAACTGAGAAACGGGGGCCAAGACGATCGTTTGGGCCTGCAGGGCATAGTCGGATGAGTCTGGAATATGGGTAAATAGGTAGGAATGACAGTCGTTGGGTTGAAAAAGAAGGAAGTCGCTAAACGAGCTTTATTGGGTTAATTAATTATTTAATAATAAACTAACCCTATTATTTTATTATGTAAATCACTGTTCCTCCATCCTCCCCGATCGTATATAGCAGCCACCGAAACCGTTAACCTTTCAGAACTTCAAACTTCGATTTCTCCTTCGTTTCTCAATGAAATTGTTCGTCGGAGTACACGTTTCGAAGAGATTCTCAAGCTCTTTGATTCCATACCGAAATCACCACCCCTCGTCGCCTGTAGCCGCCGCACCGACCCCACAAAGACTGCCGCCGCCGCACCAAACTGGGCCCACCACAGCCAACCGCACCCCACCCCCTTCCAGGCGCCGACTCCCCTCTCCAAGCTCTCCAATCTCCAACAAACCGTTCTGAAAACCATCAACCACAGCTCTCGATTTCTGGATTTAAAGTTTTGAACAAATTGAAATAAAAAGGTATGAACATTTCAGATTTTGCGACACTTATTTCTGTTGCAACTGCAGTTGTAAAAAGTAATTTGTTAATTAAAAATTGATAATTAATTCATACGAACTCCAAATTGGAAATTTTCAGATCCGTGTGAATTGTGACAGCAAATACATCAACTTAGAACTGATTGGAACAATTTCTGGACCTTTTTAATTTTAGATCTAGATCTGAAATCGAGGTGAGTATTCTGATTTAAATAATTAATTTTAATCTAGTTATTTCGTTTGCTTACGTATCATGCTGTGTTTGTCACTGGTTCTGATCTGTAATGTTGTGATTGATTATGGACTAGTTTTGAGAAGTTATATGGTTACCCCTTTAGTCATCGATTTATTTAGATCTGCAATTGTATATGCAATAGAAAGGCATGAAATTTATACTGTATATAAAATGACATCTTATATGTAATTATAGAACAAAAAAAATTTGACGATGTAAATATATTAAATATTTTATTGAAAATTAAAAGTGAGAATATGACGATGTGAATAGATTCAATATTTTATCGAAAATTAAATGTGAGAATTTGACGATGTGAATAGATTCAAATTTACATTTTTATATGTAAATTAAGAAAAGAAATTACATGTAAAATGTAAAGATGATATATTTACATTGTAAAGTAAAAGATGATATTTTTACATGTAAAATATAAAGATGATAACTTTACATTGTAAAATATAAAGATGATAATTTTACATTGTAAAGTAAAAGATGATATTTTTACATTGTAAAGTAAAAGATGATATTTTTACATTGTAAAATATAAAGATGATATTTTTACATTGTAAATATAAAGATGATATTTTTACATTGTACAGTAAAAGATGATATTTTTACATTGTAAAGTAAAAAATGATATTTTTTACATTGTAAATATAAAGATGATATATTTACATTGTAAAGTAAAAGATGATATTTTTACATTGTAAATATAAAGATGATATTTTTACATTATAAAGTAAAAGTTGATATTTTTACATTGTAAAGTAAAAGATGATATTTTTACATTATAAAGTAAAAGATGAGATTTTTTGCAATGTAAATTAAAAAGTAGAAATTTGCATTGTTATGAAATTTACATTTTTACATGTAAATAAAAGTAGCAATTTGCATTATAATGAAATTTACATTTTTACATGTAAATAAAAGTAGAAATTTGCATTGTAATGAAATTTACATTTTTACATGTAGATAAAAGTAGAAATTTGCATTGTAAAATTTACATTTTTACATGTAAATAAAACTAGAAATTTGCATTGTATTGAAATTTACATTTTTACATGTAAATAAAAATAGAAATTTGCATTGTAATGAAATTTACCTTTTTATATGTAAATAAAAGTAGAAATTTACATTGTAGTTAAATTTACATTTTTACATAAATAGTAGGAATTCGCATTGTAATTAAATTTATATTTTTATATGTAAATTTAGAATAGGATTTACACTGCAAATATAAGTTACATTTTTATTATGTAGTTAAGATGAGAATTTACATGGTAGATTAAATGTACACTTTTATTTGTAAACTAAGAATGAGAATTTGTATGGAAAACAAAATTTCATTTTTAATGTAATTAAATGTAGGATTTTACTTTGGAAATTAAAGACAAAATTTGACATGTAAAATAAAATTACATTTGTAATGTAATTAAAAAGGGTAGGACTTTATAGGGAAAATAAAAAGGCAAATTAAAAGATAGAAGTTACACTGTTAGAAAAATTACATTTTTAATGTAATTTAAAAAGAAAGGCTTACATTATATTGGAAATTACATTTTAATGTAATTAAGAAAAAGAATTGGACATTAGAATCGAAATTACATTTTTAATGTAATAAGTTAGAATTTTTCACTGTAATGTTAATTACATTTATAATGTAATTAAAAAGGGAAATTTTACAATGCAATTGAAAGGTAGGAATTTTACATTATAATGTTAATTATATTTTTAATGTAATTAAAGAAGAGATTTTACAGTGTAATCCAAGGATTAGGAAGGAAAAAATAAAATTTTACATTGGAATAGAATTTACCTTTTTAATAAAAGAATAAAAGGTAGAAGGAAATGTTGAATTATAATTTACATTTTTCATGTAAACAGAGGAATGGAAGAATGAAAAAAATGATGATGAAAGTAGACGTTGTAATAGAATTTACATTATTATGTAAAATAAAAGTTAAAAGACTTATATATATATAAATATAAATAATATTTAACGAATCGAGCGCGGTAGTTCGCGTTTTGAAATCATACATTTAAACGATTATACCAAAAGATCCGACCGTCGGAATTTCCCAAAACTGAAACCGTTAGGAACATCTTGGGAACATCTTTCCAACGATATAAATTACGTTAAGATCCAACGGTTAGATTTTGAGAAATGTGAAAATCAAAATTTGTTGAAAGAAGTGGCAGGGTCGCCATTGACCCAAAGTGTCGTTAAACAAAGATTTAACTATTTTAAATAATTGAAATAGGAATTAATCGTTAGAAAATAATATGGACGATAAAGAAGGATTTTCATTATATATATACGAGGATTATTTGGAAAGTCTGAGTTACTCTCATTCCAAATAATCAAAACGACGTAAAGAATCGAAGTATGAAGACGGCGTATGAAGACCGTAAATCTTCCATCGAGAAGACAACGATCGAGGCCCTGATTTGGCTTGCTCCCAATTCAAGGGTCATGGTCATTTTCGAAACGAACATGTTGATTGTACGGTTTTGGCTTTCGCTCAGACCCAGAGCATAAGCTTATAAATGGAATGTGTGTCCGAACTTGTACTCCTTTATACTGTATTTATTGATTTTCTGTCGATTGTATGAATGTTTGGTGGCGGAGAATCTATTCTCTTGCTTAACACCCTTTCATATATTTCGTCAAAGGATTGGTAGTGTGATATGGAGTGACAGTGTGGCACACTAAGATGCAATGATCAAGGTTCCTTGTTGAAAAGAAGAACCTTGTGGTGACGATCAAAGCACAGCTTGGATAAGCATAGCTTTGTGTATTACGTAGCTTCACGAACCTCACAACCCGGTGGAGTCTAAAACGGGAGAAGGGAACGCAGGGAGAGCAGCACGTTTCTTTCTAGTTAGAAGTAGTGTCGGTACTTAAACTGGCTGATATTTTACTTATGTGGATGATGGAATGAGGCGCCTCAGATGATAGCTCCTATAGGATCGGGAAACGTGTGTTCAGGAATAACTAATCCACGAAGCTCTATGTGTGGACCGGCCCTGCAGCTATCCAAGGGTTCTCTGCGGGGAATCCTGAGACATTAGCTAGAGTGTCTCGAATCGGTAAGGAGATCCTCCCTAGCCTTAACTCATGTCGGAAACCAAATTCCAAATACGACCCTACGAATTTGATTGTATTACTAGTACGGAGGCATAGTATATGGTAGTTATGCTTCCTATGATTGATACATTTATTTTGAAATGTTTTTTTATATACACTAATAATAATATTATATCCGTATTTACCGTATTTATCATGTTTGATCACCATAAGGTAAAACTCTATCCTCTGGTTTGCGTTGCATTGTATGATGGGACTTGAGTCTTATGGTGATTCCATTTTTCCAAAAGCATTGCATTGTTTTACGTTTTACTTATTTACATGTTCAATCACTTTAAATTATGCACAACAATCCATTGAAATAAAACCCGTTCCGCGTTAGCGGCGTGGTCTTTGGATTTGCCTTATTACTAGTAGTTAAATTAGTTAAGAATTCTCACACCAGTCCCATGACTGATCTGTAGTTTGTTTTCACCTTTGCAAACTCGGGTGCCCTCTTTTCCACACGGGCAGCCAAGTAACAAGTTTGGCTTTCTTTGGAGTTGCTGTCTTTGGAGCTTTCTTGGTGTTGCTTATTTGGAGGTGCTTATGTTGGACCACGAAGACTATCTATCATTTATCTTTTGTTTACATTTTATCTTTAGACTCTGAGACATCCAAACTTATTTTATTTCCAGTTGTTCTAATTTGGAAGTTGAAACTTATTTCCTTTTTGCTGGAAACTTGATGTAATAAGTTAGTACTCTGTGACTGTGGGATTCTGTGTTTGATGACATTCATATTCCGCTGCTATGATGTTGTTATTCTATGGTTTTCCTTTGCTATGTTTTATCTGTGATCTGTATTGTTGTATTTATGTTGTATTCCAAATGATTATTCCTTACTTTCATTCTGTGGAAGTTTGGGGTCATCACATCTTCCACCTCTACATCATCCACAAATTCATCGAACTCCGATCATCACACTTCATATAATAACAGAACTGTTTTACCACTTCATTCCCATCAAAATATCAAACCACCATTCAACAGCAGTCTCTGCCATCCATCCATTCAAATCCTACACAACCATCCATTCATTCATACCACAATTCAACCTTCTCAACCAACTCTGTCTGCTCTGCTTCACGCCAACTAAATTTCTTCCATACCACAACAAATTAAATAGTTCATACACACCACTGTTCTCTCACCAAAACCCCCCTTCAAACTTCACTGCTATCACCATTCACCAAAATCACTCAGCCTTGACATCAAGCATACACACCCAATTAAACTTCACCATACAAACGCTAGTCCAAACCAAAACAATTTATCCTCGTCACACCCCAAATCGAACCCGAATTCCCAAATTACCTCACCTGAGATCCTCCACCTCCAAACCGTGGAACCCCAAACTGAAGTCCCAAACTAACCTCACCGAATTAAATCAGAACACCCTCTGCACCTTGAACTGAGAATCAACAGCGAAGTCGCCTCCTAAATACATATATCAGTCAACGTCCGAAGGTCATCAGCCCCAGCAATCGAATTCTAGCACCCGCGAACCCTAAATTGCAAATTCACCAATCATCCTCCAACCTTGGTCACGTAGTTGAGCATTAAATCCAGTTTCATCTCGTTCTTTTTTTCCTATCTTCTGAAATTTTCCAATTTCAGTATTTTCATTGGTTTATTTTATTTCGAAGAAAGGGACCGGCTTTCTCCGAGCAAGTAGAATTAGGGTTTTTTAAAGGTCGGCCAAGGAAAAGTTTGGGCTTGTTGTTTATAATTGTGATTTTAGGCTTTGTTAATTCGGCTTGTGATCTCTATTTGTATCAAATTTATTCAATTGGTCCTGTGGTAATTTTTGTGAATTGGCTTGTGAGTTCTGCATACTTAACCTATCATCATTTTCCTTGTCTTCTATTTCCTTTGGTTTTTGTTTTGATTTTTCTTAAAATTTTGTCTCCAATATACTATAAAAACAAAAACAAAAAAGGGAGAATTTTTTTCGAAACCAGGTACAACGGAAATTAGAAAAAGGGTTCAAGCAATTGCACACCAGGTGGGGTGTGAACACGCTAGCACTACTCAATTGCACTAGACGGACTGCCGATCACTGTAAAATTTTCTAAACCCTACAGGTGCTCTACTACAAAGAAAAATATATAGAAATTGCATGTAAAAATGTTCTGCAGGTGCCGCAGCTTACTTGTAAAATTTTTATTTCTACAATTTATTATTCTGTGTTTGTTCTGTGACTGTGCTGAATATTTTGCCCGTTGATGTGTGGTTTAAAATATTAAAACGAACATGGGATTAATTAAAAAGATGATTTTTAAAATCGAATCGAGGATTCCCCAAAAGCTCATAGGACAAAATATTCGTTAAATTGACAATTAGGATTGATACTCTCTGAGGTGTCTAAGGAACGTAGTGTCTCAAACTCAAACAGGTTCTTAAACCTTCAGTTGTGTTTCTACGGTGATTCGTGGCACACTGATAGCTCCTGTCCGAACCTGGCCTATACTTGTATTCATATAATCCGAAGTTGTTAATTTTAACATATTTTTTTAAAAAAGAGCTTTCTTAAAAATGTCACAATTTCCCTATTCCTATGGATTTTATGATAGTTATGAAAATCAATATAATCCATATAATTTTACACCAAATTCATATGGATATTTTAACTGCTATTATACAAACAATTTGGATATTACGCCACCAACTTCTCAAAATTTTCAAAATAATCCTAATTGTACACCACCAAATTTTCAAAATGATGATCAACCCTCAAGTCTTGAAATAAGTGTTCAAGCTCTACATGAAGAAAGTCAAAGATTTAATGAATCAAGTCAAAGATTAATTGAATTAATGTGCAACAATTCAAGTCAAAGTTTTCGAAATAATCAAAATTTGAATTCACCTCCAAATTCAAATGATTTTGATTATAACCCTTGCCAATTAAATTTCAAACTCCAAAATGAATTTCAAATTCAAAATGGGAATGTGAATAACTTTTCAAATGGTTTTGGCAATGGGAATAATTTCAATGATGGTGCGATTAACGATCTTCGTTTTGAATAATTTCAAATTGAAAAGTCTCATGTCATAATTATAAATTTGATTTTGTTGAGCAAATGAACATACTCGACGATTACTTGTAGTTTCGTGAGAAACAGAATCGAATCCAAACTTGTAACGATTTGAATAAAAATCCACCTTTGACCACAATCGAGAGTTTCAAATAACAGCTTTTGAAATTGATGAAAATCCCGATGAAGTTATTGAAATCTCTATGATTGATTTGAATTTGAATTCCCTTGAAAACGAAGACGTCAATCTTCAATTTGATCTTCCTCTCTCAGATTTTGAAAATTTAGCAACTTCAAATTGTCAACATGACAAAAATGATGAAGTTCTTAACAACTGTTTTAGTGAGGACGACTTCGATGAGCGAAAACTTCTTAAACTGATTGACGACGATGTTGGTGGGTCTAAAACTGAAAATGAAAACTTTGAAATTCTTGAGGTTGAAAACACCGAAACTGCTAAATGTGATCTTAAACACAATGCCGATCTTTCTGAAACTGTTGAAACTCCTTCCGACTTGATCGTTTCAACTGAACCTCACTATGATCACTTGTTTTTCAATGATAAATTTATGCGGTATATGAACTCTTTCTGGAATAACACTGTTTTTGAGAAAATACGATTTCGAAATTTACTGAAAATTCATTTGTTTGGTTTTGACTTTAGGTTTACGAATGAACCTCTTGTTAACAAAATTTCAAATATCAAAGCAAAACCGAACAATATTTCTCAAAACAAGTGTGGGGATAAGAGTGATTCACACATCTCTCAATTTATACATCATCTGAACAAATCAAAATTTGTTTTTGAAACTTTTGTCGAACCCCGTCTCGATGACCTTTCTTTAGTTGCTACGAAAATTCAATTCGATTTTAGGATCAATTGTAACCTCAAAATTTTAAATTTAGCAACTCAAACTTTATGAAAAAACAAATTTTGCTTTTCCAAATCTGACACATAATATAAAATCCTTTATGATTTGGTTTTCTATGCTTAAGTTGTGTCTCACAATCTTGATGAGGCTGATCCATTGGTCCATTGAGGATCGGTTCATATATTCGATGACTGCTTATTTTCTGCCCGTGTACCTGGTAAGTCATGCTGACCCTCTTATTTTATTTACTTTTCACTAAGATATGTCTGATTAACGACTGTAAGGACACAGTCACACTCAAGTGTGGGAGGAATTTACATTACATCAGCAATCAAATTTTATGAAGTAGGTCATTCATTGAACAAGGATTAACTTAAATTCATAAATAACACCTTGGTTCTTATTTGATAAGTTGAATTATTGGGTGATGGAAATGAACATTATTTATTCATTGAATTGTAATGTGTCTTTTTAAGATACTAGGTTGAGACTGTGCAGACGCTAGTCGTGTTCTGGAGTAAGTGTGTCAGCCCTTGTTATACATGTTAGAATGTGCAAGTAAAAATAATCAAAAAATATAAAAAATCAATCATGAAATAAAAATGATTTTGCACCTACATTTGTTGGATTTTCTGAGTTCGTTTTCATGCATAATATTTTTTCTCACTCAAATTTTTAAAATCGTAAGTTCTAAATCCACTTGGCCCAATTAAGGAGAAATGACTCATTGTAGCATTCTTCTTCGATACCCCACATTATTCAAACCCAAGTTTTAGTCGATTTACATTCATGTTTCGATAAGTTTTTCTTATATTGGTATACTTAAGAACCTTGTACTGATTTATTTTCAAAGGTTCAGAAACGTCACTTTTTTATACCAATATTACATTACCCACTTCGTACTTGTTTAAAGGTAAGATAACCATATACCACATCTTATTTTATATGGGTTATCTATCTTACGAAACTTTGCTTATTATTCCTTCCAGCTTTTTATATAACATCAATCCAGACTTGTGTGTTGAATTAGGGTTATATAAGTAAAGTAACTAGGGCACAAAACTTTCCTTTCATGAAGTGTTGGTTATGATTCGCTTAGTAGAGGAGGAATCAAATGAAAAATGAAATAATGTACGGTATCATTCCATTCCATCACCGCTCATCATTCATCATGCAAAAAGAAAAAAATGAAAAAAAAATTCAATAAAGAGAGAGTCTCTCAGAATAAAATAGTCATTTATCATTCTTGACTATGAAGCATCCATTTCCATTACATCCACATCCATCGTACCGTACTTAGAAGCAAGGATTGTAGTTGAGGAGATGAAAGGAAACAAAACGTCCATATGTGCCTTAGTATTACTTTATCTTTTGTAGCTTGAAGTTCAACTAATACACTTGCCCTCTTATCAATAACATTTTTAGAACTTACAAATTTCTCCTTCATCTATGCATAACTCATATCCAATACATTACAGTTACACTAGTGCAAAATTATTCAAAAAAAAAGATAATAAATGATTGGGTGCGCATTGTCGATGTGAAGAACTTTGATTGACTCCACGCTCTTAACCTTCAAGACAATTACAGTCTTATCAAGGAATTATGATTCAGCTTGAAATTTTTTATTCATTTTTGCACAAATTATGGGATGGACAATTTGGGGCTAAACCATTATTATTGAAGTTAGGTGAAATCCTTGGAATATGAAAGACCTTAAATATATTGTTTGATTAATCCGCGTACACAAAGACGCTTTGGATTTTGTGGGTAGTATCCGCTAACAACCCTCACGAGACAAAACTCGTCCTACTAGGGACACCTAGGGGTTTAACGGCTTGTTGCATATGCTAAATGCAATCATGTTTCCTACGAAAGTGTGACATATCTTAGTTTAGTTTATTCGAGGACAAATAAAAAGATAAGTGTGGGGGTATTTGATATACACGTAAATGTGTATATTTATCTGCTTATTTATCTTATTTTATATTTAAAATAATTGATACTGTGTATTTATAGTTGTGTTTTCAGATTATTTATGATGAATGGATTAATGCACTTAATTGTTGAAAAGCTTGAAGAATTGTTGTATGAAGAGTGTTAATTTTGAGAGCTAGATTAAAGCTTGAAGAAATGTTGCTGTTCAACCACCTTCGGCCACATATTTTAATGATTCAATGCCTTTTCATAAAGATAGTTTGTCGCAGATGTTATGGAGTTCCTATTCATGCTCAAAACAATTGAATTTGATGTCATTTGATGCCCGCAAGCTATGCCAATTGCAAATCCATTCACATTTCGTTCACACTAGCTCAATTGCAAGGCCTCTCATTCATGTTGCGTTCACACTGGTTTATGTGTTATTTTAGAAAAGGGATTTTGTCCCACATTGTGTAATGAGCCTCTTAGCCTTGGCCAATACAACTATAAATACATTGTATCTTATTCATGTAAAAACACTTAGTTTTATTCTGTAATTCTCTTCTTGAAATAAAACTGTTCTTCTCACTTTCTCTCAGTTGTTATTTTATTTTATTTATGTTCATATTATTTATATTCTGTTTCTCTTCTTCTTTAGCTATGTCTAGTTAATCCCCTTTGATTAGGGGGTGATGACGCTAATAGATATGATTCAACATGAATCACGTAGCCATAAGATTGAGGACTTTATACATGTAGATATGGATCTGAATAAGGGTTAGATCTGAACCTTCATATTCTGCGTCGTTTAAGAGTTATGCTCCTTCACAGGGTATATTCGTGTTCGATCTAACAATTATCAGATTTAGATCTAATTTTAGGGTTTTAGAAATTAATTATTGAATCTGTCCTGATAGTCTATGGTTGTTTAAGAGCTCAGCTCCTGCATAGGCTATGCTTGTCGTTATTTACTTATTTGTTTCTAAGAACCTAATTATCGTTGATTCATGTGTGTGACAGAAACATGAATTAGATCTATATTTATTTGTTGGCTATTGATGAGTGTGAATCCAATCTATGTCATTATCCCCTAATTGCTTTCTCTTATTATATTAATCTCTCTTTTTATTTAATTGTTGTTATTTTTTGTGTTTTTCAATC
Source organism: Allium sativum (assembly GCA_030737875.1). Lineage (NCBI taxonomy): Eukaryota > Viridiplantae > Streptophyta > Magnoliopsida > Asparagales > Amaryllidaceae > Allium > Allium sativum. The sequence goes on from CM060919.1 coordinate 252,193,759, forward strand.
AACCAAAATCCTGGAATAACTTGATTGGATTTATTAATTAAAATACTTTTGGTCCCAGAGTTCGACACCCTCTACAACAATCCTTGTTGTTTAGGAAAGCCAAACGGATTTTACAGTTGTTTACAATTGTTTAATTTGTTCGCAAACAGTTCACTATAAAAAGTCGATTGGCCTTGCCAAAAAATACATTTAAAACTCATAATTTTCACATTAAACTTCACTGTCTATTTTTATGTTGCAATACATAAAAATCTTATAAATGCATAATTTATCAGAAATTACACTTTATAAAGATTTTCCAAATTTGTTTTCTATGTTTAAATTTATTTACTTTAATTTAACCACAAATTTAATATATTCTCCCTAAATCTCCTTAAGTTTTAATGATTAAATAACAAAATTCTTCGATTTCCACGTGTTAACACGAACCCAAATCTTGAATTCAATCTAGATAATTATTTAAATTATTTTCCTTGAGTAGCATTTACTTCTCAATTGATAAATTATAATATCCCTTATAATTTATTACTATTATTACAGATAATCGTCAAATCAGGGTTGTTACAATGAAATTAAATAGAAATCTAAAATTCTCTTTTAAAGATTAACACACACACAAACATTCATAAATAGTACGTTATATGGATTGTCTGCTTTGAATAATACTAAAATGTACCTTTTCAACTAAATATTTAGGCAAACACATACAGAAATAATTTATTAAAACATTAAGTTTTACAATATAGCGTAATTACCAAAAAAAATATAGCACTCACTGAAACTTCAGGTCTGAATAATAGTAGCAAGAAGAAAGCTATGGAGAAAATAATTAAATTAAAGGTGCATACATTGAAATAAAATTAGATTTTGCATTGCGTAGAATGTATAAATCGATAATGTATACTTTTAATAATTTGAAACAAATAATGAAGAAAAATAGTTTAAACTAACATTTTGCCTGAAACAAAGGCAAAATCTGACATTGGAGGTTTTACATGGAAAATTCCTCTTAGAAAGTTAGCAGCAAAAAAAGTTGCATAACCAAATATTTAGTTCATGGGTATTGCAAAGCTTTCTCAAGTCTAAAAGCCAACATTTTGCCTTACACTCTTGCTGAAATATTTGAGTTTATCATAGAGGTGAGTATCCTCACACCTTCTAGATGGAACAAGAAAATTTTGTTGATTGGGATGTATTTTTGTTACTGTAAACTCAGTTTTTTTATTTATTTATGTTAGTTTACAGTAAATATGCGTGTCTGGCCTACTTTGAGAGCATGTAGCTCCTTCATCATGTCGCTTAAGCTCTAAGGCTAAGATGTATAAATAAAACCATAAAGTACCCAAAATGACAGGTTGGAAACAAACACAACATTAACATCTAGAACTCATTCAAGAGTTCGAAACCAGCTAATGTAGTCATTATAAATATATGTAATCTACGTGATAGCTCTACGGCCATCTAAAATCAACATCATCAATAATGGTGAAAATATTTATAAATCAACGAAATCTAGAAATCACGAACATTGAAATCTAGAAAGGGATAAAAGCATATGGATCCATACTAACGGTGGCGAGTCAATGCTACGCTGCATGTGCACAATGTTGAAATTTGTGATACACAAATCACAACAATTTTGGGTAACAAATAATCTATGAAGATTTTGTGGAAGATTTGTTGCTATATTTGTGGGATATTTGGAATTGAAGGCTATAATTATTTGGTTTTTATCCAAATAGTTTTTAACATATATGAAGATAATTTTGGTGTCAAGTTTATTTGGGTATGAAGAAATTCATTCTATAAAGGACCTAGTGAACATCTTCATTAGGTGTGGGTGAGAGCCACCAAGAGTGATCATTCTAGCTATTCCAAATTGAGTGTTCTCCTTCATATTATTTAGCCATTAGATATTCTCTACCTATTTCTCAATAAGGTTATTGGTTCAAGTTGTAATTGTTTGTAACGATAGTTGAGATCAATTGTAAACAATTTTTTATTAGTGAATCAACAAAGATGGTGGTTGGGTGGAATATCATGTGCTCATATTTCCGATATTATGTGTGCTGTTTTTTTGTTTTTCAATCAAATTCATCTTCAAGTGATTAGGTGATAAAGATCCTATTTTTCTTGGCGTTTTGTCAAACTTCCGCTGTGCACAAAACACCAATAGTTTGGCATCAGAGCAATTTTTGCATAACAGATTGGTATCGGAGCTCAGTTCATCGCATAGCTTGGAGTGATTTTGGATTAAAGATTGTAGATGTCGGAGATGATGTTGCTTTCATGGATGGCTATTGTGGAGTAGGAGATTTTGAGAATTTGGAATGAAGAACCTAATCCGCAGCAAGGTGGAGATGTTGGTTTTGATCACTGCTGAGGATCCGTTGAGGATCATGTTATCGATTGTTGTCTTCACGTTGATAATTCTCGAGGGATCCATGTAGATGAAAAGGGATCAAGTGGTAGGCGTATATCGATAAAGAGAAGGTGTGATTAAGTCTGGACTTGAAGAGAATACAAGATGGTTTTATCTCGTAGCCGTTAAAATCGAGATGGTGTTAATTGAGAAAAGAAAGTTGAAAGTGAGAGCTAGTTGGCTAGTTTTGAGTGAAGGAATTGTTGTGATTTGGTATCAAGGTGGAATGTTGAAATTTGTGATACACAAATCACAACAATTTTGGGCAACAAATAATCCATGAAGATTTTGTGGAAGATTTGTTGCTATATTTGTGGGATATTTGGAATTGAAGGCTATAATTATTTGGTGTTTATCCAAATAGTTTTTTAACATATATGAAGATAATTTGGGTGCCAAGTTTACTTGGGTACGAAAAAATTCATTGTATAAAAGGCCTAGTGAAGGGTGAGAGCCACCAAGAGTGATCATTCTAGCTATTCCAAATTGAGTGTTTTCCTTCAAATTATTTAGCCATTAGATATTCTCAACCTATTTCTCAATAAGGTTATTGGTTCAAGTTGTAATTGTTTGTAACGATAGTTGAGATCGAGTGTAAATAATTTTTTATTAGTGAATCAATAAAGAGGGTGGTTGGGTGGAATATCGTGTGCTCATATTTCCGACATTACTTGTGTTTTTTTTTTCAATCAAATTCATCTTCAAGTGATTGAGTGATAAAGATCCTATTTTTCTTGGCGTTTTGTCAAACTTCCGCTATGCACAAAACACCAACAATTTGGTATCAGAGCAATTTTTGCATAATACACAATACTATAATTGACCAAAAGTCCTAAATTCTACGTTGACCTGAAAGTCTGAATACTACGGTTGACTCAAAGGTCTATATATTGTGATTAACCCGGAGGCCTATATGCTACATTCGACCCGAAGGTCTAAATACTATGTTCAACCTAAACGTATATATATATACTATGTTCGACCCAAAGGTCTATATATTATGTTCGACCAAATGGTCTAAACAACATGTCACCAACTTCTAAGTAGTAACCCGAATAATGGTAATTGTGCGCCCCATACCACACGTTCTCATTTATTTATTTACTATGAGTTAATCAATTCCACATTAAAAATAACTTCAATCAAACGAGTTTGGAGTGAACCATATGATTAATCTATGTGTCTCATACCGTGTGTTTCATTATATCATTTAAATCACTTTCACGTTCTTCTGAAGAGTGCTAAAATATGTGATTTTATAAATTCGAAATACTTGGTTTGAGAAAATGAGTTTATAAAATGACTTTGAAAGCCATTTGAGTCTTTTCTTTGAAAATCTATATATATTGGAAAATATTGTATATTTTAGTTTTGAGATAATTTTATTTTTGAAACCAATCTAATAAACATTTATCTCAAAGCAATAATTTATATATATATAAACATTTAAAAATACTTTTATAAAAATGTGTACAGTGTCACAAATGTATGAAATCATTCATGAAATCAACACACAAAATTCACATAAAACCTCACCAATCCAAAGTACAATTAGTGGCAATGTCGGCTTTTCTATTGTACGGACAAGCCTAGAAAAACACATTAAAATTTGGTTTGGAAATCATCAAAATTTACTTAAGAAAATGTTCAGAAACCAAAATAGATGGACATAATATGCAGGAATAATTTATGGTGCACAATATAATATAGGGTTCGACCCTCCCTTAAGCTTTAGGTCGACCTTGCTTGGTTATGGGTTGACCCATATGAGGTCAGAATCGACCTCGATGGATGCGACTGCCATACAACTTTTTCCTGTTACTAACTCATTTTCTGATGCATTTTTAACCTTATTTCAAAGTAGGCCAGACACACATATTTATTGTAAACTAAAAGAAATTAAAAAAAACTGAGTTTACAGTAACAAAAATACATCCCAATCAACAAAATTTTCTTGTTCCATCTAGAAGGTGTGAGGATACTCACCTCTATGATGAACTCAAACATTTCAGCAAGAGTTGAAGGCAAAATGTTGGCTTTTAGACTTGAGAAAGCTTTGCAATACCTGTAGAGTAGCTTACTGGAACATGCAAGCCAAAAATATAATATACAATAACAAAGATGAGAAATTGATGAAATAAATTTCTGATTTTTATTAAGATTACCTGTAGCAACTGAGATTTATAACTTTCTTCTAATTTAGTTGATATTTGGAGTTTTAATTTAAAGTTTGTGTGGTACTAAGGGCACCCCAATATGTTCTTCCTAATGCCGCAATTTAAAAAATAAACCTCATTAAATTTTGTATGCTTCCTAATACCACATTACTTTTTCATTCTAATCTCTCACTCAATCATTATTTGCAAAACTAATCAAGCACTAAGCTAATCCAAAAACCCTAATCTCTCGTAATTGCTGCCTTCTTCGCATCTCTCTCGAGAAATTCAAATTCGTATGGTAATCTTTCAATTGTTTGGTTATTTGAAATCCCTAATCGCTCATTTTCTCTTCTAGTTTTCTTAATTCAAACCTTATTCACTGTTATTGTATATTCCTCAGCATTGCTGCGCCGAATTCGTTAATCGGTTATAGATCTAGGGTTTAGCTAGTTGATCGGTTTTAGAAATAAGGACGAATGAATATCGAGTGAAATAGAAATAAGGTAAAACAGTGTGGTAGCCCCTATTTTTTAAGTTGCGGTATTAAGAAGAGTGTAATACTAATTCTTGTGGTATTTTTTAGTCGCGATATTAGAAAGAACATATTGGGGTACCCTTAGCACGACACTAAAGTTTTTGAGAGGAAATGGTAAATTCCTTTTATTATAAGTTTAGAGAACAAGAAGAAGAGGATTTTCGTAGAGGATGTACTATATGCACTAAAATTGGTCTCTAGATATCTTTTTCCTTAATTAACTCAATTTGGGCGTTGTTAATGGTCCACTGAGGCTAAATGGTGATTAGTTCAGGCTAGGTAATGCTGTTATCTTGTTTTTACCCATTTTTACACTATATTACATTGTCTTAGCTTAAAACTTGTATTTTTAGCATTGTAAACTTTTACAAAAATTGTGCAAATATGTTTAAACTCTTTTTAAATAAATTTAGCACTAATTGTTAACATGTTGACCCAAAATTTACGTTTTTGAAATAAATTGTTCATTTTACACTTTTCTTGAACAAAATTTACATTTTAATGCTAAATTTGTACAATTTTTTTTTTGACACAAATAAGACTATTTTATTTCTCTTTAAATCAATATCTAGGACTATTTTGACAATCACATTTAAGACTATTTTGACATACAAATATTGATTTTAAATCGCATTTAAGACTATTTTGACATACAAATCACATTTAAGACTATTTTAACATACAAATGTTGATTTTAAATCAATATTTAGGTTTGGTGTCACACCTATTTGGTGTATACCTGAACTGACAAAAATGCTCTTTACTAATAATTGTAATGTAACGTATATCTTTCTTCTTTATTAATAATTCTCTATAGATTAGGCTGCAACTTAGACTTGTGATCCTAAAAACAAACACATATGATAAAAGGAATCAAATCAAGAAAGAAACGAAAAGTAATTAAAGTTAAATAGCAATGTTCCTTTAATTAGCAATGTGCGTCATTAATGACAATATTAGAGACATAAATGGGAATAACGTTAAAATTTGAAAGTAGACAATTAAATCTAGAAGCGTAAGATATTTATATGAAGTAAATATATACATGTGTATTAGCATGCATGTTACGCTTCTAGATTTAATTGTCAGCTTTCAAATTTTAACGTTATTCCCATTTATGTCTCTATTAATGTCATTAATGACGCACATTGCTAATTAAAGGAACATTGCTATTTAACTTTAACTACTTTCCGTTTCGTTCTTGATTTGATTCCTTTTATCATATGTGTTTGTTTTTAGGATCCCAAGTCTAAGTTGCAGCCTAATCTATAGAGAATTATTAATAAAGAAGAAAGATATATGTTACATTACAATTATTACTAAAGGGCATTTTCGTAAGTTCAGGTATACACCAAAAAAGTGTGACACCAAACTTATTTCGATTATTAGTAAAAGATGATGTTTTATTTCTCTTTAAACTTCTTCAAGAAGTGAAAATTTACCATTTCACACAGTTTCAATAAAGCTTCGGCTTTCTAATACATGAATTATTTTAAGTTCACCGATCGGTGAACTTCAGGTTCTCATAATGCAAATATAGGTTAATTAATTTACGATGAACTCGTGGTAATCAAAATTATTGCAAACTTCTAATTTAGAAGCTTTTACGTTTTTGCTGGTTAAGAAATTCTATTAAGATTTCAAGCTTGTGAACTCAGTCAACAAGTCTTTTTATAATTCAAAACTTTAGGTCTTACACTTTTAAGTTATACATTTTCTAATTATACTAAAATTTCTTTGCATAACTTCAATTTTTTTCTCTGGCTTATTTAACAAATGGAAAAATAATAATAAATCATAGTGCAAAAAACAATACAAAAGAGTAACCATTAATAAATGGTGCTGTTAGACCAAGAAAAGGACAACCTTTTTTAAGCATCATCAGACTATATACGTGAAACTATGAACAATGGGTATAGGGTGTTATTAAACTACACATCCGAATTCTAGATATGTATATTTCCTTTTTAATAATTAAATCATTTGGTCCTCCTTTTTTAGAACTTCTGGTTCTTTATTTTGAGGAAGCTTGAAATTTAATAATTTATGAAAAATCAACTTTTTAGCATTAAGAAATTGCAGGTTCACAATTCCCTTTTTTGATGGTAGATATCAATCTTACATGTTTTTACTAGTGTTCCATTCACATCAGGTGTGCTAAATCAAAATCAATATTGAATCTAAACATAACTTCTAGATATGTATTATCCTTATATTTATTTATCTAAAAAACAATAAATTGTTTCTTCTGGATGTATAAATCATATAGAAAATCATTTCCAAAGTCTTCACCTATACCGAAATCCAAATCAAAAGGTTTTTTAAAATGAGAACATTATTTATTAAACATGTTCAGATTGTTAGGTCCATACCACAAATAGAACGCAATAAATTTTATTTGAATAGACAACAATAAAATTGTCAAGTTTAAACTTTTCTCTAATGATTTTTTTTTTTACAAAAGTAGGTATGTTATTGAGATGTACAATATGATAAAATTAGAAACAAAAGGGAAAAAAAATTCAAATTCAGAATGAGATTTGAAATGTAATAACTAAAATATATGCGCAGCAGAATGAGATCCAAAACTTTAAACCTACATATTTACTATAGAATGAGAACTAAACAAATAGGATTAATAGAGCGAGATCCATATAATAACATGTATATAATAAGATATGAAAATTGAGATCCATGATGGTAAGAATCTGAAAACAAAAAAAAAATTAGTAGAGTAAGATCAAATGACTTTTTAGTATGTGAATAATCCCAGATCAAATTCAAGTAATCTCACAAGGTGATTAACATAGAAATGTGTTTATTTTATGCTCTTATATTTTATCTTTTGTAAACAAATAAATGATACTTTGGGTATTTTTATGTGTTTTTACAGATTTCAAGTGATGCCTCCTTCGTTTCAGATTAAAGGCCAACTACAAAGAAAAAAAGCTACTTCCCCATATCAAAGCCATCTTAATTGCAAAAGAAGTTGCAGCCCACTGGTAAAGACATAGAAATGTGTACAAAGTAGCCTGAGTTTGATCCTTGGCAAGTGCTATATTTTTTTTTGAAAAAAGGAACATGAATGCATTCACACCCTGCCTTATGCGTTTTGAAGAATAAATGAACCAAGCGATATTATATATATATAGTCATAATAATGCATCTATCTTTATATATATATATATATATATATAATATGCACTTAATGAGGATTTTTTTGAATTTTGGCGTAATCCTCTCAAGAATTGAAATCCAATAAATCACATTTGATTATCATGCAAAGAGAAGGGGAAAGTTTTAATTACACATCTTCAATTAAACACATCCTTATCTTCTCACTGAACGTGCAATGCATCAAAAGGAAGGACATTGATTACAGGTCGCCAATCAAGCGTCATGAAAGGATTATTCCTTTATCTTTGGGAAGGATATTTTCATATATTTATTTTGTGGGCCTTGTATTCAAATAAAAGGAGAAGGCTACATCCTGTATAAAAGGACCATTGTATCATTGTAAAAAGTATTCCATTTTTCTCTCCACTATTTTGTATTCTCGTTTATTAATAAAAAGTTTTTCTTCATGTTAGTTGACTGTCTTTTTCTTCTATAATGATTTGTGTGTCTACTCAATTAGTTTTGATAGAACACATATTGTTATTTTCTTTTATTACTGCATGTTAGCGAATGTCCATTTGATTAGATTCACCGGTACATTCTGCTTTTAATTTTCTGTTATTGTTCTAGTTATTATAATCTTTTTCTTGTAATTGATTCCCTTCTTTTCAGTTGTTGAATTTGACATCGGTCTGATTAGATTCAGATTCGTAGTAGTTTCAATAACATTAATTCAAACAAAAACTTCTCCAAAATTTGCCTAACTCGCCTAAGAATAGATAAATAATAAGATTTAAACACCTCCCTGTGATTCGACCTGCATATTACGCGACCTGTGCGCTTGCAGTATTTAATTTAAAAATTCGCGCTTTTCTAATTCATAGGAAAGCGACGAACAAGTTTTTGGCGCCGTTGCCGAGGAGGTAACGATTAAATTTTATTATTTATTTAATTTCTGATTCGTGTTAGTTTTCATTTTTTTATTTTCTCATTTTTGTTTTCTTTTATATATAGAAAATATTCTTAATTAGATGATTTGGTATTGATTGTTCATACCGTAATCTTCTACACATGAAAAAAAAAACTTGCCAATTTTTCTTTTATTTCTTTCCTTAGTTTTTGTTTTCTTTTTTTTTTTTTTTTTTTTTTGCCATTTTTCATTGAATTTCTTGCCTTTTCCTTTCAGTTCCTTTCCTCTTTTCTTATTCCCTTTCTAATTCTTTTACAATTCTCCCTGTTTTCAACAATTCGAAAAAAAAATTAATTACATAGCCTTTCTTCTTCTTATACATCTCAAAAAAAAATCAATCATTTTTTTTCTATTTATTTCTTCTGTCCTGCATTTTTTTTCCTTTCATTTCTCTCTCCTTACAAATTTTCCTCCTAATATCTCTCATACTCTCTTCTTTTACAATTTCTAGATAATAAAAAAAAGGTGAGAATATTTCTTTCCAAATTTTCTTTCCTTTTCTCTTCATATTTCTTTGTCGTTTATCTCCAACTTCTTCAGCAAACTGTACTCGCTCCCACCCCCTACCACAATTCAACATCATAATCTTCCTACCATAAACTAACGCACCAATTCTTCAGCCTATACCACGTCCTTTTCCATACTGTTCATTTCACAACCGTACCCCCCTGTCCATTTATCACAACATCTCAGCCACCGCAATTTCTACACCACCTAAACCCTGCACCGCCCCCCATTCATTCTCAACTACAGCAAACAACTCCATCACCCATATTCACCCAACGTCATATTGAAACCATCCACTCTTCTCCCCGCGTGAATTTTCGTTTGGGGTTCAGCGTGTTTTGAGAAGTAAAAAAAAAAAGGATTGGCTTGAGGACATTAAAAGAGAAAGGATTGTCTGCCTTTTGATATGTTTCCTTTTGAATTGCAAGTGTAAGATTTTTGTTCCCTGACTTTAATTGTGGAGTTTTGAGCAAGTTTAGCCAAGAGGGACCGCATTGAATTTCTCTCTGTGTTTTGTATTGGCAAGTCAGGAACTGGAGACGTGTTAGATTGTTCACAGTTAGCTTTTGATTTTAATTTTGGTTAGAATAGTTTTTATGTCTCTTGGTTTGTTTCTTTTTGTCGAGCATCATTTAGCTTAAATTTAATTTTGTTTTGTCGTCGGTTTAGTTAGTCTTTTCCTTTTGAATTTTTTATTTATTTTGGGATTTAAATTTGATTTGATTTTTTTGTTTATTTGCTTTCTTAAAAAAAAAAGGAGGACAAATCAAAGGATCGAAAGAAAGATTTCGAGCAAGGCAAACAGGATTTCAATTGTTGGAGCGGTTGCACACCAAGTGGGGTGTGAACGCGCTAGCGCTACCCAATTTCACTGGAGGACTGCCGATCTAGGTGAGAAATTTCTAAACTTTACAGGTTCTCTGCTGTAAATAATTTTTTTTTATAGACATTGCTTGTAAAAATTTTCTGCAGGGGCAGTGGCTTGCTTGTACAATTTTTTAAATTCTGCAATTATTTTTGTGTGATTGTTGTTTTTGGCTGCATTCTGAAATAAATCTAGTTACGAGCACAACCCTAACAAACATAAGGTGAGGAAGTCATTACCTTTCCTTGGCTCCAAAAGAATTAAAATCTGTCATTTGCATCCTCCCTGGACTTAAATAAAAATTGATTAGACGTTGGCCTTAGGAGAAAAACTCAAGCTCAATAGGACAAACAAATTGGGTTAAATAGCTTAGATTTAAAAATTTATTTTGCTGTGTGGAATTTGTTCTATTCCTTTGGGAAAGGACGGTGATACGTATTACATCAGGAATTTTTCGACATTCTAGCAAATTAACTTTTTCAATCTATTTATTTAATTTGATTTGCAAAACATTTAACTGCAAGAGTGTATTTTGTGAAATTGATCTTCTCAAGGATTTGATCGCGGATATATATTAGTTCAATTTATTGAACTTCTAGCAAAAGAGGTTGCATACTACCCGTAAAACATTGGTCGTATCCCTTAGTATTTTTACTATACGTGAACGACCATAAGACCCTCTTCCCCCTTCAAATCGAGATTGTCAATTAATAAGATACACTTGAGTTTGTTATTTATTTTGATTGGGAGCTTCTTGTGTCAACCTTAAGTCTAGGAATTTCTTTGTTTGCATTTAACAACAATGAGTGAAAAAAGTGTTAGCCAACACAATTCTCCTAGAGGTTCTCAAGTAAACCAAAACTTTCAAAACGAGATGGATCAAAATCAAACAAATCAAAACTTGCATAATCTCAATATGGATAGACCCTTATCTCTTCGTGATCGATGTTATCCAACTAGGACCGTTCAACCCTCTGTCATCGTATTCCCACCAGCTGAAGGAAACAATTTTGAGCTTAAACATTCTTTTATTCAAGGAGTACCAAAATTTACTGGGTTTGAAAATGCTTATGAATTTCTAAGTGAATTTGAATTATATGCGTCCACAACAAAAATGCAACAGTTGTCTAATCAATCAATCAAGCTAAGGCTAATTCCATTTGCATTACTTGAAAGCGCTAAAAGATGGCTAAATTCTCTTCCTAGAGATTCCATAAGAAGTTGGGATGAATTTGTCACTATATTTTTGAAAAAGTTTTTCTCTTTCCATAAAACTCTCAAAATTCGAACCGAGATAAATCAATTTTGTCAAAATGAGGGGGAAACATTTTCAAAATACTTTGAGAGATTCAACCAACTATTATATAGTTGTCCTCATCATGCATTTCCCAAAGATCACTTATGTCAAATTGCATATGAAGGGCTAAACTACCAGACTAGAACTCAACTAGAATCAATGTGTAGAGGAGACTTTATGTCTAAGACGGCTGATGAAGCTTGGCAATTCTTAGAAGATTATTCTGAAAAGGAAATGCAATGGGAATCAATTCGTGTTCCCTCTCGTACTTCTATTAGAGGAGTGCATGTCGTGGACACAAGTCAAATTTCCTTAGAAAATCAAACTCTTCAAGCCAGAGAAGGGCAACCCCACTATTACTCTCAAGACTAAGCCAATGCTATAGCTCAAAATAATCCTTACTCATCCACGTACAATCCTGGTTGGAGGAACCACCAAAAATTTTCTTGGTCAAACCCCAATAATTCGGCAAACCCATCTCACGTGCAAACCTTTATTCCAAATCTGAATTATCAAGCTCCATCTCCCAATTCTCAAACCTCTCAAGCTGCACCTCAATCCAAACAACCTTATAGACACCCCAACTTTCAATCATCAAACCAATCCTCTCAATCTTCTCAACCGTCACAAGATATTATTCGATTAGAAAAACAAATAAATAATCAAGATGTTAAACTCGAACAAATGATGAATACGATGAAGGAACTAATGAAAAGTAATGAGCGAGGAAAGTTGCCTAGTCAACCCGAGGTGAATCCAAAATATAACTCTCGCGCTCTAAATTCTTGTGAGGATGAAAACCACAATCCGGTCAATGTTGTTACAACCCTTCGATCTAAAAAGGGGATTGATAATAATGTTGGCAACCCTGACAAACCTTCGAACTCAACCCAAATACAAAAGTTTGATGATCACTTAATGACTACAAATGTCAGTTCTTCTAAACCTCCATCTTCCTTAAATGTTGGCAATCCCAACAGTTTTTCTCCTAGTGTTGGCAAACCCGACTCACCTTCTGAAATCGATGTTGGTAATACGAACATTTCATCTTCTACACCCTTATCACCTTCTTCTTCCATGGCTAAATCTTTATCATCGAATGATAAAACTGATCGTAGAGTCGAAAAACTCATAGCTCCATTTCCCCATAGACTCAATAATAAGAAGAAAGCGGCAAATTTCGATAAAATTTTGGAAATTTTCAAACATGTCTGTGTGAACATTCCTCTTTTAGACACCATTCAACAAATTCCTCAATATGCTAAATGTCTTAAGGAATTGTGCACACAAAAATGTGCAACTAATGTCCCAAAAACCGCCTTTCTGACTGCGAATACAAGCACTATTCTTTCGAATCTTGCCCCAGTCAAGTATAAAGACCCTGGCTGCCCTACGATTGATTGTAAAATAGGAAACACTCACATCTTTCGTGCCCTACTCGATCTTGGTGCCAGTGTCAATCTACTTCCTTATACTGTTTATCATCAACTTGGACTAGGGGAGATTAAACTAACAAACATCACTCTTCAGCTAGCTGACCGATCTGTCAAAAAGCCATTAGGAATAATCGAAGACGTCTTAATACAGATCGAACAGTTTTACTTCCCTGTTGATTTCATTGTTCTAGAAACCGAGCCTGTCTCAAATCCCAATGTTCAAATCCCGTTGATATTAGGACGCCCCTTTTTAGCAACCTCAAATGCTATCATTAATTGTAGGAACGGTCAACTTCGACTTTCCTTCGGGCATCTAACTATTGAGCTGAACATCTTTAATCTCAACAAACAACCTAGGGATTTTGAGATCAATGAAATTGACATGATTCAAACCATCGTTGATGAATCCTTTAGTGACCCTTCTGAAGCCATGAAAATGTGTCTTGACCATTTCAACTCCGATTTCGATGAGCTCGAATACGTTTCTGAACTAAATGAATTTCTTGAATCCACACTTCCTCTATCTGAATCTGACCAAAGAATGTTGACCAATGTGGACACACACGAACATCCCAAGTTGGACCTCAAACCATTGCCACAAGACCTTAAGTATGCATACTTGGACCCATCACAAACTTTTCCCGTAATCTTGGCCTCTGGTCTTACCGAGGACCAAGAAGAAAAACTTTTGGAAATTTTACGGGAAAATAAAGACGCGTTGGGGTGGGAAATTAGCGATATAAAAGGTATTAGCCCATCAACCGTAGAACATCGCATACATTTAGTTGATGAGGCTAAACCTACACGTGAGGCTCAAAGGCGATTAAACCCAAACATGAGAGAAGTGGTCAAGGAGGAGATAACCAAATGTCTAGACAATAATATCATCTATCCCATCTCTGATAGTACTTGGGTGAGTCCGGTACAAGTTGTACCAAAGAAGTCCGGAGTCACAGTGATCAAAAATGAAAGTAATGAGCTTGTCCCAACAAAAATCAAAATGGCACGTGTGTATCGACTATCGAAAGCTCAACTAAGCAACACGAAAAGGCCATTTTCCCTTACCTTTTATTGACCAAATGCTCGAACGCTTAGCGGGACATGAGTACTATTGTTTTCTCGATGGATACTCTGGCTATAACCAAATCCCTGTTGCTTTAGAAGATCAACATAAGACCACCTTTACTTGTCCCTTTGGAACATTTGCTTATCGTCGCATGCCTTTTGGTCTTTGTAATGCCCCCCGCGACTTTCCAAAGGTGTATGATGAGTATCTTTTCTGATATGGTGGAAGAATTCTTGGAAATATTTATGGATGATTTTTCAATCTATGGATCATCTTTTTCCCAATGCCTCACTCATTTAGAACTCGTCCTAAAACGTTGTAAAGAGAAATCACTCGTGCTTAATTGGAAAAAATGTCATTTCATGGTAAAACGAGGGATAGTTCTAGGTCATGTCATCTCAAAAGATGGCCTTGAAGTCGATAAATCCAAAATCGATTTGATTGCTAATCTACCTCCTCCTAAGTCTGTTAAGGATGTTCGTTCATTTCTTGGCCACGCGGGATTCTATAGAAGATTCATTAAGGATTTCTCGAAAATTTCAAAACCTCTCTCGAACTTACTTGCCAAAGACATCAAGTTTGAATTTTCCAATGATTGCCAAACATCTTTCGAAACTCTGAAGTCAATCTTGACCACAACTCCGATCATTCAACCCCCTGATTGGACTCAACCCTTCGAACTAATGTGTGACGCTTCTGATTTTGCAATTGGAGCCATCTTGGGTCAACGAATCGATAAACTCCCTCGAGTCATTTACTATGCTAGTAAAACCTTAAATGAGGCCCAATTGAATTACTCAACTACTGAAAAGGAATTTTTGGCAGTTGTTTTCGCTCTTGAGAAATTCAGACCATATCTCATAGGATCCAAAGTCATAGTTTACATTGACCATGCAGCTTTACGATATTTGCTTTCTAAAAAAGATGCCAAGGCCCGCTTGATTCGTTGGATACTCCTTCTTCAAGAGTTTGACATAGAAATACGAGATAAAAAGGGTTCTGAAAATGTTGTAGCAGATCACCTCTCTCGAATTATGCACGAAAATGTTGATGACACCCAAATCGATGACTATTTTCCTGACGAACAAATCCTTTCGATCTCTAACACCCTTTGGTACGCTGACATTGTGAATTATCTTGTCACACAGCAAACACCCGCTGAATGGTCGAAACAGGATAAACAAAAATTTCTCTCGAAAGTTCAAAACTTCTATTGGGGCGACCCATATCTTTTTAAATATTGTCCAGACCAAATCATTCGAAGGTATGTGCCCGATCATGAACACCAAAGTATTCTCTCTTTCTCACATAACCATGCTTGTGGCGGTCATTTTGGAGCAAGAAAAATTGCTGCAAAAGTATTGCAAAGCGGTTTTTATTGGCCCACTCTCTTCCTTGACGCTTTCGAATTTTGCTCTAGATGCGATCGATGTCAAAGAACGGGTCGAATAACTAAAAGAAACATGATGCCTCTCAACCCCATTTTAGTAATTGAATTATTTGATGTTTGGGGCATCGATTTCATGGGACCTTTCCCTAACTCGTTTGGGAATCTTTACATCTTGCTTGCGGTAGACTATGTCTCAAAATGGGTTGAAGCCATCCCAACCAAAACCAACGATAACAAGGTTGTTATCAAATTCCTCAAAGAAAACATCTTTTCATGCTTTGGCACACCTCGAGCGATCATTAGCGATAATGGCACTCACTTCTGTAATCGTGCTTTTGAATCCTTGCTCAAGAAGTACTCAATCACACACAAGCTGTCTACCCCTTACCATCCACAAACTAGTGGGCAAGTAGAAGTTTCCAATAGACAAATCAAACAAATCCTCGAAAAAACCGTGAATTTCAACAGAAAAGATTGGTCCATAAAACTGGTTGATGCACTTTGGGCATTTCGCACTGCTTACAAGACCAATCTAGGGATGTCACCATATCGATTAGTCTTTGGAAAATCCTATCACTTACCTCTTGAATTGGAGCATCGTGCTCTTTGGGCTATAAATTTTTTGAATTTTGACTTAGAGAAAGCCGGTTCACATAGGAAGTTACAGATTTCAGAATTAGAGGAAATAAGAAATGAAGCATATGAAAATGCGAAAATCTATAAAGAAAGAACCAAAGCCCAACACGATAAGAACATACTTCGTAAGGAATTCAACGTAGGTCAAAAAGTTCTTTTATACGACTCTAGACTTCACTTGTTTCCAGGAAAACTTAGATCTCGATGGGTTGGACCTTATGTTATGAAAACAATATATCCTCATGGAGCAGTCGAAATTGAAAATCCTAAGGATGGAAAAGTCTTCAAAGTGAACGGTCAACGACTGAAACCATTTTTGGAATTCGAGCAATACGAAGACGATGAGCTTATCGATCTTCATGAGCCTGATCATCCACCATGAAATTAGGTGGTACACGTTTTTCTTTTATTTTTCATTTTTTTCCTTCCATTTTGGTCTGCACACCTTAGACAGTTGGGACACTGTCTCAATCTAGTGTGGGGGAGTCAAGTCTGCAATACATCAAAAAAAAAACATTTTTACTACATATTTTCTCTTCTCCATTTAAAAAAAAAGAACACACACACAGACACGACTCATTTTAGAATGATACTGCAAAATAAGTTTACAATTTAAGTCAGTTGATAGTATTTTTTCTCTCAACTTTGATCGAATAAGAAAAATAATGAAAAGTTTAATTTTGAGGAATAATAGTGTAACCGGTGCATAGGGAGATTCTTAGGTGATGGTCATGAAATCTATTCTATATTGTAGTCTTTGTTTAAATAAGCAGAGGACTTAAAATACTTATATTGGTTTTTCGAATCTTTAAAACTAAGTTATGTTAAGTTGAATTCGCGTAACTCTTTTTTTTGCTTATATTTTCAATAATAATAATAGTAATCCAAGGGTATCCAACATTGCTTGTATATCTAACGTTGGTGTGCAAACCCGACAAGCTCTATCCGACACTTTGTTGACAAAGTCAGCGTTGGAATATCTTGGTCTCATTTTATGAGTTTGGACACCTAAGGATTACCGACACTTTGTTGATAAAGTCAGCGTCGGTCTGCACAATCCGCCAAGCTCTGTCCCAACTCTCCGTCAGTCCGCAAGGCAGTGTATGGGTGGTATACCTTGGTCTTTTAAGTTAGGTGTATGTAATTAATCATAAATTTTAACTTTTATACATAGAGAATAAGCGATGATGCCCAAACATTTCTTGACCTTATTGATTTGACTAGTCATACACAAGGAAATTAGAATACCACTTTACAAACCGTGACAAATAAACTAAGAATTTATTTCATGGTTGCACTATGTATCGACTGAACCAACTGGCCAAACAGGAATTTAACATTTGAAAACTTGATTTATGTTGAAAATTTGTGGCAAATTGAGGTATCTAAAATAAAATCAACTGATTAGAAATTATTAACTTAATTTGTTGTACCACTTTTCTGAAACAAGCCGTGTTGTCATTTTTGTTTTTTTATTGTATATATCCATTGCATTCATGTAGTTGCATTAGATCCACGTACTGCATTTGGATTTTGTGGGTAGTATCCGCTGAAAACCCTCACGAGACACCACTCGTCCTACTAGGGACACCGAGAGGTTTAACGGCTTGTTGCATACGCTCAATGCAATCGTGTTTTCTACGAAAGTGTGACCCATCTAGTTTAATCTTTTATTTTTGTTTTACTCGAGGACGAGTAAAAGATAAGTGTGGGGGTATTTGATTAACATAGAAATGTGTTTATTTTATGCACTTATATTTTATCTTTTGTAAATAAATAAATGATACTTTAGGTATTTTTATGTGTTTTTACAGATTTCAAGTGATGCCTCCTTCGTTTCAAATTAAAGGCCAATCAATTTCAAATGCAAAAAACCAAATTCCTAAATTATTTGCAAACGAAAAAAGAGCGAACATTTGGGGGGAATAATGGTGCAAGCGAAGAACATGAAACAAATGAGATTATTGATAATTTAACATATGAGAAATGAAATTATTTAAAAAAAGCGATCGACAAATGAGAAATGAAGTTATTTAAAAAAAAGATCGATAAATGAGAAATCAAATTATTTAAAAAAAAAGTGATCGACAAATAGGATTGTTGATAATTTGATATAAATATCTGATGCAGTTCGACTAATATACCGCATAATTTTTTTTTAATTAACAATTAAAAATTGATTATTGTAAAGAGGCTAATTTGGTAAAATAAACTTTATTTTTTAAGGAGGCGCGCTCTACATTGACACTCCCCTTAACAAATTCTTTTTTCTTTTTAAATTGATCCCCTTAACAATACTTGGAGTGTTAATAACAATCTCCTAAACAAAAGAGGAAAAAATATTAGAGAAAAATAAGAAAATAGTTTATATAATGACTTTGGAGCCTGGGATAAAAACTAATTCCACAAGGTGAGACAAAATAAAAATATGAGAAAATCCAATATTACATCAATAACATACTCTTTTATAAATATTAAAACAGTAACAAATAAAAATTGGTCCGGATCTTTTTATATATTGAAAAAAAAAATAGTCAATAAGCCCAATGGGCTCAGTAAAGAAATGCCCGAGAAAATGAGAAGTAATGCAGTGCCTAAAGAAAGGAGATGCAACATAGCAATTAGCAAATAAAATTGAAATTAATGCACTCGCATATTCGAAATTCGACATTCTCTTTTTCCAGCTCCAGTTACAATATTATATTATCGCCTTCCAGAAATTTCTCGTATTTGTTTGATGCGTGGGCACTCCATCACCGTTGTATAAGATTTCGGCGCTGGAACCCGACCTTAAAGGCGGCGACGGTGGCGGCTTCCAGCGAGCAGAACCACTACTCTGTTCTTGGCATCTCGAAGACTGCTTCTTCAGGTGATATCAAGAAAGCTTATCGCCTTCTCGCTAGGAAGGTACTGCTAATACTTATCTTTACTAATTAGATCCGTGAATTAGGACTAATTCGAAAGGTAAGGGTAGAGAAAAGCTTCGTCAGAGGAGAGTGTATTTTTGCGTAATGTAAAGGCCAAAAGGTATCAGGCATTTACAGACGGAGCAGGAATTTATTACAGTTAGCGTCGGGTGGTGATGCATCCAAAGCATCCGACGTCAACTGAACAATTTACACCGTTCAGTCGATTGGATAACAAATCTGCACCTTAACAAATGTTCTTGTCGAATAGTTAACCAGAGATATACACTTAGGAGAATCACACATCAAGGATTCGGCTATTGCCACCCCTATGTTTGATCTTCACGCCCCCCACACCCCCACAAATTAAAATTTTAAACTTTTATTTTTAGATATACCCTTTAATAATAAAATAGATAGCTTGCCTAATATTATGCAACGATTAAAAAATATAGAATCAGTCATATATGATGTTTGAGTTTAAATTATAAACAATACTTAAATTAAAAATCAGTGGTGTAGGTGATTTAAAAGAAATTAAGGAAAGAATTACAAACAATGATTAAAAAAATTAAATGTTGTAAAGTCAACGGTGTACATAATTATGTATTTTGAGATTGAACAGATCGACAGTGTACATGAATTGCAAATTCTTGAATAGCAAATAACTAAATCATCACTGTGGGAGAGGTGTTAATTTAAATAAATGAACTTTTAGATGTAGTTTTAATTACCATAACCAACGCTAGGCAATCAACGAAGCCGTCTACGAATGTTAATTAATTTGATCAAGATGTTAAAGAGAGAACTGCACAATTAAACTGTATGTTTGAAATAAGAAGTGAAGAACAAAAAAAACAATAAAAATAAAAATGTAGTAGGGGCATTTTTGAAATAAGCGGATGAGAAGAGAAAAGTTTAGGGTGTGCATTTTATTTTCTATTTAATGGGGGTGAAGAGCAAATATCGGGGTATCAATAGATGGACCCCACACATCAAACTAACATATTATTTCACCGAATTCCTGCAACTACCCTTAAATATAACATTTTGACATTGTGACAAAAAATAGTTTTTGTCATAGAAGCAAAACTCTTTAGGTAATAAGTGGATCATAGTTAGGACACGTCTGAAAAGTCCAACATTGACCATATAATTTGAACCATTCAGCCAAGTTGGGTTAATAAGTGAGTCATAGCCAAGACGTATTTGACGTGACACGAACTCTAATAGAACAAAAAATGGCTGCAATCACACCCTTAATAACCAAAACAAGTTACTAGTGTGTAACCCTTGTGTTGCACATCATAATGTTGTTAACAATAATAATTGTATCTTAGTTATTGTTAAAGATAGTATGTTGTATACAAATTTTAAAAATTTAATTGTGATATATTAGTAGCAAATTAAAATGTTATTCAATTATCGTTAACTACATATATCTCTAGAAACTAATGCCTTAAATGAAGATAAAAATAAATAAACTAATTCAATATAATGTAGACGTAAATAATTTTCGTTATGTGATATATACTTATTATATGTATGGATGAATAAACAACTTTATCATTCTTGTTAATATTGTTTTTATGTGTACGTTCAATTCTCATTCTTTCTAAGAATTTATAAATAGATGAATGTATATTAAATAATTCAAGTTATTTAAATAATTTGAATTAATAATCAACAAAACTAATTCAATATAAGTAGTTGGATGTAAAAACGTTAAAAAAAAAAAACTAAGAAAAGCATGGTACGTATTTGAAATTGAGAAGAGCTTGTGTTTATTATTTAGTTTTAATTTTTAAACATATTTATCTTTGTAGTTAACAATATATTTCATGTTATTGTAGAGATCTTACTTATAATTTTGATAATTGCAAAATAACGTTATGTAGTGTTGTGATTTGGGTATGGTCTATAACGTACTGAAATAGGGAATGCCAGTCTAATTTTTATCAACTAGTCTGTAAATTCAAATCTTAATGTTGTAAAATATAAATTTACGGTTTAAAAGTTGCTAAAAGTAAAATTACGTTATGTAATGAACATTTTTTTTTTGGGGATAAATGAATTAGAAATTGAAAGTGATATTATATTTTTGTATACATTTATGTTACTCAATTTGACTAAAGAAATTATTTTATTATTATTTTTAATTGTATAGGAATATTATATATATTAAAATTATTGTAATTTTAGGATTTATTATATAGCTTAATGAATAATAGTTAATCAAATATATAAATAGTTTAAATTTAAAATTTACATAATTAGTTAGATATACATACTTGAACGTGAAATATTAAAAGAAAATTAGGAAGAATTTATAAGTAATTGTAAACAAAGTTAAAATTTAGATGTTGAAGTTAATGAAATTCTGCATTTTAATGTATGATAAATTTGTAAACGAATCATTATAAAATAAATTTGTTATTATCGTTAATGTATATAATTTGCATTGTGCAATATATATTTTTGAATCCAAATGAACTTTTTTTTACTAATTTGTTGACGTGTCTATAGTATGCATATTAAAATTTTCGCTTTTTAGGATTAGTTAATAAATATAAGTTGACTAATTTTATCCTTTAGTTCAACATTTGGATAATTTAATTAACTTAAATGTGTGAGTCTTAAAGTAAAATATTAGAAGAAAATCGAGAAACATTTGCAAATAATTGTAGAATTTTTAAAAGTAGATATTTGAATATAAAATAGATTAAGAGATTAGTAAATAATTGTAAAATGGTAGATTTAAATTTTTTAAAAGTAAATTATATGAAACTGAAGAGAATTAATTAAGGAGAATCAATATAACTCCTAAAATTAATGTGAGAGCTTGAACTTCTTCTGGTGTACTATTATTTAATAGATTTGCATGTGCCGTTAGGGCAACTCCAACAATGGATTAATAGTCTGAATACTGAAGCGCACAAAATTGGTTTGCCCAACAAACTGAATTCCACTAAATATTCAGAGGAAAACTCAGGTTCTGAATTGGCCCGGGCGCTGATATAATCAACATCATAAAGAGGGCGCTGATTTTATCAGCAGCCTCTATAGGACGTTGATTTAATGAGCGCCCTTGTTGATGGCACTAATAAACTCAGTGCCCTTAACCTCTCCCATCCCATACAACAATCCAACCTCCAACGGCTACAAAATGGTCGTCATCCCGTCCTCAACAGCTATAAAACGGTCATATTCTCATCCAACGGCTATAAAACGATCATATTTTCCCCTAGCGGTTATAAAATGGTCATATTTTTCGTACAACGGCTATATTTTCAACCCTAAATTACCAACTTCCACACATACAAAATCACGACATTTCCCTCCTTTCTATTTACTATTCTCAAAGCAACAAAAATGAATAATGTCTTCACCTTTTGGGAAATTTACACATCTGACGATGTCCGAAAGCCATGTTTACGAAGACTACACCGAGAACCACCAAGGTGCTCCTCTGAGCAAACAATCAATCGTCCCATGGACAAGCGAAGAGGACTTCGATCTATGCAACATATATTGTTACTTTTCACAAGATTTGCTTACATGCAACGACCAATCAAGTGATAAGTTTTGGAAATAAAAACAAAGAATATCTTTAACCACAAATGTCCTGAAAGCACATGAAAGTTGTCAGCGATTCAGGGTCGATTCGACAATATAAATCGTCAAACGTCATTTTACGAGTAGTAAGTTCATGAAATAAAGAAAGCTTATCTTAGTGGAATGAGAGACGAGAAGCATTTGGTAAAATTTTTTGTTTAATATGTTTGTTAATGAGTTAATTATAGTTATTTATGAATAGATTAAATTTTTTGTTGCTTGAAACGATTGGTAAGCGAGGAGTTCAAAAACTATTCACTAGAGAAAATGGGGTTAAAAGACCATTGTGCAGTTAAAACTCTTAGCGGTTCATAGCGGTGAAGGTGCAAAAAGGTGTACCGGGGAAATAGCGGGGACCGTAAATCCAAACATTTGAAAATTAATTAATCATCTTTCTCACATTATATGTATACAAGAAACTAATATTAATTAAACTTATATAAAAAATCAAGAAATATCATAGTTGTGCATGCTAAATTTGATGAGTGTAATTGATTGTTACCATATATTAGACACTTATGCCTTAAATTTAGCACTTTACGCTAAATTTACTGAATTTTTTAGAAAGAAAAGTAGTCAAATCAAGCTATATATATTAGTACTGCTAAAGCGGAAGCTAAAAAGCATTGATTTAGCGAATACAGCGAAAAATAGCGAGGCTAAAAGAAGATCTACCGTTCATCAGCGTTAAATTAAAATAGTGTAACGGTTGAAGAGCGCTATGGACAATAGCAGGGATATTGCGGGGTTTTAGTGGGGCTTTAACTGCATAGAGACCACATTATTATCAATTCTCGAACTGCTATTAGTTGCGTATCAATCAACCAAAGTGGAACTCTGATACCGCTAAGAGCCCACACGATGTTCAAACTTCTGCAAAGGAAAGAATATGATTTCAAAATCAATTTATTTGTCTAATCCTGAAGATTCGTCGGGAAGAGATCTCTTTTTGAGGGGGAAAACCGAGTTGATGAGCTTAGCCAAAGACAAGACGAAAATTATAGACCGGTGGGTATTAAAGCTGCAAAAAAGAAGAAAAAGGTTGATGTTGTCGTGAATGCAAAACTTGATGTCGCACATGAAATACACAAACGTAGACATTAAGACAATGCTGTGCAAGCTCAGAAGAAAATAGTAATGAGTCGGTTTGCTGATATTGAGCAGCAGAAGTTGTTAATTGAAACACAAAAGTTGGTTGTTGAATAACAAAGATAGGCTATCAACAACAAAGACAGGAGCAATAAATAATGGACAAATGCTTGATTGGAATGAATGACTGTTAAAAGGAGTATTGGATGAGAATCAAAAAGCAAATTCTTATGTTAAAGTTTCCTCAACTCTAGTTTGTTTTATTATTACCATTGTAGCAACGTTTTATTATCAATGTAATGTTTGTTGGACTTATTTAATTTGTTTTGTTGTTAGCTGTTAATTTCAGTTTCATTAATACTAGTTGCAAATCAGTTAAAACAACATGTTAAAGCAAATAGCATTCTCTCGTAATAATGTACTACATCATAAACTCAACACAAATTCATACAACCATAAATAAGCATATAGCCTTATAACTAAGATTCGTCAAAATGATTCCATATATGGTTCAGAACATCTTTCTGTAGCCTATTGTGTAGTTGTGCGTCTCTGAACGAAAGCTGGTGGCCCAGATGAATGTTGAAGGCCTCTTCAGTTACACGGGTGTTGTCTCGGAATATTTTCGATGGTTGTGAAATACCTTCATATTCATAGTGTCATTGTCCTTCATTCATATCTCTCTCATCTTCAATGATCATGTTGTGTAGTACAATGCAAACAAAACAATTGTTGATATTTTCCCCTAAACCACAAACGATAAAGATTGCTGATCATTGCTAATCTAGACTGTAGAACGCTAAAAGCTCTTTCTACGTCTTTTCTTTGTCCCTCCTGCATCACAACAAAGTTCGCTTGTTTGGTGTTATGGGATTTGAACATGTTTTAGCAATGGTGCTCCATTTCAGATATATGTCATCATCTAGTTAATAACCACGATTGTAAGTGTTTGCCCAAGATTAAATGTTATCGGAGGTACCTGACTTTAAGCTAGATTATTAAATAGATGTAATATTTCAATAATATTTAAGTCTTTATTAGAACCAGACATTCCAAAGAAAACATGCCAAATCCACAAATTGTACGAAGCTACGACTTCCAAAATGGTAGTCGGTCATGTTTCCTTGACATTATATGAAGCTTGATATGCATTGAGGCAATTCTTTAATTCCCAATGCATACAGTCGAGACTTCCCAACGTGCCCGACCATCCTCTGCTCTCGTGCATTTCTCTGATCTGCACAACATCGGCTTCGTTCGAGGATCTTAAGTACTCAGTCCCGTAGATATCGATGACAAATTGACAGAAATTTTTAAGGGTTTCAAATGTCATGTTCTACGCAATTCGGTATGCAGGGGTGTCATAAACTAACATTCTCATTGCGGCCGTTATTTTCTGTTCACCACTAAGCCCAGTGTTTTTAAAGCATTTGGTATGTATTTAAAGTATTTGCTATTGTTTTGAACACCTGTCAAAATTTTGAAAAATAGTTTTCTTCTTATTCAATATATTTTTCGAAACATATCTGGTCCGTAAGTGCAATTGACATTAAGGTAACTTGCATTAGAGATTGATGAAATGCAGTTTGATTCCGATTTATAAATTTACGATCATGTACCAATCCATCGTGCTTTCTGGATGAGGAACCGTAAGCTTGATGACATATGTCGATTACTTGTTGTTGTTTTTTGGCTTCCTCTTGAAGGATAGCTGCTTTCTCGAAATCACTGTCAAAAGCTTTTATGCACTCGAGAAACCATGATGAACTCATTTTTGTGTTTAATGTATTTTTGTTATGAGCTCTTTGAAAGCTTACTGGCTTATATAAGTAGTTCAAAAACATTCGCACATGGCAAACTATCACTTGTCTTTTGAATGAGTGAGGCAAGCAACTTAACAATTATCACATGACACATGGTATTGGTTGGAAACATTCGCACATAACGTAAGGTAAACTATCAAATGACTTCTGAATGATTGAGACAATTCAACTATTATCACAATCTGCATGGTCTTGGTTGGAACATTAGCATAATAAACATGAAAATATATCACATGACTTCTGAATGATTAAAACATCTCAACACGTTATCGCATGACACTTTATTATCACATAGCACATCATATAGTGTGTAGATGGAGTCAAATCGGCTATAGTGTCATGTCAATGTCACTCGAGGTATTCAAATAAGAATATATATTAAATAATTCAGAATAGTTTCCGAATGAGTTAAACAAGTCAGATCATCCTCTGCTTATATAGTTTGAACAATTAAATTTAATTAAATCGAGCTAACTGCGTAGTTGTAGTTTGTAATTTTCCGAAGTAAGTTTAAATTGATAT
The DNA here is from genome assembly GCA_030737875.1 of Allium sativum. Lineage (NCBI taxonomy): Eukaryota > Viridiplantae > Streptophyta > Magnoliopsida > Asparagales > Amaryllidaceae > Allium > Allium sativum. The sequence continues at coordinate 252,220,114 of CM060919.1, forward strand.
GTAAGATCCAAAATATGTTGGAATCCTTCCAAACAAGATTCTTGGGACTTATTGGAATATAAATTTCAAAGGAAAGTCACAATTATTGATTTGATCTTATACATTTTGAGATATGTCTATTTTTTTTTAAATATTGTTGGGTAGTTTGTTAACCATACCTGAATACTCAACTAAATATTATAAAAATTAAGTTTGAAGTTTCATTAATATTCGATGCTGCACATTAAACAAACTATAGTGTCTTGTTAATGACACTCACTGTAGCCACGAGATATTGTCTTCCAATGATGTAAGACTCGTTGATGTTGACAACACGAGGTATTTAATGAGAATCTATGTTAACTAATTCAGAATAGCTTCCGAATGAGTTAGACAAGTCGGGCCGTCCTTTGTTTATAAAGTTTGAACGATTAAACTGCATTTAATTAAACCGAGCTCGTCACATAAAGTTAGTTCGTAATTTTCCGAAATAAAGTTCAAATTGATATATAAGTTCCAAAATATGTCAGATTCTTTTCAAATAAGATTCTTCGGGGCTTTTTGGAATATAACTTTCAAATGAAAGTCGCAATTCTTGATTTGGTCTTGTACATTTTGAGATATGTCTAAATTAAATTTCTAAAAAAATCGCAGTTAGGTAGTTTGTTAACCATACCTAAATACTTAACTAAATCGAATATTTTAAAATATGGAGTTTGAAGTTTCATCAATATTTAATGCTACACATCAAACGTGCTACAACGTCATGTCAAAGTCACTCACTGTAGTCATGAGATATGGTCTTCCAATGATGTAAGATTCATTGATGTTGACAGCACGAGGTATTCAATCGAGAATTTATGTTAGATAGTTCAGAATAACTTTCGAATGGGTTAGACAAGTCGGTTGTCCTCTGCTGAGTTAACAAGTATTTATGTTAGATAATTCAAAATAGCTTTAGAATACTTTTATAACAAACTTTATACAATGCAAAAACAAACTACGTAAACTGTTGAGCATTTTCAAATGCTAAACAAAAAAGGTACAAAGAAGCCTAGAGCATCAGTAATGCTTATTCAGAGCTATATCGCATAAGCCTAAAGCATATTCTGATTGGTAATGCGAAACAAAAGTAGAATGATTTGACTGAATAATATCTTCTTCTTCAATGATCTTGATAATCTTACAATAATGATTACAAGCTTCCATAAGACCACCATACGTTTTATGGATTTCTAAATACGACCGTCGTGTAGGGCAGTCAGGATGGCTGTTGTAACCTTTAATCACCATGTTCCAGAACATTTCATGACTTACAACCACATCTGCATGCAACATAATTTCATACCTACGATCAACTTCAATATGTGCTTTTACGAGAACAAGTAACTCTAAAGACGACCAACTAATCGTGGACGTTTTACTTCAGCAGGTTATGTTTAAATTAAGAGAGAAAAATGAACATTCATAAGCAGTAAAAATTATGAGTATCAAGTTTAAAAAGTATCAAATGCGAGCCATGTTATTTATAGACAATTAATGACAGACACATGACAAACATTGTAGCCACGTTTTTACAGAGACTGTAGCCACATTGTTTACATACATTCAATGACCGAAAAAGGACTCGAACACTTTAGCCAGGTTATTTACAAAGACGCGGCCATGCTATTTACAGACAATTAATGACCGAGACAAGACAAATAATGTAGCCTTGTTATTCACGCTTTACTTTTCTCGATCTTTGAATGTCTATAAAGGACGTGGCTACAATGTCTGGTCGTTGTCAGTCGCTGTAGCCATATTGTACAGTCTTCTTTACACTTGGCAGCATTCATTCACTTTTCAAATGAATCGTTGAGCACTAATTGTTTTGCCATTATAAATACCAATGACTATGAGATAAACTGATCCTCAAATTTAACTCAACTCATAAAAATAGCAATTGAATATCTAGAATCATACGATTACACCGACATTCTTTATGGACCATCAAATCATAATCCATCTTTATCGAGAGAACCGACTTCACGGTACGTTGAAATAAAAGAGCGATATTACGATGATTTACGATAAAAAGAGCTTGAAGAAGGGATGCACCAAATGCAAATAGATTATCATCAACAACAACCTCCTCAATGTATCCAAAGGTCACACGGTGTAATTTCTCCTGTCCAAAATATTGTTGAAGTCAATGAGGTACAATCTGCGAATATTGTATGCTTCTGTGGTCTTGAAACATCACTTCTAGTCGTTCGACATTGAAATAACGCTGCTTGCCAATGCTATCATTGTCCAGTACATCCAAATGGTTGTGAATTTGGACAATGGATAAACGATCGTTTTTCTTCTAGAGCTATTAGTTATGTTTTGGAATTGGAAGAAGAGATCAGGAGGCTATGCAATCAAGTCGATGATCTTATATAGAAAAATTACCGCCTTTATAGTGGTTTAAATTAGAAGTTTGCCTATTTTATGTTATGTCAGTGAAAAATGGTTATTATCAGTTGTATCTTTTATGGTTATTATCAGTTGTACGAATTGATGATTTAAGCAGTTTGGTTGGATAACAAAAATAATCAACATAGTAATATAGTATGAAGTAGCGACAATGTAACATACAATGACCAACAACACAAAACAACATATAATACACTCGATCTAAATTGGCGTGTATCATATAATGATACAAAATGACAGATACATAGGTACATCATGAAATCAAGTACAAAATCTTAAGTCATCAAAAATCTATGGCAGCACTGTCGTCGTCCTTTTCATCGCCTCTACCTCCTGGACCACCAATACCCCGACACCTCCAGTACCCCAAATCCTAATGCATCTAACTGAGCTTGTAGCTTATTGATACGAGCCTGCATCGCATGCATCTGTCCCTACATCATCTACATCTTCGCCTGGTCTTGCTGACCCAACATCTGAGAATGAAGTAGTGTTTTATGCTAAATAGCGGCTATAAGCCATCTGTACTGGTGCAACTTGGGTAAATACTGTAATACAAAAGTATTATTTAACTGTATGTTTCTTAAATAATGTACAAGTAACTATTTTAACAATTAGTTTAATTACCTCATGAGGCGGGTAAAGTCCATGGGTGGGGATACTAACATTAATCTCATCAAGTGGATAAAATATAGATTGTGCGATTTAAGCACCGCTCGGATCATATGCTCGGAAATAGTCATCAAGATCATAATCCATGGGATGCTAGGAGTACTGTAATGAGGTGAGATCAAAAGTAAATGGCGAAGGATGAACTCTGCCAGTAACCAGACGTGGACCCGCATGATCAGAGTTCGCACCCAGACTGTAATCCAATAACAAATAACTACAGGGTGCAATGCTGTTCCAGTATGTACCAAAATCATCTTCCGATACGAAATGTCTACGTGTCCCACTATTTTAAATCTCGCAAATATCGTCCGAAATCTCGTTTTCGGCTCCTTTCGAAACGAAACAGCAAATATCACTCTAAATCTCATTTCGAGTATATCGCTCGAGATATTGCAATGTCGAACGATATATCAACTGAGACGAAATACTGTTTTTTTGGTTAAAATTTAAATTTGTGTCTGAATTAGAACAATAATTAAAAAAAAACTCAAATCTGGCCATGATAATCTTTTGTTATTTTACATTTGCATGTTAAATGACCATATTGTATGTTTGTATATGTTCTACAATTCTTATGGTATTCATATTCGCCTTTTTTACATACATGTTACTTATGAAATTATGTAATTTATTATCTATTTATGCTGATTTTTTTTAATGTTTTGGATCATTTTAATGTTTTATGTCCAACAATATTTCTGTTTTAAGCATATTACGATTTGGAGTATGAATGATCTTTCACAAGATAAATAATAATAAAGTTATTTTGCAATTCAAGCTTAAATTACTATGTTTTTAGTAGCATTCATAAAAATCATTTTGTAAAAATATCATTTTTTAATATATCATGTACCCCGAGATGTTCCGATATGAACTTTCAGACCCGAGATGAAAATCCAAGACGTATTCCCGAGTTAGACTCATCTCGTCCGAGATCTCCGAACGAGATCAAGTCTATAAAATTCCCGAGACGAAACGCGACCCATATCCGAGATTTAAAACCTTGACGTGTCCTCCTAGCTTGCCTGTCTAATGCCATGTATGTACTGCCTACAAATAGTCCAACGTCTGCCGGATATATCGTCACAGGAAATTAGATCTTTGGGTACATACAGACCATGGTTTGAAATCTCGCCCGAAACCACGAGATTCCGTTCATCTCGTCCCGGTTCCGGCAGTCACCGGGACGGAACGATGGCCAAAACCCGTTTTGTTTATACAAGAAAAAAAAATCGCGAAATCATGAGAAACAGACAAAAAAAGCATGCGCGAAACCTTCTCGATTTGAAGTAACCGTGATCAGCAGAAGCGAAATCTAGTTGTAATCGACTGTCGAATTGCAAATCAGCAGAAGTAAAATCGATTTATGCATTCGGCAAAAAAGATGCTGCCTTCGTCACTGTTTATCGTGGTCAGTAGAAGCAAAATTGATTTTGCCCCTTTGCTTAAATGTTTACTGGGTGGGGAAGAAGATATAATTCGTGGCTAACATGTTTTTGGGATTCCCCCTTCTTTTATTTTATTTCATGTTTACTGTTGCTTTAGTCAATTAATAAAGTTGAATAGTTAAGTATGGCAGAAAGCTGAACAGTCATGTCAAGAACCTAACGTTGAATAGCCATGTTTTTTAATGAAGTTGGACATTATTTGAAATAAAATGTATTATTTACAACTTTGAATAGTCAAATATAGTAGAAAGTAACGTTGAATGGTCATGTTTTATCTATATCGTTGCATTTATTTTTATAAAGTTGGAACTGAGTTTCAAAAAATATAAAAATCTGGTTTTTGGACCGAAACCGAAACAAAAACCGAAACAGTCGAAACCGCCGAAACCAGTCGAAACTAGTAAATTTTCAAATGACCGAAACCGAAACCGAGTTTTCAAAATACAGACCACCCATGGACTGGAAGTAACATCGGTATCCTAAGTACCAAGTACGAAGATAGGCCGGCGGGAGCAAGACAACACGACGAAGACTCCAACGGTATGCAATGGAGAGGGGATGAGCATCATGGAGCAGGTCAGCCTATGTCCGAGCAATCCAATAAGAAGCCCATGGTGCTCTTAAAACAGGGCGTTGTTAAGAGTTTCCAATTTTTTGGTATTATTGCGTTCTGCTAGACAGTTGCTTTTACTTTTCTGGGTGGAGTCCTCCTAAAATTGGTCGCCTTATTCAAAGATGGAGTCTTTTTATCAATACCAAACGAAGTACATATTCAAATTTTGAAGGTAACTAAATACTTTTAATTGCAGTTATCGTCTGCTGCAGTGAAGAAATCACCTGAAACAATCTACAGCGAAATTCCAACTGAATTTTATTCGTCTGTACCAACTTTAAAATGATTGTTAATAATTAATAACCTAGCTGCATATGCAGTTCTTAAACCGCAATCAATATAGTTGGTTACCACTTTTTTTCTATCTAGATTTTACTAAAAGCTTCTACTTGTTTATCCGAAAAAATATTCAGTTTTTAATGTTCATTTTTTAACCATTTAAAAGTTGCAACTTAAAAACTAGTTATAAAATGTTTTTCCTCAGATGTGTTCCAAAGTTGATATTTCAGTGTATTTTAGATTATACAGAATATAATTCCAGACGTCTTCATTATAATTGATCGATATAAAATCTATTAATGACCATACAGCACATAAAATTCCAATTCTAATTTATCTGCTTACATCTGTTCATTTATGCAGTACCATCCTGATGTCAGTCAAGATATACAGGCCAGTGAGGTATTCAAGAGTATTCATCTGGCCTACGAGGTGATTAGCAGTTTACATCATCACAAATTTACCTGTTTAAATCCTCTGAAGCGTACTCTAAAGTTTAGTTTGCTCGTCGTTCTGGGTGTCATGTTGTGTAGTGTAATGCCATTGCCATGCAATTATAGCTTATATCATCAAATTCATATATAAGTGAATGGTCACAGCTACACCACCACTGAAAAAGTTCAGCTTTTGAAGGATAACGTACATGATGTTTTCTATACCTTAGTTGCATGTGCATTATGAAATTGGGGCGCTTGCTACCACACTGTAAGCTAATTTATATGTGTGAATTGGCTATGATGAGTACTTGAAACTCTTACCTCAGGTGCTTTCTGATGAAATTTCAAGAGCACAGTACGACGCGTCGCTCAAGTTTCCACTACCCAGTAACAAGAGATATACACAAAACCACGAATACAACGATGCGATATACAGATGGGCAAAACTAAGGCAGCGGCATATGCATCAGAATAGACATAACACCAAGAAGGAATCAACTCATGAGCGAGGCCCATTCAGTGAAGTGCTTCGATTTGCTTTTTTCACGGTGTTCATAATGGATGTAATAGGGCATACGGCGTCCCTTGCTCTCTGCGGGGCTGCTGCTTTGTTGGACCAGCAATTGGATGTAGGGTACAAATTTGGATATGTGGTGGCTTTTGTGGTTGGAGGGAGAGCTGGCGTTTTGCTTGCGCTTTGTGTGAATTTTGCGAGTTGGGTTTTTGGGAAAAGGAGTAGTAGCATTGTGGCTGTTATTGTGTTGGCATTGTGGGTCGGAGGGAATGTTGCAAGGTATGTGCATATTCCTCGTGGGGCGATGATTACATTGTTGTATATGTCAATTAAACTTCATGTTGATTCCAAGTAGATGGAGTTGTATTTTAGTGATGATGATGTTCATGTTTTGTATATCTATTTCACCCGAAAAAATAAAATTAATTAACTAATGTATATGCGTTGTTTTAATATATTGTACAAATGAGTGCTTTCCATAGTTAAGTCGTAATCATATCTTGGCTATAGTCAATGCTTGGGAATGATTTTGTAATAATATATTTTCCAACAGAAGTGAGCATTCTTCAAGGGGAAATCAAGTATATATGTGTCTATATATGAGAAATGTTTCGCTACGCTTTTTACGCTATACTTTTATCTCTTTTTGAATTTCAACCACTCGTTTTTGAATTCCAACCCCAACTACTGCAGCACCCCTGTAGCCTTTTAACACATTCACGTTTCTCTCTCCTCGCACTAATTCTCTATTCCACCACCAATTTATTTAATTATAAATGTGTGGCTACGATTGGGGTGCAAATGAAGTGCCAAAAAAGAGGGGTGCCATAGAACTATACACACATATGTATGTATGTATGTATGCATGTATGTGTGTGTGTGTGTGTGTATATATATATATATATATATATATATATATATATATATATATATATATATATATATCTGTGTGTGTTCCACTACATCTCTTAGGCTACACATTTATTTTCCACTGAATTCCAACAACTCATTCCGATTTTAATAGTTATTATTTCTATGTCCGATTGAATTAAATAATATAGTGTAATGGAAAGAGAGAAATAATTATTATTAAAATCGGAATGACTGGTTGGAATTCAAGGGGAAATAAACGTATAGCCTAAGAGTAGTAGAGGGGGGGGGGGGGGTGTATGAGGAGGGTTCCATGACACCCCTCTTTTTTGGCATCCCATTTGCACCCTAACCGTAGCCACACATATATAATTAAATAAGTTAGTGGTGGGAGAGAGAATTAGTGGGAAGAGAAAGAAATGTGAATGTGTGGTTAAAATCAAAAGGCTATAGGGCTGCTGCAGTATTTGGGGTGCTCTTGATTCTACACACACACGCACACATATAATAGAGAGGGGAGTGTTACGAGCACCTCTGTTTTGCAATACATTTTTAGCATCCCTACCATACCATAAGCTACATTAATCTAAATCGAACAAGAATTTGTAGATGTTCATTCTACATATATATTATCATCTATCCAAAATTTGAACTTATTACGACATTCGTAACATTTTCAAATTTTTGGCTCAATTATTCAACGTTTAGACATTTATTAGAATAAACATATTATTTAACGAATGTCGGAATGAACTCAAATTTTGGATAGACGATAATATATATGTGGACTGAACATCTACAAAATATTGTTGAATTTGTATAAGTGTAGCTCACGGTATGGTAGGGTGCTAAAGGGGTGCTGCAAAACATGAATTCCTCGGAATGCTCCTTATATATATATATATATATATATATATTGTTAGACCAAAAAATGGCACTAACACCCAGTTGTCTAGAATTTACGAGGAATAATAAGCTAAAACGTAAACAATCAAGTAGAGACACGAGATTTATAGTGGTTCGGCGTTAATAAGCCTACATCCACTTCATAGTTTCTCATTTCATTCATGGATTACAATTACAAGGAATACAATCACTCAATCGCTCAAATACAATGAATAATTCTCTCCGAATTCATTGATTTTCATTGATTTTCATTGGAGAAGAAGGTAGTTATTGGTGGGGGGAATTCGGCCGTGGCTACCATGAATGAATGAAATGCTAAAAGTCCCTTCAAATGGCCATGTTGTGGTGTATTTATAGCTGTAGATAAGCTCTGGGTGCTTCCGGTTCGGATGGGCCACGTGGCGTGACCAGAGGAGATCTCAGAAGTAGTGGAGAACGTGGAAAAGTGGTTACCAGGTCGTTCTTTGCCAAGTGGAGTCCGATCCGCAATTGTAGGAGTCGATTATGCCAAAAGAAGAGGTCAAACTCCGTGTGCAGAAGCAGGTCCAGTCGGTTCGGATCGGATCCGAACCGAACCAGTTGTTCGAGCAGAATGCTTGCACGCACTTTTGTGCAGAATACTTCAGGCGGTTCGGGTAGAGGGTACTCCGATCCGATCCGGGGAGGGGGATCCGATCCGATCCGAAAGGAGGGATCCGATCCGATCCGAATGGGGGATCCGATCCGATCCGAAAGGAGGGATCCGATCCGATCCGAATGAGGGATCCGATCCGATGACATTTGTATGAATAATTCAAATTTTCCATCTTTCTATCACTCCATCCAAGTGATCGCCAATCAATGTAAGTTCATACTCAAGTCCCTGGCTTTGGGTAGCCTGGTCACAAAGCAGGCTAACATTTTGCCCCCCAAAGTACATCTTATCGCAGATGAGATGTGCTTTGATTAAGTCGAGATAAATCTTTTTAGAACGCCATCCATCCTTGAGGAGGCTTTATCGAATTGTTGCACTACTTCCATGGGTGCTAGTTAGTACAAATTCTGTGGAAGGAGTAGTCAAAATGATCAGGTAACCATTTTAAGCATTGTCGAATCAAGATGTTGATTTCCTTCATGATAGGTCATATTGTATGTTTGGCTCCCGTGTGAGATCGTACATGTAAAAGTTGATGCCAAACGACGCCATCTTCGTAAGCAAGTCAAGTGCATTACTAAGCTAAGATTTCTTTAATGTGTAAGTCAATGTATACAATAGCCGTCCAAGTCATAGTATGGTGTCGGAATCTTCATATCTTGAGCTAGCATCTGGACCGTTCGGATAGAGCGCATCAGAGTCGACATATGAATTTGTCATTTTTGCTTAGATTTGGACTATCTCGATATCAGGATATTAATCTAGGACTCCATGATTGCATCTAATCGTTATAATAGTGCATCCGAAAGCCATGATCACTTCAGATTGTTTTATAGTCCCGTGATCACATACGAGTCAGTACGAGATGTTGTTGAAAACATGCAAGCCAATAGCTGGTAGGATTATCACAATTGTAAGGCAGCAGAGGAGTTCATCATACTCTCCATTTGATGCAGTTGCCGATCAAGTCTTTGAATTCTTGCTTGATTCGTAATTTCGCTCACTTGGATGGTTGGGATGAATCACGTCATATTCTAAAGATATAATGTATATGTTCTGAATCATGCATTGAGTCAGGGTCATGTTTAAAGTCAATCTGTCGGTTGAAGTTGATGTTCCTAGCATTAGTGGAGGACGAGCGAAGTCAGTTCTTATGCCCCCAGCATTGTTGGGGGTTATGATAGGTCAATCGGACATCCAATCTTTTAGCCTTTATACTTTTTTCTGCCGCATCGGGTTAGATATGTAGGTTCAACAATCTTAGTCACCCTGTGTCGTTATGTGCACATTCCCAAGTCATTAAGGGTTGGAGTTGTATATGCGAATGGTCGAATCACATTAGCGTTGGGGTCAACCCATCTGTTTAGCCAGAAAGCAGTGATCGCCCTATTGAGTATATCAACAAACTTAGATACTCTCCTTACATCAGACACAGTGTTGAGTAAGTTCGTCAATCTTGCAAGCGAGCGAACGTCGTTAGTGAGTTATTCGAGCTCCTTCATTCACGCTTTGGCATAATCTGAAATAGCCATCATAGTCTTGTTGAGTCTATCTCCCGTGCTTGGTTCCATTAAGCTTGACAATCAAGACCGCGGGCCCGATTAATGACATTGGTCTTTTACATGATTGTAAATTCCTGTTAATCTTTCCTGGGGCTTTTCTTTTTCCTTTATTATTTCAAGAGTTAGATGGTTCCCCATTCTGTCGTGAAGACATTGAGATCATCCATTTCAACATTAGCACACTCTTATTGCACGAATCTGCCTGTCTCAGGATAGGATTTTCCAACGTTTCTAGGAAAATCTCATGGTAGATAGATACCAAAGTTTGTTTCAGAGGTGAATCCTCCAAGTCCTCTTGGTGGATCTCGATGAAGAGGGATTTTGAAGTTTGAGATATCCAGAATACCGGATACTACAGCAATCAACGCCATATATAGTCCAGGTCGATTTACCGATGCCACTGCGGCGTTGAATCTTTCAAGGAATGCATGTAGGGTCTCGCCTGATCTCTATTGAAGCATCAATTAATGTTGCTAATTTGGCCCTCATCTTTGAGAAGTTGTCGCTAATTACCTAATTTAGCGCTAGTGCCCCCAGTATGAAGTCTTAAATTGGATGGAAGCCGGTTTCTGGCTTCTTGGTTGCGCATATGTAATAGCCGTCAATCAGGCTTCTGTTTTTTAATTCTGGATGGTGATCCGCTACTTGGATGTATGCAGGTTGTTCTTGAGGATCCATTCTTCTGCTTATTTTCTGGGTTATTGTGAAGCTCAGATAATCGTAAATGTGCCTAAAGCTGGCAGATAGTCAGATGATGATGTTCGAAGCTCTTATCATGTACTCCCCATCCATGGGGAGTTTACTAAACGGTGGTCATCAAATCCACGTATTCTCCGAATTCATATTCCCTCATTGAGCTGTGAGTTAGAGTTTGATAGAAAATGATTTATTCGTGTACAGCTCATGTTAGTCCTTGGTCTCCCATCCAAGCTTTGAGGTTCGGAATCGGATGGCAATGAAGTTAGACTATAGCTTTCTCGAATGCTCTCGTCTTCCCCCTACACGGGGAGCCTCATGTTGAGATTGAACTGGATTTTAAACATTCCTCTGAATTGGAGCAAAGGTTGGTCGGGCTTCGTTCAATTTTTCGGTGGCTCTTGCATATCCATCGTTTTCATCCAAAGTTACAGTCGAAAGTTGCATGCTACCAATGCTTGGGAGGAGGTTGGTTGCATCTTGTTTCATTAAAGACGACTATGCCAACTTGTCCTAGGGTCTCATATTATCTGGACTATGGAGCAGGGAGTGTTTGAGCCAAGTTCGTTGTCGCTTGAATTTCCATGGTGCTCGCTCCAGCGAGTAAGCCGTAGTTACTCGGCCTTCCATCTATCCAAGTAAAAAAGTTATCCTTCATTTTCTATCGTTTCCATGGAAGTTTGTCTCACTGAGCCATCTGAGTTCTCAAATCAGTGAGGGTACCATCTATTTCATATCTAGCTTGACACGTTGAGGGATCATTGCAAGAAGAAATTTGCTGACTTCCTTCGTTCCAAGCGCCTTCTGCGCCAATATCCTCAGCACGGAAGAAATTTCTATCTTCCTTCTTCTTAGCCTTTGAGTTTGAGTGTCAGACAATTTGCCTCCTCGCAAGTTAGAGGTCAAAGTAATGGCGTCCTCCTTTATATGGGGTCTTTCAACCGGGAATTCGGTCTGGACTAGCAAATGGACGTTCACTCTGCATCCATTTCGTGGTCCTCAAGTGGCCTGTCAAGATTGAGGTATAAGTTAGACACAGACATATAACATTTATGAATATTTTCAGTAGTGCGGCCCCAGTCCGGGGGTAAAGGAGAAAGGTCGGCAGTTGTATCACATCCCTTTTAAATTTAGACATGGATGCATGGAAAAGAGACATTGCTTTATAAGCTTATGTGCTCGAGTTATCCAAGTGCTCGAGTTATCACGTTTTCCATTCAACGTATTTGTGAGGTAGCACTCGTCGTTGCACTTGGGCTATGGCCAGTCACACATGGGCGTGTATGTTGATTTGATATATCACTCTTAGGACCTCCTTTCGGTGATTGCATTGAGTCGTGTGGGAAGCTTAGCATTAGAAGTCGACGTCATTCCTTCAAACACGACCTCTTTATTGTTGTACGCGAGTATCCCTTGTGTCTTTGCTTTGTATCTGTACATAATCTTGCAATTCGAAAAAGAATAGTTAGCTTAGTCTTGCAAGCTACTAAGTCAATCTTTAAGTCACAAGCAATTGTAGCTCGAAATGAAAACATGTTGAGTGCTAATCTATCTAGCATAGAATTATTAAATGTCAAAGTGTCAGGTGTCGTAGTTTGGAGGTATAGTGTCTGTAGCCTCCATTTAACTTTGAAACACGGGTCGCGTCCGAAGCGTGTTTGAAGTTAATTCAGAAATCTATGTCCATGCCCCCAGCGTTGATGGGAACCGGATTAAGTCATTCGGATGTCCGATCCGTAAGTCCTTTATAATCCTGTCCTCAGTCGGAGGGCAATGAAGATTGCATGCACGTCGCAGCATTGTCCTTTATACTCTCTCCCAAGTCGTGAGAGTTAGAGTTATGGGTTTAGTGGTCTTAAGTCATGGTGCGCCATTCACACTAACCCAACAGATTTATACTCTCTCTCAAGTCGTGAGAGTTAGAGTTATGGACGTCGCGGTTCGTCCTTTATACTCTCCCAAAGTCAGTTTGGGTTAGAGTTGTGGATCGAGTGGTCTTAAATCTTGGCGCGCCTGTCACACTCGTCCTAAGTTTATACTCATATCCAAGCTCTGAGGATTAGAGTTAGTCGGGCAAACAGTCGGGTCACATTTGCCTTGGCATCGTCCCTTTGCTCCTACATCAAGGGCAAAGGTCGCCATCAGGGATGGTCGGTTCACGTCCCTGTTGATTTTATACTCCTCCCGTCGGAAGCATGGGAAAGAGTTAAAGACGTTTTTGGAGAGCGGTCGAGTCACACTCATCCTCGTCTTAACATTTCCCTTTTGCCCCCACATCGAAGGCAAAAGTTACGTCGTTCATGTGATCGTGCCCCTGTCATTTTTGCACTCTTCTCGTTGGATCAGGGGATGGAGTCATAGAACTGCTAAGTGGTTATGTCACACCCGAGTATATCTCTATGTCGTGTCTGGCAAATTAAAGGCTAGATGTTGAGGATGCCTCATTTGTATGCCTATGCATAGATATGTTGAAATTATGTGCATATATTCGCTTGCCCCCTACTTCAAGGGCAAAAGGTCCATGAATGAATGGTCAAACTTCATTTATGTTAGGTTGTTGGCATCAGGAGGGTGAATAGTTGAATCACGTTCGCCAAAGCTTTACGTTCCTCCGACTAAACCATGGAAGGAGTGGTTGGCACCAAACTTCGGGTACCTTCATCATTCATATCGCATGAGTTAGTCATGTCCATAACTCAGGAAGCATGTAAAAGTAAATTATATGATTGAAAAGTAAGCATATCAAGGGGCAGTGCTGCCTCCTTTAACGGATCGAGCCATGTAGACGGTCGAACTGCATCCATCCGGAATCGGATTCCGACGTTGAACTTCAATGCACAATTATCTTGAGGCCTGCCACGTGTGAGCCAATGAGTGGATGGTCACCTCGGATCCATCTTAAGCTATACAACTTCTCTCAGGCGAAGGACGTGGCTCTGTAAACGAGCAGTTCAATCGGGCTCGTTACGGCAATGCTCCATAATTCTTCCTATAGGTGCTCAAAGTTTGATCGGTACCAGATTCGGGGTACCTACATCATCCACCTATAAATTCATCTGAGTTAGTTACATCAATAACTCATAAAGCATGGAAATATAAGAGTCATGGTTAAAAAGTAATCCTGTTAAAGGAATGAATATCATTTTGTGCGAAGATGGCATTGCACGCTCTTTGCAGGTCCATTTTTCCTCACTACATCTTTATCAGGGGATGGCTGTCAAAATCTTTAGCTGGTGATGGACGTCTTTTCAAACCGTTGTGGGGTGGCGGTCCTAAGAATGAACAAACCTTGATTGAGGACTTGGAGTGACAAAGGCAATTTGGTAAATACTATAAGCGAATAACGAGGTCACATCTTATTTGAATCGCCTTCTTGCCCCCATGCTAAGGGCAAGGATTGAGTATAAGGGAGTCATGGCTGCTAGAGGGATAGTCATATCTCATCCATCCACAGATATGCCTTTAGTCCCACGTTGGGAATAAGATCTAATGCACAGATAATCAATCAGCATCCAGGCTTAAGTGCTCTAAACCTTTAACTTGCCACTTCCATTGAGTAGCATCTCCTAACTAGCTAAATAGCAGTCTCTTCCAGTAACATGGTCGCCATGGACCATTCCCATTCCATCTATCATTAGGAATTTTAGCAATAGATACCAGGGTGCAATGTAAGCTCTAATCGCCGCTAGAGCTGGTCAGTTTAGACCTTAGTCAGATAAACTTGACTACAATAGCATGGCTTCCAAGGCTTGAAGTAATGTTCACGTTTTCTATCACAATTGATGTATGAAGTCGAGAGCTAATGGTCGATTCATATTTGTTTTGATCTCGAACTCTCATCTCTTGACAAAGGTCATGTGCTGACTGGTGAGCAGTCAAGTTGCTATCATCCGAGCAAAGATTCACATGTCCAATCATGGCCTGCAGGGGTTCAGCTGTTACCTATCGCTGGGCACCAAAGTATGTTGACCTAACCCTTATTCGATGGAAATCAGTCTTCCTCAATGCGATTGACAGAAAATAGCCATTTCAAAGGTTAGCTAAGTTCTTCGGGAGGTGAGACGCAGGACATTTTATTCATCACATCATACAATTGAAGTGTAGCTTTGGGATGTTGGGATCCTTAGCTGCTTTCTGGTATCCCACCGTTGACAATCATGGTCACTAAGATCATATGAATCATCTTTGAAGTAGTGTTCAAACTATTCTATATAACTGTCACTCGATGCTCCGCCGATTGGACAGGTTTAAGTCATATAAATGGGATGGTCACTACTCATTAGGGAACAACATCAGCTGCATTGCTGAAATCTACACTATCGGAGTTCCAGAAGATGAGGCTACTATTAGACAATCATTATCTCGTATACTGTCGTTGATAGCAAGCTGAATCTGACTGACAGCTCCTCCCATTGAATGGCATCGGCAAATAGAGGCTATGGCTTTTGGAGGAATCCTAGTCGTTGCCATTTGGTTGTCATATTCTTTGACTATCCGCCTTATCTTCATTAACAAACTTTGATGAGTACTGTTGGTCAAAATATACGTCGAGCCGAAGGCGAGCCGTCAGCGGGTCCGGGCGCAGCGCCGGCAGGGGTCCGGGGCCCCGCAGTCCCGGCGGCGATCGACCTAGCCGGTTAGGTCGAAAATGTGGGCACCGCACGATTTTTTCGATTTTGGAAGATGGAGCCTTTTCTGAAATGATCTTAAAAATGTATTTTTTCCAAAAAATAGCTGTTTCGGGTCGGATCGGATCATGCCTTCAAATTTGCGGTTCGGAGATTGTCTTCAGGTCGGGTCGGATCGGACTAGTTCCTCCGAGCCGGATCGGAGACGTCGTTAGCTAGTCGGTTCGGTATACATGAAAGAGCCGGTTCGGATCTCCTGCTCCTGTTCGGATCGGTCTTCCCTACCCTGCATCTCCACTTTTCTGCGGTTCGGGTCGTGGCACCCTCTTCGGTTCGGTTCGGAGATGCATCATTGGGTCGGTTCGAGCCTTCCCATGCAGCTCGGATCGGGGATATGCCTTCGGGTTGGTTCGGGTATGTTATCGAATCGAATCGGATCGGGTATGTCATCAGCAGGCAGCCAGTTCGGATCTCCCCCTCTGGTTTGGATCAGACGTTCTTTTTCAGGTTGGGTAAGACCCGATCCGACCCCCTGGGGGAGATTGGACTGCGCCTCATCTACATCCGATCCAAGGGCTTCAACTGCATCTGATCTGGTCTCTTTGCCTGCATCCGATCCGGTCTCTTCGTCTGCATCCGAACCTGTCCATTCGCCTGCATTTGATCCAAAAGCTTTGCTGGACTCTATTTTCGATCTTCAGCGATTGCTTCTAAATGGCATGGTGGCGACTTCATTTTTGTTAATCTCCACAATTGCAAAGTAAATAGAATTCATAGGATTTCCTCATCGGACTTGGCAATCCAATAAGTAGATTGGAGAATCCTTAAGCGCTGAGAATCTTCATTTCTCAGTGAAAGCACCAAAATGTTAGACCAAAAAATGGCACTAACACCCAGTTGTCTAGAATTTACGAGGAATAATAAGCTAAAACGTAAACAATCAAGTAGAGACACGAGATTTATAGTGGTTCGGCGTTAATAAGCCTACATCCACTTCATAGTTTCTCATTTCATTCATGGATTACAATTACAAGGAATACAATCACTCAATCGCTCAAATACAATGAATAATTCTCTCCGAATTCATTGATTTTCATTGATTTTCATTGGAGAAGAAGGTAGTTATTGGTGGGGGGAATTCGGCCGTGGCTACCATGAATGAATGAAATGCTAAAAGTCCCTTCAAATGGCCATGTTGTGGTGTATTTATAGCTGTAGATAAGCTCTGGGTGCTTCCGGTTCGGATGGGCCACGTGGCGTGACCAGAGGAGATCTCAGAAGTAGTGGAGAACGTGGAAAAGTGGTTACCAGGTCGTTCTTTGCCAAGTGGAGTCCGATCCGCAATTGTAGGAGTCGATTATGCCAAAAGAAGAGGTCAAACTCCGTGTGCAGAAGCAGGTCCAGTCGGTTCGGATCGGATCCGAACTGAACCAGTTGTTCGAGCAGAATGCTTGCACGCACTTTTGTGCAGAATACTTCAGGCGGTTCGGGTAGAGGGTACTCCGATCCGATCCGGGGAGGGGGATCCGATCCGATCCGAAAGGAGGGATCCGATCCGATCCGAATGGGGGATCCGATCCGATCCGAAAGGAGGGATCCGATCCGATCCGAATGAGGGATCCGATCCGATGACATTTGTATGAATAATTCAAATTTTCCATCTTTCTATCACTCCATCCAAGTGATCGCCAATCAATGTAAGTTCATACTCAAGTCCCTGGCTTTGGGTAGCCTGGTCACAAAGCAGGCTAACATATATATATATATATATATATATATATATATAAATGGGAAGAGAGAGAATGAGTGGGGAAATGGATGGTGGAGATTAAGGGGGAGAGTTCACGTGCAATATAAGAGCTGTAGCGGAACCCTCCCCCTCTCTCTCTCTATATATATACATATATATATATATATATATATGTATATATGTATGTGTGTGCATGTATGTCTTATATGGCACTTCTCTTTTGTGGTATCCCTTTTACACTCGAATAATAGTCACTCTTTTACAATTAATTAAGCCGATCGAAGGAGAAAGAGTTAGTGGAAAAAGAGAGAAACAAAATGCGCGATGTAAATTAAGAAAGCTACATGGGTGCTGCAATGTTTGGGTTCTTGATCATATTTCATGTGCATACATACATACACACAGAAAAGTCTATTTAGACATAAAATATTGACACAATTGGTGACATGATGAATCTCCATCATTGTATTCCTCCATGATTTTCACATTTTCATATACAAACAAATTGATCCAACGTTTAGGACTGTGTTTCTCAATTTGTGTCTAATTTTATGTTCGAATAGTCATCCCTTATGTATATATACACCGGCAATCCACATGAGTAAGTATGGTGTATTCTCTTTACGGGAATTCAAACTCCTAACCCACTTCTTATTCACCAATACCCACCGACAATTGAAACTAGTTCGTTTTTCGATCCACCAAAAATCAACTCTGAATCGCAAATGACCTCGCAAAATCACACCGCCAGGTTATTCATCATTATTTCCCACCATTTGGTAACGACTGTGGAATCGGCGATTTTGTTCAAAACATGGAGGATCAAGCCATCAAAGACTTGGGTTTCGGCGTGCTCTGGCGTAACTGATTTAACCGATCTTTCCGCTCGTTCTAAAATCGAGTCATTCTATGCATACTACATATTGGGTAAGGACGTTACTTCTTGGGGGTAATGGCGAATGATTTGCATTTGGTAACTAGTCTTATCAGATTCAGATGATAAGTTTGTGGTTTAATCACTAAGCTCGAAACATTGTTCTTGTTGTGGTAGATTCTGTTGGAAATGAATAAGTGGATTGGGGAAATCAATAAGTCCCACATCGGGGAAAATTAGAACCTATGCCACTATATATGTAAAGTCTTGATATACAATATCAAAAGAAAGAGAAGATGGGTGAGAGGCAATGACATGATAACACTTTGCTATTAATATTAAAAGGGTCATAGATAAGGCCTTAGGGCTCTTGGGGTCTTGTAATTGAATGGGACTGCGCCTGCTTGTCAGGCCCGCTGCGCTGCGCGAAAAACGTCTATTTTTTGAACCGTACGGTTTGAATGGCAACGACAACGTATGTTGGTAAAGGGTCGCAAACTTTCTAACTATCACCACGGTTACAAATTCAAACAGTAGCATCTCTTCATAAATGGATGCCTCTTTCCAGCCTATATATAAGCACTCGAAAATCAAAATATAGTTTTTGTTATGTCTTCTCTCCTCTACATCTTCCTCCCTCATTACTCTGTTCTGCAATAAAAAACTACGTTGCATTCATCGTCGCTCTACGATTGCAGTGCAACATCGCAGAGAAGATACGTTTTGCCCATGGGAAACAATTGCCCAACAAACCTAAAGCGCCGTAGGGGGAGCAATATCATTTCAAGGGAACAACATACGCTGGAGTCGGACAACAATCGATAATATTTTTTCTTGCTTTCCTTATATCTAGACCACGTAGTATTTTTTTCAAACAATTCTCTTGCAAATCTGTGATTATTCCTTGTACTTACGGATTGCAATCACATTGAAACAAATTACTAACGCTTAGAAGCGTTACTGTTCACAGAAACGGTTTTCTGCAGTTTATGTTGATTGATTGCTAACAAACTTGAAACGAAATTTGTTTGATTGTTGCTTGTGTTTATAGACAACGATGTCGTAAAGTAGCAACAAAAAATCTGTGCCGACACAGACTGTGCCACTGGCTCTGCCTCTGGTTCCACCATCTATTCCATTTTCACATGGCGAACGACCAGAAAAGTTTAATGGCCAGAATTTTAAATGCTGGCAACAGAAGATTCTTTTCTACCTCACAACATTGTGACTAGCAAAATACCTTTCAGAGGATCCCCCGGTTGTTGATGAACTAGAGCCTGGCGCCACCAAAGTTGAGGCTCTTACTGCATGGAATAATTCTAACTTCATCTATAAGAATTACATTCTCAGTGGTTTAGAAAATAGTCATTATAATGTGTATTGCACCGTTGAGACTGCAAAGGTTCTCTGGTTATCTCTAGAAAAGAAGTACAAAGCTGAGGACGCTGAATTAAAGAAATGTTGAAATGGAGGTAGAGGAACCCAGAAGGAGCAAACATCAAAGGACCTCTAAAACCTTTGGACCCGATTTCTATGCATATATGATAGAAAATGAACCTCTTACTTATCAAAAAGCAATGTCATCTCCCGAGGCTCCATATTGGAAGGAGGACATCAACAGTGAAATAGAATCCATTTTACAAAACCATACATGGGAACTAGTGGATTTACCCAAAGGATCAAAACCATTAGAATATAAATGGATATTTAAGAAAAAAACTAAAAGCGGAAGACTCAATAGACAAGCATAAAGCAAGACTTGTAATAAAAGATTTAAATAGAAGGAAAATCTAGATTACTTTGATACCTATTCACCAGTAACTAGAATAACATCGATCATGATGCTTATTGCAATCGCTCCATATTAAATTTGGAAATACACCAAATGGATGTGAAAACCGCGTTTTTGAATAGTGAACTAGAATAAGAAAATATATGCAGCAATCTTAAGGGTTTATAAGCCCATAAAATGAAAATAAGGTGTGCAAGTTAGTAAAATCACTTTATGGTCTTAAACAAGTACCAAAACAATGGCACGAGAAATTTGATGAAACTATGTTATCAAATGGATTCAAAATAAATGAATAAGATAAATGCATCTATGTAAGATATATGGATATTGGATATGTCATTGTTTGTCTTTATGTTGATGATTTGTTAATCCCAGGAAATAATAAGGCCATAACAAAATCTACAAAGAATATGTTATCCTCTAGATTCGACATGAAAGGACTAGGAGTGGCTGATGTAATCTTGGGTTTAAAAAATGTAACAAAAATCACAAGGATGTGCATTATCTCAGTCACATTACATTGCCACATTACTTGAAAAGTTCAAGCAGTATAATATAACCATTGCAAAATCACCAGTGGATATGAACCAATATTGGTAAAGAACACCGACAATGGAATATATCAGCTTGAATACTCTCGTATACTAGGAAGTATTATGTATGCCATGAATTGCACTAGGCCTGATATTGCATACGCTATAAGCAAGCTGAGATGATATACTGTAATCCTGGTAAACATCACTGGAAAGCAATAATAAGGGTCCTAGGATATCTAAAGTACACACAAAACTACGTGTTGCAATATGAAGTATCCTTCAGTGATAGAATGATAAAGTGATGCCAATTGGATAAATGGCTCAAATGATACAAAATCCGCAAGTGGATATGTAACGACCCGGGGAATTTGCGATCCTGGATATCGGCATACAACACAATGTCAACTATCCAGGATCGCAAATTCCCCGGGTCGTTACAGTGATATCAGAGCTGAAGGTTAAGTAATTACCTTGGCTCTGTGGCGTGACTCAGTAGAGATGGGGTTAGTAATACCCTAGATTGAGTTAAGTGTATATATACGAGTGAACTTATTTGTTATTTGATATAAAAATGATTTTATATTGAGTAGATTTATTGGTTGAGTTGTTTATGAGTTGGTCGATCAGTTTGATCCACTGTATCGGTAGGAGTTCCTAAACACTTGAATACGATGGGTCGACACGATATGTTTTGAAAAGAGGGTAAATGAAAATAAGTTTACCCAAAGTATATTTTGATATAAAGAAGATATATATATGTATATTGGAATTATAATATATTGGATATATTGGTTGTTATTATAATCGAGTAAGATTATAAATTAAATGGTTATGTAAATAACCAATCAGAATTCATATAAGTGTAGTATATGGAATCAGATGAATTAAATCTGAAATTAGGATTAATTGGAATTGAAATTGAAATTCCCAAAATTTGGAAAAGTGATTGTAAACGAATTTGGATTAAGTATACGAGGATTTTAAAAATTTGGGAGATTTTCAAATTATTTTACAAGCATTGTGAATGATATTTTGAAATGAATTTCAAAATGGAAGTGTTTAGAAATGGTTTTGAAAGTGATATAGTATTGAACTCACTTCGATAGCTGGAAAATAGATTCCGATGATGATCATGACATCGTCGGTGTTCATTTCCGAGTTGTAAATGACGGATTACTACCAAAATTTTTGTTTTTGAATTGTTTTGTGAAAAGCAAACTGTTTTGAATCTTGGAAAGGGATATCTGGTTTTAGAAAAGCGAAGCTGTTTGAAACCCCAGGAAGAGGTTATTTGAATTAAAAACAAATTTAAATAGAAATTTATGGAAATAAATTGGAATTGAATTGAAAACCAATTAAGTGGAAATTGAATTGGATTAGAATGATATCGAGAAAATTGGATTTGTGACATAGGAATCCGAAATGGTATTGGATTGATGAGTTAAGAATTTGAAAATCAAGAATGGAACTTCGATTTGAAATTGAATTTGGTTTGGATATAAGCGAATGGTTCTGTTGAGGATAAAAACTGATCGGAGTTTGATTGGGATAACATAGGTATATGTTGAATTGATAACAGATGCAAATGATATAATGATATGCCCGACAAAAAGGTACAAGTTTATATTTCTATTGAGTATGAGATTTATGAGCCGAGTTGGCAAGCCGCTTGGCTGTTTGATTTTCTTTTGGGTTAGAGAAGGCCTAGAGAGGCGAGTTGTACTGATTGACCAGTACAAAGGAGGTGCTGGCGAATTTTTTTAGAAATTTCGGGTGTTAGAAATTTTTTAGATTTTATGGAAATTTTCGTTAGTAGGAATAAATTATTAATTTAGTTGAAATTAATTGGTATAGTGAAATTGAAGTTAAAGAAGTAAAAATAATTTTTAACCAGTTAATAGGGTTTGTTTTCTACCTTAGCAATTTCGAGGACGAAATTAATTTAAGGGGGAAAAAAATGTAACGACCCGTATTTTTACGGATAATAAATAATTTATTTAATTATTTAAATAAAGATTTGGTAATTTAAAACGACTAGAATTAAATAATAAGGAATATTTAATTAATATAATAATTTAATAATATATTTAAATTCCAGAATAGTCGAAAATAGTGAATTGACAATATTGTGTGAACTGGACAATTCAAAATATATAATTCAGTTTAGAATGGAATTATAATAACGAATATATTATTTAAATGAAGTTTGAACGTACAAATATAATATAATTATAATCGAGCTCGAAATAGCGCGGCAGTTCGAAGTTTGGCGACTTGAACTTCAACTGAATATACAGAACCCGTTTTAAATCGGATTTTCGTGAAACAAGAAACGTTCGGAGCTAGTGAAGTATATTTTTCTAATGGAAGAGAAAAATCAGGATTTTATTGGGTAGATTTTGATTTATGTCCAAATTAAATTTTAGAAAAGTCGCTATGGAATTCCTTTATAATTTTATAACGATTTATTTATATTATAAAAGGATTTTTCAATATAAATTGAATATTGATTCAACCGGGATTTGGATATCGAGTTATAAATCCAATTGGAGTTGTACGATATTCTGTGTGAGTATA
This sequence comes from Allium sativum, assembly GCA_030737875.1. NCBI lineage: Eukaryota > Viridiplantae > Streptophyta > Magnoliopsida > Asparagales > Amaryllidaceae > Allium > Allium sativum. The sequence goes on from CM060919.1 coordinate 252,243,341, forward strand.
TATATGATAATATAATATATTTATATTTAATTTAATTGTTTTTAAATATATTTATATATTTAAATGTGTTATTTAGAGCTTTAAAAATAGCCAGTTTTACAAACGAACTCCATTTTCGACGAAACTAATTTTGTTGGATCCGTAATATTGAATCATTGTTAGATTCCAAGTTTCGTGATTTTTAGAGGTAGTATGTGGCCATACAGATTTTTAATGTGAAAAACAGTCGATATTTTGACGGTTAAAATACGCTATGTGATCAAACGGAGTCGGAATCCAACGAAACCAATTTCGTTGGGTTCGTAATGTCGAACTGAAGGTGTATGTCCATTTTCGTAATTTTTGGATATTGTATGTGATTATAGAATTTTTTTTTCAACAATACAAATAGCGGTTGCATAAAAACAAATAAAATAATGAATGTAAAAATATATAAATCTCCTATAGATACACCTCTATCCCCCTTAACCCTAAATTTATTTCCTTAGTGGTCAACGATATTTTTCCGCCGTTGGTTTCTTCATTTCAAAGGAGAAACCGAATCCTCAAAACCCAAAATAAAATCATAGAAAATTCTATAAATCAAACCATAAACATATTTTGATTCCTAAAGCCATCCTCTCCAACCTTATACATGTTTTGAAGCGTTCGAACTGTTTTTGGCTCGCTGGAATTATGCGGCGTCAGCTAGGGTTGATCATTTTGATCGATTGATGCGTTAAGGATGGCTTTCGAGTTCGAATTGGGATTCGGGGGAGAAGCCACACTTGTGTGTATCGTTTTGGGTTATTTGGTTTTAGAAGTTGTCGCGACATGCACTTATAGGCGTGTGTTGGGAGGAGCGAACGCATCTCGAGATGATCGTTCGAGTTTGGGTTGCCATACACGGTTAGATGGAGATTAGGAGGAGGAGAGCAATGATGAAGGCGGATTGCGAGTCCGTGAAGTATTGAGGATGTAAGAGGGGGAATAAAGATGCGTAATTGCTAAAGGGAGGAGCATGAGTATTACGGCAGTTTGGGGAAGAAAGGTAGTGAGCGGGTTTGGGTTTTAGTCCATAGACGGGCCAAGAAATATGGGGTGAGACCCAAGTTTTAAATAGAAATTTAGTTCAATTTCAATTCAAATAGTATGATAACTTGAAAAATCCATAACTTCGTGATACGATATCAGAATTTGATGAAACAAGATCCGTTGGGATCGTAGGGACGAGGGCTATACAATGGAACTGACTGGGAATGAATTGGAGCTCGTTATAATTTATAGCAAAATAAATTGTCGGAATCAAATCAAAGATAGTTATTCATTATTTAACGATAACCATCTAATGTGAGTAAAACTCACCGACTCTACCAGTTATATTTTATAACGTATTTTTAGAATTGATAGATGATGGTTGATTCTGTGTGTTGACTGTTTGGTTGAACTGCTTATGTATTGGTTGAAATTATAGATAACGATATATATATATATATTGTAATAAAATATGGACTTTGTTGATCAGAATATCTCATATTGAAATAAAAGTTAATGTTAATTATATTGTTTAACATCTGTGGATGCAGGGAAACAGGTCGGAGGAATCCAACTAGATTCCTCAACATTTATTTTACTGTTTTTCATATATGGTGATATATGATGTGATATATAATCTGTTGTTGATGATGTGTGTTAGAATGATATTGATTATTGTTATTTGGTATTTTAAATATCATAAGAAATACTGGAATATAAAAAGGGAATTTTCATTGTTATATTGAAAAAGAAATATATATAAAATCAAAGGGTTTTATAAAAAGAGATATTTATAAAATCAAAGGATTTTATAAAAAGGAAATATTTGTATAACATTTACAAATAGAATTGAAAAGGAAATATTTATAAAATAATTAGAATTATAGAAAAATAATTATTGTGAAAATAAATAGATTATAAAAGGAAATATTTATTTAGAAAATAAATAGAGTTATAAAAAGGAAATATTTATTTAGAAAATAAATAGAGTTATAAAAGGAATTTATTGGAAAATGAAAAAATGTCATATAAGGAAATATATGGCAAATGAATAGAATTTTACATCAGGAAAGTTTAGACCTGTGCTTCGCGCACGGCTATAACATGATATCTATTTTAAAGCAAAGATTTTAAATGGAATCTGTTCTAACCGATAGATTGGGAAGATTAATTTATAAATAATATTTTATAAATTAAATGAAATATTTATCATTGGATAAATAAAATATATAAATCAGGACTTATATAGAGAAGTAAGAATCGCTTTCAACATCGATATTTAAAACTGAATATGGACGTAGAGTTAGTCAAAGGAGTTAATCAAAAGGTGTTAATCAAAATGTGTTAATCAAAATGAGTTAGAGGAGTTAATCAAGTTAGAATTATTCGATTAGAGGTAGAGTTATTCGATTAGAGTTAGAGTTAATCAATTAGAGTTAGAGTTAATCGAATTAGAGTTAATCGATTAGAGTTAGAGTTAATCGATTAGAGTTAGAGTTATTCGATTAGAGTTAATCGAATTAGAGTTATTCGATTAGAGTTAGAGTTAATCGATTAGGGTTAGAGTTAATCGAGTTAGAGTTAATCGATTAGAGTTAGAGTTAATCGATTAGAGTTAGAGTTAATTGATTAGAGTTAGAGTTAATTGAGGAAGAGTTAATCGAATTAGTTATTCGAAAGGAGTTACCGAATTAGTTATAAGAAGTGATAATCGAATATAGTTTATTTGAAGAAAAGATTGTCGAATATAGTTTATTCGAAATGGAGTTAATCGAATATCAGTTATTCGAATAGAGATAATCGAATATAGTTTATTCGAAATGGAGTTATTCGAATATCAGTTATTCGAATAGAGTTAATCGAATATAGTTTATTCGAAATGGAGTTAATCAAATTTCAGTTAACTGAATAGAGTTAATCGAATATTAGTTAACTGAATAGGAGTTAATCGAATATTAGTTATTTAAAAAGAGTTAATCGAATTAGTTATTCGAAGAAAAGGAGTTATCGAATATAGTTATTCAAAGGGAATTAACTGAATATAGTTTATTCGAAAGGAGTTAATCAAATATGGTTTATTCGAAAAGGAGTTATCGAATAGAAAATATTCGAATAAGAGTTATACGTTGAAATTCGATTATATCGAATTCGGGAAAGTACTATTCACTTTCCATTTTTAATCAAGATTTATTTATTTTTAATTAATTAGTTGTTGTTTATTTATCTAAATTAATAAATAAAAGTTATATTTAAGTTATTATAATTCGGAAGCATGGGATTATAACACTATTGTTATAATCAAAATGATTTCTGTAAAAGGAGTGGATTCGTAAATAGAATCTGAGAGTTACGTAAGGAAGTTTGTTAAAGATTTAAAGGGTGAATTTTGTCTATTTCGAGGTTAGAAATGTTGTTCGGTTAAGGTCTGAGAGGTAGTTATACCCCAACTTGATTGACTTCGTTTTTAACTAAGGAATGGTTAAGGTTCGATAGTGAAGGAGTTAATTGAATTTAGTTAATAAGTGTTAATGGTTCGAGTTGGCATAGCGATGTTTTATTTAAACATCTGTTTAAATCCAATGAATGAGTTTTGGAAACATTTTCCAAATAAAATTAGAGATATTTTCTAATCCTAGAAAATGAAATGTTGATGATAAAGAATAATGAAATGACAGTGATACGTGAAAAAGAGATGGAAATGTTTTCCAATGATTAACAACGTATATTTTCTAAATTTAGAAAATAAGGAATGTTGAATATATGGAAACATGAAATAAATAAATTAATGAACTAAAGAGATAAATGTCAAACGATGATTAAATTTCCATCTGGAAATAATATCGTTGTTTGCACACATGTTTTTCTTTGATAGTTAACTCACCGACTATCGAAGTTTTTGACCATTTCCGTTGTCAATACGGAGAAACCGGGATCAGATTAATTATCTGAAAACCACTCTGTATGAGCATTAACATTGCGAATCAAATAATGTGAAGATAATTGAAGACGGAGTTATGCAAGGGCTGTTTTGGCGATCCTAGGTAGAAATTGCCTAAGATGGATTTAAAGAATAGTTCCTTCGGTTTGTCCAGTCCCAGGACGACCCGTATGGAAGAATGTCTAACAGAGTATATTTAATAGATCGCGTAAGTTTATCTCTTCAAACGTACGTACGTTTGGTGGCGGAGGAATTCGTTTCTCTTAGCTGTATACCCGTTGTATTTTTGGGGAAATCAATTTGTGATTTGGCGGGTATGACGATGTGACATTCAAAGTGAATAATTGTGTGATCTGTCAGAGATAAGCGTGGCCTCTAGCCTCACAACCGGGAAATGACAAAAATCAGGCAGGCAGCATGGCTAAGTGGTTGGCTGCCAATTAGGGTGTATTATCAGCTATCTAGAGATATTCATTTCATTCTTTAATCTATTCGATGTTGTCCTATTCGGGAAACGGTTGCTGATCCCAACCGTTGGTGATATACATTCGATACACTGAAGCGAAATGAGTGGTCGGTCATGTGTGGCTGGGTTGCAAGTTGTGCTTGTTGAACCCAATGTATTCCTCGCTAGCGGTACACTATCGGAAGGTGGTTCCATACCTTGTCATAGTTGGTAATCCATTATCCAATAAGTGCTCGCGGTTTTGATTGTATACTATGTATATAGAACATGAGATGAAAGCGTTTCTGCTAAATGATTATTATATTGTGGTTGGTAGACACTATTATAATATCAAGGAGTTTTGATAAAGATTATCGTTTCTTTTAAAATGATTTGAAAGTTAAATCAAATCGATTTGGATTCTCATAAGGGAAAAACCCATTCCGTTATACGGCGTGGTCTTATGAGATATCGTTTAATTGCTCAAACTGTTTTAAACTGTTTTACTCACACCAGTCCTATGACTGGCTCGGAGTTTATTTTGTTTTGTTTTCCCTAAAATCTTGGGTGCCAAATTTTGTATGGGCAGTCAAGTAGTTAGGATTTTACAGATATATTTAGAGAGGTTGGAGCAGGAGGCTTCAGGATTTTATAGCTATTGTTATTCCCGTCGTGTTGTAAGTGTTGTACTCTGATAATGTTACTGTATACATATACTAATTTTATTTCAAAGATATGTTATTTATTATATGTTGTTCGTTCCGCTGTGAGATTCATGTTACTCTGATGTTGTATGTTCTTCTTCTTCTTCTATTCTAAGTTTCTATCTTATCTATTCTCACCCTCTAATTTCTTTCATTAACTATCCGGTATTTCTGATACTTGATAGTCGACATTGGGTTATATGTCGATTACTCAGGATCGCGAAAACCCGGGTCGTTACAGGATACGTGTTTACATTAAGAAATGGAGTTGTCTCATGGAAATCTCTAAACAGACTTACATAACAAGGTCAACAATGGAATCAAAGTTCACTGCTCTAGAAAATCCGTGGGAGAAGCAGATTGGCTTAGGAGTTTTTTTGGAAGACATTCCAAATTGGGAAAAACCAGTACCTCTAATATGTATATATCATGATAGTCAATCTGCTATACGAAGGGAGAATGGTACATTGTAAAATGGTAAATCTGGACGTATTTGTCGTAGATATAAAACCATTAGACAACTTCTCTCTAATGGAGTTATCACTATAGACTATGTAAAGTCAAACGATAACATTGTGGATCCACTAACTAAAGGGTATCTTAGAGAGAAAGTTCAAACCTTATCGATGGGAATGGGCTTAAGACCTATCAACTAAAAGTTTTATAAAACGGAAACCCACCTAATTGGTTGGTGGTCCTAAGATCTAGATTCAAAGGGACAACTAAGTTTAAGATAAAACTTGGTAGCACTGAAAGAAACATTACAACCATTCCTAAGATTAGTCAGTGCACAACCCATCGAAGAATAGGATAAGCTTGGTTTTTAATAATGTCTATACTGTGATGTTATAACGAACCAAATGGGGTATTACAGGATACTCCTTATAGAGTCACCTATATGACTTTGAAGGCGTCGCTTCAAAAAGAATTGTAAGGTCAAATTCTTCAAGCACTAATGAAACCAAGGCGGTGTTCATGGCAAAAAAGAACACAAACAGAGAACCAAGGAGTTAAAAAACATTTATCATGTGTTATCTTTATAGACTTACACAAATTGCTTACAGTTCAAAGACAGTCTAGTCCACTGATTCGTCAGTTAGTTATAACGATAAAACTCTAGGAAAAGTTCAAGGTCTTTGTGAAACTTTAACCGATATGATAAATGTTTTGCAATTTTAAGAACAAATTAAGATAACCACTTATTCATGTGGGGGATTGTTGGAAATGAATAAGTGGATTGGGGAAATCAATATGTTCCACATTGGGGAAAATTAGAACCTATGCCGCTATATATGTAAAGTCTTGATATACAATATCAAAAGAAAGAAGAGATGGGTGAGAGGTAATGGAATGAATAATGGCATGATAACCCTTTGCTACTAATATTAAAAGGGTCATAGATAGGGCCTTGGGGTCTCTTGATTGAATGGGTCTGCTTGTTAGGCCCACTGCGCTGCGCGGAAAATGTCTATTTTTTGAACCGTGCGGTTTGAACGACAACGGTTGTGTCTGTTGGTAAAGGGCCGCAACCTTTTCAACAGTCACCACCGCTGCAAATTCAAACAGTGGCGCCTCTTCATGAATGGATGCCTCCTTCCAGCCTTTGTATAGGCACTCGAAAATCAAATTAGAATATAATTTTAGTTCTGTTTTCTCTCTTCTGCAATAAAAACTACCTTGCGTTATGTCTTCGCTCTACGATTGCGGCGCAACATCGCAGAGAAGACTCGTTTCACCCTTGGGAAACAATTTCTAAGCAAACCTAAAGCGCCATAGAGGGAGCAATTTCGTTTCAAGGGAACAATATACGCTGAACTTGGACAACAATCAGTAATATTTCTCTTGCTTTCCTTATTTCTAGACCGTATACTACTATTTCAAACAATTCTCTTGCAAATATGTGATTGTTCCTTGTACTTGTGAACTGCAATCACATTGAAACAAATTACTAATGCTTAAAAGCGTTACTATTCGCAGAAACGGTTTTTTGCCATTTCTGTTGATTGATTGCTAGTAGATTCTAGTATTTAACTCGGGTCATTTGATGATTATCATAAATTGTTTTCAAATTTTTTGTTCATTAATTAGTTTGGAAAATCTCAGCAGCAATAGCAATTTCTACTTCTGAAAGCCATAATAGATGAATAACCCGATATGGTAGATCATCGCTTAACAAGTACATGAGGAGGAGCAACGTTTATCTGATTTCGAAAAAGGCTCCAGCGGACAGGGTTTAGAAGCACGTAGCTTCGGGGGACGTGAGGGTACTCTTGATATCCCTCTGTGAGGTTGCTGATGATCTGCTTGGGCTCACAGAGATTAAGGTCTGCGGTAGAAGAACCAAGGGTATGCCTTGGTTGCAGTATGAGCAACCTAAAGGCTAGGGTGGATCAGCGTGGGTCGGCGATACTTAGTTTAGCCCTGTGATAGCACGTCGTCGACTACTTACCATCTTCAGTCAATCGTAGTACGCATGCAGAAAGGCAGAGAACTCCCAACAGATCATATACTTGCTATCTAGTTATGGGTGAGGCTGGCCAATAGGAAAGTGGGGCATAGGTGGCAGGAGTATAGTTCTCGCGCTTGATTTTCTTGGATTTCCTTTCATTAGTTGAGGGAGGGGTCACATGGGACCATAACCACTGGTAGAAAAATGGACCTTAGCATTTGCATCGGTAGATAACCTAAAGCTCCCGACCGAGTTCCGTAATTTCTTAATTTAGCCCTGTCACGGGACTCGAGCAGCACACATAGTGAACATGTGCATCTAGACATCGAAAAATGATTCACGATACATACGTGGGAAAAAGGGATCGTTCGACAGGTAGCATAATCCCTAGTTGGACCTAGGTGGCATAAACCCTGAATCCGAGAAGTGCTCAATAGGTAACATAAACCCTAGTTGGATCTAGGTCGTGTAAACCCTGGTTAAGTCTAGAAAGCGCTCGATAAGAAAACCCTAGATTAGATCTAGGTAATAAATAATAGATGTACACCTAAAGGAAACCGCAATTACAGGGATTGGGATCACGTTATCATCTTTATACAGATTACTATTTGGGATACTAGTTAGGTGGTGCAGAGATATAGAATGGGGTGTGATAGTATATTTGGTTTAAACTGTCTTGCTTTGGTTTATATTAGTCTGTTATTCTGGTACTGTCCCATTTTCCAGTTTACTCCTGTCATGAACTTTATCCTATTCGCATGCTAAAAGCCACTAGACTTACTCAAGCTTTATGTCTGACTCTGTTTTTCTTTCGTCTTCTTTTCTTCCGTTCCCCCCAGGTAGTCAGGGAGGGAATAGCTCTGCTTAGTATGGACTGTTACTCTTTCCAAGCTTGAAGACTCTTGGATATATCGCTTCAGACTCTCTTTTCCACTGCTATGGCTGGCTTATGCTACATTGGGGAATAAAAATGTTATTTTATGCTTCTTTATTTTATGTAAGATAGATACTCTGGTATTGGAAAACAATTGTTGTACAAACTATTTTATCAATAAAGTAATGTTTTATTTTCCGCTGTTTTAAATTTGTCTGTCTTGTAATTTATCTACATCTTTTACCTATAATGCTCCACAGAACTTAGTGCATTCCCTTTGTGAGTGACTCTAACGGATGTGGGGTGTTACACGTGGTATCAGAGCTGAAGGTTACCGGATCAGATAAAAGAGTTGAAAAATTATTTTCAAAACGGTTTTAAAAAAAAGAAGCATTTTCAAAAGAAAAGATTTGGTAAAGGCATATTCCCCAAAGCCATACGCACTATCTTATGATTCTCTGTTTGAATTCTTGTCCCCTTCTTTCTTGAGTCTTTGGGGCTCCAGGCTTTCTAGGAGGTAACCTCATCGCAGCATGGTTCCGTAAGCTTGATAAGACTATAATACCTATCGAAGGGCGAAGCAGTGCCCGACTTCCATCTATAGTAGCGGTAGTTTCACCTGCGGCTAATTTTCTTCCAAGCTTTGTAGGATTCTTTGTGCGATAGAGGTAGCTTTAGAGAGAACTGTAAACATGTTACACAAGGATGGCAAAGGTGGGAGATGAATAATTGTGGCAGGTGCCCTAGGTAGGAAGAAAGACTGACCTTAAGAGAGGTAAAAAGTACATAGCAACTTTTAGCTTTAGACCCTCAGATTTGTAACATGATGGATAAGCTAAGTAGAGGAGAGATCTCTAGTCATCTTAGTATATACACTAGTATCAAGGTTAACATATGTTTATCTTGGAAATGGAGGTGAAGAAGCTTCGCAATCATGAAGTTAAATTAGATAAGGTACCGTATAGTGAAGCTCAAGAAGATGCGACATATAAGACTGGAGACTAGACACGAGCATCATACCCTTTTTCTTAAGGGTATATCCCTGATCTCTTTTTCTAGGAATTTTATGCATACTTTCTAGCTTTTAAGGTATATCCTCTAGGACGTATCATCGATCCTTAGGTAGAAGCTAGTGGATGTAAACATGTATTTGAAACATGTACTTGAAACATGTTATGATTGATGGTTGCAAGTGGTTGCTCGTGAGTGCATATACACACCATAGGCGCTAGAACAACTCAGTCACTTTCATATTGCATTCGCATATATGTATTTGTTTACAGATTGAACTCAATGTGTTATCATATGGACGTTGCATTTGAGTGAATGGTTGTGCACTCATATAGAAATGATATGTATCATTAGGATGGCATACATGATTGGATGCATGGCGCTGACATAATTCGCATTAAGGAGGTCGACTGAATCAGTAGACCGCCTGATTTTGCATTAGATAAAGCCATATACACACACTATGCATATAAATATGAAAGCATTTAGAAATCTTTTTAAGGACAATGAATGCCTGTGATTGAATGGTTGAGTAGATGGGTGATTGGATGGTAGGACACATTCTTCCTAACTTGAAGATTTCGGGGACAAAATCCTTTTAAGAAGGGGAGAATGTAACATCCCGTGATTCTGTAACATTAAGTTTCACAAATTAAAGTATAATTAAATTTTAGAAGAAGAATTAAGGGAAACGGGTTACGCCATTGAATTCGTCTCGAAATTCTGCTTGAGATAGAGTCCGAGTTTGCGCAAATTGGACTCCGTATGAAAAAAATATCCTTAAATTAAATATTGCAGCAAAATATGAAAAAAAAGGAATGAGAAAAGAATAATGTTTAGCATTGTTCTAACTTTTGTAAGCAAAATAGCCTTGTGTGAACGCAGTTCAAAAAGTGGTTTAGTGTGAAAATGGGTAATTGGGAAGATAGATAAAAAGAAAAAAAATGAATATATATATACGCATATATATATATATATATATATATATATATATATATATATATATATATATATATGACGTGTACGCATCATGTAGCGTACATTGCGCATTTTTGGTTGTCAAGGATTGTTTTTTTTTAAATGGCTTTCCCCAATTGGATTTATGACAAATTAAAAGTAAGAAAAGATTTATTCATATATATATATATAAATATTTATATATGGGTAATTAATGTAAACGGTAAAGGGAAAATGTATCTATTAAATACGTATTTATGTTTGAATTGATTGACAATAAATAATAAAAAGAAAAGATGAACATTAGAATATCACTTTTGTTATGTTAACATTAGAATAACATTTCATTAAGAAATGTATATTTAGATTAAAATGTTTATTCATATTAAATTGACATTTCAGTCAAGAAATGTTCATTTAGCTAATGTTTTGTTTTAAATAAAAAATGTCCTTTTGGTTATGATATGTTAGGAAAGAACCAATGTGTCATTTATGAAAAAAAATGAACATTTAATATGCTGAGTCAATGCTGAGTCATTTCCGACTCATTGCTGAGTCAATAGGATAATTCTATCTTGACTGAACGGTTGTGGTCATTTCTAGGGTTAATCAAACGGCCTAAATTAATTCTAAAATTCTATATATACAACCTAGCTCTTAACCTAATTCACACAATTAAACTTGGAGCCGTCACGCTGCTGTAAGATAGCTTGGAATGGCCGCCGCCTAAAGCTTAAAGACAAACAAAGCTAGAACAAATCTAATTCAAAACTAAGAATCAAAACAACGTTTATCTACCCAAAGGAAAACATCCCAATTTCAGAACTCAGAATCCAGAACTCAAGTTCATCGATCGTTGTAAGTATAGTGACTCTTTAGATGAGAATATGATTAAGACATGATTTGATGTAAATTGTAATATGGAATTATATCAGTATTGTAAAATATAGACGATGTTGTTTTGGTTTTGTTTATCGTGATAATTTGAATGTTTGTGGTGATTGGATCCATTATCTATTATGCGAATTGTATGTATACTGTTAGATCGATATATGTGCTTATGCAAGTTATAGGTTGCAAGTTAGATTTACACATATATGTATATGATTCATGTAGGTTCTATGTATATATGTTTATGTTAAACCAACTGTACCTACATGATTAGAATAGATCAATATTCACAAATTCTTATGTAAGTGAAAACTTATAATTGGATCCATGTTAAAAGATCCGTTTATGATTCATATGATTTATAAAAGTTTATTGTTAGATCTATGTTATACATATGTATTGCAAGTTCATACATGTTCCTATATGTTAACTTAATTATGTTGTAGATTTATGAACCTATGCAAGTTGTTAATTATGTTGTTAATTCATGAACCTATGCAAGTTGTTAATTATGTTGTTAATTCATGAACCTATGCAAGTTGCTAATTATGTACATGTTTATGTTGATTATGTTAAAGTTGCAAGTTCACACCTATGTACATGTTAAAATTGCAAGTTCATAGTTAATGTTGATTTCATGCCAATTTTGTGAACATTAAATTAGGCTAAGTTATTAGCCTAATATTTTATGTGAAATCATGCGAATGGTAAATTAGGCTAAGTTGTTAGCCTAATATTTAGACGGGGGTAACGTTGGGTAAAAACTTAATTATAGGGAACTTGACATAAATTGGCCAATAATCACATAGGTGATTTATGGTATGAAACGGTATAAATTATTAATTTAAAACATGTTAATACATAGGTGGGCCTAAAACCATGAAATTGGTTAAGGCCATGAATGGTGTAAATTTATACACCATTAGTTTTGAAATAAAATATGTGACATGAATAATTTACATAATTAAAATGTAAATTTAGACAATACGAATATGCTTAACCCGAGGTTGGATTGAGTTGTGATGTAAACCTGCCCGGACCCGCCCGGCTGTCCAGTAATCACAACAATACCTATCCAATGTGAGAGGTTAAGGCATTGAGCCCAATAAAGACCCGAGGTTAGACTGAGTTGTGGCGTAAGACTGCCCGGAACCGACCGGCATACAGGCAGCCACAACAATACCTGTCTAATGTGAGTGGTTGGTGCTTTAATAAGACAATTAAAGCTAAGCTAGGATTGGTAGGGTTAAGTAAATTTAATACACTTAGCCAAATTAACATGTTGACTAGATTAAAAGGTGGGGTTAAGTAAAGTTAATACACTTAGCCAATTTAACATGTTAACTAGACTAGAGGTTGGGGTTAAGTAAAATTAATACACTTAGCCAAATTAGTATTTTAGCTGGACTAGAGCGTAGGGTTAAGTAAACTTAGAACACTTAACCATCATAGCGTGATAAATGAATAGGGTTAAGTTAAAGCATGAAGGGACAATACTTAACCATTAGAACATGTAATTAAACGGATGTTAGGGTTAAGTTAACTAAGGGAACACTTAACCATTATAACATGTTAGTTAAAACAGATGGGCAAGGTTAGGTTAAAAGGGACACTTAACTAAAACAAGATGAATGGGTAGGGTTAAGTAATAAGAAATACTTAACCAATATAACTTGGTTTGTGATAGGGTTAAGTCAACATGGACTACTGATAACACTTAGCCAGTTTAATATGACAAAGGAATGGGTTAAGCTAACTTGAATTGATTGATGACACTTAACCAATCCAACTTGACGAGAAAGAGGGCTAAGCAATAAACCTTAGTTAAGAAACAATCGAGAACGGGAGCTAAGTTGAAATCCCCAGTTAAAGAAACTAAGTGATAAACCTTAGTTAACAAGATTTATGGGAAAAGAAACTAAGTGGTAAACCTTAGTTGAGAACAACTAAGTAATAATTCTTAGTCAAGAAAACTGAGTCGATCCATAAAAGATGAATAACCCGATATGGTAGATCATCGCTTAACAAGTACATGAGGAGGAGCAACGTTTATCTGGTTTCGAAAAAGGCTCCAGCGGACTGGGTTTAGAAGCACGTAGCTTCGGGGGACATGAGGGTACTCTTGGTATCCCTCAGTGAGGTTGCAGATGATCCGCCTGGGCTCACAGAGGTTAAGGTCTGCGGTAGAAGAACCAAGGGTATGCCTTGGTTGCAGTATGAGCAACCTAAGGGCTAGGGTGGATCAGCGTGGGTCGGCGATACTTAGTTTAGCCCTGTGATAGCACGTCGTCGAATACCTACCATCTTCAGTCAATCGTAGTACGCATGCGGAAAGGCAGAGAACTCCCAACAGACCATATACTTGCTATCTAGTTATGGGTGAGGCTGGCCAATAGGAAAGTGGGGCATAGGTGGCAGGAGTATAGTTCTCGTGCTTGATTTTCTTGGATTGCCTTTCATTTGTTGAGGGAGGGGTCACGTGGGACCATAACCACTGGTAGAAAAATAGACCTTAGCATCTGCATCGGCAGATAACCTAAAGCTCCCGACTGAGTTCCGTAATTTCTTAATTTAGCCCTGTCACGGGACTCGGGCCGCACACATAGTGAACATGTGCATCTAGACATCGAAAAATGATTCGCGATACATACGTGGGAAAAAGGGATCGTTCGACAGGTAGCATAATCCCTAGGTGGCATAAACCCTGAATCCAAGAAGCGTTCAATAGGTAACATAAACCCTAGTTGGATCTAGGTCGTGTAAACCCTGGTTAAGTCTAGAAAGCGCTCGATAAGAAAACCCTAGATTAGATCTAGGTAATAAATAATAGATGTACAACTAAAGGCAACCGCAATTACAGGGATTGGGATCACATTATCATCTTTATACAGATTGCTAGTTGGGATACTAGTTAGGTGATGCAGAGATATAGAATGGGGGTGTGATAGTATATTCAGTTTAAACTGTCTTGCTTTGGTTTATATTAGTCTGTTATTCTGGTACTGTCCCATTTTCCAGTTTACTCCTATCATGAACTTTATCCTGTTCGCATGCTAAAAGCCACTAGACTTACTCAAGCTTTATGTCTAACTCTGTTTTTCTTTCGTCTTCTTTTCTTCAGTTCCCCCCAGGTAGTCAGGGAGGGAATAGCTCTGCTTAGTATGGACTGTTACTCTTTCCAAGCTTGAAGACTCTTGGATATATTGCTTCAGACTTTCTTTTCCGCTGCTATGGCTAGCTTATGCTACATTGGGGAATATAAATGTTATTTTATGCTTCTTTATTTTATGTAAGACAGATACTCTGGTATTGGAAAACAATTGTTGTACAAACTATTTTATCAATAAAGTAAAGTTTTATTTTCCGCTATTTTAAATTTGTCTGCCTTGTAATTTATCTGCATCTTTTACCTATAATGATCCACAGAACCTAGTGCATTCCCTTTGTGAGTGACTCTAACGGATGTGGGGTGTTACAAAACACGTAATGAAGAAAATGTAATGATAAACTAATCACAATTATGGAAAGCCTGAAAGGAAAGGAGCTTCTCAGTTGGGAAATGAAAGTCCCATAACAATAGACTGCTCGATGTTAATCATAATAACCATAATACATGTAAAACCTTACGAAGTACCCAGACGTGGCATCTGATATGCTACCATTTTTTCCTGTGTGTCTTCTCCCATACTTGATGACGGTTGATATCTGCGAATGGACTTGCAATAATTTTCAATATATTTCATTTCATATATATTCTCTCCCTTAATTGTGTTTTTTTACTAGTGTTGAAAGAAAGTGATTAAATAATTTACCAATTTGTGTTCTACTCTAGCGTGAGTTTTATGTCCTGCATGGTGGGCATAACTTAGACTGGATCTATTTTTTCCTACCTCCCTTCTTCTGCTCGCTTCAGTGTTGCTTCATTCTTTATGAACTCGTTCCAATCATCTTGAGCAATTGTAGGTGGAAAATTTTTCATCCGTTCTTCGTCATTGTCGAAAGTGTCATAATAATTTTCTCTCAAGTTTTTCTTATGACTCCTAAAGCCTCGGCCATTCTTTTTGAAAACATTTCCTTTGAAAGTGGCTCAAGCGTATATATTTTCTGCAAAAATAAAGAGACAGAGACTGTAAAAATAAAATGTAACATTTATATGCTATTTTTCATAAATTTACCACCAACTGGTTCCAAACGTCGTCCTTATATGTTTTGGGTATTTTATCCCAACCTGTGTAAGAGATCGGCACATAAGATCGTACTAGTTTACCAAGCGTTGTAGCGATTTTTGGAGTGTTTTCTGAGACTGGAATACCAAGTAGGTTTTTTTCAACTTGTTTCTCTTTCGAACATGATGCACGTGATGATATGGGATCTTGCGACATAATTTCCTGCGAAATAGAAGCAACATTAAGAATCAGGACAAACACCATGAATCGGAATATTATTCACATTTGTTACTGATAGTGTTCTCTATTACATTTTCACTCAGCAATTCGTAAATCTTACTCACTTTCAAATAGTTAAAAGAAATAATAAAAGCACAATGGATTGCAATCAAAAAGTGTAAGTTATGACATTTCAAATACATATGATTCCCTGGTAAAAAAAGCATTCAACAATTCATAGGTTAACATATGAGTTTGGTTAGATCTTCTAGTTTTCCATTGTCTTCAAAAGCTGATTGATAGACGGTAGGAGACTCAATGTCATCCGCATTTGTAGTCAACTGTTTTGGTGTATGCAAAACCACAAACCAACCGCCATTTTTGAAATCTTTTGAGTAGAACACTTGACTCGCTTCTGATGCAAGAACAAATGGCTCATCATTCACGTTGTCTTTGTTCTTTAATTTTCCTAAATTAACCATGATCAGGTTTGAAGCGGGATCTATTTTGCAACCATTGATCTTATCCTTGACTTTTACCCAATCATAATAAAAAACTATTTGTTTGAAATCAATGTAATCCAACTCAAGTATCTGCTGAATGACTCTGTAATACGTTGTTTCTGCTTTCTTATAATTTCTATCTTTACCACTCGCTCTAAATTTTGTAATTGCTCTCATGCATACACCGTTATACTGTGTTACCATATGGTCTTCGTACATTTTCACAGAAAATAAAAACCCATTCACTTGGTGCTTCGTATAACTAAGCGCCATGAACTTCGGCTCGTGTATTAGCGGCCAAAGAGTTGGGTTACATCGCTGCGATTCAACAACTACATAAAACACAAGAAGAAAATCAAGCATGTTCACGAAGGTGTATTGCAAACTTATAAGCACGTGAAATACTTTGGATGATGTAATACTTCATTACGTATCCATATAGTAAAAGGTTTAACGACTTCGACAGTTGTACCTCTGCCTCGTGGTTGAAATTTAGTGCTTTTCACATAGGAGTTGTACTTTCTATACGTAGAAAACACATATCGAAATGAATATATAAACTGAATTAAAAATTGGAAATTTGAAACCTACTTCATGAACTTACTTCTTCCATGGATCCAATCCAGCATACTTATTTAGGACCCATCTACGCACTTGTTCGAATTGCACTTGGGTTAACGTTATATCTTTACCATTATCCAAAGGTATCTCACCAGTAAACTCATCATCCTCGTCTAAAAATGCTTCGCGGGTATGTTTATGGTTGTCATAACCTCTGTTTGGGATATATTCCATGCAATAAAGGCTAGCTTCTTGTAGGATATATCTTTCTGCAATACACCCTTCAATGTATCTTTTGTTGCGCACATACCCTTTATATGTTTTCGTTAACCTATGATAGTAATCAATTATATATTGCACACGATATCCATTTATACCGAATAATAATGTATATAACTGAAATTAGTTATTTATCGTTCAAAAGGATATATCCATCTATATCTGACAACGCCACCAACCAATGCTTGATCGACTGAATGAACCATAACATGGATACTAATATCAAAAAATGCAGGTGGAAAATGTTTTTCAAAAACACACATTGCTTCCACGAACATAGCCTTTGCTTTTATAAGGTGTTCCCTATTGATCATCTTTGAGCACAAAATGTTAAATAATAGAATAATATGATGAATAGCATTTCATAGATCCTTATGTTGTTTATAAGTATGTTGAAGCAATACCGGGAGCAGATGTCGCATTATGACATGGTAATCATGTGACTTCAAATTTCTTAGTTCGGGAGGATTGATGCTCACGTTGTTGTGGAAGTTATAGGAGAATTTGTTAGGTACTTTTAAAATTTTCAAATACAGTGCAAAATCTTATCTTTTCTTCTTTTCTCAAGGTAAAAGTTGTCTTTGGTATGATTATTTTTTTTGTTTCGGGATCTACCTTCACCCACAACTTTTGTTTTATAGCCATGGTTTTCATATCCTTGCGTGCATTAATGTTAACTTTTGACTTCTCTTTATGGTCCATAATGGTGCTGATGAGATGCTCTACGACATTCTTCTCCGTATGCATAACATCAATATTATGTCGAATCGAATTTGCTTTTCAATATGGTAGATCAAAAAAGATAGACCTCCTATACCAAGCAGAAACATTGTTACCTTCTTCAACGACCGACTTTCCCTTTTTTGACCAAATTCTTCTTTATGTTTACCGATTTTCATTTTGACATTCGATGCTCTCTTTTCAACTTCAAAACCATTCAATGGACTTTTGGGACGACTAAGTTTTTTTTCATTGTTGAAATTTGTCTTGTCATATTGAAACCTGTGTCCGTTAGGAAGATACATTCGATGTCCCATAAAACACATCTTCTTACTTTTAGGAAGATGATAAGAACAAGTGTTTTCCCCACAAACGGGACTTGCAAAATAACCGTGTATTGTACATCCCGATAAAGTCCCAATAGCAGGGTGATCATGGATCGCCCACAACACCCTAGATGTCATTGTAAACTCTGATTTATTTGACGAATAATATGTAACAACTCCTTCCCATAACTACTTAATTTAACTCGTCTGCCAATGGCTCTAAATAAACATCAATATCCTTCTCCGGTTGTTTTGGCCTAGAAATCAACAGTGTTAACATTGAAGACTTCCGTTTCATGCACATAGACGGAGGAAGACTATACGGTGCTACAATTACCGGCCAACAACTGTAAGGATTAGTAAGAGAAGCATTCGAACAGTAATCACATGTTGCTATTCCAAGTGTGACATTTTATGGATCAACTGCGAATGTTTTGTCAAAAGAATTCATGGATTTCCATTGAGAAGTGTCACATGGATGACGTGCTACGTTTGGATCAGACTTGGCACGACCATGCCAGGTTATTGCATCTGCTATGCATGGTACAATATACAATCTCTTCAATCTAGAAATTAACGGAAAATGTCTTAATGTCTTTCGAGCTACTTTGGTTCCTTTTCTCTCGTCGTTAAAAGATGTCCTATATCTTGGTTCATTACAATCTGCAAAAGAAATTCTATTCGCATCATCTTTCCAGTACAACATGCAATCATTGATGCATGCGTCATAAGTTTTGTAATTCATTCCAACTTGCCTAATGAACTTCTTCACGTCGTGGTATTTTGTCGGCAGCGTGTAACCTTCGAAGAGTAACTCCTTCATTAGTTCAAGTAGTGCAGTCACACCATTATCCGAGAAGTTGTATTGGGTCTTCAAGCTATTCGGTTTCACAATGGCATACAGCTTTGTTATCCCTTTTGGACATGAAGGATGTAGTGGCCCTCTTGCGCTTTCATAAAGTGGTATATACTTCTTACTTTCATTGGTCTGCCAATTGCCATCATTCGTACACTGCTCTCCAACATTAGCATGATCAAACAATGGATTTTTAGGTTGAAAATCATGAAATCTATTTGCATCATTGACTAGATCTTCCATCACAATATGTTCAACCTCGTCAGTATTTGTGGAATTACTAATTGGTTGTTGTTTACCCATCTCCACCCTTTTTTCCCCATGCAAATACCATAAGCTATATGATTGGATAAAACCCCATCTAAGCAAATAAAAATGAATTTCATCTAATTTGAACATCTTCATATTGTGGCACTGATTGCAAGGGCATAAATACACTCCTTTCTTACCACTGTTTTCTTCAACAAAACAAATAAACATGTTCGCCCCATCAATATAGTATGGGGATCTTTGATTGGATTCACTAATCCACTTTTTGTCTATACTGAATGACATGTTCCCTACCTATAAATTCAATAATTGTTACAACTTAAAAATCGCATCAATCATTGGATCACAAACGGGCCCACCCCCTTCACACATGCCCGTATCTTTCTTCGTTAAAACATCATAGGAATTTTCAGGCCTTAGCGAGCCTAGTTTGTCTAGCTAGGTTCATTACATTTTTCTAGGTTCAGTACAATTTCAGGCCTTAGCAAGTTAGTTTCAGTACATTTGTCTAAGTCCGGTGCATGAAAAGTAAATAAAACTAGCTAATTCTTGTGTATCGTTCAGCACATGAATTAACTAGTTATCCTAAAACTAGTTTTATTTACTCGAATGATTATGGCACTTTAACAAACAAAATTCATGGTTCATATTTGACATATCCAGTATAACTAGCTAATACAAGGAAATAGATCAAACAACTTGTGTACTAACCATGGTGTAATATGACCAACTGCGAAAACCTAACTTTCTTCAACGTTCAACCTTGCTTTGTAACCACCCTTAGGTAAAAACCAATAAAAGCTCTCCGGCCTACAACATGTTGAGCATGAATTGAAAAAATAGTGCAAAAAGTATCAATTACTAGAAACCGAATCAAACCAAAATTTTACCAGCAACGGAGATGCATGATTTGCAGACAATGACAAAGAAGCAAATTTGAGCTGACAACTATCGGATTTCTATAATTTTTTGGGAGCAATCTTCAGAAATGGAAATATGGGCACGTGATACAATATTAGACGAGGGAAATAAAAAAAGGGAGGGAGAGAATCTGAAAGGATTAAAATTTTGGAAGGATGGGCATGTTTTTTCGGCCAAAGTTTTACACAAAAAAGGCACGATTTTGAACGATGGGTGGTTGGTCAAATTTGGCCCTAAGCCTTATCATATTAACCGATCGGGAGCATACACGATGGACGGTCAGATTTCGGATGGCTGGGGTGGTGTGGATCGCAAACTGTTGTTTGATATGGATCTGAGCATAATTAAATTTGATACGGCTGTTAGCAGAATTGTATACCCGCATCCTTGTGTGCCAAATTCGCTGATATGGTGTGGTGTTAATTGTTCGTGATTGTTCTAGTCATAGCTTGCAACTATTCCCCAATTGAAGCTTAGGAGCAGATTTTGGAATTTTGTCTCCAGACAGTTAATGGGTGCAAAATGTTTGTTTGGGTTTGAAGTTTTTGATTTTTGTTGGATTTATCAACTCATGTTTAACTATGTACTTCTGAGGAATTCTTCTGGCAATTTAGTTTACAAGGATTATATTTCATTGTTCAACGATGGAAATTCTATTAATTAGAAATTCGTCGTGAAATGTATAAAACCGCAAGCGCATGGCGTACACTTGCAGTACGTTGGCAAATACGAGTCGATCCACGGGAAAAAAATAATTTTAATTATATTCAATCAAATTAAACCAAATTCGAGTGAAGATTTAACTAACTAACTGCAACTACACTAAACTAACAAATTAGGCTAAATAAGAATATGAGAGTTAAATTACAACTTAGTAACAACATATAATGAAACCATGATCTCTCTTTTTGGTCATTTGTGACTTTAGTTGATATGACTATAATAAGCATAGCTTATTCATGCTATTAATTAGCACAACATAAACAATCAAACTATAACATACCCACTAAATCACCTTACTAGTTCTAATGAAAAATGAACAAAATAAAAAATTGAAATGTACTTTAGCAATGACCAATGAACAATTAATTATAACTATAGACCATCAAATTTTTATTTCAACCTCCACTTAATCACCATCATCATATGTAGATGAAGGGGTAACTAGTGATCATACAACTAAGCATAGCCTATTTGGTGTCAACAATATAGGCTATCAAATTCAATAATGAACATAAAACCAATAACATCAACATGACATGAAGCACAAAAAGAGAGAATGAATAAACAAATTATGTTGCATCTACATAATCAAGAGAGCTTCATTACCCCTAAGTTGAAAGGGATTATCCTTTAATATATGTAATCATGATAACAAAAGTAGATTGCATAAAATAAACTAAACTAATTTACAAAAATAAACTAAACTACTTGCATAAAATAAAACTACACTTATGCATAAAGTAAATAACAAGAATTAAATGAACAAGAAATTAAATTGCATTAACATAAAAATTACATAAGAGAGAAATGGCTAAGAAGCCATGGAAGAAAAGAGAGCTTTGATTTTGATCCTGCACTCTAAACTAACTAGAGGAGAGGCCCTACTTACATTACATAAAGGGGTATATATACATGTTTGAAACCCTAAAACCCTAATCACTTTTGTTGGGGACTACAAAAAGTACCCTTCATGAAGTTTTTAATCTTGGTTTAGCCACTTATAAGTCATGTAGAATGCATGAAGCCTTTTGTCTCATCCAATTAGTCTCTAATTGAATCTTAAGAGAAAGAGTGAGAGAGGGTGGAGTCCTCCACTTACTAGTGTATGAATTAATTTCATCTCCTTTTGTGTATATGCATGTTTTTCTTCATATCTTCATGTGTATGCATCATTTTTGCTCCTAAATTCCTACAAGAGACAACTACAAGGAACAAGTAAAAGATAACACAAATTTAAACATGCACAATTTACCGTTTACACCTTAAATGAGGATGAATGCATGAAAATTTGAGAATTTTAGGCTTTTGGTTTAAAATATGTAAAAATACCCCTTTACGTTATTTATTTAATTAAAATAGGAATAAATGTGTGAATATAAATGTGCATATTTATGTGCATATCAAATACCCCACACTTATCTTTTTATTCGTCCTCGAATAAACTAAAAAAACAACTAAGATAAATCCGATTTTGTAATGAGCACGATTGCATTGGGCGTACACAACAAGCCGTTAAACATCTAGGTGTCCCCGGTAGGATGAGTGTTGTCTCGTGAGGGTTTTCAGTGGATACTACCCACAAATTCAAAAAATATTTACAAATTGTAAGACTTGAAAATATTTACAAGATGAAAAAAATTATTTACAAATGGGTAATTTACTTTTAAATTTTACACGTAGAAGTTAACACAAGTTTGGGTCGTCATTATGAAATTTAAGTCCGTTACTAATCAAATCTTCAAACAAAAGTCAGTTATCGTTACAAACTCCTCTAGCTTGGCCAGTTGTTTTGGTAGAAACATAGTGAAAATATGAAATGAATTCTGTAGTCGATATCAACAATCGTAAAATGGCATCTTTATTTACTTTTGGTTAGCAAGTTAGGTCAAATAAGTGAAGGGTGTGCTTGGATTGCAAGTTCTAACTCTCTCTTTATTACAAAATATTTACATTATTATTATTTACAAATACCTATGTATACCACCCCTACACTACATTACGACTTACGTGAGGATCAATAATCCTAAATTGTCCAACTCATGAAATGAGACCAAGATATACCAACGTTGACTTTGTCAACAAGATGTCGGAAAGAGCTCGGCGGGTTTGCACACCAACGCCAGATGTACCAACAATGTTGGATACCCTTGGATTATTATATACATATATATATATTCTTTTTTTTCTATACTTTTTTTATAAGAGAGAATATCTTAGCACAACTTCACTTAAAAGATCTAAAATGTTATCGCAAGTAATCTCAATCAGCCATTCATTTAATCGGATTATAATTTAGAAAACATTTCATACTCATCACATACGAATCTCCCTATATACCAGTTACACCAAATTTTCTCATAATTCAAAACTTTTCTTTTATTATCCGTTAAGAGAAGTAAAATTCCAAGCTTTTTAATCGTACGACCAAAATCGTATGTTTACTTCATCATGCCCATTTAAAAGTAAATTAAAATGCAATTTTTTTTGAATTTTTTTTTGGATGAAAAAAGAAAAGAAAATTGAAATTTACGCGAAACAAAAATAAATATGAAACTCCCCCCACACTTGATTTTGATTGTGTCCCCACAGGCAACCCAAGTAGAAGGAGAAAATAAAATTTTGAAAATATGTCCCACATTTACATTTTTTTTTACAGTATATCAGAAAATATATTGATAAGAAGTAAATGAAATGGTCTTCTAAAGACCGATTCATTTGTCTCTTCAAGTATGAGAGATACAGTTTAAGCTTGAAAGACCAAATCGTAAAAAGTTTTGAAGTTAAATATAGATTTGGAAAAACGAATGTCGTTTTATTAAAAATCGAACGAGTTGCTTTATTTTCGATCATTTTAAGGGTAAATTGATTAAATGGTTGAAATTCATCTTTAATTTCACTAATTTGAATTTCAAATTTATCATTCAAAATTTGTTCAAAAATATTGATTTTAAAATCCAAATGGTGATTCAAATCTACCTCATTAAGATTCAACTCATTATCGAAAAGCCCAAAAAAATCGTTTTCATTTAGTTCATCTTCCTCTGAATTACTAACAACTTCATTACTTATATCATTTTCAAAATACATAGTTGTTATTTCCAAGTTTTCAGAAAAAGGTAGATCAAATTCTAAATTTTGTTTCACCCTCTCAAAATAATTGAAATCCAACTCAATTACCCTATTATTAACAACTTCGTTAAGATTGTCATTTTCAATTTCATCAGTTGTTATTTCAAAATCTTCGACTGTGGGCAAATGTGGATTATTGTTCGAATCGTTACATGTTTGGATTTTATTTTATTTCTCACGAAATTTCAAGTAGTTTTCATACAACAAATCAGCGTAGTCATCTTCACTCATTTGCCAAACATAATCAAAATTATAATAATTTACATTAGAATTATTAATTTGAAATTGTTGAGAACAAAAGTTTTCATTAGCATCATAATTAAAATTATTCCCATTGCCTAAATCATTTCAAAAGTGATTCGTATTTTCATTTTGAATCTGAAATTCATTTTGGAGTTCGAAATTGAATTAGCAAGGGTTATAATCAAAATCATTTGAATTTGGAATTGAATTTGAATCTTGATTATTTTGAAAACTTTGACTTGAATTGTTGCATATTAGTGAATTATAATATTCATTATTTCTTTCAATTTGTTTAAGTAATGATTTAATACTTTTACCAAAGTTGAGGGTTGATCATTGTTTTGAAAATTTTGTGGTGCAAAATCAAGATTATTTTGAAATACCCCCAAATTTATCTTTTGATTGTCTTGAAAACTTGGACTTGAATAGTTGCACATTACTGAATTACAGGTTTCATTTAGTCTTTGACTTGCTTCAAGTAAAGATTGAATACTTATTTCAAGACTTGAGGGTTGATCATCATTTTGAAAACTTGATGGTGCAAAATCAAGGTTATTTTGAAAATTTTGAAAACTTGGTGGTGTAAAATTCAAATTGTTTGTATAATAGGTGTTATTAAAATATCCATATGAATTTGGTGTAAAATTATATGGATTTTCGCAACTATCGTAAAATCGTAAGAATAAGGAAATTGACACATTTTCAAGAAGTTTCCTTTTTTTTTTTGTTTAAGAGAAAAGGAAATATTCACAAAAGATTTTTTAATTTTATTTTTATATTTCGTTTTTTTTTTGTTTTTTTAATGTATGCATGAACCTAATGCAACTGTATGAATGCAAACTAAATATTTACAAATTTTCTAAAATTATATAATGACGGTTAGATTAATTTCAACAAAAGATTTCTCAGCTAGTTAACGGACAGGAGTTATCGGTGCACCAGGAATCACCCTAGCAATGCAGCCGAAGGTTTAAGTACCTTCAGAGGAACAACCGCTATAATATTTATGAATCACCGTAATATTTATAAACGGTTATTACTCTGCCGTAGTCTAGACATCGAGAAATAATTCGTTAGAAATAAACCAATTTGTCAAAATATCAAAAGTCCTTAAAAAATGAGAATAAAAGGAGATGAATACAAAACAAAAATTAAACGTGAATTAGCGATGCAATTACGAATGAATTTTTGTTTTCTTTTGGATTTTTTTAATGCAAATGCAAGCAAACAACAATGCAATTAAATAAAAATAAGGGAGAAGAGAACAATACCAATGATCTGAATTTATTAGTAATTTTTTTTAATGGTAATTTTTTTAGCAAGCAAGCAAAACGGCGCAATTTTTAGCAAGCAATTCCCATCAATCAATTTTGAGTAATTCCTATCTCTTTTTCTGTAACCTGAAAAGTATTTACAAACAATATATCCTTCTATAGAAAAAGTCGAACAAAATCAACCAAAAACTGACAAAGATGAACTAAAATACAAACAACCCCCTTTCCTTCCTTCCTTTTTTTTTGAATAAAACTCAGCAACCAAAAACTTAGTTTAATTCGCTGAAGAAAACAACCTAAAAGGCCGACTTAATGATCAAAACCCGCACATAAATAAAACAGGCCCACCCAACAAAATTAAATCAAAGCCATCCGGCCCAAATAGATGCACACACTTCTAATTTAAAAATAAAAATGATTCACAATGCCCCATAAAATCCGTACTTCACAAGTCACCCAGCTCAAATTATACATGCAAAAATCCCTTTTTTATAACCCAACAGTTACTCAAAATCAAATCGAATTTGGTTGAATAAGAAGAAAGTAAGAGGAGATTGCGCAGGTGATTCAAATTTAGGGGTTTGCTAATGTCTTCGGTAGGGTATCGAAGTGATTTTCGAAGTGATTGTATGTTGGGATTCACTACTTATAGCGGTTTGAGTTTAAGTTGGGGGTTTTGGTTGGAGATCGATTGGTTTCGTGAATTGGTGGTTGTTTCGAAGGTTGGACGTAGGGTTCGATTGTTTCGATTGTGGTTTCGGTAAAGTGGAGCTTTTGATTTGAGGTCAACTACGGTTTCTAATGCTTGGGGTTGTAGGCAGACTTGGTTTTGCGGGCTAGGGTATGTTGAAGAGGAAGTGGAGTGGTGGATGTTAAGGCTGTTTTGGATTTTCAGGTCCTAGATGTGGAAACGGGTGAAGGGTGAAGTATGGTTGGCAGTTTGATCAGGGTTTGTATTGTGGAATGGGAGGTACGTTGAAGGATTTTGTGGAATGAGGTGTTATGGGAATGAGGTGGTACGTTGAAGTTGGTATGTGGATGGAAGTTGTGGACGTGTAGTTGTTGTTTGATGATGAGTGTTTGGGGGAAGTGGGAGTATGATGATGGTTTTGGTGAACAAAAATTGACTGTATTGTGGTGTTATTGAAGGTCGGAATTGCTTGTGGAAAGTGAAGTTACTAGTGAATAAGGGGAGTGAAGTGGTTTAGGCTATGCAGTTGACAGTAGCTTGAAGGGAATAGGTGACAGTGAGTGTATTGGATAAGGAAAGATGTTTGGATGTTGAATTTTTGTGGATGGGTAGATTTGAGGGTTGGAGACTTCAATTTGTTGAGGCCAGAACTGTGGCTGTTGTGGTGAAATGTGTAGTGGACAAGTGGACGTAGGATGCTGGATTTGTAATGAAGTGGTAGCGAGTGGTGTAGAGAGGAGGAATTGGTGAGTTTCATGTGGTGGTGTGTTGATGAACTGGTGAATGGTTGTATGGAGCGTGGATGGAAGTTGATCGGAGTTTGCAAGTGGGTGTGAGTTTATGAAGTAGCAGTTTTGTGGTATGGTATTGAGGCAGGAGGTTAGGCAAATGTGAACGGTGGTTTTGGTTGTTTGAACAGTGAAGATGGCAACAGTATGGATGGTGAATAGTTGAGGAGATTGATGGTTTGAAGTGAAGTTATTGGGTTATCTATTGGGAACTGTTCAGATTGTATGGCAGGTTGGATAGTGGATGAACTTGAAACAGTAGTGGTTAAGGTAGGAGATAATATGGCTGTTTTTGATGAAGTGAAGGGTGAATGGTAGATGTAAATGAGAAACAGTTGTGGTTAAGGTAGGAGATAATATGGCTGTTTTTGCTGAAGGGAAGGGTGAATGGTAGATGTAAATGAGAAACATAATGCAAATGTAAATGAGAAACAGAAAGAGAAGGTGAACCAGAATCACAGAGAACACCAAAATGTAGAAATTTGTCTGAAATTGTAATATGGGTTCCAGTGAAATGTGTTTCTCAGCTTTTTTCATTTTTTTTCTTTTATAAAATGCAAGTAAGAAAACAAAGAGAGATGAGGGGTTGTGCACTTGGTAGTGTAAAACTAAGAGAGAAAAAATGAAAACAAAATGATCACCAGTATGCACAGACTGAAAACAGAAGGAACAATTGAACACAACATGCACAGAAACAAAAAGAATAGTAAACAGAATGATCACAAGTCAAAACAGAATGCAAATGCAATTTTTTTAAATGATAATTAACAAGTGAAACAAAGAAGACACAAGCAACAAATACACAAATGCAAACACAACAAGCTAAGAAACAACAAAATGAAGCAACATTTTTTTTTTAAAGTCATTGAAAACTAAAAAAAAAAAAAAAAAATTATTGTGTGTTTGTTTTATGTCATTTTTTTTCAGAAAAACAAAACAAACAAACAAAGAAACACACAAAATCACTCACAAATGAATAAGCACACATAAAAAAGAAACAAAAGAACTACACTAAAGAAAAATGAACAAACACACATGACTAAACAAACTAAAGCGAACAAAAAAACACAAAACAAACACAAAATAATATTTTTCTTTTATTTACAACAAACAAGAATATTAATCCGAAGAATAAAATCAAACTTACATTCTTTCCCCGGCAACGGCGCCAAAATCTTGTTCAACGATGAAAATTCTATTGATTAGAAATTTGTAGTGAAGTGTATAAAACAGCAAGCGCATGACGTACACTTGTAGTATGTTAGTGAATACGAGTCGATCCACAGAGAAAGAAATAATTTTAATTATATTCAATCAAATTAAACAAAATTCGAATGAAGATCTAACTAACTAACTACAACTACACTAAACTAACAAATTAAGCTAAATAAGAATATGAGAGTTAAATTACAACTTAGGAATAAATCCACTCTCTAGATCACATGAATCAACATATAATGAAACCATGATCTCTCTTTTTTGGTCATTTGTGACTTTAGTTGATATGATTATTATAAGCATAACTTATTCATGCTATTAATTAGCACAACATAAACTATCAAACTATAACATACCCACTAAATCACCTTACTAGTTCTAATGAAAAATGAACAAGTTGAAATTGAAATATACTTTATGCATGACCTATGAACTATTAATTAGTATAGACTATCAATTTTTTTTTCAACCTCCACTTAATCACCACCATCGTATGTAGATGAATGGGTAATTAGTGAACATATGACTAAGCTTAGCCTATTTGGTGTCAACAATATATGCTATCAAATTCAATAATGAACAAAAAACAATAACATCAACATGACATGAAGCACAAAAAGAGAGAATGAATAAACAAATTATGTTGCTTCTACATAATCAAGAGAGCTTCATTACCCCTAAATTGAAAGGGATTAGCCTCTAATATATGTAATCATGGAAACAAAAGTAGATTGTATGAAATAAAGTAAACTAATTAACAAAAATAAACTAAACTACTTGCATAAAATAAAACTACACTAATGCATAAAGTAAATATCAAGAATTAAATGAACAAGAAATTAAATTGCATTAACATAAAAATTACATAAGAGAGAAATGGCTAAGAAGCCATGGAAGAAAAGAGAGCTTTGATTTTGATCCTGCACTCAAAACTAACTAAAGGAGAGGCCCTATTTACATTACATAAAGGGGTATATATACATGTTTGAAACTCTAAAACCCTAATCATTTTTGTTGGGGACTGCCAAAATACCCCTTCATGAAGTTTCTAATCTTGGTTTAGCCACTAATAAGTCATGTAGAATGCATGAATCCTTTTGTCTCGTCCAATTAGTCTCTAATTGAAGCTTAAGAGAAAGAGTAAGAGTGGGTGGGGACCTCCACTTAGTAGTGTATGAATTAATTTCATCTCCTTATGTGTATATGCACGTTTTTCTTCATATCTTCATATCTTCATGTGTATGCATCGTTTTTGCTCCTAAATTCATGCAAGAGACAACTACAAGGAACAAGTAAATGATAACACAAATTTAAACATGCACAATTTACCGTTTTACACCTTAATTGAGGATAAATGCATGAAAATTTGAGAATTTTAGGCTTTTGGTTTAAAACATGTAAAAATATCCCTTTATATTTTTTTGTTTAATTAAAACAAGAATAAATGTGTGAATATAAATATGCATATTTACGTGCACATCAATCATGCATTTTCAATAATTTCTAATTGATGCCCATAGAATTCACAGTTTTGGTTATTGGGGTTGGTGATGACAACAGCAAAAAAAACGCTCTCATTCCCCAAATTATATGCTGAGTGACAAAATAGGGAATCCACTATTCACAATGTCCATATATCCAATTTTGGGTAAAATAGATTTATCCTTGAGCAAGTAGTTTCACCAGTAGTCTAGATTGTTATGATTTCAGGTGAATAGCTTTATCCTTTGAGTAAAGAGTTTCATAAATAACTTGATTGTGCTTGGTCTTCAGTCCACTATATAATTGTTTAATGAATATATGCTAAAAAATTAAACCTTTCACATTAATCTCTTGTGTTTGCAGTTAACATTTCTTCCCTTTTCTGCTAGTTTCTTAGTTAGGTACATCAGTTTTGATATTTATGATAGTAAAGTTATATAAAATGAGGATATGAAAGAGTAGATAAGTTACATGTTAACAAGCTTATTCTGCAGCAAGTGATAATTTCTTCCCTTTTCTTGCACTGGAATACTGAGTCATAATTAAATAATGGGAACTGGAAACCTCTTCACAATGTTAGAATATCATAGACAATGAGATTTCACTACCTCATGATTACATAGTGTTAGAATGTGGTTGAGTAGAAGTAAATCTAGACATTTTTTCTTTTTATTTACTGGTTAAAAATCATATTCTAATACTAGAATTGAAAGACTTATCATATTGTTATTTCATGCATGCTCAAGTTTACTGAACAAGCTGAATATAGGGTAGGAACTTTAGTGTGTATATGGTAATACCAATGAGACAGTATCGTACTACAAATAATTCAAGAAACCTGATATCGGTGGAAAATACATACCTTAAAGGAGAAAAATAAACAAAATATAGCAATAAATTCATAAATGATATTTGCAAGTAAAAACTCAACTATTCATATATATTTCGAGGAATAAGCACTTCTAATAGGAAAGATGCAAACTGCAGTTACATTTCTTCACTTATCATTTCTTGCTAGTCAAGTTGTATATCCCGTCTCATGCTCTCCTTTTGCGTGACTTGATTATTTGAAGCTTGCTTGCGTATATGTGGTGGCCAATGTGCACATGTATATATATAGATATTATTGTATGTGTATACACATGTTGTTGGCATACGTATACACATAATTTCGCATGCTGCCCTGATTTTTTTAATCCTAAGTTGCTACGCTATATTTCGACAGTTGCCCATGGGTTTGATATACTCGAAATTTAATAATTTGTTGGATTAACTAATATATTTCAGTTTCTATTGAAATTAATTTATTTGAATTATGATTAATCCTAACTCGAGTTGTTTATGTTTTTGCATGGAAAGCTCGGGTCAGACTAAAGCAGTATAGATTTAAAGATTTCAGCTTAGGATTCAAAGATTGGCGAAGCTGGGGATTTCAAAGACGGTGCACTCTGAAGATTTAAACAATAAATATTTCTTTTGTATTCAAATTGTATTTTCATTATGTTGTACAGAAAATCTTTGTATCAAAAATTTTGATTAACATGTAAAAGTTATTTCGTTGTTCAATATTGTGTTCTTTATTCTGTGTTTTTCTGTGTTGATTCTATTTTTAAAACTCTGTAAGCTAAATAACAAACCGTCGATTTGAATGGTTTAAGTTGGTTTAATTACCAATTTGAAGCGGTCGAAAAGGCGGGACGTTACAGGTGATATCAGAGCCAGGTTTATTCAAAGCTTAGCTTATCGGGTTTAAAATGAATAGGATCGACACTAGAAAAAGTGAATTTTGAAGATAAAAAAAAGTTTTTAAATAAAATTTTGAAAGTGAAAATAATTTTAAAATAATTTTTGAAAGGTGAATTATTTGGAAGTATTATATATTTTGAAACTAATACAACGAAAGCAGAAAAAAGTTTATTTTTGAGATTTAGATTTTTTCAGAATCCCCAGTCTTCGAATTCAGATTTGTCAGAGTTGTTCTTCGATAAGTTCTCTTAGGATTGAATATCAAACCCATCTTCGAATGGTATCTAAGGAAGATAAGTATAAGAGAATCAAAACTGTAATTGTGTGTTTTAGAAATAGGGATAACTGAAATTGATTGGTAGTAAGAATTCCAAGGGAATTTAAATAAAATAGGGAGAGTTGGAATTGTTTAAAAACAAAATGATGAATTTTATTTTGATATTCGAGATAAAAATAAATGAAAATAAAATCAGAAAAGAGATTTAATTGGAATACGACCGTGTTAAATTTAATTAATTTATTCAGAACTTGGCATGATAAATTATAATTGGTTTCGGACCCATAATGTATCGAATATATAGAATTTGATAGTAAGTTATAAACCTGTTTGTTAACTAACAAGAAGTGAATTATGAATATAAGTTATAAATAAAGCGGGGTATGGTTGGAGATTTTAAAGGGATTTAAACCTGTGTTTGAATGAAATCAAAATTAGTTTAACGTGACGAGTTTAGTTTTCGATAAAAGGAATAATTTTTACTTTCTAGAACTAAATAACGTTTGGAAGCAAAAATGTTGCAAATGAAATTGAGGAGAAAGGAAAGGAGTTGACTAGTACAGTGAGATTATTCTAAAGTTCAGAATGTAAATCAAATGAGACTTTTCCCGGAGTTTGGGATATATATTATTGAATAAGAGATTATTTGAAAAGGAGTTATTCAGGAAGTAAATTATGTCAAATTTCGGGGAATATTTCTTACTTTCCATAATCAAAATTTAATTAAGTATTAATTGTTTATGTATTCAGATTAATGAATAAAGCATAATTTAAAATTAAATATTTTGAAGGCGTCAATTATTGTAAAAGAAATAAATTCTTAATTTGAATTCGTAACTAACAAGAATAATTGTTTTGTTGATATTCGAAGAGGTGAACTTTATCTATTCCGAAGTTAATAATGTTGTTCAGTTAAGGACGCCTGAGAAGTAAATATACCCCAACTTGGTTGACTTCAATGTTGACTAAGGAATGGTTAAGGTTCGATAACAAGAGTTGGTAAAGTGTAGTAAGTTAATGAGTGTCAACTGTTAAGTGGGAATAATGATGTTTTATTTAACATCTATTTTAATCCAAGTAACGAATTTAGAAATGTTCCCATGGGAATAAAACATATTTTTTTATATAGAATATAAAGATTTGGGGATATATGGAAATTTTTTCCAATGGTAATAGGAGATTTTCTAGAATGATAGAAATTAAATATGATAATTGGAAATGTTTTTAAAAAAATAGTGAGAAGCTGATGGGGTTTTGATAAATTAGAATGGCAAAGACTAAAGAACAAAAAGTCGCACGTCAAGAACAAAAGACGGCGGAACGTAAAAGAAGTGGATTTTTAAACTGAACTCGAGAATTGGGTAAGCAATGATTTGATAATAAATTAAGAATGGAGTTAAGGAAATTGGAAACTGACTACAGATTAGTCAAGTTGGATGACTTTCCGAGTGTCGTCTGATGTTGGTTTCAGCCTTCGGGGTTGATACATAGATAGTTGTTCGCTTGCTAATTTCGGTCGAAGGATGTGGATGTAGAAGAATAATAGTGCATGGATGAGAAATTTGTAATAAGAATGAAGGATTCTGGAATTTTGAGAGCATTAAGATTTGAATTGAGTGAGGAACATAGTAATTGGAAAATTGGAAGGAAATTTGGTTTATAAATCTAAGTTGAAAAGATAGTAAATGTCTGAATTGATTAAGAGATCAAAACTGAAATTTTGAAATTGGAATGGAATTTGAGGATATTCGAAATTTATATGGAAAAATATATAAGAATTTAGTGAATTTGAAAATTACTGAATTGGAAGGTAATTGATTTGAGATGAAATCGTATACGATGGAATATATATAAGAATGAGATGTTTGGAAAGATGATTTGGAAAGAAAATCTTATGTAAGTTGACATAAGTATGATTTATGAGGAATATAAATTGAAATACTATATGTACGCAGTATTATATGTTTCAAAGAAAAATAAGGAAAGTACCTTCCTTTTGATTTGAATTTCGAGCTTAGTTGAGACGTTCTGGTGGTGGTAGTAGGTTGTTCGGACATAAAACTCAAGTAGTCATTATTCCTAAAAGAACACAACCGTGTAGCGTAATTTGCAGGGTTGTACGGTGGACGGATGTTTCTTGGAGGAACCAAGCATAACCATTGTGTCTGCTGCGATCTACAGTCATGATAATGGCATATTCCGCAGAGCTGTGAAAGCTTATGGGTATGGATGTTTCCTGAGGGAATCATGCATAACCATTGTGTACCTGCGGTCCACATGGCATATTTACAGGTGAAAGAGATGTAACCACTAGAGTTACTAAAGGTAGAATGGAGCCATGTGATGTTGAGATATATCAGTGATGTGAAGCCACCCGTTTGATGCAGCAATGTGTCTTCGTGACTGGATTTGTCTTCGTGACAAGATGTGTTTTTGTGATTTGATTGATCCTCGTGTCTTGAATTATTTTCCTAATTTAATGATTTGTTTTCGTGATCTTGAGATAGAGCATTCAACGCTCAGTGACCTCAGATTTTCTTTGATTTTTAAATATCTTTCGTTGATACGTTCGTGACGAAATTCGTAGGAAAATGATTTCCTACGGATACAGATGTTTTCTGGGGGATCCATACGAAACCATTGTGTATAAGCGATTCATGAACAATCAACATATCAATATCGCATTGGTACTTTCTGTAGCTGTTTTTTTAAAATATAAAAAAAAGAAAATTTTGAAATATTTTCATTGGGAGTTGAAGCAAGGATATTTAGTACTTGAAGATTTTAGTCGTGCGCCTGGCCAACATATGTCTAACATATGTGAGAACAACAATAGACTTGTCAAACTTCGAGTTATCAAGTATTTTTAGATAAATAAATTGAAATTAAAATATACCTAACTTTATAAGTTAAGAAAAGGATTTCGGAGTATTTTCAAATCCATAGCTTTGTAATACAAATATTTTATAAAAGTTATAAGAGATTCAGATATAAGAAAATTTTAAGGCGACAATTTGTAACTTGAAGAGGAAATGTTATTTACACTTTTTAGTGTGTTGGGAAAGATTAAATGGATTGAATGTATGGAGATGTGGTTGAGTTTGTAAATATTGACAGAAGAGATTAATTTTGAAAGGAAATGTGATTTTCCGAATTTATTCAATATGATGGTAAAAAAAGAGGATCGATGACTTATATATCGATATTTAATTTAGTTGTGGAAAAATTTCACACAAATACGAAATCTTGAAGTATACAATAGTATAACTCTAATGACCTCTCCTTTTCGAGGATGAAAAGTTTTAAGAGGGGAGATTGTAACGTCCCAGAAATTTCGACAACTAGAATTAGGATTTATTTAAATTTTAACTTGTAATAATCAATTTTATATTTGGGTTAGAGATTAAAAATCAAATGTATGTTGTTTTGAGTTGAATTGAATTCAATATTAATCCAGATAGTTGGTTGAGAATCAAATATTTATTGTTGAATATTTGAATTAAATTTGGCTGGATATTTGAATTGAATTTGGAATTTAACGGGAAAAAATATAAACGGTTGAATTTAAAATAAACATAGTTGACCTTAAACTAATTGGAAATTTTGATTGTTGAAATACATGGAAAATTGGATTGGTTATGTGTATTCATACATATAAATAAACTAAAATTTGACACTTCAAAATTGGGAGCGAACGGAATTGCTGTAAAAAACAATGGATCGGTAAATAATTTAAAAATAAAATAATGTCGTGAGCAAACAGAGTCAGAATCCGACCAGAATAATTTATATGAATCAGAATGCAAAAACGAAGAGGCACGTATAATTTTTATCGAATTTGGAGATTGTATTGGCGGTACGAAATTAGAGTTTTATGCGGTAATTTGCAATAGAAATTTAACGTAAATATAACCTACCCTGAATATTACCTACCTCAGTTATTTTTATGCAAACACTTAACCTCTGTAATCGCCGCTACCTTAAACCCTGTCAATTTAACATCATTCTTATCTTCAATCTTTCCTCTATAAAATAATCGGTGTGTCCCAAATTTCCATCAGCAAAGAAAATCCTTTTCCTTTTCAATGGCCACTGTAAATCAGTTTTTCCCCAAATCTAATTTCTCCCAAAAAACACATTAATGGCCTTCCTCCGGTAAATCAAAGCAGCATCCCTCAACCGCTGCCAGCCAATTCAGTTTCGACGTTTCCTCCTTCTGTACCTTTGAGGACCATCACCGCCTACAAATCGGGCTTCACTCGTCAGTTTGCGATTTGTTGGTACGCCTTCTTTACTTGTCGCTGTAGGTGAGTTTCTAACTCACGATTCATCTTGCTTCAAGTAAATTGATTTCATAAATTTGTTCATCCTAGGTAGTTGAACTCTGAAATTGTTGTGTTTAACCGATAATAGCAACCTGTTGGTTATGTTTGACGCTGAGAATTCATTGGGTTACCCTTTTGTCGCGTTGTGTCTTTAAGCCTGATGGTACCTTATTGTCGCGTCGCATTAACCTAAAACCAGACCTGCTTTAATCGTGAGTATATAATTTGTGAAAGAGCTAGTTTTTGGTTAATAACGGAGGAATTCAGTTGCTTTATCTGTCAGTATATAGTTGTGAATGTTTTGATTTGATATCAAGCTGGAAGTATTAATGGGTTAACCTTTGATAATGTCTATATTTGGTAAAATATTTAGTGACAATGTGAACGGATGCTCAATGGTTTTAGTCATGTTCCTTAAAAAAATTGTTGCACTGAATAACTTGATTTTGAATTAGAAATCACTAACTTTAAGTAAAGAGAAGATTTTAACATTATAAAATAAAAAGGTAGAAGTAAATAGGTAGGTATAATTTTAGTCATGTTTTGTTTTGAAATAGAGATCGGTAACTGAATAACTTGGTTTTTCTCACACGATTTGGGATCTAAATTGGTTGTAAAGACATAAGGTATTTTACCGATTAAAGGGTTCGAGCGACTGATTTTATATTCATAATTTGGGCACTGCAATTCATTTAAAATTATGTTTATTCAACTTTGGGCTTTCTGATGTTACTAGTGATTTGTTCCTCACTGTAAACCAAATTGTTGATCGGTGAAAGAGAATTGATAAACTAATTTAAATTATACCATTCTGGATGGAAAATAATGGATTACTTAAATCTAAGGTACTTGTGTATATGCTTAATTGTTCATGATTGTTCTGGTCATAGTTTACAACTACTCCCAGATTGAAGCTTAGGACCAGATCTTGGAATTTTGTCTCCAGACAGTTAATGGGTGCAAAATGTTTGTTCGGGTTTGAAGTTTTTGATTTCTGTTGGATTTATCAACTCAGGTTTAACTACGTACTTCTGAGGAATTCTTCTAGCAGTTTAGTTTACAAGGATTATATCTCATGCATTTTCAATAATTTCTAATTGATGCCTATAGAGTTCAAATTTTTGATTATTGGGGTTGGTGATGACAACAGCAAAAAAGCGCTCTCATTCCCCAAATTATATGCTGAGTGACAAAATAGGGAATCCACTATTCACAATATCCATATATCCAATTTTGGGTAAAATAGCTTTATCCTTGAGCAAGTAGTTTCACCAGTAGTCCAGATTGTTATGATTTCAGGTGAATAGCTTTATCCTTTGAGTAAATAGTTTCATAAATAACTTGATAGTGTTTGGTCTTCGATCAACTATATAATTATTTAACGAATATATGCAGAAAAAAAAACTTTCAAACGAATCTCTTATGTTTGCAGTTAACATTTCTTCCCTTTTCTGCTAGTTTCTTAGTTAGGTACATCAGTTTCGATATTTATGACAGTAAAGTTATATAAAATGAGGATACAAAAGAGTAGATAAGTTACATGTTAACAAGCTTATTCTGCAGCAAGTGATAATTTCTTCCCTTTTCTTGCACTGAAATACTGAGTCATAATTAAATAATGAGAATTGGAAACCTCTTCACAAAATTAGAATATCATAGACAATGAGATTTCACTACCTCATGATTACACGGTGTTAGAATGTGGTTGAGTAGAAGTTAATCTAGACATTTTTTCTTTTTATTTTACTGGTTAAAAATCATATTCTAATACTAGAGTTGACAGACTTATCCTATTGTTATTTCATGCACGCTCAAGTTTACTGAACAAGCTGAATACAGGGTAGAAACATTAGTGTGTATATGGTAATACCAATGAGACAGTATCGTATTACAAATAATTCAAGAAACCTGATATCGGTGGAAAATACATACCTTAAAGGAGAAAAATAAACAAAATATAGCAATAAATTCATAAATGATATTTGCAAGTAAAAACTCAACTGTTTATATATGTTTCAAGGAACAAGCACTTCTAAAAGGGAAGATGCAAACTGCACTTACATTTATTGCTAGTCAAGTTGTACATCCTATTTCATGCTCACTTTTTGCGTGACTTGATTATTTGAATCTTGTTTATGTAGATGTGGTGACCGATGTGCACATGTGTGTGTGTGTGTGTGTGTGTATGTGTGTGTGTATATATATATATTATTGTATGTGTATCACTGTTTCAAATCTCGCAAATATCACTCGAGGAACTGGACCTTTGGAAGAGGTCGCCTCCTTCGAGATCTCGTTTTGGGCATCTTCCGAAACGAAATAACAAATATCACTCTACTATCTTCTTTCGAATATATCGCCTGAGATATTGCAATATCGAACAGTATATCGACCGAGACGAAATACTGGAATATCGTCCGAGATCATAGTTTTTTGGGTTAAAATTAAAATCCGTGCCTGAATTAGAACAATAATTAAAAAACAAAAATCTAGCCATGATTATCTTTTGTTATTTCACATTTTGCATGTTAAATGACCATATTGTATGTTCAGTAAAAATATGTTCTACAATGCTTACGATTTTCATATTAGTCCTTTTTACATACATGTTACTTATGAAATTATGTATTTTATGGTCCGTTTATGTTGAATTTTTTAATGTTTTGGATTCTTTTAAGGTTTTATGTGTAACAATATTTCTGTTTTAAGTAGATTACGATTTAGATTATGAATGATCTTTTATAAAATAAAGAATAATAAAGTTATTTTGCAATTCAAGTTTAAGTTACTATGTTTTTGAAAGCATTCATAAAAATCATTTTGTAAAAATATCATTTTTTTAACATATCATGTACCCCGAGATTGTTTCGATATGAACTTTCGGACCCAAGATGGAAATCTGAGATGAACTCCCGAGTTAGACTCATCTCATCCGATATATCTCCTGATATGAGATCAAGTCTATGAAATCCCCGAGACGAAACGCGACCGATATTCGAGATTTAAAACCTTGATGTGTATACACATGTTGTCGGCATACGTATACACATAATTTCGCATGCTGCCCTGATTTTTTTATCCTAAGTTGCTACGCTATATTTCTGCAGTTGCCCATGGGTACGATATACTCGAAATTTAATAATTAGTTGGATTAACTAATATATTTCATTTTCTATTGAAATTAATTTATTTGAACTATGATTAATCCTGACTCGAGTGTTTTATGATTTTGCATGGAACGCTCATGTCAAACTCGAGTAGAACAGATTTAAAATTTAAACTTAGAATTTGAAGATTGGCAAAGTTAGGGATTTCAAAGACAGCGCACTCTAAGATTTAAACAGTAAATATTTCTTTTGTATTCAAACTGTATTTTCATTACGCTGTACAGAAAATCTTTGAATCAAATTTTTTGATTAATGTATAAAAGTTATTTCATTGTTCAATACTGTATTTTTTTGTGTTGATTCTTTTTTTAAAACTCTGTAAGCTAAATAACGATCCGTTGATTTGATCGTTTTAAGTTAATTCAATTACCAATTTGAAGTGGTCAAAAAGGCAGGATGCTACCTTCTCTTTTTGCATTTCATAATTTTTTTTGAAATGTCTTGTCATTATGGTTGTTTCTTCATCGTCTTCACTGCTTGAGCCCAAACCATTTGCTGTCGCTTTGAATACAATAGAATTCTTTTCAGTTGGTCTATTTTTTTTCTTTTCTGTAATTGGACTTAAAAAGTCATCAAATTTCCAACTAACTCCTCAATCTTCATTTCATTGACAATATTAGCTTCTTCAATTTCCAATGTTTTCCGATCTCATTCTGGAGTCAATGAACTCAATATTTTTCTGACTTGATCTTCTTTTGAATAAGTTTTTCCCAATGCTATTAACGAATGCACTATCTCTTGAAATCTGCGATACATATCATAGATAGATTCATTCTCGTTCATTTTTAATAATTCAAACTAATTAATTAACATTGATATGTTTGTTTAACTTTATTAGTTCTTTCATGAGTAACTTATAAAGTTCTCCAAATTTCATATGCAGTTTTACAGACTGGCACTCTATTAAATTCATTCCTATCTAAAGAACAAAACAACATATTCATGGCTTTAGAATTGCTTTGTGCAGCAACCTTTTGTTCATTAGTCCATTGTGAAAAATTAGTTGTGGTTCAAAAAACTCATTCTGTGTACTATTCCATGTGTCTAATCCTACTTAATGTAAATATATTTTCATTCTACATGCCCAATATGAATGATTACTACCATTAAAAGTGGTGGTCTGATACCATTATTTTCAAAAATTAGATTACGAACTATTATTACCAGTGTTGGTTGCTATTTAATATTTTCAAAAATCGGATTTTGAACCTTTTGAAAAACCTTGCTCTGATACCAATTGTCAGGGAATGCAAAATGCGGATCTTAAGGCAAAACTAACACTAGAGGGGGAGTGAATAGTGTTTTCAAGGAATTTAAGAAAATCTAAAACTTATATGATCTACTATATGAATCACACAACACAGAGATGACACAGATACAGAATCAAACACAAATACAGAAATAAACAAAAATAAAATGCATAAAAGGAAAGAACACACCAGATTTTATATTGGTTTAGATTACTCCTACGTCTAGTCCCACGCAACGCGGGATTGCAAAGAATTTTATTACTATATCAATATCCAAGTATCACTTGATTTCACGGCTACAAGGTTAACTCCGCTACAAACACCCTTGATTTCACGGCTATAAGGTTAACACTGATTCGAACACCCTTGATTTCACGGCTACGAGGTTAACACCGATTACTTTCCTTGATTTCACGGCTACGAGGTTAAAACCGATTACTTTCCTTGATTTCAGGGCTACAATGAACACACCCTTTCCCAAACAATCCCAAATGATTACAACAGCCCTATAACTCTTCAATAGCACTTCAATTCAGAGAGTAACGAGTAGAGAGTGAGAACAGAAGAAGTTTTATGTAATTAGAATAGAAATCGGCAGAGTAGAAGTGTATAAATCAATAAAAATGAAATAATAATAGAGGAATGAAATGGAGTGAAGATGTAGAAGAAAATTGTTAAAAAATTCGAAATTAACCCCTATTTATAAGATTTGAAAGGATGCAACGCTTCTGGAACGTTACAAATAGTGAAAAGACAATTTCTTTCAAAATTGAAAAGGTGATAGTTGCATGTCGATATATGTATGTCGACATGTGCTCTTTTAAAAAATTAAATTTTGAATATTTTTAAGTGTTTAACTATACATATAATTCTAGAAATTCTTGAATTAAAACATAGTGATATAAGTGAGTACTATAAAGTATAAAATTATATGAAAACATAAATATAACTTATATAAACATACTTATAAAATTATAAGGTTTAAAACTATATAAATATAATTATAAAAGTATATAACTATATATATATATAAACTTTAAAACTAATGTTTGAAATCAAAAGTAAGATAGTAGAACTATGTAAACTTAGAATTTGAATTTTGAAAAATAGAATTTGAAATTTGAAAAACAGAATTTGAATTTGAACCTGGAGTGCTATTTAGAGTCTTACATATAAACTAAACTCTATTACTCTATTTGTCTTGAACTCTTGATAACTTGATTACTCATGAGTCTTGAATCTTCTCTGAATTCTGAATCTCTTGAATCTCTAAAACTATACGATCTTCATTATTTAAGTCCTGTATGCAAATCCTGCATATATGTGTGTGTGTCTATATATATATATATATATATATATATATATATATATATATTAGATAGAGATGTTAGTATATATTTTATAGTCAATGATAATTGAAATAAGGTTGTTGTCATCAAAACTTCATTCTTCAACAATATATTTATGGACTGAACATCTACAGATTCTTGTTGGATTTGGGTTGATGAAGCTCACGAACCGGTAGTGATGCTAAAAGGGTATTACAAAATAGGAGTTCCCTGAAACGCTCCTCTCTCTATTTATATATGTATATATAAGCTTAATATTGTCCAAAAATCTTTCGCTTAATGCCAAAAATATAATGAACTGGGTTGGCTGGCACGCATGCATGACCCAAGTCTAATGACTTATCTAGCGTATTTCCTTCCACCACTTCATATCCCCTTATTTCTTTCAATCCATTCATATTGATTTATTCATAACTTCTTTCCTTATTTATAATGTAGCCATCATCGAGAACCCTATGTACTTATCTACCTTAAACTATTATTTTTACTACATTGGAACCTTCATCCGAAAAGGTTTTCATTTCTCCAAAATAAATCTAAATTCAAAAGTTTAATCAACGAAGCACCTCTATTGCGCAATTCCCAAACACTCTCTCAATGTAAATGCTCCTTTTCTTCTTCAATTATTATTTTATCGTATGTTGACTTTATTATACAAAATTGAATATGTTGTTTACATTTCAAAAACTAGATTTCGCTTTATACATGATGGATGGGATTTTTGCTCCGACTTCATCAAATGGTGGTTAATAATATTAGATTCAATAGCTGACTCATTTTTCTTTATTTATTGAATCCTTAGTCCCCTTATGAACTAATCATCTGAGTTCGCAAGCGTGGTTCTAGTACTTTAATAATACAATTCTTAAGCTTATTATTTATTATTAAATTGTCAATTTTTTTTTAATCGAGGAACATTTGAATACACACTTTATTTGGGTTACTTCTACAAACATCATGTAAATTCTATCTAAGTTAAAATTTTGTTTTGGTGGTTGCA
The DNA here is from genome assembly GCA_030737875.1 of Allium sativum. Lineage (NCBI taxonomy): Eukaryota > Viridiplantae > Streptophyta > Magnoliopsida > Asparagales > Amaryllidaceae > Allium > Allium sativum. Next base: position 252,286,107 of record CM060919.1, read on the forward strand.
GATTTTGTCTCCTTTCATAACGCTACCTAATTTTGTTATGTTCAATTTCCTTCATGAATTCTTTTGGTTATCTTTTTATTGACTAGTTACAAATTTCATCCTTGATTTAGTTTTCTCTTCATTCATGAACAATTAATTATTTTTTGGTTCTTATCTTCTAAAAGGCATAATTTAAATGTTTTTGTCCAGTGCCTTTTTTAAAATTATACTGTACACCAACTTTTTTAAACTACCAAAGTTCCTTTGAGGCACTGCAATTTGTAAAATTTTGATTGGGTGCTTAACGATTCCTACACTTGGCATGTCGTATCTAGGTCCGACCCAATGGGTCGGGTTGCCAATGCCAATTTAAAACCCAAGAGGGCAAAAATGAGGGAGGCCCATGGGAAATTTGAAGGCTACAAAGGGAATGTTAAAAAGAATTTTTTTTCAAAGGCAACAGGTATTGAACTCGTGCATTCAAACTTGCTTTTCCAAAGTACTACCACTCAGCCAAACTGAACATTAATAATGCCCCCACTAGCAGTTTATCAAAATCATTTCACTGTTATGTTGCCTCCATCATGGGGGGTTGCCTAATCTAGTTTCCTCATGGGCCTTTCCCATGGGTCGGGCCTGGTCGATCCCATATACAATAGACATAATGATTAGTTTCCAGGATATTTTAACTAATATATTGCAACTTCCTTAAGATCATTATTCTATACTTATAAACCAAGCTTCACAATGGGATAAAGAACCTTAGGATCTTAATAAAATGACATCTTGTTTTTAAATATGAAGCTTAGCTTTAGTTACAAATAGAATGAGGCTTTGCACATATTTTTAATTTTATTTTCAGGGCATGCAGAACCTTAACCACAAGTGCACATTATTAATGTCGTAAAATGATGTCTTATGATTGTCGCAACCGTCTTCACCCAAATATTTTAATTTGGTTTGTACTACATCATGTTGTTTTTATAATTAATTGTTGTATCTAGAATAAATGTTACCAAATTATCCTTTATACTATATGTATAATATACTGGTAGATGGTAACTATTGACACGAAAAGAATGGAACAGCGTGAATATACAATATGTATATATTGTTAGATGGTAATAACTCTACCCATCTAGTGTCAAAGTAAACATAAAAACCTATGGCTTGAATTCATATTGGCTAAGACAACAAAATATTGCTTAATAAGACAATGGTTTATATAAAAAGTATATTAAATAGGAAATACGTTTTTTCATTTAATGTTTTCCTTCCGTTCTATAGTCATATGGGAAATTATTTAGTACTTACTAATAAAATATGGACAATCCAAAACTTTTTTTTTTTGTAAAGTTGACCGATTTTTATAGTGTTCCGTAGCACTTTTTTATTATGACTAATAATAAAATTACAATATAGTACAAGTAACTGTAGTTAGCAGTCAGCTAAATTTGATTTTTTAGGTGGTTGTCCACCACCTACAGAGTTTATAGTGTTCCGTCCAGTCTACTTATATAGATTTAGAGCACTGGAGCTAGCTAATTTACTAGACTATAATATCGTGCTCCACACATGGAGTGAATTACATTACTATCAACAAAAAATGTACAAAGTAAAGTACAAATGACAGTAGATATTTCATGAATATTGTAGTAACAACCATCACATTTAAGTGTACACAAGGTACATCTCAACTTTGATAGCACGATCACCAGTACTTCCAGCGTGCTCCAAAGAATGCTTCACCAAAGTGACTGACAAAAGACATCGGCGGGCAAGATCATACAACGAGACCATGCATCAAAAAGAATTCATACAACCTGACTTACATAGGAAGCGTTTGATTTATGAACTGGGCAATTAATGTTCGCGTCTGCGTCCGATGCGTCAGACGCGTCCACAATGGGACCCACACTTTTGCCCCTTCAAGACGAATGGTTGAAAAGGTGGCTTTCACGTCCAATGCGTCGGACGCACGTTGGACGTGATGAAATTTCCAGAACAGCCGATTCCTTCCCCTCCATCTATATATTTGGCCCCTTCATTCCCCCTTCCATCACCAAAAACAGCCACAACCCGAAAATAAAAGCTCCAATCGCCGTCTACTCGCCAATCTTTTCAAGTTTTTGCTTTTATATTTGTAATTTTTAGCTTTTTTACTTCCATATATATTTATTCGTATTTTTTGGGTTTTTTCCAGAATGGCCGCAAGTCGGTCTTCGTCAACTCGTTCCATTGCCGAATGGAACAACGATACGACGAGCGCTTTCATCGATGTGTGCATGCAACATCTCAGTTCCCGTGTACATAATGTTGGAGGATAGTACCAGGTGATCGCACAGGCATTCAATGAGCGGACCGGGTTGGACTACAACGCTGGTCAAATGAAGATTAAGTTTGACAACATGAAAAGAGATTGGGCTCCGTGGAACAGACTACTACAGTTTGGTGGAGGGGGATGGGACGAGCAATTGGATACCGTCACAGGAACGGATGATTGGTGGGCGACGGTGCCAATACCGATGCGCAAGCTCAAGTGTGGGTCCTTGGCACGATTCAGGGAGTCGGACTCAATGTTTGCAGGATGAATGCGTACCGACAGATGTCAGTACGAAATTCCTGATCCACCAGTTCATCTGCAAGAGTCTCAGCTCTTTGGTGATATCATTCGTGGCGATAATGCGGAGATCTCGAGTCATCCGACTGGTAGGCCGGTCAGGTCTGGTGATGGCCCTTCTCGTTCAGCTCCTTCGCGCATGGACCGAGACGAGCTTATAGATTTATGCATGTCTGTATGCCATGAGGATGATGACTATCAAGATTGGGAGGTGGCAGTTATTCTGTCAACACATGACAGATTAGGCCACAACCCGTTTTATTCTCTGCTTGACAAGCTCGCACAGCTTAGGGGTTTTGTTATTCATTTTGTTACAAAGCTGAGGGCCGGACAGATGTGATGTTTTCTTTTATATGAGTGTTGTAGTTGTGTTGTTTTATTTTCTGATTGTGTTGTGGTTTGTGATTGTGTTGTGATGTTTTCTTTTATGGTTGTGTTGTAGTGATGTTTTTTTTAAAATGGCGTTGTAATGCGTTGTACTGGCTTTTGGATTCTGCAATTTCAATTCTGGAATTTTATTTCTGCAATTTGTATTCTGCGTTCTACTGTTATGTTCAACAATAAACACACACAAACACAAACAATTAAAAATAATATATACAAAAACAATAAAATAATAACTCTGCCCCTTCCAAAATGCCCCTTTAGTAAAAAGAACACATTCCCCTTTCCCAACAATTCCCCTTCAAATGCCCCTTCCAAACGCCCCTTCCCGTTCAAAATCAAACGGACCCATAGATTCATCCCCAACGAAATAACATGGAAACTATGACCTGATTAAAAGGCATCAAAGGAGGACATGTCTGAAAGATCAAGCAGCAAACACCACTTACATAGACCAAACTACCCCGAAGCACAAGTCTTTCGTCGGGCTGTCGGAATTCAACAGTGTTGTGGTACACAAAAAAGTATCATGAATCCCAAACCACCAAAATCGAACACCAAAATATTGACCAGAGAATGTACCCAAAAACTCAAAAAAGCAAAGCAGAACAAGTCAAAAACACCAAGAGGTTAAACTGCAAAAACAGTCATAAAAAACTCCCTCAAAACTCAGACTAATCATGGAGACAGACCCAAAAGCACCAAATCCAGCAGTTGAAAGCCCATACCATGGGCTGGGAAGACGACACCTTGAGGCTTGAATACTGCCAAGAACTAGGTTTGCCCTTGCTCCAAGATAGCAGGCGTAGTTGTTTTCACGAGAGAACATTAGTGACAACCACGTTGTGCTTAGCAGAAATAAGTGTTGAGAATGTTTGGAAGCCGATATGCGTACGTGTGTTCACACTATGCCATAGATGGCCTATCAAAACGAAAATGCATGGTGTTGCTAGCTACAATGTTGCCGTTGATATGCTGTTTTTTATCTACTACAACGCATACTTAAATGTGTTAGCATATATATCAACATGTGTTGCAGTAGCCTCGTGAATAAAATTATCAATCCGCGTCAACACGATCCAACGGTCCAGGTTAGCGATCCGCTTGAAGAAATGTTTAGTCTAGATTAGCAATCCGTGCGTGAAATAATGTCTAGGGCGGGAAGGAAAAACAAAGGGGGGAAAACTATTTTTTTTTTGAAAATTTCAATCGAGCTTTACCAAAGTACGCCGCTGCTCAACCTCTCACACACTCACTCTCAGGTTCAATTAGGGCTAAAAGTTCAAGTTTACAAGCTTAATTAGGGTCCGAGTAGGGCAGGTTCGAGTTCAAGTTCAATTAGGTCTTCAATTGGGGTTCGTCATAGGTTTCAGATTTCAGTTAGGATTTCGATTTAATCTGCTGCTTCAGGTGTAGAGATGATGTCCCAATAAGACGAATCTGCCTTCCACCTAGCAAAGTGAAAAACATGGCTTCTTAATTTCATGTTTATGTAGTCCAAGGCCCTTACAAATTGTGCAAATCGGAGATCGTATACAGACACACACTGCTGGTATGTATTTTTGCTTATTTTTATGGTTGGCTGGTGGTATGCTTCAGAATTCTTACAATTTCCACTTGCTGAAGCATAAGTCTAATTCTTACAATTCTGTAGTTCAATGCTGGTATGTAACTGACCATGTACAAGGCTAATGCTTCAGTAATGAACTACAGAATTTTAAGAATTTTATTTTCTCTTCAATCAGTAATGATCGTGTCAGTTCATAATTGATGCAATGGTTGAGTTTGTACTTGAACGAGTCATGGCATGTCTAAATTTTTAGTGCCTCAGGCATTCTGTGCATTCCTTGATATCGTAAATGCTTTGAACAAGATGAGTCATTACATCAATTTGTAACTCAGCCATAGATTGTGAAATGCAATTCTGTGCTGAAAAGCAACTCTGGCCATAGTTTGTGATGAAATGTCTTTGTGCTGAAGTGCAAGTCAGTTATACTATAGCCATAGTTTGTGCTGAAATGCAACTGAGGCATGCATGTCTTCCATTTTGTGTTGCAATGTAAACAAGGCATTGCATCAGTTTGTAGCCGAGGCATGCATGACTTTGGTTGTGCTGAAATGCATTAGTTGTACTAAAGGCTTTTGCTGAAATGCATGACTTTTGAAACTGCTTTATTTTGTAGGTGAAGGAGGCAGTAGAGAGGTACTGAATATACTGGAGGCTCGGGCTTTATTAATTTGAAACTATTTTAGTTTGATGTAAACATGAATTTAGTACCGGCTGTGTTTGTAAGTACTCTATAAAACTGAATTTATTGGCTATTTTTTTATTCTGTAGTTGACTAACTAGTATTTGTGTTATTGGTTATTAATTTGAAATGAAAAGTTGTTTATTAATTTCAGTGTGTGATGGTAATTGCTGTTATGTTGCAGTATGTTATATAATGATGCAATAGCTATGATATAATGTTACAGTATGCAGTGTCAAATGTTGCCGTAGCTATGATATAGTGTTGCCATAAATTTACATAAATGTATGCAGTTGTTTTCACGAGAGAACATTAGTGACCACCGCGTTGTGCTTAGCAGAAATAAGCGTTGAGAACGTTTGGAAGCCAAAAGGTGTACGTGTGTTCGAAATTGGAACGAAACAACCAAATCGCCCTAACAGGGAAAACTAGTTATAGTTTGAGGCGGATGTGGATGATGTCGAAGTGGAATATAGAGAAAATGAGTAGAAGAAATATCGGAAGAGGTAAGAGGAAGAAAGAGAAAGCGGCATGAAATGAACCTTAGTCCCCATTAACGATCTAAGAGAGCTATTTTGTTGATGTACAATCCAAGACTCTTTGAATTTTCATATAATTATATTATAAAATTTAGAATCATATAGTGTATATATTTCACATTTGAAAGTAGACATGCTTAAATCTGAAATAGTTGGATTGATATAAGCACTGACTGTATTATACGAACTAATAAAACAGCGGTTAATATTAGAATGAGCGAAAAAGCGAAATTAGAATTCATAATTCATGATTAGACTATCACCGTTTTCAGATATGGTATTTCTTTTATTCAAAAGACAAGTGTGAATTTTTTTATTACTCATCACAAAATTATAATATATACAATAACTATATACACAGCCAATCTCGACAACAAATCACATGACAATTACACTATCATTATTCACTATACAACAATTACAAAAAATACAGCAATCTAAATCTTCAGGTTGTCTTTGTTAAAATGCAACACCACTTTTAATTTTCCATACTACCGAGTCGGTTCCCTCTTTTGTGGTGTGTGATCCTATTTCTAGCATGAGATCCTGCATTTTAGGTGTTTGTTGCTATAGTGTACCTAGTTGAATAAGTTAATAACCTGAAGTCGCCACGTTCTTATATATGTACGTAAAGTATTTTAATGTTTTGTATTTCTCTTTCATGAAATAAGAAAACAGTTTGTTTCATTTCTTTCCTCTGTCAAACAAATTGTGCAGCTATTTTTATCTTCCTATTCACTTCAATTTTTCTACATTTGGTATCAGAGCCAGACCAGGTTTCCTTGGGTGTTATATATTCTTGAACTCTTACTTCGGTAAGATGAATGATCTGCAGAAGCTGAACAATCATAATTACAACACTTGGTCCACATGTATAATGTCTTACTTACAAGGCCAAGATTTGTGGGAGATTGTTAATGGAAGCGAAGTCATGCAACCAGAAGCAGAGGACGCAAATCATACTCAGCGAAAGTGGAGGATAAAAGTAGGCAAATCAATGTTTTCCTTAAAGACTACAGTTGAAGAAGTTGTGCTAGAGCATATCCGAGATGCCAAAACCCCTAAAGAAGCTTGGGATACCTTTGCCATGCTATTCTCAAAAAGGAACGACACGAGGCTTCATGTAACACCCCGAATTTTCTGTTAACATTAAATTAGCGAGTTAAAGTATACTTAATTAAAAATGAAAGAACTAAGGGAATGGGTTACGCCATTGCGTTCGTCTCAGAATTCTACTTGAGATAGAGTCTGAGTTTGTGTAAATCGGACTCCGTATGAAGGAGTTATGACCGTCCGAAGTTTCAGAATTCAATTTAAAATTCAAACGGTTCAAATTCAGTTCAAAATTCGAAAAACAGACGCAAAATGGGTTGGGCAGGAAAATTCTTGCCCAGGAACCAGGTCGACCAGGGGGTCGACCTGGTCAGGTCCTGGCTGGCCTGGTCGGGTTCTGGTCGAATTCCTGAGCTCTGATGTGTCACTAGGGCTGATTTGTCACTTTCTGATTGGCTTCTCTTGGTGTGTATGGTCTAGATTCACTCTATGATCATCTGACGGCTCAAATCAATCTGAAATTCTATAAATATAACCCAACACTCAACCTAAATTCACCCAAATAAAATAGAACTAGAGCCATCATGCTGTCGAGAAGAAACTAGGAGTAGTCGTCAGTTAGAGAAAGCTTAGAGACGAGCAAAACTAAAGTAAAAACAAGATTCAAACAACGTTTATCTACCCAAAGGAAAGCATTGCAAATTCGGAACTCAAAAACCAGAACTTAAGTTCGTCGTTTGTTGTAAGTTTAGTTATGTTTTGGGATGCGAATCAAAAATCAATGACATGCCCTGGAAATAAATTGAAAATAGAATGATGTTTATTATGTATTATGTGGAATTGAATGATGTTGATCTATGTCTGTGGTTCTATATTGTTATCACGTTGAATTGGGAATTAATGGATAAGTCTATTCATATGTATATGAACTTGGAGTATAACTTGTTGTGACAAGTCGTGTAGTTTATCATGTTATGCAAGTTTTAGGTTGTAAAATCCTATCACATATGTGACCAAATGTTAGTTCTACAGGTTTATGTGTTAAACCTATGCCATAATTCAAGTTCACACTTATTCATATGTTTGTGATTGATTTGCAAGTTCACATATATGTAAGATGATTTAGTCTGTGTTGTAAATTCACATATATGTAGGTTGATTTAGTTTATATTGCAAATTCCCGTATATGTCTATGATGCAAATTCACATATATGTATGTGGCTTAGTCTACATTGCAAGTTCACACCCATGACATTCATGATAACTATTTTGCAAGTTCACCCCTATTGTGTTCATATTGACTATGCCAAAAATGCCAAGTTTACACCTATGACATGTTTATGTTAATGGATTTCTTTATGCAAATTTTGTGTATGCTAAATTAGGCTAAGTTATTAGCCTAATATTATATGTCAAAAATCACGCGAGCGGAAAATTAGGCTAAGATTGTTAGCCTAATATTTAGATGGGGTAACGTTGGGAAAAATTTGTAATTATAGGAAACTTGACATAAATGGGTGAAAAATCACACAGATAATTTATGGCATGAAACGGTATAAATTATATACCAAAAAAAGATGAATTTGGAAAGTGGGCCATAACATTTAATTGTTAACAAATTTACATATACGAATAAAAGAACAAATATGTAAATTTAGAAAATACGAGTATGCTTAACCCGAGGTTGGATTGAGTTGTGATATAAACCTGCCCGGACCCGCCCGACTGTCCAGTAATCACAACAATACCTATCCAATGTGGGAGGTTAAGGCATTGAGCCCAATAAGGACCCGAGGTTAGACTGAGTTACGGTGTAAACCTGCCCGGAACCGACCGGCACATCTAGTAACCATAACAATACCTGTCTAATGTGAGTGGTTGGTGCTTTAACTGATTTAAAGCTAAGGACAGACAAGTTAGGATGGTTGGGTTAAGTTAACTAAAACACTTAACCAATTCAACATGTTAATTAAACTGATGGGTGGGGTTAGGTTAATGCAGACACTTAACCACTTAACATGTTTGACTAGAAAACCCTAGTAACAGGGACCCATTTCAGCAGTAACCCAATTAGGTATCGTGGTACCCTGAAACTAGGCAGGGTGGGGCACAATTACTGGGCTGATTGTAAGCGGTCAAAAGCGACGGCGGTTGGTGTAGCAGTGTGGGTTCTAACGGAGTGCGGGCGTGTACACACTTCGGAGCAGACAAACATGGCACTGAGCACTAGTAGTATAACCTATGCATTCTAGAATTGTGTCGGACCGCCACCATGGGACTTGATACACCCCATGGTGGGACCAGCATAGGAATCTACAATCAAGTGGGGCCGTATAACACATATTTTTATGCGAATAGGAGCCGATCTTTAGAAAGGGGATCACTTCACCCTGATCGTGGGGTGCCAGTTGAGACAGTGCAAGTAGGTGCAGAGAAGTAATAATGAGTGTGTTTAGTATAGTTAGTATTTCCTGCCATATCTTATCTTATATTCTGGTATTGTCATGTTCTCAGTTTATACAAGTCATGATCTTTTTATTGTTCTCATGCTAGAATTTTAACTAGGCTTACCAGACTTATGTCTGACCCATTTTCCTTTCGCTTTCTTTTCTTCCGTTCCCCCCCCTCAGGTCCACAGAGAGGAAACAGCTCAGCTTAGTCAGATTTTTCATCCAGTTTGAAGAGAGAGAATGTATTGCTTGGATCTCTTTCGTTTTGGGCTATGGCTTTGGAAATTCTATGGGTATTTATGCAGTTTTAATTTTGTTTCATGCTTCTTTAAGTTTTAAATCAAGATAGTATTATGGTTGTAATAATTGGAAGTTTGTTTTGAGGCAATTATGGAAATGTTTTGTATGAACACGTATTTATGAAATGAAAGTCTGTTTGTTTTCCACTGCTTATATATATATATATGTGTGTGTGTTTATATTTGTCTTGTGTTTTATCTGTCCTTTTACTTATAAACCTCCACCAAAGTTAAGGCAATCCCTTTGTGAGTGACCTTAATGGAGGTGAGGTGTTTCACTTGGTATCAGAGCCCAGGTTTACCAGATTAGATAAAGATTTTTGAAACTATTTTCAAAAAGAAGTTTAAAGAAGCATTTTTTTCCAAGAAAAGCGTTGTTTTTAAAAGGCATAATCCCCCAAAGCCATACGCATTATCTCTCTATCCTTTTGTCTTGAATCTTTCCTTTTTGTTTCAGCATGTCTGGAGATCTTAACCTTCCAGAAGGAGTACCGATACCTGGCTGGTTCTGAAGGTATCTAGAGGCTAGGGCCAATGGTGCGGGCCCAGCAGACATTCCTCCTCCCACAGTGGTAGCAGTTCCTCCTCCTCCTCCTCATGGAAATTCTTTCGCTAAGATGTGTAGAGACTTCAAGGCTATGGGTGGATAGGACTTTTATGGAACTGAATCCTTTGTGGTAGCAAGGAACTGGCTGAAGGAGACCGAAGATTTGTTCGTCATCTTCGAAGTTGACAACAGGCAAAAGATACAGCTAGCAGTGTGGTTTCTTAAAGACGAAGCTTCTTATTAGTGGGAAGTTACCCATGCTGAGAGGCCAGTGGAAACTTGGGAAAATTTTAGGATGAGGTTTGAGATGAAATTCCTCTCGCAAGCTGAAAGAAGCCTGCAGATGGAGAAGTTCCTATCTCTTAAACAAGCAAGTATGACGATCAAGGAGTACGTCAATCAATTTAATCAGCTGGCCAGATTTGGGTTGGATTTAGTAAACACCCAACACAAGAAGGCCCTTCGCTTCGTCAAAGGTCTGAATGAGCCTCTACAAGCCTTGCTATGACCCATATACCCATGGGAGCGACTTTTGAAAGCTCGGTGGACATGGCGCTGCTACACGAGGAAGATAAAGGCAAGAAAGAGGCAAAGGTGGAAGTGCCTCAAGAAAAGAAAGAGGGTTTACAGGCTAAGAAAATAGACTTCAAGAAGGGCGGGAAGAACAACAAATCCGATGAAAAGAGAAAGTGTAATTTCCGTGGCATTATTGGACATATAGTGAAAGACTGCAGAAAGAAGAAGGCAAAGATGAATGGTGGTTGTTTCCATTGCGGTGAGACTGGACACATGGCTAAGGACTGCCCATAGAAGCGGGGACAGGGACAGAAAATTGGATCCACTTCAGGGGGACAGGTTCATGCGTTGGTGGCACCTCTGCAGGAACGAGGTAGAAATATTTCTGTAGAAAGCTTAGTTTATCTCTATGATCATCCAGTTCGCACTCTCTTTGATTCTGGCGCATCACACTCCTTTATTTCATCTGCTTTAGTAGAATCTCTGCACCTAGACACTAGTATGGTAGAAGATCCCTTGGTTGTTTCAAATCCAATTGGGGGCTCAACTTATTTGTCGATGGTTTGTTTGGATTTGAAAATCACTATTCTAAGTGTTGAGTTTAGATGTAGTGCCTTTGTTTTGGGTTTCTCGGGATATGGATTGATCTTTGGCATGGACTGGTTATCCAGTAATGGTGCCATTCTTGATTGTGAGAAGAGAGTGGTTAGACTCTTGACTTGGCTCAGTAACACTCTAGAAATTTCTTGTAATCCCTTGAATGTTGTTATGCTTAGTTATCTAGAGTCGCTTGATGCTTCTGTTGAGAATTTGCAGTTAGTTAGAGTAGTCTGTGAATACCCGGATGTCTTTGAAGAGGTGAAGGGCTTACCTCCGAGGCGGGAAATAGACTTCCACATATATCTTTTTGATAATGCAAAGCCCGTAGCTTTACCTGTTAGACACATGGCTCCAAAAGAGAGAAAGGAGATCAGTAAGCAAGTTAAGGAGCTTCTCGAGAAGGGGTTTATAAGGCGGAGTATCTCGGAATGGGGTGCTCCAGTGGTGTTCGCCACCAAAGCAGATGGCTCACTACGTCTTTGTGTGGACTATAGAGAGCTAAACAAGATAACTAAGAAGAATAGACACCCGCTTCCCAGAATTGACAATCTGTTTGATCAGCTTGTAGGAACGTCGGTTTTCTCCCAACTTGATCTGGCTACTGGGTTCCATCAGCTAAGGGTAGCTGAAGATAGCATTGATAAGATGGCATTCAGAACCCCAGACGGTTTCTTCGAGTGGCTTGTCATGCCTTTCGGCTTGAGAAACGCACCCGCTTATTTCGTAGACCTAGTGAGCAGGGCGTTCAAAGAATTCGTCAATAAGTTCGTGGTGGTCTCCGTAGACGATATTTTGATCTTCTCAAAGAATGAGGAAGAACATGCTCAACATCTGAAGGAGATCATGGAAACTCTTCGAGTTCATCAGCTGAAAGCCAAATTCTCCAAATGCCACTTTTGCAGAGAAGAAGTAAGGTTTCTTGGGCATGTAGTGTCCAAAGAGGGGTTAGCTATGGACCCCGCGAAAGTGGTGGCGGTGCAAGATTGGAAGGCACCAAGAAATGCAACTGAAGTCCGAAGCTTTCTCGGGCAAGCAGGTTTTTACCGGAAGTTCATTAGAGATTTCGTGAAAATCTCAGCTCCACTCACAAGGCTAACAAAGAAGAATCTAGTGTTCGATTGGGATTTGGATTGTGATATTGCTTTCCAACGCTTGAAAAGGGCTCTCACAATAGCCCCAGTTCTTACATTGCCAGATGGAAGCAAGATGTTCACAGTATACACTGATGCTTGTGGTACGGGACTAGGCGCTGTTCTGATGCAAGAAGGGAAGGTAGTAGCTTATGGTGGATGACAATTGAAAGTTCATGAAAAGAACTACCCGACCTGCAATCTTGAGTTAGCCGCCATCGTCTTTGCGCTTAAGTCTTGGCGCCATTATCTTCTAGGTGAGAAATTTGAACTGTATACTGACCATAAATCTTTGAAATACCTATTCTCGCAGAAAGATCTCAACTTGAGGCAGCAAACGTGGATGGAGTTTCTTGCCTTGTACGATTTTGAGATTTTCTACACACTTGGCAAGGGCAATGCAGTAGCAGACGCCTTAAGCAGAAAGAAGCTAACCTTAAGCCCTCTCTTTGTGGAAAAGCAAAGCTTAGAGTTCATAGCAAGCTTTAACTTCAGACCCTCCACTGACTTTATACCCGACCTGCTAGCAACATTAGAAGTGCGACCAACTCTATTAGACTCAATCGGGGCCGCACAACGCGAAGACCCTCAGCTTGTTGATGTGGTTGGTAAGCTAATTAGGGGTGAAACTTCCAGTCACCTCAATAGGTACTCCATCGATGATAAGGGTTGGCTGAGGCGAGATGGAAGACTATGCATCCCACAAGCAAGGGATTTGGTAAAGATGGTTCTCGAGGAAGCACACCATTCCAAGATAACAATACACCCAGGTGGAGACAAGATGTACGAAGACGTTAACAGAGTTTTCTTTTGGAACGGCATGAAGAAGGACGTGGTAGATTTCATTTCTAAGTGCATGATATGCTAGCAGGTCAAGGCGGAACAAAAGAAGCCTGGAGTACTGCTTCATCCTCTAGAAGTCCCGCAATGGAAGTGGGGTAGCATTTCAATGGACTTTATTGATGGGTTGCCTAGGTCAAGAAGGGGCAATACTAGCATTTGGGTAATAGTGGAGAGGCTCACAAAAAGTGCCCACTTTATACCTGTCAAGAGTAGAAGGACTGCCTCATCTTTAGCATCTCTTTATCTCAAGGAAATAGTTCGACTCCACGGAATACCCTCCAGGATAGTGAGTGACTGAGATCCTATCTTTAAGAGCGAGTTTTGGCGGATTCTGCAAGAAGCTGTAGGCACATAGTTATGCTTGAGCATGGCCTATCACCCCCAAACTGATGGTCAGACGGAAAGGGTGAATAGAGTATTAGAAGATCTTTTGAGACTGTGCATTCTTGACTTTGGAGGGACGTGGGAGGATCATCTTCCTTTAGTGGAATTAGCCTATAACAACAGCTACCAAGCCACCATCGGCATGGCGCCCTTCGAAGCTTTGTATGGAAGACCGTGCCGATCACCAACTTGTTGGTGGGAGTCTACAGACAAGCTCATACTTGGGCCAGACATGATTAGAGAGACTTCAGAAAAAGTGGACTTGATACGAAGGAGAATGAAGACTGCCCAAGACAGACAGAAATCCTACGCAGACAAAAGAAGGACCGACCTTGAGTTTGAGGTTGGGGACAAGGTTTTCCTTAAGGTATCTCCTTTAAGAAACGTCGTTCACTTTGGATCCGCAGGAAAGCTAGCACCAAGATTTGTAGGACCGTTCCCAATCATTGAGAAGATTGGGAAGATGACTTATAGAATAGAGCTGCCTGAAAGGTTGGCTGGAATTCACAATGTCTTTCACGTTTCTCATCTCCGAAAATGTTTACGTGAGTCCGCGGAAGTGGTGGAACCAAGCATTCTAGAAGAAGTTGAAATAGAACGAGAAGCAAACGTGAGGACAGTTCCAACTCAAATCTTAGGAACTGAAGTCAAAAAGCTACGCAACCGCGAAGTCAGGCTTGTTAAAGTTCAATGGAGCGATGCCGAGGAAGATGCGACTTGGGAAACTGAGGACAGAATATGCGCTGCCAACCCTTTTCTTTTTGAGGGTACATCTTTGAATCTCTCTTTTTCCTTAAGTTATGCTTGTATCTATCCCATTTGGACGTAAACATGTAGTTGAAACATGTTATGATTGATCGCTGTAAGTGGTTGCAAGTGGTTGCTCGTGGATGCATATATACACACACCCTAGGTATTAGATCGGCTCAGTCACTTCCATATTGCATATGCATATATGTATTCATATTTGTATGTGGTTGAAACTTGATATGTTGTCATATGGATGTCGCATTTGTATGAATGGTTGAGCACTCATGTAGAATTATGAGTAGGGAAAAATTTGCATACATAATGGATTCATGACACTTATATGATTCGCATTAAGGAGGTCAACTGAATCTGTAGACCGCCTAATTTTTGCATTAGATGAGGACATATACACACACTATGCATATGATCATGAAGCATTAGAAGTCTTTTAAGGACAATGGACGCCTGTGTTTGTTGGTTGAATAGATGGACGATTGGATGTTAGGATATACGTTCTCCTAGACTTGAAGATTTCGAGAGCGAAATCCTTTAAGGAGGGGAGAATGTAACACCCCGAATTTTCTATTAACATTAAATTAACAAATTAAAGTATATTTAATTCAAAATGAAAGAATTAAGGGAAACGGATTACGCCATTGCGTTCGTCTCGGAATTCTGCTTGAGATAGAGTCCGAGTTTGCGTAAATCAGACTCTATATGAAGGAGTTATGAACGTCCGAAGTTTCAGAATTCAATTTAAAATTCAAACGGTTCAAATTCAGTTCAAAATTCGAAAAACAGACCCAAAATGGGCTGGGCGGGAAAATTCCCGCCCAGGAACCAGGTCGACCTAGGGGTCGACCTGCCCAGTCGACCTGGTCAGTTCCTGGCTGGCCTAGTCGGGTTCTGGTCGAATTCCTAAGCTCTGGTGTGTCACTAGGGCTGATTTGTCACTTTCTGATTGGCTCCTCTTGGTGTGTATGGTCTAGATTCACTCTATGATCATCTGACGGCTCAAATCAATCTGAAATTCTATAAATATAACCCAACACTCAACCTAAATTCACATAAATAAAATAGAACTAGAGCCGTCATGCTGCCGGGAAGAAACTATGAGTAGCCGTCAGTTAGAGAAAGCTTAGAGACGAGCAAAACTAAAGTAAAAAACAAGATTCAAACAACGTTTATCTACCCAAAGGAAAGCATTGCAAATTCAGAACTTAGAAACCAGAACTCAAGTTCGTCGTTCGTTGTAAGTTTAGTTATGTTTTGGGATGCGAATCAAAAATCAATGTCATGCCTTGGAAATAAATTGAAAATAGAACGATGTTTATTATGTATTACGTGGAATTGAATGATGTTGATCTATGCCTGTGGTTCTATATTGTTATCATGTTGAATTGGAAATTAATGGATAAGTCTATTCATATGTATATGAACTTGGAGTATAACTTGTTATGACAAGTCGTGCAGTTTATCATGTTATGCAAGTTTTAGGTTGTAAAATCCTATCACATATGTGACCAAATGTTAGTTCTACATGTTTATGTGTTAAACCTATGCCATAATTCAAGTTCACACTTATTCATATGTTTGTGATTGATTTTCAAGTTCACATATATGTAAGATGATTTAGTCTGTGTTGTAAATTCACATATATGTAGGTTGATTTAGTCCATGTTGCAAATTCACATATATATATCTATGATGCAAATTCACATATATGTATGTGGTTTAGTTTACATTGCAAGTTCACACCCTTGAAATTCATGATGACTATTTTTCAAGTTCACCCCTATTGTGTTCAAATTGACTATGCCAAAAATGCCAAGTTTACACCTATGTCATGTTTATGTTAATGGATTTCTTTATGTAAATTTTGTGTACGCTAAATTAGGCTAAGTTTTTAGCCTAATATTATATGTCAAAAATCATGCGAGCGGAAATTAGGCTAAGATTGTTAGCCTAATATTTATACGTGGTAACATTGGAAAAAATTGGTAATTATAGGAAACTTGACATAAATGGGTGAAAAATCACACAGATAATTTATGGCATGAAACAGTATAAGTTATATACCTAAAAAAGATGAATTTGGAAAGTGGGCCATAACATTTAATCATTAACAAATTTACATATACGAATAAAAGAACAAATATGTAAATTTAGAAAATACGAGTATGCTTAACCCGAGGTTGGATTGAGTTGTGATGTAAACCTGCCCGGACCCGCCTGGTTGTCCAGTAATCACAACAATACCTATCCAATGTGGGAGGTTAAGACATTGAGCCCAATAAGGACCCGAGGTTAGACAGAGTTACGGTGTACACCTGCCCGGACCGGCACATCCAGTAACCATAGTAATATCTGTCTAATGTGAGTTGTTGGTGCTTTAACTGATTTAAAGCTAAGGACAGACAAGTCAGGATGGTAGGGTTAAGTTAACTAAAACACTTAGCCAATTCAACATGTTAATTAAACTAATTGGTGGGGTTAGGTTAATGCAGACACTTAACCACTTAACATGTTTGACTAGAATACCCTAGTAATGGGGACCCATTTCAGCAGTAACCCAATTAGGTATCATGGTACCCTGAAACTAGGCAGGGTGGGGGCACGATTACTGGGCTGATTGTAAGCGATCAAAAGCGATGACGGTTGGTGTAGCAGTGTGGGTTCTAACGGAGTGCGGGTGTGCACACACTTCGGAGCAGACAAGCAGGGCGCTGAGCACCTCTAGTATAACCTATGCATTCTAGAATTGTGTGGGCCGCCACCATGGGACCTGATACACCTCATGGTGGGACCAGCATAGGAATCTACAATCAAGTGGGGCTGTATGACACATATGTTTATGCGAGTAGGAGCCGATCTTAAGAAAGGGGATCACTTCACCCTGATCATGGGGTGCCAGTTGAGACAGTGCAAGTAGTTGCAGAGAAATAATAGTGAGTGCGTTTAGTATAGTTAGTATTTCCTTCCATATCTTATCTTATAGTCTGGTATTTTCCTGTTTTCAGTTTATACAAGTCATGATCTTTTTATTGTTCTCATGCTAGAATTATAACTAGACTTACCAGACTTATGTCAAACCCATTTTCCTTTCACTTTCTTTTCTTCCGTTTCCCCCCCTCAGGTCCACAGGGAGGAAACACCTCAGCTTAGTCAGATTTTTCATCCAGCTTGAAGAGAGAGAATGTATTGCTTGGATCTCTTTCGTTTTGGTCTATGGCTTTGGACATTCTATGGGGATTTATGCAGTTTTAATTTTGTTTCATGCTTCTTTATGTTTTAAATCAAGACAGTATTATGGTTGTAATAATTGGAAGTTTGTTTTGAGGAAATTATGGAAATGTTTTGTATGAACACGTATTTATGAAATGAAAGTCTGTTTGTTTTCCGCTGCTTATATATATATATATGTGTTTATATCTGTCTTGTGTTTTATCTGTGCTTTTACTTATAAACCTCCACCGAAGTTAAGGCATTCCCTTTGTGAGTGACCTTAATGGAGGTGGGGTGTTTCACTTAAACTCTTAGAGAGTGAACTTTTGTCGTTAACACAACATGACATGTCTATCGCTCGATACTTTCACAAGGTTAAAATGCTTTGCCGTGAAATTACAGAGTTAGACCCGGATGCTCCAATTGGAGAAACCAGGATGAAGAGAATAATCATTCATGGTTTGAGGCCGGAATATAGGGGCTTTGTTACTGCTGTACAAGGATGGAAAAATCAACCATCACTTGTCGAATTTGAGAATTTGCTTGCTGGACAAGAAGCACTAGCTAGGCAATTGGCAGGAGTCCATCTGAAAGGTGAGGAGGAAGCGCTCTACACCAACAAAGGCAGAAGGAATTCTAAGCAACATGCATTTGGTGGGTCTAAGAAGGATGAGGATAAGACAGTAGTTCATCAAGGAGAAGGAACTAGTCATGTAAGAGGAGCTTCGAAATCTCATGGCATTGGTAGGAAGTTTGCTGGTAAATGCCACAATTGTGGGAAGAAGGGACACGTGGAAAAAGCTTGTTGGTCGAAGAAATCGGCAGAAAGTAATGAAGCTACTTTTAAAAGTGAGGAAGAATGGGATGCTGAAGCTTTGTTTGCAGCCGAAGAAGAAAGTTTTGTTTTTGCAACAACCGAATACGTCTATTATGAAAAGATTGGATCGTTGATTCAGGATGTTCGAATCATATGACAGGTGATAAGGAAAAGTTACAAAATCTGTCTAAGTACAAAGGAAATCTAATTGTAGTGATAGAAAATAACTCTAAGTTTCCAATAGAAAACATTGGGGCCTCAATTGTTCCCTCTCAACATAATGCTAAAATGCTACAACTCCAAAATGTATATCATGTTCCAGGTATGAAGAAAAATTTACTCTCCGTCTCTCAACTAACATCTTCTGGACATTGTGTCTTGTTTGGCCCGCATGATGTCAAAGTATACCGCAACTTAGAGATCATGGAAGAACCAGTGATGAAGGAGCGAAGAGTGGAATCTGTTTATGTAATGTCTGCAGAAAATGCATATATAGACAAAACAAGGAAAAATGAAACGACTGAGTTATGGCACACGCGATTAAGTCATGTTAGCTATTCCAAACTAAACATGATGATGAAATGAATGACACTGGAAGGACTTCCACAACTTGAAGTGAAGTTGAATACCGTATGCAGCGGATGTTAGTATGGTAAAGCGCATCAGTTGCCAAATGAAGTGTAACAACCTGGGGATTTTGTCGACCTTGGTTATCGACATATACTCAATGTCGACACTCCAAGCGTCGGAAAATATCGGATAGTCCATGAAAGAAATTAGAGGGTGAGAATAAATAAGACAGAAACATAGAATAGAAGAAGAAGAAGAACATACAACATCAGAGTAACACGAATCTCACAACGGAATGAACAACATATAATAGATAACATCTATTTGAAATAAAATTAGTATATGAATACAGTAACATTATCAGAGTACAACACTTACAAAACAGCGGAAATAACAATAGCTATATATATCCTGAAGCCTCCTGCTCCAGCTCTTCAAGTACCTGTAAATCCCGACTACTTGACTGCCCGTACAAAATTGGGCACCCAAGAGTTTAGGGAAAACAAAACAAAATATACTCTTGGTCAGTCATGTGACTGGTGTGAGAAAACTCAAATCATTTGATTTAACTTTCAAAATCCTTTCAAAAGAAAGAATAATCGTAAGACCGATCCGCACATAAACATGGATGGTTTTTACCTTACGATAACCAAAATCATTTGTAAAACGATACTTGTCTGATATTATAATAATGCCTAACACAAGTAATATCAATCTAGTAGAAACACTTGCATCTAACGTTCTACATATATAATATACAATCAAAACTGCGGGCTCTTATTTGGGAAATGGATTCCAACTATGACAAGGTATGGATCCACCTTCCGCTCAGTGTACTCTAGAAGCGATACACTGGAGTTCAACAAGAACATCTTGCAACTCGGCCACACATGACCGACCACTCATTTCGCTTGA
The DNA here is from genome assembly GCA_030737875.1 of Allium sativum. Lineage (NCBI taxonomy): Eukaryota > Viridiplantae > Streptophyta > Magnoliopsida > Asparagales > Amaryllidaceae > Allium > Allium sativum. The sequence goes on from CM060919.1 coordinate 252,305,977, forward strand.
GTGTATCGAATATATTGTCATCCTACAGTTGGTAAACCAACATAACCATTCCCGGGAGATACATAATTGAAAGAAGTAACAAATATGAATATTCTCTAGATGGTTGACAATATACCCTAATTGGTTTCGAACCACTTAGCCATGCTGCCTACCCGATTTCTGTCATTTCCCAATTGATGAGGCTGGAGGTCATAACGTATCTTTCAACCGATTACTCATTGATTCACTTTGAATGCCACATCGTCATACCCGTCAAATCACAAATTGATTTCCCTAAAAATACCATGGGTATAAGCTAAGAGAAACGAATTCCTCTTCCACCAACGTAAATACGTTTGAAATGATCAACTTACGTGATTTACAAGATATACTTTGTCAAACATTCGTCCATTCAGTTGTCCTGGGACTGAACAAACCAAAGGCACTATTCTGTAAATAGGATAGCCCTTGCATAACTCCGTCTTCAATTTGTCTTCGATCTATTTGATTCTAAACGCTAACTCCCATACGGATTGGTTCTCGGATAATAATCCAACCGGTCTCTCTGTATTGACGACGGAAAAATGGTCAAAACTTTGATAGTATGTGATTTAACTATCAAAGAAAAACACGTGTGCAAACAACGATATTATTTCTAGATGGAAATTATATCGATCAGTCATCATTCAACATTTATCCCTTTAAATTAATTTATCATTAATTTATTCATTTCCTTATTTCCCGTTTTCCTATATTCGTAAATCCTTATTTTCTAAACTTAGAAAATATACATTATTAATCACCGGAAAACGTTTCCATATTTATTCCCATTTTTTATTTTCTATTATCAGAAAACATTTCTGATTCTTATTTGGAAAAAATTTCCAAAACTCCTTCATTTGATTTAAACTGATGTTTAAATAAACATCGCTATGCCAACACAAACCATTACGCTCATTAAATAAATTCACTTAACCCACCTTTACTATCGAACTTTAACCATTCCTTAGTTAAGAAGGAAGTCAATCAAGTTGGGGTATAATTGCCTATCAGACCTTAACTGAACAACGTTTTAACTCCGGAATAGACAAGGTTTATCTTTTAAATCTTTAACAAACTTCCTTAATTAACTTTCTTTTGAATAAATTTCTATTTGATAACTCTAACGGATTTACTCTATCGATTAACCCCTTTTGATTCAACTCCTTTTCGAATAAGTAATATTCGATTAACTCCTTTTGATTTAACTCCTTTCTTCGAATAAGTAATATTCGATTAACTCCTTTTGGTTTAACTCCTTTCTTCGGATAAACTATATTCGATAACTCATTTCTTCGAATAACTAATATTCGATAACTACTTTCTTCGTATAACTAATATTCGATAATTACTTTCGAATAACTAATATTCGATAACTCCTTTCTTCGAATAACTAATATTCGATAACTACTTTCTTCGAATAACTAATATTCGATAACTACTTTCGAATAACTAAAATCGATAAATCCTTTCTTCAAATAACTAATATTCGATAATTACTTTCGAATAACTAATATTCGATAACTCGTTTCTTTGAATAACTAATATTAGATAACTACTTTCTTCGAATAACTAATACTCGATAACTACTTTCGAATAACTAATATTCGATAACTACTTTCGAATAACTAATATTCGATAACTCCTTTCGATTAAACTATAATCGATAACTCCTTTCAATTAAACTATAATCGATAACTCCTTTTGACTCTATTCGAATAACTTATATTCGATCAACTCAAATTAGATTATCTCTAACTGATTAACTCTAACAGGTAAACTCTGATTGATTAACTCTAACTGATTAACTCTAACTGGTTAACTCGAACTGGTTAACTCTAACTAGATAACTCTAACTGTTTAACTCTAACCGGTTAACTCTAACTGGTTAACTCTAACTGGTTAGCTCCAACTGATTAACTCTAACTGGTTAACTCTAACTCTAATTATATATTCCATTAAGTTTCTAACACTTAAATCTTATTTAAAATTCTCCTTTTTAACTCTATTTATTTATCAAATAAATATATCCTTTTAACTCCATTTATATATCAATAATTCCCTTTTTATCCTCATTTATTTTCTAAATAAATAATTCTTTTTCAATTCTATTTGTAAATGTTTTGCAAATATTTTCCCTTTCTATTTTATTTGTAAATGTTTTATAAATATTTCTCTTTCTATTTGTTTTACAAATATTTTCCTTTTATATTTGTTTTACAAATATTTTCCTTTTATATTTGTTTTACAAATATTCTCCTTTAAATCCAATTTATTTTCCAAATAAATATCCCTTTAAAATATCTTATTAATTTTCTAAATAAATAATCCCTTTATACTTCTATTTATTTCCTAAATAAATTTTCCTTATATGATTTTATTTCTTTTCCCAATAAATATTTATCTTTATAAAATCCTTTGATTTTATAAATAAATTCCCTTTTATAAAATCCCTTGATTTTATAAATATTTTCTCATTAATAAATTCTAATTCACTTATAAAAAAATATCCTTTTTTATAAATTCCTTTGATTTTATAAATAAATTTCCTTTTTATAAAACCCTATAAAATTTGTAAATATTTTCTTCTAAAAAATTTGTAAATATTTTCTTCTATAAAATTCATAAATATTTTCTTCTATAAAATCCCTTTCCTTTTCTATATAAAATCCATTGATTTTATATAAATAATTTATTTTCAAAATACACTTTGAAAATCCCCTTTTTGCATCCCAGTATTTCTTATGTTATTTAAAATACCGAATAACAGTGATCGATATCATTCAAACACACATAATCCACAACAGATTATATATCACATCATACATTACAATATATGAACATAGCAATATTATAAATATTGAGGAATCCAATTGGATCCCTCCAACCTGTTTCCCTACATCACAGATGTTAAACAATATAATTAACATCGATTTCATTTCAATATGAAATATTCTGCTAAACAGAATCAATATTTGATTAAAGACTTATATCTATATATATATCGTTATCTATAATTTCAACCAATACATAAGCAATTCAACCAAACATTTAACACCCAACAATCAACAGATAATTATCAGTTCTAAGAATACGTTATAAAAATATAACTGTTCACAGTTGGTGAGTTTTACTCACATTTCGCGTTAACTGTTAAATAACGATTTGCGACTATTGATTCAGATAGACAAATTATTTTTCTATAAATTGTAACGAGCCTCAATCCACTCCTAGTCAGTTCCATTGGGTAGTGTTTGTCCATAGGATCCTAGCGGATCCAGTTTCGCTGAATTCTGATATAGTATGAAATAGATATACATTTTTAAAGTTTGAACTAATTTAAATTAAATAAAAAACTTTGGACTTTAATTCAAATGGGCCTTAGCTTTTCTTGAGCCCAACATCAATTCCAGCCAGCCCAGACCCGTACTCCGATACCTTCTTCTCCAAACTAGGTTGCGACTCCAGGAACTTCGAATGGCCATTTTGAATACTTCACAAGCCTCGTCCGACGCCATTCCTTCATGATATTCTCCAAACTCCTCACCGTTACACTCCCCTTCAAGTTCTCTCTCTCCCCATCCTCTAAACGTAAAACTCGAACTCAAAATTCTGACCGCGACTTCAGGCCTTACTCACAGTAACCGTGAAACCATCGACAAAAATATTCACCGAATCCTTCAAAACCACCACAAATGAAACCGCACTCAACCACAAACCCAAATCTACTTTCAATTGGAGCTAAAACCTGTTGACTTGGGATCGAACTCCAACCCTAATCGCTTCTCACAAAAATCGAGCTCTAGAAAATGTTAATCGCACTCAACAAAAAGTACACCAGGCTATAGCGAATGTTCCACTGATTCCATACATATATATGAAATAAATTTTAGGAATATATTTGGTTTCTTTTTTGATTTTTAAAAGGAGATTTTGCTCATGTTTCTCACTGTGTTGGTGGCGGCTCAAGAGAACGGTTATATAAGGGGATGGGATTTTTGTGTGGCTGAAAACGATGAGTGTGTGGCTTGTTTAGGTTCACAAATAACTTAGGATATTTTAGTTTTTTATATTCATTTCGCCTTTTAAAAAGATCCGTGTGATCACACACGATATTCAAAAATCACGAAAATGGACATGCAACTACAGTACGACATTACGGTCCCAATGAAACTGGTTTCGTCGAATTCCGACTTCGTTTACTCACACAACGTATTTTTAAAGGTCAATTTATCGAATGTTTTCCACATTAAAATCCCGTATGGCCACATACTGACTTCAAAAATCACGAAACTTGACATCTAAAAATAATTTAATATTGTGGATCCAACAAAGTTAGTTTCGTCGAATTCCGAGTTCGTTTGCAAAACTGGCTATTTTCAAAGCTTCAAATAACTCTTTTAAATATAAAAATATATTTAAAAACATTTAAATTTAATATTAATAAATAAATATTATATCGTGTATATATTCCCAACAGAATATCATACAACTCCCAATATTCTTATATGAATTTCTAACTCAATATTTCAAATCCCGATTAAATCGATATTCGATTTATATATGAAATTCCTTTTATAAATATAAATAAATCGTTATAAATTATAAAGGCATTCCATAACGAATTTTCTAAAATTTGATTTGGACATAAATCAAAATCTACACGACGAAATCCCGATTTTTCTCTTCCATTAGAAAAATATACTTCACCAGCTCTGAACGTTTTCTTATTTCACAGAAATCCGGCTTAAAATGGATTCTATATATTCGTTTAAAGTTCGAATCATCAAATAGCGAACTATCGCGCCATTTCGAGCTCGATTATAATTATAATATAATTATATGTTCAAACTTCGTTTATATAATATATTCGTGAATATAATTCAACTCTAAACTGAATTATATATTATAAATAATCCAATTCACACAATATTGTGAATTCCACTATTTTTGATTATTGATGAATTAAATATATTATTCTATTATTTATTTTAATTAAATATTTAATATTATTTAATTAAATGACCATTTAAATATCTAAATCACTTTTTAAATAATTAAATTAATTAATTATACACCGTAAAAATACAGGACATTACATTCTTCCTCCCTTAAAATAATTTCGTCCTCGAAATTGCTAAGTAGGAAACAACTCTATTAATTGGGTTTAAAATTATTTGTTCACTTCTTTAACTCCAGTTTAACTAAATCAATTTATTTTAATTAAAATATTAATTCATTTCTATTAATTAAAATTTCCAAAAATTCTGAAAATTTTCTAACACCAGAAATTTTCGAGAAATTTCGCCAGCACCTCCTTTGTACTGGTCAATCGGCACAACTACAACTCGCGTCTCTAGGTCATCTCCAACCCAAAAGAAAATCAAATAACCAAGCAGCTTGCGAAATCGGCTCATAAATCTCATGCTTATACCAAATATAAACTTTACCTTTTTGTCGGTCGTTTCAACTTTATCACTTACACCTGTTATCAATCCAACATATACCAATGTCATCTCAACCAATTTCCAATCAATATTTGTTCGACACAGCTATTCGCTTATATCCAAACCAAATCCTCTGCTTATACCAACCAAATTTCATTTCAAATTCCTATATCACCAAATCCAATTTTTCTCGATACTATTCTAATCCAGTTCAATTCAATTACCACTGAACTGCCTTAATTTCAATTTCAATTTTGTTTTCACAAATTTCTATTAAATTTGTTTTTATTTCTATAAATCTTTACCTGGGAGTTTCAAATATCTTAGCCTTTCCAAAAATCAAATATCCTTTTTTGGAATTTCAATACAACTCTATTTTCTCAAAACAATTCAAAAAAAAAAAAATCTTTGGTACTAATCCGTCACATAGCAACTCGAAAATGAACACTGATGATGCAGCTGTCATCATCAGAATTTATTTTCCAGTGATCGAAGTGAGTTCAATACTATATCACTCTTAAAACCATTTCTAAACACTTTCATTTTGAAATCTTTTCAAAATATCATTTGTAATGCTTTAAACATTTTAAAATCCCCTAGGATTTTAAAATTCTCATATATTTAATCCAAATCCATTTACAATCACTTTTCCAAATTTTGGGAATTTCAATTTCAATTTCAATTTCAATTTCAATTCTGATTAAAATTTTAGATTTAATTCATTTCGATTTCATATATTTCACTTATATGAATTCTGATTGGTTATTTATGTAACCTTTCAATTTATAATCTAACTTGATTATAATAATAACCAATATATTATAATTCCAATGTATATATCTTCCTTATATCAAAATATACTTTGGGTAAACTTATTTCATTTACCCTCATTAAAACATACTATATAGGTTCATTGTATTCAAGTGTTTTGAAACTCCTACCGATACAGTGGACCAAACTGATCGACCAGAACTTATAAACAACTCAACTAATAAATCTCCATAATATAAAACAATTTTATATTGAAATCTACAAATACGCTCACTCGTATATATACATATATATACTCAAACTCAATCTAGGGTATTACTAACCCTATCTCTACTGAGTCATGCCACAGAGCGAGGGTAATTACTTAACCTTAAGCTCTGATACCACTGTAACGACCCGGGGATTTTGTCGAACTTGGTTACCGACATATACTCAATGTCGACACTCCAAGCGTCGGATAATACCGGATAGTCCATGAAAGAAATTAGAGGTGAGAATAGATAAGATAGAAACTTAGAATAGAAGAAGAGGAAGAACATACAACATCAGAGTAACACGAATCTCACAGCGGAACGAACAACATATAATAGATAACATCTCTTTGAAATAAAATCAGTATATGAATGTAGTAACATTATCAGAGTACAACACTTACAATATAGCGGAAATAACAACAGTTATATATATCCCGAAGCCTCTTGCTCTAACTCTTCAAGTATATGTAAATCCCGACTACTTGACTGCCCGTACAAAATTGGGCACCCAAGAGTTTAGGGAAAACAAAACAAAATAAACTCTGGGTCAGTCATGTGACTGGTGTGAGCAAACTCAAATCATTTGATTTAACTTTCAAAATCCTTTCAAAAGAAAGAATAATCGTAAGACCGATCCACACATAAACACGGATGGTTTTTACCTTAGGATAACCTAAATCATTTGTAAAACGATACTTGTCTGATATTATAATAATGTCTTTCACAAGTAATATCAATCTAGTAGAAACTCTTGCATCTAACGTTCTACATATATAATATACAATCAAAACTGCGGGCTCTTATTTGGGGAATGGATTCCAACTATGACAAGGTATGGATCCACCTTCCTCTCAGTGTACTCTAGAAGCGGTACACTGGAGTTCAACAAGAACATCTTGCAACTCGGCCACACATGATCGACCACTCATTTCGCTTGAGTGTATTGAATATATTGTCACCTTACAGTTGGTAAACCAAGATAACCATTCCTGGGAGATACATAATTGAAAGAAGTAACAAATATGAATATTCTCTAGATGGTGACAATATACCCTAATTGGTTGCGAACCACTTAGCCATGCTGCCTGCCCGATTTCTGTCATTTCCCAGTTGATGAGGCTGGAGGTCATAACGTATCTTTCAACCGATTACTCATTCATTCACTTTGAATGCCACATCGTCATACCCGTCAAATCACAAATTGATTTCCCCAAAAATACCACGGGTATAAGCTAAGAGAAACGAATTCCTCTGCAACCAACGTAAATACGTTTGAAACGATCAACTTACGTGATCTACCAGATATACTTTGTCAAACATTCGTCCATTCAAGTTGTCCTGGGACTGCACAAACCGAAGGAACTATTCTGTAATAGGATAGCCCTTGAATAACTCCGTCTTCAATTTGTCTTCAATCTATTTGATTCAAAATGCTAACGCCCATACAGAGTGGTTCTCAGATGATAACCCAACCGGTCTCTCCGTATTGACAACGGAAAAATGGTCAAAACTTTGATAGTCTGTGATTTACCTATCAAAGAAAAACACGTGTGCAAACAACGATATTATTTCTAGATGGAAATTATATCGATCAGTCATCATTCAACATTTATCCCTTTAAATTAATTTATCATTAATTTATTCATTTCCTTATTTCCCGTTTTCATATATTCGTAAATCCTTATTTTCTAAATTTAGAAAATATACGTTATTAATCACTAGAAAACGTTTCCATATTTATTCCCATTTCTTATTTTCTATTATCAGAAAACATTTCTGATTCTTATTTGGAAAACGTTTCCAAAACTCCTTCATTTGATTTAAACTGATGTTTAAATAAACATCGTTATGCCAACACAAACCATTACGCTCATTAACTAAATTCACTTAACCCACCTTTACTATCAAACTTTAACCATTCACTTAAGAAGGAAGTCAATCAAGTTGGAGTATAATTATCTCTCAGACCTTAACTGAACAACGTTTCAACTCCGGAATAGACAAGGTTTATATTTTAAATCTTTAACAAACTTCCTTAATTAACTTTCTTTCGAATAAATCTCTATTCGATAACTCTAACGGATTTACACTATCGATTAACCCCTTTTGATTCAACTCCTTTTCGAATAAGTAATATTCGATTAACTCCTTTGATTTAACTCCTTTCTTCGAATAAGTAATACTCGATTAACTCCTTTTGATTTAACTCCTTTCTTCGGATAAACTATATTCGATAACACCTTTCTTCGAATAACTAATATTCGATAACTACTTTCTTTGAATAACTAATATTCGATAACTACTTTCGAATAACTAATATTCGATAACTCCTTTCTTCGAATAACTAATATTCGATAACTACTTTCTTCGAATAACTAATATTCGATAACTACTTTCGAATAACTAATATTCGATAACTCCTTTCTTCGAATAACAAATATTCGATAACTACTTTCGAATAACTAATATTCGATAACTCCTTTCTTCGAATAACTAATATTCGATAACTATTTTCTTCGAATAACTAATGTTCGATAACTACTTTCGAATAACTAATATTCGATAACAACTTTTGAATAACTAATATTCGATAACTCCTTTTGATTAAACTATAATCGATAACTCCTTTTGACTCTATTCGAATAATTTATATTCGATCAACTCAAATTCGATTATCTCTAACTGGTTAACTCGAACTGGTTAACTCTAACTGGTTAACTATAACTGGATAACTCTAACTGGTTAACTCTAACTGATTAACTCTAACTGGTTAACTCTAACTGGTTAACTCCAACTCTAATTATATAATCCATTAAGTTTCTAACACTTAAATCTTATTTAAAATTCTCCTTTTATAACTCTTTTTATTTATCAAATAAATATTTCCTTTTAACTCCATTTATATATCAAATAATTCCCTTTTTATCCTTATTTATTTTCTAAATAAATAATTCTTTTTCAATTCTATTTGTAAATGTTTTACAAATATTTTCCCTTTCTATTTTATTTGTAAATGTTTTACAAATATTTCTCTTTCTATTTGTTTTTCAAATATTTTCCTTTTATATTTGTTTTACAAATATTTTCCTTTTATATTTGTTTTATAAATATTCTCTTTTAAATCCTATTTATTTTCCAAATAAATATCCCTTTAAAATATCTTATTTATTTTCTAAATAAATAATCCCTTTATACTTCTATTTATTTCCTAAATAAATATTCCTTATATGATTTTATTTCTTTTCCCAATAAATATTTCTCTTTATAAAATCCTTTGATTTTATAAATAAATTCCCTTTTATAAAATTCCTTGATTTTATAAATATTTTCTCTTTAATAAATTCTAATTCATTTATAAACAAATATCCTTTTTTTATAAAATCCTTTGATTTTATAATTAAATTTCCTTTTTATAAAACCCTTGGATTTTATAAATATTTTCTTCTATAAAATTTATAAATATTTTCTTCTATAAAATCCCTTTCCTTTTCTATATAAAATTCGTTGATTTTATAAAACTAATTTATTTTCAAAATACACTTTGAAAATCCCCTTTTTGCATCACAGTATTTCTTACGGTATTTAAAATACCGAATAACAGTGATCGATATCATTCAAACAAACATAATCCACAACAGATTATATATCACATCATACATTACAATATACGAACAGAGTAGTTTTATAAATATTGTGGAATCCAGTTGGATCCTTCCAACCTGTTTCCCTGCATCACAGATGTTAAACAATATTATTAACATCGATTTCATTTCAATATGAAATATTATGCTAAACAGGATCAATATTTGATTAACGATTTATATATATATATATATTGTTAACTATAATTTCAACCAATACATAAGCAATTCAACCAAATAGTTAACACACAACAATCAACAGATAATTATCAATTCTAAGAATACGTTATAAAAATATAACTGTTTAGAGTTGGTGAGTTTTATTCACATTTCGTGTTAACCGTTAAATAATGATTTGCGTCTGTTAATTCAGACGAACAATTTATTTTGCTGTAAGTTGTAACGAGCTTCAGTCTACTCCCAGTCAATTCCATTGGGTAGTGTCTGTCCATACGATCCTAGAGGATCTAGTTTCGTTGAATTCTAATATCGTATGAAATAGATATACATTTTTAAAGTTTGATCTAATTTAAATTAAATAAAAAAACTTTGGACTTTAATTCAAATGGGCCTTAGCTTTTCTCGAGCCCAACATCAATTCCAACCAGCCCAGACCCGTACTCCGATACCTTCTTCCCCAAACCAGGTTGCGGCTCCAGGAACTTCGAATGGCCATTTTGAATAATTCACAAGCCTCGTCCGATGCCATTCCTTCACGATATTCTCCAAACTCCTCACCGTTACACTCCCCTTCAAGTTCTCTCTCTCTCCCCATCCTATAAACGTAAAAATTGAACTCAAAATTCCAACCGCGACTTCAGGCCTTACTCATAGTAACCGTGAAACCATCAACATAAATATTCACCGAATCTTTCAAGACTACCACAAACGAAACCGCACTCAACCACAAACTCAAATCTACTTTAAATTGGAGCTAAAACCTGTTGACTTGGGATCGAACTCTAACCCTAATCGCTGCTCACAAAATTCGAGCTCCAGAAAATGTTAATCGCACTCAACAAAAAGTACACCAAGCGTAGCGAATGTTCCACTGATTCCATACATATATATGAAATAAATTTTAGGAATTTATTTGGTTTCTCTTTTGATTTTTAAAAGGAGATTTTGCTCATGTTTCTCATTGTGTTGGTGGCGGCTCAAGAGAACGGTTATATAAGGGGATGAGATTTTTGTGTGGCTAAAAACAATGAGTGTGTGGCTTGTTTAGGTTCACAAATAACTTAGGATATTTTAGTTTTTTTATATTCATTTCGCCTTTTAAAAAAATCCGTGTGATCACACCTGATATTCAAAAATCACAAAAATGGACATGTAGCTACAGTTCGACATTACGGTCCCAACGAAACTGGTTTCGTCGAATTCCAACTTCGATTGCTCACACAGCGTATTTTAAAGGTCAATTTATCTACTGTTTTCCACATTATAATCCCGTACGACCACATATTGACTTCAAAAATCACGAAACTTGACATCTAACTATAATTTAACATTGCGGATCCAACAAAATTAGTTTCGTCGAATTTCGAGTTCGTTTGCAAAACTGGCTATTTTTAAAGCTCTAGATAACCCTTTTAAATATATAAATATATTTAAAAACATTTAAATTTAATATTAATAAATAAATATTATCGTATATATTCCCAACAGAATATCATACAGCTCCCAATATTCCTATATGAATTTCAAACTCAATATTTCAAATCCCGATTAAATCGATATTCGATTTATAAATGAAATTCCTTTTATAAATATAAATAAATTGTTATAAATTATAAAGGAATTCCATAGCGACTTTTCAAAAATTTGATTTGGACATAAATAAAAATCTACGCAACGAAATCCTGATTTTTCTCTTCCGTTAGAAAAATATACTTCACCAGCTCTTAACGTTTTCTTGTTTCACAGAAATCCGGCTTAAAACGAATTCTGTATATTCGTTTAAAGTTCGAATCGCCAAATAGCGAACTACCACGCCATTTCGAGCTCGATTATAATATAATTATATGTTCAAACTTCGTTTATGTAATATATTCGTGAATATAATTCAACTCTAAACTGAATTATATATTATAAATAATCTAATTCACACAATATTGTGAATTCCACTATTTTTGATTATTTCTGAATTAAATATATTATTCTATTATTTATTTTAATTAAATATTCAATATTATTTAATTAAACGACCATTTAAATCTCTAAATCACTTTTTAAACAACTAAATTAATTAATTATGACACCGTAAAAATACGGGACATTACATGAAGAGTCCAAGTATAAAGCAAAGGGGCCACTGGAATTAATACATTCTGATGTATTTGGACCTGTCAAGCAGGCATTTATCAGTGGGATTAATTACATGATAACATTTATTTATGATTTCACAGGGTACGCATTGGTCTACTTCATGAAACAAAAATCTAAAACTGTTTCGAAGTTCAAAGAGTTCAAGAAGGCAGCAGAAGCAGAAACTAGTAAAAAGTTTCGTTGTCTATGCACTGACAATGGAGGCGAGTACATATTGGATGATCTATGCAATTTTCTTCGAGAGCACCACATACGGCATCAGTTTACATGCCCTTATACGCCACAGCAAAATGGAGTAGCAGAGAGAAAGAACCAACACCTAGCCGAAATATGTCGAAGTATGCTTCATGCGAAAAATGTTCCAGGCCAATTCTAGGCTGAATCAATGAACACTGCAACTTATGTAATCAACAGGCTCCCGAAACAATGGTTGTGTTTTCTATCTCCTTTTGAAAAATTATGGAATAAGATGTCAACGGTTAGTTATTTTCGTGTTTTTGGATGTGTATGCTATGTTTTCATGCCTGACCATCTACAAAGTAAGATGGACAAGAAGGCCATTAAATGTATTTTTGTAGGCTATGATAGTACAACAAAAGGTTGGAGGTGCTGTAATCCTACGACCGGAAAGTGCTACACATCTCTAAATATAGTATTTGATGAAGCATCTTCGTGGTGTTCTTCAGATAATAAGACACTACATGAGTCATATGCCATGAAGGATGAGTTGCAGCCTATACAAATTCAGCTGAATTCTGGAGAGCCTGAGGATGAAACTGCTATTTTAGATCACGAAGAAGCCAGAGCACGAAGCCCACGACAAATTGGTATGCATGACAGGGACAAAGAAAGACATGGTGGCGAAGAAGTACAAGCAGATCTTAGGAGATCAAGTAGAGCTAGAAAGCCAAATCCTAAGTATGTTAATGCTGCCATAACAATAGAAAAGGAACTGGAAACATTCGAAGGAGCAGTTCAGATTTTAGAGTGGAAGAAAGCAATGACAGAGGAGTTTGCTTCATTAGAAAAAAATCAAACTTGGGAACTCGTGCCTAAGCCTAAAGATGTTAAACCTATTTCTTGCAAACGAGTATACAAAATAAAACGCAACGCCGATGGAGCAATTGAGAGGTGTAAAGCTCGGCTGGTAGCTCGGGGTTTTTCACAACAATATAGAGTGGACTATGATGAAACATTTAGTCCAGTTGCGAAGCTTACCACAGTCTGTGTCCTGTTGGCACTTGCAGCAAACAAAGATTGGAAGCTTTGGCAGATGGATGTAAAGAATGTGTTTCTACATGGAGAGTTAGATTGAGAGATATTTATGTGTCAACCCACAAGTTTTCCAAATAAGGACCATCCTGAATATGTATGCAAATTGCGAAAGGTACTTTATGGGCTAAAGCAAGCACCATGAGCCTGATATTGTAAAATTGTTAAGTTTTTAGTTCGTAATGGTTATTTAGCGACTTCTACATATTCTAGTTTATTTGTTAAAAGCAATGGAAAAAACTAGCCATTGTATTAGTGTATGTGGACGATTTAATCATAACGGGTGATTATGAAGATGAAATTTTTCTACGTTTCGTGAGTACATGAGATTTTTCAAATAAAAGAAAACCTATCAGTTCACTTTCAAATGAAGGAACTCGGTGAACTTAAGTATTTTCTTGGCCTTGAGATTGAACACACCAGTGAAGGTATATTTCTTAGTCACCAAAAATATTCCAAAGACTTGTTGAAGAAGTTTGGAATGTTGGAATGCAAACCAATTTCATCTCCTATAGAACCGAATGCTAAAATGTGTGTGCATGAAAGGACAAATCTAGAAGATGCGACGATGTATCGCAGATTGATTGGAAGTTTGATTTATTTAACTTTGACCAGGCCTGACATCTCGTATGTCGTTGGTATATTGAGTCGATATATGCAAAATCCAAAGAAGCCTCAATTGGAAGTTGTTTGGCGAAGTTTACGATATGTGAAAAGCACAATTGGGTATGGTATTATCATTTTATCAGGGAAAAAGTTTTGCAGGGGGAGATAGTGTTGGAATATACTAACACAGAAAATCAAGTTGCAGATCTGTTCACAAAAGGCTTGGCTGGTGGAAAATTTAATAGTTTTAGAAAGCAACTTGGACTGGTAGAAAAATAATCAAAACTGATGTTTAAGAGGAGTGTTAAATGCAACACCAGTTTTAGTTTTCAATACTATCGAGTCAGTTCCCTCTTTTGTGGCATGTGATCCTATTTCTAGCATGAGATCCTGCTTTCTAGGTGTTTGTTGCTATAGTGTAGCTAGTTGAATAAGTTAATAACCTAAAGTCGCCAGGTTCTTATATATGTATGCAAAGTATTTTAATGATTTGTATTTCTCCTTCACGAAATAAGAAAACAGTTTGTTTCGTTTCTTTCCTCTATCAAACATATTGTGATGCTATTTTTATCTTCCTATTCACTTCAATTTTTCTACAATCTTCAAAACTCCTCCCTAGTATCAACATGCTACCACAATATGTACCAACAGCTATCATCACTCCTCTGTCAACTACCAACAGGTCACCTTCTATTTACTACATCCTCCGACCATGTATTATCACCAAAGTTGCCAATAAAGAAATATCATACAGCTGTTACTAGCTACTAATCAGCACCACCATTGTTCAAAACATCCCAAAACAAACTTACTACAAAACTGTCACCAATATAAACTTACTACAAAGATGATCATGTGAAAAACGGATCAAACAACGAGGAAGGATTCCTCCTGGTATGACTCTTCTTAGATTTCACATTACTGCCAACAGGCATTACATCCTCCTATTTATAATCAATTCCCTCATACAAATCATCCCAAAATTTCCTTTCAACTTTTTAAATTTGGTCGAGGGCATTGAACTAGTAGGCACTGTAGAGGATAACAAAGCCAATGTTGTATTAACATTAGGAAAAGTTAATCCTCCTCCATGAAATAGAGAAGCAGCGTTAAAAGATGATGCAGTATTACTAGGAGGTAGAATAATATGAGATGGAAGAGCTATCTCAGCATAAGGAGAAGCTGCTGAAAAAACAGTGGAGCTATGCAAATTACAACCGGAAGAAGAAGAGGATGGAGTTTGAGAGATAAACGAGGAAGAGCAAGACATAGTGGCATTAAAGTTAACATGCTTAGAAGAAATCACGCCCCTAGACTCATCCATCACAGCTTTATCACCATTGCAGAGATTGCTTAAACCAAAATCTAGATAATCAGTCATACCAATATTAACCTCCCCAGAAAGATTATTAATAATGTTGTCATCCTTAGCTCGAGGGTCATTGCCATGTAAACCAGAATCAATTCTCTTATCAACTTGCTGCTCATTCGTTCCATTACTTAAATCTGCATCATTATGTCCATTCCCTAATAGTAAATCCCCAAAATTCAAAGAAGAACCATTCCTCATATTAACATTAGAAACATTGCTACTATTACTAACTTGAGCATTTAAGGCAGAACCATTTCCAATGCTTGAAACCTTGCTTTTGCCAATATTTAAATTTCGATCTTTGTTGCTATAAATAATATCAAGATCTAAAGCAGAAAATGAGTTAGAGGCATCCATCACTGTAGTATCAATGTTATTTTCCTTACTATTAATCACTCCCTTTTAATCCAAATCTTTTTTCACTTTGAATTAAAAGTATTCCATTCATTATGTTTAGTTTGCGGAAAGCCCTTTTTCTCAAATTGATCAGGAACCTCTTTACCCTACCAGCCTGATCATTAGTGTAGTCTAATCCATTCTCATCATAATTCATCTCTGATTTAGAAAGGTATTCACATTTACTGGTATCATGACCAAAAACCTTACTAATTGTGCATATACAAGGCCTCCAAAGAGCTTTACAAGCGGCATTACTCTTCTTCACTCACGCGATATTGCTGGATTGGGCTTTAGCCCATTGTCCAAGATTCCCCACTGTTGCCCCCCGTGGGAGTCTGGGTCGTGTCTCGTTCCCAGTGTGGCTGATTATCTGAAAATACCAGCTAAGCATCATTGGCTCGGTCAGCTTTTACTGACCAACTACCTAATTCTACGAGGCTCATCAAACAGCGCTTTTGAGCTTTCTTCCGGATTTGGCCGAAACCGTTCGGCAGATTCCCACGCGTTACGCACCCGTTCGCCACCTACAACTATTTGATCTGATAATTCAAAATCAGAAGATATCTCAATCAAAGCCTTAGCATGATCAAATCAAATTAGTCTCCCTCACTATTTGGACAAAAAATTAAACACAAAGAGAGAGACACAAAGCCTCCACCATTGGATTTGTTTGTCTTTATGTGGAGAGTGGAATTCATGGGAGGATCCAGTGGTTGAGATTTATTGTGTGCAATTTTGTGTTTAAATAGAGTTTCCATCTCAATGTAAATCTTGTTTCGAATATATCGTCCGAGATATTGCAATATCGAACAATATATCTACCGAGACGAGATACTGAGATATCACCCGGTATCTTGATTTTTCTAGTTAAAATTTAAACTTGTACGTAAACCAAAACAATAATCTAGAAAACTCAAATCCAACCAAAATAATTTCTGGCTATTTTATATTTTACATCTTAAATGAGCATATCATATATTAATATATGTTCTAAAATGCTTATGATTTTCATATTCATCATTTTTCACTAGCATGTTACCTATGAAATTATGTATTATGTTATACTTATGTTGATTTGTTTTATGTTTTGGATTCTATTTATGTTCTTTATCTGATGATAATTCATATTTATGGATCATATGTTGTAAGCACTAATCTATTTATGTTTCATTATTTTTTTATTTTAAAAATATTATGATTATAAATATGAATGTTCATCCATAAATTAAGAATAACGAGGTGATTTTGCAATTCAAGTTTAAGTTTATATTTTTTTAATGGCATTCGTGAAAATTATTGTGTAAGAATATCAGTTTTTAACGTATCATATACCCCGAGATTGTCCCGATATGAGTTTCAGACCCGAGACGGAAATCCGAGACAAACCCTGGAGTTAGACTCATCTCATCCGATTTCTCCCCCGATACGAGACTTAAAACTGCTGAGACGAAATGCGACCGATATCCAAGATTTAAAACCTTGGTCTCCCTATATGGTAAGCCAACCAATTATTACCTAAAAGAGTCCACAAAATAACTGGTATCCTATAAAAATGTACCCATGCTGGAACCCTTTTAATCTTCCAGATATGTTATTTGTTTGTATTTAGCATTTAATCTAATGTGATTAACATCATTTTAAATCAATTCGTGTTATCATGGAAAATAATATACTTTTATTGTTATTTTTTAAACAAGAAAGCATATATAGTAGTAAAAAGGATAAAAACGCCTTTCTCCGATGGCTCACAAAAAAGTAGAACTGAAGTGAGGAGAACACACTCCAGACTGTCCACACATAGTAAATCACTAAGAAAAAATGGAGAAACAAAAAACAGATACCAAAACCCCTCTGCAAAGCACAAAACAGGGGATACAAAAATAAAACAAGAAGATGGAAGTAGGCCTAATACAAAGAGGATGATAGGCTGATCTCTACGAACCTCTGAAGCTGATCCCTTACAAACGGAGATCACTAGTAACCTCAACACAAAAGTAGAAAACCGATCCAGAAAGAACACCCTGCTCCGCTCTTGCCAGAAGACCAATACCAAATCCACGGCTAGCGGAAATAGCATAAACCAAAACAAATAACTACTAAACAACCTTACAAACAAGAAAAAGGCAGGCACAAACAAAGCGAATCAATAGAACCATAAGCCAACCTCATGAGAACTGAGCGCCAAGCTCCAAATAAGCAAAAACCAATATCTTAGGGGACCTAAATAAAATCCCACACCTACTTAGGAACACGAGCCCCTAGTAAAAGAAAAGGCACAAGCCAGGGACGAGGAAGAGGAATTGAGGTTTCCCATAAATGGTCACCTCCGGAAAGAGAAAAAATTATCGTCTGACATACGACGAATGATCACTCCCGAAGACTTAGGTGTCATCGAAAACTGCTTTGTTTCGGCAGCACCACAAATACCAGATGATGAGACAAGAGATAAACATGGATAGAACGGGTTGGAGATCCTTTATATGACCCCTGGCCTACCAGGGCCGAAGAACATCGATATGAAATGCTGGAAGGCATTGCGACCAAACCAACACGCCAAAGTGGGACCAAACTACAATCACACACACCTTACGAAATAAGTGTGCAGACAATTCCATGGACCCAAAAAAACAACATCTGGAGTGCGACACGAGCGGAATGCCAATCCTCATAAAATTAGCATATAATGGAAGGGCCCCATAGAGAACCTTGTACATAATAACTGATACCTTTGGATGAATTCGCTGGTCCGAGATGAAAGAGAAAGCGAGATTCCTAGTAGCTGAAACTCTCATAGAGTTCCAGTCTGCACAGAGGGATAAAGGACCACTATTCCAACCAAAGCCACGGCCATGACTATCCAAAATAACCTTGATTGACTGCATTCATTTCCACGTCTCACTTGTGTATGACAGGATACGAGAGAAATTGGCCGGCAACAGGCGCCTAACTTAGCATAAAGGAAATACGCTTAGAGAGAGTCGCACATTAGCACATAACCTAACCGAAAGCTTACAAGAATAATCTTTTCACATAAGTCGAGGATCACGAAGACAAGACCACCCATATGCCTTTGACGGTAGATGATATCCCAGAAAAATGATGTCTCCTATAATCTTCCCTACTACCCTAGAAGAAAGATGAAGCCAAAGAATGGGAAGCCCGAAAGAGGGACGAAGTAGGCGTCAAGGATGCAAAGACTTGTGAACCGATCGAATCAAACACCAAGTCGATGAGAACCAACATACCAGCCTAGGATAAAAGGGTAGCATTCCATCTCAAAATCTTTCCCCTCGCTTTATCAGCGATGGAATCGAACAGGGTGTTGAGTTTACAACCCCGATAGAGGACAACACCAAGAAAGGGAAGAGGAAGAAAAGTAACATGAAAACCTGAGAGACACTCAATCCATGAGACCTTCCTAGGGTCCGTGTACCTAGGAGAAATGAAGCAGCTCTTCAAAGCATTGACCAGTTGCCCTAAAAACTGTTCATAGAAATGAAGGAAAGGAATAAGCCGACGGATAGACCAATGATTACCATTAGTAAAAATAATGATGTCATCTGCAAAAGGCAGGGAAGAGACCACAGGGAAACTACTAGGGATACCAAAGTGATGAATCTAGTTTGCGATCATAAGTGTGTGGACCTTACGCACATGTGCCTCCGCTGCAATGATGAAGAGGGACGGGGAGAGGGGATCGCCTTATTGAAGCCCCTTTCTGGAAGAAAAAAAACCATTGGTCACTCCATTAATCAGAACGGAGAACCAACAGTCCGAAATAAAATACCTAACAAGAACGGTGAATGGCTTAAGAAAACAAAAAGATCTAAGAACCCGGATGATGAAAAACCAAGACATGCGGTCGTAATATTTTCCCATATCAATCTTAATGACAAGAGGATGTTATCCATGATCATCCAACCTTTGACAAAGCTTGCTAAGGGAGAGAAAATGGTACGATCCAGGATAGGCGCGATTCTGACAGACAGAGTCTTAGAGATGACTTTGTTTGAAAGTTGCAAGGACTAATCGGACGAAAATCGAAGCAAGAACAAGGGCGATCAAATTTGGAGATAAGCACAAGATTGGTAGACGTCCATCTTTTGCGAAGAGTCTGACTAGAGAAAAAGGATTGAATTGCAAGAGAGAAATCGAAGCGAATGGTCTACTAAGAACAACTATAGAATACCCCATTGAAACCATCGAAACCATTCGCATTGTCCTTTCTTAGGGAGAAAACACAAGAATGAATCTCTTCCATGGAAGGCTGCTAGAATAGATCAGAAACCTCCGAAGAAAGAACAACGCGGGGGATATGGGAACCGACCGGGGGATCAGTATGGTCGCCCATAGGACATTGGATGAAAGAACGAAAATGGGAAATGATGATCTCTGCAACATCAACAAGAGTTGATGCCATTGAGTCACCGGGACGGATAATCAGGCTGATTGAAAGGATTTTTCTTCTTCTTCTTGATAGTGGAGTGAAAGAACTTCAAGTTGGAGTTCCCATCGATGACCCATTTGATATGAGTTTTCTGCTTCAAAAATTCATTATCAATCTTAAGCTCTGAGTTGAAAGCAAGTTGAGCCAGAACCCAAGCCTTTTTCTTGGTAATAGAGGGATCAACATCATACCAGGCCTCTACAAGGATGAAGGATTCCTCCGTAGATTGTGCCCTATCAAAAATATTCCATAATTCATGGTTAGACTGTCTTCTTTTCCTTATCGATATTTTCTTAATGACAATACACATGAGAATAAATTTGATGAGAATTTTTTTATCCATTTCAGTCAGATTGGTTCTTGATATAAGCAGTGAGGAGTCATTTTTGTATTCATTTAGCTATGACTATTTTTTTAATTATAGGATTGATGTGATGAGTTATTACAATATTAAGATTCTCAATTTGAAATTTTAATTATCATACAATGAAAATAAATCTAATCTAATATGGAAATCTACTTGCTTCTATATGATATATAATTGAAAGCTTCTAATCAATTGTAAATCATATTTTATGTATGTATGAAATAATACATACACGTGGGTTGGAGAAGGATTAAAGAACATAGGGTATATAAAGTACCGAAGCCAGATAGTGAAGAAGAATGGTTGTGCATTTAAAGGCAACAAGATGGAAGCAAGTGGCAACTTAGGAGTTGCTAATTATGATGAAAAATTTATGTTAAGGGAAACATAACATGAACGTAATCATCGAATATTTGAAGACAAGAAGAGAAGGAACAGATGCAAATGTTCCATTTAGTAAGTGCTGGAATAAATAGAGAGCTTAATCTATCACCTTATGCCTTTGAGGTTGATGTGTATGATAGATGGTTGTAACTCTCCATTTTTATGCTTTTTTCCTTTTCTCCGTATATCTTTCCTTCTATATTTATATTGTAAGACCTTCTTATTATATAAATAAATGGTAGGAGTCATTCAACCCTGCTGGCTTTGCCGGGAAAAAAGTGCCATTTAAATTGAGCGGACAACTTAGATTATTTCGGTATAAAAGAAATCTCATTTACATATATAGTTTTTTACTTGACTATTTTTCCAAATAATTGATACTTGATGTTCTTAATGTGCCATGCTTTATATCGTGGTTGTTCTAACCAACATAAGCATTTGTCATATATTATAAAATTATAATAATTTTATTTGTTGCTCAGATTCAACTATTTTATTGTATTTTTTTCGAAAATATTAACCATTATTTATGTACCATGTTCGTAAATGTACCTCTGAGAAATTCAAACTCAACATGGGAGAAGTCATTCTAAAGGAAATTTTGTTTATATCACTAATTCTTCTATGTATCATGTTACAGTATACTATCTTATTATAGTTCGTTGTTCATTTACGGATATGAGGCTTTGTTCTTGAGGCGTAGGTTCATGATTATATAATTCGTATTTATTTTTATTTGTCAACTTAGTACTTTAATCAGATTCTTAATGCTTTTGAGCTACATACTGTAATACAACTAAGAGCAATTTATGTCAGTTCTAAAATTGCAGTTGGCCATTAAATCTATGATGCATTTCCATTTCATTTTATACTTAAAGACTAAAGATCTCGACTAAACTTAATGAGCATCATTATGTTTATATCTCATCTTCGATATCTCCTATTATAGCAGATACTCTTGTGGTATTAGATAATGATATTTATTACAACTCATGCAACGCCAAAAAGAACACACATGTTCGCTCATGTCTGCTCTAGAACTCTGTGTAACACATTGAATATCGGATGAGCTACTTACTACTTGTTCTACTTATAACAGTTATCAACGTAATATCATTAACCGTTTGTTGTTAAAAAATATCTTATAGAATTAGTAATTCTCGAGGAATAGAATTTTCAACTTTTGTTATATGTGTCTTGTTGATTGACATTGTGATTCATTACCTAAGATACATATCATAGAAAGATTAATTATTCCACAAATATTACAATGAAAAAAGTCAGAGAAGAAGAAATATCTTTAATAATAGCTATATTACATTTGGTGTCACGTTTTTTAGATGTCAAAGTGAACTGCCAAAAATGTCTCTAATACTAAATCTTAATATCAATAAAAAATAGGATATACTTGTTAGACTTTATTCTACAAATATTTTCAATTTTTAGTATCACTAAAAATTAGGATCTAACAAATGAAGTTTCTTTTAGAAATTCAAAACATTTATTTACAAATGCTATCAAATATTATACTCACTTAAAATATGATCTATCAGATAAATTATTAATTAATAATATAAATAAAATTCAAACTTGAATAAAAACGATGTTGCAAACTTCAAAATAAAATTTAAACTATCAATATGATATGTTAACATTTTTAAATCTTAATATATCTTTATTAGTAGTCATAATATATCTACAAATGTAGAGCATCATCTATAAAGGTCAACAAGTTTTAATATCGCTTTAAAATTAAGATTTAAGAAGCAAAACTTTATTCACAAATTCGTCCTTCGTTAAATAATGTACAAATATATATGTAAACTTAGAAAGTTATATTACAACTTAAAAATAAAAATCAAATCAAATGCAAAAAATATATTTGTACACCATATAATTTAAATGTATTAGATTTGTAATAAAAAAGGAAAACTCATGCGCGAAGCACATGCCGTAGCACTTGTTATATATATATATATATAAAGCAAAATGTGTGATCTTCTAAAAAGAAGAGAGCACAATATATATATAATACAAATAAATTTTACAAAATCTATCTGCAAGCCTAATAGATAATCATAAATAACAACATGAGCTATGACTATATGCATGTATAAAATGGTAGATAGATGAGCTCCGGATAAACCATGTAACACCCCACCTCCGCTAGGATCACTCACAAAGGGAATGCACTAGTTTTGGTGGAGTATTATCTAGGTAAACATACACAGAGATAACATAAGGCAGAACATAAATAAAGCAGCGGTAGAAATTAAAAACCAAATTTTTATTATTTTCGAGAAAAGAGTCAAAACCCCATATATCCAAGGTACAAATTATTCCATTACATCAAGTTCCAAGTAAAGAAGCATAAACTTAAGATAACAAAAGTAAATTATTCCCCATAAATAGAAGAAGCAGCCATAGCATAGCCCAAGACCAAACCGTACATGAGCTGTCAGAAAGCAAGCAAAATCCAAGCTAAGAGCTGGTGTTTCCTCCCTGAGAACCTGGGGGGGAAAATGAAAGAAAAAGAGGCGAAAGAAAAAGGGTCAGTCATAAAGACTGGTAAGCCCTAGTGGCTTTCAGTATGAAAACTAGTAAAGGTAACATGATATGTGAAAACTGGAATTAAACATAAGGATGATAACAGAACTAGTAGGATAATTAAGATAACAGGATAAGTCAAGTCTAGCATCGCATATACGAGATTCGCTGCACCAACTGTACTAGTGTTCTAACCCATGTCAAGTATTAATCATGAAATGATCCCTTGGCCCAATATCATGAAGTGACCCATTACGGGGTCCTACGGTACGATCTACTAATCGATCGGCTCCCTACAAGTTCTAGCTCGCCATGTCTCTGTGTCATACGGCCCTATCCTGAAATGTAGTTACCTGTGCTAGGTCCACCATAGGGTTTATCAAGCCCTATGGTGCCAACCATCGACACGAATCAAGCACGCACAGTGTAAATCTACGGGTGCCCAATGCCTGCTTTTTCAACTCTGGACTACGTGCACGACCATAGTCCTCCTGAACCTACAATGGTGCACTTACTCAGCTGTCGTTCTGGTCGCTTACAATCAGCCCAGTAATCGTGCCCCACCCTGCCTAGTCCCAGGGTATCGTGATACATCCAAGTGGGTTACTGCTGAAAAGGACCGCCTAACTAGGGTTTCTAATGGGTTAAGTGTTGTCATTCAAATTTGTGAGTTAACCCTATCCAAATCATGTATCAAGTTGGTTAAGTGTGTTCAAGCGATTCATGACTTAACCCTATCAAATCATCGTGTCAAGTTGGTTAAGTATATTCAAGTGGTTCATGACTTAAACCTATCATGTGGCATTAATTCATTAATGCACCCCAACCTCTCACATTAGACTAACTGTTGTGGTCACTGGATTTGCCGGGCGGTTCCGGGCAGATTTACACCACAACATAGTCTAACCTCGGGTTTTTCGTGCGATATGACCAACTACCCACATTGGATCCTATTGTTTGCAGTTACTGGATTTGCCGGGCGGTTCCGGGCAGATTTACACTGCAAACTCAACCCAACCTCGAGTTGGCCATTTTCAAGTTTATCTAAGTGTAATGCCCACGTTCAAGTTTTCACGTCAAAATTCATATCAAGTTTTCATGTCATTTTCATGTCAAATCGTGTCAAGTTCATGTCCATATCCAGGTTCAAGTTATAATAACATTCATGCTCAAAGTCAATTTATGTTTTACCTAATCTACCCAAATCGTATTCCCATCGCACATAAGCTCGAATCGATACAAATAAATCTAATTAGGGAATAACATAAAAAGAGACGGGTATAAGGTGGCAAAAGTGATAACTAGCATAGCATGGTATGACTTAAGATAAAATATTATAACATTACTGGCATATGGAATATTGGCCTCAAACATAAAGATTCCAAATGTAGCAAAATAAGGTAATAGTCAAGATAACAGTTGTCATAAGGTGATAGTATAGTCATGGTAACGATTGACATAAGGTGATAGTATAGTCATGGTAACGATTGACATAAGGTGATAGTCATAAACTTGTGACTAATAGAAGATTCAACATGATAATATGAGGGGATTTGCCTTTACAACATGAATAGGCCCCAAATCAATGTCATAGTAATATATCCAAAAGTCAAGATCCAAGATGAACAAGAATGGATGTAAAACAGTCATCATACATAGGTCCAATTTCAATTTACAACATTTTCATATTACATTTACAGTTTAAATCTAAAAATAACTGGGGCTTACAGATTGTGGTTCGAGAATTAGAAAAAGAGAGTCGATGTTGAATCTTTATATGCTTAGTCAAGTCCTAACAGAAATCCCCAAATTAGCAACGTAGTTTCGACGTAGAAGAAGTAGTCCCTTTCTCTAACTTTTCAACCAGAACTAGAGCAGCATAAGGTCAGAAAGAATTTTGTGTAGAGAGACTAGTGTTAGGGGCTGTATATATAGGGTCAGGTCAACGAATGTAGACAGAAACGAGGCCAGGAACATCAAAGTGAATCCAGCTTCAAAAGTGGGCTCGGCCACCAGGTCGACCCCCAGGTCGACACTATGGTCGACCTGGTCCTGGGCAGGTCGACTACATAGTCGACCCCCAGGTCGACCTTGTCCCGGGCGGTAAATTTCCCACCCAGTCCATTCTGAGGTTTGAATTTCGAAATTTGAATTTGAATTCTGAGCTGTTTTGAACTTGAAATTTTCTGAAAACTTCGAAGGGTCATAACTTGGTCATACGGACTCTGATTTTCGAAAACTCGGACTCGTTTCCAAGCAGAATTTCGAGACGAACGCAATGACGTAACCCGTTTCCCTTGATTCTTATTTTAATAATTAATTCTGCCTTGATTTATAGTTATAACACGTTATAAAAATATTGGTTGTTACATTCTCCCCTCCTTAAAGGATTTCGTCCCCGAAATCTAAAAGTTAGGGAGGATGTGTCCTACCATCCATCATCCATCTACTCAAAGCATCATCCACAGGCAACCATTGTCCTTAAAAGATTTCTAGTGCTGTATGAACATATGCAGAAAGTGTGTGTATATGTACTTATCTAATGCAAAAGATTAGGCGGTTACTGATTCAGTAAACCTCCTTAATGCAAAATATGTTAGTGTAATCAATCCAATATGTGTGCAAATTCCTAACATAGTTTATAATCTCTACATGAGTGCACAAACATTCATTCATATGCAACATCCAAGTGATAACATAACAAGTTCCATCCATGTACAAGTATAAGCACTCATGCATATGCAACATGAAAATGTGACTGAGCCGATCTAGTGCCTAATGTGTGTCATGCATCCACTAACAACCACTTGCAACCATTTGCAAACATCAACCATAACATGTTTCAATCACATGTTTACATCCATATGGTTCTACCTAAGGTTCTCAAGATAAGATCGAGAAGATAACAGGACAAACGTAGGTAGTAGAAGCATGATACGAAAAAGGTTTTCAAGTTTATAGGAAAAATAGATCGAGAATGTACCCTAAAAAAGAAATGGGTAAAGCGCGTATCTTCTCTTCGGTTTCCCAAGTTGCGTCTTCTTGGGCTTCACTCCACTGCACTTTAACTAGCTTGACTTCTCGATTCCTTAGCTTCTTAATCTCTGTTCCTAAGATACGAATCGGAACTCACCTCAATGTTGCCTCCTTTTCCACTTCTACGTCTTCAAGGATGCTTGGCTCAACCACTTCGGCTGACTCATGCAAGCACTTCCGGAGATGCGAGACGTGAAAGACATTGTGCACCCCAGCCAGCTTCTCGGGTAAGTCTACCTTATAGGCCATCCGTCCAATCCTCTCAGTGATAGGGAACGGTCCTACGAACCTTGGTGCTAGCTTTCCAACTACTCCAAAACGAACTACATTGCGTAACGGAGAATCTTTTATAAAGACCATATCTCCGACTTCGAACTCTAGGTCTGTCCTTCTCTGGTCCGCATAAGATTTCTGTCTATCTTGGGCCGTTTTCATCCGTCTTCGTATCAACTCAATCTTCTCAGAAGTGTCCCTTATCATGTCGGGCCCAAGTATAAGTCTGTCTGTCGTCTCCCACCAACAAGTTGGCGACTTACACGGTCTTCCATATAGGGCTTTGAACGGTGCCATTCCGATGCTAGCTTGGTAACTGTTATTATATGCAAACTCCACGAGAGGAAGATGGTCTTCCCAAGTACCACCAAAGTCAAGAATGCATAGCCTTAGGAGATCTTCTAGTACCCTATTTACCCTTTCGGTTTTTCCATCCGCCTATGGGTGATAGGCCGTGCTTAAACTCAGTCGTGTACCCATGGCTTCTTGGAGACTATTCCAAAACTGGCTAGTGAAAATCGGGTCACGATACTAGAAGGAACTCCATGCAACCGTACTATCTCTTGAAGGTAAATAGACGCTAGCCATGGTGCAGTCCTCTTGCTTTTCACTGGAATGATGTGAGCACTTTTCGTGAGTCTATCAACTATGACCCGTATGCTAGTATTTCCCTTCCTTGAGCTAGGCAGTCCATCCACGAAATCCATCGAGATACTCTCCCATTTCCATTGTGGAACCTCCAAAGGATGTAATAACCCACCAGGCTTCTTCGGCTCGGCCTTTACTTGTTGGCACACCATGCACTTCGAAACGAACTCTGTCACGTCCTTTTTCATTACAGCCCAAAAGAAAATGCGTTTCATATCTCTGTACATCTTATACCCTCCGGGATGTATAGTCATCTTCGAGTGGTGCGCCTCTTCGAGGACTTTCCTTTCTAAGTCTCCCACTTGTGGGACACATATCCTTCCATCACGCCTTAGCCATCCCATATCATCTATGGCATACCTACTGAGGTGACTTGACGTCTCACCACTAATCAGCTTGTCCATGATTTTGACTATCTGTGGGTCTTCCTTCTATGAAGTCCCTACTTGATCTAGAAGTGTAGGTCTTAACTCAAGAGATGCTAACGTAGCAGTCAATGACTCAACAGCAGGTGTAAAATCAAAGGTTGCTATAAATTCAAGGCTTTTCCTTTCAACAAACAAGGGGCTCAAAGTCAACCTTTTTCTACTTAGCGCATCCGCCACCACATTACCCTTGCCAGGGGTATAAGCTATATCGAAGTCATATGATGCCAAGAACTCCATCCACTGCTGTTGTCTCAGATTCAAATCTTTCTATGAGAAGAGGTACTTAAGCAATTTGTGGTCGGTATACATCTCGAACCTCTCCCTTAAAAGATAATGGCGCCAGGCTTTAAGTGCAAAAACAATTGCGACCAACTCCAAGTCATGCGTGGGATAGTTTTTCTCATGAACTTTAAGTTGTCTACCCCCGTAGCATATTACTCTTCCTTATTGCATTAGGATAGCGCCTAATCCCGTGCCGCACGCATCTGTGTACACGGTAAACATCTTGCCTCCGTCAGGTAATGCCAAAACTGGAGCTGTAGTGAGGGCTCTCTTGAGTCTCTAAAAAGCAGCGTCACACTCTATGTCCCATGCAAAAGCTAGGTTCTTCTTTGTTAACTTAGTAAGAGGGGCTGAACCGAGAAAGCTCCTCACCTCCGTTGCATTCTTAGGAATTTTTCAGTCTTGTACCGCGACTACCTTTGCGGGGTCCACGGCTATGCCTTGCTTAGAAACTACGTGTCCAAGGAACCGAACTTCCTTCCTCCAAAAATGGCATTTGGAGAACTTAGCCTTTAACTGGTGTGCTCTAAGTGTTTCCATGACTTCCTTGAGATGTCTAGCATGCTCTTCTTCATCTTTTGAGAAGATCAAAATATCATCCACAAAAACTACCACAAACTTGTTAAGGAACTCCCGAAACACCCTACTCATCAAATCTACAAAGTATGCGGGTGCATTCGTTAACCCAAACGGCATGATGAGCCATTCGAAGAACCCATCTGGAGTCCTAAACGCAGTTTTGTCAATGTTATCCTCAGCCACTCTAAGCTGATGGAATCCTATGGCTAGATCGAGTTGAGAGAAAGCAGATGCTCCCACAAGCTGGTCAAACAAATCGTCGATTCTTGGTAGTGGGTGCCTATTTTTCTTAGTTAGCTTGTTTAACTCACGATAATCTACGCACAGACGAAGCGATCCATCTGCCTTAGTAGCGAATACCACTGGAGCACCCCATTCAGAAATGCTTCGTCTTATGAAATTCTTCTCAAGCAACTCGTTAACTTGTTTACTGAGCTCTCTCCTTTCTCGCGGGGCCATGTGCCTAACGGGCAATGAAACTGGCTTGGCATTATCAACAAGATAAATTCGGAAGTCTATCTCGCGTTTAGGGGGTAACCCCCTCACTTCATCAAAGACATCTGGATATTCTCGGACCACTCTTATAGATTGCAAATTATCATCGGACGAGTCAAGGGATTCAAGATAACACAACATGACCGGACCCTTAGGGTTACAAGAAATTTCAAGGGTATTACCGAGGCGAGTCATGAGCCTCATTACCTTTTGTTCACAATCAAGAATGGCTCCATAATCGGACAACCAATCCATACCTAAGATCAAACCGTATCCCATAAATCCGAGAACATAAGCATTACACGTGAATTTTACGCTTAAGATAGATATCCTCAAATCCACACACATCATAGATAAATGGGCGGAGCCCCCAATTGGATTTGAAACTATAACGGGATCCTCAACCAGACTAGTACTTAGGTGTAGATTTTCAACAATATCAGAAGAAATAAAAGTATGTGATGTGCCAGAGTCAAATAAGGTACGAACAGGAAAGTCAGAAATGTAAACAAGGATTTCTACGGAAATATTACTACCTTGGTCAAGAGCTGGAGTGGTGTTGAGAGCATGCAACTGCCCTCCAGAAGGTCCTGCTCGCTGGGTCTGCCCTTGCCCTTGTCCTTGCTTCTTAGGGCAATCCTTGCTAATGTGTCCAGTATCTCCACAATGAAAGCATTCACCCAACTTCCTCTTCTTCTTTCTACAGTCTTTAGCTAGATGTCCCGTAATACCACAAAAGTTGCACTTCCTCGTCTCACGTGGTTTGTTGTTGTTCTTGTTATTCTTGTTGCCCCCCTTCTTGAAGTCAGCTTTCTTATTCTGAGTCTCATTAGGCTTAACCTCCTTCTTGCTATTCTTGTCTTCCTCATGAAGTAGAGCCATATCACCAAGCTTTCAAAGGTCGCCCCCATGGGTATATGAGTTATGGCCAAACTGTGTAGTGGCTCGTTCAATCCTCGAGCAAAGCGTACAGCCTTTTTCTGGGCTGTGTTGACCAAATCCAAACCGAACCGAGCAAGCTGATTAAACTTATTCATGTACTCCCTAACAGACATGTGCCCTTGCTTGAGTGCTAGGAACCTCTCCATCTGAAGGTTCTCTTCTGCCGACGATAAGAATTTAAGCCCAAACCTCTCTCTAAAGTCTGCCCAAGTCTCAACTGGCCTGGTAGCGTTGGTGACTTCCCACCAAAATGCAGCTTCGTTTTTCAACAACCATGCTGCCAACTGAACTTTCCTATGGTCCTCCATATCAAAGATAATGAACAAGTCTTCCGTCTCCTTTAGCCAGTTTTTTGCCTCAACAAAGGTTTCAGTTCCAATGAAGTTCTTGCCGCCCATTGCTTTAAAGTCTTTGCATATTTTGGCAAAGCCGGTACCAGGAGGAGGAGGAACCACGACCACTGGGGGAGGAGGAGGAAGGATGTCTGTCGGGCCCACGCTGTTGGCTCTGGCTTCTAAGTACCTTCGGAACCATCCAGGCACGGGTATTCCCTCAGGCAGGTTAAGATCAGCCATGCTGAAAAACGAAAAGAAAAAGATTCAAACAAGGAAACAAAGGAAAGTGTTGATGGCTTTTTGGGGAATAGCCTTTTTTTAAACATAAAACTTTTCTAAAAAAATGCTTCTTTATAAATGGTTTTGAAAATAGTTTCAGAAGGTTTTTAAAACTTTTGCCCAGCCTGGTAACCTTCTGCTCTGATACCAAATGTAACACCCCACCTCCGCTAGGGTCACTCACAAAGGGAATGCACTAGTTTTGGTGGAGTATTATCTAGGTAAACATACACAGAGATATCACAAGGCAGAACATAAATAAAGCAGCGGTAGAAATTAAAAACCAAATTTTTATTATTTTCAAGAAAAGTGTCAAAACCCTATATATCCAAGGTACAAATTATTCCATTACATCAAGTTCCAAGTAAAGAAGCATAAACTTAAGATAACAAAAGTAAATTATTCCCCATAAATAGCAGAAGCAGCCATAGCATAGCCAAGACCAAACCGTACATGAGCTGTCAGAAAGCAAGCTAAATCCAAGCTAAGAGCTGGTGTTTCCTCCCTGAGAACCTTGGGGGGGGGGGGCGAAAGAAAAAGAGGCGAAAGAAAAAGGGTCAGTCATAAAGACTGGTAAGCCCTAGTGGCTTTCAGTATGAAAACTAGTAAAGGTAACATGATATGTGAAAACTGGAATTAAACATAAGGATGATAACAGAACTGGTAGGATAATTAAGATAACAGGATAAGTCAAGTCTAGCATCGCATATTCGAGATTCGCTGCACCAACTGTACTAGTGTTCTAACCCATGTCAAGTATTAATCATGAAATGATCCCTTGGCCCAATATCATGAAGTGACCCATTACGGGGACCTATGATACGATCTACTAATCGATCGGGTCCCTACAAGTTCTAGCTCGTCATGTGTCTGTGTCATACAACCCTATCCTGAAATGTAGTTACATGTGCTAGGTCCACCATAGGGTGTATCAAGCCCTATGGTGCCAACCATTGACACGAATCAAGCACGCACAATGTAAATCTACGGGTGCCCAATGCCTGCTTTTTCAACTCCGGACTACGTGCACGACCATAGTCCGCCTGAACCTACAATGGCGCACCTACTCAGCCATCGTTCTGGTCGCTTACAATCATCCCAGTAATCGTGCCCCACCCTGCTTAGTCCCAGGGTATCGTGATACATCTAAGTGGGTACTGCTGAAAAGGACCGCGTAACTAGGGTTTCTAATGGGTTAAGTGTTGTCATTCAAATTCGTGAGTTAACCCTATCCAAATCATGTATCAAGTTGGTTAAGTGTGTTCAAGCGGTTCATAACTTAACCCTATCAAATCATCGTGTCAAGTTGGTTAAGTATATTCAAGTGGTTCATGACTTAACCCTATCATGTGGCATTAATTCATTAATGCACCCAACCTCTCACATTGGACTAACTATTGTGGTCACTGGATTTGTCGGGCAGTTCCGGGCAGATTTACACCACAACATAGTCTAACCTCGTATTTTTCGTGCGATATGACCAAATAACCACATTGGATCCTATTGTTTGTAGTTACTAGATTTGCCGGGCGGTTCCGGGCAGATTTACACTGCAAACTCAACCCAAACTCGAGTTGGCCATTTTCAAGTTTATCTAAGTGTCATGCCCACGTTCAAGTTTTCATGTCAAAATTCATATCAAGTTTTCATGTCATGTTTCATGTCAAATCGTGTCAAGTTCATGTCTATATCCAGGTTCAAGTTATAATAACGTTCATGCTCAAAGCCAATTTATGTTTTACCTAATCTACCCAAATCGTATTCCCATTGCACATATGCTCGAATCGATACAAATAAATCTAATTAGGGAATAACATAAAAAGGGACGGGTATAAGGTGGCAAAAGTGATTACTAGCATATCATGGTATGACTTGAGATAAAAGATTATAACATTACTGGCATATGGAATATTGGCCTCAAACATAAAGATTCCAAATCTAGCAAAATAAGGTACTAGTCAAGATAACAGTTGTCATAAGGTGATAGTATAGTCATGGTAACGATTGACATAAGGTGATAGTATAGTCATGGTAAAGATTGACATAAGGTGATAGTCATAAACTTGTGACTAATAGCAGATTCAACATGATAATATGAGGGGATTTTCTTTTTGATTTACAACATGAATAGGCCCCAAATCAATGTCATAGTAATATATCCAAAAGTCAAGATCCAAGATGAACAAGAATGGATGTAAAACAGTCATCATACATAGGTCCAATTTCAATTTACAACATATTCATATTACATTTACAGTTTAAATCTAAAAATAACTGGGGCTTACAGATCGTGGTTCGAGAATTAGAAAAAGAGAGTCGGTGTTGAATCTTTATATGCTTAGTCAAGTCCTAACAGAAATCCCCAAATCAGCAACGTAGTTTCGACGTAGAAGAAGTAGTCCCTTTCTCTAACTTTTCAACCAGAATTAGAGCAGCATAAGGTCAGAAAGAATTTTGTGTAGAGAGACTAGTGTTAGGGGCTGTATATATAGGGTCAGGTCAACGAATGTAGACAAAAACGAGGCCAGGAATATCAAAGTGAATCCAGCTTCAAAAGTGGGCTCGGCCACCAGGTCGACCCCCAGGTCGACACTATGGTCGTCCTGGTCCTGGGCAGGTCGACTACGTAGTCGACCCCCAGGTCGACCTGGTCCTGGGCGGAAAATTTCCCGCCCAGTCCATTCTGATGTTTGAATTTCGAAATTTGAATTCGAATTCTAAGCTGTTTTGACTTGAAATTTTCTGAAAACTTCGAAGGGTCATAACTTGGTCATACAGACTCCGATTTTCGAAACTCGGACTCGTTCCCAAGCATAATTTCGAGACGAACGCAATGGCGTAACCTGTTTCCCTTGATTCTTATTTTAAAAATTAATTCTGCCTTGATTTATAGTTATAACACGTTATAAAAATATGGGTTGTTACAAACCACCGCCCATCATACATCAATATCGAATTCCGGCATGGCCACCACCCGATAATATTATATCTACTCCTATACAATACACCAGTCTCTCCAAAAAACACAAAAAATACATGAGAACAGAATATCTCAATGCAAACTACCCAAAACTGCACACTAAAAAAACTCCAAAGCAAATATCATCTCCAATCCAAATCAGCTCTCTAAAAAGCTCCGAGGCTAAAATCAACTACATGTGCCCTGAAAAAGACTAGCCAACCATAAGTAACCAGCACTCACACACACACACACACACACACACATTTATATGTTTATAAACACATATATACCTATGTATATATACATATACCACACACACACATATATGTATGTGTGTGAAAAGGAAAGGTAAACCATAGTAAATGTAAACAAGAAGAAACTCATAAAAGAGGATATCAATAAAAAATGCAAATTCTGTTGTGACTAAAATACCTAATTAATCTAATAAACAGACTCAAATTAGTCCTAACCTTTAACAAATATCTCTCAAAGCGGAATCACTATATAACTTATAGTGAGGATTAGACATCCAATCCAGACTAAAAGAAACAATCATAATAATTAATTTATCTATAGAAACAAATTTAGATTGAATCAATCTCTAATTTCGCTCAAACCAAATAAACCAACTAATAATAGTAACTAAAGAATCTAACACATATTTTTGCTTGAAATTAAAATTAAATCTAAAATAATTCAAATAATAATAACAATTAGTAAAAGCATTGGAAAAATTAAAAGCAAAAAATCTTTAAAACCATATTTAAAATATAATAGGTTTTAGAACAAGAGAAAAATAAATGATCAACTCTCTCATCCAAAGTACTACAAAAACAACACTTAACATCAAAAATAATATTTTTCTCCTTTAATTGCTCCACCGTATTAAGCTTCTTATGAATAATCAACCACATAAGGAATTTAGCTTTAGGCGGAGCATTTGTCTTCCAAAGAAATTTAAAAATGGACATAGAAACACCCAAAAAATTAAGAAACTTATACATAGATTTGGGAGAATACCTAAGACTCTTATCTAGACCCCAATAAATGTTATTACTATTATTATCCAAATGGTTCAAAGAAAATTTAGCGCGAAGTAAGGCAAATTGCCTGAAACTGACCCTTCAAAAATATTTTCAAAATAAATTCCCATGGAGGATCAGAACTACCCCTATAAACATCAATAATCAGAGCATTCTTCAAGCAACAATTCTCGAAAAGTTCTCTAAATTCTATTTTAAGAGGCACACGAGAAATCCAAGAATCAAGCCAAAAATAAGTAATATTGCCCGAATGAACAGTCATCTTACAGCATAAATTAAAAAAATCAAAACATTTCAAAACAGAACTCCAATAATAAAATAATCTATTATTCCAACTATAACCAGAATCCACTATAAAGATACCCCAAGATTATAAAATTTGGAAATAATTTGCTTCCAACTAGCCGTCACTTCTGGGTTCCTAAAGTTCCATAACCATTTAGCTAACAAAGAAGAGTTAAAATTATATAAATTGACGATCCCCAGACCCCCATCCTTCTTGGATTTACAATAAACTTCCCAATTAACTAAATATTTATAACTTCTACAAATGATATCTCCATTCCAGAGAAAGTTACGCCTAATTCTGTCAATTTTCTCAATAACCCAATGAGGATATCTATGAATAGCCATCCAATAAGTAGGAATAACAGACAACACCATGTCGACAAGAACTAATCTACCAGCTCTTGATAGAAATCTGGTATTCCAACCAGATAATATATTATTTATCTTATCTATAATAACTAACCAATCTTCATGCTTAAGTTTTGTAGGTCTAATCTTAAAACCCAAACAATCAAAAGGAAATTTCATAATAGAACAGTTTAAGGTAGCAACAACTTGATTCTCGACATTATCAAAATCATTAAGAATCATAACCAAAGTCTTATCAAAATTAATTCTGAGCCCAAATAACATCTCAAAGCAATAAAGAATAAACTTCAAAGCTATAATATGTTTGAGCAAGTGAGAGGAAAATAATAACGTATCATCTGCAAATTGAAGAATTGATAATTCATTGCTAAAATCCTCATTACCAATAAAACCTAAAACACCATTATTCACAGCTCTCTAAACAATCTTAGTGAAAACACATACAACTTGATTAAACAGAAGAGGTGATAAGGTATCACCTTGTCAAGGCCTCTTTTTGATTGAATTTTCTTACCAATAACCCCATTAACTATAATATTGGAACAACCGGATTTGAGAAAAATCCTGATCCAGTTGATCCATCTAATACTAAAGCCCCTAGCCAAAAATAATTCGCAAATAATATCCTATTCCACAGAATCGAAAGCCTTTTCAAAATTTATTTTCAATATAGCATAAGAAAAAATATTTTTTCAATAAACATTAATATATTCTTGGATTGCGGCCACCCCATCAACTATATTCCTGCCTTTTATAAAGGCAGTTTGGGAACAATCAATTAGATCGAAACCACAATCCTACAAATTTTGCAGTTATCTCTAGTGTCAGCTTTTTAGTGATAGAAAATTGGATGTTAATAAACTATAACATTAGTAAGCAAAGTATGAAAGAATTACAAAACATTCATTGATAGTCATTCTATTCATACAACCCTTTCGTAAACTCTATCAAAAAATATATAAATTATTACAAAATATACTCCGGAAGTAACATATGACGAATCCCCCTCGGTTGATTAGAGTTTAAATACATTGGCAACAAACAAAAGACAAAACAAACAACGATGCTTCTAAATAACTATAGTCTCTTCCTCGCCTCCGGAAGCTTATTTGACGAAGCACCTGAACACTCGATAGTTAATGGGGAAAGAAAAAACTTCGGTTCAGTCAACGGAATTGTAACGCCTATACTATTCTGCACCCAAATTTTGACAAAAATCAAAACTTGAACACATCCAAGCATAAAGCGTATATCTGGTACCTGCAATAAATGAGCATGAGCATAATCAGAGTACAATAAAAATAACTCACAGTGGAAACAAAATTAGGATAAATTAGTATTAACTCAAGCAACTACCTTTTTCAAAGTAAGTCACTTTGTCAATACCGAGCATGAGAGAGAACGAGAACCGAAGCCAAACTTGAACATCTCTGAGAACCCGACCTTATCTATGAAACCTGGAGGGAGGAGGGGGTTCAGAACAACAAGTTTTGGTGACTAAGAAGTGTATAACACAGTCTATAACATAGATATATTCTGTTTGGTTCAACCGAAGTTGTATACCTAACCAGGTTAGTGATTCTTACCCAACCTAGTAAATGTTTTACGCACGACTTTACTTTTCAGCCCAAAGCAGTATTCCCGAATTATATTACCAAGACATGACATTTACACAGATTGTAGTGAAGCATTTATACCAGAGTTTAACTGGTTAATTATATCGAGAGTGGGCCCTTAATTTTGGGGTTTCTATCTATACCCTCATTCTCTATTCTTTATTATTTAATGCCTCACTATCAAATGATAGATAGGATGGATTCTCCCTGATCACTTAAGACCCTAGGCAGACCTATTGGTCACTTATTAACCCTCGATAATATATTCAACGTTAACATAAACTAGATGGCACTAGCTACAAGCCCTACTAGTTAAGGCTTTTGTCATTCACGCATATACCCTTGCCCGCATAAGGTGAGAGTAGGTATTTTATCGTTCGTCATACCTTCTAGCTGACCTCATTCGATAACCTCCTTAGTCACTTACTACTTCCCGTAGGATAGACGGCCATATCTGACCCTTTTAATTTTCAGGTTTGGGTAGGCCCACACACACCTGCCATTTAAGACCCCTATACTGGAAAGCTTATTACCAGGTGGACTCTTCAACCCGAGCCTCTTAAGACCCAAGGAAGCGGACTATGCACAAAAGTTATTAGTATGTCCCCCATATGCTTTTAAAACCTTTCCCTTTTTGGGATAAAGTAGGCTACGTTATTAAGTCATTCCCATTTAATTTCCTTATACGAAAATACTATACGTACACCATTTATTTGTATCACGGGTTTATATGGTTAATAACATCTTATATTATTAACCTACTAAGTCCAACTATATTTTTAAATATATAAGTTTTATTGACATAAATAAGAAAGATTATATTTCCTTTTCTCTAGGATATTTATTTAATTTCTTCCCTAATTTAGACTTTGTATTTAAACGGCAATCAATATCCATTAATTCCTCCTTTTTGGCACCCATTCCATTTTATTGCCTTTTATGACTCTAATGGCCATATTTTCCTAAGGCAACTATTTATCAGTCAAGTTATCTATTTGTTGTACCCCAACATGCAATTATTATACTTATTCTTTATTTTACTTGTTTATTGGTTATTACATATATGTGTATATATATATATATTTGTGCACTAGGCCTCTTACATTAAGTTGACTATCTATGGATGTTTGATTTGCCGGTCGGTTCAGGGCTGACTTCTACCATAAGTGAACTTAACCTCGTGCCCTAGTACATTTATTTTTATGCTTTAGAGCTCTCATATTAAACTGACTACCAGTGGTTGCTGGATTTCCCGTTCAGTTCCCGGCAGGCTTACACCATAAGTTGAGTTTAACCTCGTGTCTAATTGCAGTTATAATGTAAATTTCCTAATTGGGGTCTGCAACAATTATCCTAATTGCTTTTAGGAATTGTAACCATTTTCTTTCGCATTTATTTTCCCCCGATCAATATTGGTTACAATAATTATTTCTTTATTTGTGGTCCCATTTATGAGAATTAATTATATTTATTGCTACAAATAGTCACCACAAATATATTAATTCAATATGGATTATATTTACATATAATTCCACCATTGAATCTTATCCAAACATTCAACATTTAATATAATGTATATTTTTACCGTTTTATGCTAATTTGGATGGATAATATGTGTATATTTATTTCTATGTTTGCGTGCGGTCAACGTAGTTATTATTATTATTTTTATTTTTAAATTTAAATTAATGATTTGTTTTAATCAATTAACCAATCATTCCCTTTTTACATTCAATCTTACCAAAAAGGTTTCAAGTCTCACAAGGACCATTGGTCAAAATCATTGTAAATCATGCCTATTTTGTAAAATTGACATATCTCTAAATCACAAGAAATATATGTAATGTATTTTTATTTTGGAAAAGTCGATGCAAATTACATACAAAAATATGTATTTATTTTTATATGTATCTTTGCACCACTTTCCCCCTTTTTAATTCTTTTTGTCATACTTCTTATGATTCTAAAATATTGCCTCTTTATTTAAAAATGAGTAAAACGACTTAATTTACAATGCTTAAGCCAAAAACTCAACAAAATTGAATGTAAACAAAGATTATTTCTTTTTACTCTTAACATCACATAATACACAATTTTTCATCTTTTTACCCAAATTCACATATTTCATATTTCAGCACTGAACTAAAGATCTGTAACATAACT
Source organism: Allium sativum (assembly GCA_030737875.1). Taxonomy (NCBI): domain Eukaryota; kingdom Viridiplantae; phylum Streptophyta; class Magnoliopsida; order Asparagales; family Amaryllidaceae; genus Allium; species Allium sativum. The sequence goes on from CM060919.1 coordinate 252,345,568, forward strand.
ACAACAAATTTATGTTTAATGGGATTGATTTCCGGATCCACATTGCTATGCGGCATAAACAACATATTTCATAATTCATGACATAACTTGTAGGAATATGTGGGAATATATATAAAAATCCTACAATTCATATTTATACATAATCACAATTTTCTCATTTACCAATTTCAAACATATTCATAATCAGATCTGATGGTTATCACAAATTACAATTATTTAAATAACAGATTTGATAGGTATAAAACATAGATTGGATTCAAACGAAATAGATAAATCATTATTTGTATTAGTAAATTTACCACTCACCTTATAGCCTCCAAATTATAAGTTTTGAACCCTTTAGGCTTACAATCCCCAAATTCTTATAAATCTACAATTTATCTAGAAAGGGGAAAGTTCTAGATCTGTAGAAACATAAGAAAAAGGGAAGAGAGTACAGAATCTATCGTTGAGCGTGGATTTACATTCTCTTCCATTAAATCTATATATTCTCTCAATTCTATATACATTTGATTTGATTTGTTTGTATGTATATATTTTTTTATTGAAGAAATTAGGTTAGAAGAGAGAGAGAAATAGCAGAGCTCCGCTGCTGTCATAGATTTGTTTATACTTTACATATTTAAAACTATAACTTTTAAGATTATAACTTGAAAACACCATATATCATTTTCCCAAAACTTTTATAATTTCAAGTTCTTAAAAGTAAACAATGGGGTTAGACTCAAAGTAGATTTCCAATTTTTTTCTAGGCTTTCCTAGACACCCCTAGGTCAATTCTCTCAACTATATATTTTCCTAATCCAATTTTCTCTTTATAACCTTTTCCAATCTATAAGGTTTACTACCAAACCCACTAACCCAAAATACTAATCATATAGGATTCACTTTCCTTCTATACAAAGTATATTGTACACTCTCCACCCAAATAACCTAAGGGTCTCAGATTTCCTTATTCATTCCTTTAGTGTACAAAACAAAATCCCATTTCTTATCATATCACGCTCTTTCTATTTAGTGGGTGCCTCTATGGATCTAGGTATATGTATAATATATATTTATATTTTTTAAAAATACAAATACATTCACTCACTATTTATATAGGAATCCTAAACCTAAGCTCTGATACCAAATGTGACAACACGAATTCAGACGGACCGATTTTTTTCCAAAATTCCAATCCATCGAAACTCGGATTGGTTTGCTCTGGTATCCTGCAGAAAAGACAGAGACATAAAATATGTTTGAGCTCAGAAAATATCTTACAACAGAATGGACAAAATATAGTATAATCAAAACATAGCCTTACCGTATTGTTAATACTGCCTAACCAGTATCCAAAGGTATCATGCATCTGCCACAAATCTAACCCGCGAGTATGTTATGACGAGGGGGTCAGAACATAAGTTCTGGTGACTGGATTTAAACTATACACTTTGGATAATCCTACATATACCATTCGATCATGTTATCTTATTTATTAGGTTACTTGGGTTGTCAGCACTCAAGGCTTACAGACACGTCATACCCATTTACTTCCCAGTGGATTAACATAATAAAGTATATATGTAGCTACCCCCAATATTAAGGTACACCCCATGGTACCCCACTCGCACGGTCTCTAATGTACGCAGACTCTTATCCTATGCCGTAGTGACGTACGGATCTCTATATAACAATGTTACGTTCCGCATATATCTATCATTACTATGCTACGCAAATGCATGGACTGCCACCTTTGTTCGAATCAGGATTCATACTGGAGTAATTCCCTCAAGTCTACGATACACCACCCAGAGCCGGCATGCATGTATCTAGACTGTCCACCATACGTATCCTCAATTGTAGCTCGATGCCTCAATCGCACGTCCTCTAATGTGCACCGAGTTCCATGGTAGGGCGATATAAGAAACACGGAACTCGGTCGGGAGCTTTTCTATATCTGTACAGGCCCGTCTTAAAGAGCTTCTACAGATATTCCTAGGATCTGTTTTCATGATGGATATGGCCCCACCTAGGCCCCTCCCTCAACTAGTAAAGACTACAAGAGCTCAGCGACATGACCCTAATAACAAACAATCGAGACATCCATTTGGCGTTTCCCCTCAACCCCTTACCCCGATAGTGAAGGGTGAATGGTATCTTGGGTTAAGCTCTAGTCTTTGCACATCCCACTGGCTGTCAATGACGGATATCAGACAGTATACTATCCTTGTTGGTCGTAACCCTACGCCTCTCCGTTGAGGAAATCGCCGAATCACCCTGGTGTCACCGCGTCACAGCATTCTATGCATAACTACTTCTGCAGTCAAGGCCCACTCACCTAGGAGTTACGCCCAGACCCAACCTCTGCGAGCACAGCCTAAGACATCTATCACTGCACAAAGGACTACTATGAGCACCTTATGTACCTCTGGAAGCCGCGTGCTTCCCCTTCCACTCCTTTGGAGTCGTCAGAATAATCAAATGAATGTGCACTCCCCTCATGCCTTATAACACCTCGCTGATCTACCCCGTTGGGTTATTCATCCTCAAACGTACGGACTGGTCCAAACGCCTCACTTTATTATGTTGTTAGACCCTATGTCTAAACATTCTTTTATGCGCTTTCTTTTCCTTACCAGGTTTCCTTTTAACTTGGTTATTCCCATTCACATTGAATTCTTCATCAGTTACCAAGTTCCTCTTGCTTACTAATTTCAGTTATAACTTAACCCATTTAAGTTTATTAATAAGCCCAAAACATGTTATTCTCCAGATTGTGCCCCAAGGTCTGTAATCAACAATCACTTTTATTTTCTTGTTTGATTTCATCATTACACTAACATGTTTTACTTAATATGTAATTAAGTATATCTCAATTCACATGTTTTCCAATTATCATGTCACTTACCATTTATGATTAAATATAACTTATTTCATTTCGTAAGTTTTCCTCATCCTTTCTCATTTAATCATAATTCCACTTTATATCGTCAATACTACTTATCGTTGTTTACTTATTAACTTAGTTCTATTAACTAAGGCCCATTAATAAGTTTCTCTACCCATTTATTATAACTATGTTATAATTTCCCCTTGTACCTAGGATAAGTTTGAACATGTTATTCTTATCAGCGGTTTCCAGACCTCCAAGTTTATGGATTACTTAATTTATAATTAAGTATAATATATTTTCCCCCTTTTCTTAACTGGTTTAAGGTTTTCCCCCTTACAGATTACTTAATTTACAATTAAGTGTCCCTTAACTCAATTCACCAGTTATACCATTCCCTTACTAGTTTATTATAACCTAAGTTATAATAGTCACTTGTCCCTAGGACAAGTCTACCAATTATACATCATTTTCATTAAAATGTTATTTATTTATAATAGGTTGTTATCATTCCCCTTTTAAACCGTTTACTGATGTAAACCATTATTCTTCATTCACCGTAATATATATTCCTTATTATATTAAGGAAAATACTTCATGCACCTTATCAGTTTGATAAAAGGAATCAATGATTTATTTTCATAACGTATCCCCATCTAAATCTGTGGTAGGATGTAATTTTTTACTTTTCTTTATTTACTGTGGCTTACTTGCAACAACGTTCTCAAAAATAGGTAATTTAGGGAAATACATCACTTTTCCTTCTCATCACACTAACTTAGTTCACTACATCCCTTCCTTTCTTATTTTCTGAGTTAGACATTTAATTACCATCATTTCCATTTATTCATATCTTATTATATACATATATATATATATAAGCACTAGACCTCTCACATTACGCCTAGAATTGTGGACGCTGGATTTTCCGGGCGGGTCCGGGAAGACTTCTACCACAAGTTGAATTAACCTCGTGTCTTAGAACCATTACATGTTTTTAATTTTGCATTTAGACCCCTTATATTAGTTTTACCACTTATGAATGCTGGATATGTCAGGCGGTTCCGGGCAGACTTCTATCACTAATGCAATCTAACCTCGTGTCTAAGAGTGTTATAGTGTCAAATTATTGTGAATCTAGGCATGTTCATTCTTTAACAATTATTCCTGTTTCATGAAAATTTTAGGCATATTATCCTTTTTACTACAATCTAGTTTACAATAATCTAATTTACATGTCATCCAATTTTTGCCTATATTTTGTCACATGTCCTTTTCAACATATGTTTAATTCTATTTTGACATGTAAACATTCAATCAGGTAATTATTTAAATCCAGCAAGTTAAATATGTCGTTCAATCGGTAATATGCCCTAAGTGAATCATATAATTATAACAACGGTAATCGTTGCCCATATTCTAACAAGTTTACTCAACATGTAATCATTCCAAAACTTTAACTGATTCAACATATGAACTATTCATATTAACATCTCAACTTGTTATAACAATAATTTATAATTAATCTGGCAATTTCACAACATATGAAAAGGGGAATGCTAAATCGTAATCATAATATTATCCAAAGGCTATATCTTAAACCCACTCACCTTTTATGCTTTCCCCAATTCTGGATCTGATCCAGTTTTAACATCCATAGTTTTTTCCCTTTAATCGGATTCACAAACTAACGACCATGGATTTATTATTTTTATTAAAAGAGAGAAGGGAAAGGAAGAGTGAGAAATAGAATGGATTGGATCTAGAATTTTACCTTGCTTTCATGATTCTGGATGATCTTTTTATCACTGTTAATTCTTTCTTCTAGATCCAGATTCATAATTTTCCTAGGCTAATATTTTAATTTTTAGAATAGATTTGAGAAGAGAGAGAGTAATGGCAGAGCTCAAGCGTAGCCGCCAAATTATGAGGTTTAGGGTTAGGTCTAGGTCTTATTTATAGGTATAGTGGAGGAACCAGTAACCTCAGATTTAATTTAAAAACATCAGAATCGTCCACGTCAGAAAAGAACTTTCTAGATCCGCGGGTGGGTCGACTCCTAGGTCGCCCCCTGTTGGTGGGTCGACCCCCTTGTTGGTGGGTCGACCCCTAGGTCGACCCCCAACGGTCTAATTTCCCTCAAGCTTTTCCCACTCGTGAATTTTGATTTTTGAACTGATTTTCCAATTTTCTGGATATATTTATTTTATATATATACACATATAAGCTTCTTATATGTATACAAACTTCTAATGCTCATAAATTCTTCATACGGTGCCCGTTTTACGCAAACCAGGTGTCTATCTTGACTATAATTTCGAGACGGATGCAATGGCACAGTCCGTTTTAATTAATTCTAAATATTTAATTAAATTTTCCTTATTTTATTATCTTGAGTTAAAAATGCGGGGTGTTACATATTTTCTGAAAATAATATCTTAAAACCTTTATCATATAATTGACTAATACTAAACAGATTATGTTTAAGATTTTAACAAAACATCAATAATAAAAGGTAATTAGATGTATCGTAATTGCTTACATCGCCTCTGCCGAGTTTCCATTTTCCTCTTTTCTTGAGTGGGACCTGCAAAAAATATGTAATGATGTTGAAACTCAATTCCTCCGTTAGGGTCCTAAGAGTCTGGTCTTAGGAAAGCAAACCCAAGAGGGTTCTGTGTCCCTTTTATAAAAATAATCCTTATTTTTATGTATAATTTCTATGAATGTTTTTTATATTTATTCCTAATCAAATAATTATTCATTTTAGGAATACATATATTAATAGTTTTAGAAACCTTTATCTTTTTGGGAGATGCTGATGAATTATTAGGTTTAAACTTACTAGTTTTCTTTTTAGTTGATTTCTTTGAAATATCAATCTTTGATTTAAATCATGGTCCTTTCTTGTTGGATACAGGTTGAGAATTTTCTACAATTCTAGACAAATTCCTTCTACCTTTATTAAAAATTTTGAAATTTTTAGTGATACCATCCAATTTAATTTTGAGTCTAGAATTATCTAATTCTACTATTTTAACGCTAGTTTTCAACTCATGATTTTCGTAAATAAGCAGATTATTATTTTCTTTTTGAGTTTCAATTTATTGACTCAATTAGGAAAGTTGATAATTTGCATCAGAAAGAGATTCTTGAAGTTTTCTAATTTCATCTTCTAATATCTCCTTTTCATTCTTTAGCATGTCTCTTTCATGTTCTTCCTCTTTTTGATCCTCATTAACTTGTTTATATTTTCTTTTGAAATTATTTCTATATTTTAATAATTCTGTATTTATTTCTATGGGGACATCCCACGTCCGTTAATATCACTCTTTATCAGAATCATTAAGTTCCGTGAAGCATTATAGGCAAACATAAACAGAATATCACAAGACAGATATAAAAATTGCAGCGGAAATTTAAAACTTCATTATTCAGTAGAAAACATCGTAGCATCAAAACTAGTTACAATATTAGGCTAAAACACATAAACCAAATTCATCAAACCAAAACATCCGTCTTGTGCTGAAAACTGTTAGAGTACAGAAATGTAAAATCATAATCCCTAATAATAGCCATAATAAAGTAGACAAGTGGTCAAAGTGATACATAAAACAGATCCAGATCCAACCCGAAATAGAGAGAGTCCTAATCACGACTGAGCATTCCCACCTTGAGAACCTGGGGGAAAGGGGAAAGGAAAGAGAGAAAAAGAAACAAAAAGGGTCAGACATAAAGTCTGACGAGTCCAGTGACTTTTAGCATATAAAGAAGTAAAAGTATTAATACAGGTAAATAAACTGGATGAGAGATAAAGGTAACATACAACAGCTATAAATAGGTTGAACAGGGTAAGCAGATTAAACACGGTAAACTATGCTTCTGAACTTCTTTTCTCTACACCAATACTAGTATACAGGATTTATGACAGGATTAGGTGTTCCCTAATATAAAAGAAACAGAATGATCACAACAGAAACGAAATGGTAGGTTTAGGTGTACTCTAGTTACATAACGGGTTTTCCCCCAAACAGAATTAACAGGTATCTCAACATAATATAACGGGTGTTACTCCAAACAGAAATAGCAGATACCCTTATAGAAACAGACATGACTAGATGTACCCTAAATACTACATCTAAGTGATCGACTCCCAAAGGGTAAATACCCTGTGTTGGCCCCACAGTAGGGTGTATTACTTTCTAAATTGGCAACCTATAGAAGGACACAAACCTATTTACTGGTGCTACAGTGGATTATTTTCCCCTACAGACCGGACCCAAGCACGCTCATGACTCCGTTGGAACGCTCCCGTATACTCCCCCTTTAAGATGAACCTCTTACTATTAAATCATTATGCGTGGTCTAACCCCTACCTAGTGAGGGGATCCCGTTTAGTACCAGAATGGGTTACTGATTGATATGGGCCCCACACACCAGATGACACAAGTCAAATCCACAAAATTGTGTCCCCAATTTACTAGGATTTTAATAGGTTAAACCTTACAGTTTAACAAGCTCGCCTAACCCCCACAGATTAACAGGTTAAGTTTTATAGGTTAATAAGTTCGTATAAACCCAAAATATTAAACAAATCTACTTAACCCTATAGTTTTAACAGATTTACTTAACCCCATAGATTTAATAGATTCTACAGGTTACTTACAGTTTCATTAACATGTTCTACTTAATCATTGAATTAAGCATACAGATTTACGTGTTCATATACCCTAAATTTCAGTCATATTCCATAGTACAAGATATGCCCCAAATTTTCTGTTATATTCCACAGTACAAGATATTCCCCAAAATTTTCTCTTTTATTTTCATTCCCAAACATCCCCCACCTGTCCCAATTTCCGTTCATACGTATGTCTCATACGAGATTGGCCTAGGCTCGAAGGTAGCCTAGACTTATAAAATAAAAAGGGAAAAAAGGGAGAAAAATAGAAATAGGCACATAATAAAAGAAATAGGCATGTAATAACAACTGAACAGCATAACAGGTGTATGGAAGAATACATGTAATTATAGCAGAACTGTTTAGATATGAATCAGTTTCTTACCAGGCAGGCTCAGACCCAGGTGTATTAACATGTTGATTTGATTTAAAGAATAGAGGATAATATGCTAATGTTGCAAAAGAGATTCTTGTATAAGTCAGATAAGAGTTGTCTGGATTCAATCCAAGTTTCCGCAGCATCAACCCATCTTCATCTTAAATTTTTTAGAACAGGTTTGAGGAAGAAGCATGAAGAAATTTAATTGATTTGATAGGAGCGCATGCCTTTATATAGAGTCTACAAGAGAATCCTTAACCATCAAATCCTACTTTTTAAATCCAGTCCGTTCAGAAAAATAATGAACCTGGTTAACAAAACAGTCTAGACACAGAAGAATGAACGTCGTCAGATCGCGAGTGGGTTGCCCCACCCCCACTTGGGTTGACCCACGGGTCGACCCACTTGACCTTGGGTCGACTAAGACCAGGCGTGGGTCGACCACCAACGGGCCTGGTTTCCGCCTTACCGCCTTCGTTTCCCGCTTCGTTTGTTTTGAAATATTTTTGAATTGGTTTGATTTATATTTACATATATCCTACTTGTACTTATATAAAACTCCAACCTTTATACCTTCCACATACGATGTTCGTTTTACGCAAACTCGGAATCTATCTGAACCAGAATTCTGAGATGAACCCAATGGTACAGTCCATTTTACTTGATTTCCAATAGTTAATTAAGTATCCTTTAGTTTATTGTTAATAATGTCCTTTAAAATTACGGGGTGTTATATGTTCGCAAAACGATATTTCTATTGAATTAGAAAATTGTCACGAATATTGAAATAACCGCAAGTGCACGGCATACTATTGTAATACGTAGTGAGTGCGAGTCGATCCACAGGGAAAGAAGTAATTTCAATTTTATTCACTCAAATTAAACCAAACTTTGAATTGTTCTAACTAATAACAACTAATGAAACTAGAAACAAAGTTGAGAGCTAAATATGAAATTAAAGTAATTTAGAGGTAAATCCACTCTCACATTTATGTATGTTGTCAAACATACAATGTATGATCTCAATAAGTGATATAAATGCAACATTTAAACCACTTATGATTCTCATGAAAATGAAACTAAAGCAAAACTATTCTAAGTATGGTCTATGAACTATTGGCTAGAACTATAGACCATCAAATTTTGTTCATACTTTCATTTCAAAATCAATATTCACTTAGCAAATATTGATGTAACTTGTGTTTGTATTGAATAAGAATAGATCATTTGCAAATGCAACATAACCTATCAAACCCATATGTATAAACTTACATCAATATTCACTAACATGAAGCACATATTAAAGATCACAAATCATACACATGTTGAACTTACACAAAGTTAGAGAGTATCATTACCCCTTAATCAAGGGATTAGCCACTCATATGTGTTGTAATATCAACACAAGTAAGTTTCAACATTAGAAAATTAAACAAAATGAAAGAAAAACTAAGCAAAACAAGAAGAGAACTAAACTAAGAATATGAAAGTAAATCTAAGCTATGAACATGAATGTAAATCTAAGCTATGAACATGAAAGTAAAGAGCATAGAAATTAAATTGTATTAAAGCAAAGAAGTTACATAAATAAAATGGCTAAGTAGCCATTAAAATAAAAGAGAGCTATGATCTAAACTAAACCAACTAAAGGATAAAAGAGAAGAATAAAAAAGAGGATGGATAAATGAACATAAAGGGGGTATATATACAAGATCACAAACCCTAAAACCATAATCACTCATAATGGGAAATCCCCAAAATGGCCCTTCATGAAGCTTCTAATCCTCTCTTAGCCACTAATGAGTCATGTAGGATGCATGAGGCCTTTTGTCTCATTCAATTAGTCTTTAATAAGAAGCTTAAGAGAAAGAGGTTAATTTGAGAGGTGGGGTCCTCTATGATCATGTATGAGAATTATTTCCTCTTCATTCCTTTGTATGCATGCATTTTTGCTCCAAATCTTCATATGTATGCATTATTTGTGCTCCAAAATTCCTATTAGAGACAATAACAAAGAACAAGTAAATGCAATCACAAAATAAAACATGAATAAGTGATCAATTTTTCCCAAAATGAGTGATGATTTTGAAAATATTTAAAATATGGTTCGAACGTATAAAAAACCCAAAAATGTTCATTTACTTAATTAACAAGAATAAATATGTGAATATAAATGTGCATTTTTACGTGCACATCATTATATTCTCTCCTACTTAAAGGATTTCATCCCCAAATTCTCCTAGTTAAGAACAATGTTTACTACATCCAGCTACAATCATCCACTCATCCATCATCCATAGGAATCTGTGATCCTTAAGAAATTTCTAATGCTTGTATGAACATATGAAAAGGTATGTGTATATGTTACTATGCTAATGCGAAAATTAGGCGGTCTACTGATTTAGTTGACCTCCTTAATGCAATGTGTGTTTATGCTATGAATCCAGAATGTACGCAAATAGTCCTAGTATATCATGTAATTTCTATATATATGTACAATCATTCATTTAAATGCAACATCCATATGATGATACATCCATTTTCACCCATAAAAATAGAATGCACACACCATATGCAGTATGAGAGTGTTTGAGCCGATCTAGTGCCTAGTGTGTGTATATGTATCCACGAGCAACCACTAGAAAACACTTGCATCCACTTGCATCCATCAAACATAACATGTCTCAAACCCATGCTTACACCCATTGGTTTTCTACCTAAATGTCGAAGATTCGATCGATAGGATATACTCAAATGATATAAGCAGGTATGAATAAAAGCTTGGAAAAAGAAGTTAAGAACATACTCTTGAAAATAAAAGGGTACGAAACACGAATCTTTTCTTTAGTCTCCTAAGTTGCATCCTCACGGTCTTCTCCCCATTGCATTTTCATCAACTTAACCTCTCTATTGCGTAGTTTTGTAACCTCTGATCCAAGTATATGGGTAGGAACCCGTCTAACTGTTGCCTCCCTTTCTACCTCTACTTCCTCAAGCATGCTCGGCTCAAACACCTCTGCTGTATCGTGAAGACATTTCCGCAAATAGGAAACATGAAAAACATCATGAACACCCGCCAATCTCTCAGGTAATCTCAACTTATAGGCCATTTGACCTATCCTCTCTACTATGGGAAATGGCCCTGCAAACCTTGGTGCCAATTTCCCTACAGATCCAAAGCGAACCACATTCCTCAGAGGTGATAGTTTGATGAAAAGCATGTCTCCTACCTTAAACTCATTGTCAGCCCTTCTCTTATTTGCGTAGGACTTCTATCTGTCCTGAGTTGTCTTCATGGGTCGGTGGATAAGGTCAATCTTTTCTGAAGTTTCTCTAATCATCTCAGGTCCAAGTAGAAGCTTATCCATAGATTCTCACTAATAAGTCGGCGATCTGCAAGGTCGTCCGTATAGTGCCTTGAAGGGTGCCATGCCTATACTAGTTCGATAGTTGTTGTTGTAGGAAAACTCCACCAATGGGAGGTGCTCCTCCTAATTCCCTTCGAAGTCTAGGATACACAACCTCAAAAGATCCTGAAGAACTTTATTCACCCTCTCAGTCTGTCCATCGGTCTGAGGGTGATATGCGGTGCTTAAACATAACTGTGTACCTAGTTCCTCTTGCAAGCTCTTCCAAAACTCACTAGTGAAGATGTGGTCATGATCATTCACTATGCTAGAAAGTACTCCATGTAGATGGACTATCTCACGAAGGTAGACTGATGCCAACCATGTTATTGTTCTCTTGCTCTTAACGGGAATGAAATGAGCGCTCTTAGTAAGCATGTCTACTTTGACATAGATACTGGTGTTGTCTCTCCCCGATCTAGGAAAACCATCGATGAAATCCATAGAGATGCTCTCCCGCTTCTATTGTGGGACCTCCAAAGGATGAAGCAAACTGCCAAACTTCTTCTGTTCAGCTTTTAATTGCTGGAAAACTAAACGTCGAGCTACAAACTCTGCTACGTCTTTCTTCATCCCGGTCCAAAAGAAAATTATCTTCGTGTCTCGGTATATCTTATTGCCACCCGGATGGATAGTCATCCAAGAATGATGGGCTTCCTCAAAGATTGTCGTCAACAAATCTCCAACTCGGGGAACACAAAGCCCCTCGTTTCGCCGTAGCCACCCTCTGTCATCCGTCGAATATCTACTATGGTAACTACAAATCTCCCCTCTATGGAGCCTATCTAAGTTGTATGCTATCTATGGGTCCTCTTGATACGAAGATCCTATCCAATCCATAAGAGTAGGTCACACTTCTACGGATGCCAACAAACCAAGTGTATGATCCGTAGATGGCCTAAAATCGAAGGTCGCCTACTCAACGCATCTGTCACCACATTACCCTTGCCAGGGATATAAGCAATCTCAAAGTCATAGGACACTAGGAACTCCATCCATCTCTGCTGTCTCAAATTGAGATCCATCTATTAGAATAAATACTTGAGCGACTTATGGTCCGTGTCTAACTCGAACCTTTCTCCAAGGAGCTAATGTCGCCAAGTCTTAAGTGTGCACACTATAGCAGCCAACTCTAAATCATGGGTAGGGTAGTTCCTCTCATGAACTCTCAACTGTCTACTACCATAGCATACTACCCTTCCATTTTTCATCAAGACGACACCAAACCATGTACCACATGCACCAGTGTACACTATGAATACCTTGCTCCCATCAGGCAAAGTCAAAACTAGGGCTGTCGTTAGAGCCCTTTTCAACCACCGGAAAGCATCCTCATAATCAGTACTAGAAGAAAAGGTCAGATTCTTCTTTGTTACTCTAATGAGTGGGACTGATATCTTTGCGAAGTCCTTGATAAAATTGCTATAATAGCCTGCCAAACTTAGGAAACTTCTCACCTCCGTTGCATTCTTTGGAACATTCAAATCTTGAACTGCAGCTACTCCCACGGGATCAACTGCTATCCCATCCTTGGAGACCACATGCCCTAGAAATCTTACCTCCTTTCTCCAAAAGTGACACTTGGAGAATTTCTCCTTTAGCTGGTATGCTTTGAGAGTCCTCAAAACCTCTCCTAAATGGCGGCATGCTCTTTCTCCCTCTTCGAGAAAATCAGGATGTCATCCACAAAGAGAACTACGAACTTATTCAGAAACTCCCTGACCACCCTACTCATTGATCCACAAAATATGCGGGTGCATTCGTCAACCCAAAAGGCATGACTAGCCGCTCAAAGAAGCCATCTCGAGTTCTGAAAGCGGTCTTATCTATACTGTCCTCGGCCACCCTCAACTGATGAAATCCCATGGCCAAATCTCACAGCGAGAAAACAGATGCGCCAACAAACTAGTCAAACAAATCGATGATCCTCGAGAGTGGGTGTCTATTATTCTTGGTGAGCTTATTCAACTCCCTGTAATCCACACATAGACAAGGTGAGCCATTTGCTTTGGTTGCGAAGATGACCGGATCACCTCATTTTGATATACACTTCAGCTAATAAATCCCTTTTCAAGTAGCTACTCTACTTGCTTGCTAAGCTCCCTCCTCTCCCTAGGAGCCATGTAGCGCACAGGCAATGCGACTAACTTCGCATTATCCCCCAAGTATATCCGGAAATCAATCTCATGCCTCAGAGGTAATCGCCAAACCTCATCAAAAACATCCGGATATTCAGAGACTATGGGTAAAGATCGCAAATCATCGGTAGAAGCATCAAGTGATTCTAGGAAACTAAGCATTACAGACCCCGTTGGGTCATAGGAAATCTCGAAAGTCCTCCCTTGGCAAGTCAAAAGTCTAACAAACCTCCTCTCACGGTCTAGGATGTCACCATATGTGGCTAGCCAATCCATCCCTAGAATCAGACCAAAGCCCATAAAACCAAGAACATGCGCGTCGCACTCGAACTCGACGCCTAACATAGGTATCCTCAAACGCCGATAAATCATAGACAGATGAGCCATCTCCCTAATGAGGTTTGAGACGATAATGGGATCAGAAACAATACTAGTACTAAGGTGCAGAGACTCAACCACAAATTCAGATATAAAAGAATGAGAAGCGCTGGAATAAAAAAGAGTCCTAATTAGATGATCGGAAAGGGAAATCAAACCTTCAACAGAAACTTTCCTACCTCTGTCTGGTCCACTGGCCTCGAGAGCATGTGCCTGGCCTCTAGAAGGTTCTTCCCTCTGCCTATGTCTTTGCTTCTTCAGGCATTCCCTAGTATAGTGTCCAACTTCATCGCAGTTGAAACAAGCATTCTTCCTTTTTCTGCAATCCTTGACCAAATGACCCAAGCTCTCACAGCCATGACATTTCTTCTTGCCCTGAGATTTGTTGTTCTTTCCACCCTTCTTTTGCTTTTCTTTCTCGGGCCACACTTTCTTATTTTGAGTCTCATCAGTCTTAACCCTCTTTCTTCTCATCCTTACCCTCTTTGTGCATTAATGCCATGTCAACAAGTCTTTCAAAAGTCCCCCCATCGGTATATAGGACAATGCCAATGCTTGGAGAGGTTTATTTAATCCTCTCAAAACGCTTAAAGCTTTCTTATGCGGAGTATTCACCAGTTCCAGACCAAACCCTGCCAACTGATTGAACTTATTGACAAACTCCTTAACAGACATACTTCCTTGCTTAAGTGACAAGAATCTCTCCGTCTACATACTCTCTTTTACCTGAGAAAGAAACTTTGTCTCGAATCTCTGTCCGAAATCAGCCCAAGTATCAACTGGACGCCCTGCTTATGTCATCTCCAACCAAAACGAAGCCTCATCCTTAAGCTGCCATGCGACCAACTGTATCTTCCTATGGTCGTCGACCTCAAAAAGTCCAAACAAGTTCTCTGTCTCTTGCAGCCACTTCCGTGCTTCCACAAAGCTTTCGGTTCCACGAAAAGGTTTTCCTCCCATAGCACAGAAGTCCTTGCATATCTTATAGAAATTAACTACTTGTGGAGGTGGAGGAACAGCAGCTGCAGCTAGGGGAGGGGCATCTCCTTGGCTATTGGCAGGTGTCGTAGCCTCAAGATATCGACGGAACCAAGCCAATATCTGAACGCCTTCGGGAAGATTCGGTTCCCCAGACATGCTGAAAAGAAAAGGAAAAGGGCTCAAACAAAGAATCGAAAGATATTTTATACGGCCATTGGGAGCATGTTTTAAAAAAAACTGGTTTTTATTTGAAAATATTTTGCTTTAGAAAATAATTTTTCAAAACTTTTGTCCGATCTTGTAACCTTCAGCTCTGTTACAAAATGTGACACCCTACGTCCGTTAATGTCACTCTTTATCAGAATGCATTAAGTTCCGTGAAGCATTATACATAAACGGAAATAGAATCTCACTAGATAGATATAAAAATAGAAGTGGAAAATTAAAACTTCATTATTCAGCCAAAAACAATGTAGTCTCAAAACCAGTTATGACATTAGGCTAAAATGCTGAAACCAAATACATCGAACTGAAATATGTGTCTTGGGCTAAAAGCCATCAGAGTACAAAAATGTAAAATCATAATCCCCAATAAAAGAAATAACAAATTAGAAAAGTAGCCAAAGTGATACATCAAAGCAGAACCAGATCTAAGCATAAACAAAGAGAGAGTCCTAATCACGACCGAGCATTCCCACCCTGAGAACCTTGGGAAGAGGGGAGAAGGTGGACAGAAAAAGAGAAAGGGAAACAAAAAGGGTCAAAAATAAAGTCTGGCAAGTCCAGTGATTTTTAGCATATAAAGAAGTAAAAGTATCAAGACATGTAAATAAACTGGATGGGAGAAAAAAGTAACATACAACAGGTACAAACTGGATGAATAGGATAAGCAGATTAAAGAGGGTAAACTATGTTTATCAACTACTTTTCTTTGCACCAATACTAGTGTACAGGATTAGGTGTTCCCTAATATAACAGAAATAGAATGATCCTAACAGAAACATAATGGTAGATTTAGGTGTACTCTAGTTACATAACTGGTTTTACCCCAAACAGAATTAATAGGTATCTTAACAGAATATAACAAGTGTTACCCCAAACAGAAATAGCAGATACCCTAACAGAAACATACAGGACTACATGTATGTAACACCACGTATTTTCTGTAAACATTAAAGTAACGAATTAAAGAATAAATAATTACAAATATCAGTATTAAGGGAAACGGGTTACGCCATTGCGTTTGTCTCATAATTTTGCTTGAGATAGAGTCCGAGTTTGCGTAAATCGGAATCTGTATGAAGAGTTATGTCCTTCAGAAGATTCAGAATTTAAAATAAACAGCTCAGAATAAAGTTCAGAAAATTCAAAATTCAAAATCAGAAGCAGAAGCGGGATGGGCGGGAAATTTCCCGCCCAAGGCCAGGTCGTCCAGGGGGTCGACCTCCCCCCATACAGGTCGACCTGGGGATCGACCACCCCCTCGAGTCAGATCTGAAATCTGACGTGTTTTCTCCTGTGACGAATTGCTGTGTTATTAGGGCTTCCGTGGCACATTCTGGTTGGTTCTCTTAGGTTTGAATGGCTTTGATTTTCTCTAGGTTAATCTGACGGCTCCTATTAAATCAAACTTCTATATAAGCAACATAAATTTAAAACCTAAAGCCACACAAAAAAATTCCTAAGACCGTTATGCTGTCAACACTCAACCTAGAGTAGCCGCCATTCTCATTCAACTAGAAAGCAAGTAGGAATTGCAAATCAAATCTAATTCAACTAAGAGAAGACAACGTCTACAACAAAGGAGAGCTATTCAAATTTAGAATACAGATCCCAGAACTCAAGACTAGCCTCTTTTATGCAAGTCTAGTTATCATTTAGACCCAAACGATATTAGAATTGTGACTAAATAACTGAATGTAGAACATCGCCTAATGTAAATATATGCCTATCCTTTCTGTTAAAACTGAATTGATTAAAACCATGACTCTTATCATGTTTGTGATCATGTTGTATGTAATATAATGATAAATTTTAAATGCTTTGAAATAGATCCATATGTTGTATAATTCGTCAGTGACATATTATGTTATGTATTTTGGCGATGACATAAATTGGGAATGACATATTATAATTTGGCGATGGAATATCATATTGTGTAATTTGGTGATAACATACCATATTGTATAATTTGGCGATGGATATCATATTGTGTAAATTGGCGATGACATACTACGTTGTATAATTGGGCGATGACATTTTATGTCGTATGATTTGGTAATGACATATATATGTTGTATGTCAATTTGCATATATGACCCAAAACTACATGCTAATATGATTAGGTTCATGTTAGATTAGATCCAACTAATTTGCAAAGTTCACAATTACATGCCTAATGTTAAGTTTATGTAATTCTATGTAAAATACCTATTTCATGATTCATGTTGAGTAGATCTAGATTTGCAAGTTCATAATTAAGTGTATATTGTTCTATGCCATATTCGTATGACACATGTGTAGTTAGATCCATATTTTTATGATGTTGGAATTATTACATGTTCCTCTTTTTCCCCTTTTATGTATAAGTTAGGCAATGTATCGAGCCTAACATTTTACGTGATTTATGCAAATGTTTAATGTGGGTAACGTTGGGGAAAAAAATGAAATTATATATAATTGGCATATTTGGCTCATGAACATGTAAATGTTTTATAGCATAAAGTGGTATAAATTTTTATACCTAAAATTATCAGCTTGATTTAAAAAGGAAAGTGGGGCTTGACTTGGATGACAATAATTTAGATATAAATATAAAGAGGTAAATATGTAAATTTAGAAAATACGAATGTGCCTAACCCAAGGTTAGATTGAGTTACGGTGTAAGACTGCCCGGAACCGCCCGACACATCCAGCAACCGTAACAATATATATCTAATGTGGGAGGTTAGTGCATCGAGCCCAAAGGAACCCGAGGTTAGACTGAGTTGCGGTGTTAAACTGCCCGGACCCGACTGGCACATCCAGTAACCGCAACAATACCTGTCTAATGTGAGTGGTTGGTGCTTTAATAAATAAAATAAAGCTAAGTCAGGAATGGTAGAGTTAAGTTAATTAAGGCAACACTTACCCAATACAATATGTTAACTAAACTGATGGGTGGGGTTAGGTTAACTTGGATACTTAACCAATTTAACATGTTGACTAGAAACCCTAGTAACGGAGACCCATTTCAGTAGTAACCCACATAGATGTATCATGGTAGCCTGAATTAGGCAGGGTGGGGCACGATTACTGGGCTGATTATAAGCGGTCAAAAATGACGAGGGTTGGTGCGTCAGTGTAGGTTCCGACGGAGTACGTGCGTGCACGTACTCTGGTGTAGAAAAAGCAGGCACTGGGCATCGGTAGTTATACACTGTGCATCTTGAATCGTGTTGGGTTGCCACCATAGAATTTGATACACCCCATGGTGGGACTAGCACAGGTATCTACAATCGAGTGGGGCCGTATGACATAAGTGGAAAACGCATGCGAGTAGGAGCCGATCAATGAAAAGGAATCACTGGGTTTGAACTCATGATAATGGTTGAAATATCTAGTAGGTGCAGAGAATATGGACATGAGTGCGATAGTATGATTAGTTTATCTTGCCTTGTTTATCTTGCCCTTTTTATCTTACCTCATCCTATGTTACCTTATTTCCTTGTTATTGTCCTATGTCCAATTTATTCAAGTCATGGTTCTCTTATCAGTTAACATGTTGAATAATCACTGGAATTACCAGACTTTTGTCTAACCCATTTTCTTTCGCCCTTTTTCTTCCGTTCCCCCCCCCCCTTGGGTACCCAGGGAGGGAATAGCTTAGCTTAATTTGGACCGTTCATTTTTCCAAGCTTGAAGACTCCGTGATGTATAGCTTAGAACTTCTTATCTTTGGCTATGGCTTTGGACACACTACTACTTCGGGAATTATGCAGTTTTATTTTATTTTATGCTTCTTTATGTAATAATCAAGACAGAGATTCTGATGTAATGACTTGGAAGTTGATTTGAAACAGTTTGCTATAATGTTTTGTTATGAACCACATTTGAAATAAAGTTAGTTTTTTTTCGCTGCTTATATATGTCTGTCTTGTAAATTATCTGTGTCTTTTACCTATAATGCTCCACCAAAGTTAAGGCATTCCCTTTGTGAGTGACCTTAACGGAGGTGGGGTCTTTCACTTGGAATTAGAGCAAAGGTTTACCAGATCAGATAAATTTTTGGAAAACTGTATTCAAAAAAAAAATTAAAGACGTAATTTTCAAGAAAAAGTGTTTTATTTTAAAAAGGCATAATCCTCCCAAAACCATATGCACTATCTTTTTATCCTTTGTTTTGAATCTTTCCTTTTTCGTTTCAGCATGTCTTGGGATCTTAACCTTCCAGAGGGCGTGCCGATACCTGGCTGGTTCAGAAGGTACCTAGAGGCTAGGGCTAACGTCGCAGGCCCAGCATACGTTCCTCCTTCCCCAGCTACTGCGGTTCCTCCTCCTCCTCGTGCAGATGCTTTCTCAAAAATATGTAGGGACTTTCGAGCCATGGGTGGAAAGAACTTTAATGGAAATGAATCCTTCGTAGAAGCAAGAAACTGGCTCAAAGAAACTGAGGATTTGTTTGATATCTTCAAAGTGGATGATACACAGAAGATACAGTTGGCCTTGTGGTTGCTCAAAGACGAAGCTTCCTATTGGTGGGAAGTTACTAACGCTGAAAGACCAGTTGAAACTTGGATGGATTTAAGAATAAGATTTGAAATGAAATTCCTCTCACAAGCTAAACGAAGCCTACATATGGAGAAGTTTTTAGCTCTCAAACAAGGAAGTATGTCGGTCAAGGAATACGTTAACCAATTCAATCAGCTGGCCAGGTTCGGATTGGAGTTAGTGAACAATCCACTTAAGAAGGCTCTCCGCTTTGTTAAAGGGTTGAATTAGCCGCTGCACAACGTAGCTATGTCCCATATACCTATGGGTGCGACTTATGAGAGACTGGTGGACATGGCATTTTTACAAGAAGAAGATAAGGTTGGCAAGATGAAGACAAAGGTGGAACCATCTTAGGATAAGAAAGGGGAAGGATCACAGAGCAAGAAGACAGATTCCAAGAAGGGCGGGAAGAACAACAAAACCCATGACAAGAGGAAGTGTAATTTTTGTGGCATTCCTATACATCTAGTTAAGGACTACAGGAAGAACAAAAGGAAGATGGGTGGCGGTTTCCATTGCGGCGAGGCAGGACACATGGCTAGCGACTGCCCAAGAAAGCAAGGTCAAGGGCAGAGAGCTGGATCTACTTCTGGAGGGCAGGTTCAAGCTCTCATGGCATCTCCGCAAGAACGAGGTAGAAATGTTTCTGTTGAGAGTTTAGTTTATCTTTTTGATCATCCTGTTCATACACTCTTTTATTCCGGCGCATCACACTCTTTTATATCTACTGCTTTAGTTGAATCTCTACACCTAGACACCTGTTTAGTAGAGGATCTCTTAGTTGTTTCAAATACAATTGGGGGCTCAACTTATTTGACAATGATTTTTTTGGATTTGGAAATTTCTATACTAAGTGTGGGGTTTAGATGCAATGCCTATGTTTTGGGCTTCACAGGCTATGGGTTGATTCTAGGCATGAATTGGCTATCCATTAATGGTGCCATCCTCGATTGTGAAAGGAAAGTGGTTAGACTCATGACTCGCCTCGGTAACACTCTCGAAATTTATTGTAATCCTATGAACTCTGTTATGCTTAGCTATCTAGAATCTCTTGATGCGTCTATTGAGAATTTGCAGTCTGTTAGAGTAGTCCGTGAATACTCGGATGTCTTTGAAGAGGTTAAAGGGTTACCTTCGAAGCGGGAGATAGACTTCCGCATATACCTCGTTGATAATGCAAAACCCGTTGCTTTACCCGTTAGACACATGGCTCCAAGGGAGAGGAAAGAACTCAGCAAGCAAGTTAAAGAGTTGCTTGAGAAGGGGTTTATAAGGCAGATTATTTCTGAATGGGGTGTTCCAGTAGTGTTCGCAACTAAAGCGGACGGTTCGCTTCGCTTATGCGTTGATTATAGGGAGCTAAACAAGATGACCAGGAAGAATAGACATCCACTTCCAAGAATAGATGACTTGTTCGATCGGCTTGTCGGTGCATCGATTTTCTCCCAACTAGATTTAGCTACCGGGTTTCATCAGTTGAAAGTGGCTAAAGCCAGCATTGATAAGACCGCGTTCAAAACTCCGGATGTTTTCTTCGAGTGGCTTGTCATGCCTTTCGGCCTGACAAACGCACCCGCTTACTTCGTTGATTTGATGAGCAGGGTGTTCAGTGAGTTCCTCAATATGTTTGTGGTGGTCTTCGTAGATGACATTTTGATTTTCTCAAAGAGTGAGGAAGAGTATGCTCAGCATTTAAAAGAAGTCATGGATACTCTTCGAGCACATCAGTTGAAAGCCAAATTCTCCAAATGCCACTTCTGGAGAGAGGAAGTAAGATTTCTTGGACATGTGGTATTCAAGGAAGGGTTAGCCGTAGACCCCGCAAAAGTAGTTGCGGTGCAAGATTGGAAGGTTCCATGGAATGCGACCGAGGTCCGGAGCTTCCTCGGGCTAGTGGGCTTTTACTGAAAGTTCATCAAAGACTTTGCGAAAATCTCAGCTCCGCTTACAAAGTTGATGAAGAAGAACCTAACTTTCAACTGGGATTTGGATTGCGATATTGCTTTCCAACGATTAAAGAGAGATCTAACAACAACCCCAGTTCTGACATTGCCGGATGGGAGCAAGATGTTTACCGTATACAAGGATGCATATGGTATGGGACTAGGTGCTGTCTTGATGCAAGAAGGGAAGGTAGTAGCTTGTGGATGCAGACAGTTGAAAGTACATGAGAAAAACTACCCAACCCACGATTTAGAGTTGGCTGCCATCATCTTTGCGCTTAAGTCTTGGCGCCATTATCTCCTAGGTGAGAAGTTTGAATTATATACTGACCATAAATCGTTGAAGTACCTTTTCTCGCAGAAAGATCTTAACTTGAGGCAACAAAGGTGGATGTAATTCTTGGCATCCTACGATTTCGAGTTTTCCTATACCCCTGGCAAGGGCAATGTGGTAGCAGACGCCTTGAGTACAAAGAAGCTGACCTTAAGCCCTCTCTTTGTTGAAAGGCAAAGCTTGGAGTACATAGCCAATTTTGACTTTTGACCCTCCATCGATCATGTGACTGGTTTGTTAGCATCGCTAGAAGTGCGACCTACTCTGTTGGAATCAATAGGAACCGCGCAAAGTGAAGACCCTCAACTAGTTGATGTGATGGACAAGCTAATTAGGGGTGATACTTCTAGTCACCTCAATAGATACTCCATCGATGATAAAGGTTGGTTAAAGTGGGATGGAAGGCTTTGCGTCCCACAAGCAAGGGATTTGGTGAAGAAGGTTCTCGAAGAGGCATACCATTCCAAGTTGACTATACACCCAGGTAGAGACAAAATGTATAAAGACGTAAAAAGAGTTTTCTTTTGGAATGGCAAGAAGAGGGATGTAGCTGAATTCGTCGCTAAGCGTTTGATATGCCAGCAAGTCAAGGCGGAGCAAAAGAAGCCTGGTGGCTTGCTTCATCCTCTAGAAGTCCCGTAGTGGAAATGGGATAGCATTTCAATGGACTTTATTGATGAGCTCCCTAGGTCAAGAAGGGGCAATACCAGTATTTGGGTAATAGTGGACAGGCTCACAAAAAGCGCTCACTTTATACCCATTAAAAGTAGGAGGACTGCCTCATCTTTAGCATCCATTTACCTTAAAGAGATAGTTCGACTCCATGGGATACCCTCCAGCATTGTGAGTGACCAAGATCCTATCTTTACGAGCGAGTTTTGGAAGAGCTTGCAAGAGTTGTAGGCACATAACTATGCTTAAGCACGACCCTATCAACCTCAAACCGACGGTCAGACGGAAAGGGTGAACATGGTATTAGAAGACCTCTTGAGACTATGCATTCTTGACTTTGGAGGAACATGGGAAGATCATCTTCCTTTGGTGGAGTTTGCCTACAACAATAGCTACCAAGCCACCATAGTCATGGCACCATTCGAAGCTTTATATGGAAGACCATGCCGATCACAACTTGTTAGTGGGAGGCTACAGACAAGCTCATACTTGGACCAGATATGATTAGAGAGACTTCAGAGAAAGTGGACGTGATACGAAGAAGAATGAAGACTGCCCAAGATAGACAGAAGTCCTACGCAGATAAAAGAAGGACCGACCTTGAGTTTGAGGTTGGGGATAGGGTTTTCCTTAAAGTATCTCCTTTGAGGAACGTCATTCGCTTCAGATCCGCAGGAAAGTTGGCACCGAGATTTGTAGGGTCGTTTCCTATCATTGAAAAGATTGGGAAGATGGCTTACAGAGTAGAGCTACCCGAAAGATTGGCTGGAGTTCATAATGTCTTTCACGTTTCTCACCTACGAAAGTGCTTACATGAGTCTGCGGAAGTGGTGGAACCAAGCATATTAGAGGAAGTAGAAGTAGAACGAGAGGCGACTGTGAGAAGGGTTCCAACTCGTATCTTGGGTACAGAAGTCAAAAAGCTACGCAACCGCGAAGTCAAACTTGTTAAAGTTCAATTGAGTGACGCTGAGGAAGACGCCACTTGGGAGATTGAGGCCAAGATACGTGTAGCCTACCCTTTTCTTTTTGAGGGTGCATCTTTGATCTCTTTTTCCTTAAGTTGTTCATGCTCGTATCTATCTTTTTAGTATTTTTCCTCAGTGTTATCCTCGATCCTTAGGTAGAAACCAATGTATTTGAAACATGTTATGATTGATGGTTGCAAGTGGTTGCTAGTGGTTGCTCGTGGATGCATAAACACACACATTAGGTGTTAGATCGGCTCAGTCACTTTCATATTGCATATGCATATATGTACTTGTACATGATTGAAACTTGATGTGTTATCATGCGGAAGTTGCATTTGTATGAATGATTGTGCACTCATGTAGAAAGTATGATTAGGGATTATTGCATACATAATGGACTCATGGCACCAACATGACTTGTATTAAGGAGGTCAACTGAAACAGTAGACCGCCTGATTTTGCATTTGATAAGGACATGTACACACACTATGCATATGATCATGAAGCATTAAAAGTCTTTCTTTTAAGGACAATGGACGCCTGTGTTTGATGGTTGAGTAGATGGACGATTGGATGGTAGGGTATACGTTCTTCTTGACTTGAAGATTTCGAGGACGAAATTCTTTAAGGAGGGGAGAATTTAACACCCCATATTTTCTATAAACATTAAAGTACCGAATTAAAGAATAAATAATTACAAATGTAAGGATTAAGGGAAACGGGTTATGCCATTGTGTTCGTCTCGGAATTCTGCTTGAGATAGAGTCTGAGTTTGCGTAAATCGGAATCCGTATAAAGGAGTTATGACCTTCAGAAGATTCAGAATTTAAAATAAATAGCTCAGAATAAAGTTTAGAAAAATCAAAATTCAAAATCAGAAACAGAAGCGGGATGGGCAGGAAATTTCCCGCCCAAGGCCAGGTCGACCTCCCCGTATACAGGTCGACCTGGAGGTCGACCTCCCCCTCGGGTAAGATCTGAAATCTGACGTGTTTTCTCTTGTGACGAATTGCTATGTCATTAGGGCTTGCGTGGCACATTCTGGTTGGTTCTCCTAGGTTTGAATGGCATTGATTTGCTCTAGGTTAATCTGACGGCTCCTATTAAATCAAACTTCTATATAAGCAACCTAAATCTAAACCCTAAAGCCACACAAAAATATTCCTAAGACCGTCATGCTGTCAACACTCAACCTAGAGTAGCCGCCATTCTCATTCAACTAGAAAGCAAGTAGGAATTGCAAATCAAATCTAATTCAACTAAGAGAATTCAACGTTTACAACAAAGGAGAGCTATTCAAATTCAGAAATCAAATCCCAGAACTCAAGGTTAGCCTCCTTTTTGTAAGTCCAGTTATCATTTAGACCTAAACGATATTAGAAATGTGACTAAATAAATGGATATAGAACATCGCCAAATGAAAATCTATGCCTATCCTTTCTGCTAAAACTGAATTGATTAAGACCATGACTCTTATCATGTTTGTGATCATGTTGTATGTAATATAATGATAAATGTTAAATGCTTTGAAATAGATCCATATGTTGTACAATTCATCAATGACATATTATGTTGTATATTTTGGCGATGATATAAATTGGGAATGACATATTATAATTTGGCGATGGAATATCATATTGTGTAATTTGGTGATAACATACCATATTGTATAATTTGGCGATGGATATCATATTGTGTAAATTGGCGATGATATACTACGTTGTATAATTGGGCGATGACATTTTATGTCGCATGATTTGGTAATGACATCTATATGTTGTATGTCAATTTGGGAATTTTATGCAAGTTCAACCATGTTCACATATACGACCCAAAACTACATGCTAATATGATTAGGTTCATGTTAGATTAGATCCAACTAATTTGCAAAGTTCACAATTACATGCCTAATGTTAAGTTTATGTAATTCTATGTAAAATCCCTATTTCATGATTCATGTTGAGTAGATCTAGATTTGCAAGTTCATAATTAAGTGTATATTGTTCTATGCCATATTCGTATGACACATGTGTAGTTAGATCCATATTTTTATGATGTTAGAATTATTACATGTTCCTCTTTTTCCCCTTTTATGTATAAGTTAGGCAATGTATCGAGCCTAACATTTTACGTGATTTATGCGAACGTTTAATGTGGGTAACGTTGGGGAAAAAAATGAAATTATATATAATTGGCATATTTGGCTCATGAACATGTAAATGTTTTATGGCATAAAGTGGTATAAATTTTTATACCTAAAATTATCAGCTTGATTTAAAAAGGAAAGTGGGGCTTGACTTGAATGACAATAATTTACATATATATATAAAGAGGTAAATATGTAAATTTAGAAAAGACGAATGTGCATAACCCGAGGTTAGATTGAGTTACGGTGTAAGACTGCCCGGAACCGCCCGGCACATCCAGCAATCGTAACAATATATATCTAATGTGGGAGGTTAGTGCATCGAGCTCAAAGGAACCCGAGGTTAGACTGAGTTGCAGTGTAAAACTGCCTGAACCCGACTGGCACATCCAGTAACCGCAACAATACTTGTCTAATGTGAGTGGTTGGTGCTTTATTAAATAAATTAAAGCTAAGTCAGGAATGGTAGGGCTAAGTTAATTAAGGCAACACTTAACCAATGCAACATGTTAACTAAACTGATGGGTGGGGTTAGGTTAACTTGGATACTTAACCAATTTAACATGTTGACTAGAAACCCTAGTAACGGGGACCCATTTCAGCAGTAACCCACATAGCTGTATCATGGTACCCTGACCTAGGCAGGGTGGGGCACGATTACTGGGCAGATTATAAGCAGTCAAAAACGACGGCGGTTGGTGCGTCAGTGTAGGTTCCAACGGAGTACGGACGTGCATGTATTCCAGAGTGGAAAAAGCAGGCACTGGGCATCAGTAGTTATGCACTGTGCATCTTGAATCATGTCGGGTTGCCGCCATAGGATTTGATACACCCCATGGTGGGACTAGCACATGTATCTACAATCGAGTAGGGCCGTATGACACATGTGGAAAACGCGTGCGAGTAGGAGCCGATCAATGAAAAGGAATCAATGAGTTTGAACTCATGATAATGGTTGAAATATCTAGTAGGTGCAGAGAATATGGACATGAGTGCGATAGTATGATTAGTTTATCTTGCCTTATTTATCTCGCCCTGTTATCTTACCTTATCCTATGTTACCTTATTTCCTTGTTATTGTCATGTGTCCAGTTTATTCAAGTCATGGTTCTCTTATCAGTTTACATGCTGAATAATCACTGGATTTACCAGACTTATGTTTGACCCATTTTCTTTCGTCCTCTTTTCTTCCTTCCCCCCCCCCCTCAAGTACCCAGGTAGGGAATAGATCAGCTTAATTTGGACCGTTCGTCTTTCCAAGCTTGAAGACTCCGTGATGTATAGCTTGGAACTTCTTATCTTTGGCTATGGCTTTGGACACACTACTACTTGGGGATTTATGCAGTTTTATTTTGTTCTATGCTTCTTTATGTAATAATCAAGATAGAGATTCTAATGTAATGACTTGGAAGTTGATTTGAAACAGTTTGCTATAATGTTTTGTTATGAACCATGTTTGAAATAAAGTTAGTTTTTTTTTGCTGCTTATATATGTCTGTCTTGTAAATTATCTGTGTCTTTTACCTACAATGCTCCACCAAAGTTAAGGCATTCCCTTTGTGAGTGACCTTTACGAAGGTAGGGTGTTTCAATGTACCCTAATTACTACCCCCAAGCAATTGGCTCCCTTACGTGTAAATACCCCATGTCCGCCCCATAGTAGGGTGTATTACTTCTTGTGGTGGCAGCCTATAGAAGGATACAAACTTGTTTGCTGGTGCTACAATGGCTTATTTCCCCCTTATAGACCGGACCCATGCATATTCATGACTTTGATGGAACGCGCCTGTATACACCCCCTTTCTGATGAACCTCTTGCTATCAGTTCAGTATACGTGCCCTATCCCCTACCTAGTGAGGGGTTCTCGTTTAGTACCAGAATGAGTTATTGACTAATATGGGACCCACACAGGAGATGACACAAGTCAAACCCCTGAACTTATGTCCCTAGTTAACTAGGATTTTAACAGGTTAAGCCTTACAGATTAACAAGTTCGCCTAACCGCCACAGATTAACAAGTTAAGTTTTGTTGGTTAACAAGTTCATATAACTCCAACTAATTAAACATGTTAAGTATTACAGGTTAACAGGTTCATATAGCCCCAATAGATTAAGCAGGTTAAATATTACAGGTTAGCAGGTTTATATAACCCCAACAAACTAAACGGGTCTACTTAACCCCATAGTAACAGATTTACTTAACCCCACAAATTTAACAGATTCCACAGGATACTTACAGTATCGTTAACATGTTCCGCTTAATCCTTGAATTAAGCTAACAGATTTACATTTTATACACCCAAAATTTCAATCATATTCCATAGTACAAGATATGCCCCAAATTTTCAGTCATATTCCACAGTACAAGATATGCCCCAAATTTTCCTCTTTTATTTTTATTCCCTAACATCCCCCCAATTGTCCCAATTTTCGTTCATACATATGTCTCATACGAGATTAGCCTAGGCTCGAAGGTAGCGTTGGCTTATAAAATAAAAAGGGAATAAGAGAGGGAGAAGAACAAAAATTTGCATATATTAACAGAAATAGGCATATACTAACAACTGAACAGCAGAACTGGTGTATGGAAGAATACATGTAATTATAGTAGAACTATTTAGATATGAATTAGTTTCTTAATAGGCATAGGCTCAGATCCAGGTTTATTAACATGTCAAGGCAACTGTTAAATTTTTATATCTGAAATTAACATGAACTCACAAAGATTGGATTTAAAGAACAGCGGATAATATGCTGATGTTGCAGAAAGGATTCTTGTATAAGTCAGATAAGAATTATCTTGATTCAATCCAAGTTTCGGTAGCATCTCCCCATCTTCATCTTAAATTTTTAGAATAGAGGTTTGAGGAAGAAGTATGAAGAAGTGAATTGATTTAATAGGAGTTCATGCCTTTATATAGAGTTTACAAGACAATCCTTAACCGTCAGATCCCAGATCCTAGTTTCTAAATCTAATCTGTTCAGAAAAATAATGAACCTGGTTAACAAAATAGTCCAGAAATAGAAGAATGAACGTCGCCGATCACGAGTGGGTTTACCCACCCCTACCTGGGTCGACCCATAGGTTGACCCAAACCAGGCGTGGGTCGACCCCCAACGGGTCTGGTTCCCTCCTTGCCACCTTCATTTACCGCTTCGTTCTTTTTGAATTGGTTTGATTTATATTTACATATTTCCTACTCATATGTATACAAATTTCCAAACTCTTTCTCTTCCTTATAAGATGTCTGTTTTACGCAAACTTGGAGTTTATCTGAACCAGAATTCCAAGACAAACCCAATGGTATAATCCTTTTTAGTCAATATCCACCATTTAATTAAGTATCCTTTAGTTTATTGTTAATAATGTCCTTTAAAATTACGGGGTGTTAGATTTTCCCCTACTTAAAGGATTTCATCCCCGAAATCTCCAAGTTAAGAAGAATGCTTATTACATCCACCTATAATCATCTACTCATCCATCATCCATAGGCATCCATGGTCCTTAAGAAATTTATAATGCATGTATGAACATATGCAAAGGTGTGTGTATATGTTCCTATGCTAATTGGAAAATCAGGCGGTCTACTGATTCAGTTGACCTCCTTAATGCAATATATGTTTGTGCCATGAATCCAAAATGTATGCAAATAGTCCTAGTATATCATGTAATTTCTATATGTGTGCACGATTATTCGTTCAAATGCAACATCCATATGATGATACATCCATTTTCACTTATAAAAATATAAATTACACACATCCATATGCAGTATGAGAGTGTTTGAGCCGATCTAGTGCCTAATGTGTGTATATGCATCCACTAGCAACCACTTACATCCACTTGCATCCATCAAACATAACATGTCTCAAACACATGTTTACACCTATTGGTTTTCTACCTAAATGTCGAAGATTTGATCGATAGGATATACTCAAATGATATAAGCAAGTACGAATAAAAGCTTGGAAAAAGAAGTTAATAACATACCCTCGAAAAGAAGAGGCACGAAGCGTGAATTTGTCTTCAGTCTCCCAAGTTGCATCCTCGCATTTTTCTCCCCATTGCACTTTCATTAACTTAACCTCTCTATTGCGTAGTTTCTTAACCTCTTATCCAAGTATACGGGAAGGAACTCGTCTAAATGTTGCCTCCCTTTCTACCTCTACTTCCTCAAGCATGCTCGGCTCAAACACCTCTGCTGTATCATGAAGACATTTCCGTAAATGGGAAACATGAAAAACATCATGAACACCCACCAATCTCTCTGGTAATCTCACACTATAGGCCATCTGACCTATCCTCTCTACTATGGGAAATGGCCCTACAAACCTTGATGCCAATTTCCCTACAGATCCAAAGCGAACCACGTTCTTCAGAGGTGATACTTTGAAGAAAATCTTGTCTCCTACCTTAAACTTAATGCCAGTCCTTATCTTATCTGCGTAGGACTTCTTCCTGTCCTGAGCTGTCTTCATGCTTCAACGGATAAGACCAATCTTTTATGAAGTATCTCTAATCATCTTAGGTCCAAGTAGAAGCATATCTGTAGATTCCCACCCACAATTCGGTGATCTGCAAGGTCGTCTATATAGTGCCTCGAAGGGTGCCATACCTATACTTGTCTGATAGCTGTTGTTGTAGGCGAACTCCACCAATGGGAGATTCTCTTCCCAAGTCCCTCTGAAGTCTAGGATACATATCCTCAAGATCCTCAAGAACTCTATTTACCCTCTCAGTTTATCCTCCCAAGTGCCTCTTGCAAGCTCTTTCAAAACTTGCTAGTGAAGATGGGGTTACGATCACTCACTACGCTAGAAGGTACTCCATGTAGACGGACTATCTCACGAAGATAGACTGATGCCAACCATGATGTTATTCTCTTACTCTTAACAGGAATGAAATGAGCTCTCTTATTAAGTCTGTCTACCATAACCCAGATACTGGTGTTGCCTCTCATTAATCTAAGCAAACCATCAACAAAATCCATAGAGACGCTCTCTCACTTTCATTGTGGAACCTTCAAAGGATGAAGCAAACCGCCAGGTTTCTATTTTTCAGCTTTTACTTGCTGGCAAACTAAACATCAAGCTATAAACTCGGCTACATCTTTCTTCATCCCGATCCAAAACAAAATTCTCTTCATGTCTAGGTACATATTATCGTCGTCCGGATGGATAGTCATCCTAGAATGATGGGCTTCCTCAAGAACTGTACTCAACATATCTCCAACTTGTGGAACACAAATCCTCTCATCTCGCCGTAGCCACCCTCTGTCATCTATGGAATATCTACTAAGGTGACTAAAAATCTTCCCTCTACATAGCCTATCCAAGATGTCTACTATCTGTGGGTCCACTCGCTGTGAATATCCTATTTGATCCATAAGAGTAGGTCACACCTCTAAAGATGCCAACAAACCGGGTGTAATATCCGTAGATGGCCTAAAATCGAAGGTCGATATGTACTCCAAACTATGCCTCTCTATGAATAGAGGACTCAAGGTCATACTCTGCCTACTCAACACATCCGTCACTACATTACCCTTTCCAATGGTATAAGCAGTCTCAAAGTTGTAAGACGCTAGGAACTCCATCCATCTTTGCTGTCTCAAATTGTTATCCTTCTATGAGAACAAATACTTGAGCGACTTATGGTCCGTGTATAACTCGAATTTTTCTCCAAGGAGATAATGCCGCCACGTCTTAAGTGCGAACACTATATCAGCCAACTCTAAATCTAGGGTAGGGTAGTTCCGCTCAAGAACTCTCAAATGTCTACTACCGTAGCATATTACCCTTCCCTCTTGCATCAAGACGGCTCTAAGCCCTGTACCACATGCATTAGTGTACATTGTGAGCACCTTACTCCCATCAAGAAAAGTCAAAGCTAGGGATGTTGTTAGAGCCCTCTTCATCCGTTGAAAAGCTTCCTCACAATCAGTACTCCAAGAAAAGGTCAGATTCTTCTTTGTCAGTCTGGTGAGTGGGACTGATATCTTTGGGAAGTCCTTGATAAAATTCCTATAATAGCCCGCCAAACCTACAAAACTTCTCACCTCCGTTGCATTCTTTGGAACTTTCCAATCTTGATCTGCAACTACTTTCGTGGGATCCACCGCTATCCATCCTTGGAGACCACATGCCCTAGAAATCTTACCTCCTTTCTCTAAAAGTGACACTTGGAGAATTTTGCCATAAGCTGGTGTGCTCTGAGAGTCCACAAAAACTCTCCTAAATGTATAACATTCTCTTCCACACTCTTCGAGAAAATCGGGATGTCATCCACAAAGACAACTACGAATTTGTTTAGAAACTCTTACTCATTAGATCCACAAAATATGCAGGTGCATTCATCAACCCAAAAGGCATGACTAGCCACTCAAAGAAGCCATATCGAGTTCTGAAAGTGGTATTATCTATATTGTCCTCGTCCACCCTCAACTGATGAAATCCCATGGCCAAATCTAATTGCGAAATAACAGATGCGCCAACAAATAGGTCAAACAGATCGTTAATCCTCAGGAGTGGGTGCCTATTCTCCTTGGTGAGCTTATTTAACTCCCAGTAATCCACACATAAACGAAGTGAGCCATCCTCTTTTGTTGCAAATACGACTGGAACACCCCATTTTGATATACTTCGCCTAATAAATCCCTTCTCAAGTCGCTCCAATACTTTCTTGCTAAGCTCCCTCTTCTCCCTAGGACCCATGTGGCGCACATGCAATGCGACCGTCTTCACATTATCCACCAAGTATATCCAAAAATCAATCTCACGCCTCGGAGGTAACCCAAGAACCTCATCAAAAACATCCGGATACTCATTGACTATGGGAACAGATCGCAAATCATCGGTAGAAGCATCAAGTGATTCCAGGAAACTAAGCATGGAAGTCTCCTTTGGGCCACAGGAAATCTCGAGAGTCCTCCCTCGGCAAGTAAAAAGTCTAATGGCCATACTTTCACAGTCTAGGATGGCACCATATTTGGCTAGCCAGTCCATCCCTAGAATCAGACCATAGCCCATAAAACCAAGCACATACATGTCACGCTCGAACTCGATGCCTAACAAAGATATCCTCAAATCCCGACATATCATAGACAGATGATTCGTCCCCCCAATGGGTTTTAAGACGATAACGGGATCAGAAACAATACTAGTACTAAGGTGCAGAGACTCAATCACAGAACTAGATATAAAAGAATGAGAAGTGCTAGAATCAAAAAGAGTCGTAACTAGATGATCGAAATGGGAAATCAAACCTTCAACAGAAACTTCCTATCTCTGTCTGGTCCACTGGCCTCGAGAGCATACCCCTGCCCTTCAAAACATCCTTCCCTTTTCCTCTGTGCTTGCTTCTTCGAGCATTCCCTAGTATAGTGTCAAACTTCACCACAGTTGAAACAAGCATTCTTCCTTTTTCTGTAATCCTTAACCAAATGACCCAAGCTCGCATAACCAAGACATTTCTTCTTGCCTTGAGCTTTGTCGTTCTTTCCACCCTTCTTTTGCGTTTCTTTCTTGAGCCACACTTTCTTGTTTTGAGTCTCATTGGTCTTAACCTCTTTCTTCTCATCCTTACCCTCTTCATGCATGAATGCCACGTCAACAAGTCTCTCAATTTTGCCCCTATCGGTATATGGAACAATGCTAATGCTTGGAGAGGTTGATTTAATCCTCTCGCATACCTTAAAGCTTTCTTGTGTAGATTATTCACCAGTTCTAGACCAAACCTTACCAACTGATTGAACTTATTGGCATACTCTTTAACAGACATACTTCCTTGCTTAAGTGCTAAGAATCTCTCCGTCTGCATACTCTTTTCTGCCTGAGAAAGAAACTTCGTCTTGAATCTCTATCGAAAATCAACCCAAGTATCAACTGGACGCCCTTCTTGCGTCACGTCCTACCAAAACAAAGCCTCGTCCTTAAGCTGCCATGTGACAAACTGTATCTTCCTATAGTCGTCGACCTCAAAAAGTCCAAAAAAGTTCTCTGTCTCTCGCAGCCAATTCCGT
Source organism: Allium sativum (assembly GCA_030737875.1). Lineage (NCBI taxonomy): Eukaryota > Viridiplantae > Streptophyta > Magnoliopsida > Asparagales > Amaryllidaceae > Allium > Allium sativum. Next base: position 252,379,247 of record CM060919.1, read on the forward strand.
GCTTCCACAAAGCTTTCAGTTCTATGGAATGGTTTTCCTCCTATAGCACAGAAGTCCTTGCATATCATAGAGAAATTATCTACTCGCGAAGGTGGAGGAACAATGGCTACAGCTAGGGGAGGGGCTTCTCCTTGGCCTCCAGCAGGTGTCGAAGCCTCAAGTATCTATGGAACGAAGCCGGTATCTAAGCACGCTCATAAAGATTTGGTTCCCCGGACATGCTGAAAAGAAAAGGAAAAGGGATCAAACAGAGAATCGAATGATATTTATCTAGCCTTAAGGAATATGATTTTTTTAAAACAGGTTTTTGTTTGAAAATACTTTGCTTTTGAAAACAATTTTTCAAATTTTTACCCGATCTTGTAACCTTCAGCTCTGATATCAAATGTGACACCCTACGTTCGTTAATGTCTCTATTTATCAGAATGCATTAAGTTCCGTGAAGCATTATAGGTAAACATAAATAGAATCTCACAAGACATATATAAAAACGGCAACGAAAATTTAAAACTTCATTATTTAGTAGAAAACATTGTCGTCTCAAAGGCAGTTACAACATCAGGCTAAAATATCGAAAACAAATACATCAAACTAAAATATATGTCTTGCACTAAAAACCATTAGAGTACAAAATGTAAAATCATAATGCCCAATAATAGCCATAACAAAGTAGACAAGTAGTCAAAGCAATACATCAAAGCAGTTCCAGGTCCAAGCAGAAACGAAGAGAGTCATAATCACGACTGAGCGTTCCCACCCTGAGGACCTGAGCGCAAGGGGGTGGGGGTAGGGGAAGGAAAGCGAGAATGGGAAACAAAAAGGGTCAGACATAAAGTCTAGTGAGTCCAGTGACTTTCGGCATGTAAATAAGTAAAAGTATCAAGAAAGGTAAATAAAATGAATAAGATATAATGGTGGCATACAATAGGTATAAATAGGATGAACAAGATAAGTAGACTAAACGGGGTAAACTATGTTTCTCAACTACTTTTCTCTGCACAATGCTAGTATACAGGATTAGGTGTTCCCTAATATAACAGAAACAGAATGATCCTAACAGAAACATAATGGTAGGTTTAGTTGTACTCTAGTTACATAACTGGTTTTACCCCAAACAGAATTAACAGGTATCTCAACAGAATATAACGGGTGTTACCCCCAAACAGAAATAGCAGACACCCTAACAGAAATAGACATGACTAGATGCACCCAAATTACAACCCCCAAGCAATCGGCTCCCTGATATGCAAATACCCTGTGTCGTCCCTACAGTAGGGTGTATTACTTCCTAAAGTGGCAACCTACAGAAGGACACAGACCTATTTACTGGTGCTACAACGGCTTATTTTCCCCCTACAGACCGGATCCATGCACACTCATGACTCCATTGGAACTCGCCCGTATACACCCTCTTTCAGATGAACCTCTTACTATTAGTTCAGTATGCATGCCCTAACCCCTACCTAGTGCGGGGATCCTGTTTAATACCAGAATGGGTTACTGACTGATATGGGCCCCATACAGCAGATGACACAAGTCAAACCCCTAAACTTGTGTCATCAATTAACTAGGATTTTAATAGATTAGGCCTTACAGATTAACGGGTTAAGTTTTATAGTTAACAGGTTCATATAACCCCAACAGGTTAAGTGTTACAGGTTAACAGGTCCATATAACCCCAACAGATTAAATGGGTTAAGTATTACAGGTTAACAGGTTCATATGACCCCAATAGATTAAATAGATCTACTTAATCCCATAGTTTTAATAGATTTGCTTAACCCCGCAGATTTAACATAATCCACAGGTTATTTAAAGTTTCATTAACATGTTCCACTAAACCTTACTATAAGTCTACAGATTTACATGTTCATACACCCCAAATTTCAGAAATATTCCACAATACAAGGTATGCCATAAACTTTTAGTCATATTCCACAGTACAATATATTCTACAGATTTTCCTCTTTTATTTTCATTCCCAAACATCCCTGAATTGTCCCAATTTTCGTTTATATGTATGTCTCATACGAGGTCCAAGACTCGAAGGTAGCCTTGGCTTATAAAATAAAAAGGGAATAAGAGAGGGAGAAAAACAGAAATAGGCATATAATAACAGAAATAGGCATATAATAACAACTGAACAGTAGAACATGTGTATGGAAGAATACATGTAATTATAGTAGAATTGTTTAGATATGAATCAGTTTCTTAGCAGGCATAAGCTCAGATCCAGTTTATTAACATGTCAAGGTTACTACTAAATTTTGATATCTAAAAGTAACATGAACTCACATAGATTTGATTTAAAGAACAGAGGATAATATGCTGATGTTGCAGAAGGGATTCTGGTAAATCAAATAAGAATTGTCCTTATTCAATCCAAAATTCGGCAGTATCTCCCCATCTTCATCTTAAATTTTTAGAATAGAGGTTTGAGGAAGAAATATGAAGAAGTGTTATTGATTTAATAGGAGTGCATGCCTTTAAATAGAGTTTACAAGACAATCCTTAACTGTTAGTTCCTAGTTTTTAGATCCAATCCGTTTATAAAAATAATGAACCAGTTTAACAAAACAGTCCAAAAACAGAAGAATGAACGTCGCTAGATCGTGAGTGGGTCGACCAACCCTCACCTAGGTCGACCCACCTGACCTTCGGCCGACGCATAGGTTGAGCCAGACCAGGCGTGGGTCGACCCCCAGTGGGTCTGGTTCCCGCCTTGCCGTCTTCATTTCCCTCTTCGTACTTTTTGAATTATTTTGAATTGGTTTGATTTACATATACAGATATCCTACTTATATGTATACAAGCTTCCAACCTTTATATCTTTCTCATACAATGTCCGTTTCACGCGAATTGGTAGTCTATCTGAACCAGAATTCCTAGACGAACCTAACGGTACAGTCCGTTTTACTTAATTTCCACCATTTAACTAAGTATCCTTTAGTTTATTGTTAATAATGTCCTATAAAATTACGGGGTGTTACATCTACCATATCTCTCGTTTTCTTTGGCTATGAAGCACACGTTAGCTTGTTCGTTATCACTTTCATTGTCGCTTTCAAAAGATGAAGAATTTGAGTTATCCCATGTTACTGAAAAGGATTATCTTTTGGGTATTTTCGTATCGATACTTCTTCTTTTGTTCAGGACAATATTTTTTAAAATGTCCTTTCTTTTGACAACCGAAACATTCAATTACCGATGAAGAGGCTTTGCTATTGTTGAAAATTTTCTTTCCGTTGTTTCTTATATGTCAACAACTTTATAAAGTTTTTGGCGATAAACGCCAGGTCTTCTTCATTTGAATCTTATTCATCTTTTTCTACATGGAAAGCTAATTTATTTTTATCCTGTGCATGAACTCTTTTTGTCTGCAAATTTACTTCATATGACATTTGATTTCGTATTAACTCTTCTGGTTTCATGGCTAAAAGATCATTAGCTTCTTCAATTGCCAAGACCTTTCTTTCCCAATCTTCTGCTAAAGAGTTTTGGATTTTTGATACTATATCAAAATTAGAGTATTTTTCTCCTAAGCCCAATAAAAAATGATAAATGTCTTGAAATTTATAGTATATATCACTAATAGATTCATTTTCATTCATATTAAAATTCAAATATTAATTCTTAACCATGGATATCTTGCTTTGCTTTACTTTGTTAGTTCCTTCGTGAGTTACCTTGAGTATATGCCATATATCATGTGCCGTATTACATATACATATATAATTAAACTCATTTCTATCCAAGGCACAATGCAACATATTCATAGCTTTAGCAATTAAAATAGCATCAGTTTTCTGTGTATTTGACCACTGAGAATAGTTGGTAGTGGTAATATACATTCTTTTTGAGTGATATTCCATGTTTCTAATCCATTGTCTTACATATAAATTCTCATTAGTGTAGCCTAGTAATTATAGTTCATGCCACTGAAAAGTGGAAGTCATGTAGTGTATTGACCTTCTATAAAACTTATGTTCATACTGGTGTCAGTGTTGCTTTCCATACTATCGAGTTATCAAATAATTGTTTTTTTTTAAATAGGTAAACTGCCTCGCTAAAAACCTGCACTAGGACTCAGTATGAGTACTAGGCAGGGAAAAAGAGTGCCGTGCTTTATTGACAACGAATCAATAAAAATGTACAGAGTACAAAAGTCAGCTAACAACAAAATTAAACAGCTTCCTACCCAAAATAAATCACAATTAAGACATAACCGACAACAAATGAAAAAAACAAGTCACTCAATAGACACGTGCCATTAGAGCATAACACCACACATTAACTAAAGGAAATAATCACTTCAGAACTAGTTCTTCCCCAAATAAAAGAACCTGCAAACTCGAAAATGAATCATCCCGCATCCAAAAGGTTGAATCCCCAATGCTCGGCGATATCCATGTACAAACTACTCCCATCCTTCCTATTTCTCGATCTACCAGGTAAGTATCTTACTTCAATTTCTATAAACTCCCACCGTCTGTACTTGTCCCAAAATTAATTACTGTGTGATTTCAGATTCCTTTCATTCCATATGAGATAAACAGTCGTTGTGATTGCGCAAAAAGCGGCGTCTTGACTGAAGGTAGCGGAGGAGAAAGTATTCTTGAGAACCTCGATTTCGTCTTTCAAAGATAGAGAGCTCGTTTGAGATGGAACAATTCCCAATTTTAGCTGACATCTAACCCATAGGTAAGCAGAATATAAGCAGTGGAAAAACAGGGGATCTCTAGATTTAGTCTCTTCATGACATAGGACACACATTAGATCGATGTTATAACCCCACTGTATCATGATATCTTTTGTACCTAGACGGTTTAGAACAGCTTTGTAAGTACACACTGACATTTTTGGATTGTTTATATGATGCCAAACCACTTTACGCCAGACCGGTTCACTTTCATGGGTCCTAGCAATGTCCCATGCTGAATAGAATGTGAACCCATCCATTTTATTAAGCCAGCTCCAGTAGTCGTCGTCACCATTGGACTGTTAACTTATCTCATTGATTTGTGAAGCAATTTGCCTCGCATCCGCAAGATAATTAGGATTTAGGACTCCGTCCTGTATAATATAACTGATAACATATTCTTCTCCACTAAAAAGGCTAAGATGATCCCATTCTAACAATTTCACCATGATATCACTGTTAATCCATGGGTCGAACCATAACATAGTATCCCGACCATTGACAATACATCTTTTAATGAAATTTAGACTCTGTTGTCTATGTCTAAGGATTGTCTTCCAAGTTTCAGAGCAATTATTGTCGACATTCATAGCCCAAATTTTTTTCCGTTACAATATCTTTTCAACATCCAATTTTCCCATAAACTCTTGCTGCTAACGAAATGCCAAATAAGTTTAAGGGTTGCCGCTATTTTCCTTTGAAATTACGTAGTCCTACCCCTCCTTCAGCCTTAGGTGTGCACATCTTATCCCAAACAATTTTGTGTCTTTTTCCCACCCAGATGAAGTTTGCACATAGTTTGTTAATTTTACTTATCGTAACCTTCGGTATTTGATAAGTCATCATCAAATACAAAACCATAGGTGTTATCACAGTGCGTATCAACTCAATCTTCCCAGCCATCGAAAGTAGTCTGCAATCCCAACTGTCCAACTTACACCTAATTTTATCAATAAGATCACCACAATCAGCGTAGCGTAAATAATTACATGAGAGAGGGACTCCCAAATATTTAATCGGAATAATGCCTTCTTTCATATTAAGCAAATGTAGCATATGATTTTTATTATTAACAACTTCAGCTAAAAAAATTTGGATTTCATGTTATTAATAATAAAACCAGCACACTCCTTTAAAAGATTTATAATATGACATATCTTCGAGATACTACTAGTCTTTACCTTAGAGAAAATCATCAAGTTATCTGCATGGATCAAAAACGTTATATAAGGCTCTAGATTATAAATAGGGTGAATCAGTTTTCCTTCCGATGCTTTACACATAAGAATAGAAAAAAATTCCATGGCCCCACAAAATAAATATGGAGAAAGAGGATCTCCAAGTCTAAGACCTCGGTTACTATGTAAAAAGCCTTTGAGGCTGTCTTGAACTAAAATAGAATAAGTAGGTGTAGATATGCAGGTTCTTATAATTCGCACCACCTTTTCGGGGAAGTCCATTCTAATTAGCATATGACATATAAAATTTCTATTAACCATCTCATAATCTTTTGGAAGATCAATTTTAATGCAAACATTTCCATTACTCTTCAAATTGAAATGTCTAATCTGTTCATGTGCAAGCAGGATATTCTCCGTGATACATCTTCCTGGAATAAAGGCTGACTGGTTGTCTGAGATAAGATGTTTGAGGTATGGCTTTATTCTGTTACATAACACCTTAGAGATAATTTTATATATTATGTTGTAGCATGCTTTGGGTCTATAATCCGAAATAGCACTAGGTTTTTTCAACATTAGGAATCAAAGTGATGAAACAGTGATTAATACCCTTTGCCAGTTTACCCGTGCTAAAGACCTCTTGAACCATTGGAAAAATGCTTTCTTTAAGATCTTCCCCGTGGCATTTAAAAAAATTTGTTGTGAAAGCATCCGGTCCCGGACTTTTGTCGTCGGGGATAGAGAAAGTAGCCTTTCCAACTTCATCAAGATTGATAGTCTCAGTTAGATGTCTTCTTCCCCTGTCATTAATCACATTGATACAATTAATTTCAGGAAAATTATTATGCATAGGGGTAGTAGAATTAAAAATTCCTAAAAAATAGTTAATAGCCTCCCTTTCAGTAATGTCTGCGTCATTAACCAGTTCCTCGTTGCTCATCAACAGATTGCTCCAATTATTTATATGTTTTCACAAAGACATTTTTGCATGAAAGAATTTTGTACATGAATCTCCTTCAATAAGCCAATTTATTTCAGCTTTCTGTCTTGCATTACACGCTTCAATATGGCATTGATCCTTCCATTTGTTATAGGAAATTCTTAGATTTTCAAAATTATTAACATCGGTTGGGTTCTCATCTATTTAGGAAAGAGTTAACCTGTGGTTCTCCTCCAGCATTTTTAGTTTATCACCATATTTATGCTTCTGTAGTTCCAGTCCTTAAGAAAAAATCTACAAATTCTCAAGAAAATTTGAAATTTATAGAGCTTTGATCCTTGCAAGTTAGGGACCAAGTAGTTTGCAGCTTTGTAAAAAGTATTTGAATAGCTCTCTTTGAGAGTCCAAGAATTTACAAATTTGAAAGGAACATTTTTGATCCCAAAGCTTTTCTTCCTGAAATTTACATGAATCGGGATATGGTCACTGAGAGGATTTGCAACCCCAAATGCATTCAACTCAGGTAAAATGTCAAGAAAATGATGATTGCATAACACATTGTCTATTTTAGTAGCAACCCCCTTCTTCCTCCACATATATTTAAAACCTGCAATAGGAATATCTGTCAAGCTAACGTTTGAAATGCAGTCGATAAGACCCGTAATGTGTCTAGATGGGACTGTAGAACCCTCTTTCTTGTTATTAGGAGATAGAATATTATTGAAATCTCCTAACACCAGCCATGAGGTGTCAACAGATTGAGATTCATTCACCACTATCATTAGGAAATTGCTAGCGTAAATAATAGTTATTCTACACTCAAAACCTCCAGCATTTTCAGCCATCAAAGAAACGTGCTGATATGTTGAATTTTGGACATTAATCTTCCAAATATTAGAATCCCACACCAAAAGAAATCTACCTTCGCTGCTTGTGCAATTGTTATCCAACATTTCCCATTTACTATGCAATTTATTTTTAAGTTTGTTTGTCATATCGTTACTGAGCTTATTTTCCAAGAGGCTAATCAAAGTTGGTATGTATTTGTTAAGGAACTTAAATAATTCAAATTGTTTACTTTCTGCATTCAGTCCCCTAACATTCCAAGCAACTATGTTGATTTAATCTTGCTTTGGCTCCTTGTCGAAACTTTAGGAGGAGCAGGTGCGGCAGATTTGCTATTTTTCTTTTTGACGTTTTTGTAAGTGTTGTCTAGTTCTTCAAAGAACTTATGATTTTTTTCTACTTTATGTGTCACGTCTATTTCTTTATCAGGTTGGTTTGGGATCTCTTCGGCAGAAGCGAGTTGTTCAACTAAGTTTTCTTCCTTAGATTCTTCCTAGTTTTCGACTATACCTTCCAGATTTTTGGAGAAGCCGCCTTCCTTTTCTATTGATGCTGTAATGTGAGCACACTGTGGCTCTCCATTCATAAATTATGTATTTGCTTTAAGGTTGTTATCATGCAATTGTATGATTGGATAGTCAGAGCCCAAAAGTTGTGTATTTTCCTTATTTTTTCGATTCTTCTCTACCTCGAAATTGTTTGTAATTTTTTTGATGTTGTCACTTATATTTAAATCTGCATTGTCTACATTCTTCTAAATTGTTGTTTCCATATGCACGTTTGAACTCTCCAAATTTTCTGATACTTCGTTAGTTTGGAATTCTATATTATTACTCGTCTGCGTTAGCATTGTATCAAGTTTAAGTTGTTTGTAGGATCCGTGCTATTTCTTGCACTTTCGTTATCATGTCCATTTATGTCAATAGAGTCCTCCTCATTACTATCAACATCAACATGATTTGCTGTTGTATCCTCCAGATTTGGATTAAACTCTTTTCCAATATATTCACTTGTTCTGTTGGCCTTAGACACCCAAATTTCATTCACTTTAGTTTTGCATTGGGCGTGAGCGTGTCCAAAAACACCGCAAACATTACAGCAAAGAGGCTTATATATATAGTCAACTCTCATTTTCAATTCTTCTCCTGTGTGCAATTAGACATCCACCTCAATTGGAAAGTTAGAGTTTGCATCAATTTTAATCAAGATTTTTGCGAAGTCGACTTTGGATTCATCTACTGTTATTTTATCCATTTTGATTAGTCTACCAATTACATTAGCAGTCGCACTCAAAGCTTCCCTATCCTATAATTCCAATTCTAAATTAGAAAACTTAACCCAAGTGGCATCGAAGATAACAGGTCTTTTCTGAATCTCATTCTGATACTCCATTTCTTGAGGATGATGATTCTATTGTCAAATAAGTATGGACCCCCTTTCAATATTCTATCGCAGCCAATGTTATTATCAAATCGAAAAATGAAGAAACCATTTTCTCTTGACAATAATTGAAAATTTCTGGATAATTTCCATATTCACACTACATGATTTTTCAGGTGGATGTAGTACAGTTTAGAGCTGTACACATAAAAAATAAGGGAATTCCTGCATTTGTTTATTGATCTGGAAGCTGCCATTTCTGAAACAACTGCCTTTTTCCTCATGTTAATCATCGTTGGGGGGGGTAAAACTAAGTTCAATGGAGTCCTCTTGTTGCTGCCCAGTTTAGCTGACGGCAACCTGCTTCCATGATTTCATCCTACCAGATGCGAGATCCGCCTAAATCGATTTCCAGTCAAAGCCTCTCATTCTGAAATTGTTGCGTTGAATCTGGAGATTGGCAGGTGCAGATCAAGCATTCGCTCCCCCGCATTCTGCAATCGAGGAAGACGTTCAGCCGTAGCAGAATTTTGAGGATTGGGTCCTCCGTCAATCCGTAGATCAGATCGCAAGTTTGTGTTTTGGTTGAGAGAAGCCCTCGCGGATTTACCCCCTTTTGTCACCGACACCCAGTCATTCGCCTCCATATTATCGGCTGCATCGTCAGCTTGTACCAACTCTTTACCTGGCCTCCGATCAGGGGGGTGTCCTGAATTGATTGGATCTAAGGAAGTATCACGTGTGAATGTTATGGTCGCCACTTTAAAAAAAAATCCAAAGAGAAATTTCTAGTATTTCAGTTATTCATCTAAACCATAGTTATGAAATAATTGTTTTATGATTACAATATGTCTTGCTCTGATACCAAATGAAAATTCTACGAGAGTAGGAACGAGTAATATGGAAATGTATGTATATGCGGAAGTCTTGATAGTGTGATATAATTTACATGATATAGTTATGAAAGAAAATATTTAATAAGAGAACTATATAAACTAATATCGCAAATAATCAAATTAAATGTCGTAAATAAAAGTAAACGACATTAGGAATTTTACTGGTTCGGAGCACCGTCCTACGTGCAGTCCCAGACTCCTTCTGAAATTTTACTAATCAACACCCTCAATTTACCTAGAGGAATAGGTAATACAATACCCGAGCAGCCGAACGGGGACCTGAGCAGCAAAAGAGGATTTCGCCTCAATAGCTGAAGAGGACTTCTTGCTTAATACAACAAATTGCTTTGATTGAGTATGTGTTCTGAATAACACTGATTAGTCACAGTTTGAGTACACCCTTCCTATAATATTAGCCTTTGTATATGTATTTGAAAGCAAGTGAAAAATAGAAAGTAAAGTGACTTATAATCACGTAGTATCGAATAGTTGAGAGCATAAGTGAATTTGAACATAAAATAGTTCAGAATAATAGATTAAATAGTTCAAGAAAGCTCATAAAGAATTGGTGATTGAAACAAATGATTCTGAAGTAAATTTATAATATATAACATGTTACAATCATTTGTAAAAAGTTTTGTTCAAAAGATATAGTAATAACTCTTGAATTAAAGAGTTTTGGCACATTAAAAAATCTCAAATTTTCAAATCTGCCTTCTAAATTTTTAATTTAGCCTTATGAAAAACGGTTATATTTTGAAATGAATGGACATGTGCACAAAATAGCATATTCAGCCGTCTGATATGAAAATTCATACGTTTGACTATTCAATCTTGAATTATTGAATGACCAGCATTCAAGCGTCCGAATTTTTCAGATCATACGTGTGATGCACATATTCTGCAAATGCCTATTCTGTTTTTATAGAAAATATAATTTATTAATTATATATATGTATACACTTAAGGAGAGATTTAACATAAGTTACCGTCTGAACACTGACTCGATTCTTTATTAACTATATCATCATATCGCCTTGTCGAGTCTTTGAGTATTTTTTTTTGATGCAAGAACTTTCGAGCACTTAGATTATATTATTCTCCTTTTTCCTATAAAAGAAGTTAGTAAGCAATATTATCGATATATAGTTGTCATAATCAGTATCAAGTTAAAAAGTGGAGGTTCTAACATCTGATAGGATGCTTTTTTAAGGGCGGTACATCTCAAAGGGACGTGGATAATGTTAACTACAGCCCTACACACGGGACATCAGGAATTCCCGCTCCCAGCCTGACTTCAAACTCCCGTCTTTGGAGCCATACAATGGCTGAACCGACCCTTCTGTGTATCTGATGCGCTAAATATGTCACATGGAAGTGCTATCAGCATCACATAACGCCATGGCTAAGTGATTCCCCTATTATTGACCGACATCGCTGCTATGTGGTTTCGATTGCTAGAGTTCGAATCAATTAGCAATTTGAAAGCATTGGTGCATGCTTCACAGAACAATTCATGGTCCACATATCCTAGCCTTAGGACATCACGATCCTCACATCTCTTAGGCAGACGTCCAATGAGACCTCGCATTCATATCCAAAAAGGTTTAATGTAGCAGTGGCGTCAGTGAATCGACCAGACCCGTCCATGATACTCATGGTTGCCGACTCTGGTATCTTGGACAAAACTGATTTCGAAATCTCCTTACGCCGAAATCCACCCAGAGACCTTGGTGAATTCTTCTTTGAAGCGGACAGGTTCTTACGGGAAAAGGATGCTAATATCGAGGTGGATGACCTCGGCGAATTCATGGAAAAGGATGGAGGACCGTCCAACTCTGAGCAAAGGAAAGGCCCTGCAGAAGAACGATAGAAATGTGCAGTTTCGGAGAAAAACCAAATATGAAAAATATAACGGGCTCAATTCTTCGTCATTAGATATATACCTCGATGTGGGAGGAACTCTTCCTTTCCCTAAACCTTCCAGGAGGGAGCCAACTCAGAAGGAATGGGATTCTAGGTTGCATTGCATGTTTCATGAAATGGCAGGTCATGCTACAAACAACTACAGGCACTTGCATGACCTTATCGAAGAGCGAATCAGACATGGAGAGCTTCCCGAATATGTCAAGCAACCAATAATCCATAACCGGCACTTACACCGCCCCATGCTCCTTGGAATAGGAGCGATCCAAGGCCTAGCAACTGTGGGATCATTATTAGCTGATATGGATTAGATCACCATGGATTTTTGATTTGTTAACAATAAGATATCTATTTATTTGTTTTAGGATTTACGGATGGCTAAGTCGACTCACATATGCGCCTGGATTAGGATTTAATCCTTGAACATGTTTTTTTCTTGACAATAAAACCATCCAATGAATAAATGGCTAAGTTGAAGTACACATGTACGACATTAGGACTTAGTCCTTGGGCGAACATTGGATTCAACGATAAACACATTGGGTTTTGTTTTGGTTATGTAATAATTATGGATTTAATAAAATGAATTTCCAAGAATGGATTAAGTTTAAGTGTACTTAAGAATCTTGTCAGGATGTGACAAGACTGCTCAATCACAAACCAAAGTATAGATTATAATCATCTCTAAACTCTAGGTATGGCTTATACCTGGAGACGGACTATCTTATCAGGTGGTGACAAGCATAATTCTATCACGAGATGAGTATGGTTCATGCTCAATTTGGATTCTAGAGTATGGTTTATGCTCGATCTAAAACTCTCAGTATGGTTTATACCTATGAAAAGGGCTACACAATGTATGGGTTATGTCGGGTTAGACCAAATACTTCATCCGACCCGCATAAGTATGAGTTTAAGGTAGCTTAACCCATATCTGACCCTATATGAGGTTGGATATTGGTTGGGTTGAAGTATGGCTTGGGTTGAGTTAAGTAGGGTTAGGTTATGTCATTTGAATACAATAAAAAAATGAGAATATGGGGGATTTTTTCTAAAAATAATATCAAAATATTCAGCATAATATATCAAATTTTAGCTAGCATAATGCATTTAAAATAACAGCTTCATTATAAGACATATTTAATTAAAATTTCATTGTAAAACACATCATATGAAATTAATTTACTACACAGATGAGCAAGTGTTTCATTTTAAAATACATTAAAATGCTTTTCAAAATATATTTGCCAAATTCTATCTAGTTTGGATTGACATGAAATATGCCTTTTTTGTATATTTATTATAGAATATACAAACATTATTCTAGGATTGTGCTATTATAATTTTAAGTGTTCGGATATTAAATTAGTTTTTTAATATAGGGTTTGGCTTGGTTAAAATAAGGTTGGGTTTAACAAAATATCAAACCCGACCCACATATAGTATGAGTTACGAATTGTAACCCATATCCGACTCGAACTAGGATGGGTTGGGTTTATGTGGGTCGGGTCGACTTGGTGGGTTGGGTAGGATTAGATATGGGTTGTGTGCTGCCCTATCTGTAAGGACGAATAACTTGCTAGGATGTGACAAGGAAACTTAATCCTGACTCGAGTATGGCTTATGCTCAGTTTGGATTTCTGGCTATGGTTTAAGCCTGAAGGGTTGAGTCACCTTGTTAGGTTTTAACAAGGAGATTCAGCTATAGATTGAGTATGGGTTATACTCACAATGAATTTTAAGCATGGTTTATGTTTGGAAAGGCTAAGAAGTATTTTCAGGATTTAGCACAGCTATTTCTCTGATTTCCTTGTAGATATGAATTATACTAGCACCTGGATTGGCCAAGTGAGGTCGTGGGTTTCTTGGATCTCTTTTACAATATAATACATCCCAAGGCAGTCGTTGAATTTCTAGCTTTTCTAAAGTATAGTGTGGCACAACCATGGAATTTTGGTTTTTGATTAATACGATCTGCGACAATCGTAGGCTTTTTGGTCTTTCATTGTTACTTAATACGATCCTGCAAGATTGTGGCTTTCTAAACTTCTATATACTGGATTTTTCTTCTTCACTATCATGGATATCTATGGCTAGTGGATTATTCAGAACACACCTTCGTTCATCAAGAAAGATAAGTTCAAAGGGTAAAGTGTTGACATGCCTTTTACTAAGGCTATCATGATTCAGATTTCAATCAGGATAAGTGTTCAAGATTTGAGCATAATCTCTCGCTAAACCAATTTACTTGGATGAAGTGCTGAATCTATTGGAAGCTTGGACACCGCATAGTTGGAGCATCAGTTCAATCAATGTTTCAGCTCAATCCAGATCGACTTAGTCTAAATTCACAATACTAGGCTTTTGATTGAAGACCACTTTGGGTCAAGTTGCTCCGAGTCGACTTATCTGGGTCGGCATGGCTTTCCATGCCTCTCTCGAAATGTTTCTCAGGTCGGTCTTACCGACCCGATGTGTGACACCCCACATCCGTTAATGTCACTCTATATCAAAATGCATTAAGTTCCATGAATTGTTATAGGTAAATAGGAACATAGTCTCACAAGACAGATATATAAAATAGCAGTGGAAATTTAAAACTTTATTTTTGAACAGAAAGCATCATAGTCTCAAATCCAGTTATAACATCAGGCTAAAATATTGGAACCAAATACATCAAATAAAAACTTTTGTCTTGCTAAAAAAACCATCAAAGTGCAGAAATCTTAAATCATAATCCCCATAAGTAGCCATATTAAAGAGGACAAATAGTTGAAGGGATATATCAAAGCAAATCCAAATCCAAGAAGAAAGAGAAAGTACTAATCACGCGTGAGTGTTCCCATCTTGAGAACCTGAGGGGTAAAGGAAAGTGAGAAAAGGAAACAAAATGGGTCAGACATGGAGTCTGGAGAGTCCAGTGACTTTTAGCATATAAAGAAATATAAGTATCAAGACAGTAAAATAAATTGGATGAGAGACAACTGTAATATATAACAGGTATAAACAGGATAGACAGGATAAACAGAACAAATAGGATAAACTATGCTTCTTAATTACTTTCTCTACTCCAATAATAGTATACCGAATTAGGTGTCTTCCAATTACTTAACAGAAACAGAATGATCCCAATAAAAATATAATGGTAGATTTAGGTGTACTTCTAGTAACGGGTTTACCCCGAACAGAAACAAAAGGTAACCTAATAGAAATAACGGGTGTCACCTCCAAACAGAAATAATGGGTACCTAAACAAGCAGGACTAGATGTACCCTAATTACTGCCCCCAAGCGATCGGCTCCCTAACACATAAATACCCTGTGTCGGCCCCACGGTAAGGTGTATTACTTCCTAAAGTGGCAACCTACAGAAGGAAACAGACCTATTTACAAGTGTTACAATGGCTTATTTTACCAGGCAGGCCGGATCCATGCACGCACATGAACCAGTTGGAATGCGCCATCAAACACCCCTCCCCAGATAAACCACTTACAATTAGCTTAGTAAGCGCGCCCTAACCCCTACCTGGTATGGGGTCCCTATTTAATATCGGAATGGGTTACTGACTAATATGGGTTCCACATAACAGATGACATAAGTCAAACCCCTAAACTTGTGTCCCCAATCAACTAGGATTTCAACAGGTTAAGTCTTACAACATAACCCCCATAGATTTAACAGGTTTAGTTTCACAGGTTAACAGTGTTCATATAACCCCAACAGATTAAATAGGTTTAT
This sequence comes from Allium sativum, assembly GCA_030737875.1. Taxonomy (NCBI): domain Eukaryota; kingdom Viridiplantae; phylum Streptophyta; class Magnoliopsida; order Asparagales; family Amaryllidaceae; genus Allium; species Allium sativum. The sequence goes on from CM060919.1 coordinate 252,394,853, forward strand.
TTGACCCCCCACATATTTAATAGGTTACACAAGTGATATATAGTTTCATTAACATGTTCCACTTAATCTTTGAATCAAGCCTACAGATTTACATGTTCGTACACCCCAAATTTCAGTCATATTCCACCATATAAGGTATGCCCCAAATTTCCCTCTTTTATTGTCATTCCCAAACATTCCCCAAGTTTTCCCAAATTCATTCATACGTATGTCTCTTACGAGATTAGCCTAGGCTCGAGGGTAGCTTAGGCTTATAAAATAAAAAGGGAATAAGAGAGGAACAAGAATTGAAATAGGCATATAATAACAGAAATATGCATATAATAACAACAGAACAAGAGAATAGGTGTATGGAAAAATTAATTGTAATTATAGCATATTTGTTTAGATATAAATCAGTTTCTTAAGGGGCATAGGCTCAGATCCGGTTTATTAACATGTCAAGGTTAATGTTAAATTTTTATATCTAAGAATGACATGAACTCACAGAGATTAGACCAAAGTAAAAGAAATGTCTTTGATGTATGTATAAGCTGTTATTGTAGAAGATAGTCTAATTCAATCCAAGCTGAGGCAAAATCTCGTTGTCTCCATTGTTTTAGGTATAGGAAAACAATAGAAATAATGGCCTTTATATAGACTATTTCCAACAAATCCCGCTAACGAACAAGTCCAGGTTCAGAAAATGGATCTGCCAGATCTGGGGCGGGTCGACCCTAGGGTCGACACACCCTTGAGTGGGTCGACCCATAGGTCGACCCCCTTGGGGTGTGGGTCGACCCCTAACAGGTCTTATTCCCGCATCGGTTTCCCACTCCTCTAATTCGATTTATTTTGAATTTCCCGTTTGGTTTATTTATATATATCCTCCTTATATGTATACAAACTTCTAACCTTTATAACTTCTTCATGCGATGTCCGTTTTAGGCAAACTCAAAGTCTATCTGAACCAGAATTCCGAGATGAACGCAATGGTACAGTCCGTTATACATAATTTCAAAATTTAAATAAAGTATTCTTTAGTTTATTATTATTAACGTTCGTTTAAATTACGGGGTGTTACACGATGTATGAAGACATATTCAAAATACGCAAAATCGGTCAACTATGGCCTACACTATCCCCTTAAAATCCGGATTAAATAGTACGTGTGCTACACGATACGAGGAGGACTATTTCTCACGTGAAGACTAGGCTAGGCCGCCTACCCTAATTTCCTGCATCATGTGACATGTGGCCACCCGAATCGGGATGGTCACCACGTGGCATGCCGACCCGACCTAGAGACTCTTCTATAAATACCTATTTCGAAAGCTGAGTAAAGGACTTCTGGAGCTCTCTACTTCACACGCAAGAATGTTGCTCCTAGGGAAGCTTAACACATTACTATAACACAAGGATTTTGTATATAATTCACTCCTTTCTCTACTCTCTTACAAAGAAAACAACTATAAACTATAATCGACAGTGTAAACAAAGATTATAAGTGGATGTTGACTTGTATTAGGTCGAACCACTATAAAATTCATGTTGTTCCTTATACTTGTATTATTCTTGCAATCTATGATTGTGATTGGGAGAAAATTTATGATTTGTATGTGGATTACACACTTTAGGGTTGATTGTCAAGAGTCCCATTTTTTTTACATCAACAATGTCCTACCAAATTCAGTAGCGATTAATCTTCAAAAGGAAATCCCCTTCTGACTTAATAAGACAACAGTCATTTACTCCAAAGGAAAACCCCTTCGATGCCATTCGTTAGTTATCTCTAAAAGGCAACCCCTTCCGGCTTCATGTAATAAACAATCATTTACTTCGTAGGCAACCTCTTTGGCACCATACAACTCCCTTGAAATGTAGCCGTTATGGATCTATGAAATCGAGCAATCAATCAAGACCTGGCATCGAAACCATGACATCGAGGTATAAAGACAGAAACCTCTAACTCTTTTACATAATTATAAAATAAAGTTCCCATCATTGACATTGCCGACATCGACAGCCATTTAGGAAAAGCCTCAAATCCTTTACTAAAAGACATAATTTCAACCCGTTAACCACTTCCAAGGAAATAAGTTTTGGAAAAAAAGTTTACAAAGACATGTCATCGTAGGAAATGGTTTTAACGGTCTTGGACTCTCTTCCTATTCCCTCGAAAGATGTAACATTCTTATTCAAAATAGTTCTTTCTTAAAAGGACCCACTTTAATCCCTGTCGAAAGGGTGGAGGCGGAAGCCTCCTATGGAGAAGTTAGTTTCAAAACATATATGTATCAAAACCAAAGCTCCTCTAGAAGGTAAGAGGCGGATCTCCGAATACTTCTTATACCATACATATGATATTCCATGTATTCAACGTAACCGAAAGGTGGCTTCCAAGAGTATTGGAACGCTGCTTGATGAAAGACAATAGCACTAACAGTAAATACAACATATTAACTTATAAGTGTTACTTTATACTTACTGCACAATGTTTATCGAATTTTCATTAGCTTATAAAAACGTAACTGTATGCGGTCGTTTTACATACTTTTGTATTGGCCATGTATAAAATATTTATACATATATTTTAATCATTTTAATGGACATGCAAGATTTCCCTAAACAATTTTCATTGGCTTATAAAAATCATATAACAAATACCATACCAAAAATTCATGGCATTCTGAGATTTCCATCTGTAGGTTTTACCTGAAACCTAAGCATTTTCAAGTATATAGATACCATATAAACATGTCAAACTTAGTGATTGATTTCTCACTAATCAGCATCATATCAGTCATAAATACCCATCATGAACGAACATAACTATCAACTATTTCCCCAATGACTGAAACATAAAGGTAAGAGTATTATTTACCTTGATTAGTTGATGTAATGAGATTTATTGGTGAAGTTTTCAAGCTCTAAATCCTACCTTTTTCTCTTTTTCTTGTACCCTATATTAATGGCCGACCATCTTAAGTTTACTTTATATTTTTGGAGTGAATAAATAATGAAACAAAATGTGGTAGGATATGAGTGTATATAGAGATCAAAAGTTTACTACTTTGCCCCTCTCATATGTCATTCCTTAAGCATTGTTCCATTTGTTTCTAAAGCCAAGCTACTAGTTAATTTATTAAACAAAAATCTCATTTCCTCCTTGACCACTTTATTCTCATTTACTGTAACCAATTAAATTCATGAATAATACTATCTAAAATTAGGGGTATTACACCTCCCATGCTAAAAAGAATTTCATCCTCGAAATTCAGTTATGGACTAAACAAGCAAAGCAATCAAAGCAACCTAACAAGCAACCCTATCAAAACATATACTAGTGTATCCCACTTGTAACCAATCTATAAAGCAATATAAATCTTACCGAAAGTAAATAAGAAAAAGCCTCTCAAATCCTGACCTCTATCTCCTAATTATTGTCTCTTTCACCAGAACTCCACTGAACTTTCCCCAATTTAATTGTCTTTGTTCTCAATTTCCTTTCATCTCTGTCTACAATATGAACTGGTTGAATCATGATAGTCAAATTAGGTTCCATTACCAACTCTTCCAATACCCTTAGATTAATGGTAGCGCCAGGATCAAGTACGCATTATTTTCTTTCATCTCTATCTTGGACTCTCGCTAGTTTATCCGGTAGCTCCACTTGATAGGTAAGCTTTCCAGTCCTTTCTGAAACCAGAAAAGGCCCAACAAAACTTGGCTTAAGCTTCCCTGCTTTTTCGAAACGGAACACGGCTTTTACCGGTGACACCTTGTTGAATTTTTTTCTAATAGAGAATTCCAAGTCCTTACGCCTTCTATTACCATAACATTTTTGCTTGGATTGAGCTTCCTTCTTCTGACCTCGAATGATCTCATTCTTCTCTATATCTTTTCCCATTAATTCTAGACCAAGGACTAACGCATGTCTCTAGCCAACACGATGGAGATTTACATTGTCTCCCATAAGAAGTTTCGAAAGGACTTATTCCTAAAGCAACCCGAAAGCTATTATTGTAGGAAAAAATCTATCAAATGCAAATGATCCTCCCAAGAAACACCAAAGTCCAGAACCCATGCTGTCAGTAAATCTTCTAGTACCTTATTCACCCTCTCGGTTTGCCCATCAATCTATGAGTGTATAACAACCAAGGAATTCTGCCAATTTGAAAATATGAATTTAAATGATTTTCGGGATAATAAATATAATTTTAAAAGTTTAAAATTATTTAAAAATAGTTATTTTGAACTACTAAATTTTATCGGAAGAATATGTCTATAGCAGTATCGGGTTTTGTCAAAACTAATTGTTTGGAAGCTAAAATAACTGAATAAATTGCTTGAATACTATAGCTCTTGAAAAAAATCAATTGGATTTAATTTTGGTTTACATAATAAATAGTTTATTTTAAACTGTAAAATACATTTAGATAAAATATCACTATTTGTTTAAATAGCTATCTGAATATTGTGCTTGCTAAATTGGCTCCTAGATTAATTAGTAACATGGTATAACACAAATTAATTTTGCAAATTTGCAACACAAATAAGTGTTAGAAAATTATTGCAAAACATGAGGGCTTTGGGAAAATGATGTGTCTTTATGTATACATGCATAATAAATGGACACGTGTCCTCTTAAGTGACATAAGCCTAAGTCTTCTCACTTCCAATATATACCACCCTCTCTTACGATTTTTCCATCCATATCTGCTCTCTTCTCTTTCACTTTCTTCTTCCTTTCTCTCCTTTCTTGGCCGTGGATTCCTAATCCATTTTCCCCCTTCTTCGCTCCCCATTTTTGGCCCTAGGCCTCTTTCTTCCCCTTTCCCATGGCCTTCCCCTCCACCCTGTCCACTTCCCCTTCTCAGCCATCTCCGTTTCCTCCATCGCCTTGCTCCACCTCCCTCTTACCCACACCCACGTCCACCCCACCTTCTCTTCCACTAACCCGCAGCCCCACCTCCACCACCCACCTCGGATAAGCACCCCTATGCCACCACCTCCATGCGCCACCAACACCTTCATCTAGGCCTCCACCCTTAGCCTACGACCATCAACTTCCAAAGGTCGTAACTCCTCCAAAATAGACCCAAATCATGAATTTCTTTATTTAGATTGTATTTTTCTAGTAGCTACAATTTTCATGTTAAGCATTTTCTGTATTTTCTAGCATAGCTAGTCCAAAAATCAAGATTTTTGAAGAATATGTTTTTAGCTTCATTTTCTTAAATCAGAAAATACCTCCATTATTTTGACCATATCTCACTCAAAAATAATCCGAATTAGGTAATTCATTTTTTGAAACCGTAGAAAAAAGAAATTCCTACAACTTTAAAATCAGGCGCTTTTCCAAATTCATAGAGTAGCTAGCCCAAAAATGCAAGGGAAGTTGGTAAAATTTCAAAGTTAGAAAACATAGTGAAACTATGTGTTTGGTGGAGGGGAGCCCTCAATGAGAACTCTTTCACTGTATTTTATCTAGTTATTGTAATCTATGTAAGATTTTAACAGTAATTTGGTTGAATTTGGTTGTTACCATAGTTTTATGTATTTATTAAGGTTAATGACTGTAACGCTTAATTTGTTGATACTTTTAGTATATACCTTTGTATGGTTGCTATGGCTGAAACTATGATTGTTGTTATTATTGTTGATATGTCATCTTACATATAACCTAAATTATGGATTTATACAGATGTTATTTAAGCCTCTTCCAAATCAATAAATAAAATGAATATTTTATTCAGTTTAAGTGAAATGAGGTGAGAAAATTGAAAGTTGGAATTTTATATCAAAAACTAGTTAAAAGTAAAATTAAACGGTTTCTTAGAAACTTTTTTAAAGGTGGAAATGATTTTGAAAGAGATTTTGATAAAATATGGCTTGTTCAATTTTCAAATGAATAGTAAATCAATTTGAAGTTGTAATTTCAAATTTGAGTTAGCTACTTAAACTATGTTTTAAACTCAAATTGATCGTTCCAATAAGCTTATATAACGTTTAGTTTGAGTTTTGCAAAGTTTGAAATCTAAAAGTTTAAACTTTGAAAAATATTAATGTTTTATTAATATAAAAATATTATAATATTCAATTATGATAAATAATTGAATAGAAGGTTTAAATATTGGAATATTGTTTTGCAACAAAGTTATATTTGTTTTTAAAGATATATAAGAATCAATTAAAATTCATTTCGGTGTGTAATCATAATATGGTCCGAACAGAGTTTGTCGCGCTACGGTAGTTCGCGAGTTCCAACCATAAACTTTAAATGGTTATACCGAAGGCAATTTTAACCGGATTTGCTCAAAATGAAAAGCGGTTGGTTTCTAATGATAATATTTTTCAAATAAAAAAGAAAATTTTGGATTTCAATGTATAGATCTTGAGATTTGTCCAAATCAAGTTTGAAATAAAATTGCAGTTTTGTAGTTCGGTGATTGGATATGGAAATCATTAGAAACGACCTTATGAAAATCGTGAAGAATATGGAAAAATTATAATACATCATTATAAATGATTTTAGAGTGATTTGAATAAGAAATAAGAAGTTTTGAAGAGAAATTTGAAATTTGAGTTTTTAGTCGTGTACTTTAAATACGATACCTTGGAAATATAACTAAAATTAAAGTTTTTGATTACAAATCTAATTGGATTTGGATGAAATGATATGTGCATATTTAATATTGATTATGTAGTTAGAACTCATACTATTTGAGTAATTTAAAAGGTAGATATACCGTTATACTGCTTATAGTATCTATTGAATACAGGAGTTGATATTGAATGAGTTGATAATTTCTATCCAAATCTTATATTTAATATCAACTGATTTTGGGTTTTTGTGGACGATGTCTTTTATAATGTCGTTCTTAACCCAAAAAAGTTTTAAGTTACTTGGTTTATCAAAGATAAGGTTATAAAAAATGTTTGCTAAGATGTAATGAAATTAATTACCTTTGGTAAAAAATATGTTTCGAACGAGGAGTTTGTGGTTAATTAATCGTTTGAAGGTTATTAAGTTAATACTAGTTTTCTTAATTAATAAGATTAAAGTTTTCCAATTATAAATGAATTGGATTTGGATGGAAATAATCTTCGAATATTTGGTATTAAATTCCGTAGTTAAAATTTATACTATTTGAGGAAATTAAAAGGTATTTATATCGTTATTCTGCTTATAATATTTGTTGATTATGAGAATTGGCATTGGATATAAGCTGATATTATTTCTTTTCAAATCTTATGTGTAATATCAATTGGTTTGGGGTTTGTTTTAAATGGTATCTTAAATAACATCATTCTTTGACCCAGCTAAGATTAAGATATGTTTGGAATTTAAGAAGGATTATAATCTCTTAATTAAAGGTTAATTAAAATGATATTAAATGATCTTTGATTAAGTGATGGGTTTTAAGAGGAAAACTAAGGGATAAAGAGTTAATGAATCTTTGTTAAAGATTAATGATTGATTTTATTCAAATAATTCAGTAATTAAGGAATTGAAGAATAAGGAACCGATTTAATAAACAAAGGTTTGAATATGTAGGTTTAACGTAAGTAAAGCTATGGGAAATGATTATTAAGATTAATGAAGCTAAATTATCTTTGATTTGAAAAGGAAAGTTTTAAAATGGGGAATTGATGGAGTTAATCTTCTAATTATGATTTAATGAATGAGATTGGAATATGAATTTAAAAGGAACCTTGATTAAGGTTAATAATTCTTAGTTTAAAGATTTAAAAGAATGAATTTTGGACTGAAGAGTTTAACAGTTGAGAAATATGGTTAAAAAAAAGTAAGGTAACGATGGAAATAAATTTTTAATGAATGATTTGGTATTAAAAAACTAATGGAAAGCATTTTTATCCAAAATTACGGAATAAATGGTTAAAGATTGTTTAAGGAAAAGTTATAGGTTAACAAATTTCGGAATGGAAGAGATTTAATTAAAACTTTATATAAGTCCATATTGCTTTTATAACCCACGATAATTACTCAAAGAGGCCGAAATCGGAATGCCTATTCGAAAATCACTTTGAATAAATTTACGAGGTTACTAGAGCAATTGAAGACGATGGTAGAAGACCGGGAATCTTCACATCGAAAGGACTACTTGTTGATGTCATGGGTAGCTCCCATTATGAGACTTTGTAGCAGTAGTCCGGACGTATTTGGAGAATTTTCGAAATTGTAAGGGCTTCGCTCTTTTATTGGACAAGGAATAAAGTGCCTTCGGGTTTGTTCAGTCCTAAAATGAACTTGTATGGAATGTATCTGACATTGTATTTTTTAATGAATTATTTGATATTTACTAAACATATCTTTGATCAGTGGCAGATAATTTATTCTCTTAGTTTAACACCATTTTTTGAAATGTACGAGCTCAAAGGTGATATGGTTAGTAATTATCAGTTGTATGTGATGAAATGACAATGTGGCATGCAAAGTGTTTTGAGCTGTAGATGATTAAAGCATGGCCTAGTTAAAGTGTATCTTTATGTTTAATGAGACCTCGAGCCTTACAATCCGGTAATGACCTAAACTAGGATGTGTGCAGCAAGGCTATGTAGTTTGCTACCATCGAGGGTATGGTCATTTTATTTAAAAAAAAATTATACCATTTTATGGAGCCTAGGTATTTACTTATGTGGAAAAATCCATTTTATATGGATAATGGAAAGGGGGCACTCGGTTTAAAGGTCGGTTACGACGGGAAATGTCATATTCGGTTACTTTGGGTGGAATGCTGGGGGGATCGGTCTTATGTAGTAGAGATTCATCAGTTGTTTCTCAGGAACATCACTCAAAAGGTGTTTTGTTCAGATAAGGAAGATCCTTTATGTTGGTCATTATTGGCATCTAATATTCCTAAACGAACCTACGGTTTTCAAACTAATAGCACAATAGCCATCGAAATTTAATCAATGTAACAATTTTGGATAATTCAACTAAGTTTATTTGAAAAGGTTTTTGAAATGATGTCATTAAAAGTAATATCAATGATTTTGATATAGTAAATAATTTGGTTATCATAAGGAGAAACCTGTTCCACACTTGCGGCTTGGTCTTATGAGATACCTTTCTTTTCTTTGTTTTCAAACCAATTGTTTTTAAGTTCCCACACTAGTCCCATGACTGACCTGAAGTTTATTGTTCCTTCCCAAAATCTGGTTGCCATTATTTTCCATATGGGCAGCCTAGTAGTTAAGGTTTTGCATTTAAGTCTTGGAGTTATTTTATGGATCATTTGCTGGAATAAGGATGGAGCTATATTTGGAGCATTTTGGACATTTCCGCCAAAGCCTTAATATTTTCCATTGTATAGTTGATGTATTATGATATGATTTATGTAACTCTGATGTAAAATATTGTTATATTAATAAAAGTTCATATCATCTCCGTTCTAATGTATTATTACCCCAAACAATCCACTTTTCCAGCACTTGGGTTTTGGCATGTAAATACCGTGGATGTTTTAAGTTTCTATTCTCGAGGGTCGAGAAGGTGGGTCGTTACAGTGTGGTATCAGAACTTTGGTTTATATAAAGTTTATGGGGGTATGAATCATTAGAGCTGACAGTAAAAACTCATCAGAGATGGGAATAGTAATATCCTAGGATGAGAAACTCATAATAGATAGGGTTAGTAATGCCCGAGAATGAGTGTGAGGGTTATATATGAGAGACCATATTTGCATTATGAAATTAGTTTTGAAAGATTATATTTGAATATAAAAGAAATGTTTATAAGATAATGGTTAGTAAGGAAATATATTTGAACTTAGGATGAACTTAAATTAAAATCTAACCATTGAAAAACCATTAAAGTGTTTGGGCTAAGATAAAGAATCAGAATTATTGACAATTTTGGCATATAATAAATTTTGATATATGGTAAAAAGATGAAGTTTTCTGAGTAGGTAAAAGCAGTATAATTTCAAATGCCATGAAGATAAAATTTAGATGGTATTTGATTAAAAAAAGGTTATCTAAATGGAGCTATTTAGTAAGATATTTCAATAAGAGTAATAATGATGGGTTATGGGTATTAGTATTGACATGGACTTAGCTAGTTTTCGTTCAAATTTCGAGGAAAAAATTTCCTTAAGGGGGGAGAATATAACAACTCAGGAATTTTTCAACTTAAAAATCTAAATTTAAATAATTTTGAGGATAATAAATATAATTTTCAAAGTTGAAGATTATTTAAAAATAATTATTTCAAACTATTAAATTTAATAGGGAGAATATATTGATAACAGTGTCGGGTTTTTTCAAAAATAGTTGTTTGGAAGCTAAAATAACTTAATAAATTGCTTGAATGTTGTAGTTGCTAAATCAGATTCTAAATTGGATTTAATTTTGGTTTACATAATAAATAATTTATTTTAAACTACAGAATACATTTATGTAAAATATCGGTATTAGTTTAAATAGTTGTTTGAATATTGTGCTTGGTCAGTTGAAATTCCTAGGTTAATTAGTAACACGGTATTTTGTAACACAAATTAATGTTGCTAATTTGTAACACAAGTAAGTGTTAGAAAAGTGTTACAAACAAGTGAGATTTGGGAAAATGACGTGTCTTCATGCATGCATACATGCATTAGAAATGGACATGTGTCCTCTTAAGTGGCATAAGCCTAAGCCTTCTTACTTCCTATATATACCACCCTTTCTTACTATTTCCTTCATCCATCTCCACTCTCTTCTCTTCCGCCTTCTCCTTTCTTTCTCTTCTTACTTATCCATGACATCCAAAGCCATTTCCCCCTTCTTCCCTTTTCAATTTTCGGCCCAAGGCCTCTTCCTCACCTCTTTCCCATGGCCTTCCCCTCCTCCCCTTCTCGGCCATCTCCCTTTCCTTTATCCCCTCGCTCCACCTTCCTCTTCACTACACCCATAGCCACCCCACCTTCTCTTCCACCAACCCGTGGCCCTACCTCCATCACCCAAATTAGCAAAGCACCCCCGTGCCACCACCTCCATGCGCCACCACCCCCTTCATCTCGATCTCCACCCCTAGCCTACGACCATCAACATCCAAAAGTCGTAACTCCTCTAAAACAAATCCAAATCATGAATTTCTATATTTATAATGAGTATTTTTCTAGTAACTACAACTTTAATTTGGAGCACTTTTTCTAATTCTGAGTCTAGCTAATTCAAAAATCAACATCTTTTCAAACCATATTTTCTACCTTCATTTTGTTGAATCCAAATATACCTCCACTATTTTGACCATATCTCACTCAAAAATAATCTAATTTGGGTAATTTATTTTTTTAAACCGTAGAGAAAATAAATTTCTACAACTTTGCAGTTGGCCTTTTTTACAAATTCGGAGAGTAGCTGGCCCAAAAACCCAAGGGAAGTTGGTTCATTTTCGGAGTCAAAAAACGTAGCCAAAATAAAAGTTTGGCAGAGTGTGAAGACCCAAACTTCTCCTTACGGGAAAGCCTAGATTGCCTTGTATAACACCCCACGTCCATTAATGTCACTCACTAAGGGAATGCATTAAGTTCTGTGAACCGTTATAGGTAAATAAGAACATAATAGCACAAGGCAGACATGTAAAATAGCAGCAGAATTAAAAACTTTATTTAAACAAAAACATCATGGTCCCAAATACTGAGTTTACATCAAAAGTAACTAATTACATTAATAATATTTCTTGCTACAAACATCAGAGTACAAAAGCATAAGACCATATTTCCCTGTGAAGCAATAAGAGAGTTGACCCGAAGTCAAAGCGATACATTTATGTCCAAAATCCAAGCTAAGCTGAAAGAATCCAAATCAACTCTAAGCACTTCCACCCTGAGAACCTTGGGGGAGGGGAACGGAAGAGAGAGAAGAGGAAACAAAAAGGGTCAAACATAATGTTTGGCGAGTCCAGTAACTTTTAAATATAAATAAATAAAAGTATCATGGCAGGTATATAAAACTGGAAGAACAAGATAACAGTAACAATAACAAGTGTGGACTGAGCAAGGTAAGATGAACATGATATATTGTGCTTCTTAAAGACATTTCTCTATACTGCACAAATACTAGAATATTAGAAGTAGAATGATCCCTACTAATACCATTCCATTACATTTTCCTGATTATTAGGTTACTCGGGTTAATAACACTCAATACTTATATGCGCATCGTACCCATCTGTAACAAATCGGAAAATACGATCCAATTTAAAATTTCTAATTTGGTTATTTTAATGAATTTAGAGGAATTGAAAAAAATATTTCAATTAAATAACGAGTTAGAAATAGTGCGGCAGTTTAAAATTTTGAATTCGAACTTTGACTAAACGTACAGGATGGAAAATAGAATGGGATTTAGCGAAATCAAAAATTTAAATCTGTTTAAGAATATCTTTCTAACGAATCTGAAAAATCTAAATTTCATAGCGGGAATCAAAAGTTATGGCCAGATGAATATTCAGAATGGTCGCTATAGAAGGAATATAGCCCTTGAAAATTGACATTTTGCAAACGACCTCCGTTTTCGATGAAACCACTTTTGTTGGATCCGGGATGTCAATTTATTGTTATGTTTAAAACTCCATAATTTTTGGAATTAATAAGTGAGTGTGGCAAAGGAAAATGTGTTCGGTTGATTTAAGTCAAATTGGATCGACCAGAAAATGACCATTTTTCAAATGGTCTCAAAATTCGACGAAATCAGTTTTGTTGGGACTGTATCATCCCAACATGACTAGATTTATTTTTTGGGAATTTTTAGAATCAGTATGCGGCCTCGAAAAATTAAAATGTACGTTCAAAACAGAATTTGAATGTTTTATATTTTAATTTGAAGAATAACTGACTGTAACAGTCGAATGGGCCTCTGAAACATATTCCATTGTGTCCGGGATGGGGTATTTAGCTTGGGGCGACAGTCATTGGGTTTGAATTGGTGCTCGTCTAAGAAAATTCTAATTTTTAAAATAATATATATACGGACCAATCAAATTAATTGATTCATTATTTTAAATTATAAAAAAATTCAAAAAAACCCTCGTATTCTCTCTCACTCGATGATGGAAGCAGCACCATCCTTCCCGGCTGATTTCTGGTGATTCTGTTCACCAAAACCCACTGCCCCTTTGGAACTTTTTGAAGAACATCTCCTCCTCTTCAAATCCATATAAGGAGCTCCCCCTATCGTGCACCGTACCTCGAGAATCACCTCCGGGAAGTTCCGCACTTCGTAGCGCCGCCATGCCCCAGATCCTCCACCGAGTTTACCCAACCCCACCTTGATCAGCGTGCCTCTCCAGGACCTTTCAGGTGGTGCAACCGATCTAGACCTCGAGCTACGGTTTGGAAGAAAAAAAAAATCTAGTTTGGAAGAAATTGTTGAGGTAACGACCTTTGTTTTTAAAATAGAAAATAACACTGCTAAGTGTTGCAAATCGTGATTTTCAAATAAAAATCATATCTTTTTGCTATGTTGACGAAATTCGATGAAACAGGAAACATCGGACTCGTAGCAACATAATCTACATTCTAGAAGAAGCTAGAATGTGTTCTGAGCTCGCTACAAATTTCAGAAGGATTAAAATCAATGTGAGACGTCTAAATTCAATATGGAATGGAAATGTGTTGTATAAATTATATGAGCGAAATATAAATTATATATGCATTGTACACCATATGTATGAGCATTGTATAAGTTATATGAGCGATGTATAAATTATACATGCATTGTAAAAATCATATATGTGTTGAAATGGAAATGAAACATATATATACACTCCCCTCGTCCACAGACCATGGACGATATGAATTGATTGTGATTGACGTGAAATTGATTGATAAATGCGAATGGTTGAAAATTAGTTGAAATGCGAATGGTTGGAAATATTTGTTTGCAGTTGAAAGAAATTGTTTGTGGTTGAAACAATGGGAATTATTGTGGAAAATTTAAATGATATGAAATTGATCTTAGCTCATTTAGATAAGCCCCTTATGGAACGCCGCGAGGCCTAAGGTAGTGCGAGGAGCCGTACTCGGGACGGTGCCGGTTTTTATCCCCCTACCGTTATGCTGTCGAAATTTTCAGTAATATGTATGTTTTTGAATTATTTTCATGTATTGAATTATATTCATGTATTGAATAAATTGTTTAGATAATAAAAATCACATTTTTATTATGCGTGTGAAGTATATGAAGTATGCATGTATGAGATATTCATGTGTTGAGATATTCATGCATTGGATGGCATTCATGTGTTGAATAAATTGTTTGAAAAGTAAAAAACACTTTTTTATCTATTGTATGGACTATATAAAATATTAGTGTTTTAATAAATAATATTAACTTCAAAAATATCATTTTTTATCTTATTTACGAAGTATATAAAATATCCGTGTTTCAAATAAATTGTTTTAACGATAATAATATAATTTTTTATTATATGTATGAACTAATTAAAATATTCACATGTTGAAAAGGATTCATGGGTTGAATAAAAGGATGGAACAATATAATTAAAATTTTGTTGTGAATATGAAGTGCAAAAAACATTCATGTGCGGAATAAATATTTTGAACGATAAAAATATCATTTTTTCATGTATACGATTCGTTAAAAATACACATGTGTTGAAACATATTTTTGTTCGCCAAAAATAACATTTTTATCCTATGTATGAAGAGTTAAAAATAACCGCATATTGAAACAAACATTTGTTCGCTAAAAATATTACTTGTAGTTTAGTTTTGCATATATATATATATATACATGTGTTGAACAGGAATATGGATTAGTTGTTGAGTAAAGAATATATTTGCGTGCCCGACGAATAGGCAAGCCTTAATGAGTTGGCACACAATTTTATTATTATATAAACTCCTGTGAATGCCATTGGATCGGAGTGCTTGTTGTTCTGTGCGAAATAATAAACGTCGCCATAGGATAGTAACAATTAATTTTAAACTACACTACATGGCATACTTCTTGAATATAACATACCCTATCATATACCACATAAGCATTTGGAGCTTATGTGACGAGGTGGAAGATGTACCATACAAGCGAGAAGCTTGTATGGCGATGAATATATTTCAGGTTGAACTGAAAACAGATATGGACTATATAAAATATAACGATAAATTGCCAGATTAATAAAAACCCCACAAGGGTCTGGAGATGACAATAAACACGTCTCTCTGGTCATTAACGCAAAAAAACCATTTATAGGTTGACGAGAATTTATTCTATGGAGTTATGATCTATACACACTCCCCTGTGGACACCGGAATATATCACTATAAATATGTGCATGCTTTTTAGGATTTATTGGGTGCCTAATACAGCCCAATAAATTTCCGAACCCCTCCCCATACGAAGGAGGATATGGAGAAATTTTCTGAAATTTAAAGGCATTAGTTTAATATTTGAAGTGAGAAACGATATGGAAATCGTCGAATGAATTATATTTATATATTTGTAAATATAAATTAAATAAAACGAATAATGACACTGTAGTTCGTATTTTGAAATTGTAATTTTAAATGATTATATAGGGAAATCCGACCATCGGATATCCCAGAAACCGAAACCATTAGGTTCGCTTTGGAAAAATCTTCCCAACGAATAAAGTTTGTTAACATCCAACGGTTGGCTTGTGTGGAATGTTAAATTCAAATCTAAGTAAAACAGTGCCAGAATGAATTATATATATATATATATATATAATATAAAATAAATAAAACGAATAACGATGCTGTAGTTCGTATTTTGAAATCGTAACTTCAAACGATTATATCAAGAGATCCGACCATCGAATTTTCCCAAAACCGGAACCGTTGGGTTCGCTTTGGAGAGATCTTTCCAATGGAGTCAACTTCATTAAGATCCGATGGTTAGATTTTGAGAAATGTGTAAATCAAAATTAGAGAAAAATAGCGCCAGGGCCACGTTATGGCCTGAAACGTCGTTTAATTAAATGGCGCTATTTTTAAATAAATAAAAATAGCGATATATCGTTATAAAATATTATAGGCGATATGGAATGGAAATAAACCGATTCTACTTGGTTTTCTTGATATTTGATGGTTGAATGTGTTTGACATTAAAAATTATATAAAGAACTGAAATGTGGATGTCGAATAATTTAACCATGAACAGAATTGATTTGAATTCTAATATACGTGAATTATTTGAAAAGGCCGAGTTAATGCTCATTTCAAATAATTGATCGACGAATAAATGTCGAAGATATGAAGACGGTGCAAGACCGGTGATCTTCACATCATGTAGATTATTACTGATGCCTTTGAGATGGGTAGTTCCCTTGATGAGGTTACAGTGGTAGTGGTCTAGACGTACTTGTCGATTGTTTGGATATGCGAGGGCCTCTCTACTGTATTGGACGTACGGAAGCATGAATAATGTGCCTCTGGTTTCGTTCAGACCTAGAACGGACTTGTAAATGGATGTGTATCTGACGTGTATTCTGTGTTGTATTCGTTGATCTCTACTAAATATACATCTGTTAGGCGACGGAGAATTTATTCTCTTGCTTAATGCCCTTCTCTGAGACGTACAAGCTCATATCGGTAGACATTAGTGGTATGGAGTGGATTGACAGCGTGGCATGCAAAGATGCATATGATCAAGCTTTTGTTGAAAAGAAGAGTCTTGTGATGGATGATCAAAGCACGACTTTGAGATAGTGCAGCTTTGTGTATGATGTTGATTCGCGAGCCTCACACCTCGGTATGAGTTAAAATCAAGATACGGACCGCTGGGAGAACACAACGTTTCTTTCTAGCTATGGGTGGTATTAGCGTTTTACTAGCCCTGACATCATTGATTATTATACCTTTGTGGATGTTGGAATGCGAGGCGCCTCGATATACCGATCTCTACGGAGCCGACAGATAGGTCCGGTAGGACCGGGAAACGTGTGTTCAGGAATTGCCAATCCACTAACGTAAGTGTGGATCGGCCCAGCTGATTCCAAGGGCTACCTAGAGTGTGTAGTCTTGGGGCATTTGCTAGAGTTTCCCGAAGCCGGTGAGGAGCTTGCACCTTGCCTCGACTCATGACGGAATCCAATTTTCCAATACGAAATCACGGATTTGATTGTAACTTATATATGGCGACATAGTGGTATGGGGCACTTATGCCGTCTAGGATTGATATTTATGATTGAATTTGCTTTTTGAAACATATATGCACTAGTAATAATACCAAATGATTTCGCTTACACGTATGAAGCATATTTTGGCCATTATAAGGTAAAACTCTATCCTCCGGTTTGCGTTGCATTGTGTGATGGGACTTGAGTCTTATAACGGTTTCATTTTTATAAAAAGCATTGCGTTATTCAAAAGATTTACTTTATTTCATGCACTGGCAATTACTAGAGTAAACCCATTCCATGAAAGTGGCATGGTCCTATGATTTGCCTTGTTATCATTGTTTATCCAGTTAAGTAGATTTCTCATACCAGTCTCATGACTGACTCATAGTTTGTTTCAGTTTGCAAACTCGGGTGCCCTTATTTTCACACGAGCAGCCTAGTGACAGGTGTCAGGGTATATTTTGGCTTTTGCACTACAGCATGGAGTGCATCTTTTGGCATGTATGGCGAGGACTTGACTTCTCAATATTTTGGCTATGTGATATTCCGCCATTAGTACCTTATGTATATGATTCTGCTTATCGCGGTGTAGACAGATTTACTTCTATTATGTATGTATGATGTATATGTACCAGTGATCTTGATGTAGACTGATCATTTCCTTTCTTGCACTAAGTTGTATCCTATATTGTGCTACTCTGATGTTGTTACATATTATGATTCCGCTGTCATATTGATGTAAATTATTCTATTTTCTGTTTATGCTATTATCTGTTCTCTGCTAATGATGATTAATGTGTTATATTCCAATGATTATCCTTAATTCCATCGTACGAAGTTTTGAGATCGTCACGCCATCCTACGCCGGAGTGACGTACGGATCTCTATATACCGATGTTACATTCCGCATATATCTGCCATTACTATGCTACGCAAGCGTACGGGCTGCCACCATCGATTGAATCAGATTCCATATTAGAATAGTGCCCTCTAGTCTACGATACACCATCTAGAGCAGATATGCATGTATCTAGACGGTCCAACGTATGTACTGTAATTGTAGCTCGATGCCTCAATTGCGCGTCCTATAATGTGCACCGAGTTCTATGGCAGGGCTGAACTAGAAACACAGAACACGGCCAAGAGCTTTTCCATCCTATACAAGCCGCCTTTTAGTGCCTTCAAATACAGATATTCCTCGGGTCAGTTTTCCATGGTGGCTATGGCCCCACCTCGGCTCGGCCCCTCCCTCAACTAGTAAAGACTATAGAGCTAAGTGACCGCCCCTAATACAACCAATCTAAACATCCATGTGGCGTCTACCCTCAACCCCATACCGCGATAATGAAAAGTGAAATGATATCTTGGGTTTAGCTCAAGTCTTTCGCATCCCGTTGGCTGTCGATGATGGATATCCGACGGTCTACTATTGTGATGACCCCAAACTCCCGTAGTACAAAAGAAAGGATAATCATTGGAATATAACACATAAACAATAACAGCGGAATAGAAATATAGAATTAAAACAGATAAAGTACATCATATTACACCGAGGAAAATATATCATCAGAGTTACACAGCATAATAGGATCATACTTAGTACATAGTACAGTTTTCAACTTAATATAAAATGTCTGCAGTGGAATCAAACATAATATACTAAGTGAAGTCTGAACAGCATAATAGAAATGATAAGACCTATCTTCAGCTCCATAGCTATCTGGGATGAACCTGCAAAACCTGTATACAAGGCTGCTCGTATGGAAAAGAGGGCACCCGAGTTTGCAAATTGAAACAAACTACGAGTCAGTCATGGGACTGGTATGAGAAATCTTATATAACCTATTTAATAATAAGGCTAATCACAGGACCACGCCGCTAACGCGGAATGGGTTTACTCCATTGGATTGCCAGTGCATATATAAAGTAAATCGTTAAACAACGTAATGCTTTTTAGAAAAATGAAACCATTATAAGACTCAAGTCCCATCACACAATGCAACGCAAACCGGAGGATAGAGTTTTACCTTATAATGGTCAAAAATGCTTAACACGATAAAAATGGATTTTATATTATTATTAATGTGTATATGCTTCAAAAACATTTCAATCATAATATATAAATCATAGACGACATAGCTACCATATACTATGTCGCCAAATATAGGTTTACAATCAAAACCATATGGGTCGTATTGGAAGTTGGATTTCCATCATAAACCAAGGCAAGGCATCGTCCTTACTGAATTTGAGACTCTCTAGCCTGAGCCTCATGACTCAGTCGCTACTGCACCCGAAGTTCCAGGGTCGGTCCACAAATAATGTTAGTGGATTGGTAATGCTTGAACAATATGTCTCCCTGCCCTATGGGGCGTAAATAGAGCCATTACGGACTCAAATCCGAGGTACCTCGCTTTCCATCATCCACATAAGTAAAAATATCTGGGCTTGTAAAACACGTACATCACTTCTAGCTAGAAAGAAACGCATGTTCTTCTTGGGGTCCTTCTCCCGTTTCTGGTTCATACCGGGGTGTGAGGCTCGCGAAGTAACGCTATACACAAAGTTATGCTACAATAAACCTATGCTTTGATCATCAACCACAGGACTCTGCTTTTCAACAATAAGCCTTGATCATTTGCATCTTGGCATGCCACACTGACAATTCACATCATGCGATCTATAACAATCAATATATAACCTCTGAGCTTGTGCGTCTCAGAGAAGGGTGTTAAGCAAGAGAATAAATTCTCCGCCACTAATCATATTTCATATATAAAAGATATCAATGCTGAATTGAAAATGGTTTGAAATCGTTGAACGATTTATATTTATATAGTTATATATAAACATAAATTAAAATAAAATGAATCGCGCTGCTGCAGTTTGCGTTTTGTAATCATATAATTTTTCATTTCAATATATGGTTACATTGAAAAATGTAATTTTTCATTTCAATATATATGTATAATTCAGTGTTAATACATTTTTGTACGACACCTGACTATTTTAAATGTTGCATTACATTCAAAGTGTATATTTCAATCTAAAAAACATTTCTGTTTAACTATGTCTATTTTTAATCTTGCATTACACTAAAAATGTTTATTTTAATATAAATGCATATCTATTTAACGAATGACTATTTTAATGTTGGGTTACATTAAAATATATGTTTTACAGGTAAAGACATTTTAATATAACAATGTTCATTTTAATTTTTACATTAAAAATGTAAATTTCTGTGAAAAAACTTTTTGTTAGTGCAATGACCATTTTAAAAGGTTCATTTAATATAAGAATGTAAAACTTTAATGTAAAACATTTTTTTATTATAACAATGTTCATTTTAATGAAACACATTTGAAATGAAAAATCTAGTGTAAATACATTTCATATAGCAATGTGATATTTTAATGTTTTCTTATACATTGAAATGTAAATTTCTAGTGTAGATATATTTCTACATCAAAATGTTTATTTTATTGTTTTTCTATACATTGAAATGTAAATCTAATGCAGACACATTTTTATTTCATAATGTTTTATTTTCAATGTATCATTTACATTAAAATGTGAAATCTAATTGTCAAAACATTTTTGTATCCAAATGTCTATTTTAAAGTTACATTACATAAAAAATGTGAAATGCAATGCAAGTACAATTCATATTAAAATGTTTATTTTAATGTTTTATTTACATTAAAAATGTAAGATTACATGTGTGTTCATTTTTCTCTAAATGATTATTTCAATGTCACATTTACATTAAAAATGTAAAGTCAAATGTAAATTCATTTGAAACAAATGACCATTTTTGATTACATTAAAAATGTAGATTTTATGTTGGCGTATAACAATCATTTTCATATATATATATATATATATATATATATATATATATTAAAAATTTGATTTTCATATTATTCAAATAGTTACTGTATAAATAAACGAATATTTTATAACACAAAAATATTTCAAAAAATTTCGGCAGCATAACGACAGGGTAATTAAAACCGGCACCGTCCTGATGTACGGCTCCTCGCATTACCTTAGGCCTCGCGGCTTCACATGGGGTTTCATTTCCTTATACATCTTTCTAGGTAGTCTAATGCCACAATATCAATCAATTTTCCATTTTCAACCACAATCAAACACCAAAAATCAACCAATCACTACCATAAAACAATCAAGTCGTCCATGGTCTGTGGACGACGGGTGTCGAAAGTTTCTAAACTCTGTCTGCATCCTAATATAATTTTATTTAATTTATTCAGATTCAGAAACCTCACTTTGGTTTTTTATTTCTTCTGAAACTATAGAATGCTCCAAAAATTATGCTGCTCTTCTGAAATGTAGATCGCAAATTTACGTTTCCAACGAATCCTGTTTTATCGAATTTTGATTACATGTGAGGAATATGCGAATTTATAAATGTTGTTAACTTTAAAACTAATTAATAAATTAATTAATTAATAAGAAAATCAAACAAATTTCAGGCCGATAGTTTTCATAATGGTTCGATCCTAGGTATTTGATTCTCTCCAAAACTGCGATGCTAGCAGGCGATCAGATCACGCCACTCCGACAAGCCACGAAGGCCGTGCCTCCAACCAGAAACCCGACGAACTCGGTCGAGGTTAAGCGCCAGAATTCGAGGGAGAGATGCGAGTGTTTATGTGCTCGAATCTCGAGATTCGCTGCACCACCAGAGATTGGACCATATGGATGTGTAGATGGTGCTGAGATCTACAATATTGTCTGAAGAATCGATGGATTTTGGTGAGTGGATCGAAAGTTTTTAATGGAGGAAGTTTTGAGCGGTGGTGGCCATTGAACGATGGCGATAAGGAGGCTATAGTATATTGAAATTAGGGTTCCCCCTATATACTAGTATTTATACTGTATACAATTGTATTTTATTTTATTTTATTCTATTTAATTTGAATTCAATTCCTATATCGCTCTTAACTCCAAATCAAACCCAACGAATGTCGCCCCTAGCTAAATACCCCCATTCTAGACACAATGGGATATGTCTCATGGCCCATTCGACTGTTTCAATCAGTTATTCTTCAAATTAAATAATAAAACATTTAATTATTTAATTTGATCGAACATTTTAATTTAACGGGGCCACATACTGATTCCAAAAATTCCAGAAAAATAAATCTAGCTATGTTTTGACGATATGGTTCTAAAAAAATAAATTTCGTCGAATTTGGAGACCGTTTGAAAAATGGCCATTTTCTGGTCGATCGAAATTGACCGTAATTATCAAAACACATTTTCTTCTGCTGTGCTCACATATTAATCCCAAAAATTATGAAAATTGGAATCCTGCAATAATTTGACATTTCGGATCCAACCAAAGTGGTTTCGTCGAAAACGGAGGTCATTTGCAAAATGGCTATTTATACGGGCTATATATTATATTAAATTCCATAGGGACCTTTCTGAAAATTCAATTGGCCATAAATTTTGATTCAACTTATGAAATTTCAATTTTTCGGATTCTTGTAAAGATATTCTTAAACAGATTTAAATATTTTTAGTTTCACCAAAATCCGATTTATTTTGCATCCTGTACAGTCAATCAAAGTTTGAATTCAATTTTTCAAACTACCGTGCTATTTCTAACTCCTTTTAAAATTAAAATAAATATATTCATTCTAACTTCGGTTTAAATAAATTACTAATCATTATTATTTAAAATAAATTATTTTAACTATTCAAAACTCATTAAAATAGCAAAACAAAAATTTAAATTAGTTCTGATTTTCTGGGTTGTTACAATCTCCCCCACTTAAAATCTTTTCATCCCTAAAAAGGAAACAATAGTAAAGTAGGAAACAAAACGAAAAATGTAAATATTGTGAATGTACCTCGCACTAGAGCCAGTCGGAGATATCCACTCTGCAATGGGGATAAGCCTGTTTGATGCTATCCTCGGTCTCCCATGTACAGTCTCTAGGATCTCTGCTCCGCTGCACTTTGACTAGATTAATCCTTTTGTTACTCAGAACCCGGTTTTCTTTGCCAATGATCTTTACCGGCTCCCTTCTTACTGCTAAGTGCGGGGTAATCTCCAAATCTTGTTATGCAGCTTCCTCCACAATCAAGTCTGGATCACGTACATGCTTCCGAAGTTGAGACACATGGAATACATCATGTACCCCTAGCAACCAGTCAGGTAACTAAACGCTGTAAGCGAGAGTTCAAATTCTTTCTAGAATAGGGAATGGACCAATGAATCTAGGAGCCAACTTCCCAGTCTTCCCAAAACAAACTACTCCTCTTAATGGAGAAACCCTCAAGTACACATAATCGCCAATAGAAATTCCAAATCTCTTCATTGAATCACCTTAACTTTTATGTTGGCTCTGAGCTGCTAGTAATCTCTTCTTAATGAAATCAACTTTTTCTGAAGCTTCTCGAATCATGTCGGGACCCAATACTAGTCTATCGCTTGGTTCAACCGAACATGTGGGAGATCTACAAGGCCTGCCATATGATGGTTCGAATGGCGACATTTGCAAGCTTGCTTGGTAACTGTTATTATAAGAGAACTCGACCAAGTGCAAGTGATCTTCCCATGATCCACCAAAGTCAAGAATACATGCCCGTAATAAGTCTTCCAGTATACATTCACCCTCTCAGTCTGGCCATCAGTTTGAGGATGATAAGCGGTGCTCAGATTTAATGTTGTCCCCATCTCCTCTTGGAATGCTTCCCAGAATTTACTAGCAAATATAGAGTCACAGTCACTAACAATGCTACTGAGAACTCCATGTGGTCAAACAATTTCTTTGAAATAAATTTTCGCCAAGCTTTAAGCTGTTCTAGTTGATTTGACAGGAATAAAATGGGTAGACTTCGTGAAACGATCAATGATTACCCAAATACTGTCATTCCCTTTTCTGGTTCGAGGCAAGCCATCGATAAAATCCATGGAAATTTGATCCCTCTTCCAACTTGGGACTTCTAATGGTTGTAATAAGCCGGCAGGTTTTTGCTGATCACTTTTAACTTGCTGGCAAGTAGAACACCGTTAACATATATGGAGATGTCTCTTTTCACAGATTTCCACTAGAATATATGCTTGAGATCATGATACATCTTACTCACCCCTGGATGAATTCAAAGCTTGGATTTATGACATTCATCCATTACTTCTCTTCTGAGCCCAGGAATATTTGGGACACAAATTTGGCCTTTTAACCTTAGAACTCTCTTGCTATCAATTTGGAAGCTCGAGGGTTCGCCTTCCCAAACTCTTTAACTAATACTCTGTATAAATTCATCATCTTTCTGAAGAGCAGAGATTTTATCAATCAAGGTAGGTGTAATGATGAGAGTGGCGATGATAAGGCTGGCGACGCCTGCATTCTTTATGCTAAGCGCATCCGCCATAACATTGGCTTTCCCTGGAGTATATAAGATGTCCAGATCATAGGCCGCAAGAAATGCTACCCAACATTGTTGCCTCAAATTCAGGTCCCTTTGGGTGAACAGATACTTTAAGGATTTATGGTTTGTATATTGTTTGAACTTCTCACCCAAAAGATAGTGCCTCCATATTTTTAAAGCAAAGACGATGGCCATCAACTCAAGATCATGAGTGGGGTATTTCTTCTCATGCGGCTTCAATTAACGACTAGCGTAAGCAATTACTTTATCTCTTTGCATTAATACTGCACCAATACCTTCAATAGAAGCATTAGTCCAAACTTTCAAATCTTGATTCCCATCAATAATGGTCCAACACTGGAGCAGTGGTCAACCTCAATTTCAGCTCTTGGAAAGCTGCCTCACATTCAGGTGTCCAATTAAACTTTGTGTGCTTCTTTGTAAGCTTCGTTAATGGACAAGATAGTTTTGAAAAATCCTTAATGAATTTACGATAATAGTCAGCCAATCCTAGGAAACTTATAACTTCAATAGGAGTGCTAGGCTGCTTCCAATCTTGAATGGCGGTGATTTTACTGGGATCTACTGAAATTCCTTCCTTCGATACTACATGACCGAGGAACTTCACATCTTCTTGCCAGAATACGCATTTGGAAAATTTGGCTTTTAATACATTCTTTCTTAGAATTTCCAAAACTTGTTCCAAATGTTTTTCATGCTCAGCAGTTGACTTAGAGAAAATTAAAATGTCATTAATGAATACCAGCACAAATTTATTTAGGACATCGCGAAATACTCGATTCATTAAATCGGCAAAATAAGCTAGAGCGTTGTATAAACCGAACGGCATTACTAACCATTCACAAAATATGTCTGGACCTCTGAAAGCTTTCAAAGGAACACATTCTTCGGCATTCCGCAGTTGATGGAAACCTGTTGCTAGGTCCATTTTAGAAAACACCTTTGCTACATTCAAACGATCCAACAAATCATCTATGCGGGGCAATGGATCTTTACTCTTGAGTGTCTGCTTATCCAAATCTCGGTAATCCACACACAGTCTGAAAATACCGTCTGACTTTGGAACAAACACTACTATTACTCCCCAATTTGAAAAGCTAGGCCTGATCAGACCCTTCCATAACAGCTGTTTAGTTTGATTGCCTAACTCTTCTTTCTCTTTCCACGTCATTCTCCAAATAGGATGTACCACTGGCCTTGCATTCGGAACTAGATCAATCCTGAAGTCGATTTCTCTACGTAGAGGTAAGCTATCAACTTCTTCGAACACATCCGCATAATTTTTAACAACAGGAACATTTTCAATAGGAGCAGGAGAGACATCAAGAGAAGACCAAAATTCTTTTCTATCTGAATTCGGTCCTATGCATGGTATCGTTATAAAAAATTTATACTTGAACGATCCTTTTTTAGATCTTGGCCTTTTCTTATTGACTTTCGGCTTCTTACTTACCTCAGGCTTTGTACTTCCCACAGGGCTATCGGTATCAAACTCTGTTTTGCTACCAAAGCTGCCTTCTTCTTCATCTTACCAACCATGTTGTTTATCATTATACTCATAGCGGTAAGCCATTTGTATCATCTCAGAAAAAGGGAGATTCACATGAGCAAGTACTCTACCTTCGTATTTCTTTTGAAGTCCCTTGATAAATCTCAGGTTCTTTCTCACAGGATCTTGAATTAGTTTTGGGGCAAAATGGGAAACTTCATTAAATTACTCTGATATTCTTGGATGGTCATATCTCCTTATTTCAGATTGTAAATCTCATCATACAGTCTCTTAGTTGCTTCTGGAGGAATAAATCATTCTTTAAACATTTCTTTGAATCTATCCCAG
This sequence comes from Allium sativum, assembly GCA_030737875.1. Classification (NCBI taxonomy): domain Eukaryota; kingdom Viridiplantae; phylum Streptophyta; class Magnoliopsida; order Asparagales; family Amaryllidaceae; genus Allium; species Allium sativum. The sequence continues at coordinate 252,421,216 of CM060919.1, forward strand.
GTAATATTACCTTCTGGATTTTCCTTAGTAACAGTTTCCCACCAGATTAGAGCTTCGTCTTTGAGTGTCACGATGCTAGTAATCTTTTCTGATCATCTCTCAATTTTAAGCCTCCAAAGATTCTCTCAGCATAACGCATCCATGCTTGTGTTTCAATAACGGATTCTTTCCCCAAGAATTGTACTCCACCCAGATTTTGATATTTCATTACTAGAGCTTCTAGGTTGGGTTCTGGTTGTGGGAGCATGGTTGGCTCATTAGATTGTAGAACCATAGAACTACTTCTTCTATTTCTGCCACTCATTTTCTACTGTGTCTACAAATAACAAACAAAGAGTCAGGCCAACAGAATAAATATTGTAAAACATAGAGACATATATTTAAATGTACATGAATCTATAGGGGTGTGTTTTATTCTGTTATGCTCATCCTAGGACATTACAAGTCCTATCTATAACGAGTCATTCATTTTAGAATACTGTTGATTCTACTTCTTTCTGGTTTATTTATATGTTATATTCTGAGCTAAGTTTAACCTAAGCTCTGATACCAACTATGATGACCCCAAACTGCCATAGTACGAAAGAAATGATAATCATTGCGATATAACACATAAACAATAACAGTGGAATAGAAATATAGAATTACAACAGATAAAGTACATCAAATTACACTGAGGAAAATATATCATCATAGTTACACAGCATAATAGGATCATACTTAATACATAATACAGTTTTCAACTTAATATAAATTGTCTGCAGCGGAATCAAACATAATATACTAAGTGAAGTCTGAACAACATAATAGAAATGATAAGACCCATCTTCAGTTCCATAGCTATCCGGGATGAATCTGCTAAACCTGTATACTATGTTGCCCGTGTGGAAAAGAGGGCACCCGAGTTTGCAAAGTGAAACAAACTACGAGTCAGTCATGGGACTAGTTTGAGAAATCTTATATAGCCTATTTAATAATAAGGCTAATCACAGGACCATGCTGTTAACGCGGAACTAGTTTACTCCATTGGATTACGAGTGCATATATTAAGTAAATCATTAAATAACGCAATGCTTTTTAGAAAAATGAAACCATTATAAGACTCAAGTCCCATCACACAATGCAACGCAAACCGAAGGAGAGAGTTTTACCTTATAATGGTCAAAAATGCTTGATACGATAAAAACGGATTTGATATTATTATTAATGTGTATATGTTTAAAAAACATTTCGATCATAATATATCAATCATAGACGGCATAACTACCATATACTATGTCGCCAAATATAGGTTTACAATCGAAACCGTATGGGTCGTGTTGGAAGTTGGATTTCGATCATGAACCAAGGCAAGGGATCGTCCTTACCGAATTCGAGACTCTCTAGCCCGAGCCTCAGGACTCAGTCGAACCTGCACCCGGAGCGCCAGGGTCGGTCCACAAATAATGTTAGTGGATTGGTAATGCCTGAACAATACGTCTCCCTGCCCTGTGGGGCATAATTAGGGCCACTAGGGACTCAAATCCAAGGTACCTCGCTTTCCATCATCCACATAAGTTAAAATATTTGGGCATGTAAAACACAGACACCACATCTATCTAGAAAGAAACACATGTTCTCCTTGGGGTCCTTCTCCCGTTTCTAGTTCATATCGGGGTGTGAGGCTCGCAAAGTAACGCTATACACAAAGCTATGCTACAATAAAGCTGTACTTTGATCATCAATCACAAGGCTCTACTTTTCAATAATAAGCCTTGATCATTTGCATCTTGGCATGCCACACTGACAATTCACGTCATGCGATCGATAACTATCAATATATAACCTCTGAGCTCGTGCGTTTCAGAGAATGGTGTTAAGAAGGAGAATAAATTCTCCGCCACCAATCAGATATATATTAAATAGAAATCAATTTACATGGAATGAAATCCAATGTCAGACACACATCCATTTACAAGTCCGTTCTGGGTCTGAACGAAACCGGAGACACCTTATTCCTCGTCCCGTATGTCCAATACGAAAGAGAGGTGCTCGCTAATCTCGACAATCAACAAGTATGTCCGGACAACTACCACTTTAACCCTTTATTGGAAGCTAACCAATATCGGGCATCAGTAATTATCCATTCGATGTGAAGATCGCCAGTCTCCAATCACCATCTTCAAATCTTCGACTTCCAATCGTCGTATAATTATTTGAAATGAGAGTTAACTCAGACTTTTCAAATAATTCTCGAATATATATATATATTTTAAATCATTCTTTTCATTCCATATTGTTAATAATATTTTAGAACGATTTATCGCAATTTTTATTTATTTAAAATTAACTATTTTTAATTAAACGACGCTTCGGGTCATTATATGGCCCTGGCGCTATTTTCACCAAAATTTGATTTACATATTTCTCAAAATCTGATCGTTGGATCTTAGCAAACTTTATATCGTTAGATTCCAAAACGAACCCAATGGTTCTAGTTTTGGGAAAATCCGACGGTCGGATCTTTCGGTATAATCGTTTGAAGTTACGATTTCAAAACGCGAACTACAGCAGCGCGATTTGTTTTGTTTTAATTTATATTTATATATAACTATATAAATATAAATCATTCAATGATTTAAAACCATTTTTAATTCAACATTGATTTCTTTTATATATGAAATCCTATGTTGCATTAAAAATGAACTTTCTAATGTTAATATAATTTTTTCCAACATTGAATCTTTTGTATGATTGTTATGTATTACGTAAATAATGTTATATATTTTAACCTTCATTTATTACACTAAAAGTGAAATCTCTTATTTAATCCTTTAGATTACATTAAAGATGTAATTTTCATTCTTTTCTTTGATTACAAATAAAAATGTAATCTTTTTTCTTTTCTATGATTACAAATAAAAATGTAATCTTTTTATTTTCAATTATACTATTACATTGCAAAATGTAAATTCCTATGCCATTCTTTTCTTTACATTGAAAAAAATGTAACTTTTTATTTCAATATGTTCTTTCCGTTGAAAAGAATGTAACTTTCTATTTCAATGTATTGCAAATTGCAATCTTTTATTTCAATGTAATTTTACATTTGCAAAAATGAAATCTTTCTAATGAAATCTTTATTTCATTAAAAATGTGAACTTTTAATTCAGTCCATGATTACATTGAATATGTAATCTTTACTTCTTTTCTTTATCTTCATTGAAAATGTAAATTTTTCACTTCAGTCTTTATTTACATTGGAAAATGGAATTTTCTCTCTCATTCTTTGTTTACATTGAAAAATGTAAATTTCTATTTCATAGTTTATTACATTGAAAAATGTAAATTTTTTCTCATTCTTTCATTTACACAGAAAAATGTATATTTTTATTTCATGTTTTATTTACACTGAAAAATGTGAATTTCTAATCATATTTTATTTACATTGAAAAATGTAAATTTCTATACTTTCTTTGATTACAAACAAAAAAATGAAATTTCATTATTTACTTTAACTACATATAAAAATGTAACTTTTGATTTCATAATATGATCACATCGTAAAATGTATTTTTTCAATTCAATATATGGTTACATTGAAAAATGTAATTTTTCATTTCAATATATATGTATAATTCAGTGTTAATACATTTCTGTATGACACCTGGCTATTTTAAATGTTGCATTACATTCAAAGTGTATATTTCAGTCTAAAACACATTTCTATTTAACAATGTCTATTTTTAATCTTGCATTAAACTAAAAATGTATATTTTAATATAAATTCATCTCTATTTAACAAATGACTATTTTAATGTTGGGTTACATAAAAATATATGTTTTACGGGTAAAGACATTTTAATATAACAATAGTCATTTTAATGTTTACATTAAAAATGTAAATTTCTGTGAAAACACTTTTTGTTAGCGCAATGACCATTTTAAAAGGTTCATTTAATATAACAATGTAAAACTTTAATGTAAAACATTTTTTTATTATAACAATGTTCATTTTAATGTAACACATTTGAAATGAAAAATCTAGTGTAAATGCATTTCATATAGCAATGTGATATTTTAATGTTTTCATATACATTGAAATGTAAATTTCTAGTGTAGATATATTTCTACATCAAAATGTTTATTTTAATGTTTTTCTATACATTGAAATGTAAATCTAATGTAAACACATTTTTATTTCACAATGATTTATTTTCAATGTATCATTTACATTAAAATGTGAAATCTAATTGTCAAAACACTTTTGTATCCAAATGTCTATTTTAAAGTTACATTACATAAAAAATGTAAAATGCAATGCAAATACAATTCATATTAAAATGTTTATTTTAATGTTTTATTTACATTAAAAATGTAAGATCACATGTGAATTCATTTTTCTCTAAATGATTATTTCATTGTCACATTTACGTTAAAAATGTAAAATCAAGTGTAAATTCATTTTTATGAAACAAATGACCATTTTTTATTACATTGAAAATGTAGATTTTATGTTGGCGTATAGCGATCATTTTCATATATATATATACACATACATACATATATATATGTATATATTAAAAATCTGATTTTCATATTATTCAAACAATTACTATATAAATACATGAATATTTTATAACACAAAAATATTTTAGAAAATTTCGACAGCATAACGGCAAGGTAATTAAAACTGGCACCGTCCCGATGTACGGCTCCTCGCACTACCTTAGGCCTTGCGGCTTCACATGGGGTTTCATTTCCTAATACATTTTTCTAGGTAGTCTAATGCCACAATATCAATCAATTTTCCATTTTCAACCACAATCAAACACCAAAAATCAACCAATCACATACCACAAAACAATCAAGTCGTCCATGGTTTGTGGACGACGGGTGTCGGAAATTTCTAAACTCCGTCTGCATCCTAATATAATTTTATTTAATTTATTCGGATTCGTAAATCTCACTTTGGTTTTTTATTTCTTCTAAAACTGTAGAATGCTCCAAAAATTTTGTGGTCTCTTCTGAAATGTAGATCGCGAATTTACGGTTCCAACGAATCCTGTTTCATTGAATTTCGATTACGTATGAGGAAGATGCGGATTTACAAAGGTTGTTGACTTTAAAACTAATTAATAAATTAATTAATAAATAAGAAAACTACCTTCTCCTTTCAAACAAATTTCTGATCGATAGTTTTCAGAATGGTTCGATCTAAGGTCTTTGATTTTCTCCAAAACAGCGATGCTAGCAGGTGCTCAGAACACGCCACTCCGACGAGCCACGAAGGTCGAGTCTCTAGCCAGAAACCCGACGAACTCGGTCGAGGTTAAGCGCTAGAATTCGAGGGAGAGCGACGAGTGTTGTGGGCTCAAATCTCGAGATTCGCTGCACCACCAGAGATCGGACCGTATAGATGTGTAGATGGTGTTGAGATCTACAATATTGTCTAAACAGTCGATGGATTTTGGTGAGTGGATCGAAAGTTTTTAATAGAGGAAGTTTTGAGCAGTGGTGGCCATTGAACGATAGCGATACAGCGGCTACAGTATATTGAAATTAGGGTTCCCCGTATATACTAGTATTTATACTGTATACTATTGTATTTTATTTTATTTAATTCTATTTAATTTTAATTCAATTCCTATATTGCTCTTAACTCCAAATCAAACCCATTGAATGTTGCCCCTAGCTAAACTCCCTCATTCCTGACACAATGGGATATGTCTCGTAGGCCCAATCGACTGTTTCAGCCAGTTATTTTTTAAATTAAATAATAAATTATTTAATTTGATCGAATATTTAAATTTAATGGGGCCACATACAGATTCCAAAAATTCCAGAAAAATAAATCTAGCTATGTTTTGACAATATAGTTCTAACAAAATTAATTTTGTTGAATTTGGAGACCATTTGAAAAATGGCCATTTTCTGGTTGATCGAAATTGACCGAAATTGGCAAAACACATTTTCTTCTGCCGTGCTCGCATATTAATCCCAAAAATCATGAAAATTGGAATCCTGCGATAATTTTACATTCTGGATCCAACAAAAGTGGTTTCGTCGAAAATGGAGATCGTTTGCAAAATGGCTATTTATACGAGCTATATATTATATTAAATTCCATTGCGACCTTTCTGAAAATTCAGCTGACCAAACTTTTGATTCCCGCTATAAAATTTTAATTTTTTGGATTCGTTGGAAAGATATTCTAAAACAGATTTAAATATTTTTGGTTTCACCAAAAATCGATTTATTTTGCATCCTGTACAGTCAGTCAAAGTTTGAATTCAAATTTTCAAACTACCGCGCTATTTCTAACTCCTTTTAAAATTAAAATAAATATATTCGTTCTAACTTCGGTTTAAATAAATTTCTAACCATTATTATTTATAATAAATTATTTTGACTATTCAAAATTCAATAAATTGCCAAAATTAAAATTTTAATTTGGTTCTGATTTTTCGGGTTGTTACAACTATCCTTGTTGGTCGTCACCCTCTCTACCTTCTCGTGAGGCGACCATCGAATCACCCTGGTGCCACCTCGTCACAGCATTCTGACTATATAGCTACATCTGCAGTCAAGGCCCACCCACCTAGTAGTTACGCGCAGACCCAACCTGTGCGAGTACAGCCTAAGACATCTGTCACCGCACAAAGGACTACTATGAGCACATTATGTGCTTCAGGAAGCCGCGTGCTTCCCCTTCTAGTCCTTTAGAGTCGTCTTAACAATCAGATGAATGTGCCCTCCAATGTATGCCTAAAATTTATATTCATACACGTCCCAATTTATGTCCCAAATCAGTACTTACACATGTCCCATTTTGTGCTCGAATTATATTTTCCAACGTATTCCTAAATTCATATTCATATTATTCAACACAATATATGCCCCCAAATTCATATTCGTATATTTCTAAATTTTATGCCCAAATTTAGATCTATATTTTCCAATACCCATTTATTCCCCAAAATTATGTCTTTCCCAATCGTTCCCAATTTCGCATGTTCGCATTTGTTAGCGTTAGGCCTAGGCTCGATGGTAGCCTGGCTATATTAAAATAAAAAGGGGAAAATAGGGAGAGAAGAGAATTAAGAGTAGGCATAATAATGAATCAATAATAAACTGATAGAAATAGGCATAAACTAAATAGGCATATTATGACAAGATTTAGCATGGTAGCGATATAAACATATAAAAGCAGATCTGATAATTATGTCATAATAGAACTGATTAGGCATCGATTCAAGATCCAATTTTTATATACATATCATGATTACTATTTAAATATTCAGATCTAAAAATAACATGAACTCACAGTGAATAGATCGAAGGAAATGGATCCAAACTATTGCAAAGAACATGTTGAATAAGTTGTTGTAACCATCGCTGAATTTGTTGTATCAATCGCTGAATTTGTATAATGTTTGCTGAATTAGATTTGGAGTAGATTAGGCCATTCAATGCTTGTTGCAACGGAGCTTCATTGTCACCATTGGTTTTAGATGAATAAAACCTAGGTCTAGGGTCCTTTATATAGCCTAGGGTTCATGAATATAGCTCCAAAATCGTCCAGGTTCAGAAAAGAAGTTTCCAGAGCTACGGGTGGATCGACCCCCCTTCAGGTTGGTCGACCCCGGGGTCGACCCCTAGGTCGACCCCGGGGTCGACCCCCATAAGGCTGAGTCGACCCCAAGGTTGTAACACCCCGTAATTTTAAATATTAAAATTAACAATCTTAAGAATACTTAATTGTTAAAGTGAGAATTAAGAGAAACGGGATACTCCATTGTGTTCATCTCGAAACTCTGCTTGAAATAGAGTCCAAGTTTTCAAAAATCGGACTTCATATGAGGAAGTAATGGCCCTCGGAAGTTTCAATAATTTAAATAAATTAAAAACAGTTTAGATTAAAGTTCAAAAATTCAAAAATCAAACAAGGAAGCGGGCTGGGCGGGATTTCCCCCGCCCAAGGCCAGGTCAACCAGGGGGTCGACCTCCCCTATACAGGTCAACCAGGGGGTCGACATACCCTCCGGGGCAGATCTGAAATGTGACGATCCTGACTTGTTGCTGAGTCTTACCTGACCTGCTGCTGAGTCACTAGGACAGAGGTGGCAATTCTAGATAACTCTATCTAGTCTGGACGGTTGTGATTGCTCCTATGATAATCTAATGGCTTAGGTTGATTTAAACTTCTATATAAGCACGCATAGACTCAAGCTCTAAACCTAAACTAAATTAGTTTCTTGGCCACTATTCTACAGCTAGAATAGTTCTTCTTCCTAAAGCTTAGGGATTACAAGTCAGAATTTTAATACAAAAGATGAACGAATTATTCTCTTCTTTAATCCTTCTCTTTGAGTGCAATTTCATTCACAAAATAATTAATAAATTAATTATGATGAGTTATAATTTGGATTATGAGAACATGTCGGTTGAATCATGTGATGTTACTTAACTTTGTTATCGTTTATTGGTGAACATATGACAGTTTTGTTAATTTATGTTGGTAGATCTATTTCATATGTCCAATCACATATGTTTAACTTAATTCATATTATGACATCAGTTTATATGCAAGTTTGGGATGTAAATCATATGCTAGTTTGTATGTGGATCTTATGCAAGTCTGTTTTTACATATGCTAGTTTGTATGTGAATCTTATGCAAGTCTATATGTGAATTATACACAAGTTTATAAGTGAATCAATTATATACATATGCTAGTTTATATGTAAAACATGTGATATTAGTTTACATGTTTAAATTCATATGCAAGTTTGTAGGAATCCATATGCGAGTTTAGGTGAAAACTATATTCACATTTTTAGGTGAAAACTATATTCACATATGCAAGTTTAGGTGAAAACCATATTCCATATATGCAAGTTTAGGTGAAACCCATATTCATATATGCAAGTTCACAATTTCATGTTTAGATCTATATTTAGATCCATGGTAGTTTATGCAAATTTATGTTTTATATGTCCATTGCCTATGCAAGTTATTGGCTATGCGAACTTATGTTATAATTCTTATTTGCAAGTTAGATCTATTTTATGTGTTATGGAAGTTGTGATGTTTCTTTTCTTTTTATGAGTTAGACTATTTGCGAGTCTAACATATTTCATACTAAAACGTACGAATAGCGTGGGGACAATGGGAAAATATTAATTATGCAAATTGCGAATTGGCATAAAATGGCTTTAAAGGCATATAATTAATTTGAGACACTAACTTGTATAATTTATGTACCTGAAAAGTATGTACATAATTTATGTGACAATTATGGACATAGTTTAATTTGGAAATTATTGACAATTTGAATAGGAATAATTGATTCATATTGGGGTGAAATAATATGTGTAATAATAAATGCCTAAGACACGAGGTTAGACTCGTTTGTGGTATAAGACTGCCCGGACCCGCCCGACAAATCCAGCAACCACAAATGTAGTCTAATGTGAGAGGACGAAGGCATAAATTAAATGCGTAACAATTGTAAAGACACGAGGTTAAACTCGTTTGCGGTATAAGATTGCCCGGACCCACCCGGCAAATCGAGCAACCGCAAACGGTAGTCTAATGTGGGAGGTCTTACAAGGTTACGGTTGAAATGAATTAAGTAACACTTAACCAAGATAAACATGTGGTGGGACATGGGAGATAAGTGGGTGACATGGGTGACATGTGAAATACGATTAGAAACACTTAACCAAATTGAAACATGTAAGAAGACATGAATAAGAAGGGGTTAAGTGGGAAATCCTAGTGGGGACCAAGCATAGGTGTAAACTTGTGTAAAGCACGGGGGACCCTTTTCAAACCAGTAACCCATTAAGTTTCTTTGTGAGCTCTAGTTAGATCGAGGATGGGACACGCTTACTGGGTTTGATTGTAAGAGGTCAAAACGGGTTAACGGTGGCAACGCAAGTCCAACGGGGTCATGTCCGTGCGCGGACCCAGGCTGGTAGGTAAGACGTTATTGCATCATGTAGATATAAGTCGTGCATCTTTAGTGGTATCGGGTTACCACTTTGGGGAGTGATGCACCCCATTATGGGGTCAGCATGGGTATCAACGAGTTAGGGAGCCAATCGCATGGGGTTAGTGGGTACAGAGATAGGGGCAGGCAGCACCTATGAAGACAGCTAGGGGTACACGAACCTACCATTATGATCATTATGTTCAGTAGGCGTGATCAACTTTTAGGGTGACTAGTAATGGTGTAGTGTAGTAATTATCCTTAGTGATTAGGAGCGAGATTAACACCAAAATATTCCTCTTGTTTATTTTGTCTTGCCCACTGGTTTCACAGTCATTTCTTGTTTTACCAATTTATGCCTTATCCTAATTACTTTAATAATAATTATATTGTTAAAGTTATTGGACTCTCCAGACTTTATTTCTGACCCTCTTTGTTTTCGCCTCTTTTCTTCCTTCCCCTCCCCCCCCCCTCCAGGTTCTCAGGGTGGGACTAGTGCTAGTGAAGCTTGATTTGGATCTTTCTCTCTCTTTTGGAAGTGCTTGGATTGCTGAAAGTAAAGTTCAGCTTATCTCTTTTATGGCTACGTATGTTGGGGTTATGCTTTTTACTTTACGTACTCAGAAAACAATTTGTCAAGATGGATACTAAGCGTACTTGGTTTTACTGTTGGTTTATGATGTTGTTGTAATCAAACTATTTCTCCGCTGTAATAAAAGTTGCTTTAAAATTTTCAAGTATCAATGTATGTATCTGTCTTGTTATATTATGTTCTATACACCAATAATACTGCATGAAAGTTAATGCATTCCCTTTGAGAGTGACATTAATGGACGTGGGGTGTTACATGAGATATCAGAGCTTAAGGTTAACAGAACATATAAGAGATTTTGAAAACCTGTTTCTTTTTTCAAAAGCATTTTATAAAGAATACTTTCAAGAATATGTTTTAAGGAGAGTATTTTCAAGAGAAAAGTTTGTTTTAAAAACATAACCCTCAAGAGCCATATATCTTTCCTTCGATTCTCCATTTTGAATCTCTTCCTTTTCCTTTTCAGTATGTCTAGGTTACCCAAGATACCCGAGGGAATACCAATACCAACCTGGTTCAGAAGGTATTTGGAGGCTAGGGCCACCGCCGCAGGCCCAGCAGACATTCCTCCTCCCCCAGCTGCAGCCGCTCCTCCTCCTCCCCCCCTCCCCGCGTTGATACTTTTTCAAAGATATGCAAGGACTTTCGGGCAATGGGCAGGAAACCTTTTCACGGATCAGAGACGTTTGTTGAAGCTCGAAATTGGCTTAAGGAGGTGGAAGATTTGTTTGGTATCTTCGAGATAGAAGATGGAAGGAAGGTCCAATTAGCTGCTTGGTTAATGGAGGACGAAGCCTCGTTTTGGTGGGAGGTCATGAGTGGAGAGCATCCAGTAGAGATATGGATGGATTTTAGGCATAGGTTCGAGATGAAATTTCTCTAATGGGCAGAAGAGAATTTATGCATGGAGATGTTCTTGGCGTTGAAGCAGGGGAATTTATCAGTAAAGGAGTACGTCAACAAGTTCAATCAGTTGGCGAGATTTGGCTTAGACTTGGTGAACACACCTGAAAAGAAGGCCCTGGGATTCGTTAAAGGTTTGAATGAGCCGCTACATGGGTTAGCTATGACCCACATTCCTATGGGGGCTACCTTTGAGAAACTGGTTGACATGGCTCTTATGCATGAAGAGGAGAAAGGCGCTAATGCTAATAAGGCAACGAAAAAGAAAGGGGGTCAAAAGAAGTCACAGCAGCAACCTAAGAAAGGTGGTAAGGATAACAATAGTAAAGGAAAGAAAAGGTTCTTTAATTGTGGAACACCGGGCCATCTGAGCAAGGACTGCAGGAAGAAGAAGACTGGTTGTTTCAACTGTGGTGAGGCAGGGCATCTGATTAATGACTGCCCGAGAAGACAAGGGCAAGGGCAGAGGACAGAGTCTACTTCTGGAGGGCAGGTTCAGGCTCTCATGGCACTAGGGCAGGCAAGAGGCAGGTTCATGCTCTCATGGCACCAAGACATGAGAGCGATAGAAACATTTCTGTTAAAAGTTTGGTTTTTCTATTTGATCATCTTGTTTGTACTTTGTTTGATACTGGCGCTTCACACTCATTTGTATCTGCTTCGTTAGTTGAAACACTGCACCTAAATACTAGTCTAGTTACAGATCCCATAGTAGTCTCAAATCCTATTGGTGGTTTGGCTCATCTTTCAATGATCTGTCGGGATTTGAGAGTGTCTATCTTGAGCGTTGAATTTGAATGCAACGCCTTCGTTCTTGGCTTCACGCGCTATGGGTTGATCCTAGGCATGGATTGGTTATCCAGTAATGGTGCCATCCTCGATTGTGAAAGGAGAGTGGTTAGATTTATGACTCGCCTCAGCAACACTCTCGAAATCTCTTGTAATCCCATACATTCTGTTATGCTTAGCTACCTAGAATCTCTTGATGCGTCTGTTGAAAACTTGTAGTCGGTTAGAGTAGTCCGTGAATACTCAAATGTATTTGAAGAGGTGAAGGGCTTACCTCCGAAGCGGGAGATAGACTTCCGCATATACCGTGTTGATAATGCAAAACCCGTAGCTCTACCTGTTAGACACATGGCTCTAAGGGAGAGAAAAGAGCTCAATAAGCAAGTCAAAGAATTGATCGAAAAAGGATTTATAATGCAGAGTATTTCTGAATAGGGTGCTCCAGTAGTATTCGCCACCAAAGCAGATGGTTCACTTCGCCTATGCGTTGATTATAGGGAGCTAAACAAGCTGACCAAGAAAAATAGGCACCCACTTCCAAGAATAGATGACTTGTTTGATCGGCTTGTAGGTGCGTCGGTTTTCTCCCAACTAGATCTGGCTACCGGGTTCCATCAGCTAAGAGTGGCTGAAGACATCATTGATAAGACTGCGTTCAGAACCCCGGATGGTTTCTTCGAATGGCTTGTCATGCCTTTCGGCTTGAAAAATGCACCCGCTTACTTCGTTGACTTGATGAGTAGGGTGTTCAGGGAGTTCCTTAATAAATTTATGGTGGTCTTCGTAGACGACATTTTGATTTTCTCGAAGAATGAAGAAGAGCATGCTTTGCATTTAAGGGAAGTCATGGATACTCTTCGTGCACATCAGCTGAAAGCCAAATTCTCCAAATGCCATTATGGAGAGAAGAAGTGAGGTTTCTTGGACATGTGGTGTCCAAAGAGGGATTAGTTGCCGCAAAAATAGTTGCAGTGCAAGATTGGAAGGTTCCACGGAATGCAACCGAAGTCCGGAGCTTTCTTGGGCTAGCGGACTTTTACTGAAAGTTCATTAAAGACTTTGCAAAAATCTCAGCCCCATTCACAAGATTGACAAATAAGAACCTAACTTTTGCTTGGGATTTGGATTGCGATATTTCGTTCCAACAATTGAAAAGGGCTCTAACAACAGCCCCAGTTCTGACATTGCCTGATGGGAGCAAAATGTTTACCATATACATAGACGCATGCGGTACAGGGTTGGGCGCTGTCTTGATGCAAGAAGGCAAGGTATTTTGTTATGGGTGAAGGCAATTGAAGGTACATGAGAAGAACTACCCAATGCATGATTTGGAGCTAGCTGCCATTATTTTCGCTCTAAAGTCATGGCGTCATTACCTACTAGGAGAAAGGTTCGAATTGTTTACTGACTATAAATCATTAAAGTACCTTTTCTCATAGAAAGATCTTAACTTAAGACAACAAAGGTGGATGGAATTTTTGGCCTCATATGATTTTGAGATTTCCTATACCCCTGGCAAGGGCAATGTGGTAGCATACGCCTTGAGTAGAAAGAAGCTAACCTTGAGTCCTCTCTTTATAGAAAGTCAAAGCTTGGAGTACATAGCAAACTTTAACTTTAGACCCTCCTCTGAAATTGTGCCTGGTCTATTAGCATCGCTAGAGGTGCGGCCTACTCTTTTGGACTCAATAGGAACCGCGCAATGAGAAGACCCTCATCTAGTTGATGTGATGGATAAGATAGTTAGGGGTGAGACTTCTAGTCACCTCAGTAGATACTCCATCGATGATAAGGGTTGGTTGAAATGGGATGGAAGGCTATGTGTCCCACAAGCAAGGGATTTAGTGAAGACGGTTCTCGAAGAAGCACACCATTCCAAGCTGACCATACACCCAGGCAGAGATAAGATGTATAAAGATATAAAAAGGGTTTTCTTTTGGAATGGCATGAAGAGGGATGTAGCTGAGTTCGTCGCTAAGTGCTTGATATGGCAGCAAGTCAAAGCGGAGCAGAAGAAGCCTAGTGGTCTGCTTCATCCTCTAGAGGTCCTACAGTGGAAGCGGGATAGCATTTCGATGGACTTTGTTGATGGGTTACCTAGGCCAAGAACGGGCAATACCAGTATTTGGGTAATAGTAGACATGCTCACTAAAAGCGCTCACTTTATACCTATTAAGAGTAGAAGGATTTCGTCGTCCCTAGCATCCATTTACCTTAAAGAGATAGTTTGACTCCATGGGATACCCTCCAGCATAGTGAATGATCGAGATCCTATCTTTACGAGCGAGTTTTGGAAGAGTTTGCAAGAGGCTATAGGCACACAATTATGCTTAAGCACGGTTTATCACCCCTAAACCGATGGTTAGACGGAAAGAGTGAACAAAGTATTAGAAGAGCTCTTGAGATTGTGCATTCTTGACTTTGGAGGGACATGAGAGGATTATCTTCCTTTGGTGAAATTCGCTTACAACAATAGCTACCAAGCAACCATAGGCATGGTGCCCTTCGAAGCTTTATATGGAAGACCATGCCGATCACCAAATTGTTGGTGGGAGTCTACAGACAAGCTTGTACTTGGGCCAGACATGATTATAGAAACCTCAGAAAAGGTGGACTTGATAAGAAGACGGATGAAGGCTGCAAATGATAGACAGAAGTCCTACGTAGACAAAAGAAGGACCGACCTTGAGTTTGAGGTTGGGGATAGGGTGTTCCTTAAGGTATCTCCTTTGAGGAATGTCATTCGTTTTGGGTCTGTAGGAAAGCTAGCACCAAGATTTGTAGGACCATTTCCTATCACTAAAAGGATTGGGACAATGGCTTATAGAGTAGAGCTACCCGAAAGACTGGCTGGAGTTCATAATGTTTTTCATGTTTCTCAATTACGAAAGTGCTTACATGAGTCTACGAAAGTAGTGGAGCCAAGTATACTAGAGGAAGTAGAAGTGGAACAAGAAGCGACTGTGAGAAGAGTTCCAACTCGTATCTTGGGTACGGAAGTCAAAAAGCTACGCAACCGTGAAGTCAAGCTTGTTAAAATTCAATGGAGTGACACTGAGGAAGACGCGACTTGGGAAACTGAGAGGAAAATACGCGCAGCCTACCCTTTTCTTTTTTAGGTTACCTCCTTGATTTCTTTTCCCATAATTTTATTTATGCTTATATCTATCTTTTAAGTATATCTCTTCGGTCCTACTCTTTATCTTTAGGTGGAAACCAATGGATGTAAACATGTATTTGAAACATGTTATGATTGATGGTTGCGAGTGGTTGCAAGTGGTTGCTCATGGATGCATGTACACACACATTAGGCATTGGATCAGCTCAATCACTTTCATTTTACATATAAATATGTGTGCATATTTAAATTAATGGATGTATAATGGTTGTGTTGTCATATGGATGATGCATTTTGATGAATGGTTGTGCACACATGTAGAAGTAATATGTATCGTTAGGGATCTTTTGCATGCATAATGGACGCATGACACTATCATGATTTGCATTAAGGAGGTCAACTGAATCAGTGGACCGCCTGATTTTGCATTGGGTAAGGAACATATACACACACTTTTTGCATATGTCCATACGGCATTAGAAATCTTGTAAGGACAATGGATGCCTGTGTTTGATGGTTGAGTAGATGGATGATTGGATGTTAGGATATACATTCTCCTTAACTTGGAGATTTCGAGGGCGAAATCCTTTAAGGAGGGGAGGATGTAACACCCCATAATTTTAAATATTAAAATTAACAATCTTAAGAATACTTAATTGTTAAAGTGAGAATTAAGGAAACGGGTTACGCCATTGCGTTCGTCTCGAAATTCTGCTTGGAATAGAGTTCAAGTTTTCGAAAATCGGACTTCGTATGAGGAAGTTATGGCCCTCGGAAGTTTTAGTAATTTAAATAAATTAAAAACAGTTCAGATTAAAATTCAAACGAGGAAGCAGGCTGGGCGGGATTTCTCCCGTCTAAGGCCAGGTCGACCAAGGGGTCGACCAGGGGGTCGACCTCCCCTATACAGGTCGACCAGGGGATCAACCTACCCCCCGGGGCAGATCTAAATTGTGACGATCCTAACTTGTTATTGAGTCTTACCTGACCTGTTGCTGAGTCAATAGGGCAGAGATGGAAATTCTAGATAACCCTATCTCTTCTGGACGGTTGTGATTGCTCCTATGATAATCTAACGTCTTAGGTTGATTTAAACTCTATATAAATACGTATAGACTCAAGCTCTAAACCTAAACTAAATTAGTCTCTTGGCCACCATGCTGCTACTAGAATAGTTCTTCTTCCTAAAGCTTAGGGATTGGCAAGTCAAAATTCTAATACAAAAGACAAATGAATTATTCTCAGCTCTAATCCGTCTTTGTGAGTGCAATTTCTTTCACAAAATAATTAATAAATTAATTATGATGATTATAATTTGGATTATGAGAACATGTTTATTGAATCATGTGATGTTACTTAACTTTGTTATCGTTTGATGGTGAACATATGATACTTTTGATAACTTATGTTGGTAGATCTATTTCATATGTCCAATCACATATGTTTAACTTGATTCATATTAAGACATTAGTTTATATGCAAGTTTGGGATGTAAATCATATGCTAGTTTGTATGTGGATCTTATGCAAGTTTGTTTTTACGTATGCTAGTTTGTATGTGAATCTTATGCAAATCTGTATGCGAATTATACACAAGTTCATTTGTGAATCAAGTATATACATATGCTAGTTTATATGTAAAACATGTGATATTAGCTTACATGTTTAAATTCATATGCAAGTTTGTAGGAATCCATATGCGAGTTTAGGTGAAAACTATATTCACATTTTTAGGTGAAAACTATATTCACATATGCAAGTTTAGGTGAAAACCATATTCCATATATGCAAGTTTAGGTGAAACCCATATTCATATATGCAAGTTCACAATTTCATGTTTAGATCTATATTTAGATCCATGGTAGTTTATGCAAATTTATGTTTTATATGTCCATTGCCTATGCAAGTTATTGGCTATGCAAACTTATGTTATAATTCTTATTTGCAAGTTAGATCTATTTTATGTGTTATGCAAGTTGTGATGTTTCTTTTCTTTTTATGAGTTAGACTATTTGCGAGTCTAACATATTTCATATTAAAATGTACGAATAGCGTGGGTGCAATGGGAAAATATTAATTATGCAAATTGCGAATTGGCATAAAATGGCTTTAAAGGCATATAATTAATTTGAGACACTAATTGGTATAATTTATATACCTGAAATGTATGGACATAATTTATGTGACAATTATGGACATAGTTTAATTTGGAAATTATTGACAATTTGAATATGGATAATTAATTCATATTGGGGTGAAATAATTATGTGTAATAATAAACGCCTAAGACATGAGGTTAGACTCGTTTGTGGTATAAGACTGCCCGGAACCGCCCGGAAAAACCAGCAACTACAAACGTAGTCTAATGTGAGAGGTTGAAGGAATAAATTAAATGCATAACAATTGTAAAGACACGAGGTTAGACTCGTTTGTGGTATAAGACTGCCCAGACCCGCCCGGCAAATCGAGCAACCGCAAACGGTAGTCTAATGTGGGAGGTCTTACAAGGTTGCGGTTGTAATGAATTAAGTAACACTTAACAAAGATAAACATGTGGTGGGACATGGGGGTTAAGTGGGTGACATGGGTGACATGTGAAATACGATTAGAAACACTTAACCAAATTGAAACATGTATGAAGACATGAATAAGAAGGGGTTAAGTGGGAAATCCTAGTGGGGACCAAGCATAGGTGGAAAGGTTGTGTCAAGCATGGGAGACCCTTTTCAAACCAGTAACCCATTAAGTATCTTTGTGAGCTCGAGTTAGACCGAGGATGGGAAACGCTTACTGGGTTTGATTGTAAGAGGTCAAAACGGGTTAACTGTGGCAACGCAAGTCCAACGGGGTCATTTGCGTGCGTGGAACCGGGCTGGTAGGTAAGACGTTGTTGCATCGTGTAGATATAAGCCGTACATCTTTAGTGGTATCGGGTTGCCACTTTGGGGGTTGATACACCCCACTGTGGGACCAGCACGGGTATCTATGAGTTAGGGAGCTGATCGCATGCGGGTAGTGGGTACAACTAGTGGAGATAGGGGCAGGCGGCACCTATGAAGA
Source organism: Allium sativum (assembly GCA_030737875.1). NCBI lineage: Eukaryota > Viridiplantae > Streptophyta > Magnoliopsida > Asparagales > Amaryllidaceae > Allium > Allium sativum. The sequence continues at coordinate 252,439,653 of CM060919.1, forward strand.
CCGCTAGGGGTACACGAACCTACCATTATGATTATTATGTTTAGTAGGCGGGATCAACTTTAAGGGTGACTAGTAATGGTGTAGTGTAGTAATTATCCTATAGTGATTAGGAGCGAGATTAACGCCAGAATATTCCTTTTGTTTGTTTTGTTTTGCCCACTTGTTTTACAGTCATTCCTTGTTTTACCAGTTTATGCCTTATCCTAATTACTTTAATAATTATACTGTTAAAGTTATTGGACTCGCCAGACTTTATGTCTGACCCCCTTTGTTTTCGCCTCTTTTCTTCCTTCCCCTCCCCCCTCCCAGGTTCTCAGGGTGGGACTAGTGCTAGTGGAGCTTGATTTGGATCTTTCTCTCTCTTTTGGAAGTGCTTGGATTGCTGAAAGTAAAGTTCATCTTATCTCTTTTATGGCTACTTACGTTAGGGTTATGCTTTTTGCTTTATGTACTCAGAAAACAATTTGTCAAGATGGATACTAAGTGTACTTGGTTTTACTGTTGGTTTATGATGGTGTTGTAATCAAATTATTTCTCCGCTGCAATAAAAGTTGTTTTAATATTTTCAAGTATCAATATATGTATACGTCTTGTTATATTATGTTCTATACACCAATAATACTCCATGAAAGTTAATGCATTCCCTTTGAGAGTGACATTAATGGACGTGGGGTGTTACATAGGTTGACCCATCAGGGTCTCGGGTCGACTTAAAAATGTCGGCTCTTCCTCGATTTGCGCATCGGATTTTTGGTTTTGCTGATTTTTGAATATTATTTAATTTTATATGTGTATATATCTTTCCTATATGCATACAAACTTAAAACCTTAATAAATTCTTCATATGGTGTCTGATTTACGCAAACTAGGTATCTATCTTGACCAGAATTCCGAGACGGACGTAATGGCATGGTCCATTTTACTTAATTCTGAATGTTTAATTAAGTTTTCCTTAATTCATTGTTAATAGTGTATTTCACACTAATTATTCTTTAATTCATCATCTTTAGTGTCGTCAAAATTCTGGGGTGTTACATTCTCCCCTACTCAAAGGATTTCATCCCTGAAATCTCTAAGTTAAGAAGAACATATATCCTAACATCCAACAATCATACATCCATCTAGCAATCATAGGCATCCATTGTCCTTAACGAATTTCTAATGCTTTTATGAACATACGTAATAGTGTGTGTATATGTCCGTAAACTAATGTGAAAGATCAGGCGGTCTACTGATTCAGTTCACCTCCTTAATGCAATGTATGTTTGTGCCATGCAACCAAAATGTATGCAAATCATCCTAATCCATGTAAGTTCTATATGTGTGCACAATCATCCATCAAAATGCAACAACAATGTAATGATAATCCATAAAAAATTAGAATATACACACATCAATATGCAATATGTAAGTGATTGAGCTGATATAGTGCCTATTGTGTGTGTTTATGCATCCACGATCATTCACTAGCAACCACTTGCATCCATAAAACGTAATATGTCTCAAACACATGTTTACATTCATTAGTTTTCAACCTAAAGACTCGATCGATAGGAGACATTTAAACGATGGATACAAGTATTAATTCGAAGCTTGGAAAAGAATTTAAAACATATTCTCAAAAAGGAAATGACATGAAGCGCTTACTAGCTTCACTTCTTTGCACAATGTCTTACCCTCCGATCCAAGTATGCAAGTCAGAACTCATCCCATTGTTGCTTCCTTCTCTACTATCACTTCCTCTCGCAAGTTTGGCTTCACTACCTCGAACTCTATACACTTTTTTGCCTCTTGAACGAATAGTCGTCTTAAAATGACGAGCTTCCTCAAGGACTGTCTTCAATAGGTTTCCCATTACGATATAATTCACCAATAAAACCTCTTCTCAAGTAGCTCCCCTACTTGCTTACAAAGTTCCCTCTTTTCTTTTAGGAGTCATATGTCGCACAGGCAATGCAATTAGCTTTGCATTGTCTACCAAGTGTATGCAGAAACCAATCTCGTGTCTCAGGGGTAAACCCTGAACCTCATCAAAACGTCAGGATACTCACAACTATTGGGACAAATTGCAAATCATTGGTAGGTATATCAAGAGATTCTAGGAGACTAAGCATAATAGACCCTTTTGGGGTCATAAGAAATCTCGAGAGTCTTTTTATGGCTGGTCATAAGTCTAACGACTCTCCTCTCACAATCTAACATGACTCTATATATGTAGTTAACCAATCCATCCCTAGAATCAAACCGTATCTTATGAAATCAAGAACATATGTGTCACAATCAAACTTGACGCCTAACACAGAGATTCTCAATCCCTGACAAACCCTCGATAAATGAGTCGTACCTCCACTGGGGTTTGAGGCAATAACGGGATCCAAAACCATGCTAGTACCTAGGTGCAGAGACACTACTAAAGGATAAGATGTTAAAGAATGCGAAGCGCTAGGAAAAGAATCCTAATAGGATGATTAGAAATAGAAATCAATCCTTCGATGAAAACTTTCCTACCCCTATCCTGTCCACCAGCTATGAGAACATTAGCTTGTCCCCCTAGAAGTTCCTGCCTTCTGGCCTTGTCTTTGTCTCTTCGGGCACTTCTTAATGAGGTGTCCTGCCTTACCAAAGTGGTAACAAATGCCTTTCCTCTTTCTACAATCCTTTTCCAGATGACCCACCATTCCGAAGTTATAGTATTTCGTCTTTTCTTCTTTTATCTATATTCCCTTCTTAATCCACCAATTTCTTTCATCTTTGGGCTGTGCTCCTTAGCCCAAATTCCCTTATTCTCCTTTTTACCATCCTTGTGCACGGAAATTCTTACGAGGCTTGAGAGAAAATAAGACGCAGGTGAAACCAATGCGGCTAAAGATGGAGGTTAGGCACTTCTTTGCCCTTTGACATGTACCGTAGTTTTAACATGCCTATGGGAACATGCCAACATAGGGATATCCTTTCGGGAAGAAACGGTTCCTCGAACAAAAAGAAAAAGGAATCAAGCGGAGTATCATGAAGGTATTTATGGCTTTGGGAAATATGCTTTTCAAAAATAGAATTTTTATTTTAAAATACTTTGTTTTTGAGACCTTTTTGAAAACCATTTTCGAAATACTTTATCCGATCTTATAACCATATGCTCTGATACCAAATGTAACACCCCATATCTGTTAATGTCACTCACTAAGGGAATGCATTAAGTTACGTGAAGCGTTATAGGTAAATAAGAACATAATAGCACAAGATAGACATGTAAAATAGTAGCGGAATTAAAAACTTTATTTGAATCAAGACATCATGGTCCCAAATACTAAGTTTACATCAAAAGTAACTAATTACATTAATAATCTGTCTTGCTAAAAGCATCAGAGTAAAAAAGCATAAGACCATATTTCCCTGTGAAGCCATAAGAGAGTTGACCAGAAGTCAAAGCGATACATATATACCCAAAATCCAAGCTAAGCTGCAAGAATCCAAATCAACTCTAAGCACTTCCACCCCGAGAACCTTGGAGGGAACGGAAGAGAGAGAAGAGGAAACAAAAAGGGTTAGACATAACATCTGGCGAGTCTAGTTACTTTTAAATATAAATAAATAAAGTATCGTGGTAGGTATATAAAACTGGAAGAACAAGATAATAGTAACCATAACAAGTGTGAACTGAGCAAGGTAAGATGAATAGGATATATTAAGCTTCTTAAATACATTTCTCTGCACCGCGCAGATACTAGTATATCAGAAGTAGAATGATCCCTACTAAAACCGTTCCATTACATTTTCTTGATTATTAGGTTACTTGGGTTAATAGCACTCAAGACTTATACGCGCATCGTTCCCATCCTACGCCGGAGTGACGTACAGATCTCTATATACCGATGTTACGTTCCGCATATATCTGCCATTACAATGGTACGCAAGCGTACGGACTGCCACCTCTGATCGAATCAGATTCCATATCGGAATAATGCCCTCTAGTCTATGATACACCATCCGGAGCAGATATGCATGTATCTAGATTGTCCCACGTATGTACTATAATTGTAGCTCGATGCCTCAATAGCATGTCCTTTAATGTGCACCGAGTTCCGTGGCAGGGCTAAAATAGAAACTTGGAACTGGGTCGGGAGCATTTCCATACTTGTAAAGGCTGCCTTTAAGTGCCTTCAAATACAGATATTCCTCGGGTCTGTTTTCCGTGGTGGCTATGGCCCCACCTCGGCCCCTCCCTCAATTACTAAACACTATAAAGATAAGTGACCGCCCCTAATACAACCAATCTAAACATCCATTTGGCGTCTACCCTCAACCCCGTACCTCGATAGTGAAAGGTGAAATGATATCTTGGGTTTAGCTGTAGTCTTTCGCATCCCGCTGGTTGTCGATGACAGATATCCGACGGTCTACTATCCTTGTTGGTCGTGATCCTCTCTACCTCCTTGTGAGGCAACCGTTGAATCACCCTGGTGCCACCTCGTCATAGCATTCTGACTGCATAGCTATATCTGCAGTCAAGGCTCACCCACCTAGTAGTTACGCGCAGACCCAACCTCTGCGAGTACAGCCTAAGACATCTGTCACCGCACAGAGGACTACTAGGAGCACCTTATGTACTTCAGGAAGCCGCGTGCTTCCCCTTCTAGTTCTTTAGAGCCGTCTTAACAATAAGATGAATATGCGCTCCCCTCGTGTCTTATAATACCTCGATGATCTACCCCATTGGGTTATTCACCCTCAAACGTACGGACTGGTCCAAGCGCCTTTCTTTAATATGTTGTTAGACCCTATGTCTAAACATTCTTTTACGCGCTTGCCTTACCTCACCCAGTTCCCATTTAACTTGGTTATTCCCGTTCATATTGAATTCTTATTCCAATTTACCAAGTCTCTCTTGCTTATTAATTTCAATCATATAACTTAATCCATTTAAGTTTATTAATAAGCCCACAACATGTTATTTTGTAGATTGCGGCCCAAGGTCTGTAATCCACAATCTATTTTATATTCTTGCTTGGTTACATCATTACAATAACATGTTCTCCTTAATACGTTATTAAGTATATCTCAATTCACATGTTTCCTAATTAACATTTCACTTACCATTTATGATTAAATATAACTTATTTACTTTACAAGTTTTCCTCATTCGTTCTCATTTAATCATAAATTCAATTTACAATGTCATTACAACTTATCATTGTTTACTTAGCGGATTATAATGCATATCGGATTCTATCACTCTTACAAGTTATGCTTTCCCTACAAGGGTGTCTTTAATTACATAACTTTATTACATTTTCCACCACTTATGTATACCACTAGGTGTCTTTAATTACATAACCTAATTCGGTTAAGTTCGTGGGCCTATATGTAAATGTTAGCTAACCCCCTCTGTTTTACTTAACCCACCCACGACCCATCCAATTTTACTTAACCCTACATTAAGTTCATAATCATACAATCCTTATGGATTAAAGTAGGTTAAGTAGTACAATTCATTACCATGTCCAGTTATGGTTATAATGGGCTAGACCTCCCACATTAGGCCTACAAGTGTGGATGTTGGATATGTCGGTCGGGTCCGGGCAGTCTTATTCCATAGTTGGGCATAACCACATGTCTTAGACCGATTTGTATTTGCACACTTAGATCTCTCACATTAGGTTCAACAATTGTGGCTGTTGGATATGCAGGTCGGGTCCGGGCAGACTTCCACCACTAATGCAACTTAACCTCGTGTCATAAGTGCAATTACAATTCCTAATTATAATTACTAGACATTCTATTTTTATCCAAATCTACCTATGTCATTATAGGTGATTGTTTCTCTTTTTCCCCATATTCAATTATATGCCTAATTCATTATTTAAATCATAGACTTTTACACCCTTTTTTAATTCACCTTTCAATTATGCACCATATGCTCTTTTTCTCAAGTTATAAGTCAAGGCATATACATATGTATATGTTATGCACAAACCCAAATCTACATATTTTCCAATTTACGTCCCTAGTCCATATTCACCCATTTCAATACAAGTTATACCCAAACCCACATTTGAATATTTTCCAATGTATGCCTAAAATTCATATTCACATACGTCCCAATTTATGTCCCAAATCAGTGCATACACATGTCCCAATTTATGCTCAAATTATATTTTCCAACGTATGCCTAAATTCATATTCATATTATTCAACACATTATATGCCCCCAAATTCATATTCGTATATTTCCAAATTTTATGCCCAAATTTAGATCTATATTTTCCAATACCCATTTATGTCCCCAAAATTACGTCTTTCCCAATCATTCCCAATTTTGCATGTTCGCATTTTTCAGCGTTAAGCCTAGGCTCGAAGGTAGCCTGGCTATATTAAAATAAAAAGGGAGAATAGGGAGAGAAGAGAATTAAGAGTAGGCATAGTAACGAATCGATAATACACTAATAGAAATAGGCATAAACTGAATAGGCATATTATGATAAGATTTAGCATGATGGCGATATGAACATATAAAAGCAGATTGATAATTATGACATAATAGAACTGATTAGGCACCGATTCAAGATCCAATTTTTATATATATATATATATATCAAGATTACTAAATATTCAGATCTAAAAATAACATGAACTCACAGTGAATAGATCTAAGGAAATGGATCCAAACTACTGTGAAGAACATGTTGAATAAGTTGTTGTAGCCATCGCTGAATTTGATGTAGCAATCGCTGAATTTGTATAATGTTTGCTGAATTAGATTTGGAGTAGATTAGGCCATTCAATCTTCGTTGCAACGGAGATTCACTGTCACCATTGTTTTTAGAAGAATAAAACCTAGGTCTTGGGTCCTTTATATAGCCTAGGGTTTATGAATGTAGCTACAAAATCGTCTAGGTTCAGAAAAGAAGTTTCCAAAGCCACGGGTCGACCCCCCCTTCACGTTGGTTGACCCCTAGGTCGACCCCCCTTCAGGTTGGTTGACCCCTAGGTCAACCCCCCTTCATGGGTGTCGACCCCTGGGTCGACCCGGGGTCGACCCGTATAAGCCTGAGTCGACCCCTAGGTCGACCTAGCAGAGCCACGTGTTGACTTCAAAATGTCGGCTCTTCCTCGATTTGCGCGTCGGATTTCTGATTTTTGAATATTTTTGAATTTTATATGTGTATATGTCTTTCCTATATGCATACAAACTTCATACCTTAATAACTTCTTCATACGGTGTCCGATTTAAGCAAATCAGGTGTCTATCTTGACCAGAATTCTGAGACGGACGCAATGGTGTGATCCATTTTACTTAAATTAAGTTTTCCTTAATTCATTGTTAACAGTGTATTACACATTAATTATTCTTTAATTCATCATCTTTAGCATCGTTAAAATTCCGAGGTGTTAAACTTTGAGAACACGACGCATCAGAACACAAACTATAGCACATTTCATTGCTATTACAACAATTACATCAGAGTACAAGATATCAAAGTTCAAATAAATAATATAAAGTGGAAAAATAAATATCATAGATTTTTAAATTACAAAGCAACGAAAAATATAATACATGAGTATAATGTGCAGCGGAAATCACCTACAACCACAACTGAAAGAGATACATAAACAAAGCTTTTCGAATATAGCTTCAGTTGTAATCCAGGATCCTGTGAAAAGAAGTATCTGCGAAAACCAAAGCTACTAACAGCCCGTGTTGAAATATGGGACCCCAGAGTTTAGGTTAAAAAAATAAACTCCGAGCCAGTCATAGGATTGCTGTGAGAACTAAAACAGTTATTAGCTTTTATTTTAAAGTTGGGTAAATCATGGGACCACGCTGTATAACACGGAACGGGTTTATTCCCCATGAATACCAGTGCATAAAATAAACAAACAACGCAATGCTAAACAGAAAAATGAAGCTATTATAAGACTTAGGTCCCATCACATAATGAACGCAATCGAGGATAGAGTTTTCCCTTATAATAGCCAAATATGCTTGATACGCGAAATTTCATCTTTTATTATTACTATAAGTGAAGAAATCAACTTCAAATATAAATGTATCAATCATAAGCGGCGTAGGTACCATTATATTATGTCGCCATATAGGTTTGCAACTAAAACCGTGAAATCGCGTATTGGAAATTGGATTTCCATCTATGAACCAAGGCAAGCGATCATCCTTACCAATTCGAGACACACTAGCAATGTCTTAGGATCCCCCGCAGTGAACCCTAGGTCAGCTACAGGGCCGGTCACCCGTCGATGATTATTTATACCATAAACTATATGTTAATCGGTTCTATCGAACCTCCAAAGTAGGTCAGTACGTCGACCCTGTGAGCATATAGCCATATACAGAGCCATTAGGGACTCAAATCATATCCGAGGTACCTCACTTTCCATCAATAAAGTTTTCCAACATCCACATAAGTAAACAGTCTGGGCTCTATACCATGACATTACTCGTAGCTAGAAACTAATATATGTCCATTTCCCTGAAGTCCTCATCCCGTTTCTGGTTCATACCGGGGTGTGAAGCTCGTGAATTAACGCTACACAAAGCTATGCTATTTAAAGTCGTGCTTTGATCATCAACCACAAGACTCTTCTTTTCAACAAAATCCTTGATCCATGCATCTCAGCATGCCACACTATCAATCCATACCGCACCACTGGTTTCCACCAATATATAACCTCTAAGCTCATACATCTTAGAGAAGGGCGTTAAGCAAGAGAATAAATTCTCCGCTAACAAACAGATACATATTTAGCAGAGTTCAACGAATACAGTATAAAGGAATACAATGTCAGACATACAATCCATTTGCAAGTCCGTTGTGGGTGTGAACGAAACCGGAGGCACCTTATTACTCGTCCCATATGTCCAACACAGGAGAGAGGCCCTCGCATATTCGCTCGATCTCCAAGTACGTCTGGACGATCACCACTTATTACCTTGTCTTGGGTGTACATCCCAATCAAGACATCAGTAATCATCCAAACGATGTGAAGATCTCCGATCTTCAACCATCGCCTTCATCGTCGACTTTCAATCGTTGTATTAATTATTCAGAATGGGTTAAACCCGGTCTTTCCGAATAATTCGCGTATCTTATAATCAAGTGCTATAAAAACACATCATACGCCTCATTCCAATTTAGAACATTCTTTTATTCAAATATTCTTTTCACAATTTAACCCAAATTAAGGTTTACCAAACTAGTCGGGATTATCGGCTTATCGAAGTAATCATTTATTTTACTTTCCAATCCCAACCTATTCATCACATGGAGCAAAACTGGTAGTGCTCCATATTTAACAACCACTGTGTTATCGTTAAATTCAATTACCATTTCACGTTCAAATCTAAACAAATATCTAACTATCGCTTGGAATAAAACTGGTGGCACTCCATTTTCGCTCATTTCATGAATTCGATAAATTTAATTATCTCATTCTCTTTTCGATCTAAATAAAGATTTATTAAAAACTCCACCTTGGTTTTAATCTTCCTAAAAATCGTTATTTAATGATTATTCAAATTTAGGAAATAAATCCCGTCTTTAACTGGGTTAAAGAACAAATATCCTTTAAAACATCGTTCACGATAAACCCAAAATCATCTTCCATCAAAATGGAATCTACACGAAAATCATAACAGTGTATAATTCATATAAATTTCCGTATTAAATCAATACTATAAATGGAATAATGGCAAAGCCTTTTAAATTCCATAAATAATAAGGGCCTTCCTTTACAGAAGCTCATCTCGCTTATTACCAAATCGAATTCCATTCAATTCCAATTTCCTTTATTAAATTGGAAAACTTTTCTTTGGAAAATTCATTGATCTTAATTAAACGATTCATAAATTCCATATCATATCTTCATTGTTAATTGGGTTAAAGAACAAATATTATTTAAAACACCGTTCATGATAAACCCAAAATCCAATTTTCATTCAATTCCAATTAAACTTCATTAATCTTAATCAAAAGATATATTTTTTTCTTAGGTAGGTTTAAGAACAGTGTTATTAAAGACACCATTCACGACAAACCCAAAATCCAATTTGATATTGAATACAAGGCTCTAAATAGAAATTATATCGGCTTATATTCAATATCAAATTCTGAAACCAACAAATATCGTATTGGGAATAACGATATATATATATATATTATATCTTCCAAATTCCTCAATGATATCCATATAATCACGGGATTCAAAATCAAAATATTCCAAAGATTATTTCCATTCAAATCCATCCCAATATGTTCATTGGAAAATTATGGTTATTTTAAAACCCCTTTTTCAAATCCAGTTTATTTATTTAAAAATCATTTGGATTATTATTCTAGTTATTAACTAGTTCATTTTAATAAAAATATATTTTTATCTTTTCAAATCTAGAATTTTTCATCCAAAATCTTTCCAAAACATTAAATATCATTTTATGCAATTTTTCCATATTTTTAATAATTTTATTAAGGCCCTTATAGTCGGTTTCCAATAATGGCCACCAAACTACATCCACATCGACCTTTTCTGAAATTGATTTGGACATATTTTAAAATCCAACAATTTAAATTTAAATCTCTTATATCCATTGGAAAGATCTTTTTGATACGAACCCAACGTTTTGGTTTTAGGAGAATCCGACGGTCGGATCTCCAGCTATATCAATTTGAAGTTAACGGTTGAAATTCACGAACGGTCACTGCGCGGCGCCTTCTATTCAAGCCATTAAATATATATAATATATAATTCATCGACTTCCATTTAAAACGTATTTTATAAATCATTTTAAATTCGTTTTAAATTGATTTTGATTTCGTTTTCATTTTTAAATCAAAATTGAATATTCCATATCATTATAATATTAAACTGATAATATTTCCAAAATATCAGATTTTGAAATCCATTTCCTTTTCATATTCATTATAAAATAAATAAAATCGATTGATAAACCCGTTCGGGTTAAAATGGCATTTTACTACTTAACTCGGCTTCATATATTTATATATTCTTGTATCCATCCAAAATCAGACATTAAAATTATATTTTGTTCCTTTTACTAAATATTATTTTAAAATATTCGTTCATATTCTGAATCAGAATGCGCAATTACCATATAATTTCAGTTACACGGATTTCATATATTGCATGTATTCAGCAATAATGATAAATAATCATTGACCATTCAAACATCATCCAGAGTGCAATTTACAACTGCATAAGGATTAAAGTAAATAAATAATGCTCATCACAGCTTGTCAACCCATCGATTGACATACAACTAAATATTGGGATTAGTGTATGTCAAATATCATTCCAATACCCGTGTGGGGTTTCAACCAACAAATACTATTTATTATTTATGCATTTGGGCGATCTATAAAATTTATCGTCCCAATAAATATCAGTTAAATAGGTGTACATCAACAAGTCATCTGACTTGTAAATGAATACTTATTCCAATTTCTTTTCATGTTAATTTTATATACATTTTATATAAATAATTTATAATTTACAGTTTCAGAAAAATTCAGCTTTATAACGGCGCGATATTAGAACTAGAATAATGTTTAGCATTATCCCTCTCCTGATACTGGCTCGCGCCATACACAACAATCAATCAATCCAACAATTCCACAATACAATCAATTTTTCAACAACATGTAATAACCCGAAAATCTGGGCCAGTTTAAAATTTTTATTTTGGCAATTTTAGCGAATTTTGATTATTTAAAATGAATTATTTTAAATAATATCAACGAGAAATTTGTTTTGAATATAATTCGAACGAATATATTTATACGCGCCGTCGTTAGAATATAAATATTTATATATAATTATAAATGGAATTGAAAATGGCGCGGTAGTTCGATAATTCGATTTCAAAATTCAATTGAATGTATCGGGTGCAAAACAATCCGGATTTTAGTGAAACCAAAAACATAGGATCTAATTGATAATATCTTTCCAACGAATCCTGGAAATCAAAATTTCATAGCGGGAATCAAAAGATATGTCCAGTTGAAAATTCTGAATAGTCGCTATGGAATTCAGGCCCTTAAAAATAGACATTTTGCAAACGACCTCGGATTTCGACGAAACCAATTTTGTTAGGTCCGTGATGTTAAGTTATTGCTAGATTCCAAATTTCATAATTTTTCGAATCAATATGTGAGCGTGGCATAGGAAAACGTGTTTTGACCATTTCAGTTGATTTTAATCGACTGGAAAATGGCCATTTTTCCAACGATCTCAGAATTCGACGAAACTAGTTTTGTTAGGACCGTATCGTCAATACGAAGCTAGAAATAATTTTTCTGGAATTTTTAAAGTTAGTATGTGGCCCCGGTAATTTAAAATGTACGTTTAAATTAAATATATGATGATTTATAATTTAATTTAAAGAGAAACTGTTCGTAACGGCCGAATTGGGTTACGAAACATATCCCATTGTGTTCGGAATAGGGGTTATTAGTTAGGGACGACAGTCGTTGGGTTCAAATTAGAGTGCATGACATAAAACAAGTTATTTTAGAATTAAAATATTATTAAATAAAAAAGGGGGGGTAAAAAGGGAAAATTTAAAACCCTAAATTCCTTTGCTCTGTAAACCCGCCGCCACTCTAAACCTACGGTGATTATCATTCCCTTCTTCTCCGATCTTTTTCTCCCAATACGCTCAACTGCTTCAAGGGCTCCAAAGCAAAAACGGAAGGGCTCCATGAGATCTCGCTGATCGACGGTAGTGATCGGCCCTGGTGCTTCGTGGAGGCTGATTCTGAGGCTGGAAGTGGCTGCGTTCGTCGAGGGTTTCTAGGCCCAGGAGGAGCTCGAGTATCGAGCAAATACATCAGGGAGGCGCGGGTTTTGATGGGGGTTCTCGTGGGCACTGACGATCGGTCTCCGGTGGCTGGATTTGGCGAGCAGCGGCGAACTTCTGGGGTGAGCGACGGATTTGTGAAGTTCCAGGCAACGATGAAGATGGATATGCTTTTGGTAATGGTTTTAATGCATTATAGTTTAAATTAATTGTATATTTAAAATGTTCAATGATTAAAAACGTTATAAAATTTAATTAATTACAGTAATTTTTAAAATAAATTACATTGCTTAGAACTTTGAATTTTAATATAAATTACATTGCTTTAAAAATAAAAATAAACGTAGTAAAAATAATAATAATTATATAAATATACATTCCTTTTATCAAAATAAAATTAGCATAAGTTTTCAAAATAAAATTAGCATAAGTTTTCAAAATAAAATTAGCATAAGTTTTCAAAATAAAATTAGCATTGTTTTTAAAATAGAAATGGCAAAATATAAAAATATACATTGTTTGAAAATATAAAAATATGATTTTTATTTATTGGAATGAAGCGATAAGAATATGATTTTTAATATGAACAGAGTAGAGGATACCGCGTTGGAATGTCAGACAAACCCCGACTGCTCTGAAATTCAGAAATAAGGAATGGAGGAGTGGAACCCAAAGGTGAGAATTTCTCACTCTTCAATTTCTTTTCTAGTTAAATATATATACTAGGATGCAGACGGTGCGTAGTAGCACCCGACACAATCGTCCACAGACCATGGACTTGTTTGTTTGGTTGCATAGATTAGTTAGATGATTTGATTTGAAATTGAATTGTTTGGTGAATTTGATTGATGTGTGAATGGCGTGGGCCTTCACTAGACCGGGGATAAGGCTAGGCCTTGTCCCGTTCCTAGTATCGTGCCGTTATGCTGCCGAAATTTTCTAAAATATGTTAGAAAATAAAAATATCATTTTATTTACTAAATGAACTGAATAGAAATTCATATGTTAAAATAAAATGTTTTATCATTAAAAATATAATTTTTAACGTGAATGTGAATAAATAAATATTCATTTACAAACCGGACGGTTTGTTTATGTACACCTATTTGAATGACATTGATTGGGATGATAAATTTTACACATCGCCCAACTGCACAAATAAAATATGTGTTTGATTGTTTGAAACCCCACACGGGTGTTAGGATGAAATTTGAAGTTCACTCATCCTGATTGATTAAATATGTCGATCGATTGATTGACAGGCTGTTATAAGCGTTAGATATCTATATTTGATGCTTATGCAGTGTAGTGCACTTTGGTTGATGGTTGATTATTTTTCAATACTAATATATACGTGTGATGTATGAAAATCCATATAATTAACATTATATGGTAATTGATTGGGCCTCATTCCAATTTGAAAAATAAAGAATATTATAAAATAAAAGTTCATGTGTTGACAGTACTCATCCATTGAGATTGGTCATGTGTTGAACGAAATATTTTAGTAATAAAATTTACATCTTTATCAATATAAAATAAAAGTTCATGTGTTGACAGTACTCATCCATTGAGATTGGTCATGTGTTGAACGAAATATTTTAGTAATAAAAACTATTTTGAAAAAGAAATATTTGAAATAGAATATTTGAAAATAGAAATTTATGAAGCCGTGTTGATTAGATTGACGCCATTATGACGTGAACGATATTTATATCGATTTTAAACGATTTCGAAATGAAATGAATTGAAAACGATTTCGAAATGAATTGAATCGAAAACGATTTCGAAATGAATTGAATTGAAAACGATTTCGAAATGAATTGAATTGAAAACGATTTCGAAATAAATTGAATTGAAAACGATTTCAAATTGAATTGAAAGCGAATTGAAATGAATTCAAATTGAATTGAAATTTGAATTGAATAGAAATGAATTTTAAAACGAATTTATAAAGAAGAATTCAATTTTGATTTGAATTGAAAAGGAAGTTGAAATTGCTTTTGAAACGAATTTAAAACTATTTATATAATTCGTTTTGAATAAAAATCGACGAAATATATATTATATATATAATATATATAATATAATGGCCTGAATAGAACGCGCCGCGCCGCGGCAGTTCGCGAATTTCGACCATTAACTTCGAACGAATATTACGGGAGATCCGACCGTCGGATTCTCCTAAAACCAGAACCGTTGGGTTCGTATCGAAAAGAGCTTTCTAACGAATATTAGAAATTAGAAATCTAACGGTTGGATTTGGAATTATGTCCAAATAAAATTTGAAAAAGGTCGCTGTAAGTGCAGTTCGATGACCGTTGATGAAAGTCATCTGTACAGGCCTCGATAAAATTATTAAAAATAATAATAATTTGTGTAAAATCATAAGAAATGATTTAGAAAGAATTGGGATGAAAAACTCCATATTTGAAAAGATAAAAATAGATTTTTATCGAAATGAACTAGTTTTGAACTAGAATTATAATTCTATTTATTTTTAAGTAAATAAATTGAATTTAAAAAGGGTTTTAAAAATAACCAGAATATCCAATGATTGCATTGGAGTGGATTTGAATCGAAATTGTCTTCGGAATATTTCGATGTTGGAATTCGTGATTATACGAATGTTGTTACGGAAATTTGAAAGATATATATTTATATCGTTATTTCCAATACGACATTTGTTAATCGTAGAATTTGATATTGAATATAAGCCGATATATTTTCTATTCAGAGCCTTATATTGAATATCAAATGTGATTTGGGTTTGTCGTGAATGGTGTCTTCACTAACACTGTTCTTGAACCCAGTTGAGAAAAAAAATTAAATCTTTTTATTTAGATTTAATGAAGTGTACCAATTAAACGATATTTAATTGGAATTGAATTGGTATTGATTTTTGGGTTTATCGTGAACAGTGTTTTAAATAACACTTGTTCTTTAACCCGATAATTAATGGAATGTGATTTTGGGTTTATCGTGAACCGTGTTTTAAATGACACTGATTCTTTAACCCAGTTAAAGATTAAAACTAAGTGGAGTTTTAATGAATCTTTAATTAGATTGAAATGATCGAAAATGGAGTATCACCAGTTTTGCTCCAGGCGATGGTTAAATCTTTAATTAGATTTGAACGTGAAATGGTAATTGAATTTACCGATAACACTGTGGTGTTAGATATGAAGTATTACCAGTTTTACTTCATGGGATGAATAGGTTGGGATGGGGAAATTAAAATAAATAATTACTTCGGTAAGGTTCGCTAATCCAGACTAGTTTGAATTGAGATTCAAAAATAGAACAAAGAATAAATTCAAGGAATTTATCTTGGATAAAATTAATGGGAACCTTTCCCTATGAATGTGAAATTTAGAAACTAACTGTCGGTTAGCCAAGTAGAATGGTTTTCTGAATATTGATTTGATGTTGGTTTCGGCCTTCGGGGTTAATATTTGGGGAATTATTCTCTTGATTAATTTACGGTTAGTGATTGATGAATTGGAATGAGGCGTATGTTGTGGTTGTGTAACATTTATTTAAAATATACGCGAGTTATTCAGAAAGACCGGGTTTATCCCATTCTGAATAACTGATACGACGATAAGTCGAAGATGAAGACGATGGTCGAAGACCGGAGGTCTTCACGTCGTTTGGGTAATTACTGATGATCTTGATTGGGCTGTACACCCAAGAAGATGGAAATAGTTAGTGATCGTCCAGACGTACTTGGAGATCGATGGATATGCGGGGTACTAGGTGCCTCCGGTTTCGTTCATACCCAGAACGAACTTGTAAATGGACTGTGTGTCTGACATTGGATTTTAGTCCGTGTGATTGATCTCTATTAAATATATATCTGTTTGGCGGCGGAGAATTTATTCTCTTGCTTAACGCCCTTCTCTGAGACGTACGAGCTCAGGGGTTATATATTGATGGATATCAAACGCATGGAGTGAATTGCCTGTGTGGCATGCCTAAGTGGCAATTGATCGAGGCTTCTGTTGAAAAGCAAAGTCTTGTGGTGATGATCAAAGCACGGCCTTTGTGGCGTAGCTTTGTGTAACGTTGATTCGCGAGTTTCACACCCGGTATGAACCAAAAACGGGAGACGGACCTCAGGGAGGGCATGCGTTTCTTTCTAGTTAGAAGTGGCGTCAGTGGTTTTACACGCCCTGACGAGTTTGACTTATGTGGTTGTTGCTGTTGCGAGGCGCCTCGGATTGATCGGTCGTTCTCGAACCGATGGAGTCATTTAGTTTGCTCACTTACACCCCATAGGGTGGGGAGACGTAGTGTTCAGGCATAATAATCCACATCGGTGGACCGGCCCTGACGATCCAAGGGGCAGTTGCGGCTGTTCCTGAGACACGGGCTAGAGCGTCTCGAATCGGTTGAGGACTATCTTTTGCCTCGGTTCATAGACGGAAATCCAATTTCCCAATACGTGACATTTGCGGTTTTATTTGTAGAGCCTAGTATGGCGACATAGTGGGATGGGGCATTCATGCCGCCTATGATCGATACTTATGATTTGAAGTTGTTATATACACTATGCACTTATAATAGTATCAAATGATTTGTTTTAAACGTATCAAGCATTCTTTGGCTGTTATAAGGTAAAAACCCTATCCCCCGGCTTGCGTTGCATTGTGTGATAGGACCTGGGTCTTATAACAGCTTCATTTTTCTTTATTTAGCATTGCGCTGTTTGTTTTATGCACTGGTATTCTTGGGAGGAAACCCATTCCGTGTTATACGGCGTGGTCCCTTGATTTACCTAATGATTTAAAATAAAGATTAATAACTGTTTTAGTTCTCACACCAGTCACATGACTGACCTGGAGTTTATTGTTTTAACCTAAACTCTGGGTGCCCCTATTTTGACACGGGCAGCTAGCAGTTTTGGTTTTGCAGATTTATATTCACAAGATCCTGGTTTTCAGCTGGAACGATATCCGGAAAGCTTTGTATCCGTATATCTCTTCTAGTTGTATATTGTATTATTTTCCGCTGCGATGTATTTAAATGTAATTTAAATCTCTGATATTTCTGTGTAATATTCATTTATACTCTCTATATTCTTGTAATCTGGTGCATTGTTGTAATATACAATGAAATGTTCTTCTGTTTGCGTTTCTGTTTTGTCTTGTTCTCAAACGATAGGGCGTTTCGAACGGTCTGGGTCGGTTTAGCGACTGGTTCGGACCGAGCGAAATTCCTGTCGTCACAGTTGGTATCAGAGCTTTGGTTTACCAAGCTCGGAGAACAAGGCACCTTAGAACCATATGAAAGAATTCATCAGATATTGGATTAGTAAAATCCAATAAGAATGACTCGTTAGAGATGGGATCAGTAGCATCCTAGAACGAGTGTGAAGAGTATATTTTTGAAAGTGAAAACAAATTTTTGTTTTGAAAATTTAAATCAATTATACGTATTTGATTATTTATTTATATTGATTAGGACAGTCCAATATATAAAGATTTTGCGTATGCGCCTAGCTAGCGCCTATTCGAAGTTTTAATATACTGGATAGATATAGAATCACACTCTAGTCGCCCGAAGATGATTCTGATGATAGTTCGAACATCATCAGAATTGGTATTCGTGTTTCGAAGGTGTGATATCTATATATTTCCTATTGACTGGTGTGAGAACCAAAATTAGATAGGGCCTATTGTTGTGATTTGGCATCAAAAATCTGATTTTTGTATATATATCAAAATTATGAATTTGAAACTCTAATTCACTAATTGATTGATGTTTGTGTTGTTTGTTTATTTGTTTGCTAATTTTTAGCCAATTATGCCTAATTGAATCAAATATTGAATTGTATTGAAATTTGGTCGCGGTTGCTTGCAGATACATATACCTTCATTGAACAGGTCATAGCAAGGAGGCTAGAGCAGAGAATAAAATTTGTTTGCCCGACAAATAGGTACATGTTTACTACATAATTTACTGTTTTGTTTGGGTGATGATGATTTTATGAGCCTATTGGCTAGCCGCTTGGCTTTTTCTTTTTCTTTTTGAGATCTGAAGGACCGGGGAAGCTATTTGAAATTCCCCGATGCTCCCGGTGCAGGGGAGGTTATGGCGAAATTTTTCGAAAATTTAGGGTGTTAGCCAAATTTTTGAAATTTTTGAAAATTCTCAGAAACTGAAAAAGTTAGAGAATGGAAGCCAGGCCGAAAGTAGTGTTGATTAATCAAACCACTTTCGACTTTGTTCCTTTTCGGGGACGAAAAGTTTTAAGTAGGGGAGATTGTAATAACCCGAAAATCTGGGCCAGTTTAAAATTTTTATTTTGGCAATTTTAGCGAATTTTGATTATTTAAAATGAATTATTTTAAATAATATCAACGAGAAATTTGTTTTGAATATAATTCGAACGAATATATTTATACGCGCCGTCGTTAGAATATAAATATTTATATATAATTATAAATGGAATTGAAAATGGCGCGGTAGTTCGATAATTCGATTTCAAAATTCAATTGAATGTATCGGGTGCAAAACAATCCGGATTTTAGTGAAACCAAAAACATAGGATCTAATTGATAATATCTTTCCAACGAATCCTGGAAATCAAAATTTCATAGCGGGAATCAAAAGATATGTCCAGTTGAAAATTCTGAATAGTCGCTATGGAATTCAGGCCCTTAAAAATAGACATTTTGCAAACGACCTCGGATTTCGATGAAACCAATTTTGTTAGGTCCGTGATGTTAAGTTATTGCTAGATTCCAAATTTCATAATTTTTCGAATCAATATGTGAGTGTGGCATAGGAAAACGTGTTTTGACCATTTCAATTGATTTTAATCGACTGGAAAATGGCCATTTTTCCAACGGTCTCAGAATTCGACGAAACTAGTTTTGTTAGGACCGTATCGTCAATACGAAGCTAGAAATAATTTTTCTGGAATTTTTAAAGTTAGTATGTGGCCCCGGTAATTTAAAATGTACGTTTAAATTAAATATATGGTGATTTATAATTTAATTTAAAGAGAAACTGTTCGTAACGGCCGAATTGGGTTACGAAACATATCCCATTGTGTTCGGAATAGGGGTTATTAGTTAGGGACGACAGTCGTTGGGTTCAAATTAGAGTGCGTGACATAAAACAAGTTATTTTAGAATTAAAATATTATTAAATAAAAAGGGGGGTAAAAAGGGAAAATTTAAAACCCTAAATTCCTTTGCTCTGTAAACCCGCCGCCACTCTAAACCTACGGTGATTATCGTTCCCTTCTTATCCGATCTTTTTCTCCCAATATGCTCAACTGCTTCAAGGGCTCCAAAGCAAAAATGGAAGGGCTCCATGAGATCTCGCTGATCGACGGTAGTGATCGGCCCTGGTGCTTCGTGGAGGCTGATTCTGAGGCTGGAAGTGGCTGCGTTCGTCGAGGGTTTCTAGGCCCAGGAGGAGCTCGAGTATCGAGCAAATACATCAGGGAGGCGCGGGTTTTGATGGGGGTTCTCGTGGGCACTGACGATCGGTCTCCGGTGGCTGGATTTGGCGAGCAGCGGCGAACTTCTGGGGTGAGCGACGGATTTGTGAAGTTCCAGGCAACGATGAAGATGGATATGCTTTTGGTAATGGTTTTAATGCATTATAGTTTAAATTAATTGTATATTTAAAATGTTCAATGATTAAAAACGTTATAAAATTTAATTAATTACAGTAATTTTTAAAATAAATTACATTGCTTAGAACTTTGAATTTTAATATAAATTACATTGCTTTAAAAATAAAAATAAACGTAGTAAAAATAATAATAATTATATAAATATACATTCCTTTTATCAAAATAAAATTAGCATAAGTTTTCAAAATAAAATTAGCATAAGTTTTCAAAATAAAATTAGCATAAGTTTTCAAAATAAAATTAGCATTGTTTTTAAAATAGAAATGGCAAAATATAAAAATATACATTGTTTGAAAATATAAAAATATGATTTTTATTTATTGGAATGAAGCGATAAGAATATGATTTTTAATATGAACAGAGTAGAGGATACCGCGTTGGAATGTCAGACAAACCCCGACTGCTCTGAAATTCAGAAATAAGGAATGGAGGAGTGGAACCCAAAGGTGAGAATTTCTCACTCTTCAATTTCTTTTCTAGTTAAATATATATACTAGGATGCAGACGGTGCTTAGTAGCACCCGACACAATCGTCCACAGACCATGGACTTGTTTGTTTGGTTGCATAGATTAGTTAGATGATTTGATTTGAAATTGAATTGTTTGGTGAATTTGATTGATGTGTGAATGGCGTGGGCCTTCACTAGACCGGGGATAAGGCTAGGCCTCGTCCCGTTCCTAGTATCGTGCCGTTATGCCGCCGAAATTTTCTAAAATATGTTAGAAAATAAAATTATCATTTTATTTACTAAATGAACTGAATAGAAATTCATATGTTAAAATAAAATGTTTTATCGTTAAAAATATAATTTTTAACGTGAATGTGAATAAATAAATATTCATTTACAAACCGGACGGTTTGTTTATGTACACCTATTTGAATGACATTGATTGGGATGATAAATTTTACACATCGCCCAACTGCACAAATAAAATATGTGTTTGATTGTTTGAAACCCCACACGGGTGTTAGGATGAAATTTGAAGTTCACTCATCCTGATTGATTAAATATGTCGATCGATTGATTGACAGGCTGTTATAAGCGTTAGATATCTATATTTGATGCTTATGCAGTGTAGTGCACTTTGGTTGATGGTTGATTATTTTTCAATACTATTATATACGTGTGATGTATGAAAATCCATATAATTAACATTATATGGTAATTGATTGGGCCTCATTCCAATTTGAAAAATAAAGAATATTATAAAATAAAAGTTCATGTGTTGACAGTACTCATCCATTGAGATTGGTCATGTGTTGAACGAAATATTTTAGTAATAAAATTTACATCTTTGTCAATATAAAATAAAAGTTCATGTGTTGACAGTACTCATCCATTGAGATTGGTCATGTGTTGAACGAAATATTTTAGTAATAAAAACTATTTTGAAAAAGAAATATTTGAAATAGAATATTTGAAAATAGAAATTTATGAAGCCATGTTGATTAGATTGACGCCATTATGACGTGAACGATATTTATATCGATTTTAAACGATTTCGAAATGAAATGAATTGAAAACGATTTCGAAATGAATTGAATCGAAAACGATTTCGAAATGAATTGAATTGAAAACGATTTCGAAATGAATTGAATTGAAAACGATTTCGAAATAAATTGAATTGAAAACGATTTCAAATTGAATTGAAAGCGAATTGAAATGAATTCAAATTGAATTGAAATTTGAATTGAATAGAAATGAATTTTAAAACGAATTTATAAAGAAGAATTCAATTTTGATTTGAATTGAAAAGGAAGTTGAAATTGCTTTTGAAACGAACTTAAAACTATTTATATAATTCGTTTTGAATAAAAATCGACGAAATATATATTATATATATAATATATATAATATAATGGCCTGAATAGAACGCGCCGCGCCGCGGCAGTTCGCGAATTTCGACCATTAACTTCAAACGAATATTACGGGAGATCCGACCGTCGGATTCTCCTAAAACCGGAACCGTTGGGTTCGTATCGAAAAGAGCTTTCTAACGAATATTAGAAATTAGAAATCTAACAGTTGGATTTGGAATTATGTCCAAATAAAATTTGAAAAAGGTCGCTGTAAGTGCAGTTCGATGACCGTTGATGAAAATCGACTGTACAGGCCTCGATAAAATTATTAAAAATAATAATAATTTGTGTAAAATCATAAGAAATGATTTAGAAAGAATTGGGATGAAAAACTCCATATTTGAAAAGATAAAAATAGATTTTTATCGAAATGAACTAGTTTTGAACTAGAATTATAATTCTATTTATTTTTAAGTAAATAAATTGAATTTAAAAAGGGTTTTAAAAATAACCAGAATATCCAATGATTGCATTGGAGTGGATTTGAATCGAAATTGTCTTCGGAATATTTTGATGTTGGAATTCGTGATTATACGAATGTTGTTACGGAAATTTGAAAGATATATATTTATATCGTTATTTCCAATACGACATTTGTTAATCGTAGAATTTGATATTGAATATAAGCCGATATATTTTCTATTCAGAGCCTTATATTGAATATCAAATGTGATTTGGGTTTGTCGTGAATGGTGTCTTCACTAACACTGTTCTTGAACCCAGTTGAGAAAAAAAATTAAATCTTTTTATTTAGATTTAATGAAGTGTACCAATTAAACGATATTTAATTGGAATTGAATTGGTATTGATTTTTGGGTTTATCGTGAACAGTGTTTTAAATAACACTTGTTCTTTAACCCGATAATTAATGGAATGTGATTTTGGGTTTATCGTGAACCGTGTTTTAAATGACACTGATTCTTTAACCCAGTTAAAGATTAAAACTAAGTGGAGTTTTAATGAATCTTTAATTAGATTGAAATGATCGAAAATGGAGTATCACCAGTTTTGCTCCAGGCGATGGTTAAATCTTTAATTAGATTTGAACGTGAAATGGTAATTGAATTTACCGATAACACTGTGGTGTTAGATATGAAGTATTACCAGTTTTACTTCATGGGATGAATAGGTTGGGATGGGGAAATTAAAATAAATAATTACTTCGGTAAGGTTCGCTAATCCCGACTAGTTTGAATTGAGATTCAAAAATAGAACAAAGAATAAATTCAAGGAATTTATCTTGGATAAAATTAATGGGAACCTTTCCCTATGAATGTGAAATTTAGAAACTAACTGTCGGTTAGCCAAGTAGAATGGTTTTCTGAATATTGATCTGATGTTGGTTTCGGCCTTCGGGGTTAATATTTGGGGAATTATTCTCTTGATTAATTTACGGTTAGTGATTGATGAATTGGAATGAGGCGTATGTTGTGGTTGTGTAACACTTATTTAAAATATACGCGAGTTATTCGGAAAGACAGGGTTTATCCCATTCTGAATAACTGATACGACGATAAGTCGAAGATGAAGACGATGGTCGAAGACCGGAGGTCTTCACGTCGTTTGGATAATTACTGATGATCTTGATTGGGCTGTACACCCAAGAAGATGGAAACAGTTAGTGATCGTCCAGACGTACTTGGAGATCGATGGATATGCGGGGTACTAGGTGCCTCCGGTTTCGTTCAGACCCAGAACGAACTTGTAAATGGACTGTGTGTCTGACATTGGATTTTAGTCCGTGTGATTGATCTCTATTAAATATATATCTGTTTGGCGGCGGAGAATTTATTCTCTTGCTTAACGCCCTTCTCTGAGACGTACGAGCTCAGGGGTTATATATTGATGGATATCAAATGCATAGATTGAATTGCCTGTGTGGCATGCCTAAGTGGCAATTGATCGAGGCTTCTGTTGAAAAGCAAAGTCTTGTGGTGATGATCAAAGCACGGCCATTGTGGCGTAGCTTTGTGTAACGTTGATTCGCGAGTTTCACACCCGGTATGAACCAAAAACGGGAGACGGACCTCAGGGAGGGCATGCGTTTCTTTCTAGTTAGAAGTGGCGTCAGTGGTTTTACACGCCCTGACGAGTTTGACTTATGTGGTTGTTTCTGTTGCGAGGCGCCTCGGATTGATCGGTCGTTCTCGAACCGATGGAGTCATTTAGTTGGCTCACTTACACCCCATAAGGTGGGGAGACGTAGTGTTCAGGCATAATAATCCACATCGGTGGACCGGCCCTGACGATCCAAGGGGCAGTTGCGGCTGTTCCTGAGACACGGGCTAGAGCGTCTCGAATCGGTTGAGGACTATCTTTTGCCTTGGTTCATAGACGGAAATCCAATTTCCCAATATGTGACATTTGCGGTTTTATTTGTAGAGCCTAGTATGGCGACATAGTGGGATGGGGCATTCATGCCGCCTATGATCGATACTTATGATTTGAAGTTGTTATATACACTATGCACTTATAATAGTATCAAATGATTTGTTTTAAACGTATCAAGCATTCTTTGGCTGTTATAAGGTAAAAACCCTATCCCCCGGCTTGCGTTGCATTGTGTGATAGGACCTGGGTCTTATAACAGCTTCATTTTTCTTTATTTAGCATTGCGCTGTTTGTTTTATGCACTGGTATTCTTGGGAGGAAACCCGTTCCGTGTTATATGGCGTGGTCCCTTGATTTACCTAATGATTTAAAATAAAGATTAATAACTGTTTTAGTTCTCACACCAGTCACATGACTGACCTGGAGTTTATTGTTTTAACCTAAACTCTGGGTGCCCCTATTTTGACACGGGCAGCTAGCAGTTTTGGTTTTGCAGATTTATATTCACAGGATCCTGGTTTTCAGCTGGAACGATATCCGGAAAGCTTTGTATCCGTATATCTCTTCTAGTTGTATATTGTATTATTTTCCGCTGCGATGTATTTAAATGTAATTTAAATCTCTGATATTTCTGTGTAATATTCATTTATACTCTGTATATTCTTGTAATCTGGTGCATTGTTGTAATATACAATGAAATGTTCTTCTGTTTGCGTTTCTGTTTTGTCTTGTTCTCAAACGATAGGGCGTTTCGAACGGTCTGGGTCGGTTTAGCGACTGGTTCGGACCGAGCGAAATTCCTGTCGTCACAGTTGGTATCAGAGCTTTGGTTTACCAAGCTCGGAGAACAAGGCACCTTAGAACCATATGAAAGAATTCATCAGATATTGGATTAGTAAAATCCAATAAGAATGACTCGTTAGAGATGGGATCGGTAGCATCCTAGAACGAGTGTGAAGAGTATATTTTTGAAAGTGAAAACAAATTTTTGTTTTGAAAATTTAAATCAATTATATGTATTTGATTATTTATTTATATTGATTAGGACAGTCCAATATATAAAGATTTTGCGTATGCGCCTAGCTAGCGCCTATTCGAAGTTTTAATATACTGGATAGATATTGAATCACACTCTAGTCGCCCGAAGATGATTCTGATGATAGTTCGAACATCATCAGAATTGGTATTCGTGTTTCGAAGGTGTGATATCTATATATTTCCTATTGACTGGTGTGAGAACCAAAATTAGATATGGCCTATTGTTGTGATTTGGCATCAAAAATCTGATTTTTGTATATATATATATCAAAATTATGAATTTGAAACTCTAATTCACTAATTGATTGATGTTTGTGTTGTTTGTTTATTTGTTTGCTAATTTTTAGCCAATTATGCCTAATTGAATCAAATATTGAATTTTATTGAAATTTGGTCGCGGTTGCTTGCATATACATATACCTTCATTGAACAGGTCATAGCAAGGAGGCTAGAGCAGAGAATAAAATTTGTTTGCCCGACAAATAGGTACATGTTTACTACATAATTTACTGTTTTGTTTGGGTGATGATGATTTTATGAGCCTATTGGCTAGCCGCTTGGCTTTTTCTTTTTCTTTTTGAGATCTGAAGGACCGGGGAAGCTATTTGAAATTCCCCGATGCTCCCGGTGCAGGGGAGGTTATGGCGAAATTTTTCGAAAATTTAGGGTGTTAGCCAAATTTTTGAAATTTTTGAAAATTCTCAGAAACTGAAAAAGTTAGAGAATGGAAGCCAGGCCGAAAGTAGTGTTGATTAATCAAACCACTTTCGACTTTGTTCCTTTTCGGGGACGAAAAGTTTTAAGTAGGGGAGATTGTAATAACCCGAAAATCTGGGCCAGTTTAAAATTTTTATTTTGGCAATTTTAGCGAATTTTGATTATTTAAAATGAATTATTTTAAATAATATCAACGAGAAATTTGTTTTGAATATAATTCGAACGAATATATTTATACGCGCCGTCGTTAGAATATAAATATTTATATATAATTATAAATGGAATTGAAAATGGCGCGGTAGTTCGATAATTCGATTTCAAAATTCAATTGAATGTATCGAGTGCAAAACAATCCGGATTTTAGTGAAACCAAAAACATAGGATCTAATTGATAATATCTTTCCAACGAATCCTGGAAATCAAAATTTCATAGCGGGAATCAAAAGATATGTCCAGTTGAAAATTCTGAATAGTCGCTATGGAATTCAGGCCCTTAAAAATAGACATTTTGCAAACGACCTCGGATTTCGACGAAACCAATTTTGTTAGGTCCGTGATGTTAAGTTATTGCTAGATTCCAAATTTCATAATTTTTCGAATCAATATGTGAGCGTGGCATAGGAAAACGTGTTTTGACCATTTCAGTTGATTTTAATCGACTGGAAAATGGCCATTTTTCCAACGGTCTCAGAATTCGACGAAACTAGTTTTGTTAGGACCGTATCGTCAATACGAAGCTAGAAATAATTTTTCTGGAACTTTTAAAGTTAGTATGTGGCCCCGGTAATTTAAAATGTACGTTTAAATTAAATATATGATGATTTATAATTTAATTTAAAGAGAAAATGTTCGTAACGGCCGAATTGGGTTACGAAACATATCCCATTGTGTTCGGAATAGGGGTTATTAGTTAGGGATGACAGTCGTTGGGTTCAAATTAGAGTGCGTGACATAAAACAAGTTATTTTAGAATTAAAATATTATTAAATAAAAAGGGGGGTAAAAAGGGAAAATTTAAAACCCTAAATTCCTTTGCTCTGTAAACCCGCCGCCACTCTAAACCTACGGTGATTATCGTTCCCTTCTTCTCCGATCTTTTTCTCCCAATATGCTCAACTGCTTCAAGGGCTCCAAAGCAAAAACGGAAGGGCTCCATGAGATCTCGCTGATCGACGGTAGTGATCGGCCCTGGTGCTTCGTGGAGGCTGATTCTGAGGCTGGAAGTGGCTGCGTTCGTCGAGGGTTTCTAGGCCCAGGAGGAGCTCGAGTATCGAGCAAATACATCAGGGAGGCGCGGGTTTTGATGGGGGTTCTCGTGGGCACTGACGATCGGTCTCCGGTGGCTGGATTTGGCGAGCAGCGGCGAACTTCTGGGGTGAGCGACGGATTTGTGAAGTTCCAGGCAATGATGAAGATGGATATGCTTTTGGTAATGGTTTTAATGCATTATAGTTTAAATTAATTGTATATTTAAAATGTTCAATGATTAAAAACGTTATAAAATTTAATTAATTACAGTAATTTTTAAAATAAATTACATTGCTTAGAACTTTGAATTTTAATATAAATTACATTGCTTTAAAAATAAAAATAAACGTAGTAAAAATAATAATAATTATATAAATATACATTCCTTTTATCAAAATAAAATTAGCATAAGTTTTCAAAATAAAATTAGCATAAGTTTTCAAAATAAAATTAGCATAAGTTTTCAAAATAAAATTAGCATTGTTTTTAAAATAGAAATGGCAAAATATAAAAATATACATTGTTTGAAAATATAAAAATATGATTTTTATTTATTGGAATGAAGCGATAAGAATATGATTTTTAATATGAACAGAGTAGAGGATACCGCGTTGGAATGTCAGACAAACCCCGACTGCTCTGAAATTCAGAAATAAGGAATGGAGGGGTGGAACCCAAAGGTGAGAATTTCTCACTCGTCAATTTCTTTTCTAGTTAAATATATATACTAGGATGCAGACGGTGCTTAGTAGCACCCGACACAATCGTCCACAGACCATGGACTTGTTTGTTTGGTTGCATAGATTAGTTAGATGATTTGATTTGAAATTGAATTGTTTGGTGAATTTGATTGATGTGTGAATGGCGTGGGCCTTCACTAGACCGGGGATAAGGCTAGGCCTCGTCCCGTTCCTAGTATCGTGCCGTTATGCCGCCGAAATTTTCTAAAATATGTTAGAAAATAAAATTATCATTTTATTTACTAAATGAACTGAATAGAAATTCATATGTTAAAATAAAATGTTTTATCGTTAAAAATATAATTTTTAACGTGAATATGAATAAATAAATATTCATTTACAAACCGGACGGTTTGTTTATGTACACCTATTTGAATGACATTGATTGGGATGATAAATTTTACACATCGCCCAACTGCACAAATAAAATATGTGTTTGATTGTTTGAAACCCCACACGGGTGTTAGGATGAAATTTGAAGTTCACTCATCCTGATTGATTAAATATGTCGATCGATTGATTGACAGGCTGTTATAAGCGTTGGATATCTATATTTGATGCTTATGCAGTGTAGTGCACTTTGGTTGATGGTTGATTATTTTTCAATACTATTATATACGTGTGATGTATGAAAATCCATATAATTAACATTATATGGTAATTGATTGGGCCTCATTCCAATTTGAAAAATAAAGAATATTATAAAATAAAAGTTCATGTGTTGACAGTACTCATCCATTGAGATTGGTCATGTATTGAACGAAATATTTTAGTAATAAAATTTACATCTTTGTCAATATAAAATAAAAGTTCATGTGTTGACAGTACTCATCCATTGAGATTGGTCATGTGTTGAACGAAATATTTTAGTAATAAAAACTATTTTGAAAAAGAAATATTTGAAATAGAATATTTGAAAATAGAAATTTATGAAGCCGTGTTGATTAGATTGACGCCATTATGACGTGAACGATATTTATATCGATTTTAAACGATTTCGAAATGAAATGAATTGAAAACGATTTCGAAATGAATTGAATCGAAAACGATTTCGAAATGAATTGAATTGAAAACGATTTCGAAATGAATTGAATTGAAAACGATTTCGAAATAAATTGAATTGAAAACGATTTCAAATTGAATTGAAAGCGAATTGAAATGAATTCAAATTGAATTGAAATTTGAATTGAATAGAAATGAATTTTAAAACGAATTTATAAAGAAGAATTCAATTTTGATTTGAATTGAAAAGGAAGTTGAAATTGCTTTTGAAACGAATTTAAAACTATTTATATAATTCGTTTTGAATAGAAATCGACGAAATATATATTATATATATAATATATATAATATAATGGCCTGAATAGAACGCGCCGCGCCGCGGCAGTTCGCGAATTTCGACCATTAACTTCGAACGAATATTACGGGAGATCCGACCGTCGGATTCTCCTAAAACCGGAACCGTTGGGTTCGTATCGAAAAGAGCTTTCTAACGAATATTAGAAATTAGAAATCTAACGGTTGGATTTGGAATTATGTCCAAATAAAATTTGAAAAAGGTCGCTGTAAGTGCAGTTCGATGACCGTTGATGAAAATCGACTGTACAGGCCTCGATAAAATTATTAAAAATAATAATAATTTGTGTAAAATCATAAGAAATGATTTAGAAAGAATTGGGATGAAAAACTCCATATTTGAAAAGATAAAAATAGATTTTTATCGAAATGAACTAGTTTTGAACTAGAATTATAATTCTATTTATTTTTAAGTAAATAAATTGAATTTAAAAAGGGTTTTAAAAATAACCAGAATATCCAATGATTGCATTGGAGTGGATTTGAATCGAAATTGTCTTCGGAATATTTCGATGTTGGAATTCGTGATTATACGAATGTTCTTACGGAAATTTGAAAGATATATATTTATATCGTTATTTCCAATACGACATTTGTTAATCGTAGAATTTGATATTGAATATATGCCGATATATTTTCTATTCAGAGCCTTATATTGAATATCAAATGTGATTTGGGTTTGTCGTGAATGGTGTCTTCACTAACACTGTTCTTGAACCCAGTTGAGAAAAAAAATTAAATCTTTTTATTTAGATTTAATGAAGTGTACCAATTAAACGATATTTAATTGGAATTGAATTGGTATTGATTTTTGGGTTTATCGTGAACAGTGTTTTAAATAACACTTGTTCTTTAACCCGATAATTAATGGAATGTGATTTTGGGTTTATCGTGAACCGTGTTTTAAATGACACTGATTCTTTAACCCAGTTAAAGATTAAAACTAAGTGGAGTTTTAATGAATCTTTAATTAGATTGAAATGATCGAAAATGGAGTATCACCAGTTTTGCTCCAGGCGATGGTTAAATCTTTAATTAGATTTGAACGTGAAATGGTAATTGAATTTACCGATAACACTGTGGTGTTAGATATGAAGTATTACCAGTTTTACTTCATGGGATGAATAGGTTGGGATGGGGAAATTAAAATAAATAATTACTTCGGTAAGGTTCGCTAATCCCGACTAGTTTGAATTGAGATTCAAAAATAGAACAAAGAATAAATTCAAGGAATTTATCTTGGATAAAATTAATGGGAACCTTTCCCTATGAATGTGAAATTTAGAAACTAACTGTCGGTTAGCCAAGTAGAATGGTTTTCTGAATATTGATCTGATGTTGGTTTCGGCCTTCGGAGTTAATATTTGGGGAATTATTCTCTTGATTAATTTACGGTTAGTGATTGATGAATTGGAATGAGGCGTATGTTGTGGTTGTGTAACACTTATTTAAAATATACGCGAGTTATTCGGAAAGACCGGGTTTATCCCATTCTGAATAACTTATACGACGATAAGTCGAAGATGAAGACGATGGTCGAAGACCGGAGGTCTTCACGTCGTTTGGGTAATTACTGATGATCTTGATTGGGCTGTACACCCAAGAAGATGGAAACAGTTAGTGATCGTCCAGACGTACTTGGAGATCGATGGATATGCGGGGTACTAGGTGCCTCCGGTTTCGTTCAGACCCAGAACGAACTTGTAAATGGACTGTGTGTCTGACATTAAATTTTAGTCCGTGTGATTGATCTCTATTAAATATATATCTGTTTGGCGGCGGAGAATTTATTCTCTTGCTTAACGCCCTTCTCTGAGACGTACGAGCTCAGGGGTTATATATTGATGGATATCAAACGCATAGAGTGAATTGCCTGTGTGGCATGCCTAAGTGGCAATTGATCGAGGCTTCTGTTGAAAAGCAAAGTCTTGTGGTGATGATCAAAGCACGGCCTTTGTGGCGTAGCTTTGTGTAACGTTGATTCGCGAGTTTCACACCCGGTATGAACCAAAAACGGGAGACGGACCTCAGGGAGGGCATGCGTTTCTTTCTAGTTAGAAGTGGCGTCAGTGGTTTTACACACCCTGACGAGTTTGACTTATGTGGTTGTTGCTGTTGCGAGGCGCCTCGGATTGATCGGTCGTTCTCGAACCGATGGAGTCATTTAGTTGGCTCACTTACACCCCATAGGGTGGGGAGACGTAGTGTTCAGGCATAATAATCCACATCGGTGGACCGGCCCTGACGATCCAAGGGGCAGTTGCGGCTGTTCCTGAGACACGGGCTAGAGCGTCTCGAATCGGTTGAGGACTATCTTTTGCCTCGGTTCATAGACGGAAATCCAATTTCCCAATACGTGACATTTGCGGTTTTATTTGTAGAGCCTAGTATGGCGACATAGTGGGATGGGGCATTCATGCCGCCTATGATCGATACTTATGATTTGAAGTTGTTATATACACTATGCACTTATAATAGTATCAAATGATTTGTTTTAAACGTATCAAGCATTCTTTGGCTGTTATAAGGTAAAAACCCTATCCCCCGGCTTGCGTTGCATTGTGTGATAGGACCTGGGTCTTATAACAGCTTCATTTTTCTTTATTTAGCATTGCGCTGTTTGTTTTATGCACTGGTATTCTTGGGAGGAAACCCGTTCCGTGTTATACGGCGTGGTCCCTTGATTTACCTAATGATTTAAAATAAAGATTAATAATTGTTTTAGTTCTCACACCAGTCACATGACTGACCTGGAGTTTATTGTTTTAACCTAAACTCTGGGTGCCCCTATTTTGACACGGGCAGCTAGCAGTTTTGGTTTTGCAGATTTATATTCACAAGATCCTGGTTTTCAGCTGGAACGATATCCGGAAAGCTTTGTATCCGTATATCTCTTCTAGTTGTATATTGTATTATTTTCCGCTGCGATGTATTTAAATGTAATTTAAATCTTTGATATTTCTGTGTAATATTCATTTATACTCTGTATATTCTTGTAATCTGGTGCATTGTTGTAATATACAATGAAATGTTCTTCTGTTTGCGTTTCTGTTTTGTCTTGTTCTCAAACGATAGGGCGTTTCGAACGGTCTGGGTCGGTTTAGCGACTGGTTCGGACCGAGCGAAATTCCTGTCGTCACAGTTGGTATCAGAGCTTTGGTTTACCAAGCTCGGAGAACAAGGCACCTTAGAACCATATGAAAGAATTCATCAGATATTGGATTAGTAAAATCCAATAAGAATGACTCGTTAGAGATGGGATCAGTAGCATCCTAGAACGAGTGTGAAGAGTATATTTTTGAAAGTGAAAACAAATTTTTGTTTTGAAAATTTAAATCAATTATACGTATTTGATTATTTATTTATATTGATTAGGACAGTCCAATATATAAAGATTTTGCGTATGCGCCTAGCTAGCGCCTATTCGAAGTTTTAATATACTGGATAGATATAGAATCACACTCTAGTCGCCCGAAGATGATTCTGATGATAGTTCGAACATCATCAGAATTGGTATTCGTGTTTCGAAGGTGTGATATCTATATATTTCCTATTGACTGGTGTGAGAACCAAAATTAGATAGGGCCTATTGTTGTGATTTGGCATCAAAAATCTGATTTTTGTATATATATATCAAAATTATGAATTTGAAACTCTAATTCACTAATTGATTGATGTTTGTGTTGTTTGTTTATTTGTTTGCTAATTTTTAGCCAATTATGCCTAATTGAATCAAATATTGAATTGTATTGAAATTTGGTCGCGGTTGCTTGCATATACATATACCTTCATTGAACAGGTCATAGCAAGGAGGCTAGAGCAGAGAATAAAATTTGTTTGCCCGACAAATAGGTACATGTTTACTACATAATTTACTGTTTTGTTTGGGTGATGATGATTTTATGAGCCTATTGGCTAGCCGCTTGGCTTTTTCTTTTTCTTTTTGAGATCTGAAGGACCGGGGAAGCTATTTGAAATTCCCCGATGCTCCCGGTGCAGGGGAGGTTATGGCGAAATTTTTCGAAAATTTAGGGTGTTAGCCAAATTTTTGAAATTTTTGAAAATTCTCAGAAACTGAAAAAGTTAGAGAATGGAAGCCAGGCCGAAAGTAGTGTTGATTAATCAAACCACTTTCGACTTTGTTCCTTTTCGGGGACGAAAAGTTTTAAGTGGGGGAGATTGTAATAACCCGAAAATCTGGGCCAGTTTAAAATTTTTATTTTGGCAATTTTAGCGAATTTTGATTATTTAAAATGAATTATTTTAAATAATATCAACGAGAAATTTGTTTTGAATATAATTCGAACGAATATATTTATACGCGCCGTCGTTAGAATATAAATATTTATATATAATTATAAATGGAATTGAAAATGGCGCGGTAGTTCGATAATTCGATTTCAAAATTCAATTGAATGTATCGGGTGCAAAACAATCCGGATTTTAGTGAAACCAAAAACATAGGATCTAATTGATAATATCTTTCCATCGAATCCTGGAAATCAAAATTTCATAGCGGGAATCAAAAGATATGTCCAGTTGAAAATTCTGAATAGTCGCTATGGAATTCAGGCCCTTAAAAATAGACATTTTGCAAACGACCTCGGATTTCGACGAAACCAATTTTGTTAGGTCCGTGATGTTAAGTTATTGCTAGATTCCAAATTTCATAATTTTTCGAATCAATATGTGAGCGTGGCATAGGAAAACGTGTTTTGACCATTTCAGTTGATTTTAATCGACTGGAAAATGGCCATTTTTCCAACGGTCTCAGAATTCGACGAAACTAGTTTTGTTAGGACCGTATCGTCAATACGAAGCTGGAAATAATTTTTCTGGAATTTTTAAAGTTAGTATGTGGCCCCGGTAATTTAAAATGTACGTTTAAATTAAATATATGATGATTTATAATTTAATTTAAAGAGAAACTGTACGTAACGGCCGAATTGGGTTACGAAACATATCCCATTGTGTTCGGAATAGGGGTTATTAGTTAGGGACGATAGTCGTTGGGTTCAAATTAGAGTGTGTGACATAAAACAAGTTATTTTAGAATTAAAATATTATTAAATAAAAAGGGGGGTAAAAAGGGAAAATTTAAAACCCTAAATTCCTTTGCTCTGTAAACCCGCCGCCACTCTAAACCTACGGTGATTATCGTTCCCTTCTTCTCCGATCTTTTTCTCCCAATACGCTCAACGGCTTCAAGGGCTCCAAAGCAAAAACGGAAGGGCTCCATGAGATCTCGCTGATCGACGGTAGTGATCGGCCCTGGTGCTTCGTGGAGGCTGATTCTGAGGCTGGAAGTGGCTGCGTTCGTCGAGGGTTTCTAGGCCCAGGAGGAGCTCGAGTATCGAGCAAATACATCAGGGAGGCGCGGGTTTTGATGGGGGTTCTCGTGGGCACTGACGATCGGTCTCCGGTGGCTGGATTTGGCGAGCAGCGGCGAACTTCTGGGGTGAGCGACGGATTTGTGAAGTTCCAGGCAACGATGAAGATGGATATGCTTTTGGTAATGGTTTTAATGCATTATAGTTTAAATTAATTGTATATTTAAAATGTTCAATGATTAAAAACGTTATAAAATTTAATTAATTACAGTAATTTTTAAAATAAATTACATTGCTTAGAACTTTGAATTTTAATATAAATTACATTGCTTTAAAAATAAAAATAAACGTAGTAAAAATAATAATAATTATATAAATATACATTCCTTTTATCAAAATAAAATTAGCATAAGTTTTCAAAATAAAATTAGCATAAGTTTTCAAAATAAAATTAGCATTGTTTTTAAAATAGAAATGGCAAAATATAAAAATATACATTGTTTGAAAATATAAAAATATGATTTTTGTTTATTGGAATGAAGCGATAAGAATATGATTTTTAATATGAACAGAGTAGAGGATACCGCGTTGGAATGTCAGACAAACCCCGACTGCTCTAAAATTCAGAAATAAGGAATGGAGGAGTGGAACCCAAAGGTGAGAATTTCTCACTCTTCAATTTCTTTTCTAGTTAAATATATATACTAGGATGTAGACGGTGCTTAGTAGCACCCGACACAATCGTCCACAGACCATGGACTTGTTTGTTTGGTTGCATAGATTAGTTAGATGATTTGATTTGAAATTGAATTGTTTGGTGAATTTGATTGATGTGTGAATGGCGTGGGCCTTCACTAGACCGGGGATAAGGCTAGGCCTCGTCCTGTTCCTAGTATCGTGCCGTTATGCCGCCGAAATTTTCTAAAATATGTTAGAAAATAAAATTATCATTTTATTTACTAAATGAACTGAATAGAAATTCATATGTTAAAATAAAATGTTTTATCGTTAAAAATATAATTTTTAACGTGAATGTGAATAAATAAATATTCATTTACAAACCGGACGGTTTGTTTATGTACACCTATTTGAATGACATTGATTGGGATGATAAATTTTACACATCGCCCAACTGCACAAATAAAATATGTGTTTGATTGTTTGAAACCCCACACGGGTGTTAGGATGAAATTTGAAGTTCACTCATCCTGATTGATTAAATATGTCGATCGATTGATTGACAGGCTGTTATAAGCGTTGGATATCTATATTTGATGCTTATGCAGTGTAGTGCACTTTGGTTGATGGTTGATTATTTTTCAATACTATTATATACGTGTGATGTATGAAAATCCATATAATTAACATTATATGGTAATTGATTGGGCCTCATTCCAATTTGAAAAATAAAGAATATTATAAAATAAAAGTTCATGTGTTGACAGTACTCATCCATTGAGATTGGTCGTGTGTTGAACGAAATATTTTAGTAACAAAATTTACATCTTTATCAATATAAAATAAAAGTTCATGTGTTGACAGTACTCATCCATTGAGATTGGTCATGTGTTGAACGAAATATTTTAGTAATAAAAACTATTTTGAAAAAGAAATATTTGAAATAGAATATTTGAAAATAGAAATTTATGAAGCCGTGTTGATTAGATTGACGCCATTATGACGTGAACGATATTTATATCGATTTTAAACAATTTCGAAATGAAATGAATTGAAAACGATTTCGAAATGAATTGAATTGAAAACGATTTCGAAATGAATTGAATTGAAAACGATTTCGAAATAAATTGAATTGAAAACGATTTCAAATTGAATTGAAAGCGAATTGAAATGAATTCAAATTGAATTGAAATTTGAATTGAATAGAAATGAATTTTAAAACGAATTTATAAAGAAGAATTCAATTTTGATTTGAATTGAAAAGGAAGTTGAAATTGCTTTTGAAACGAATTTAAAACTATTTATATAATTCGTTTTGAATAGAAATCGACGAAATATATATTATATATATAATATATATAATATAATGGCCTGAATAGAACGCGCCGCGCCGCGGCAGTTCGCGAATTTCGACCATTAACTTCGAACGAATATTACGGGAGATCCGACCGTCGGATTCTCCTAAAACCGGAACCGTTGGGTTCGTATCGAAAAGAGCTTTCTAACGAATATTAGAAATTAGAAATCTAACGGTTGGATTTGGAATTATGTCCAAATAAAATTTGAAAAAGGTCGCTGTAAGTGCAGTTCGATGACCGTTGATGAAAATCGACTGTACAGGCCTCGATAAAATTATTAAAAATAATAATAATTTGTGTAAAATCATAAGAAATGA
This sequence comes from Allium sativum, assembly GCA_030737875.1. Classification (NCBI taxonomy): domain Eukaryota; kingdom Viridiplantae; phylum Streptophyta; class Magnoliopsida; order Asparagales; family Amaryllidaceae; genus Allium; species Allium sativum. The sequence continues at coordinate 252,477,107 of CM060919.1, forward strand.
TTTAGAAAGAATTGGGATGAAAAACTCCATATTTGAAAAGATAAAAATAGATTTTTATCGAAATGAACTAGTTTTGAACTAGAATTATAATTCTATTTATTTTTAAGTAAATAAATTGAATTTAAAAAGGGTTTTAAAAATAACCAGAATATCCAATGATTGCATTGGAGTGGATTTGAATCGAAATTGTCTTCGGAATATTTCGATGTTGGAATTCGTGATTATACGAATGTTCTTACGGAAATTTGAAAGATATATATTTATATCGTTATTTCCAATACGACATTTGTTAATCGTAGAATTTGATATTGAATATAAGCCGATATATTTTCTATTCAGAGCCTTATATTGAATATCAAATGTGATTTGGGTTTGTCGTGAATGGTGTCTTCACTAACACTGTTCTTGAACCCAGTTGAGAAAAAAAATTAAATCTTTTTATTTAGATTTAATGAAGTGTACCAATTAAACGATATTTAATTGGAATTGAATTGGTATTGATTTTTGGGTTTATCGTGAACAGTGTTTTAAATAACACTTGTTCTTTAACCCGATAATTAATGGAATGTGATTTTGGGTTTATCGTGAACCGTATTTTAAATGACACTGATTCTTTAACCCAGTTAAAGATTAAAACTAAGTGGAGTTTTAATGAATCTTTAATTAGATTGAAATGATCGAAAATGGAGTATCACCAGTTTTGCTCCAGGCGATGGTTAAATCTTTAATTAGATTTGAACGTGAAATGGTAATTGAATTTACCGATAACACTGTGGTGTTAGATATGAAGTATTACCAGTTTTACTTCATGGGATGAATAGGTTGGGATGGGGAAATTAAAATAAATAATTACTTCGGTAAGGTTCGCTAATCCCGACTAGTTTGAATTGAGATTCAAAAATAGAACAAAGAATAAATTCAAGGAATTTATCTTGGATAAAATTAATGGGAACCTTTCCCTATGAATGTGAAATTTAGAAACTAACTGTCGGTTAGCCAAGTAGAATGGTTTTCTGAATATTGATCTGATGTTGGTTTCGGCCTTCGGGGTTAATATTTGGGGAATTATTCTCTTGATTAATTTACGGTTAGTGATTGATGAATTGGAATGAGGCGTATGTTGTGGTTGTGTAACACTTATTTAAAATATACGCGAGTTATTCGGAAAGACCGGGTTTATCCCATTCTGAATAACTGATACGACGATAAGTCGAAGATGAAGACGATGGTCGAAGACCGGAGGTCTTCACGTCGTTTGGGTAATTACTGATGATCTTGATTGGGCTGTACACCCAAGAAGATGGAAACAGTTAGTGATCGTCCAGACGTACTTGGAGATCGATGGATATGCGGGGTACTAGGTGCCTCCGGTTTCGTTCAGACCCAGAACGAACTTGTAAATGGACTGTGTGTCTGACATTGGATTTTAGTCCGTGTGATTGATCTCTATTAAATATATATCTGTTTGGCGGCGGAGAATTTATTCTCTTGCTTAACGCCCTTCTCTGAGACGTACGAGCTCAGGGGTTATATATTGATGGATATCAAACGCATGGAGTGAATTGCCTGTGTGGCATGCCTAAGTGGCAATTGATCGAGGCTTCTGTTGAAAAGCAAAGTCTTGTGGTGATGATCAAAGCACGGCCTTTGTGGCGTAGCTTTGTGTAACGTTGATTCGCGAGTTTCACACCCGGTATGAACCAAAAACGGGAGACGGACCTCAGGGAGGGCATGCGTTTCTTTCTAGTTAGAAGTGGCGTTAGTGGTTTTACACGCCCTGACGAGTTTGACTTATGTGGTTGTTGCTGTTGCGAGGCGCCTCGGATTGATCGGTCGTTCTCGAACCGATGGAGTCATTTAGTTGGCTCACTTACACCCCATAGGGTGGGGAGACGTAGTGTTCAGGCATAATAATCCACATCGGTGGACCGGCCCTGACGATCCAAGGGGCAGTTGCGGATGTTCCTGAGACACGGGCTAGAGCGTCTCGAATCGGTTGAGGACTATCTTTTGCCTCGGTTCATAGACGGAAATCCAATTTCCCAATACATGACATTTGCGGTTTTGTTTGTAGAGCCTAGTATGGCGACATAGTGGGATGGGGCATTCATGCCGCCTATGATCGATACTTATGATTTGAAGTTGTTATATACACTATGCACTTATAATAGTATCAAATGATTTGTTTTAAACGTATCAAGCATTCTTTGGCTGTTATAAGGTAAAAACCCTATCCCCCGGCTTGCGTTGCATTGTGTGATAGGACCTGGGTCTTATAACAGCTTCATTTTTCTTTATTTAGCATTGCGCTGTTTGTTTTATGCACTGGTATTCTTGGGAGGAAACCCGTTCCGTGTTATACGGCGTGGTCCCTTGATTTACCTAATGATTTAAAATAAAGATTAATAACTGTTTTAGTTCTCACACCAGTCACATGACTGACCTGGAGTTTATTGTTTTAACCTAAACTCTGGGTGCCCCTATTTTGACACGGGCAGCTAGCAGTTTTGGTTTTGCAGATTTATATTCACAAGATCCTGGTTTTCAGCTGGAACGATATCCGGAAAGCTTTGTATCCGTATATCTCTTCTAGTTGTATATTGTATTATTTTCCGCTGCGATGTATTTAAATGTAATTTAAATCTCTGATATTTCTGTGTAATATTCATTTATACTCTGTATATTCTTGTAATCTGGTGCATTGTTGTAATATACAATGAAATGTTCTTCTGTTTGCGTTTCTGTTTTGTCTTGTTCTCAAACGATAGGGCGTTTCGAACGGTTTGGGTCGGTTTAACGACTGGTTCGGACCGAGCGAAATTCCTGTCGTCACAGTTGGTATCAGAGCTTTGGTTTACCAAGCTCGGAGAACAAGGCACCTTAGAACCATATGAAAGAATTCATCAGATATTGGATTAGTAAAATCCAATAAGAATGACTCGTTAGAGATGGGATCAGTAGCATCCTAGAACGAGTGTGAAGAGTATATTTTTGAAAGTGAAAACAAATTTTTGTTTTGAAAATTTAAATCAATTATACGTATTTGATTATTTATATTGATTAGGACAGTCCAATATATAAAGATTTTGCGTATGCGCCTAGCTAGCGCCTATTCGAAGTTTTAATATACTGGATAGATATAGAATCACACTCTAGTCGCCCGAAGATGATTCTGATGATAGTTCGAACATCATCAGAATTGGTATTCGTGTTTCGAAGGTGTGATATCTATATATTTCCTATTGACTGGTGTGAGAACCAAAATTAGATAGGGCCTATTGTTGTGATTTGGCATCAAAAATCTGATTTTTGTATATATATCAAAATTATGAATTTGAAACTCTAATTCACTAATTGATTGATGTTTGTGTTGTTTGTTTATTTGTTTGCTAATTTTTAGCCAATTATGCCTAATTGAATCAAATATTGAATTGTATTGAAATTTGGTCGCGGTTGCTTGCATATACATATACCTTCATTGAACAGGTCATAGCAAGGAGGCTAGAGCAGAGAATAAAATTTGTTTGCCCGACAAATAGGTACATGTTTACTACATAATTTACTGTTTTGTTTGGGTGATGATGATTTTATGAGCCTATTGGCTAGCCGCTTGGCTTTTTCTTTTTCTTTTTGAGATCTGAAGGACCGGGGAAGCTATTTGAAATTCCCCGATGCTCCCGGTGCAGGGGAGGTTATGGCGAAATTTTTCGAAAATTTAGGGTGTTAGCCAAATTTTTGAAATTTTTGAAAATTCTCAGAAACTGAAAAAGTTAGAGAATGGAAGCCAGGCCGAAAGTAGTGTTGATTAATCAAACCACTTTCGACTTTGTTCCTTTTCGGGGACGAAAAGTTTTAAGTGGGGGAGATTGTAATAACCCGAAAATCTGGGCCAGTTTAAATTTTTTATTTTGGCAATTTTAGCGAATTTTGATTATTTAAAATGAATTATTTTAAATAATATCAACGAGAAATTTGTTTTGAATATAATTCGAACGAATATATTTATACGCGCCGTCGTTAGAATATAAATATTTATATATAATTATAAATGGAATTGAAAATGGCGCGGTAGTTCGATAATTCGATTTCAAAATTCAATTGAATGTATCGGGTGCAAAACAATCCGGATTTTAGTGAAACCAAAAACATAGGATCTAATTGATAATATCTTTCCATCGAATCCTGGAAATCAAAATTTCATAGCGGGAATCAAAAGATATGTCCAGTTGAAAATTCTGAATAGTCGCTATGGAATTCAGGCCCTTAAAAATAGACATTTTGCAAACGACCTCGGATTTCGACGAAACCAATTTTGTTAGGTCCGTGATGTTAAGTTATTGCTAGATTCCAAATTTCATAATTTTTCGAATCAATATGTGAGCGTGGCATAGGAAAACGTGTTTTGACCATTTCAGTTGATTTTAATCGACTGGAAAATGGCCATTTTTCCAACGGTCTCAGAATTCGACGAAACTAGTTTTGTTAGGACCGTATCGTCAATACGAAGCTAGAAATAATTTTTCTGGAATTTTTAAAGTTAGTATGTGGCCCTGGTAATTTAAAATGTACGTTTAAATTAAATATATGATGATTTATAATTTAATTTAAAGAGAAACTGTACGTAACGGCCGAATTGGGTTACGAAACATATCCCATTGTGTTCGGAATAGGGGTTATTAGTTAGGGACGATAGTCGTTGGGTTCAAATTAGAGTGTGTGACATAAAACAAGTTATTTTAGAATTAAAATATTATTAAATAAAAAGGGGGGTAAAAAGGGAAAATTTAAAACCCTAAATTCCTTTGCTCTGTAAACCCGCCGCCACTCTAAACCTACGGTGATTATCGTTCCCTTCTTCTCCGATCTTTTTCTCCCAATACGCTCAACTGCTTCAAGGGCTCCAAAGCAAAAACGGAAGGGCTCCATGAGATCTCGCTGATCGACGGTAGTGATCGGCCCTGGTGCTTCGTGGAGGCTGATTCTGAGGCTGGAAGTGGCTGCGTTCGTCGAGGGTTTCTAGGCCCAGGAGGAGCTCGAGTATCGAGCAAATACATCAGGGAGGCGCGGGTTTTGATGGGGGTTCTCGTGGGCACTGACGATCGGTCTCCGGTGGCTGGATTTGGCGAGCAGCGGCGAACTTCTGGGGTGAGCGACGGATTTGTGAAGTTCCAGGCAACGATGAAGATGGATATGCTTTTGGTAATGGTTTTAATGCATTATAGTTTAAATTAATTGTATATTTAAAATGTTCAATGATTAAAAACGTTATAAAATTTAATTAATTACAGTAATTTTTAAAATAAATTACATTGCTTAGAACTTTGAATTTTAATATAAATTACATTGCTTTAAAAATAAAAATAAACGTAGTAAAAATAATAATAATTATATAAATATACATTCCTTTTATCAAAATAAAATTAGCATAAGTTTTCAAAATAAAATTAGCATAAGTTTTCAAAATAAAATTAGCATTGTTTTTAAAATAGAAATGGCAAAATATAAAAATATACATTGTTTGAAAATATAAAAATATGATTTTTATTTATTGGAATGAAGCGATAAGAATATGATTTTTAATATGAACAGAGTAGAGGATACCGCGTTGGAATGTCAGACAAACCCCGACTGCTCTGAAATTCAGAAATAAGGAATGGAGGAGTGGAACCCAAAGGTGAGAATTTCTCACTCTTCAATTTCTTTTCTAGTTAAATATATATACTAGGATGTAGACGGTGCTTAGTAGCACCCGACACAATCGTCCACAGACCATGGACTTGTTTGTTTGGTTGCATAGATTAGTTAGATGATTTGATTTGAAATTGAATTGTTTGGTGAATTTGATTGATGTGTGAATGGCGTGGGCCTTCACTAGACCGGGGATAAGGCTAGGCCTCGTCCTGTTCCTAGTATCGTGCCGTTATGCCGCCGAAATTTTCTAAAATATGTTAGAAAATAAAATTATCATTTTATTTACTAAATGAACTGAATAGAAATTCATATGTTAAAATAAAATGTTTTATCGTTAAAAATATAATTTTTAACGTGAATGTGAATAAATAAATATTCATTTACAAACCGGACGGTTTGTTTATGTACACCTATTTAAATGACATTGATTGGGATGATAAATTTTACACATCGCCCAACTGCACAAATAAAATATGTGTTTGATTGTTTGAAACCCCACACGGGTGTTAGGATGAAATTTGAAGTTCACTCATCCTGATTGATTAAATATGTCGATCGATTGATTGACAGGCTGTTATAAGCGTTGGATATCTATATTTGATGCTTATGCAGTGTAGTGCACTTTGGTTGATGGTTGATTATTTTTCAATACTATTATATACGTGTGATGTATGAAAATCCATATAATTAACATTATATGGTAATTGATTGGGCCTCATTCCAATTTGAAAAATAAAGAATATTATAAAATAAAAGTTCATGTGTTGACAGTACTCATCCATTGAGATTGGTCATGTGTTGAACGAAATATTTTAGTAATAAAATTTACATCTTTATCAATATAAAATAAAAGTTCATGTGTTGACAGTACTCATCCATTGAGATTGGTCATGTGTTGAACGAAATATTTTAGTAATAAAAACTATTTTGAAAAAGAAATATTTGAAATAGAATATTTGAAAATAGAAATTTATGAAGCCGTGTTGATTAGATTGACGCCATTATGACGTGAACGATATTTATATCGATTTTAAACAATTTCGAAATGAAATGAATTGAAAACGATTTCGAAATGAATTGAATCGAAAACGATTTCGAAATGAATTGAATTGAAAACGATTTCGAAATGAATTGAATTGAAAACGATTTCGAAATAAATTGAATTGAAAACGATTTCAAATTGAATTGAAAGCGAATTGAAATGAATTCAAATTGAATTGAAATTTGAATTGAATAGAAATGAATTTTAAAACGAATTTATAAAGAAGAATTCAATTTTGATTTGAATTGAAAAGGAAGTTGAAATTGCTTTTGAAACGAATTTAAAACTATTTATATAATTCGTTTTGAATAGAAATCGACGAAATATATATTATATATATAATATATATAATATAATGGCCTGAATAGAACGCGCCGCGCCGCGGCAGTTCGCGAATTTCGACCATTAACTTCGAACGAATATTACGGGAGATCCGACCGTCGGATTCTCCTAAAACCGGAACCGTTGGGTTCGTATCGAAAAGAGCTTTCTAACGAATATTAGAAATTAGAAATCTAACGGTTGGATTTGGAATTATGTCCAAATAAAATTTGAAAAAGGTCGCTGTAAGTGCAGTTCGATGACCGTTGATGAAAATCGACTGTACAGGCCTCGATAAAATTATTAAAAATAATAATAATTTGTGTAAAATCATAAGAAATGATTTAGAAAGAATTGGGATGAAAAACTCCATATTTGAAAAGATAAAAATAGATTTTTATCGAAATGAACTAGTTTTGAACTAGAATTATAATTCTATTTATTTTTAAGTAAATAAATTGAATTTAAAAAGGGTTTTAAAAATAACCAGAATATCCAATGATTGCATTGGAGTGGATTTGAATCGAAATTGTCTTCGGAATATTTCGATGTTGGAATTCGTGATTATACGAATGTTCTTACGGAAATTTGAAAGATATATATTTATATCGTTATTTCCAATACGACATTTGTTAATCGTAGAATTTGATATTGAATATATGCCGATATATTTTCTATTCAGAGCCTTATATTGAATATCAAATGTGATTTGGGTTTGTCGTGAATGGTGTCTTCACTAACACTGTTCTTGAACCCAGTTGAGAAAAAAATTAAATCTTTTTATTTAGATTTAATGAAGTGTACCAATTAAACGATATTTAATTGGAATTGAATTGGTATTGATTTTTGGGTTTATCGTGAACAGTGTTTTAAATAACACTTGTTCTTTAACCCGATAATTAATGGAATGTGATTTTGGGTTTATCGTGAACCGTGTTTTAAATGACACTGATTCTTTAACCCAGTTAAAGATTAAAACTAAGTGGAGTTTTAATGAATCTTTAATTAGATTGAAATGATCGAAAATGGAGTATCACCAGTTTTGCTCCAGGCGATGGTTAAATCTTTAATTAGATTTGAACGTGAAATGGTAATTGAATTTACCGATAACACTGTGGTGTTAGATATGAAGTATTACCAGTTTTACTTCATGGGATGAATAGGTTGGGATGGGGAAATTAAAATAAATAATTACTTCGGTAAGGTTCGCTAATCCCGACTAGTTTGAATTGAGATTCAAAAATAGAACAAAGAATAAATTCAAGGAATTTATCTTGGATAAAATTAATGGGAACCTTTCCCTATGAATGTGAAATTTAGAAACTAACTGTCGGTTAGCCAAGTAGAATGGTTTTCTGAATATTGATCTGATGTTGGTTTCGGCCTTCGGGGTTAATATTTGGGGAATTATTCTCTTGATTAATTTACGGTTAGTGATTGATGAATTGGAATGAGGCGTATGTTGTGGTTGTGTAACACTTATTTAAAATATACGCGAGTTATTCGGAAAGACCGGGTTTATCCCATTCTGAATAACTGATACGACGATAAGTCGAAGATGAAGACGATGGTCGAAGACCGGAGGTCTTCACGTCGTTTGGGTAATTACTGATGATCTTGATTGGGCTGTACACCCAAGAAGATGGAAACAGTTAGTGATCGTCCAGACGTACTTGGAGATCGATGGATATGCGGGGTACTAGGTGCCTCCGGTTTCGTTCAGACCCAGAACGAACTTGTAAATGGACTGTGTGTCTGACATTGGATTTTAGTCCGTGTGATTGATCTCTATTAAATATATATCTGTTTGGCGGCGGAGAATTTATTCTCTTGCTTAACGCCCTTCTCTGAGACGTACGAGCTCAGGGGTTATATATTGATGGATATCAAACGCATGGAGTGAATTGCCTGTGTGGCATGCCTAAGTGGCAATTGATCGAGGCTTCTGTTGAAAAGCAAAGTCTTGTGGTGATGATCAAAGCACGGCCTTTGTGGCGTAGCTTTGTGTAACGTTGATTCGCGAGTTTCACACCCGGTATGAACCAAAAACGGGAGACGGACCTCAGGGAGGGCATGCGTTTCTTTCTAGTTAGAAGTGGCGTTAGTGGTTTTACACGCCCTGACGAGTTTGACTTATGTGGTTGTTGCTGTTGCGAGGCGCCTCGGATTGATCGGTCATTCTCGAACCGATGGAGTCATTTAGTTGGCTCACTTACACCCCATAGGGTGGGGAGACGTAGTGTTCAGGCATAATAATCCACATCGGTGGACCGGCCCTGACGATCCAAGGGGCAGTTGCGGGTGTTCCTGAGACACGGGCTAGAGCGTCTCGAATCGGTTGAGGACTATCTTTTGCCTCGGTTCATAGACGGAAATCCAATTTCCCAATACGTGACATTTGCGGTTTTGTTTGTAGAGCCTAGTATGGCGACATAGTGGGATGGGGCATTCATGCCGCCTATGATCGATACTTATGATTTGAAGTTGTTATATACACTATGCACTTATAATAGTATCAAATGATTTGTTTTAAACGTATCAAGCATTCTTTGGCTGTTATAAGGTAAAAACCCTATCCCCCGGCTTGCGTTGCATTGTGTGATAGGACCTGGGTCTTATAACAGCTTCATTTTTCTTTATTTAGCATTGCGCTTTTTGTTTTATGCACTGGTATTCTTGGGAGGAAACCCGTTCCGTGTTATACGGTGTGGTCCCTTGATTTACCTAATGATTTAAAATAAAGATTAATAACTGTTTTAGTTCTCACACCAGTCACATGACTGACCTGGAGTTTATTGTTTTAACCTAAACTCTGGGTGCCCCTATTTTGACACGGGCAGCTAGCAGTTTTGGTTTTGCAGATTTATATTCACAGGATCCTGGTTTTCAGCTGGAACGATATCCGGAAAGCTTTGTATCCGTATATCTCTTCTAGTTTTATATTGTATTATTTTCCGCTGCGATGTATTTAAATGTAATTTAAATCTCTGATATTTCTGTGTAATATTCATTTATACTCTGTATATTCTTGTAATCTGGTGCATTGTTGTAATATACAATGAAATGTTCTTCTGTTTGCGTTTCTGTTTTGTCTTGTTCTCAAACGATAGGGCGTTTCGAACGGTCTGGTCGGTTTAGCGACTGGTTCGGACCGAGCGAAATTCCTTGTCGTCACACAACATAACCATATCACACAAATCATCCATGGTTTAACAAAAAGTAGTGACATGAGCTACTAAGCCCCACTTACAACCTATTATATAATAACATAATGAAAATAGTTTGAGTGAGGGAGTTCTAATGTTAGTTTCCACTCCGCCATTCTTTATTTGAAGATTTCTATTTGGATTTGAATTTGCCTCAAATTCAAATTTGCTCCTTTTCTTCTCTAGTAAGTTCCATTGTGTAGTGCTTCGTTTTATGGTTCTAACACAATTCGGTTTGCTGATTTTTGATTTCAATTGAAAAGGATATGATCATTTAAAGATTTAATTACATTAATTAAAATTAATAACATAATTAATTAGTTAATTACATTATTAACCTAATCCATTTTCTTCTACATCGAATATACTTCTGGAAAATCGTCTCCCCCTGATCCTCCTCTTGCACGCCACCAACGATGGTCGGAGGTCCGTCCAGATGCACCACGATGAAGCCAGTCGCCACCTCAGCCGCCGCATGAAGGGTGTCGATCTCGGCTCCCCCTCCTCATCGGAGAATGCTGTCAAACCACGTGCTTTTGAGTAAGAAATACGCAAATGATACAACATGAAATTAGATCATAATGGTATTGATCAAAAGCCCTCAAGAAGTTCTAGAATTTTTGCTTTAGAAGTTTATCAAATTATTGAGAGGATAGATCGGATTTTGAGGAGGAAGGATTGTACGATATGGCCATCGAATTTTGAAGACCGCGGCGCTGCTGATAAATGATTAGGGTTTTGATTTTATAAGGTTTATATATAAATATTTATATTATTTAATTAATATCCAGTTCACAAATAATTTGTTTAGTCTTCGAACTCCAAATCAATCCCAATGACTGTCGCCCTTTGCTAAATACCCCTGTTCCGAGCACAATGGAATATGTTTTGTAAGCCAATTCAACTATTTTGATCATTTTTCATCAAAATTAAAATACAAATCAATACATATTGAATTTAAACGTACATTTTAATTTACCAGGGCCACATACTGACTCCAAAAATTACAAAAAAAATAAATCTACCTATGTTTTGATGATACGATCCTAACAAAACTGATTTTATCAAATTTGGAGACCGTTTGAAAAATGGCCATTTTTCTGGTCGATTAAATTTAAACTAAATTGACAAAACACGTTTAAATTTACTGTGCTCACATACTAATTCCAAAAATTATGAAATTTGAAACCTAACAATAATTTGACATTCCAGATCCAACAAAAGTGGTTTCGTCGAAAGCGGAGGTCGTTTGCAAAATGGCTATTTTTAAGGGCTATATATTATATTAAAATATATATAAGTTCCGTAGCGACTATTCCAAATTTTAAACTGGGCATAACTTTCAATTCATATTATGAAATCTGAATTTTTCACATCCGTTAGAAAGGTATTGTTAAATAGATTCAGATATTTCTGGTTTTACTGAAATCCGGTTTATTTTGAATTATATACATTCAATTAAAGTTTAAAATCGAATTTTCAAATTTCCGCACTATTTCAAACTCCTTTTATAATTAAATCAAATTCTTATGCTCTAATTTTGATTTAAATAAATTTTTAGTCGTTATTATATTAAAATAAATCATTTTAAATATTCAAAATACACTAAAATAGCTAAAATAAAAATTTTAAATTGGTTTAGAAATTCTGGGTTGTTACAGTCTCCACCATTTAAAATCTTTTCGTCCTTGAAAAGGAACGAAGCTGAAAGTTGTTTAACCAACCAACTCAACTTTCATTCTGGCTTGAATTCTTCAACTTTTCAGTTTCTAAGAACTTTCTAATTTCTCAAAAATTTGGCTAACACCCTGTAATAACCCGGAAATCTGGGCCAGTTTAAAAATTTTATTTTGGCAATTTTAGCGAATTTTGAATATTTAAAATAGATTATTTTAAATAATATCGACGAGAAAATTTCTTTTGAATAAAATTCAATCGTATATAGTTATATAGATCGATGATAGAATATAAATATTTATTTATATTTATAAAAGGAATTGAAAATGGCGTGGTAGTTCGATAATTCGATTTCAAACTTCAAATGGATGTGCAGGATTCAAAATAAACCGGATTTTAGTGAAACCAAAAATAATAGAATCTAATTGAAAATATCTTTCCAACGAATCCGAAAAATTGAAATTTCATAGCGGGAATCAAAAGATAGGTCCAGTTGAAAATTCTGAATAGTCGCTATGGAATTCAGGCCCTTAAAAATGGAAATTTTGCAAACGATCTTGGATTTCGACGAAACCACTTTTGTTCGATCTGTGATGTCAAATTGTTGCTAGATTCCAAATTTCATAATTTTTCGAATCAATATGAGAGCGTGGCAAAGGAAAACGCGTTTGACCAGTTTTAGTAGATTTTAATCGACTGAAAATTGGCCATTTTTCAAACGGTCTCAGAATTCGACGAAACTAGTTTTGTTACGACCGTATCGTCAATACGAAGCCAGAAAATATTTTTCTGGAATTTTTTGATTTAGTATGTGACCCCGGTAAATTGAAATGCGTGTTCAAATTCAATATATAGAGTTATATGTTGATTTTGACGAAAACTGATCGAAACGATCGAATCAGCTTACGATACATATCCCATTGTGTTTGGAATGGGGGTAATTAGCTAGGGATGACAGGCGGTGGGTTCTATTTCGAGTTCAAATAAAAAAGGTACTTTTTGAAATTAAATTAAATAATAAAAAAATAAATATAATATCTCTTTCCCTCTATATCCTCTCAGCCCCCCTGTTTTACTTTTCCAATCGAAAATAAAATAGAAAAAAAATCCGCTCCACCCCCTTCCGCCGTTGACCTCGTCGCACCCACCAGCCGCCGCTCCTCTCCGACCTCCTCTCTCCTCCACCGCGTTCCCTCCCCCCCCAACGCTCCTCTGTTCGCCAAAATCCCCAAACCCACCAGAAATCAAACTGCGCCATCGCCCTCCCACCCACGCAGCATCGCGCCACCTCCTCCATCCGCTGCTAGAGGCCGCGACAACCCTCCCCAACCCGTTCGACTTTCACCCAAATCGAGGTCGATGCTCCACCAACCCACCATCGTTTGCTCCTCCTTTTTTTGACCTCCACAGCAGCGAGACCCCCCCCCCCCTGCGATGAAAACGAGGTAAACACTTTAAAGCTTATTTTTCAGTTTTACTATGAATTCAAATAGGATTAAAACTGATTTTATTTGCTTGTTAAAACTGATTTTATTTGCTTGTTAAAACTGATTTTATTTGCTTGTTAAAACTGATTTTATTTGCTTGTTAAAACTGATTTTATTTGCAAGTTAAAACTGATTTTATTTGCTTGTTATAACTGATTTTATTTGCTTGTTAAAACTGATTTTATTTGTTGTTAAAACTGATTTGATATGGCTATTAAAACTGATTTTGAAATGATAAAGATTTAATTTTGAAAAGAGTAAAAATTCGATTTTTATATATTGAATAGCGAAGTAAAAATTCGATTTTTATATATTGAATAGCAAAGTAAAAATTCGATTTTTATATATTGAATAGCAAAGTAAAAATTCGATTTTTATATATTGAATAGCGAAGTAAAAATTCGATTTTTACATATGTAGAGAATACGGGCAAAGAAAGTGACAAGAGACAAGAACGGCGAAGATTTCTATATAAGAAGAGTCATGGGATTGGATTAGCAATTCTGTGAGAACTTCTCATTTTAATTTAATTTTCTAGTTAAAATATATACTAGGATGCAGACGGTGTTTAGTAGCACCGACACCCGTCGTCCACAGACCATGGACGGCTTGTATGCTTGTTTGTTTGATTTTGATGTGTGGTTGATTGTGTGATGTGAATGTAATAAAATATTTATATAGTTGAAATAAAATATTTTTTAGTGGAAAATATTTTATAGTTAAAAATAGAATTTTTAACGTGTATATGAAATGAAATAAAAATAAACAAATCGGACGACTTGTTTATATACACATTTGACTGATATCGATTGGGACGATAAATTTTACACATCGCCTAACTGCACAAATAAAATCAGTGTTTGATTGTTTGAAACCCCACATGGGTATTGGGATGATATTTGACGTACACTAATCCCGATTGTTTAGTTGTATGTCGATCGATTGATTGACAGACTGTTATAAGCGTTGAATATTTATATTTGATGCTTATACAGTGTAGAACGCACTTTGGATGATGGTTGATTATTCATCGTTGTTATTGTATACATGTGTTGTAGAAAATCCATATAATTAACATTATATGGTAATTGATTGGGCCTCATTCCATATTTGAAAAAGAAATATTTGAAAAAGAAATATTTGAAATAGAAATATTTGAATAGAAATATTTGAAATAGAATATTTGAAAATAAAAATATACGAAGCCGTGTTGATTAGATTTACGCCATTTTGACGTGAACGATATTTATATCGATTTTATTCATTTTATAACGAATATCGAAAGTGATTTCAAAGTCTGATATTTTGAAAAGAATTGGAATTCAAATTGAAATTGAATAGAAATGAATTCAAATTGAAATTGAATAGAAATGAATTCAAATTGAAATTGAATTGAAATGAATTCATATTGAAATTGAATTAAATCGAAAACGAACTGAAATTGAATTAGAAATCAATTTGAATTGAAATCAATGTGAAATGAATTTAAAACGAATTTATAAGGAAAAATTCAATTTTGATTTGAATTAGAATTGAAGTTGAAACCGTTTTGAAAACGAATTATAGAAATACGTTTTAAAGGGAAATTGACGAAGTATATATTATATATATAATATAATGGCCTGAATAGAACGCGCCGCGCCGCGGCAGTTCGTGAATTTAGACCATTGACTTCGAATGGATATTGCGGGAGATCCGACCGTCGGATTCTCCTAAAACCGGAACCGTTGGGTTCGTATCGAAAAGAGCTTTCTAACGAATGTGAGAAATTAGAAATCTAACGGTTGGATTTGGAATTATATCCAAATCAAATTTGAAAAAGGTCGTTGTAAGTGCAGTTCAATGGCCGTTGATAGAAATCGACTGTACGGGCCTTGATAAAATTATTTAAAATATCAATAATTTGTGTAAAATCATAAGAAATGATTTGTGAAGAATTGGGATGAAAAACTCCATATTTGAAAGGATAAAAATAGTTTTTTATCGAAATGAACTAGTTTTGAACTAGAATAATAATTTTTTTTATTTTTAAAATAAATAAATTGGATTTGAAATGGTTTTGAAAATAACCAGAATTTCCAATAAATGAATTGGAATGGATTTGAATCGAAATTGTCTTCGGAATATTTCGATGTTGGATTTCGTGATTATACAGATGTTATTATGGAAATTTGAAAGATATTTATATATCGTTATTTCCAATACGATATTTGTTAGCCGTAGAATTTGATATTGAATATAAGCCGGTATATTTTATATTCAGAGCCTTGTATTTAATGTCAAATGTGATTTGGGTTTGTCGTGAATGGTGTCTTTATTAACACTGTTCTTGAACCCATTTGAGAAATGATTAAATCCTTTTATTTAGATTTAATGAAGTGTACCAATTAAATAATATTTAATTGGAATCGAATTGGTATTGATTTTTGGGTTTATCGTGAACAGTGTTTTGAATAACACTTGTTCTTTAACCCGATAATTAATGGAATGTGATTTTGGGTTTATCGTGAATCGTGTTTTAAATGACACCAATTCTTTACCCAGTTAAAGATTAAAACTAAGTGGAGTTTTAATGAATCTTTAATTAGATTGAAAAGAACAAGAATGGAGTATCACCAGTTTTGCTCCTGGCGATAGTTAAATCTTTAATTAGATTAGAACGTGAAATGGTAATTGAATTTACCGATAACACCGTGGTGTTAGATATGAAGTATGACCAGTTTTACTTCATGGGATGAATAGGTTGGGATTGGGAAATTAAAATAAATGATTACTTCGGTGTGGTTCGCTAATCCCAACTAGTTTGAATTGATATTCAAAAAGGAGATTAAAGAATAAATTTAAAGATTTTATCTTTGATAAAATTAATGGGAACCTTTCCCAAAGTATAAGAATATTCTGAATTGGAATGAGGCATATGTTGTGTTTGTGTAACACTTATTTAAAGTTTATGCGAGTTATTCGGGAAGACCGGGTTTATCCCATTCTGAATAACTGATACGACGATAAGTCGAAGATGAAGACGGTGGTTGAAGACCGGAGGTCTTCACGTCGTTTGGGTAATTACTGATGATCTTGATTGGGATGTACACCCAAGAAGATGGAAACAGTTGGTGATTGTCCAGACGTACTTGGAGATCGATGGATATGCGGGGTACTAGGTGCCTCCGGTTTCGTTCAGACCCAGAACGAACTTGTAAATGGACTGTGTGTATGACATTGGATTTTAGTCTGTGTGATTGATTTCTATTAAATATATATCAGTTTGGCGGCGGAGAATTTATTCTCTTGCTTAACGCCCTTCTCTGAGACGTACGAGCTCAGGGGTTATATACTGATGGATATCAAACGCATAGAGTGAATTGCCTGTGTGGCATGCCCAAGTGGCGAATGATCAAGGCTTCTGTTGAAAAGCAAAGTCTTGTGGTTGATGATCGAAGCACGGCCTGTGTGGCATAGCTTTGTGTAACGTTGATTCGCGAGCTTCACACCCCGGTGTGAGCCAGAAACGGGAGAGGACCTCAGGGGGGGCATGCGTTTCCTTCAAGCTAGGGTGGTGTCAGTGACCTACCAGCCTTGACATTTATATACTTTTCACCTGTGTGGTTGTTGCTGTTGCGAGGCGCCTCGGTTTGATCGGACGATTCGGGTCCGGTGGAGTCATTCGTTGGCTCATTTACGCCCCATAGGGCGGGGAAACGCATGTTCAGGATTTAAGTTTAATCCACATCGGTGGACCGGCCCTGTCGCTCCAAGGGGCAGTTGCGACTGTTCCTGAGGCTCGGGCTAGACAGTCTCGAATCGGTTGAGGACTATCTTTTGCCTCGGTTCATAGATGGAAATCCAATTTCCAAATACGTGACATTTGCGGTTTTAATTGTAGAACTAGTATGGCGACATGATATATGGTACCCATGCCGTCTATGATTGATACTTATGATTTGAAATTGTTTTATACACTATGCACTTATAATAGTATAAAATGATTTGTTTTAAACGTATCAAGCATTCTTGGCTATTATAAGGTAAAAACCCTATCCTCCGGCTTGCGTTGCATTGTGTGATGGGACCTGGGTCTTATAAAGCTTCATTTTTCTTTATTTAGCATTGCGTTGTTATTTATGCACTGGTATTCTTGGGAGAAAACCTGTTCCGTGTTATACGGCATGGTCCCTTGATTTACCTAACTTCAAAAATAAAGATTAATAACTGTTTTAGTTCTCACACCAGTCCCATGACTGACCTGGAGTTTATTGTTTTAACCTAAACTCTGGGTGCCCCTATTTTGACACGAGCAGCTAGTAGTTTTGGTTTTGCAGATTTATATTCACAGGATCCTGGTTTACAGCTGGAATGATATCCGGAAAGCTTTGTATCCGTATATCTCTTCTAGTTGTGTATTGTATTATTTTCCGCTGCTATGTAATTTATTGTAATCTCTGATATTTCTGTGTAATATTCATTTATACTCTGTATATTCTTGTAATCTGATGTATTGTTGTGATATATAGTGAAATGTTCTTTCGTCTGCGTTTTGTTGTGTCGTGTTCTCAAAACAATCAGGCGTTTCGAACGGTCTGGGTCGGTTTAGCGACTGATTCGGATCGAGCGAGATTCCTTGTTGTCACATTTGGTATCAGAGCTTTGGTTTACAGAGCTCAGAGAACAAGGCACATTAGAACCATATGAAAGAATTCATCAGAAATTGGATCAGTAATATCCAATGAGAATGACTCGTTAGAGATGGGATCAGTAGTATGCTAGAACGAGTGTGAAGGGTATATTTTTAAAATGAAAACAATTTTTGTTTTGAAATTTAAATCACTTATTCGTAGTTGATTATTTATTTTATACTGAATTGGGACAATCCAATATTTAAATATTTTGCATATATGTCTTGCAAACATGTGTTCAAAGTTTTAATGTATTGGATAGTTATAGAATCGCACTCTAGTGCCCGGGGATAATTCTGGTGACGGGGCACCATCGCCAGTATTTATTTTCGAGTTACGAAAGTGAGATTTCTATATATTTCCAATTGACTGGTGTGAGAACCGAAATTAGATAGGGCTTATTGTTGTGATTTGGCATCAAAAATGTGATTTTTGACAATGTATCAAAGTTATGAATTTGAAAAGCTAATCAACTAATTGATTGATGGTTGTGTTGTTGATTATTGGTTGATTAATTAAGATTTGTACCATATAGCCAAATTGAATCAAATATTGAATTGTATTGAAAATTAGTCGCATTTGCTTGCATATACATGTACTTACATTGAACAGGTCATAGCAAGGAGGCTAGAGCAGAGAATAAAATTTGTTTGCCCGACAAATAGGTACATGTTTATCATAATTTACTGTTTTGTTTGGGTGATGATGATTTTATGAGCCGATTGGCTAGCCGCTTGGCTTTTTCTTTTTCTTTTTGAGATCAGAAGGCCTATATGGCAATTTCGGGATTTTCCCGTGCTCCCGGTGCAGGGGAGGTTATGGCGAAATTTTTCGAAAATTTAGGGTGTTAGCCAAATTTTTGAAAAATTTGAAAAGTTCTTAGAAACTGAAAAGTTGAAGAACTTAAGCCGTAATCAAACTAATAGAAGTTGAGTTGATTTGTGAAACAACTTTCAGCTTCGTTCCTTTTCGGGGACGAAAAGTTTTAAGTGGGGGAGATTGAAATAACCCGGAAATCTAGGCCAGTTTAAAATTTTTATTTTGGCAATTTTAGCGAATTTTGAATATTTTAAATAATATCGACGAGAAAATTTCTTTTGAATAAAATTCAATCGTATATAGTTATATAGATCGACGATAGAATATAAATATTTATTTATATTTATAAAAGGAATTGAAAATGGCGCGGTAGTTCGATAATTCGATTTCAAACTTCAAATGGATGTGCAGGATTCAAAATAAACCGGATTTTAGTGAAACCAAAAATAATAGAATCTAATTGAAAATATCTTTCCAACGAATCCGAAAAATCGAAATTTCATAGCGGGAATCAAAAGATAGGTCCAGTTGAAAATTCTGAATAGTCGTTATGAAATTCAGGCCCTTAAAAATGGAAAATTTGCAAACGACCTCGGATTTCGATGAAACCACTTTTGTTGGATCCGTGATGTCAAATTATTGCTAGATTCCAAATTTCATAATTTTTCGAATCAATATGAGAGCGTGGCAAAGGAAAACGCGTTTGACCAGTTTCAGTTGATTTTAATCGACCGGAAATTGGCCATTTTTCAAACGGTCTCAGAATTCGACGAAACTAGTTTTGTTAGGACCGTATCGTCAATACGAAGCTAGAAAATATTTTTCTGGAATATTTTGAGTTAGTATGTGACCCCGGTAAATTGAAATGCGCGTTCAAATTCAATATATAGAGTTATATGTTGATTTTGACGAAAACTGATCGAAACGATCGAATCAGCTTACGATACATATCCCATTGTGTTCGGAATGGGGGTAATTAGCTACGGACGACAGGCGGTGGGTTCGATTTCGAGTTCAAATAAAAAAGGTACTTTTTGAAATTAAATTAAATAATAAAAAAATAAATATAATATCTCTTTCCCTCTATATCCTCTCAGCCCCCCTGGTTTACTTTTCCAATCGAAAATAAAATAGAAAAAAAATTCGCTCCACCCCCTTATGCCGTTGACCTCGTCGCACCCACCAGCCGCTGCTCCTCTCCGACCTCCTCTCTCCTCCACCGCATTCCCTCCCCCCCCCCCCCACGCTCCTCTGTTCGCCAAAATCCCCAAACCCACCAGAAATCGAACTGCGCCATCGCCCTCCCACCCACACAGCACCGCGCCACCTCCTCCATCCGCTGCAAGAGGTCGTGACAAATCTCCCCAACCCGTTCGACTTTTACCCAAATCGAGGCCGATGCTCCACCAACCCACCACCGTTTGCTCCTCCTTTTTTTTGACCTCCACAACAGCGCGACCCCCCCCCCCCTGCGATGAAAACGAGGTAAATACTTTAAAACTTATTTTTCAGTTTTACTATGAATTCAAATAGGATTAAAACTGATTTTATTTGCTTGTTAAAACTGATTTTATTTGCTTGTTAAAACTAATTTTATTTGCTTGTTAAAACTGATTTTATTTGCTGTTAAAACTGATTTTATTTGCTTGTAAAAAACTGATTTGATATGGCTATTAAAACTGATTTTGAAATGATAAAGATTTAATTTTGAAAAGAGTAAAAATTCAATTTTTATATATTGAATAGCGAAGTAAAAATTCGATTTTTATATATTGAATAGCAAAGTAAAAATTCGATTTTTATATATTGAATAGCAAAGTAAAAATTCGATTTTTATATATTGAATAGCGAAGTAAAAATTCGATTTTTACATATGTAGAGAATACGGGCAAAGAAAGTGACAAGAGACAAGAACGGCGAAGATTTATACATAAAAAGAGTCGTGGGATTGGATTAGCAATTCTGTGAGAACTTCTCACTTTTAATTTAATTTTCTAGTTAAAATATATACTAGGATGCAGACGGTGTTTAGTAGCACCCGACACCCGTCGTCCACAGACCATGGACGGCTTGTATGCTTGTTTGTTTGATTTTGATGTGTGGTTGATTGTGTGATGTGAAATGTAATAAAATATTTATATAGTTGAAATAAAATATTTTATAGTGGAAAATATTTTATAGTTAAAAATAGAATTTTTAACGTGTATATGAAATGAAATAAAAATAAACAAATCGGACGACTTGTTTATATACACATTTGACTGATATCGATTGGGACGATAAATTTTACACATCGCCTAACTGCACAAATAAAATCTGTGTTTGATTGTTTGAAACCCCACACGGGTATTGGGATGATATTTGACGTACATTAATCCCGATTGTTTAGTTGTATGTCGATCGATTGATTGACAGACTGTTATAAGCGTTGAATATTTATATTTGATGCTTATACAGTGTAGAACGCACTTTGGATGATGGTTGATTATTCATCGTTGTTATTGTATACATGTGTTGTAGAAAATCCATATAATTAACATTATATGGTAATTGATTGGGCCTCATTCCATATTTGAAAAAGAAATATTTGAAAAAGAAATATTTGAAATAGAAATATTTGAATAGAAATATTTGAAATAGAATATTTGAAAATAAAAATATACGAAGTCGTGTTGATTAGATTTACGCCATTTTGACGTGAATGATATTTATATCGATTTTATTCATTTTATAATGAATATCGAAAGTGATTTCAAAGTCTGATATTTTGAAAAGAATTGGAATTCAAATTGAAATTGAATAGAAATGAATTCAAATTGAAATTGAATAGAAATGAATTCAAATTGAAATTGAATTGAAATGAATTCGTATTGAAATTGAATTAAATCGAAAACGAACTGAAATTGAATTAGAAATCAATTTGAATTGAAATCAATGTGAAATGAATTTAAAACGAATTTATAAGGAAAAATTCAATTTTGATTTGAATTAGAATTGAAGTTGAAACCGTTTTGAAAACGAATTATAGAAATACGTTTTAAAGGGAAATCGACGTAGTATATATTATATATATTATATATATAATATAATGGCATGAATAGAACGCGTCGCGCCGCGGCAGTTCGTGAATTTCGACCATTGACTTCGAATGGATATTGCGGGAGATACGACCGTCGGATTCTCCTAAAACCGGAACCGTTGGGTTCATATCGAAAAGAGCTTTCTAACGAATGTGAGAAATTAGAAATCTAACGGTTGGATTTGGAATTATATCCAAATCAAATTTAAAAAAGGTCGCTGTAAGTACAGTTCGATGGCTGTTGATGGAAATCGACTGTACGGGCCTTGATAAAATTATTAAAAATATCAATAATTTGTGTAAAATCATAAGAAATGATTTGTGAAGAATTAGGATGAAAAACTCCATATTTGAAAGGATAAAAATAGATTTTTATCGAAATGAACTAGTTTTGAACTAGAATAATAATTTGTTTATTTTTAAAATAAATAAATTGGATTTGAAATGGTTTTGAAAATAACCAGAATTTCCAATAATTGCATTGGAATGGATTTGAATCGAAATTGTCTTCAAAATATTTCGATGTTGGATTTCGTGATTATACAGATGTTGTTATGGAAATTTGAAAGATATTTATATATCGTTATTTCAAATACGATATTTGTTAGCCGTAGAATTTGATATTGAATATAAGCCGGTATATTTTCTATTCAGAGCCTTGTATTTAATGTCAAATGTGATTTGGGTTTGTCGTGAATGGTGTCTTTATTAACATTGTTCTTGAACCCAGTTGAGAAAAGATTAAATCCTTTTATTTAGATTTAATGAAATGTACCAATTAAATAATATTTAATTGGAATCGAATTGGTATTGATTTTTGGGTTTATCGTGAACAGTGTTTTAAATAACACTTGTTCTTTAACCCGATAATTAATGGAATGTGATTTTGGGTTTATCGTGAACCGTGTTTTAAATGACATCGATTCTTTACCCAGTTAAAGATTAAAACTAAGTGGAGTTTTAATGAATCTTTAATTAGATTGAAAAGATCGAGAATGGAGTATCACCAGTTTTGCTCCTGGCGATAGTTAAATCTTTAATTAGATTAGAACGTGAAATGGTAATTGAATTTACCGATAACACCGTGGTGTTAGATATGAAGTATGACCAGTTTTACTTCATGGGATGAATAGGTGGGGATTGGGAAATTAAAATAAATGATTACTTCGATGTGGTTCGCTAATCCCGACTAGTTTGAATTGATATTCAAAAAGGAGATTAAAGAATAAATTTAATGAATTTATCTTTGATAAAATTAATGGGAACCTTTCCCAAAGTATAAGAATATTCTGAATTGGAATGAGGCGTATGTTTTGTTTGTGTTACACTTATTTAAAGTATATGCGAGTTATTCGGGAAGATCGGGTTTATCCCATTCTGAATAACTGATATGACGATAAGTCGAAGATGAAGACGGTGGTTGAAGACCGGAGGTCTTCACGTCGTTTGGGTAATTACTGATGATCTTGATTGGGCTGTACACCCAAGAAGATGGAAACAGTTGGTGATCGTCCAGACGTACTTGGAGATCGATGGATATGCGGGGTACTAGGAGCCTCCGGTTTCGTTCAGACCAGAACGAACTTGTAAATGGACTGTGTGTCTGACATTGAATTTTAGTCTGTGTGATTGATTTCTATTAAATATATATCTGTTTGGCGGCGGAGAATTTATTCTCTTACTTAACGCCCTTCTCTGAGACGTACGAGCTCAGGGGTTAAATACTGATGGATATCAAACGCATAGAGTGAATTGCCTGTGTGGCATGCCCAAGTGGCGAATGGTCAAGGCTTCTGTTGAAAAGCAAAGTCTTGTGGTTGATGATTGAAGCACGGCCTGTGTGGCGTAGCTTTGTGTAACATTGATTCGCGAGCTTCACACCCCGGTGTGAACCAGAAACGGGAGAGGACCTCAGGGAGGGCATGCGTTTCCTTCTAGCTAGGGTGGTGTCAGTGACCTACCAGCCCTGACATTTATATACTTTTCACCTGTGTGGTTGTTGCTGTTGCGAGGCGCCTCGGTTTGATCAGACGATCCGGGTCCGGTGGAGTCATTCGTTGGCTCATTTACGCCCCATAGGGCGGGGAAACGCATGTTCAGGATTTAAGTTTAATCCACATCGGTGGACCGGCCCTGTCGCTCCAAGGGGCAGTTGCGGCTGTTCCTGAGGCTCGGGCTAGACAGTCTCGAATCGGTTGAGGACTATCTTTTGCCTCGGTTCATAGATGGAAATCCAATTTCCAAATACGTGACATTTGCGGTTTTGATTGTAGAACTAGTATGGCGACATGATATATGGTACCCATGCCGTCTATGATTGATACTTATGATTTGAAATTGTTTTATACACTATGCACTTATAATAGTATAAAATGATTTGTTTTAAACGTATCAAGCATTCTTGGCTATTATAAGGTAAAAACCCTATCCTTCGGCTTGCGTTGCATTGTGTGATGGGACCTGGGTCTTATAAAGCTTCATTTTTCTTTATTTAGCATTGCGCTACTGTTTATGCACTGGTATTCTTGGGAGAAAACCCGTTCCGTGTTATACGGCGTGGTCCCTTGATTTACCTAACTTCAAAAATAAAGATTAATAACTGTTTTAGTTCTCACACCAGTCCCATGACTGACCTGGAGTTTATTGTTTTAACCTAAACTCTGGGTGCCCCTATTTTGACACGGGCAGCTAGTAGTTTGGGTTTTGCAGATTTATATTCACAGGATCCTGGTTTACAGCTGGAATGATATCCGGAAAGCTTTGTATCCGTATATCTCTTCTAGTTGCGTATTGTATTATTTTCCGCTGCTATGTAATTTATTGTAATCTCTGATATTTCTGTGTAATATTCATTTATACTCTGTGTATTCTTGTAATCTGATGTATTGTTGTGATATTCAATGAAATGTTCTTCCGTCTGCGTTTTGTTGTGTCGTGTTCTCAAAACAATCAGGCGTTTTGAACGGTCTGGGTCGGTATAGCGACTGATTCGGATCGAGCGAGATTCCTTGTTGTCACACACCCTAAATTTTCGAAAATTTTTGCCATAACCTCCTTTGTATGGGGAGGGTTTAAAAAATATATTGGGCTATATTAGACACCCAATAAATCAATAAAAAGCATACACAATCTTTGTGACCTATTTGTGTACAAAGGAGAACGTGTAAAAGTCGAAATATCAGACCTTGCCCCGGTGTTATGAATAAAATAATCCATGTGCCTCATCTAAAACAAGAGAGATGTAAATTTTTGTCATCTCCTGACCTGTGTAGGGTTTTTATTAAATCCTGCCCCGAGCACCGTTACATGTATTCCTTAATTATGTCCATAATCATTCTTCTGTCCAACCTGTAATATAGTCATTGTCATACAAGCATCTTGCCCGTATGGTAAATCAAACCTCGTCACATAAGCGCCAAGTGCTTATATGGAATATTATATGATGTCTTCATGTAGTATGCCATACGGTGTAGTTCAAATTTATTTGTTGCTATCATATGGCGTGGTTTATAATCTCACACAAAACAACCACCACAACGCATCCAATTTCATTCACAAGAGTTTATATAAATAAAATTGCGCAATTAACTCATTAAGGTGTACCTATTTGTCGAACACGCAAATTAATTCTCAAATTAACAGTAAATCAACAACCTGTTCAAAAATATATATACATGTATATGTATGTAGTTCAATCAATTTTCAATTTAATTCAATATTTGATTCGATTTGGCTTTACTTATCATTCATTCTTTTGTTGGTTTTCTCAACCCAATATTTTTATTAATCAAACTAATAATCAAACAACACAATTAGCAATCAATTCGTGAATAAAATTTCGAAAACATATAACTTTTGTATATATATTCATAAATCATATTTCAATGCCAAATCACAATAATGAACTCTAATTATGTTTTGGTTCACATCAGTCAATTGGAAATATATAAATATCCCACTTTCGAAACTCGAACATAAATTTTGATGATGTCCGGACGATCATCAGAATAATCCCCGGGCGACTAGAGTGTGATTCTATATCTGCCTAGTGTATTTGAGACTTCAAATACATGTGGATCAGACGTATATTAAAATCTCATTATACCCGATAGTCCAAAATCAATTTAAAATAAATTACTCATATATGAATAATAATATATAATTTTCAAAACTAAATTTGTTTTTATAAAAGGGTGTGTTTTTTACAGGTCCCTGTTATAGTTTCAAAATAGAAAAAAAAAACCGGTCATAAACTAATTGTAAATTAGGTCCCTATTTTCTGAAAAGTCATCAAAAAATATAAAAAAAATATAAAAAAATCATGTAAATTCGTATTTAAATAAAACATGTAAACGCTAAAAAATTCAGAATAAAAAATCATCAAACAAGGCGTCAAAAATAAAAAAAACAGAAAAAGAAACGAAATTTCCAGTTAAATGCATAGTAGTATGCACATATATCATTTTCCTGCATACATCCGTGCTTATTTTTCACTACATTCATCTTCGTTGACTTTTCTTCATGCAAATACGTGCATACATGTGTGCAAATATTTCAAATACTTGCACACATTTGTGCAGGTTTATTTTCAGATTTTAATCCGAACACAGCTTACGGAAAAGTTGCATACATATATGCAATTATCAGTAATAATTGCATAAATGTATGCAAATATTTTTTTTTGATTTCCGTACAATCCAGACATTATTTCCAGATTTTAGATTTATTTTTTTTATGAACGAAAGCACATTTTTAAAAATAAAAATAAAAAAAGGCGGAAGTAATAAAATAGAGGGCGGGTTTAAAATTTTCAAAACTTTTTTTTTATAAATTAGGTCCCTACTTTTAGCCAATGTGTTATCCTATAAAAATGTTGCACACATGTGTGCATGTTTTCTGAGAAATTTGCACATTTGGATGCAAATAAAAATGAACTGAAATATTAACTTAAATCTATGCGCTGGAAGAACTGCAATAATTGCACATATGCATGCAATAAAATCAAAAACGTGCATATTATTATGCATTTAACTGCAGTTTTTTCTGTTTTTTTGCTGTTTTCTTCTTTCTGACATTATTTTTGCTGTTTTTTTAATTGAATTTTTTATATAATGCATAATATATTTTATTACTAAATTACGAATTTTTTTATTTTTTTTAATTATTATTTTATAAGTTTTGAAAACAGGGACCTAATTTATATTAAGTTTATGACCGGATGTGAGCCTAATTAAGTTTCAAAATAGGGATGTGAGCCTAATATTCACTTTATAAAATAACACTCTTTGAACTCATTCTAGGGTATTACTAACCCTATCTCTAACGAGCTATTCTTATAGGAGATTACTAATTATATCTCTGATGAATTCTTTCGTTTGGTTCTAACGTATCTTATTCTCTAGCTTTGTAAACCAAAGCTCTGATACCAATGTGAAACCACCCAGACTTCCTCTTATGAGAAAGCCCAGATTGCTTTGAGAACCTGATGCATCAGAACACAAACAGTAGCACATTTCATTGCTATTACAACAATTACATCAGAGTACAAGATATCAGAGTTCAAATAAATAATATACAGCGGAAAAATAAATATCAGATATTTACAAATTATAAAGCAGCGTAAAATATAATACGTGAGTATAATGTGCAGTGGAAATCATCTACAACCATAACTGAAAGAGATATACGGATACAAAGCTTTCCGAATATAGCTACAGCAGTAATAGATGATCCTGTGAAAAGAAGTGTCAGCGAAAACCAAAATACTAGCTGACATTGTGGAAATATGGGTCCCCAGAGTTTAAGTTAAAACAATAAACTTTGAGTCAGTCATGGGACTGGTGTGAGAAATAAAACAGTTATTAGCTTTTATTTTAAAGTTGGGTAAATCACGGGACCATGCCGTATAACACGGAATGGGTTTATCCCCCATGAATACCAGTGCATAAAGCAAACAGCACAATGCTAAACAGAAAAATAAAGCTATTATAAGACCCAGGTCCCATCACACAATGAACGCAGTTGAGGATAGAGTTTTCCCTTATAATAGCCAAATATACTTGATACGCGAAATTTCATCTTTTATTATTACTATAAGTGAAGAAATCAACTTCAAATATAAATGTATCAATCATAGGCGGCATAGGTACCATTATATTATGTCGCCATATAGATTTACAACTAAAATCGTAAAATCGCGTATTAGAAATTGGATTTCCATCTATGAACCAAGGCAAGCGATCATCCTTACTGATTTAGACACACTAGCAATGTCTCAGGATCCCCCGTAGTGAACCCTAGTTTAGCGACAGGGCCGGTCATCTGTCGATGATTAGTTATACCATACACTATATGTTAGCCAGTTCTACCGAACCTCCAAAACATGTCAGTACGTCCACCTGTGAGCATATAGCCCTATACAGAGCCACTAGGGACTCAAATCATATCCGAGTTACCTAGATTTCCATCAATAAAGTAATAAAATAGAATATAATTCCATCTCTAATAAGTTGTATAAATCAGAATCAACCTTAAGAAGCCTAGCCTAACCTGTGCATGTAAAATAGAAGCATAATACTTAGGCATAACTAAAATAGGAAGAATTAAAAGTAGCATTTAGTTGGAAAAGAAGGCAGCATGATCTGCAAGCTTAAACTCGGTCTAGGTTTAATTAACATTAGTATAAATCAAAACCATATGACAGAAATACAGCATAAGTGTAATTCGCATATAGCATATGCGATTATGCAAACCAAGTCACCTGCTATGTAAGTTGAAACCAAAACTAAAATAACTAAACATAGCATGAAAATTTCGTACAAGCCTAAACAAAATCTAAGTTGTTTTCACTTATTAAATCATGCATTAATAGAAAATAACCAATCAAACTATAATCTGCAAACATGCTAGAACCCTAGGTCGTAAAGGCATGTGCAAACCCCTGTAGCCATATGAACTTACCAATAATATAGCTAGAACATGGCTTAATAATTAGACAAAAAATGAGCAGCCTAATACATGAGAAAGAAAGAACCATGTGTTTGCAGAGTATGCAAAGAAAGCATGGACATTAGGCAGGCAAAAGCTTCCTCTGTTAATAATAAGACTCACCAATAGTGTAGCTTGAACATGGCATGGAGTAGCCCAGTACATATAGGAGCTGCAAACTATATTTTACAAATTAGGCATGTGAAAATTTCAATAGGAAAGCTACCATGTAAATTTCCTATTATAGAAACATATATGCATAGCAATGTGAATTAAAATATTAAGGCCACATCATCTTGGCACATGCAAAGGCAGACTTAACATTTATATATTGTACCATAAACAAACATTCCTTTCTTATCAAAATTTAATGCTTTAATGTTTAGAACATGCATGGGCAGAGATATTTACGTAATACAGCTATATATATGCATCTAAATGCAAAAGACAACTCATACTTTGCAAACATAAAACCGTAGCAGTCTGAAGGAAAGAAACAAGCACCCTTAGGTGAGTAAACACCTTTCTATCCTGTTTTTCATGAAGATTGTTTATGCTTACCTATGCCAGCATGTACACATATGAATTATATTAATGGATGTTGTTGAGTTTAATGATTAAAACCAATTAATGTTCTTTGGATAATACCATGCCCGGAAATTTAACACACCCAGTTCTTCCAACCTCTTAAAAAAATTGTGTTTAAGCACCCAATATCTTTCAACTATAACTGCTATATAATTCTATATGAATTATATTCGTAATATTTTAAATGTATTCATATAGTAAAGAAGCACCAAAATTTTGTCTATGGAACATAAGTTTCGAAAACTTTGAAACAGGTGGGAAATTTTCCTTTATTCTACAATGATGACTAAGATCTAATTTATCCATCAAGTATTTAATGTTTGATCACTAATTTCAATTTAATTAACTCCCACAAATTAATGTCTAATCATTGCATGTTTTAACAAATAAGATACAAGTAGGGGTAAATGTTAATGTTACATAATATATAACATACCATTGTCATAAGTTCCAATGTTCATCTATTGACAACAGAACAAGGAGAAATGGGACGAACATTAATTTATAGGTTATGATCCCTTAAACGAGGTACAAACAAAACCGTATTAATGGGATTCTTGAAGACTGTAAATTAGTTCAATCTTGGTTTTCAATTGAATTCTGAACTATACAATTAGGTGTATAAAAAATGAAGTTAAGAACTGAGCCGATAAGTAGTGGGTGCAACTGTTTAATGCATGAAGCTATGCCTTAAAGGAAGGAGATGCTTTTGTTTTAAAAAGATGAACATGGAATAAAACTTGGTTAGGAGAGTATGCATATATGGTGCATGTGCACTTGGGTGCGTAAGTATATATCTGTGGATTGCAGGCATTGTAATTGTGTAAGAAAAAGGGTAGGCCAGGTTCAGTACGTTAACAGTAGAAGAAGGAGGGGAAATCTTGGGTTAGGAAGCTTGGATTTCTAGAAGGAAGAGAGAGTGCTTTACAAGGAGGAGGCGCACATGAATTAAGCTACAACTTAGGGTTTCACGTGATAGGCAATGTGCTTGGAATGGAAACAAAGAAAAGGAAAGATAGGAAAGGGAGGAAGAGTCGCTGGAACAGGATGCCGTGATCAGTGTAGGGGTATTGGTGCTTTCGATCTGAAGAGATATGGTATATCTGCTGAAATGTTTAAAACCTATATATGCATGAGTCCATATAATTCCTGTATACTAGAACAAGAAGTAGGAGATTCATGGAATATTTGATTAAGAAGGATAACTGGGCCTTTGGGTAATTTTTGGGCCGAGTTAGGCTCGGAAGGCTTTAAAAATGAGTTCAGTGTAAGGATGTATGGTAAGGGATATAAATACATAAAGGTGGCAAATTTTGTTTGGGGTAGTTGCGCATATGCCTGGGGACGTTGCATGGAAATGTGGCACAGGAACTGAGCTTAACTTTTGGGCTAGTAAAAAAAGAAAAAAAAAAGATACAAAGAAAGGAAAGAAGTTATAACTAAGCTGATATGTGTATAACTGTTTTATGCATAGAGCTATGGAAACTTTATGGAATTTTTGTGATGGGCCGAGCTGGGCCAAAAAGTTTATTTATAAAATTAAATTAAATTGCATATGTTGATTTGAAAAAAAATAGATGCAAATTTATAACTATTTTAGTGATTTGGTAAATAATATTTATGTATGAAATTAATTAAATTTTCATTATATAAGTTTGTTGTTTATTAGTATACGTTATTTAATTTATTTACCAAACCAACAGACGTTATTCAATTCCAAGATCTATTTTAACAAAAAATTGAAAATCTTTGATGATCCAAGATATTAAAATTTATATTATGATTGTGAACTTGTCGACACATCTTAAAATTAAAAGTTTGTGTTGAACAAGTAATTTAAAAACTCGAATGGATAGGTCATAACAAATTTGCAATGAAATTTCATATCATCTAAATACAACTTGGCCTAAATAATATTAGCGTTCATCGATTCAAAGAGACCTAAATCAGTTTCCAATATGAAATCCAAATACCACTTTGTTTCGATCTAGGCGTTCGATTAAATTGAAGTCAAATTGGCGACATTAAAGAGCAAGGGCTACTACTACTAATCCTGAGGGTGACTCCAAAAATGGATGTAGTAGAGTTAGTACCTTCAGTTTTATTCAGTCCCAGAACGAACGTATATGGATGAATGTCTGACACAGTATTTTCTAACAATCATATACACTAATTTCTCCAAACGTACATCTGTTTGGTGGAGGAGAAGACACCTTCTCTTAGCTTAACACCCGGAGTATTTTTGTGGACGTCAATTAGTGGTTTGATGGATCTGACAATGTGGCATGCAAAGTGAATAATGAAGTGATGATCTAAAAGGTAATCATAGCCTCAAGCCTCATCAACCAAAAAATGAGTGAAATCGGGCAGGCAGCATGGCTTTGTGGGTCATACCCATTAGGGTATATTACATCCTGATCTAGAGAAATCAGTTGCCTTTTTTTATATGCTTCGAAATAAATTTGGTTGACCAGCTACCACCAAGGTGATGATATATTTGGTACACTCATATTGAATGAGTTTTCGGTTCTGTGTGCCGGGTTGCAAGATGTTCTTGTTGAACCTTAGTGTTCTATCTCTAGAGAACACTGATTGGAAGGTTAAATCCAAACTCCAATACGAGTTATGCGGTTTTAGATGTAAATCGACTATGTCGGAAAGTGAGATGCAAGCTTTTCTGCTATATTCCTATTTATTTTTAAATTGATAGGCATTATTATAATATTACTAGATTTGATATAAAAGTGGTTTGGCCATCGTAAGGTAAAAACACATGCCATATTTAAGGATGGACGTGTCTTATGAGAATACCATTCTTTTTTAAAATGGTATTTAAAAATTTAAACAACTCACCTAATTAAAATGCAGTTTTAT
This sequence comes from Allium sativum, assembly GCA_030737875.1. Taxonomy (NCBI): domain Eukaryota; kingdom Viridiplantae; phylum Streptophyta; class Magnoliopsida; order Asparagales; family Amaryllidaceae; genus Allium; species Allium sativum. The sequence continues at coordinate 252,509,551 of CM060919.1, forward strand.
AATACATTCTTGATTTCTCAATTATTTTTAAATAAAATTGTTTACTCACACCAGGCCTATGCCTGACACAGTGTTTGTCTTTCTATTTTCCTGAACTCTTGGGTACTCATAATACTTATTATGAGTAGCCAAGTGATCCAGGTTCGGAATCACTATCTATGGAAAAGTTTGGCAGGAGTTCTCTATAATAATAATCCTGATAGTATATCTATGTAACCCTGTGTTATATATATGGTGTGTAAGATAGACAGGTCATGAGACCATATGTATGTATTATCCATGCACTGGAAAACTTTGATGTATAATTATCATATCAATAAATTATTTGTTGTATTATATTTTATCCAGTTCTGCTGTGAGATTTTGATGTTTGTTAATTCTATTTCCTATATTTTTCTTGTTTTTATTAATAATGACTCGACTTCCGAAGTGCTCAAAAGTCGGTTCATTACATTCTCTTTATATCTTACACCTCCTTTTGCAGATAAACTTTGGCAAGATACCCAAGGGTGCTTATAAAAATGAAAGGTATATACATACTTATGTAGTACAAATACGAATATGTAATAGTTTCGCTACCCCGACCACTATAATTTCTCTGATCTTTGGGTTTTAAGTAAAAAATCCTTGTGAAGAAAAACATTATTTTAAACTTTCATAAATGTATGCCATGATACTAAATTTCTAACATCTAGTTATCCAAGATCGAACTATGTTGCAATCATCTCCAGTGTCGGCTTTCGATGATAGAAAACCAAATGTTAATAAACTACAACATCAATAAACACAGGAGTACGAACAGATTTTCAAAGCATTCATTGATGGTCATTTCATTCATATAACCCTTTTGTAAACTCGTTTATAGAATATATAAATAATTACAAAATATACTCCGAGAGTAATATATGACGATGCCTCTTGGTTGATCAAAGTTTAAATACATAGACTATAATAATAATGCTAATACATATCAAAAGACAAAACAAACAACGGTGCTCCTAAATAGCTACGGCCTCCTGCTCGCCTCCAGAAGCTTATTCAATGAAGCATGTGAAAACCATAACCCTCATCTTTACTCAAATGAGCACCTGAGAGTCAAAGGTGAAAGAAAAAAGTTTGAGTTAGTAAACAGAATGGTGTGAATAACCTTTCGAACCAACACATAGATATCTAGCGGGAATGTACCGCATTGTGGAATTCGTTTTCCTACATATTATCAAGCTACCTCCAGAAACATCCAAGGAACTCATGTGCTTTAGTACTTAGCACGAATCCATAGTTACATAGGTGACATTATAAATGTGCAATATGCAACACATAATGGATTCCCCATCCCCATTATTCCAAATTTTCCATCCTAACAGTTTATAATGATTCCCCATTATTTTCATTCTTTTAATTATGTTATCCTTCCATGTTTCGCAAGCTAAACTCTCCCTCGCGAGCATTCGAAACTGAAACACCTCCCATATTATGGGAAGCAATGGGTCTTTTCTTTTGGTATCCTCACTATGCAACTCAAGGTAACCCCTTTCTATGAAATAGAACTACACCTTTCCATTTAGTTGACTTCTGTACTACATGAAGCAATAAAGCTATCCCTTCTTATTCATTTGACTTCTGTATTGCGCGAAGCAATGGAGGAAGTTCCCTATTACAATTTCCATAGTGCGCAAATCAATGGAATCCCTTCTTTTGATATTCCTCCCATGCTTCATAAGGTAACACCTTACTAAAACGGGACTGAAGGCTTATTTTTTTATTTAATTAATTCCCTTAATTCCTTTCCCTTATTGGTTCCCCCAATTTATTTTATCCACTGGGTCACCCAATGTTCACACAAATGCAAATGTCATATCTATGATTTCCCACCAATAACATGTGCAACTTTCAGTGGTGTCCTACCAAATTTAATAAACATTTATCTCCAAAAGGAAACCCCATTTGAACTCAATAAAAAATCATTTTTTTTACTCCAAAAGCAAACCCCTTCGGCTATATTCATTAGTCATCTCTAAAATCCAACCCTTACGGTTTCATGAAACAAACAATCATTTACTCCGGAGGCGACCCCTCTGGCATCATGCAATCCCCTCAAAAGGTACCTCTTTTGGATCCATGCAATCAAGCAAACAATCAAGACATGACGTCTAAACCATGACGGAAGAGTATAGAGATAGAAGCCTCTAACTCTATTATATAATTATAAAATAAATTTCACTTCTTTGACATTGCCATTTAGGAAAAACCTCAAATCCTTTATTAAAAAAATTCCTTTCGACCTACCAACCACGTCCATGGAAATAAGTTTAGCAATACAAGTTTATAAAGGCATGCCATTATAGGCAATGGTTTGAAGGGTTTTGGACTCCCTTCTAGTTCGTCTGAAAGATGTAACGTCCTTATTAAACAGTTCTTTCTTACAAAAGACCCCCTTTCATTCCTGCCAAAAGAGTGGAGGCGAAAGCCTCTTGTGGAGAAGTTACTTTCACAATGTATGAGTATTAACATCAAATCTCGTCCGGAAGGTAAAAGGTGGATGCCTAAATACTTCCTATACCATACATACAAGTATCCAATGCAGGCAAAAGGTGGCTTATGAGAGTATCAGAACTGTAATGACCCGAGGAATTCGATGCCTTATTCGACAATAATACATAAACTTGTATTACTTGGCAAAACCCAAATATTGAAAAAACCAAATATTTAATAGAAAGAAATTTGAGGGTAAGAAAGAAAGAAAGAAATAGAAGAACAGAAGAAGAAGAACCAATTCAACACAGAGTCTCAGATCGCAGCGGAACATATATATAGAATTAAATCTTAATTGAGAGATTGAAAAATACTTACAATCATTAGAGTACATCAATACATCTGAACTCTTTATACCAACATGTCCTCATATACAACACACAGAGAAATAACAACTATATAATATCATATGTTTGAACTCTTCCGGCTCATCTCTTTATAGCATCTGGTAACCTGAACCTGTAAAACTCGGCCTGACCTGAGCATTGCAAACACTAGCATCGATTTAGTGAACTAGCATGAGAAAATTCACTAAGTTTCTTAGTATCATCCAACTTGATTTTTAAAGTAAGAATATTTTCGAAAGAAAAGGATAATCGTAAGACCAATTCACACATAAACAAAGACGGTTTTTACCTTACGATGACCCAATTTTTTTTGAAATCATATCTCTTTTTATATTATAATTGTGTATAAATAAAATAAATAACCACCAAGCAGAATGCTAGCATCTCACGCTATATATACATAGTTTTAATCAAAATCTGTGGACTCTTATTGGGGAACGGATTTCCAACTATGGTAAGGTATGGGACCACCTTCCGATATTGTACCTCTAGTGAAAATGCACCAAGATTCAACAAGAATATCTTGCAATTTTTTCTAAACATGACTGACCATTCATTTCCCTCAAATGTTTTGAATATAACGTCACTTACGGTTGGTACCAACGAGATACTGAAGTGGTAAAAGAACAAATGAATATTCTTTAGATGGTGACAATACACCCTAATGGGAGCGACCCACATAGATAAGTGACCAACCAGATTTTATACCATTTCCCGGTTGACAAGGCTTGAGGTTACCATTACCTTTTTAGAACATCTGTCCACCCTTCACTTTGAATGCCACATTGTCAAATCTTCCAGAAAATCACTAATTTACATCCAAAAAAATATCCTGGGTGTTAAGCTAGAGAAAATGTCTTCTCCGCCACCAACAGAAATACGTTTGAGGAAATCAACATACGTGACCCCTTTGGAAATACTCTGTCAAACATCTGTCCATATGAGTTGTCCTGGGACTGGACAAACCGAAGTCACCCTTCTACCACATCCTAGGTATCACCAATGGATCATTAACGAATAGTCCTTGCAAATCCAAAGATTTCACTCACGACGGAATCATTGCTGAAATATCTTTGGGAGCTAACTAGAGAAATTCAACAAGTAGTTCTTCCGCTCATGAAGATCTACGGTCTTTAATTTCTCCATCTTCAGTCAGCATCTTCCACGTATTTATTGGTCAAACTGGTATTCGAATATAAATTCGATCCCGGCCTTCCCTTACCAACAACCGTATAGGCCAAATTTGATAGTTGGTTATTTACTATCAAATAAATAGTCATTTATAAAAAGAAAACAGATTCACTGGTTCAATATCTAGTATCATTTATCCTCTTTAATTAACTAGTCATTAATTAGATATTAAAACTTCTAATTTGGAAAACATTTCCCTTTTCTTATTTAATATAAGAATATTCAATTATCACTTCATTTCTACTTATTGGCTCCTCATTGTAAATTGGTAAGTGAATAAATCTCTAAATGTACGATCGCGAAGGCCGAAACCAACATCAGATTGATACCTTGAAAGTTACTCGACTCAACCAACATATAACAGGTTCCAAAGAACCAAAGCGTATTCCTTTTAACCAATTTAAAATGATTATACTCCTTTATAATCTGACTAATCATTTTAAATTTTATTTTAAATATCATTTCATAAAATTAACTAAAATAGTTCCACTTAACCTCTATAAATAAATATTACAGGTTTCATTTCAAAAACCCTTCACCTTTCATTTATGAATTCCCTAACCTTTCATTTACAATTTCTTAGCCCTTCATTCACAAATTCCTTAACCGTTCATTTATAAATTTCTTAACAATTAGTTTATAAATTCATTAACCATTCAACACTTTTAAATCTTATCAACTTCCTTAATAACACTTAAAGCTTTTTCGCAAATCATTTTTAACATTCCAGTTGAGTTTACACTGCTTAATCATTTATTGAATAAAATCTTGGAATTTCCATAAATTTGTAATTTAAATAGTTAAAAAAACATAAATAAAACTTCGACATTTATTTTTAAAATAAACATCGTAATTAAAATATAAAAATATAACTTAGGAAAACGTTTAGAATCGATTTAAAATTGATTCCAAATATCTTTTATTTTATCGACAATACTTTAGAGGTAAATGTCTACTATAGTACCACACAGTGAAATATTAACAAATTGCACATCCAAACGAACACAACAAATCATATTGATAAACATTATCAATATCAGTGAGGAATCATGTTGGATTCCTCTGACCTCTAAATTCCTGCATCACAAATTCATATTTCAACATATATTATAATATATAAATTTAACTATTGGTGAGGAATCCAGTTGGATCCCTCCAACCTATTTTTTCCTGCATCCAAATAGGTTACCTCAGTAAATTCATTCAATTCAACTAAACGATGATTTTTATAACGGTCAATAACAACAATTTAATATCAATCATTTTATTAATTAACCAACCATAACAATTCAAACATCCATTAAATTAAACACGTTTATATTATAAACGTGACCAACAAGGTAAGTTACCTCAATTGGTTTCAACCATTAAAATGATGATTTAATTTTCACTGAAATTAAACAGTGTTTAATTCCATCAGTCCAATCAATATATGAATATATATACAACAATCAGCAACCATAGGATATAATTTTACAACCTAACTTATATAAAATATAAGTGGGACAAACCGAGTGAGTAAACTCACCTTGGGTTCCATTTGTCGATATATCAATTATTTTTAATTAAATTAAACACGCGTTTAATTTAATTGTAAAATTAGTTGCATCCAAACGCATCCAAATCTGTTCCAGAATGAAGTGTTCGTCGCGGCAATTCCAACGTTCCCTTGTTTTTTCCTATTTGTTAACATATGGCCTCATTGTATTTTATATAAGTTACAGTTTTATTTAATTAATTTAATAACTTTATTAAATATAATACATATGTTAAACATATCATTAATACCATGGTTAAGCCTATATATTACTTCGTTCGGCTTATATAATATGGTCCACGTTAATACATTTTTATTACCACCTTCTGCTTGTACTCACACTTCACCTGCTATGAATTATACCAACATTTTTTTCTTCTTCTTTTTTTATTTAAAAGGCCAAAGCCCATAGCCCGATTGTAATTTAATTAGGCCACCTTAAATTTCAGTTAGGCATGCTAAAAAGAATTCGACACATTTAATTACTTTCTTCTTCCTACCTGATACTGTTTCTCTCATGCATGAACCCATATATCCATGCACCGCACCATGTCAATTCTCCCGACGACCGACTGCAGCTTGTCACCGGTTGCACCTCCTCCACTAACGTATCACTACGTCCGACCACCCTCAAGTTTCGCCAAAAACGAACACTATTTCAAACCATTCATCATTATCATCGCATGCACGAGATCTTCTCCACAACCTCGATGCCATAACCCAGTCACCATCACTTTACACCATTTCATTTTCGATCCTCCTGCGCCTTCCTTAACTTGTAGCATTCAACTGTAGAAAACCAATGCACCCTAGATTAAAGAATTGTGAAGGGAGTCAGCTGTCTTATGTTTGCGGGGTTTTAAAGAATCGAAGCTGCTTCATTTTGGTTTTAGAGAGAAGCTTGCATTTATATTTTTGGTCTTAGGTTATTTGAGAAATAATGGAGTTAGGCATATATATATGTATATGTATGTATGTATGTATGTATGTATGTATGTATGTATGTATGTATGTATATTGGAGAGAAAATAAAGGATAAGTTCAACTTTTTTCACAGATTAGAGTCCGTGTGCGTAGGCTAGGCATGTGGGTAGGTTAGTAGAAGAAATAAGAGAAGGGAGCATGTGGCTAGGGAATAAACATGTGCGTTGGTTAATAGTAATAGGTCAGAGATATTTCTGGCATGTGCAAATTCATATATACATAGGCAGGCTATTCTTTTTACATAGCGGTGTAGTTTCATGTGATGGCTGAAAAGTAGGCATGTATGGTTCAATTTCTACGTATGTATATACATGTGCTTAGGCATGAATTGTAGAATAGGGAAGGAAAGCGATATTACGAGGCAGGTGTGTAGCTGAAACGAGAGGGGTACATGGGGTAGGTTGGCATGGAAAAAGAAAGTATGTACTTGAAGGCTTTTGGGTAGAGATAGGGTGGGGGTATTTCTTTAGAAGCATGTTCCTGTACATTATGGTGCTGCACATTTTTGGGTAGGCTACATATACTTTTATTTTAATTTACTTAGGGTGAAAGATTCCTTTTTATATTATATTATACTATACCGTTAATTATATTTAACCATTATTTACCGCTACCCGTTATATTCGTACCACTATATATAAATTTCAAATAAAATGAAAATGGACGTACCACTATGTCTTGATGTTCATTTCCCAGTGAATATTTTTTGGTCGGAAACCGACATTATTTTATTTTCAATTTATTAGACGGTTCACATTTAAACTTCGCGTGCCCACAAAACAACTAAGATTGGCTTCTAACCAGAAATCTAGTATTAATTAGTTATGCGTGTTCCAATGAAATTCGTTTCATCGAAAACAGAGGTCGTTTGGAAACTGACTATTTATAAGGCATATATAATATTGATAAAATATACTTAATTCTAAGACAGTCCAATTAAATAATACTCAATCATTATTATCATAAATATTCAAAATAGAATATCATATAGCTTCAAATATTAATAAATATGGATTTTAAACTCAACGGTAATAATTCTGAGTTAAACGATATTTAAATTATTTTAAAATACCTTTTAAATTTATTAAATAAACGCTATGGTTTATAAAAGATTTCATATCGACTATTTAAAAAATTGAATTGGACAAAACTAACAATCTATAATATAAAATATCAATTTTTCTCTTTCATTAGAAAATTATAATCAGCTAGATTCAAACGTTTCTTGCTTTATAGAATTCCAACTTATATTGAATCATGTATATTCACTTGAAGTTTAAAGTTCATAATTATGAACTACCATGACGTTACGAGCTCGTTTATAATTAAATATAAATTATAACGTTCAAATTTCGTTTTTAATAAATGAATTGTATGTAAAAATCCATTTCTATTTCTAAAATTAATACTTAAACTAATTTAAATGTTTAAATTTAACTGTCCAAAAATCTGGGTCGTTACGTTCCTTGCCACTTAAAAGAATTTCGTTCCCAAAATTACTAAGGCAGGAAAAATGTTACAAACCCATTTACTTTTCAAAAATTCAATTTATTTTAAATTGAAAACCAATTCATTATTGTTAATAAAACTGTTTAACAATATTGAAAATTTTCTAACATCTTAAATTCCTAGAAAAATTTGACAGAGTATCCCCTGTACGGAGGGACTTCTATGGAATCGCAGGAACAACAAATATTTATACATCGACCCACACGGTCTCAAAACAAAATTCAAAAACCAAAATTTATATTTTTGCATAGGCGTACCATATACGAGTGTTATTGAGCATGCATGCTCAACTTAATATGCGATCTATACAACTAAAAATCTATCCTCATAGCCTTCTAGTGCATGTATTCAACTCAATTCAACATGTAAGTAACAATTTCATGAAATTTAAATGACATTTCATTGATTAACAAGTATAATGACACAAACTTCCAAAATCAAACAGGTAGAATTCATTCATTTTAAAAGGTAAATGCAATACAGGGTTATATCATCCAGTTTTGATTCATATGCGGTTTCATTCAATTTTATTATACTGGAATTCATTTCTTTGGTATCTAATTCATTCATTCACTTTTATTTAACTATTGATGAATTATATTCAATCAATCAACAACCAACTTAATTAAATCGATTGAATTACATTCAATATTAATATTCACTTTGGTTTAACATATTTTAACATCAATCGGTTAATATCCGATTGATTTCTATTTAATTATTTTTTATTTCCCAATTTATCTTATTTAATTTCAATATTATTTTTAACTCCACTTAACAAGTTAAGTTCCAATCTCAAATCCAATTAACTAATTGATTTCCTAATTAATTTATTTTCAGCCCATAATCCGAATTCCGAGTCATTTAATTTCATTACTAATTTCATATTGAAATTTTCTTTTTGCTATATTCCATTTCAAATTTTTAATCCAATTTGAATTTTTTCCAAATTAATCAAACACATCAATATTTCAATACTTTGATAAAATTATTTCTTTTCTATACAAAAATATAGTTTGGGCAAAATTATTTCATTTACACTCTTACAAAACAATATTATGTTAATTGTCATTTCAAAATTGAACCAATCAAATAACACAAACAAAACATTTTCATAAAATCTACAAATACATGCTCCTATATATACACTCAAAATCAATCTAGGTTATTACTAACCCCAACTATATCGAGTTATGCCACATAGCCAAGGCTATTACTAAATTACTAGCTCTGATATCACTATAACGACTCGAGGAATTTGATGCCCAAATTTCGACAATAATACATAAAACCGTATTATTTGCCAAACCTAAATATCGAAAACACCAGATAGTTAACAGAAAGAAATTATAGGATGAGAAAAGAAAGAAAGAAATATTAGAATAAAATAAAAGACAACACAGAGTCTCACATCGCAGCGGAACAAAATATTATATAGAATTAAATCTTTGTTGAGAGCTTGAAAAATACTTACAATAATCAACAGAGTACATCTGTAACAACCCGCATTCTACGCATCGGAGGATCATAGAATATTTATTTCTTTCTTATATGAAGGCATATGGTCAAGTAACTTTGGGAAACGACTATTGGGGTCATTCCCCATATTCATGATTTTTTCTGATTTTTAAATGACCATTTTGCCCCTAGTTGGTACTGTTTTGGCCATAACTTTTGATTGGAAAGGAATTTTGACCTGAAACCACTTCCACTGGCTCTGGATGATGGTTTACCTTTCCGTAGAGTGGTCACATTAGCCAAACGGACTCACCATTTGGGAGATATGGCTGAAACAAGGTTTAGAAGGTGAAAAACATCTTAACCGGGCCTAATTAGGGTGATTAGCAAGAGGACCCATGACCCATTTCGGGATTAGGGTTATGAGGAGGTTGAAATCAGTTAGAGAACGATTTTATTTTCATTTTTTAGCCGCCACTTTCATTCTTGAAACCCTAACAATGGCCTCCATCATCTAAAAACACCCAAATCAACTTCTAATCACTTTCTAATCAAGTTTTGGCTTAATCAACATCAAAGCAAGGAAGATCTTCACCAAATCAGTAGTAGAGCTGCTGTGTTACATTGATATTCGTTCCCAAACAGTAGAATTTTAGTTCTAAAGGTTTTATTTGTGGCCAAGGTGAGTGATTTGCATGGTTCCTCACTAATCAAGGTTAATTAAGGGTAATTAGTGAAGATTAGCGAATTTATACACTAATAAATTCTGGAAAAATATTTATAAATTCTTAAATAATGTTTTAGACCTCTGATATGAATTTGGGTTAATTTCGTTAAGTTTTGCTAATCATATCATTAGTTTTGCCTAAACATGCTTAAGGGAAAATATGAGATTTTGGGCAGGTTTGATCCAAATTACATGATATGGTTGTTGTTTTGATGTCTATGGTTGATTCCCTATGTTTCTATGACTGTATGGTATGTTTTGTGATTGATTAGAACTGTTAGATTGGTTGAATACGCTGTTGTATGGCATAAAACAGTCGCTGGAAAGTCCCAGGAAATATGCAGGGTTCCGAACCGGATCGGATCGGATAATTGGGCTCGGATCGGATAGGAGAACTGGGCAAGAGGACTCGATTCGGATTGGAACTTAGCATAAGAGGCTTGGCGAGAAGGAAGGCCATTTTCTTAGAATTGGAGTTGGGCAGGGGATCGGATCGGAGAGAAACTGCAGGGGATCAGATCGGAAAGAAACTGAAGGGGATCGGATCGAAGAGAAACCAAAGGGGATCGGATCGGAGAGAAACCAAAGGGGATCGGATCGGAGGACCTTTCTTGGAGCTGGAGTTGGAGCGAAGCACCGGATCGGATCGGGTACCTAGGAGGGAGCAACCACCGAACCAGATACAATGCATCCGAACCGAACCGATGGAGCAAGAGTACACCGAACCGAACCAATGGAGCAACCACCGAACCGAACCGAACTGTACATATGCTATTACTTCTACGCGACGACTCTTTTGAAGACCAACTCCAATTCGACCAAAACCCGAGATGCAAAGGAAGTTCAAATGAGGAGCTTTGACTCAGGATCCAGTTGAGAACCAATGAGTGGGCTTCATGAGTCGGGTCGCTGCGGGACGTGTGCTAAGGGGTTGTCGATGTCTGTAACTTTGAATCACTATGTGCAGGGAGTACGTGAACGGATTCGGGGCCACAGTGGCCTAGGTACGACTAAAGGGCTATAGACCAATGAATTGGGGTCATTTGTAAAGATTGGTCATGCCTCCATGTGGTAAGCTTGGTAGTAGTAGTAGTTGTACAAGTCGAACTTTGTCACTACTTCGATGGGTCTAGTGATTGACAGTGGTGGAAATTGTAGGCTTTATGCACTGAGTAAGAGATATGAGGATGGTTGCTATGTTTGATTTGTTTGCCATCACTGTGACATGCACACCCACATCCCCGTATGCTAGTACACCATATGCTAGAGGCACCTTAGAGTGTTGTACAATATGTAGTGCTAACTCTTTGGTGGCAGGTCCAGGTTCAGGTATGGTTTAGTGTACCTGTTATTGTTCTGTTTAGCTGCTTATCGCTTATACCAGACTTTTTGTATGACCCAGAGTTTTATGTCTCTTCTTATTACTCTGGGTGCTCACACGAGCATACTAGAGATAGGTTAGCTGGTGATGCGCGAGTAGCGGATTCGGAGGCGAGCAGTAGGCTTCCACATATGATATGAATAGATATTCTCCCTGTGTCGTTGCTGATCAATACTTTGGGCATTAGTAGTGTACCTTTCTTGTTTAACTCTTGAGACAGTTTTAAAAGTTGTAATAATGTTAGCTTTGGATCATAAGCTGTACTTTGGATTTTCCGCTGCTATGATAGTTTTCTTTCAGCTTATGCACTGTCTCACCTGTTTTATGTCAAGTATATTATTATTATTATATTTTGTTCCATGCGCTGTGAGACATTCTTCAGGTTCCTTGTTGGTTCTTCGTCTTCTTCCTTTCCTTCTGACGACCGTCCCGTGCTAACTGGACATGTGTACAGTGCACTTTTGGAGTAAATGTCGGTTGGTGCGCGGCGGGTTGTCACAACATCAATACATCTGGACAGTTATATCAACTTATCCTTACATACGACACACGATGGAATAATAACTATATAATATCATACATATGAACTCTTCCAGCTCGTCTCTTTATAACATCCGACAACCTGAACTTGTAAAACTCGGTCTGACCCCAGCATTGCAAACTCCAGGATCAGTCCAGTGAACCAGCATAAGAAAACTCACTAAGTTTCTTGGTATCATCCAACTTGATTTTTAAAGTAAGAACCTTTTAAAAGAAAAGGAAAATGATAAGACCAATCCATACATAAACACGGACGGTTTTTACCTTACGATAACGCAAAACAATATGAAATCATATCTTTTTTTTGATATTATATTAATGTTTAAATCAAATAAATAATCATCCAGCGAAATGCTTGCATCTCACGCTCTACATACATAGTCTATAATTAAAATCCGCGAGCTCTTATTGGAGAATGGATTTTCAACTATGGAAAGATATGAGACCACCTTTCGAGAGTGTACCTCTAGAGAAAATACACTATGAATCAACAAGAACATCTTGCAATCCTGGCTAAACATGACCGATCATTCATTTCGTTTGAATGTTCCGAATATATTATCACCTTACGGTTGGTACAGAAGCGATAGAAGAACAAAATGAATATTCTCTAGATGGTGACAATACACCCTAATGGGAGCAACCCAAATAGTAATGTGACCTACCCAATTTTCTACCACTTCCCAGTTGATGAGGCTTGAGGTTACCAATACCTCTTTAGAACATCTGGCGACCATTCACTTTGAATACCACATTGTCAGATCCTCCATAAAATCACTAATTGACATCCACAAAAATATCCTAGGTGTTAACCTAATAGAAGGTGTCTTCTCCGCCACCAACAGAAATACGTTTGTAGAAGTCAACGTACGTGACCCTATTTAGAAATACTATGTCAAACATCCGTTCATACAAGTTGTCATAGGACTGGACAAACAGAAGGCACCCTCCTACCACATACTAAGTATCACTTTATGGATCAGTAATGAGTAGTCCATGCAAATCTGAAGATTTCACTCACGACGGAATCACTGCCGAAATATCTTTGGGAGCTAATCAGAGAAATTCAACAAGAAGTTATTCCGCTTATGATGATCTACGGTCTTCAATTAGCATCTTCCATCTTCCACGTATTTGCTGGTCGGAAAGGTATTCAAATATAAATTTGATCCTGTTCTTTCCATACCAACAATCATATACGCTAGATTTGATAGTTGGTTATTTAACTATCAAATTACCAACCATTTATAAAAAGAAAACAGATTCACTGATTCAATATCTAGTTTCATTTAGCCACTTCAATTAACCAGTCGTTACTTAGACGTTAATACTTAAAATTTGGAAAACATTTCCCTTTTCTTATATTAATATAAGAACATTTAATTATCATTCCATTTCAACTTATTTTCTCCTCACTGTAAATTGGTAAGTGGATAAATCTCTAAGTATACAATCCGGATGGCTGACACCAACATCAGATTGACACCTTGAAAGTTACTCGACTCAACCAACGTACAACAAGTTCCAAAAAACCACATCCTATTTCTTTAACCATTTTAAAACGATTATATTCCTTTATAATCTCACTAATCATTTCAAATTTTATTTTAAATATCATTTCATAAAATTAACTAAAATAGTTCCACTAAACCTCTATAAACAAATACTATAGATTCCATTTCAAAAACCCTTCACCTTTCATTTATAAATTCCTTAACGTTTCATTTATAATTTCTTAACCTTTCATTCATAAATTCCTTCACCATTCGTTTATAAATTTCTTAACCATTCGTTTATAAATTCATTAACCATTCAACACTCTTAAATCTTATCAATTTCCTTGACGACACTTAAAGCTCTTTTGCAAATCATTTTTAACATTCCAGTTCAATTTACACTGCTTAATCATTTATTGAATAAAATCTACGAATTTCCATTAGTTTATAAATTAAATAGTTATAAAAAGGTAAATAAAACTTCGACATGTATTTTACAAATAAACATCGTAATTCAAATATAAAAGTAAAACTTTGGAACATGTTCAGAATCGATTTAACATTGATTCCAAAAATCTTTTATTTTATCGACGATAATATAAAGGCAAATGTCTACTACGGTACCACACAGTGAAATATTAACAAATTTCACATCCAAATGAAAACAATAAGGCATATTGATAAAAATTATCAATATCAGTGAGGAATCCTTTTGGCTTCCTCCGACCTGTCAATTCATGCATCATAAATTCATATTTCAACATATTATAATATATATAATTTAACTACTGGTGAGGAATCTAGTTTGATCCCTCCAACCTGTTTTTTCCTGCATCTAAATAGGTTACCTCAATAAAATCATTCAATTCGACTAAACGATGATTTTTATAATAGTCAATAAACAATTTAATATCAGTCATTTTATTTACTAACCAACCATAATAATTCTAACATCCATTAAATTAAACACGTTTATATAATAAACGTGACCAATAAGATAAGTTACCTCAATTGGTTTCAATCGTTAAAATGACGATTTGGTTTTCACTGAAATTAAACAACGTTTTATTCCATTAGTCCAATCAATATATGAATACACACACACATATATATATACACATACACACAAAAATCAGCAACCATAGCACAAAAATTTAAAACCCGACTTATGTAAAATAAATGTGGGACAAACTGATTGAGTAAACTCATCTTGGGTTCCATTCGTCGCGATATCGATTATTTTCAATTAAATTAAACACGCGTTCAATTTAATTGCAAAATCAACTACATCCAAACACATCTAAATATGTTCCAGAACGAAGTGATCATCAGGCGATTCCAACGTTCCCCTGTTTTGTCCAGTTTGTTAACATATGACCACATTATATTTTATATAAGTTAAGGTTTTATTTACTTAATTTAATAACTTAATTAAATATAATACATACACTAAACATATCGGTAATACCATGGTTAAGCTTATATATTACTTCGTTTGGCTTATATAATACGGTCCATGTTAACACACTTTTCTTACTAGCTTCTATCTGTACTCACACTTCACCTACTACGAACTATACCCATGTTTTTTTGTCTTTTTTTAATTTAAAAGGCCGAAGCCTATAGCATGATTGTAATTTAATTAGGCCACCTTAAATTTCAATTAGGAAGGCTAAAAAAACTAGGCACATTTAATTACTTTCTTCTTCCTACCTAATATTGTTTCTTTCATGCACGAAACCATATATCCACGCACCACACCACGTCAATTCACCTGACCATCGACTTTCGCTTGTCACCAGTTGCACCTCCGCCACCAACGCATCATCATGTCCGACCACCCTCAAGTTTCACCCAAAAAAAACTCTATTTAAAACTGTTCATCACTATCATCCCAAGAACGAGATCTGCTCCACAACCTCGATGCAATAACCCGGTCACCATCGCCTACACCATTCCATTTTTGACCCCCCTGCACCTTCCTGAACATGCATCATTCAACTGTAGAAAACCGATGCACCCTGGATTAAAGAGTTGTGAAGGGAGTCGGTTCTCTTATGTTTGCAGGGTTTTCAAAAATCGAAGCTGCTTTATTTTAGTTTTAGAGTGGAGCTTGCATTTATATTTTTGGTCCCATGCTGTTCGAAAAATAATGGAGATGGGAACATATATATAGCGGAGAGAAAGTAAAGGGCAAGTTAGACATTTTTCCACTGATCAGATGTCCATATGCATAGGCTAGGCATATGGGTAGGTTAGTAGAAGAAATAATAGAAGGGAGCATGTGCCTAGGGAAGAAAAATGTGCATAGGTTAACAGTAATAGGTTAGAGATATTTCAGGCATGTGCATATTCATATATACTTAGGCAGACTATTAATCTCTTTACATAACAGTGCAGCTTCATGTGATGGCAGGCAGGCAGGCATGTGCGGTTCAATTTCCATGTATGTATATACATGTTCTTAGGCATGAATTGTAGAATAGGGGAGGAAAGCGATATTATAGGGCAGATGTAATGACCCGGGTTTTTGTAGACCTTGGTTATCCGATATACAACACATATCGAACATCCAAGGGTCGAAAATACCGGATGATTAATGAAAAAAATTAGAGGGTGAGGAAAGATAAGATAGAAACTTAGAATATAAGAAGAAGAAGAAGAAGAAGAAGAAGAACACAACATCAGAGTAACACGAACCTCACAGCGCAACGAATAACATATAATAGATAACATATCCTTGAAATATAATTTTGTACTTGAATATACATATGATTTTCAAAGTACAGCACTTACAACACAGCGGAAATAAACTATAGCTATACGATCCTGAAGCCTTCAGCTCCAGCTCTTCAAGTATCTGTAAATCCCGACTACTTGACTGCCCGTACAAAATTAGGCACCCAAGAGTTTAGAGAAAACAAAACAAAATAAACTCCGGGTCAGTCATGGGACTGGTATGAGTAAAACAATTTAAAACGGTTCGAATAAGTAATCAATATCTGATAAGACCATGTCGTATAACGAAACGGGTTTTTCCCTTATGAGAATCCAAAATATCTTTATATCAAGAACCTTTTGATATTATAATAATGTCTATCAACCACAATATAATAATCATCTAGCAGAAACACTATCATCTCACGTTCTACATACATAGTATACAATCAAAACTGCAAGCACGTATTGGGTAATGGATTTCCAACTATGACAAGGTATGGAACCACCTTTCGCTAGTGTACCTCTAGAAAGGAATACACTGGGTTCAACAAGAACATCTTGCAACCCGGCCACACATGACCGACCACGCATTTCTCTTGAGTGTATCGAATGTATATCACCAACGGTTGGGATCAGCAACCGTTTCCCGAATGGGACAGCATCAACAATAGATTTTTAGAAGTAAATGAAACTCTAGATCAGGTGATAATATACCCAACTTCGGAGCGACCGACTTAGCCATGCTGCCTGCCCGATTTCTGTCATTTACCGGATGTGAGGCTAGAAGCTACGCGTTATCATCACAACAGATTCACTTCGAATGCCACGTCGTCAAATCCATCAAATCACTGATTGACGTCCTCAACAATACATTATGTGTTAGCTAAAAGAAGTTTCCTTCTCCGCTTCCACTCTTGGTACAGTTGGAGAAATCAATATACGTGATCGTCTGGAAATACCCTGTCAGACATCCGTCCATACAAGTCATCCAGGAACAGGATGAACCGAAGGTACTATTCAGTACATCCATCTTAGGCACTGTTATCTAAGACTTATACAATAGCCCTTGCACTTTACTCCGTCTTCAATTTTCTTTGGCATATATGATTCGCAACGCTTATGCCAATACAGAGTGGTTCTTTGGATAATAATCCAACCGGTCTCTCCATATTAACAACGTTAAAATGGTCAAAACTTCGATAGTCTGTGATTTAACCATCAAAGAAAACACGTGTGCAAACAACGATATTATTTCCAAATGGAAATTCTATCAATCAATCATCAATCATATATATATCTATATATATATATATGTATTCATATTTCCTTATTTTCTACGTTTAGAAAATATACGTTATTAACACTGGAAAACATTCCCATTGTTATTTACATATCGCTATCATTTCACAACTATCAGTCCCTGACTGTAGACTAGTAGGAGAACAATTCTCTAAGTATAAACCTCGAAGGCCGAAACCAACATCAGATAGACACTTAGAAAACCATTCAATTTACTAATCTCTAGTCAGTTTCTAATTTTGCTTAACTCTATTTGATTTACTCTGTTTGATTAACTCCTTTCGATTAACTCCTTTCAATTTGCTCCTTTATTTATTTTCCAAATAGATAATCCTTTATTCTATTTATTTTCTAAATAAACAATCCTTTATTCTATTTATTTGTAAATGGTGTACAAATATTTCTCTTTCTATTTGTTTTATTTATTTTCTAAATAAATATCTCTTTTATAACATTCTATTTATTTCCTATAAATAAATACTTCCATTTAATCTATTTGTATTGTTTTACAAATGTTTCCCTTTTTATTTCTATTTGTAATTGTTTTACAAATGTATCTTTTCCTATTCTATTTATTAAATCAAATAAATAAATATTTCTTTTATACTTCTATTTATTTTCCCAAATAAATATCCCTTATGATTTTATTTATATTTCCCAATAAATATTCCTCTTTATAAAATCCTTTGATTTTATAAATATTTTATTTTCAATAAACACTTTGAAGATTCCCTTTTCTACATCCTAGTAATTCTTACGGTATTAAAATACTAAACAAATCGGTGATCGATATCATCCAAACACACATAATCATCAACAGATTATATATCACATCATATATAACAATACATGAAAACAGTAAAATAAATTTTGAGGAATCCAATTGGATTCCTCCGACCTGTTTCCCTGCATCACATATGTTACACAATATAATCAACATCACTTTCAGTTCAATATGAAATATTCTGTTAACAGAATCCATATTTGATTTACGTTTAATATATATATATATATATATATATATATATATATATATATATAATTTCCACAAACTGACTAGCAGTTCAATCAAACAGTCAACACACATAAACAGCTAATATTTAACATTTCTAAAAATACAACATGAAATTATAAACTGTCAGAGTTAGTGAGATTTACTCACATTGGACGATCATCGTTAATAACGATAACCATCGCTTGATTCAGACGGACAATTTATTTTACTATAAATTGTAACGAGCTCCAATTGACTTGCGGTCAGTTTCATTGGGTAGTGTTCGTCCATACGATCATGTCGGATCTCGTTTCGCTGAATTTCGTTCACGTATGAATTAGTTATGCATTATACAAGTTTACATAACTATTTAAATAAAAACTAACTTTAATTAAATAAGCCAATTTGGGCCTCACACAATAATCTTCATCGGCCCACTAACCCAACTAAACCCGCCACGTTCATCCCTTTTCTTCCACAAATTCGCAATACACAGAAAACCGCTTCTCCCCCAAATCACCATTGACCCCTCCTTTTGACCGTCCTTCCCTCCTCCTCTGGCCACCTATTTCAAGCGCGACCACCCCCCAATCACTCGCCGGACCACCCACCACCCGATGGTCACCACCATAACAAACTCGACCCCGCCTCCCATAAATCCATCTGCTCCTTCACCTTCGAACTCCTTCTGTCGCTTTTCACTACAAAGCACCGGAGTACCCACCGCCGACACTAAACGTTGCGCCATGCCACCGTGAACGCCTTGCCAATCTCTGTTCCTCCCAACTCCCTTCTGTTCGACGCTGCCCGGAAGCTCTAGCTCCGCTGCTTCAAATCGACTTCCAGTAATGTCGACTTCATCCAAAACAAAGGCCTCCAAAACGAAGACCTCGAGCACAGCAGTCCAACCGATCCGGAGTTACTCGATTTTGTTTAGTATTTGTTGAGATTTAATTAGCTGAAGTATTAGAATGGAGGCGCCTCTTTTTGATTTCCTACAGGCAGTGAATTTTAGGTCTTAAGGAAATCGAAAAGTGAACGTATACTTATAAGCTTATCATATTTAGATATTTTGAGATATTTTGGCCTTGATATTTTCAATATACTATTAATTTAAATTACCGTCGAGTGTATTTAACTTCAACCACCACATAACAATTCTGAATGCGAAGAAATTTGGCATTATGCTACGATACACTATTTCAGACTTGATAAAATTGGCTCTATCGAATTCCGAAACTATTTACGAAAAACATTATTTTCGCGTGTAAATAAAGTCGAATTAATATTAAATCGACTTTCAAACGCTGAAATTCTTCGAAAATAAATTAATATTATCGTATATATTCACAGTGGAATACCATACAGCTCTACTGGGATTAATAACTCGATATTTCAAATCCTGATTAAATCAATATTCGATTTAAAATGAAATTCGTTTTTAAAATATAAATAATTCATTTATAAATTATAAAGGAATTCCACAGCGACTTTTCTAAAATTTGATTTGGACATAAATCAAAATCTACACGACGAAATCCCGATTTTTCTCTTCCACTAGAAAGAAATACTCCACCAGCTCTGTACGTTTCTTGTTTCATAGAAATCCGGCTTAAAACGAATCCTGTACCTTCAGTTGAAGTTCAAATCGCCAAATTACGAACTGCAGCGCCATTTCAAGCTCGATTTTAATTATAATATAATTATACGTTCAAACTGTCGTTCAAATAATATATTCGTTATTCAAATTCAATTCCAAGCTGAATTAAATATCACAGATGATCCAGTTCACACCATATCGCCATTTCAGCCAATTCTGATTATTTCAGAATTAAATATATTATTTAATTTATTATTTTAATTAAATATTCACCATTATTTTATTCAACGACCATTAAATCCTTTCAATCACCTTTTAAATAATTAAATAAATTAATTATTATACCGCTGAAGATGCGGGTCATTACATTCTTCCCCACTTAAAATAATTTCGTCCTGGAAATTGCTAAGATAGAGAAAAACTCTATTAACTAGTTAGAACCTATTTGTTCACTTCTTAAATTCAGTTTCAACTGAACCAATTTAATTTCAATTAAAATATTAATTAATTCTTATCAACGAAAATTTTCAAAAATCCTAAAAAAATTCTAACGCCTTAACTTTTCGAAAAATTTCGCCAGCACCTCCTTTGTACTGGTCAATAGGTCAAACTCCAACTCGCCTCTCTGGGACTTCTCCAACCCAAAAGAAAATCAAAAAGCCAAGCGGCTTGCCAATTCGACTCATAAATCTCATGCTTATATCGAATATAAACTTGTACCTTTTTGTCGGGCATATCAACTCTATCACTTTCACCTGTTATCAATTCAACATATACCAGTGTTATCCCAATCAAACTTCAATCTATTTTTATCCACAATCTCAACCATTCGCTTATACCTAAGTCGAATTTTATTTCAAATTCGAGTTCCATTCTCGATTTCAAACTCTTAACATCCCAATCCAATTTTCATTTCAGATTCTTATCTCGACAATCCAACTTTATTCAAGAACAAATTTTTCCTAATATCGTTCTATTTCCATTCAGTTTTCACTTAACTGTTTCAATTCAATTCCAGCTTACTTTCGCAAATTTCTATTTAAATTTGTTCTTAATTCAAACAGTCTCTTCCTGGGAATTTTAAACAGCTTTGCTTTTCTCAAAACAATTCAAAAACAAAATCCCTTGGTAGTAATCCGTCACTTAGCAACTCGAAAATGAATACTGATGATGCAGCTGTCATCATCAGAATCTATTTTCCAGCGACCGAAGTGAGTTCAATACTATAAAACCATTTCTAAACATTTCCACTTTGAAATTCATTTCAAAATATAATTCACACTGCTTGTACAACAATTTAAAATATCCCAGGATCTTAAATTTTCCTTATTTTTAATCCAAATCCATTTACAAACACTTATCCAATTTTTTCCCAGAATTTTAATTCAATTTCTGGTTTAAATTTTAGATTTAACTCATCTGATTTCACATATTTCACTTATATGAATTCTGATTGGTTATTTACATAACCATTAAATTTATAATCTTACTCGATTATAATAACAACCAATATATCCACTATATTATAACTTTGATATATATATATATATCTTCTTTATATCAAGATATACCTTGGGTAAACTTATTTTAATTTACCCTCTTTTCAAAACATATCGTGTCGACCCATCGTATTCGAGTGTTTATAAACTCCTACCGATATAGTGGATCAAACTGATCGACCAAAACTCATAAACAACTCAGCCAATAAATCTCCACAATATAAAACAATTTTTATATCAATAACAAATACGTTCACTCGTATATATACACTCAACTCAATCTAGGGTATTACTAACCCCATCTCTACTGAGTTACACCACAGAGCCAAGGTAATTCTTAACTTAACCTTATGCTCTGATACCAACTGTAATGACCTGGGTTTTTGGAGACCTTGGTTATCCGATATACAACACATATCGAACATCCAAGGGTCGAAAATACCGGATGATTAATGAAAGAAATTAGAGGGTGAGGAAAGATAAGATAGAAACTTAGAATAGAAGAAGAAGAAGAAGAAGAAGAAGAACACAACATCAGAGTAACACGAACCTCACAGAGGAACGAATAACATATGATAGATAACATATCCTTGAAATATAAATCTGTACTTGAATATACATATCATTTTCAAAGTACAGCACTTACAACACAACGGAAATAAACTATAGCTATATGATCCGAAAGCCTCCTGCTCCAGCTCTTCAAGTATCTGTAAATCCCGACTACTTGACTGCCCGTACAAAATTGGGCACCCAAGAGTTTAGGGAAAACAAAACAAAATAAACTCCGGGTCAGTTATGGGACTGGTATGAGTAAAACAGTTTAAAACAGTTCGAATAAGTAATCGATATCTCATAAGACCACGCCGTATAACGGAACGGGTTTTTTCCTTATGAGAATCCAAAATATCTTTATATCAAAAACCTTTTGATATTATAATAATGTCTATCAACCACAATATAATAATCATCCAGCAGAAACGCTTTCATCTCACGTTCTACATACATAGTATACAATCAAAAACGCAAGCATGTATTGGGTAATGGATTTCCAACTATGACAAGGTATGGAACCACCTTTCGCTAGTGTACCTCTAGAAAGGAATACACTGGGTTCAGCAAGAACATCTTGCAACCCGGCCACACATGACTGACCACTCATTTCGCTTGAGTGTATCGAATGTATATCACCAACGGTTGGGATCAGCAACCGTTTCCCGAATGGGACAACATCAACAATAGATTTTTAGAAGTAAATGAAACTCTAGATCAGGTGATTATACACCCTACTTCGGAGCGACCGACTTCGCCATGCTGCCTGCCCGATTTCTGTCATTTACCGGATGTGAGGCTAGAAGCTACGCGTTATCATCACATCAGATTCACTTCGAATGCCACATCGTCAAATCCATCAAATCACTGATTGACATCCTCAACAATACATTATGTGTTAGCTAAAAGAAGTTTCCTTCTCCGCTTCCACTCTTGGTACGATTGGAGAAATCAATATATGTGATCGTCTGGAAATAGTCTGTCAGACATCCGTCTATACAAGTCATCCAGGAACAGGATGAACCGAAGGCACTATTCAGTACATCCATCTTAGGCACTGTTATCTAAGACTTATATAATAGCCCTTGCACTTTACTCCGTCTTCAATTTTCTTTGGCATATATGATTCGCAACGCTTATGCCAATACAGAGTGGTTCTTTGGATAATAATCCTACCGGTCTCTCCATATTAACAACGTTAAAATGGTCAAAACTTCGATAGTCTTTGATTTAACCATCAAAGAAAACACGTGTGCAAACAACGATATTATTTCCATATGGAAATTCTATCAATCAATCATATATCTATACATATATAAATGTATATTCATATTTCCTTATTTTCTATGTTTAGAAAATATATGTTATTAACACTGGAAAACATTCCCATTGTTATTTACATATCACTGTCATTTCACAACTATCAGTCCCTGACTGTAAACTAGTAGGAGAACAATTCTCTAAGTATAAACCCCGAAGGCTGAAACCAACATCCGATAGACACTTAGAAAACCATTCAATTTACTAATCTCTAGTCAGTTTCTAATTTTGCTTAACTCTATTTGATTTACTCTGTTCGATTAACTCCTTTCGATTAACTCCTTTCGATTTACTCCTTTATTTATTTTCCAAATAGATAATCCTTTATTCTATTTATTTTCTAAATAAACAATCCTTTATTCTATTTATTTGTAAATGGTGTACAAATACTTCTCTTTCTATTTGTTTTATTTATTTTCTAAATAAATATCTCATTTATAACATTCGATTTATTTCCTATAAATAAATACTTCCATTTAATCTATTTGTATTGTTTTACAAATGTTTCCCTTTTTATTTCAATTTGTAATTGTTTTACAAATGTTTCTTTTTTCCCATTCTATTTATTAAATCTAATAAATAAATATTTCTTTTATACTTCTATTTATTTTCCTAAATAAATATCCCTTATGATTTTATTTATATTTCCCAATAAATATTCCTCTTTATAAAATCCTTTGATTTTATAAATATTTTATTTTCAATAAACACTTTGAAGATTCCCTTTTCTACATCCCAGTATTTCTTACGGTATTAAAATACCAAACAAATCGGTGAACGATATCATCCAAACACACATAATCATCAACAGATTATATATCTCATCATATATAACAATACATGAAAAAAGTAAAATAAATGTTGAGGAATCCAGTTGGATTCCTCCGACCTGTTTCCCTGCATCACAGATGTTACACAATATAATCAACATCACTTTCAGTTCAATATGAAATATTCTGTTAACAGAATCCATATTTGATTTACGTTATATATATATATATATATATATATATAATTTCCACTAATTGACTAGCAGTTCAATCAAACAGTCAACACACAGTCAATCAGCCAATATTTAACAGTTCTAAAAATACAACATGAAATTATAAACTATCAGAGTTAGTGAGATTTACTCACATTGGACGAACATCGTTAATAACGATAACCATCGCTTGATTCAGACAGACAATTTATTTTACTATAAATTGTAACGAGCTCCAATTGACTTGCGGTTAGTTTCATTGGGTAGTGTTCTTCCATACGATCCTGTCGGATCTCGTTTCGCTGAATTTAGTTCACGTATGAATTAGTTATGCATTATACAAGTTTACATAACTATTTAAATAAAAACTAACTTTAATTAAATAAGCCAATTTGGGCCTCACCCAATAATCTTCATCGGCCCACTAACCCAACTAAACCTGCCACGTTCATCCCTTTCCTTCCACAAATTCGTAATACACAGAAAACCACTTCTCCCCCAAATCACCGTTGACCCCTCCCTTTGACCGTCCTTCCCTCCTCCTTTGGCCACCTATTCCAAGTGCGACCACCCCCTAATCACTCATCGGACCATTCTCCACCCGATGGTCACCACCACAACAAACTCGACCCCGCCTCCCATAAATCCATCTGCTCCTTCACCTTCGAACTCCTTCTGTCGCTTTTCACTACAAAGCACCGGAGTACCCACCGCCGATACTAAACGCTGCGTCGTGCCACCGTGAACGCCTCGCTAATTTCTGTTCCTCCCAACTCCCTTCTGTTCGACGTTGCCCGGAAGCCCTAGCTCCACTGCTTCAAATCGACTTCCAGAAATGTCGACCGCATCCAAAACAACGGCCTCCAAGACGAAGACCTCGAGCATAGCAGTCCAACCGATCCGGAGTTACTCGATCTTGTTTAGTATTTGTTGAAATTTAATTAGCTGAAGTATTAGAATGGAGGCACCTCTTTTTGATTTCCTACAGGCAGTGAATTTTAGGTCTTAAGGAAATCGAAAAGTGAACGTATACTTATAGGCTTATCATACTTAGATATTTTGAGATATTTTGGCCTTGATATTTTCAATATACTATTAATTTAAATTACCATCGAGTGTATTTAACTTCAACCACCACATAACAATTCTGAATGCGAAGAAATTTGGCATTCTACTATGATACACTATTTCAGACTTGATAAAATTGGCTCTATCGAATTCCGAAACTATTTACGAAAAACATTATTTTCGCGTGTAAATAAAGTCGAATTAATATTAAATCGACTTTCAAACGCTGAAATTCTTTGAAAATAAATTAATATTATCGTATATATTCACAGTGGAATACCATACAGCTCTACTGGGATTTATAACTCGATATTTCAAATCCCGATTATATCGATACTCGATTTAGAATGAAATTCTTTTTTAAAATATAAATAATTCCTTTATAAATTATAAAGGAATTCCACAGTGACTTTTCTAAAATTTGATTTGGACATAAATCAAAATCTACACGACGAAATCCCGATTTTTCTCTTCTACTAGAAAGAAATACTCCACCAGCTCCGTACGTTTCTTCTTTCACAGAAATCCGGCTTAAAACGAATCCTGTACCTTCAGTTGAAGTTCAAATCGCCAAATTATGAACTGCAGCGCCATTTCAAGCTCGATTTTAATTATAATATAACTATACGTTCAAACTGTCTGTAACAACCCGGATTTTTACAACATGCTAAGACGAGAATCAAGGCAGAATTTAATTATAAGATCTAAATCATGGGAAACGGATATGCCATTGCGTTCGTCTCGGAAAAATACGCGAAATAGAGTCCGAGTTTTCGAAAATCGGTGTCCGTATGACCAAGTTATGGCCCGTCAAAGTTTTCAGAAAATTTCAAGTTCAAAAACAGTTCAAATTTGAATGCAGATTTCAAATTCAGCCAAGCAGAAGAGGTGGGAAAAATTCACGCCACCCCAAGTCGACTGGGGAGTCGACTTAGGAGTCGACACCCCCCAGGTGGTGTCGACTGCCCACCGACACCCCTGTCGACCTGGGTGGTCCGACCACCTGGGCCTGGTGCACCTGACTTCTTCCCCAAGACATGCTTTTGGTCTGGTTTGTTAGCTTGTGACGAATTTCAGTGGCTAGGATCTAAACTAGGGTTAATCCTATGGCTAAAACTAATCCTAATCTCTATAAAAAGACCCCTAACCTAATCTAAAACCTTCATAAATTGATCCTACAACTAAACTATGCCAAAATGGTTAGTCATGGCCTCCATCCTCTTGTCATAAATTCAATCTTCATTCACATGAGAGATTACATGATGATATGAGTGATTTCAAGTTTGTATGAGAGTTCATAAGTTGCATTCTAGCCAAAGTTGCAACCTTTCTACTTCAAGGCAAGGATTTCTATTGGTATTTGCTCAAGGGTTTCATTTGGGGTTTTTGGTGTTGCTTGAGTGGCTTCGTCTCAATCTTTGTATTATATGTCGTTTTATTGCCTTCATAGCATTGTAAGCCCTCTCCTACTTTCTTTTTAGACTATGAAGTTAAATGAATGTTGCAAGTTGGGTTTGAACATTAAGTATCATACATGCTATCATGTTATGTATCCCATCATGTTTGTAAAGACATTATCTTGATCTTGTGGGCTAAAAGCTATAAGCTTTATGTTGAATATTGCATTATTCAACATGAGAGCTATCATATCCCTAATGATAACTTGCATATAATGCTATATGCGAACTTCTAGTCATCTTTCTATGTTACCTATCATCATGATTCGCCTATGTGCTAAGTTTGGGGTTATACATATTTTTGAGGCTTAATAATGTAACATGCAAGTTTGTGAACACATTATGTCTCATATGCCACCATGTTTAACTTGCGGCCTTATACCCCTTTTGTCACACCTTTGCCAAGTTCCTTCTTTTAATCCATTATGCGTTGTTGCGAATGTATATGCGAGTTTAAAAGCGTTGGGGTTACGTTATGGGTAAACTTTAATGACATGAAACATGATTTGGGTAAATTGGTATAAACATGACAACGTGTAATTTTGGCTATGAACATGGGACTTGAAAACTTGACACGTATGGGTTGTAAGTGTAATAAGACACTAGACCAAACATGAAAGTGGCCAACTCGAGGTTGGGTTGAGTTTGTAGCATAAATCTACCCGGACCCGCCCGGCTTAACTAGTGGCTACAAACAATAGGACCCAATGTGGGTAGTTGGTCATATAGCACTTAAAACCCGAGGTTAGACTAGGTTGTGGTGTAAATCTACCCGGACCCGCCCGGCTTAACTAGTAACCACAACAAAGTCTAATGTGAGAGGTTGGGGTGCATTAATCTAATTAATGCCACATGAAAAGGTTAAGTAATTTTGATTAATGACACTTAACCGATATGACACGAATGGGTAGGTTAAGTTAAACCGGACTTGGTTCCTTAATGACACTTAACCATATAAGACAATTAGGGGATGGGGTTAAGTAATTTAAACTTAACTAATCCGACTTGGTAATTAGATGGGGTTAAGTAACCCACACTTAACTAATCTAAACACGGTAATTAGATGGGGTTAAGTAATCCATACTTAACTAATCTAACACGGTAAATTCGATGGGGTTAAGTAATTTACACTTAACTAATCCGACTTGGTAATTAGATGGGGTTAAGTAACTTAGACTTAACTAATCTAAACACGGTAATTAGATGGGGCTAAGTAACCTTCACTTAACTAATCTAAGCACGGTAATTCGATGGGGTTAAGTTAAACACTTAACCAATCTAAACTTGGTAATTTAATGAGGTTAAGTAGCCAATACTTAACCAACTTAACATGATAATTTAATGGGGTTAAGTAACTTATACTTAACCAATTATACATGATGATTTGATTAGGTTAAGTAACCTATACTTAACCAATCTAATATGCGGACCTGATAGGGTTAAGTCACAAGACCTTTTAACTTAGGCTTAACCATTGTAATACGATTAGTGGATGGGGTTAAGATAACCCATACTTAACCAATCCGACTCGATAATCTGATGGGATTAAGATAATCTATGCTTAATCAATCTAACATGATAATCTGATAGGGTTAAGACAAATAAATACTTAACCAATTTGACTTGATAGGGATAAGTCATGAGTTTCTTGGAATACTTAACCAACTAGTAGGGCTAAGCCTTGAACCTAAATACTTAGCCAATCTTGACATGATTCGTAGGCGGGTTAAGTCATGAACCTGAATGACAACACTTAACCCAATAGACAAAACCCTAGTTAGAAGAACTAGGTAGAAAATCGTAGTTAATCAAGGATAACGGGAAAAGAAGCTAAGTGGTAAACCTTAGTTAAGAATAACTAAGTAATAATTCTTAGCCAAGGACATGAGACTAGTTCATAAATAGATGAGTAACCCGATACGGTAGGTCATCGCTTAAACACACGAGGAGGAGCAAATTATCTGACTTAGATAAAGGCTCCAACGAACTGGGTGACGAAGCGGTAGCTTCGGGGGACATGAGGGTACTCTTGGTATCCCTCTGTGAGGTGGCAGATGGTCCATGAAACCCGGCCTCACAGGGGTTAAGGTCTGCGGTAGAAGAGCCAAGGGTATGCCTTGTTGCTATGCGAGCGACCTAAAGACTGGGATGGATTAGCGTGGAGTCGACGATACTTGATTTTTGCCCTGGATAGAACGTCGTCGACCACCTACCATCTTTAGTCAATCGTGTACGAACGGAAAGGCAGAGAACTCCCAACAGACCATGTTCTTGCTATCGAGTCATGGGTGAGGTTGGCCCATAGGAAAGTGGGGCTATAGTGGGGCCGGGATGTAGTTCTCATACATGATTTTTCTTGGATTGCCTTTCAGTAGTTGAGGGAGGGGTCACGTGGGACCATAGCCACGGATACAAAAACAGACCTTGGTATCTGCATCAGCAGACGACTTAAAGTTCCCGACCGAGCTCCGTATTTCTTGATTTTCCCTGGCACGGAACTCGGGTGGCACATTGAGGAACATGTGCGTCTAGACATGGAAAACGATCCACGATACTTACGCGGGATAAAGGGCGCGGTTGACGGGTGGCATAATCCCTAGTGGCCCTAGGTGGTTTGAACCCAAACCGAGACACGAAAACGTTCATTAGGTAGCATAATCCCTAGTGGTCCTAGGTGGCATAAATCCTAAGTGAACACGCGATAGTTCATGGTAAGAAAACCTAACAAGATCAAGGGAAGCAGTCCAAAACAACCTCAAGGATAAAATGGTACTACGTTGAGGTGGTATAGATCTACATGGGAAAGCCCGTACGGCCTACGGCAAAGGACTGAACTTATACATGGAAAGAAACATACGAGTTGGGAAACACCTACATATGCTATATATAAGGTTGACATGGACCATTACATGGCATGGGGCAAGGGACATTCATAGTCAACACATGACGCGGGTTGGGATACTAGTACGAGAGGTGCAGAGTAAATATACATGATAAATACCGGGGGATGTTATACATGATAGATACCTTGGGATAGTATACTTGATAGGAACCTGACGATGTGATACCTTGATTTATCATGACACCGTAGTTTATCATGATATCTTAGTTTAGCTGGGTACTGTAGTTCATCCTGTTGTTTTGGTTTAGCTTGTCTTCATACTTATGTTTCACCTCAGTTTCTCATGTCAGTTAACTTTATTAGTCTTTATACTGGAAGTAGATAGGACTTACCAGTCTTTATGACTGACACCGTTTTGTTTCGCCTCTTTGTCTTCCGTTTCCCCCCCCCCCCAGGTTACAGGGAGGAAATGCTATTGTTAGTTCGGACTCATTCTGGTTGAAGGTCATCATGTATGGCTTGGACTTTTCTTGGCTATGGCTACTTTACTGTTTCACTTGGGGAATAATTTATGAAAAGGTTTTTATGCTTCTTTACTATTGCAAGACAGGTTTTCATGTAAGAAATTCTCTGATGTAAAAGGCTTTAAGCCTTATTTATTAATGATATGTAAGTTGGTTTTACTTCCGCTATTTTATATGTTCTGCCTTGTAATATTTCTGTACATGTTTACCAATAATACCCCTATAAAGCTAGTGCATTCCTTTGCGAGTGACCCTAGCGGAGGTGGGGTGTTACATTTGGTATCAGAGCAGAAGGTTACCAGACTGGGCAAAAGTTTTTAAAAACCTTCTGAAAACTATTTGAGAAACCGTTTACAAAGAAGCATTTTTCAAGAAAAGTTTTTAAAGGCTATTCCCCAAAAGCCATTAGCACTATCCTTTGTTTCCTTGATTGAATCTCTTTTCCTTTCTTTCCTCCATATGTAGTCACAGTAGTTTCAACTGCGACTAATCCTTGTCTAGCTGCGTAAGTGTTTTCCCGTACGATGGAGGAAGTTCTCGCAAGACCTGTTACCGAAGTTACAAGAAGGGATAATAAGAGCAAGGATAAAGGACATGAGCTTAGGAATAAGCAACTTGTTGGTATGGCTTGATCCACAGAGGAAGATAAGGACAAGATCAGCGAGAGGGCAATTATATGCTCTCATTTCTAGCGTACCTAAGAGGAATGGTACCGTTTCTGTTAAAGGCTT
The DNA here is from genome assembly GCA_030737875.1 of Allium sativum. Taxonomy (NCBI): domain Eukaryota; kingdom Viridiplantae; phylum Streptophyta; class Magnoliopsida; order Asparagales; family Amaryllidaceae; genus Allium; species Allium sativum. The sequence continues at coordinate 252,540,842 of CM060919.1, forward strand.
ATCCTTTCTTTTCTATCGTCCCGTCTAGACTTTGTTTTGATCATCGCATCATTTAAGTCTGCCTCGATAGTTAAGTCTCTGCACCTTAGTACTAGCATGGTAGAGGATCCCATTTTTGTCCCAAAAATCTGGTTGGAAAGTCGGTCCATTTATTCATTACTTGTTTGGATTTGAGAACGTCAATGCCAAGTGTTGAGATTAGAAGCAATGCTTCTATTGTTGGGCTATGGATGGATTCTAGGGGTAAAATGGTTATCCAGTAAGTTCTCGGTTTTGAAAAGAGGGTAGTCAGACTCTTGGTTTGCTTTGGTAATACCCTCGAAACCTCGTGTAACCTTTGGGCTTTGTCATGTTTAGTTACCTAGAATCACTTGATGTATTTATCGAAAATCTCTGATCCGATCAAGTAACGTTCGCCAATAAGGCGGATGGTTCATTCCGCTTAAGCATGGGTTATAGGAATCACCCTAGTAGGTACGCTTGGTAACATGGATTGACATCGGTAAACGAGATCCAGAATTCACTAGTGAATTTTGGAAAGCTTGCATGAGTGCGCAGATATGGTTGGGCCGAGCATACTAGGGAAAGAATAAGTGGAAGTGGAACGAGAGGAGACCGTGAAATGAGTTCCAACTCATACCTTGGAAATAGGAATCAAGGAGCTACGAAATCATGAAGTCAAAGGCGGTCAAGGCACAATGGAATTAAGCTCAAGGAAATGCGGCTTAGGCGCGCGCATCATGTCTCTTTTTAAGAGTATATCGTTGATCCCTGGTTCTCCTGTAGAGCTTGCTTGCACGCTATCGCTTGGTGGATATCCTCTCGGTCCTGTTTCTGTTACAAACCCCGTAAGGAGTTTGTCTTGTTTATCTCCTCGATCTTATTTTGGGAACCTTAGATAGAACTCTATGGATGTAAACATGTATTTGAAACATGTTATGATTGATATGGTTGCAAATGGTTGCAAGTGGTTGCTCGTGGATGCGCGAATACACATTAGATACTAGATTGACGCGGTCATGTTTCATGTTGCATATGCACGAGTATTTATACTTGTTTATGGATGAAATTGAATGTGTTGTCATGCGGATGTCGCATATGGATGAATGTTTGTGCACACATATAGTACTTATATGACTAGGACTATTTGCATACATGTTGGACTCATGGCACTAGACATATTTTGCATTAGGAAGATCATTCAGGCCTGATCATTAGCATTAGCTAAGGAGCATATACACACACGTTTTGCATATGTTCATATGGCATTAGAAATCGTCTAAGGACAATGGTTGCCTGTGGATGATGTTTTGAGTAGATGGATGATGGATGGTAGGATACGTTCTTCCTAACTTGAAGATTTCGGGGACGAAATCCTTTAAGTTGGGGAGGATGTAACAACCCGGATTTTTACAACATGCTAAGACGAGAATCAAGACAGAATTTAATTATAAGATCTGAATCAAGGGAAAAGGTCTATGCCATTGCGTTCGTCTCGGAAAAATACGCGAAATAGAGTCCGAGTTTTCGAAAATCGGAGTCCGTATGACCAAGTTATGGCCCGTCAAAGTTTTCGGAAAATTTCAAGTTCAAAAACAGTTCAAATTTGATTGCAGATTTCAAATTCAGCCAAGCAGAAGAGGCGGGAAAAATTCCCGCCACCCCAAGTCGACTTGGGAGTCGACACTCCCCAGGGGTGTCGACTGCCCAGTCGACACCCCTGTCGACCTGGGTGGTCCGACCACCTGGGCCTGGTGCACCTGACTTCTTCCCCAAGACATGCTTTTGGTCTGGTTTGTTAGCTTGTGACGAATTTCAGTGGCTAGGATCTAAACTAGGGTTAATCCTATGGCTAAAACTAATCCTAATCTCTATAAAAAGACCCCTAATCTAATCTAAAACCTTCATAAATTGATCCTACAACTAAACTATGCCAAAATGGTTAGTCATGGCCTCCATCCTCTTGTCATAAATTCAATCTTCATTCATATGAGAGATTACATGATGATATGAGTGATTTCAAGTTTGTATGAGAGTTCATAAGTTGCATTCTAGCCAAAGTTGCAACCTTTCTACTTCAAGGCAAGGATTTCAATTGGTATTTGCTCAAGGGTTTCATTTGGAGCTTATCGTTTGGGGTTTTTGGTGTTGCTTGAGTGGCTTCGTCTCAATCTTTGTATTATATGTCATTTTATTGCCTTCATAGCATTGTAAGCCCTCTCCTACTTTCTTTTTAGATTATGAAGTTAAATGAATGTTGCAAGTTAGGTTTGAACATTAAGTATCATACATGCTATCATGTTATGTATCCCATCATGTTTGTAAAGACATTATCTTGATCTTGTGGGCTAAAAGCTATAAGCTTTATGTTGAATATTGCATTATGCAACATGAGAGCTATCATATCCCTTATGATAACTTGCATATAATGTTATATGCGAACTTCTAGTCATCTTTCTATGTCACCTATCATCATGATTCGCCTATGTGCTAAGTTTGGGGTTATACATGTTTTTGAGGCTTAATAATGTAACATGCAAGTTTGTGAACACATTATGTCTCATATGCCACCATGTTTAACTTGCGGCCTTATACCCCTTTTGTCATACCTTTGCCAAGTTCCTTCTTTTAATCCATTATGCGTTGTTGCGAATGTATATGCGAGTTTAAAAGCGTTGGGGTTACGTTATGGGTAAACTTTAATGACATGAAACATGATTTGGGTAAATTGGTATAAACATGACAACGTGTAATTTTGGCTATGAACATGGGACTTGAAAACTTGACACGTATGGGTTGTAAGTGTAATAAGACACTAGACCAAACATGAAAGTGGCCAACTCGAGGTTGGGTTGAGTTTGTAGCATAAATCTACCCGGACCCGCCCGGCTTAACTAGTGGCTACAAACAATAGGACCCAATGTGGGTAGTTGGTCATATAGCACTTAAAACCCGAGGTTAGACTAGGTTGTGGTGTAAATCTACCCGGACCCGCCCGGCTTAACTAGTAACCACAACAAAGTCTAATGTGAGAGGTTGGGGTGCATTAATCTAATTAATGCCACATGAAAAGGTTAAGTAATTTTGATTAATGACACTTAACCGATATGACACGAATGGGTAGGTTAAGTTAAACCGGACTTGGTTCCTTAATGACACTTAACCATATAAGACAATTAGGGGATGGGGTTAAGTAATTTACACTTAACTAATCCAACTTGGTAATTAGATGGGGTTAAGTAACCCACACTTAACTAATCTAAACACGGTAATTAGATGGGGTTAAGTAATCCATACTTAACTAATCTAACACGGTAAATTCGATGGGGTTAAGTAATTTACACTTAACTAATCCGACTTGGTAATTAGATGGGGTTAAGTAACTTAGACTTAACTAATCTAAACACGGTAATTAGATGGGGCTAAGTAACCTTCACTTAACTAATCTAAGCACGGTAATTCGATGGGGTTAAGTTAAACACTTAACCAATCTAAACTTGGTAATTTAATGAGGTTAAGTAGCCAATACTTAACCAACTTAACATGATAATTTAATGGGGTTAAGTAACTTATACTTAACCAATTATACATGATGATTTGATTAGGTTAAGTAACCTATACTTAACCAATCTAATATGCGGACCTGATAGGGTTAAGTCACAAGACCTTTTAACTTAGGCTTAACCATTGTAATACGATTAGTGGATGGGGTTAAGATAACCCATACTTAACCAATCCGACTCGATAATCTGATGGGATTAAGATAATCTATGCTTAATCAATCTAACATGATAATCTGATAGGGTTAAGACAAATAAATACTTAACCAATTTGACTTGATAGGGATAAGTCATGAGTTTCTTGGAATACTTAACCAACTAGTAGGGCTAAGCCTTGAACCTAAATACTTAGCCAATCTTGACATGATTCGTAGGCGGGTTAAGTCATGAACCTGAATGACAACACTTAACCCAATAGACAAAACCCTAGTTAGAAGAACTAGGTAGAAAATCGTAGTTAATCAAGGATAACGGGAAAAGAAGCTAAGTGGTAAACCTTAGTTAAGAATAACTAAGTAATAATTCTTAGCCAAGGACATGAGACTAGTTCATAAATAGATGAGTAACCCGATACGGTAGGTCATCGCTTAAACACATGAGGAGGAGCAAATTATCTGACTTAGATAAAGGCTCCAACGAACTGAGTGACGAAGCGGTAGCTTCGGGGGACATGAGGGTACTCTTGGTATCCCTCTGTGAGGTGGCAGATGGTCCATGAAACCCGGCCTCACAGGGGTTAAGGTCTGCGGTAGAAGAGCCAAGGGTATGCCTTGTTGCTATGCGAGCGACCTAAAGACTGGGATGGATTAGCGTGGAGTCGACGATACTTGATTTTTGCCCTGGATAGAACGTCGTCGACCACCTACCATCTTTAGTCAATCGTGTACGAACGGAAAGGCAGAGAACTCCCAACAGACCATGTTCTTGCTATCGAGTCATGGGTGAGGTTAGCCCATAGGAAAGTGGGGCTATAGTGGGGCCGGGATGTAGTTCTCATACATGATTTTTCTTGGATTGCCTTTCAGTAGTTGAGGGAGGGGTCACGTGGGACCATAGCCACGGATACAAAAACAGACCTTGGTATCTGCATCAGCAGACGACTTAAAGTTCCCGACCGAGCTCCGTATTTCTTGATTTTCCCTGGCACGGAACTCGGGTGGCACATTGAGGAACATGTGCGTCTAGACATGGAAAACGATCCACGATATTTACGCGGGATAAAGGGCGCGGTTGACGGGTGGCATAATCCCTAGTGGCCCTAGGTGGTTTGAACCCAAACCGAGACACGAAAACGTTCATTAGGTAGCATAATCCCTAGTGGTCCTAGGTGGCATAAATCCTAAGTGAACACGCAATAGTTCATGGTAAGAAAACCTAACAAGATCAAGGGAAGCAGTCCAAAACAACCTCAAGGATAAAATGGTACTACGTTGAGGTGGTATAGATCTACATGGGAAAGCCCGTACGGCCTACGGCAAAGGACTGAACTTATACATGGAAAGAAACATACGAGTTGGGAAACACCTACATATGCTATATATTAGTTGACATGGACAATTACATGGCATGGGGCAAGGGACATTCATAGTCAACACATGACGCGGGTTGGGATACTAGTACGAGAGGTGCAGAGTAAATATACATGATAAATACCGGGGGATGTTATACATGATAGATACCTTGGGATAGTATACTTGATAGGAACCTGACGATGTGATACCTTGATTTATCATGACACCGTAGTTTATCATGATATCTTAGTTTAGCTGGGTACTGTAGTTCATCCTGTTGTTTTGGTTTAGCTTGTCTTCATACTTATGTTTCACCTCAGTTTCTCATGTCTGTTAACTTTATTAGTCTTTATACTGGAAGTAGATAGGACTTACCAGTCTTTATGACTGACCCCGTTTTGTTTTGCCTCTTTGTCTTCCGTTCCCCCCCCCAGGTTACAGGGAGGAAATGCTATTGTTAGTTCGGACTCCTTCTGGTTGAAGGTCATCATGTATGGCTTGGACTTTTCTTGGCTATGGCTACTTTACTGTTTCACTTGGGGAATAATTTATGAAAAGGTTTTTATGCTTCTTTACTATTGCAAGACAGGTTTTCATGTAAGAAATTCTCTGATGTAAAAGGCTTTAGGCCTTATTTATTAATGATATGTAAGTTGGTTTTACTTCCGCTATTTTATATGTTCTGCCTTGTAATATTTCTGTACATGTTTACCAATAATACCCCTCTAAAGCTAGTGCATTCCTTTGCGAGTGACCCTATCGGAGGTGGGGTGTTACACTGTCGTTCAAATAATATATTCGTTATTCAAATTCAATTCCAAGCTGAATTAAATATCACAGATGATCCAGTTCACACCATATCGCCATTTCAGCCAATTCTGATTATTTCAGAATTAAATATATTATTTAATTTATTATTTTAATTAAATATTCACCATTATTTTATTCAATGACCATTAAATCCTTTTAATCACCTTTTAAATAATTAAATAAATTAATTATTATACCGCTGAAGATGCGGGTCATTACAGCAGATGTGTAGCTGAAACGAGAGGGGTAAATTGGGTAGGTTGGCTTGGAAAAAGAAAGTATGTACTTAAAGGCTTTTGGTAGAGATAGGGTGGTGGTATTTCTTTAGAAGCTTGTTCGTGTACATCATGGTGCTGCATGTTTTTGGGTAGGCTACATATATTTTTATTTGAATTACTTAGGGTGAAAGCTTTTTTATATATTATATTATACTATATGGTCGATTTTATTTAACCGTTTTTACTGCTACCCATTATATTCGTAATTCCATACACGAATTTCAAATAAAATGAAAATGGATGTACCGCTATGTCTTGACATTCCGATCCCGATGAAAATTGTTTAATCGAAAACCGACTCCGTTTGCAAAAAAATATTTTATTTTTAATTTATTAGTCGGTTCACATTTAAACTTTGCGCGTCCACAAAACAATTTTGATTTGCTTCTAAGTGGAAATCTAGTAATAATTAGTTATACATATTCCAATGAATTTGTTTCATCAAAAACGGAGGTTGTTTGAAAACTGGCTATTTATGAGGCTTATATAATATCAATAAAATATAATTAGTTCTAAAAAATCCAATTAAATAATACTAAATCATTATTATCGTAAATATTTAAAATAGAATATCATATAGCTTCAAATATAAATCAATACGGATTTTAAACTCAAAGTAAATAATTCTGAGTTAAACAATATTCCAATTATATAAAATCCCTTTTAAATTTATTAAATAAACGTCATAGTTTATATATTATTTCATAGCGACTATTTGAAAATTTGAATTGGACATAGCTAACATACTATAATATGAAATCTCGATTTTTCTCTTTCATTAGAAAATTATAATCAACTAGATTCAAATGTTTCTTGTCTCACAAAATTCCGAGTTATATCGGATCATGATATTCACTTGAAGTTCAAAGCTCAAAATTATGAACTACCGCCACATTATGAGCTCGTTTATAATTAAATACAAATTATAATATTCAAACTTAGTTTTCAACAAATGAATTTTATATTAAAAATTCATTTCAATTTCAAAATTAATATTTAAACTAATTTAAATGTTTAAATTTAACTGTTCAAAAATTTGGGTCGTTATAGGAATGCAGCTTCAAGAAAGATGGTAACACTGATAGTAAATAAAGACATATTGACTTATTTTCTTTTAAATATTACTTTATACATTCTCACCATATTTGTCGAATTCTCATTAGCTTATACATTAAAATACTGATCATATACCGTTTTTTACTATACTTTTATACTGGCCATGTATAAAATATTTATACATATATTTTAATCATTTTAATTAACATGCAATTTTTCTTTAAGCAATTCAAACTTAGAAAATTCATAATTAATTCATAGAACCATGAAAAAATATGAAATTCGGAACCCATATCCAAAATCATATAACAAACATCATATCAAAAATCCACAGCATTCGAAAATTTCTAACTATAGGTTTTACCCTAAAACCTAAACATTTTCATGTATATATAAACCATACAAACATGTCAAACCTAGCTACTAATATTCCACCAATTAACATCATATCAATCATGAAAAATCATCATGAACAAACAAAACTTTGGCTATTTCCCTGATGAACGAAACAAAAAGGTAAGAGTATTATTCACCTTGATTAGTTAAGGTATAGAGATTTGTTGATGAAGTTTCAAAGCTCTAAATCCTAAATTTTTCTATTTTTCATCTACCCTACCTTAATGGCTGGCCATCTTAAGTTTTCTCTAAAATTTCAAAGTGAATAAAAAGTGAAACAAAATATGGTAGGATATGAGTGTATACAGGGGTTGAAAATTTACCACTTTGCCCTTCTTATAAGCTCTTCCTTAAGCATTATTTCATTTGTTTCTAAGCCCACCGACTAGTTAATTTATTAAACAAATCTCATTTCTTCCTTCACCTCATTTTTCCAGTTTAATATAATCAATTAAATTTCATGAATTATGTTATCTAAAATTAGGGGTATTACATTCTCTTAGTTAAGTTGGAAATTAAATGTTAGTGAATACAGGTGGTGTTGCAATTCATTTTAAAAAATAATTTTCATTTAATCATTTTTATGAAGTTCAATTTGTATTCATCATGAATTTGGCATGATCTTTTGTTCCAATAAGTATATCATGAGTAATACAAACATATTTATCCAATAACAATCTTCTTTTATTCAACAATTTTCAGGCAATTTCTATACTTTATATTATGCTGTTAAAATATGTTTTAGTTCCTCAAAACCATGTTAGATTTTATCACATCAATACGCACAATATATTCCATTTGTTATGTCATAAATTTTGTGCATCGCTAATAATAAGTTGTTTCTCTTAATGTACGTGATATTCCTCCTTTTGAAATTCAAAGTGGCAAAAATGAACTTTCTCAGCTAGCAACTATAACAAAATGATATTTTTGCAAAAAATTATGGTTGAAATTGTATTTGAATCTTCAAAAAAGATTAATTCCAATATAATAACTCGTAAATTCGAACAAATTTTAAGTAGTGTTATATTTGAATTTAATGTTGGATTTAAATTTTGAATTTAATTAACGAATTTGTGATGCTGAGTAATATGTTTGACTAAATTTAGCAAAAAAGAAAATTTCATGAAAAATCAACATAGTCAAAATCCAAAATCTAATTTAAATTAAAAAGTTTTTAATTTTTTTCTAATTCTAGTCTGAATTTCGAGATGGACACCATTTTGTTTTGTTGAAATTGAATTTCTATTACTCAAAATTTGCAATTTACATTGTAAAAATGCGAAAACAATCTTTGTATTTACGTGTGTTTAGTATATTTTTTGGTAGAGTCGATCGGTTTTTAAAGTGACCGCAAACACTTATTATTATAACAAATAATAGTTACAATACTTCCAAGAGATTGGCCAGATACGAATCCACTACAAATTCAGTTTTTGTAACACCTGTATTTTTAATGGTTAGATATTTAATATATTTTATGTTGAATTTGAATTTTAAATGGATTTATGATATATAATTTGTTTGTTAAAATGAAGTTTGAATATATAGTTTATATATTATTATAAACAAGCTCGTAACGTCGGGTAGTTCATAATATTGAGTTTTGAACTTCAGTCGAATATATAGAATACAATTTAAGTCAGAATTCTTTGAAACAAGAATTGTCCGAATCTATTTGAATATAATTTTCTGATATAGTCGCTATGGAATTTTGAAATAGTCGCTATGGAAATCGCTTATAAATGATAATGTTTATTTAATAAATTAAATAAGGATTTTGAATATCGTTTAACTCGAAAATGTTAATGTTGAGTTATAAATCTGGATCAATTTGAAGCTGTATATTATTCCATTTGAATATATATGTTGATAATAATTTATTATTATTAGATTATATTGTTTTGTAATTTATTTATATTTTTATCAAAATTATAAAGCTTTTTAAACAACTATTTTACAAATGAGACGAAACAAATTTTATTGGAATACGTATAGCTAGTTATTGCTCGATTTCCAGTTCGGTGCCAATTGGAGTTGTTTTGTCGGTACGTTCAATTTATATGTGAACCGATAAATTTATTGAAACTAAAATAATGTTGTTTTGTAAACGGAATCCATTTTTAATGAAATTAATTTCATTGGGACCACAGCTTCAAGACATAACAGTGCATTTACTTTCGTTGAATTTAGAGTGGTATTTGGCGGTGTATATACTTAACAGTGGCGTGAATAGTGGTACAAACTTATCAACCTATACAAAACAAATAATATATGTATATCTTAACCGCTAAGTAACTAAATTAAAAGACAACAGTGACCCTATATGTAAATTCTTTTCCTAACCTACCCTATATGCTATAACCTTCCATCTAGACATGAAAATACACTGCCACAATGCCTACCCCGTACATTGTTTTCCCATTAGCTTCACATCCTAAAATAGCTACCCAAACTACAATATATAGAAATGAAAATACAATTGTTTCTTGTCCTTCAATTCGGGCCTAGCCATATCTTCTTTACATCATGCCTGCAACCTCGCCTAAACCAGTTATAATCCTACCCATCTACTAAAAGGAAACCGAAAGCATAGATGTTCTCCTACCCAATATACCCAGACTGCATCCCCCCCTCTATACGCAAGGCTAAACAAAGTTGGACAATACGTGATGGTTATATCCTTCTTCCTGTGTGTATATATAGGATGCATCTCCTCTCCATTCTGGTATCCAGAAACGATTTGTCACCATTAAAATCTCCATTATGAGCTCATAATACAGTAAACCAAAATACAGATCACCATTAAAACAAGTTGTGAGCTTTTCAAACGGGAAAAATAACCCACCCGAGAAGCTTTAAACCAAAATGTGTGTATACTGGAGAATGATATGGGGAACGAAGCAGTGAAGTGGTGCTTGTTTGGGTTCGAGATTGCCGACTGTGCGGATGGTTGGGGAGGAAGATGTGATGTATAGGAGGGGAAGCTTGCGTGTGAGAACAGTAGCGAAGTGGGGAACATTAACATGTAGAAGGACTTGCGTGGGCTATATAAAACGTTGCATGGCTTTCGTAAAAAAAAGGAAGTTGATGTTTCGTGTATGGAGAGGAGGTGTAGAAGCATGAAGTTGTGGGTGGTGACTGAACATGTGGCAGGGTGGACAGATGAAGGTGGCGATTTGTTGCAGCATGGAAGATGGAGCAGTAATGAGATGGGATGGGTTTGAATTATAATAGTAGGTAAAAGGGAAGAATAAGAAGTAAATGGAGAAGAAGTCCTTCGTAGCTTTTTATGTGGGTTTAAAGGGGGACATGAAATGTTGTTAAACATTTGGGTCAGTGGACTTATTAAAAAAACAGAAATGTTTTGCTACGTTTCGAAATGGAAAAAATAAAGAAGGGAAATGAACGTATTGGGAAGGGAGAATGGGAAAAGAGGCGAACTGGGAAAAATGGGATGGATCTTCAGAGTTTGGGAAGAAAATACATAAGGGAGTGTGGGCTTTGCTGGGCTTTGGGCCTTCTAGAAAGAAAAAAGAAAAGAAAAAGGAAATGGGTAGGCGGTCGGTTAAGTTGATTTAAACAAAGTGGGGAACAAAGTAACATTGTGAATGTGTGGTTCTTGGACTGTTGTTTTTGTAAACAAAGGTGAAGGGATGAAACCGATATCAGGTGAGAAAGATAATTGTTGACATGGCCAATATGGTTTATAACAAGTATTACTTCAGACTAATTTAATAAGTTTAGTTAAATCGTATTAATCCACATCTTCAGAATTGCGAGCTTGGCAAGCAGTTTAGAAGAAGAAAATTTAGTTGGATTGGTTAACTTCAACAAATTATTTAAGTTTAGTTAATTATCTAATTAAGAAATAAATTAGGTTTAATTAACTCGTATGCATACAATCTGTATAATATACTCGTATGCGCACAGAATCGGATAAAACAAGTGATGTCGGAACCGTATCGACAAACGCAACGCGATGAAGCTAGTTTGGATGAAGTTGGAAGCAACCAGAGTTTAATTAAATTAAACGTCCATTTAAGAGTGAACCGTTTCAGCGACGAATGGAAATCAGGGTGAGTTCATATCACTCAGTTATCCTGCTTATATTTATATAAGTCGGGTTTAATATTTATGTGACGTGGTTGCTAATTGTTGGACGATTTGGTTATTGCTTGAATATATGCCAAATATTTTTGTATAACTGATTTAAATTAAACGTTCGTTTAATTTAATCAAAGCCAGTCAGTATCTTTAATGATTATCTCCAATTGAGGTTACTTACCTTGTTGGTTACATTTATAATAATATAATCGTGTTAGATTAGATCGGATGCTTGGAATATTATTATTAATTGGCCTTTATCAGTTGAATTGATTATTTATGTTTATTATAACAGTTAATATATTATTATTGAATGTGTTGTTGTTATTTGAGGTAACGTATTTGGGTGCAAGGAACAATAGGTTGGAGGGATCCAACTGAATTCCTCAAATTTATTGTTTATTTTCATATTACAATTATATGAACTATTTAAGAAGTTTGATTGGATGGTTGCTTTGAACATTGATTGTTGAATCTAAATTCAACATTTATTTGTTATTAGTCGATGGGCAATATTGGTTGAGCAAGTGACGGCAGATGGCCTAAAAAAAATCGTTTTTATGAATATTGATTTACCACCAGGTGACTCAGCAGAAATGAAGTTATAAATTTTATTTCATAACTGAAGATAGATTTTGAAATCTATTATTTGAATGAAATTTATTAAAAGGGAATTATTATTTATTATTTATTATATAAGTTATAAGGAATTATTTAATGGTTTTATAAAGTAAATTTCATATGTAAACAAGATTTATAAGCAAATGAAGCAGAAATTAACCTCAGGGTTAAGAGTTGGATTAATTGTTTTTAAGAAACAATTAAAATGGTATTATAGTGAAATGGATTATTTATTTAAAAATAATCAAAGTGATTGGGATGAATTAAATTAATTATATTGTTAATTAATTTAAATGGAAGGACCAGCTGGAATGGATTAACAAGTTAGTTGTGTTAAGTTGAGTAAGTCAACTGCTTAAATGGTAATCGATGATTAAGTTTGTTATACATTAATTTAATGGAAGTTTATAAAGTCTTAAAACCCGGTTATTAATTAAATGAGTTTTTAAGCACATTTATATTAAATACATATATAAGTAAGTTTAAATTGAATTCTTTTTGAATTCTATTTAATTAAATTTCCTAAATCTTAGTTCGACAAAGATGCTAAGAACAGGTTTTATGAAATACGTTGTAAATGATTTCGATTATTTAAACGAGTGATGAATGAATGAGATTCAGATGTGCAAAGATATCAAATGGAAATCGAAATAGAAATCTAAGTGAATTGAAGTTGGTCGGGCAAATTAAGATAAGGAATCAATCAAAAGTCATGTATTTTAAACGAGAAATGGAGTTTTATTACGATATAACCAAAATGGTTTGAAATGAGTTCTAGTAAAGTTTTTATATAAGATTTGATTTATATTATAATTAAGGCTTATTTATAATGTTTTAAAAGAATATATTAAGTATGATAAGGAATTGATGTAGTTTTTAAAGAAATTAGAACCTATTGTACGCTGATTAAGTTGAGTAACTTTCGAAGTGTCAATCTGATGTTGGTTTCGGCCTTCATGGTTGTTACTTAAAGATTTATTCACTTTCTAATTTACAATGTGGAGCTAATGGAGTAGAAGTGATAAGATAATTGAATATTCTTATATTAAATAAGAAAAGGGGAACGTTTTCCTAGTATTGCAGATATAGAATTTTAAATTAGCCATTTGTTAATTATTTAAAAGGCCAAGTGATGCTGAATACTGGACCGGTAAATGTATTTTATTTTTATGGATGAATGTTTGTTTATTTGATAGTTAAATAATCGATTATCAAATCTGGCCAATTATCGATTGTTGGTACGGAAAGACCATGATCGAATTTATATTCGAAAACCATTCTGACTAGCACATACGTAAACATGGAAGATATCGGATGATGATCGAGATGAAGCATTTGAAGACCGTAGATCTTCATAAAACGGGAGGATACTTAAAATCTTAGGTAGCCCCTTGAGATATACTATGTTTTGTCGTGGTTGGAATCCATGGATTGCAAGGACTATTCATTACTGATCAATAGGGTGATTCCTAGGATGTGGTAGGAGGGTGCCTTCGGTTCATCATGTTCCTGGATGACTTGTATGGACGATGTAGGATTTAAAAGTGCCATATGTTCTTAAAAGAAGATTTAAACCTCAAGCCTCATCAACTGGGAAATGGTATAAAATAGGGTAGGTCACATGGCTATGTGGGTCGCTCCCATTAGGGTGTATTGTCACTATCTAGAGAATATTCATATTCATTTCTTCTTTTCGCTTTTGTATCTCCCAGAAACGGTTATGTTGGTATACCAGCCGTAAGGTGACAATATATTCGGAACATTCAAGCGAAATGAATGGCCGGTCATGTTTAGCCAGGGTTGCAAGATGTTCTTGTTGAACCTGGTGTATTCCTTCCTAGAGATACACTGTCGGAAGGTGGTCCCATACCTTGCCAGTTGGAACTCATTCTCCAATAAGAGCTCGCAGTTTAGATTGTATGCTATATATGTAAAGTGTGAGATGCAAGCGTTCTGGTAGATTGTTATTTACTTGATTTAGACACTATTATAATATCAGAAAAGTATTGATTTTCAAAATGTGTTGTGCAATCGTAAGATAAAAAATATCCGTGTTTATGTGTGGATTGGTCTTACGATTATCCTTTGCTTTCGAAAGGAAATTTTGACTTAAAAATCAAGTTGGATGCTACCCTTAAACTTAGTGAGTTTTTCTCACGTTGGTTCACCAGACTGATCCTGGAATTTGCAATGCTCAGGTCAGATTGAGTCTAACAGATTCAGGTTATCGGATGCTGTGAAGTCCAAAGATGAGTTGGAGAAGTCCTAACGTATGATTTATATTATGTTATTCATTGTGTGTTATATATGAGAACGGGTTGTTATAACTGTCTAGATGTATTGATGTATTCTAATGATTGTAAGTATTATTTCAAGTTTTCAATAAAGATTTATTTATATATTATATATACTCCGCTGTGATGTGAGACTCTGATTCTGATGTATTTCTTCTATTCTAATTTTTTTTCTTTTCTTATCTCACCGTTTAATTTCTTTCTGTTAACTATCTGGTTTTTTCGATATGTGGATTTTGGCAAGTAATATGGGTTTTAGGTATTATTATCGAAAACTAAGCATCGAATTTACCGGGTCATTACAGTTTTTAAGGTGGGTCGTCCATCCTAGACGTTTTTAATGTGGATCATCAACTAATACTAGCCTAGCTTATAGTTTAGGAGATAATCAAAGTAATTAAACTACAATTACATACGCACGCAGTGGTGACAAGTTATATAGGTCATGGACATAGCTAAGAAACAATGCAGAGTATCAGCCTAACTACATTCACAACATCCTATATTGCAGTTACAGTGTACAAATGAATTCCATAAAATTTCAACTTTGAATACACAACAAATAACTGTGATAGGCAAGGATATAGCATTAGAAACATCCACTTGACAGAGGAGCAAGCACCTAAGCCACATGGATTTTAGCATAACCACAGAGACACGGGTAGCCATCACCAGAGAGCAGCGACCTAGGACTCTGTCACGATCTCTAAACCCCAAAAACAACAGACCAACATGCCACTACACAAACTTAACCTACCCAGATCCAAAAATTCCCAATTCCAAAACAAAATCCACAAGACAAAACATGAGTAAACAACCTTCATAGAGCACCAACACATGGCCAACCACACAATCCAGATAACCACATGAAATTCTTTATCTTCCACTTTCTTCTTCTACTTTGTAAGTTCTTCTTCCTATCTCTGAATTTTTAATTTAACCTATATTTTTTTTTCTCCTGTCAAAGAGATTGGCTCGAATGTTGACATACTCACTGTCAATACCAAAACCACTTTAACAACTGTGCATGTGGTAGAGGATCCAGAACGAAGTAGGAGGGATTGGCAAATGATTATTGGAATAAAAAGAGGACGATGATGGAAAGCCTTAACATTCGTGTCATAATTAAAATGACTAAAACAGGAACCATAAATAGACTAAGTGAGGTCGCTCCTCTTACCAAACACATTTATCTGGAAAGCCATACTTTTATTCGTGATTGATTGATGGCCACCCTTAATTATGGTAGAATTCTACATGGTGGGCGGTAGTTACTTTCGTGTATTACCATCAGCCGTATTGCGCAATCTTATAGAATCCTACCGTGGGTATCGCCTCTTGTGCATTTCCATATTATCCTGATCGAGCACTCTACAAGTTTGATTTGACATTTTCATCGTAATAACCCGGAAATCCGAGCCAATTTAAAATATTTATTTTGGCAATTTTAGCGAATTTTGATTATTTAAAATGAATTATTTCAAATAATAACGACGAGAAATTTATTTTGAATGGAATTAGAACATATATATTTATATAGATCATTGTTAGAATATAAATATTTTATTTTAAATATAAAAGGAATTGAAAATAGCGCGGTAGTTCAAAAATTCGATTTTAAAATTCAAATGAATGTACAGGATTCAAAATAAACCGGATTTTAGCGAAACCAAAAATATTATAATCTAATTGGGAATATCTTTCCAACGAATCCGAAAAATTGAAATTTCATAGCGGGGATAAAAAGTTATGTCCAGTTAAAAATTCAGAATAGTCGTTATGGAATTCTAGCCCTTAAAAATGGAAATTTTGCAAACGAACTCTGTTTTCGACGAAACTACTTTCGTTAGATCCGTGATGACAAGTTATTGCTAGGTATCAAAATTCGTAATTTTCTGAATCAGTATGTGTGCATGGCGAAGGAAATCGCATTTGACCAGTTTTAGTTGATTTTAATCGACCAGAAAATAGCCATTTTTCAAACGGTCTCAGAATTCGACGAAATTAGTTTTGTTAGGACCGGATCGTCAATACGAAGCTAGAAATAATTTCCTGGAATTTTTAGAGTTGGTATGTGGCCCCGGTAAATTGAAATGTGCGTTCAAATTCAATATATAGAGTTATATTTTGATTTTGACGAAAACTGATCGAAACGATCGAATCATCTAACGATACATAACCCATTGTGTTCGGAATGGGGGTAATTAGCTAGGGACGACAGGCGGTGGGTCTCGTTTCGAGGTCGAAAATAAAAGTTGCTTTTTAGAATTAATTTAATAATAAAATATATATATTTATATAAAGCCCCCCTCCCCATTAGAATCAAAACAGAAAAAGAAAAAAAAAGGAAGGGGGGAATCGCGATCTCGTCCCCCCCCCCACCAGAGAACCAACGCCGTCGTCGCAAGTCCGCCTCCCCCCTACTCCGATCCCCTTCCTTTCCCCCAACGCCCTCTTTCTCCTCCACCCTCCACCCCTTCGCACCCAAATCGTGAGGACGGAAACCCTCAGTGCCGTCGTAGTGTGCCTCAGACACGCCACCTGTCTCCGCTCCACCACCCCTCCGCCCGCGCAGCCCCCCAACCTTCGGCGAACGATGGCAGCCCCTCCTCTCCATTTACTGTAACTTTTATTTTATTTTAATTATTTTACTTTCTTTTTCTGTTGTAGTTGTTTATTGAAAAGTAATTGGCTCATTATGAACAAAAATAGGGTTTTATATTATTTTTAAATAAATAAATTGGATTTGAAATGGTTTTAAAAATAATCAGGATTTCCAATAATTGAATTGGAATGGATTTGAATTGAAATCATCCTCGAAATAGTTCGATGTTGGATTTTGTGCTTATGCAGATGTTGCTATGGGAATTTGAAAGATATATTTGTATCGTTATTTCCAATACGATATTTTTTGGTTTCAGAATTTGATATTGAATATAAGCCGATATATTTTCTATTCAGATCCTTGTAGTTAATATCAAATGGGATTTTGGGTTGTCGTGAACGGTATCTTTAATAATACTGTTCTTAAACCCAAATGGAGTTAAGAAAATTAAGAGCTAACTGGGGATCAGTTAAGTTGGATGGTTTCTTGGATATTGATCTAATGTTGGTTTCGACCTTCGGGGTTAATATTTAGGGAACTGTCCTCTTACTAATTTACGGTTAGGGACTGATTGAAATGTGATGTGATTTTGGGGTTTATCGTGAACCGTGTTTTAAATGACATCGGTTCTTTAACCCAGTTAAAGATTAAAACTAAGTGGAGTTTTGATGAATCTTTAATTAGATTGAAAAGATCGAGAATGGAGTATCACCATTTTTGCTCTAAGCGATAGTTAAATCTTTAACTAGATTTGAACGTGAAATGGTAATTGAATTTACCGATAACACCGTGGTGTTAGATATGAAGTATTACCAGTTTTACTTCATGGGATGAATAGGTTGGGATTGAGAAATAAAATAAACAATTACTTCGGTGTGGTTCGCTAATCCCGACTAGTTTGAAGTGATATTCAAAGGAAGATTAAAGAATAAATTTAAAAGAATTTATCTTTGATAAAATTAATGGGAACCTCTCCCTAAGAATGTGTAATTTAACAGCTAACTGAAGATTAGTTAAGATGAATGGTTTCTTGTGTATTGATCTGATGTTGGTTTCGGCCTTCGGGTTTAATGTTTGGGGAATTATTCTCTTACTAATTTACGGTTAGTGACTGGTGAATTGGAATGAGGCGTATGCTGTGTTTGTGTAACACTTGTTTATTATATAAGCGAGTTATTCAGAAAGACCGGGTTTATCCCATTCTGAATAACTGATTTGACATGGTGTCGAGGATGAGGACGGTGGTCGAAGATCGGAGGTCTTCACGTCATTTGGGTGGTTACTGATGATCTTGATTGGGTCGTATACCCAACAAAAGGGAATCAGTTAGTGGTCGTCCAGACGTACTTGGAGATCGATGGATATGCGAGGTACAAGGTGCCTCCGGTTTCGTTCAGACCCAGAACGGACTTGTAAATGGACTGTGTGTGTCTGACATTGGATTTTATTCTATGTGATTGATTTCTATTAAATATATATCTGTTTGGTGGCGGAGAATTTATTCTCTTGCTTAACGCCCTTCTCTGAGACGTACGAGCATAGAGGTTATATATTGGTGGATATCAATCGCATGAAGTGAATTACCTGTGTGGCATGCCTAAGTGGCAGATGATCAAGGCTTTTGTTGAAAAGCAAAGTCTTGTGGTTGATGATCAAAGCATGGCCTATGTGGCATAGCTTTTTGTAGCGTTGATTCGCGAGCATCACACCCCGGTTGTGAACCAGAAACGGGAGAGGACATCAGGGAGGGCATGCGTTTCCTTCTAGTTAGAAGTGGCGTCAGTGGTTTTACACGCCCTGACGAGTTTGACTTATGTGGTTGTTGCTGTTGCGAGGCGCCTCGAATATATCGGTGACTATGTGGAGCCGAAAGAGTCATTCGTTGGCTCATTTACGCCCCAAAGGGCGGGGAAACACAGTGTTCAGGCATTTTAATTCACATCGGTGGACTGGCCCAGACGATCCAAAGGCTTGACTGAGTACTTGCTTGTGGGGCGGGCTAGAGCATCTCGAATTCGGTGAGGACTATCTTTTGCCTCGGTTCACAGATGGAAATCAAACCTCCAATACGTGACTTTGCGGTTTTGATTGTATAACCTATATATGGCAACACAGTGGTATGTGGCATTCATGCCGCCTATGATTGATACTTATGATTGATATTGTTTTGAAACTATACACTTACAGTAATATCAAAATAATCTGTTTTTAAACGTATCAAGCATTCTTTGGCTATTATAATGTAAAACCCTATCCTCCGTCTTGCGTTGCATTGTGTGATGGGACCTGGGTCTTATAATAGCTTCATTGTTCTTTATTTAGCATTGCGCTGTTGTTTTATGCACTAGTATTCTTGGGAGGAAACCCGTTCCGTGTTATACGGCGTGGTCCCTTGATCTACCTAACTTTAAAATAAAGATTAATAACTGTTTTAGTTCTCACACCAGTCACATGACTGACCTAGAGTTTATTGTTTTAACCTAAACTCTGGGTGCCCTTATTTTGACATGGGCAGCTAGGAGTTTTGGTTTTGTAGATTTATATTCACAGGGACCTGGTTTACAGCTGGAATGATATCCGGAAAGCTCTGTATCTGTATATCTCTTACAGTTGTGTTTTTATTGTTTTTCCGCTGTGATGTATTTAAATGTAATTTAAATCTCTGGTATTTTCTGTGTAATATTTATTCATACTCTGTATATTCTTGTATTCTGATGGAATTGTTGTAATAAACAATGAAATGTTCTTCTGTTTGCGTTATGATTTGTCTTGTCCTTAAAAGTATCCGGGCTTTCCTTACCGGGGAAGTTACGGGTTCTTACAGTGGTATCAGAGCTTTGGTTTACAGAGCTCGGAGAACAAGACATATTAGAACCAAACGAAAGAATTCATCAGAGCTTGGATTAGCAATATCCAATAAGAATGACTCGTTAGAGATAGGATCAGTAGTATCCTAGAACGAGTGTGAAGAGTGTATTTTTAAAATAAAAACAAGTTTTGTTTTGAAATTTAAATAGTTTTATACGTATTTGAATATTTATTTTAAATTAATTTGGACAATCCAATATATAAAGATTTTGCATATATGCCTTGCAAACGTGTATTCGAAGTTTTAATATACTGGATAAGTATAGAATCACACTCTAGTCGCCCAGAGATGATTCTGATGATAGTTCGAACATCATCAGAATTGGTGTTCGAGTTTCGAAGGTGTGATATTTATGTATTTCCAATTGACTGGTGTGAGAACCAAAATTAGATAGGGCTTATTGTTGTGATTTGGCATCAAAAATCTGATTTTTTGACTATGTATCAAAATTATGAATTTGAAATGTCAATCAACTAATTGATTGCTGATTGTGTTGTTTGATTATTGGTTGATTAATTAAAATGTTGAACCTTTAGCCAAATTGAACCAATTAGTGAGTGTATTGAAAATTTGTCGCATTTGCTTGCATATACATGTACTTACATTGAACAGGTCATAGCAAGGAGGCTAGAGCAGAAGAATAAAATTGTTTGCCCGACAAATAGGTACATGTTTACTAATTTATTGGGTTTTGGATGATTTTATAAGCCGATTGGCTAGCCGCTTGGCTTTTTCTTTTGGATTGAAGAAGGCCATGGGAGGCTATATGGAATATCCCGAAGTCCCCGGTGCAGGGGAGGATATGGCAAAAAATTTCGAAAATTTAGGGTGTTAGCCAAATTTTTGAAAAATTTGAAAAGTTCTTAGAAACTGAAAAGTTGAAGAACTTAAGCCGTAATGAAAATAATGAAAGTTGAGTTGATTTGTTAAACAACTTTTAGCTTCGTTCCTTTTCGGGGACGAAAAGTTTTAAGTGGGGGAGATTGCAATAACCCAGAAATCCGAGCCAATTTAAAAAAAATTATTTTGGCAATTTTAGCGAATTTTGATTATTTAAAATGAATTGTTTTAAATAATAACGACGAGAAATTTATTTTAAATGGAATTAGAACGTATATATTTATATAGATCATCGTTAGAATATAAATATTTTATTTTAAATATAAAAGGAATTGAAAATGGCGCGGTAGTTCGAAAATTCGATTTCAAAATTCAAATGAATGCACAGGATTCAAAATAAACTGGATTTTAGCGAAACCAAAAATATTAGAATCTAATTGGGAATATCTTTCAAACGAATCCGAAAAATTGAAATTTCATAGCGGGGATAAAAAGTTATGCCCAGTTAAAAATTCAGAATAGTCGCTATGGAATTCTGGCCCTTAAAAATGGAAATTTTGCAAACGACCTCTGTTTTCGACGAAAACGCTTTCGTTGGATCCGTGATGACAATTTATTGCTAGGTTTCAAAATTCGTAATTTTCTGAATCAGTATGTGAGCGTGGCGAAGGAAAACACGTTTGACCAGTTTTAGTTGATTTTAATCGACCAGAAAATAGCCATTTTTCAAACGGTCTCAGAATTCGACAAAATTAGTTTTGTTAGGACCGGATCGTCAATACGAAGCTAGAAATAATTTTCTGGAATTTTTGGAGTTAGTATGTGGTCCCGCTAAATTGAAATGTGCGTTCAAATTCAATATATAGAGTTATATTTTGATTTTGACGAAAACTAATCGAATCAGCTTACGATACATATCCCATTGTGTTCGGAATGGGGGTAATTAGCTAGGGACGATAGGCGGTAGGTCTCTTTTCGAGGTCGAAAATAAATTTTTTTTTTTAGAATTAATTTAATAATAAAAAATATATATTTATATAAACCCCCCCTCCGTTAGAATCAAAACAGAAAAAGAAAAAAAAGGAAGGGGGAATCGCGATCTCGTCGCCCCCTCCCCCCCCCCCCCAGATAACCAACGCCGCCGTCGCAAGCCCGCCTCCCCCCAGCTCCGATCACCTTCCTTTCCCCCGACGCCCTCTTTCTCCTCCACCCTTCGCCCGTTCACACCCAAATCGTGAGGACGGAAACCCTCAGTGCCGCCGTCGTGGGCCTCAGACCCGCCACCTGTCCCTGCTCCACCACCCCTCCGCCACGCAGCCCCCCCAACCTCCGGCGAACGATGGTAGCCCCTCTTCTCCGTTTACTGTAAGTTTTTTTTATTATTTTAATTATTTTATTTTACTTTCATTTTCTGTTGTAGTTGTTTATTGAAAAGTAATTGGCTCATTATGAACAAAAATAGGGTTTTATATTATTTTTAAATAAATAAAGCTTTGATTTTTAATTTAGATAAAGGTTTGATTTTTATGTATGTAAATTTAAAGTAAAGATTAGATTTTTATACATATGAAAGCAGAGTAAGAATATGATTTTTAAAATAAAATAGAACAGTTTAAAAATATAGAAAAGATAAGATTTTGTAAATAGGAAAGATAAGATTTTTAAATAAAGAGGATTAGATTTTTTATAGGGTTAAACATTTGATTTTTATTATAGAAAAGATTTGACTTTTAGTTATATAAAAATACGATTTTTATATATTCAGTAGCGTTATAGAAATATGATTACGAAATAAAAAATATGATTTTTATATCATAGGAAGAACAAAAATATGATTTTTATTTATGTAGAGTAATAAAAATATAATTTTTATTATATTACTAGCGAGATAAAAATGGAATTTTTATTTATATAGTAGTGGTATAAAAATAGAATTTTTATCTATATAATAGCAGTGTAAAAATGTGATTTTTATATACATAGCAACAATATAAAAATGTGATTTTTATATATGTAGTGGCTACGGACAATGAAATTAACAAAAGGCGAGCACGACGAAGATTTCTACATAAGAAGAGTCGTGGAGTTTGGTTTAGCTAGTCGGTGAGAACTCCTCACTTTTATTTTTATTTCTAGTTTGAAATATATACTAGGATGCAGACGGTGCTTAGTAGCATCTGACACCCGTTGTCCACAGACCATGGACGACCTGTTTGTATGGTTGCTGTGTTGTGAAATTTGATTGTGTGATGTGGAATGAAATAAAATATTTTATAGTGGAAAATATTTTATAGTTAAAAATATGATTTTTAACGTGTATATAAAATAAATATTTATAAACAAATCGGACGATTTGTTTATATACACTGATATTGATTGGGACGATAAATTTTACACATCGCCCAACTGCACAAATAAAATCTGTGTGTGTTGATTTGAAATCCCGCATGGGTATTGGGATGATATTTGACGTACACTAATCCCGATTGTTTAGTTGTATGTCGATCGATTGGTCGACAGACTGTGTAAGCGTTAATTATTTATATTTAATGCTAATGCAGTTGTGTGGTGCACTCTGGATGATGGTTGATCATTTATCGTTGCTATTATATACATGTATTGTAGAAAATCCATATAATTAACATTATATGGTAATTGATTGGGCCTCATTCCAATATAGAAAATAAATTCATGTGTTGAATAGAAAATAAATTCATGTGTTGAATTAAAAATAAATTCGTGTGTTGAATTGAAAATAAATTCATGTGTTGAATTGAAAATAAATTCATGTATTGAATAGATTAAACATTCATGTGTTGAATAAAAGCCGTGTTGATTAGACTGACACCATTTTGACGTGAACGATATTTATATCGATTTTATTCATTTTTATAATGAATATAGAAAAGAAAGTGATTTCAAAATATAACGTTTTGAAAATATTATCATTTGTATATCGATGATGTGGAATATTCAATTTTGATTAGAAATTGAATATGAAGTTGAAATCGTTTTGAAAACGATTTATAAAATACGTTTTGAAAGGAAATCGACAAAATATATAATATTATATATATATATAATGGCCTGAATAGAACGCGCCGCGGTAGTTCGCGAATTTCGACCATTGACTTCGAATGGATATTACGGGAGATCCGACCATCGGATTCTCCTGAAACCAAAACCGTTGGGTTCGTATCGCAAAGAGATTTCTAACGAATATTAGAGATTTGAAATCTAACGGTTGGATTTGGAATTATTTCCAAATCAAATTTGGAAAAGATCGCTGTAAGTGCAGTTCGATGGCCGTTGATGGAAATCGACTGGACGGGCCTTGATAAAATTATTAAAAATATTAATAATTAGTGAAAAATCATAAGAAATGATTTGTGAAGAATTGGGATGAAGAACTCCATATTTGAAAAGATAAAAGTAGATTTTTATCGAACTGGACTAGTTTTAAACTAGAATAATTATTTATTTATTTTTAAATAAATAAATTGGATTTGAAATGATTTTAAAAATAACCAGGATTTCCAATAATTGAATTGGAATGGATTTCAATCGAAATCATCCTCGAAATAGTACGATGTTGGATTTCGTGATTATACAGATGTTGTTATGGAAATTTGAAAGATATATTTGTATCGTTATTTCCAATACGATATTTGTTGGTTTCGGAATTTGATATTGAATATAAGCCGATATATTTTCTATTCAGAGCCTTGTGGTTAGTATCAAATGGGATTTTGGGTTGTCGTGAACGGTATCTTTAATAGTACTGTTCTTAAACCCAAATGGAGTTAAGAAAATTAAGAACTAACTGGGGATCAGTTTATTTGGATGGTTTCTTGGATATTGATCTGATGTTGGTTTCGGCCTTCGGGGTTAATATTTAGGGAACTATCCTCTTACTAATTTACGGTTAGGGACTGATTGAAATGTGATGTGATTTTGGGGCTTATCGTGAACCGTGTTTTAAATGACATCGGTTCTTTAACCCAGTTAAAGATTAAAACTAAGTGGAGTTTTAATGAATCGTTAATTATATTGAAAAGATCGAGAATGGAGTATCACCAGTTTTGCTCCAAGCAATAGTTAAATCTTTAACTAGATTTGAACGTGAAATGGTAATTGAATTTACCGATAACACCGTGGTGTTAGATATGAAGTATTACCAGTTTTACTTCATGGGATGAATAGGTTGGGATTGGGAAATAAAATAAATAATTACTTCGGTGTGGTTCGCTAATCCCGACTAGTTTGAAGTGATATTCAAAGGAAGATTAAAGAATAAATTTAAAATAATTTATCTTTGATAAAATTAATGGGAACCTCTCCCTAAGAATGTGAAATTTAACAACTAACTGAAGATTAGTTGAGATGAATGGTTTCCTGTGTATTGATCTGATGTTGGTTTCGGCCTTCGGGGTTAATGTTTGGAGAATTATTCTCTTGCTAATTTACGGTTAGTGACTGATGAATTGGAATGAGGCGTATGTTGTGTTTGTATAACACTTGTTTATTACATACGCGAGTTATTCAGAAAGACCGGGTTTATCCCATTCTGAATAACTGATTCGACGTGGTGTCGAGGATGAAGACCGGAGGTCTTCACGTCGTTTGGGTGGTTATTGATGATCTTGATTGGGTTGTACACCCAAGAGGAGGGAATTAGTTAGTGGTCATCCAGACGTACTTGGAGATCGATGGATATGCGAGGCACAAGGTGCCTCCAGTTTCGTTCAGACCCAAAACGGACTTGTAAATGGACTGTGTGTCTGACATTGGATTTTATTCTGTGTGATTGATTTCTATTAAATATATATCTGTTTGGCGGCGGAGAATTTATTCTCTTGCTTAACGCCCTTCTCTGAGACGTACGAGCTTAGAGGTTATATATTGGTGAATATCAATCGCATAGAGTGAATTGCCTGTGTGGCATGCCTAAGTGGCAAATGATCAAGGCTTTTGTTGAAAAGCAAAGTCTTGTGGTTGATGATCAAAGCATGGCTTGTGTGGAATAGCTTTGTGTAGCGTTGATTCGCGAGCTTCACACCCCGGTTGTGAACCAGAAACGGGGGAGGACATCAGGGAGGGCATGCGTTTCCTTCTAGTTAGAAGTGGCGTCATTGGTTTTACACGCCCTGACGAGTTTGACTTATGTGGTTGTTGTTGTTGCGAGGCGCCTCGGATATATCGGTGACTATTTGGAGGCAATGGAGTCATTCGTTGGCTCATTTACGCCCCAAAGGGTGGGGAAACGCAGTGTTCAGGCATTTTAATCCACATCGGTGGACCGGCCCTGACGATCCAAAGGCTTGACTGAGTACATGCCTGAGGGGCGGGCTAGAGCTCTCGAACTCGATGAGGACTATCTTTTGCCTCGGTTCACAGATGGAAATCAAACTTCCAATACGTGACTTTGCGGTTTTGATTGTATAACGTATATATGGCGACATAGTGGTATGGGGCATTCATGCCGCCTATGATTGATACTTATGATTGAAATTATTTTGAAACTATACACTTATAGTAATATCAAAATAATCTGTTTTTAAACGTATCAATCATTCTTTGGCTATTATAAGGTAAAACCCTATCCTCCGGCTTGCGTTGCATTGTGTGATGGGACCTGGGTCTTATAATAGCTTCATTGTTCTTTATTTAGCATTGCGCTGTTGTTTTATGCACTGGTATTCTTGGGAGGAAACCCGTTCCGTGTTATATGGCGTGGTCCCTTAATCTACCTAACTTTAAAATAAAGATTAATAACTGTTTTAGTTCTCACACCAGTCACATGATTGACCTGGAGTTTATTGTTTTAACCTAAACTCTGGGTGCCCTTATTTTGACACGGGCGGCTAGGAGTTTTGGTTTTGCAGATTTATATTCACAGGGACCTGGTTTACAGTTGGAATGATATTCGGAAAGCTCTGTGTCCGTATATCTCTTTCAGTTGTGTTTTGTATTGTTTTTCCGCTGCGATGTATTTAAATGTAATTTAAATCTCTAGTATTTTCTGTGTAATATTTATGCATACTCAGTATATTCTTGTATTCTGATGGAATTGTTGTAATAAACAATGAAATGTTCTTCCGTTTGCGTTATGATTTGTCTTGTCCTCAAAAGTATCTGGGCTTTCCTTACCGGGGAAGTTGCGGGTTCTTACAGTCATATAATGCTGCATCCCTATCCATAGAGGTTTTATTGATGTTTTATGTAAAAACTATACGATAATGTCTATAAAATGTGTTAAGGGAAAAATGAAATCCTTAATGCTATCTTCAATACTATACCATGCGGGTAGACATTATATAGTAACATATTCTACTATATGTTTAATGAGTCCTTAAATGATGGGAATCCTAAACATCCTTTGAGTTACTTGTGTGTTTCACTGGAACATTTCACTTAAGATAGATTTACTTACATAAGAATATTAATCTTGACTCGAATGTTTTGTTTCATGCTCAAGCTATGCAGCTAAAGCGCTTAGCTATTCTATAGCGGTGAAGGTGTAAAAAGGTGTAGCGGGGATAATGTGGGGAAATAGCGGGAATATAACGGAGGTGCACAAAGGTACATTAGATATAAAAATATATACTTTAAAATCAATTAATTGTCATTATGACGTCATTTATAATAAAATTAAATAATACCATGGTTACACACATTAGAATTGATGATAATAGCTGATTTCTACTATATATTTGACCCTTGTTTGTTAAAATTGCCGTTTTACACTAGATTTGTTGATTTTCTTTAAAAGAGAACACGTTAAATCAAGCTTCGTATATTAATATTGCTAAAGAAGGTGTTAAAAAGCGTTGATTTAGCGGGTGCTGCAAAAAATAGCAGGGCTTAAAGCGGACCACTGTTCATCAACGCTAAGTAGAAATAGCGTAGTGGTTGAAGGGCTCTACGGGTTATAGCGGGAATTTTGCGGGGCTTTAACTGCAAGTGCTCAGGTCAGCCTAAGTATTAAAGTATTCCAAAATCTTCTTTTGGAGATGGAGATCTTCTAAAAATTCTTATCTATCTGTTTTAATTATTTTCTTATGTTTTAGAAATCCTATGTATAAAAGTTCCGCTATTTTTTTAACTTTGTTATATTTTATTTAATAACTTCATGAACTAATGTTGTTTTATTTATTTTGATGTGAGATATTGTATTATTATTTATTTGTGAGTCTATTGACTTACCACAAAATTATAAACTGTTGACGTGGGAATTTGGTCGCTCTCATGCCAACACCCGAGTTGTATGAGTTACGTAGTAAATCCAATCAAATATATGCAAAAAGTAAATGAACACCGAGATTTATAGTGGTTCGGCAAGTGTGCCTACGTCCACTTTAAGGTAACCTTTCATATTTGTGATGTATAGTTATAAGTACGATCCTTTTTGTTTACAAAGTTGTATTAGCAATGGAGAAGTCCTTGCCTAGATTCTGTAAGTCCTTTGTTAGGTCCAAATGTCCAAGAGTATATTCAATGTCCAAAAGAGTCTAAGAGGAAGCTTATATGTCCAAAAGAATGCAAGGAGCAATCCAAGTATCCAAAAGAGTTCAAGAATCCAATCATAATTCCAAGAGGAAGTTCAAAAGTTAAAAGAAGTTTTCAAGAGGAAGAAGCCATGAGAGAAGCCATTAAAATACTCCAAGTCCAAGAATCATATGTGTAGCAGAAATGAGCAAAAGATCCTGGAAACATCCAAGTGAAGGGGTATTTATAGGCAGGGGGATACAGGATTCATATCCCCAAAATTCGTATCTCAGGATCAGTATCGATCCTGGGATCGATACCGAACCCCGGGTACTTAGCCATTTTTCCCAGCTTCACTTCCTTGATTTCATTGCCAATCCCTCTTTCGTATCTAAGAACATGAATTGCAAAAGTCAATCCCAGAAATCCCTCTAATTTTTATTGATTCGAAGCTAAGACAGGGATACGAAAATCCCATGAAAACCAAGTACACTGATCCCAAATTCGCATCGAGGGAATACAGAAAAGATCACCATCGATCCCGGGATACAAAAAATGAATACAGATCCCAAGATATGGATTTTCCAATACTGATCCCAATATTTAGAAGTATTTACGCATTTTCCTGAGTTGTATTGATTCAGGAGTGTTTTGAGAATACGTACTGATCTCGAAACAATTAGCCAAATTTCTAAGTTTTTGAAAACTTCTTGACTTCGTCTAAATTGGTCGAAACCTTCCCAAGCCAGTACTCAAGTCCTCAGCATTCCAATAACCAGAATTTTGAAGAGTGACTGCATTGCAAAAAGGTGGGTCAGCACTTTCCCCCAAAATATGTCCTCTGTAGAGGACATGTTTTGTATGATCCAAAAATCCGTGAAACCATAAGTCACGATCCAAGAGAAGTCAAAATAGAAATCCAATAACCAAAAACTAGAAATCCTGAAAACCATGATCGCGTTGGATCGTATTAATAGCAAACCAGAATCCAAAGACCAAAGAAATACAACAATCACTTTGGATCGTACTATAAGAGAAAGCATAAAACTAGAATACCTGAAATCTAGAAATCCCGAAACCAGATATGTCTCAAATCCATGGCCTCACCGGGTCTAACCGGAGCATGTATAATCCACATGAATCGCTCTGCCAAGTTCTAACAAAACAATCCATATTTGAACCATAACCAAGCGGCCTTGCCAAATCCTGACAAGATGACTTGGCTTGTCATGCAAAGCGCTTACTTGGGGACCAGGTTAGTTGCTTAGCCAAGTCCTAACAGAACAACCCAGAACCAGTCGAGTAAAGTCCTTACCCAAGCCTAGATCCATCGTCCTTGCCAAGTCATGATAAGACGGCTCGTCCCATCCCAAGCGTGGTTCATACTTGAGGACCAGATTTTTATACTTAATGAGCATAGTTCATACTTATCATGCCCTTAAAGCTTGAAAATCCAATTTCCAACACTTTCTGGTTCCAACTACCAAAACCACATAGTAGCAATATCCATGAGGTATAGCGGAAAGTATTTTGTCATAACGTTATCTAACATTGCCAGTGGTTCCATGTGGCGCATATAATGCATTGGGTGAACTGTAGGATCCTTCCTACCATCATAAATATCCAAGACCGGCAATTTGAAGTCCAGTGGATTCTGAGAATTCCTTATAGCCCAAGTGAACGGGCTGCGAGTAACACAATTCAAGTCCGAGTGAGATGCTCCGCCTCGAGTAAATTGTTAAACCACATGTCTGATTCAATTATCATTTCCAAGCAAAGGCCTAAAATCTTCCAATCCCGCACCGGTGCCATCGGTATCTAATCCAACATGAGTCATATGCTGGTTTCTAACATGAACATCGACTTCAACCTTGACCTGAGGAGTTGCCACATGTGCAAACCTACCTTCCGGAGTAGGAGCTCTCGCAACATCTTGCCCTTCGTGAACCAACGCTTGAGTAACGTTTCCAACACCATATCCCATAGTCTGACCAACCAAACCATCACGAACCACACTTCCATTTAGACTAGAGGAGATGCCCCCCTAGACTAGTCAGATTGGCTTAGGGATGAGTTAGGGGAACTTCCCCCAGTCCTGCAAAC
This sequence comes from Allium sativum, assembly GCA_030737875.1. Classification (NCBI taxonomy): domain Eukaryota; kingdom Viridiplantae; phylum Streptophyta; class Magnoliopsida; order Asparagales; family Amaryllidaceae; genus Allium; species Allium sativum. The sequence continues at coordinate 252,571,380 of CM060919.1, forward strand.
CTTGAGCATGTTGTGCATTCGTTCAAGCATGAGTTACTTGGCATGTCAGCCTTCCAAATCGTTCCATCCTAACCATAAAAACATTAATGGTCTCATGTTTCCTTCTGAAGAGTTCTTCTTGTCGTTCTAGACGTGTATACAATTCTTAACCAGTCCATCCATCTCTTCTCTAATTAGATAATTTGATGGATTTCCAATAGAGAAAACCTCCTAGTTTCCTTCAATTCCATCTCCTTCCGAACGAGCTAAAGTAGTGTCCTTCTTCCTCATAACCATTCTAAAAATTTCGAGCAATCCAAATCCCTAGCTATCCAAAGTTGTGTTCGTCCCTTTTCGGGCACGTCAAAAATGTTGACGTGGTAAATTGGTTGCTATCACGCCAACTTCTGAGTGGTATAAGTTACGTAGTCAATCCAAGCATAGAGATGCAAAAAGTATATGAACACCAAGATTTATAGTGGTTCAGCAAGTGTGTCTATGTCCACTTTGAGGTAACCTTTCATATTTGTGATGTATAGTTACAAGTACGATGCAAGTCCAATCCTTTTTATTTACAAAGTTATGTATTGGCAATGGAGAAGTCCTTGCTTAGAGCGTACAAGTCCTTTGCTAGGTCCAAACGTCCAAGAGTATCTTCAATATCCAAAGGAGTCTACGATAAAGCTTCCATGTTCAAAAGAATGCAAGTAGTAAGCCAAGTGTCCAAAAGAGTTCAAGAATCCAATCACAATGCCAAGAGGAAGTTCATAAATTCGAAGAAGTTTCCAAGGAGGAAGAAGTCATGAAAGGTGCAATTAAAATGCTCCAAGTCCAAGAATCTCGTATGCAGCAAAAATGAGCCAAAGATTATGAACGACCAAGTGAATGGGGTATTTATAGGAAGGGGGATACAGGATTTGTATCCCCAAAATTCGTATCCTGAGATCGATACCGAACCCCGGGTACTTAGCCATTTTCTCAGCTTCACTTCGAAGCGCCTTGATTCCATTGCCAATCCCTCTTTCGTATCTAGGAACACGAATTAAAAAGCCAATCCTGGAAATCCCTCTTATTTGCATCAATCCAAAAGCCAAGACATGGATACGAAAATCCCATAAAAACCAAGTACACCATTCCCAGATTCGTATCGAGGGGATACGAAAAGATCACCACTGATCCTGGGTTACAAAAAATGAATACCGATCCCGGGATACGGATTTGCCAATACTAACCCCATTGTTCAGAAGTATTTATGCCATTTCCTGAGTTGTACCGATTCTGGAATGTTTTGGGGATACGTACCGATCCCGAAACGCTTAGCCAAATTTCTGAGTTTCTGACTTCGTCTAAATCTCTCCAAACTTTCTCGAGCCCGTACTAAGTCATGAGCACTTCGATAACCATAATTTTGAAGTGTGACTGCTTTGTAGAAAGACGGGTCAACATTAACAATCTACTGTTTTGAACGATTCTAGTTGGTTTTATTATTGACTTGAATGGTTAGAAATTGTGGGTAATTGCATTTAATTTGATTGTCCATGATATAACTTTTTTGTTGTTTTGTCGATTTGAACATTAGTACAATTTGGTTTTCTATTATGCAAAAACTATCATATTAATTAACCGATTTTAATAGTAGTATGCCTACATAGAACGAGATTGTAATCAATAATTCAAGTAAGTTATGTGTAGCATGGGTTCACAATAGTGTGTGTGTGAGAGAGAAAGAGAAGCGTTTGTCACACCTCAAACAATGCAACACCCCTAAATGCTTTCTGATTTCAACTACAAGTTATGTTTTTCTCTCTTTGGACTCATTTTCTCCCCCCTTAAAACATCATTTAAATAGCAACTTATGACTAATATAATGTTGCATTTGGGTGCTAGCGCACACACATACGTAGACATACTTTAGGAGAACCGATAGACCGGTACATACTTAAGAGGGATTAAGTTGTTTCTGTCCACTTCAACTTACACCTGTAATTTTCCAATATTTTTTGCAACAGTGGATGCAAGGCATCCCTCAAACCAGAGTCTATTACCAGATCCAACAACCTCTTTCTATTGTGTGATACTAGCGGACTAACCAATGTATTTACTTAAAAGTAAAAAAACCGTTTAGATTAAAGTAATCATAAGTTTGGGAAAAAAAACGCATGGAAGGAAATATGGGAAGAAATTCAAATGATCAAAATCATTATTAATCTTAACTTTTAGGTCAAATTGGAATTAAAATTTAAGTATAAAATTTGATTGCTCAATCATCTCGCTTAAACTAATAAAATCAAAACATTTCAATAATTCACATTCAGATCACTAATTCAACACAAGCACAGAATCAGTCAGAAATATATGCAGCTTCTTTACTACAAAAAACAAAAACAATTTTCTGTCAACTATAACATTGGAGACCTCCCTCCAGACTATATAATATTTCATATATAACTTGAATTCATCTCAATGAACAACAAAGCACAAAATATAACAATATTTCCAACATCCACATTTGCCCGTTGTCCATATCAGCTGCCTGAATGTATCCTGTATGCCATATACAAAGGAGGTCGAATAAATCGTTCTTATGAACCATATAACTCTCAACTCGTAAACTGTAATAAAATGGTATATACTTTTCTATACAAGACTCAACTCATCTGCTACGTTTGATCCCTCAATGCTTTGATGTTCGGTTTGTTCAGCAGCAATTACTTTCCGAAGTGCTGCAAGCTCTTCACCTGAGCTGCATATATATGCAGCTGCTTGTCTTCCTGAAAGAGTTGCACCTTCCATGCTGTCGATATAATCCTGAATAATTTCACATCATATAAGCAGGTGCTGGTAGTTAAGCGTATCATGCATATATACCAAGAATGTACATACCTGCTTAGTGTATGATCCTGCAAGGAAGAAATTCTTGACTGGGGTTTTCTGATCAGGCCTGAATGGGTCCATTCCCGGCCCTTCGCGGTAAAGTGATTGCCCGATTTTGACAACTGATGACCATATCACTTCTAAACCTTGAGAGGACGGAAACAAATCTAGAACCTAATATATTTATTGAAACACAAGTTAACCTTTTTTTCAACACAAGGTTATATATCAAAAGCAACACATAAATTGCTGTAAAATAGCATATTTATACAAAAGGTACAAATCAGTACCATTGATACAAAATCATATAGCTCTAAGGTTATGAGGGTATTCAGTATAAACTTCTTGTTTTCACTCTACAATTGGTATTCGCATTTTTATATTGAATACTTAAACACACTTGCCTGTTTTTGAACCCTTTCTATAATTTCTTCGTTGGGTAATGGCATGTAGGGATCTCCTGGCGTAAGAACGGCCCTGAAATACAGGGCGGTTTTCAAAAGTGATATTACATTTTCTATGCAAATACAGACTGAAATAGTATTTTATATGTGTATTTCTTACTGAATCAAGGAACCCTGCCCTTCGATATAATAATCAGCTGGGGATGAAAGTGCAAGATCAGCAAAACAAGAAAAGTCAGCATCTGGAGTGTAAAGTAAATTATTCAACCCTACTGCACGTGCAAGTTGCCTGTAATATCACACAAAACCACTTACAATTATAATTTAGAATAAGAACGATGAAGTCTTGAACAATAAAACCCATAAATAGTAAAATTATTGAAATAATACATTACCTCGATTTTTCAATGTCTTGCAACTCAGTGACCCAACCATTATATCGGAGCTGAACTGTAACAACTGGAACTCCAACAAGTTTATATATTTTTTCAAATAGTTCCCATTCTCTCCATTGAGATGGAATCAGCCTTTTGATTCCAGGAACATCGCAAGCTGAATGCAGGTGTATATGTGTATATAAGAAAGATGCACAATATAAAGTGACCGCTATTGATGAAATGAAATTAGAATATAGACATACAGACATACCTGCAACGTACACATCAGCTTTGACAATTTTTTTATTTGTAGCCTGATATGTTTGGATCATTAAACACAGCTTGGATAAATGAATTATATGTAAAGAGTTAAAAGGTACACTGTCGTACCTTAGACATAGCAATGCCCTTAACGTAAGTATCTCCATTCGATGATTTATCATATAGTATTTCTCTACATCCCCATCTTAAATGAAACCTGAATATTATTTTGAAAGGTACATACATCAATCAAGAAATCAATCGTAAATGGCTGTACAGTTTTTATTCAATAAAATATGTTATGCACCTTCCGCCTTTGTCTGTGATATATTTCCTAATCGGGCCACTTAAGTAAACATCGGGCGAACCCTTTAACATGCGAAGCAGAGATGCTTCTGTCTTGGTGGCAAATAAAGAGAATATTGTAAGCATGCAGCGTGCACTGATGTTATCGCAGTCGATAAATCCAAGGGCATAGGCGACCGGGTCCCACATCCTCTGTATGCTTTTGCGGGTGCCACCTTTGGACATAAACCAATCAGAGAAACTGATCTGAAGATAAACAAAGAAAAGAACTTTTTAAGTACGATGAACACAACATACACATACATATATATAGACATATATATATGTGTGTGTGTGTGTGTGCACGTATACATATATGTATGTGTGTGTATTAATGCATGTATGTATGTATGTATGTGTATGTAAGCAGGAAAATACACTGTCCAAATTTCTTATGTCCTGCATTGCACCATCTGGATCTATAAGAGCTCTAACAACGGGACTAAGAGCAAGAGCCAAAGCATTTCTTGCTTTATCATAAGGCTGCAAATAATTCAAAAGAGGTCAGCTTAAAATTCCCAAACAGTGACAGTTGGTTATATGTTAATAAAAAAAAAAAAAAAAAAAAATACTTGTCATCTACAAAGTTACATCCTAAAATATAAATGTACATAGCTTGGAAGTGCCTAGCAAATATTGACCATAAACTAGATAGTCGGACTGAATGGTTTTTTTTTTTTGTTCACTACCTCGAGTTGGTTGGTCGCTAAAAATGCACGGATACCATGCAATGGAGCACCAAATTTAAATCTAAAATCAAGCTCTGCAAGACAACGGAAAAATTATAAGGTATCACAAGTGTAACATAAATGTCAGCAATATGTCAAAATATCATGTACTTTTATATATTTTTTATATCAGTAGCATGAGTGTTAAACAAATTATTGGCAGACATTTGATTTACTATAGCTGTGACACAATAATCAGTAGAAAAATGAGTAATCAAGTTATAAGGCAAAATCTCATTCCAAATACCTCCTATTTCACCACCTCGATTTACAAAAGTATGAGTGTGATCCTTCACCAATAAATTTCCCTCTGCACCTACCTGAAAAACATAAAATAGTTACAGTTCGCTGTATGCAATACTGATTCCCCTTGATTATTCATGTGTGTATAACTGTGTGCTGTATAATTCGTAAGAAATACCTTTTTCAAGAGCCTGAAAAGATTATTATAACACCCAAAAAAGACATGAAGCCCCATTTCAATATGGTTTCCACGTTTATCCACAAATGAACCAACTTTTCCTCCAATGAATGGCCTGGATTCATATATATCAACCTAGAAGTACATAATATGCAGACATGATATAGCAAATAGCAGTGCTTATTACATGGACTGTATAGTGATAAAAGCATATTATACCTCATGGCCTTGATCTAGAAGTTCGACTGCAGTTGACATGCCAGCAAGCCCAGACCCAATAATTGCTACTTTAAGCTTTGGTCCTCGGTAATGTTCTGGTTCGGGAGGAAACAAACCCTTCGGAGCTGATAAAAAATTGTAAATTCTAAGAAAGGCTAACATAAAATTCTTAAAAATTGTATATAGGTTATGATGACAAGTAGCTCAACGCCAAGTCCACATTTTTTTTCTGAGGACTAAGCTAAGTATTGTTAAAAGGATTCCAGATTTTGATAAGGGTTTCCTTTTTACTTTTTCTTGTCAGACTGATTCAAGAAGAGCATCTCTGTATATACCACAAAACCTACTTCAATTTATCGCTTTTCTAATATACCCACTCAGCAATACTTTGCTGAGTGGGAATATACAATTTTTTACTCGCCGCTACACTGCTGAGTGAAAATACATGCATTTGCTCAGCAATTGTTGAGTAAAAATGAACGATGCTTTCAGCCATAGTTGTCAATTAAAATGGGTAAATTGAAGTCTAGAAAATTGCAGCATTTCTTTCTTCTTCTTCTCCTTTTCCCACTTCACTTTATTTGATGCATACAGAAAGGCATGATTTCTTCTTTCTATTCTCAAAGCCATACAAATATTCACTCAAAAAATACTGAAATTTGAAATTCTTTTGACATATATCTCCTTCATCTGAATGCAGTCTATTAAAGAGCTTTAATTTAATGAACAAGGTCAATTTAATTGAATATAGGGCCTGTTTGGCAACAACTTATTTCAAAACAGCCTAAGAGAAGTTTTTTGATGGAAACTTATTAAGTAGTTTTGAGTGAATGATAATAAGTTAATATATTGGATAGATAAGTTAAAATGTTACTAAAACTTGACAATTTGAAATAAGTTATAATTAAAAATTTGTTGCTTACTACTTATCAACTTATTTGCTACTTTTGTGTCAAAAATATAAGTTGTTGCCAAATGTTTTGAAGTGTAAAAGCAGCTACTAATAAGCTGTTATCAAACAGTCTTTTAATCTTTGATTACCCCTAGATAGTATATGAGGAACAAAGATAGAGATTTAGCATGTATAATCAGAAAACGTGAAAGTAAAGATAGGGAAACTAATCCAAAACAAAAGCATCGTGCAATTTAGTAAACTGAACAGACATGGTTTAAAACTTAAATTTTGTTCAAAAAAAAGCACTTTCAAGTCTTTCACCGTAAATACAAGAGATTAAAGCAGTAGCAACAGCTCACCATTGACACTCATATCAGAAACCTTGGTATCCAAAGCAGCACGAATAGAGAAATCTTTTAAAAACACCCTTTTCTTCTCACTTCTCGCAAGCGTAAAAGAAGGAGCGTAAATAGAAGTGAAGGTAGAAGAAGCCATGATAGAAAACTCAGAAATAACTCCAATTTATCTTCTTATTATAATTCTTCTCGATCGAGAGAGAGCATCTATTAGTGGAGATTCCTAAAAGAACGAGTTTTGTCTAGGGTACAACAAAAAATTATAGTCTAAGAATTTTCAGAAAAAGGGGGTTTTGTGTAAAAACTAATGGTGCGTTTGGTGCTCCTATCCCCTGTCGGAAGCGTGGAAGTGGAAACACCACCACCGGCCCCTATTCTATTCTGCTGTTTTCATATCTTGTTTCGCTGTCTCTGAAGTACACGAAACAGTGTTTCTGGCCACTAAAACTTAAACAAATATATTTTGCTACATATAAAAGGTACGTCTGTTTACAGTTTACACCCCAGTAATTGTTCTTTACACCCGGTAAAAAAATTAACTTTTACAGGAAAGAAGATTTTTTTTTTTAAAGGACAAACCTTGAAAAAAAAATTGTGTAAGTATGGAAAGTTTCAAAATTATGAAGAAAGACACATTTACACTAAAGGTGGAATTCAGGGGTCACTAACCTTTTTCCATTTACACCATCTTTTGGCCTTCTCACTAAATTCTAAATTTGCCATATTTTTCACCAAATTTTTTGTTAAATTTATCTTTCTCCCTATTTTCCACTACAGGAAAATGGGATGGAGGAAGTTTTGTTTTATTTTTTTGGCCTACGAACGCAGCTCTTTTTTTTCGTTTGAAGGACGCAGTGTTTAAAATTTTGTTTAAAGGAAAAATAGTCAAGAAGATTTAAATTTTCATTACTTTCTTCTAAACGTCATTGTTGATCATATTCAACCTCCTTTCTCGATTCAAGACGGCGCATTACTTTATTTTTGATTCGATTTCTCCATTGTCACTCAATCTTTGTCTTCTTTTTTTTTACTGTAGATCTTCATTGGCGATTTCGATCTTCATCAAACAATCTTGCTAAATTCAGGTATGTTCATATAATTGTTGTCGATTAAGAATCACATCTTTTTCCATCTAGGTTATATGGTAATTTCTTCTTTCAGTTATCAATCTCAACTTTGGATTTATTTAAATGGAAAAGTAAGATGGTTTATGTTTATTTTTCTATTTCTTCACGTATGTTTATTGTTTTATAGTTTTATTGCATTCGACCGTTCCAGTGGATATTATTTGTGGTTTGTTAATTTATGCTATGTTTATATAGTATTCTTTATTGTAGTATTCATGTTCAGTTTTAATCTTGCCGTGATATGTTCATTTATCATATGTTTTTTAAATTAATTTATTCATGTTTAATTCAGCAGTAAAATTGATTTTATTTTTTTATGTATGTTAATTTAGCATTTGTTGTTACTGTTTTGTTCATTACAGTATTTTAATCGGATTTATTTTCTTGCAGTTTTGATACGATCAATAATGAAGCAAACAGTGTGCTGGTTATTTTTGAACATAGTGAGAACTGTTATTCAACTCAACTTACCATAGGCTCTTCTTTATTTGATGTTAAGAGTGAAATCTGTGATGTTTGGCCACACCTTAATCGGTTTTCCATTGATCTATCTTATGTTCTTGAGAATAAGAACATAATTATGGACACTAATTCAGACTTGCTAAGCATTTTGTGTTTTCTCATATTTAAGAAGAGTCGATATTTTAAGTTTACGGTTAAGGAGAATGTTGGTGCTATGGAAGCTGATATTGGTGGCTGTGGTTTGGGTTCTACAAGTGTACAATGCACTTCGATTGGAAGTAATTCTGGAACAAATTGTGAGTCACATGCTGATTCACCGCATTATTTGAAAGATATGCTAAAGAAAGGTTCTCAGAAAAATATTGTGGATTTTCTTGGTTTTTGTTTTAATGGGACTGAGAATTTTAGGGAGTTTTTAATGGCGTATCAAATAAAGAATGGTTATGATTTGATTTTTGTTAGAAACTCCTCCGATAGAATTTCTGTTAATTGCTCTTGGATTAAGGATGGTTGTAAGTTTTAACTTAATGCTTTTTCGTTCTGGGCATACTCTCTCGGTTTTTTATTAAAACCTACAATTTTGATCATTCGTGTGGAGCGGGTCTTAGAGATGTCAATAAAGTTAATATTTCATGCAGATTTGTTAAATCTTTAATTATGGATCAAATTCGAGATGCTCATATGAAGAAGCCGAAGGATATCATGAAAGAATTTAGAAGAGAGTATAATTTCAATCTTTCATACTATTATGCGTATAGCGGAAAACAGTTGGCATTGAAAGAGATATATGGGGATGATGCAATGTCATATAATGATTTAGGTTGGTATATGGAGGCATTGCAAAAGTATAATCCCGGTAGTTATGTGTCTATAGATGTTGATTCGTCAACCAATCAGTTTGAGAGAGTTTGTATTGCTTTTGGTGCTTGCTTGCTTGGTTTTAAACACTGTCGACCATTAATATTTTTGGATGCTGCTCATTTGAAGGGAAGACCTGGAGTTTTGTTAGCTGCTACTTCTAAAAATGTTAACCAAGGTATGTGTTTCATTTTACTTTTGTTTTCTTTTTCTTGGTTATTTTTGTAGTTATGATATATGAAACTATCATTGTTCTACACATCACTTAATTTTAATGCAACAATGCTTACAATACATTTGTTCACTTTATTTATTACTGCTTCTATTGGAAGTGTTTGTAGTATTAATGTTTAGACAGTAAGGTGCATAAAGAATGATATATGATATATTAATATATCATTTTGAGTCTAATTCAATTGTGTCTCTCATACATTACTATCATTTAATTCAAGTTTTGATGTTTACTATGGTTCATGTATCTTATTATTGAGAAGTCATTAATTACTTATTTTGTAGGTTTCTTTCTTTTTGCTATGGGTATTGTTTCACACGAAAACAAATCTAACTGGTCTTGGTTTTTGTCCCATTTGAAAGAAGTGCTAAATGAAGACCGGTCTCTAATTTTTATGCCTGATCGTTATTGGGGTCTCATTTTAGGTGTTCCTAAAATATTTCCTTCTTCATATCATAGCTACTGTTTGCTTCACATGGAACAAAATATTGGTAGTGCTGTGAAGGCTGCTAAAGGTAAATCTTGTGTTGTAGAGTTATTCAAACTTTGTGCTAGAGCTTCTAATACATATGATTTCGAGCGATATCTTTCTAAATTTAAGAATGTTGAGGTATGGCTGTAGAAAATTTTCTACAAGATAAACCATTTGATCACTGGGCAGATTTGTTTTTTTCGGGAAAGCGGTATGGAGAATTTTCTTCGAATGTTGCAGAAAGCTTCAACTCTTGGATTTTGGAAGATAGAGTAATGTCTATACCTTCTTGTTTAGACGGTATTCAGATGAAAGTTATGGAGCAAATGGTTAGGCGAAGGTAGGAATGTCGTTTGTGGATGATGACTCTTTGTCCTTTATGGAGAAACACTTCTCTAAGTTAATAGATGATGACTTCGGTTAGGATGTTTACAAGTCGTCAGACTTTGTGTTTGAAGTAAAATCCCCCTAAGTCTCATATTGTTGATCTCTAAATCATTTATGAAGCTGTAATCAATGGAGAATTACTAGTTTTCCATGTGCACATGCAATCAAGTGTATCAATAAGTTTAGGTTATCAGTTTAAGACTTTTTGGAGGAATATTTTACTGTTAGTGCTTTCAGTTCTTCATATGCTTACGCTATCAATCCAATTCCAGATTTTGATAAGCCAATAGTTGTTGAAAATGATGTTTTGATTAGGCCTCCTAAACAAGTTTATGGTGCAAGAAGACCATTTACAAAGAGGCGTGGTGGATTTGTATATTCTCAAAATAAAAGAAACAGATGCAGTCATTGTAATGAAGTTGACCACAATAAAAGGAACTGTCTTGCTTCTTCTAAAATAAAATAAAAAAATCATGTTATTTGTTAGTGTAACGGATTAATTTTTTTTATTTTTATTGTAAAGCTGCTACAACTTATAGTAAATTGAAGTCGGTATTCTTTGCAAAATAAAAAATAAAGTGTTATGTTGTCTGTTTTATTTGATTTCTAATGTCTGGTAATGTCTAATGTCTGTTGCTTTGAAGTCAGGTTTTAAAAAAAAAAAAAAAAAAAAATCAGGTTATTTTATCAAGTAACTGTACTTTAGTTCAATGCAGGAGTTCAACATTTTATTTTTACCAATTCTTTTCGATGCTACCTATACTTATTGTTTCAGTTGAATGCTAGTTGTAACTAGCATTCCTTTATCATTAGTATGCATCTTCTATGAAATACTTTTAATGGATCAGCCAATAGGCCTAATACTACAGGCTGTTATATCTCATATGCTCTTTTATTAGGAAAACTCTTTTAACTTATTGTACATCAAATGCTACTGATTTGGGAAAACTACTGTCGTAGTGGACAGCATGGGAAGCCTACTGCAAAAATGAATTAAATGTTCACGTTATTTGATGAATTTAAGGTTGTTTTTTTCAATTATAATTGTAATTTAGTTGAATTCATGAGTTCTATATGTCTGTATTATCAATGCTTTTTAGTGCTACCTGTAGTTAGCTTTTCAGTCGAATGCTAAATTTAACGATCATTCCATTATAAGTAGTATGCATTTTACGTGACATACAATTTCAACATTGAAAACTCTAATCAGAGTTTCTATTTACCATAATGATACCGAAATGTCACAGGAGAATTTTATTTTCACATAATGCTAGCATTACTAAGCGATTCAATATAAACTATTGTCATCACATTAGAAATACATAAAAAAAACATTTAAATTCACATGACAATTACATTTGCATATACTCCCAGTAGTTCGTACAATGAAAATAGACAATTAAAACTTCAATCCATCAAATACAATCCTATTTGAGCAGTTCATACAAGCAAATTAAAATCATTAGAAAATTGCACTGAATAATTAATTTATAGGTATTTAACATATAGTGATGCTACTTCTAGCTTTATTCACCCATTCAATTCATATATATACTAAGAATACTACTCAAAACTATCATTCCAAATGAAAGCTGGAAGTATTTTTAGTATATATATGAATTGAATGGGAGAATGAAAGCTAGAAGTAGCATCACTATATGTTAAATACCTATAAATGTATATGATGGGAGAACGATAATTAAAATTAGCATTAACAGTTTTTAGTGCATATGTGTATAAGATGATAGAATGATAGTTAGAACTTGCATTCAGACTTCCAAATTCAATGTAAATGTATTGAATAACCGAATGAGAGCTAAAAGTAGCATCAGTATTTATTGAGTGCATGTAAATATATTGAATATCTGAGATGCTAGTTTAAACTATCATTTGCATTATTCAGTGCAACAGACAAGTAAATGATAGCGAAAACTAGAAATTAAAAACCCAGGTTTAAAAATGTAGTAAAATTAATTATTCGATAAAACTTAAAACTGCCTTTCTTTGGTTAAACAGTTGATTGACTGGTTTTACTACAATCAAGAAATGTACTAGCATAGTTATTACTTCACTACAATCATGATGGTAAGTATAAGCCTTCAATTATAAATGCCTAAAAAAGAACTCTGTTCTAATATATATGAATATGCAGAATGTTATAACAAATGATCAGAAAACTGTCATCAATGACATAGTCATGCCAATAATACAAAGATTGTCAAAGATGAGTTTTCCAATAAAATTTTCTTCCCTCTGCATTTCAGAAACCATTGGACCTTGCTGGTACTAAATTATGAAACAATGCAGTGGAGTCATTACGACTCAACAAAACCTAAACCAGATCAATAAGGACATCAAACTCCAGCTACAACCAAGCCATCATCACTGTAGGAGAATTCTAATTTTTTTTAAAAACTCTACAAGTAAAAGTCAACACTAATATATATACATATATATATATATATATATATATTTGCAGAAAAAATTGATTGAGTCGTTGTTCAAGGATGCGTGGGTAAAAGAAGGTATAATGAACAAGAAATTCAACAAACCAACAGTGCCACAAGATTCCGATTCATAAGTCCATGAGACATGATAAATGAGACACAAACAGGAAAGAATTAGCTAAATGGAAGGCCGGATAAACAAATAAAAGGTGAAACTTATATATTAACAAAAGATCATGTCGTGGAAACCACACTTTAACTCTGTATATGTGTTTGCTAAATATTATAAAACTATGCTTCCGTTATGATATGAATAGTAGAAAAGAGTATAAATGCATCATATTCTTACATTAGTAAATGGATGAGAAATATAAAGTTTATGCCTTTGGTTGCAAATATATAAGGCTATTAGGTCAACAATTTAAGGCTTGTAGCCTTTATTTAATTCGTTATGGAGGATGAACTTACATAGTGCATGTGTTTACATGTATATATGTGAATATACAGGATAGTAGAAGATCAGCATCGGTAAAAAATAAGTTAATAACAAATGTATGGTTTGGTTAACATAAGTTAATAACAAATGTATGGCTTGACTGAAGGTCGGAACTTGCATTCAGACTTAAGGTTCACTTTAGCTTCCATTTCATATCATCTGCATACAGAATGATAGAATACAAAACCGTAATGTATTTTAGCATATGTGTTATGTTGCTCTAAATATAATGCTAACCTAATATACCATAGTTTTATTGCTATAAAGCAGATTTCTACCGTCCAATGCTAAATTAATCTACCATTTTATATAACATTTCCGTTTGTTCCCCAATTAACCAATACAAAATTTAAAACTGCAGCTGTAATTACTGTATACATTAAATTTAAGCATTTGAGTCAAAATTTATATAAATATTTTTGCACCTTATCTCGCTTTCCTTTCTCCAGTTTAGTTGTCTTTTTTCCCCTTGTAGCTGCTAGTGAGAACTTTGTCGAAACAACCTAATTTTCAGTTTCCATCATTTATCATTACACAATAAAAAACATCAAACAATGTGACATATTCAACTATAAGTACGTAATGCTATATTTGTCTACCATTTTTTTAAAAGCCTAATTTACTTATCAATTTATAACTATCCATCTAACTTTTATAGATCATTTTCCAAACATTGAATGATATATTTGTATATCATCTCTCATTCCCCATAGAGCATACAACAAAACAAATTGATGTATTCAACTAACCTTTTTCCATGATGTATTAGTTTATCATTTTTTTAATGCTATGTTTACTAATCATTCTACAACTATGCATATAATATGTCTGTATGATGCTTGCAGCTAATAATATGATATATTGAACTATCATTTTAAGAATATTGTTCATGTAAAAAATAATGATCTGATGTTATAACTTTGATTTCCTTTTCCTACTGATTATTTCATCGCACAGCTCTTGGTGCTTTAGTTCTTGTTTCTCGGTCTCAGCTGCGATTAATCTTCTCAGTTTTCTTCTTTTCCCCTGAATATTACTCGAATCGACTGGTTTGACGTTCGTGGAGAAGCCCTAGTTTTGGAGAGATTTGATTCTTCGGGATTTTGTGTAAAATCTGTGGAAGTCGGCGAATTCTCTTCCATTGCTAGGGTCGATTGTGTGAGAAATCTAGTTTATGATAACATAAGAATTTTATAGCGAGACTAGGCTGCCATTTTTGTTGAAGATTGAAAAAATAGTTTTTTAGAGGAATATAAAATGAATTAACACGATGGAGAAATTTACTTCCTGTCCTTCAGACGGAAGTTAAAAGATAACGTCCGTTAAAATTAAATATTATTAAAGTTTTTCCTTTAAACTAATTTTGTCTTTTCAATACTAATTATACCCTTTAATAATTTTCAGAAAGCTTATTTAATATGTATGTTCGTCTTCCATTTTTATCTACATCTATTCAAATAGGCATTGATAGTGAAACTTGTGAATCGACGATTTACTTTACAAATAACGTACAATAAAATCAGGTATGTTCTTTCATGGTTATACATATATTAGTGTTACTGGTGATGGATATTTCATTAGTTATATATATGTATATATCTATGGTTGTACGGGCTTAATAGAATATAAAAGCCCAACAATGGTTTGGCCCATGAACTTGAGTATGGATGCAATATTTAAACTTGTATTTTCCCTCTATCAGAACCCTAATGAATTAATGAAAATCAATGGCGTCTGACAATTTCCTCTCATTTTATATTTTCGCATGTTATTAAATAACATGGTATCAGAGCCATCAATCTGAGAAGCGCCATTCAGGTCAGCGGATTCGTTGGCTTCTTTCATCGGTCATAGTTAGTGTATAAGATCTGAGATCATATCAGAATCAAAGGGAGTGGATGTCCTATCGATGATGCCTAAAATTACGGATTGGAAATTGAATAATTCGAATTATCATGATTGGAGTAAGATTATTCGATTGTACATCAGAAGCATCGACAAAATTGATCATCTAACTCGAGAGCCTCCGGTATCAAACTCAAAGGACAAACAAGATCAGGAGTGGCTTCGTGATGATGCACGTTTGTTTCTGCAAATCAGAAATTCAGAGAAGAATGAGGTTATTGGTTTGGTCAACCACTGTGAAACAGGAAAAGATTTGATGGAGTATTTGGAATTCTTGTATTCTGGAAAAGGAAATTTGACGAGTACTTATGATGTGTGTAGAGCATTCTATAGAGCTGAGAAGAAGAAGATGAATTTAATGAATTACTTAATGGAATTTAAACAAACATATGAGGAGCTTAATCTTCTTTTTTCGATGAGTACTGATATGAAGGTGCAACAAAATCAGCGAGAGCAGATGGCCATAGTGAGCTTTCTTGCTGGCCTTCTATCTGAATTTGAAGGGGTTAAATCACAGATACTTGCAAACACAGAGATTACAACTCTCCAAGAAGTGTACAGTCGACTCCTAAGAAAAGAGGTGGGATTACAGAGTAGCAAATCTAGTGAAAGTCCTAGTAATAGTGCATTTGTTGGTAGTGTTAATGATGTATCACAAAACAAGTATAATGCGCAGAAGCAAGGTTATCAGCAGGAAAATCAGGCATGGAGACCACAACGACCACCAAATAATCAACCATGGAGATCACCTCGCCCACCTGGAAGAACACCATGGAGGCCACCTGTAAATCAGAATAAAATGTGTAACTAGTATAAGCGGATCGGTCACGTCATGTCTGAATGTAGGAGTCTCTAGTGGAATCAAAGGAATACTACTCCATCGAATCTCAAAACTGTTTTGATGATAGTAGAGGAATTTGATAAGTACTCAAAACTGCAAAGTTCAGTGCAAAATACACCATCAAGTCCCTCCAATGTTTCAGCAACCACATCTGTAGTAAATACAAGTACGGGATCTTCTACCACTAAAATCCGTGTTATATTTGCCTTCTCTGTCGTTTAATTTGCTCTCGTTAGCCGAATTACTCGAAATCTCAATTGTAGTGTTACTTTCTATCCTGGTCATTGCATATTCCAGGATCTTATGACGAAGCGGATTATTGGTGAAGGAAAGGAATCTAGAGGTTTATATTCTCTCGATACAGTATCTAAACAAATAGCCTGTGCTTTGGTGAATCCGGTATTGAAGCTACACTGTCAACTTGGTCATCCCTCTCTTACACTATTTAAATGTCATTGTCCTCAATTAAATAGTGTTAATGCAATTAATTGTGAAGCTTGTTAGTATGCCAAACATCATAAGAGTAGTTTAAAACCAAGAATAAATAAACGTGTTGAAAGTCCATTTACTTTAATACATTCGGATATTTGGTGACCATCTTCAGTTGTATCGAAACCTAGATATAGATATTTTGTCACTTTTGTTGATGATTATACGCGCGTAACTTGGTTATTCTTGATGAAATCTAGAACTGAATTGTTTGATATCTTTTGTAAATTTCACGCTGAAGTTAAAACACAATTTAGTGCCTCAATAAAAACTCTTTGTAGTGACAACGTCAAAGAGTACATGTTAACCGAGTTTAGCAACTATTTAGCTAGAAATGGGATTGTGCATGAGGCATCATGCGTAGATACCCCGACTCAAAATGGTGAGCCGAGAGGAAGAACCGACATCTACTAGAAACAGTGAGAGCCTTGTTATTTCACATGAATTTACCCAAGATGTTTTGGGCTGATGCAATGTCCACTGCATGCTTACTAATAAATCGAATGATGTCTGCTGTTCTAAATAATGACATTCCATATCAAGTGCTACTACCAAATAAAACATGTTCTCGGTTCAGCCTCGAGTATTTGGGTGTACGTGTTTCATAAGAAATGTGGACCGGCAGCTAGGCAAGTTGGATCACAAAGCCTTAAAGTGTGTATTTGTTGGATATGCGAGACTTCCAAAGGGGTATAAATGCTACTGTCCGAGCTTGCAAAAGTATATTGTGTCAATTGATGTGACATTTATGGAAGATGTTCCATTACACCAAGAGAATACTCCGCAGGAAACCACTGATGAAGATGAGTTCT